>JAYWIR010000022.1:0-1200000 GCA_036172245.1 Raillietiella orientalis
TGCAAGAAGCACGGACACGCTAAATGGAGCTGTCCGGACTTCGCAAATTGCAGAAGGATTCGTGGACTCTCTCCTGTGAGAGAGAGGAGTGTGAGGGAGGCGGAACAGCCTCAGAAGATGGCAGGAAGGCCGAAGAAGACGAGGGAAGTCGCCCCGGCATCGGCGGACGGCTTCATAGAAGTCGGAAAGAAGGGGAAGAGGAGGATGCTCGTCAAGGAGCAGGAAGCCTCTCTTACCCCAGAAGTAGCGGAAGAAGGCGAAAAAATGGAGACAGTCCAGGAGGAAGAGAAAGCAGCGAAAGAAGTCACTCCGGTGTCGCAGGAGGCCCTGCAGTCCACCGAGGAGTTGACGAAGCTTTCAGAAGAAGTGATGGAGGTGCAAAGCGGGCCCCAGCAGGTGCAAATCCTGCAGAAGATCTGTGATGCACAGGAAACTGTGAACCAGGTGGTGGAGGTGGCTGAACGAGAGAAGCTGGAGGAACAGCTTCTTGAAGTGAAGGCCAACTTCTGCGCCAAGGTAGAGATAGAGGCTCTATCTCGGAAACTAATAGCGCGAGCCGAACACTCTACAGAAGAGGCGGAAGTAACCGACCTCACTGGGACGGAGAGTGACGCGGCAAGCGATAAACCCGCTCCTTCTTCAACGTCTGGGAGATCACGCTCTCCCAGACAGAAGAAGCTCAGGAAGGCCAAAAAGTAGGTCTTCCCCTTTATGGCCTCATACCTATCGACCGCCAGGAGGCTGAACATCGCCTCCTGGAACGTAAACGGTTTGATCGACCAGACCAAGAGGAAGAGAATCGTGCGGACCATCGCACGACAAGATATCGTCTGCCTGCAGGAGACCCACAAGATGGGCCTCGAGGTGAGTCAGCGGATGGAACGGCGTTTCAATGGGCAGATGTTTGTCAGCGAGGGAGAACGGAACACGCAGGGTGTGGCGGTCTTAATCAAGAACCATTTGGCCCCCACTATCCTAGAAGTGTTCTGTCCCTTAGCTGGACGCATCATCGGAGTGCGACTGGCCTGGTCCGCTACTGTTCACCTTATTTTGGTGAGCGTGTACGGACCACACAGGCTAAAACATCGTTGCGCGGAGTCGCTGCATGCAGCACTCCGGGAAAAGGTCGTGCCCAAGGACGTCGTGATCGTCGCTGGCGATCTGAACATCCTGGACGAGATTACACATTCCCAGGACGCCAGAGGAAGGTCGGCGTATCGTCGGCTATCCGACGAGTTCGGATTGTTGTGGCGAACAGCAAGCCACAAGCCGATCGATCACGTCCTCCATAGCACGGAATTAGGGAATCGTATTCTGGGTTTTCGCGACATACCCACCACCCTGTCCGATCACCCGCTGGTGCGTTTTTCCCTAAGGACGGAGAATCCTCGGCGAAAGCAAGGCACCAGGGCAGCGCTCATCAGCATGCCCGTCTGGTTCGAAACACATCCTGGACATCAGGAGGTCCTAGAGGCGATTCTCAAAGCGACTACAATCCGAAGAGTCGCCGACTGGGACAGCCTGAAACACAGGATACACCTGTTTGCGAATATGCAGTTTGGCGATAGACGATTGAGGCAGGAAGCATACCGGGAGCTGAACATCAAAGATCGCTCACTCTCCAAGTATTTCGAGGAATACGAGAGTCGGTATGTCTTCCATAATGTAAAAGGGGAAGTCGGCGTGCTGGAGACGAGGAATCTGGCAACAGATATCTTCTGCATCCAGTACGCCGATCAAAGTCGGCACACGTCTGAAGATATTGTAGATGCCTTCGAAAGGCACTATACGGAACATTTTCGACGCGAACACCTGTGTTCGACTGCACAAAACACCTTCCTGGGCTATTTGGAAAAGAAGATCGACGACCTCCAGCGGAAGAGACTGGAGGAGGATATTACTGAAGAAGAGGTGAAGACTGCGTTCGGTCAATTACGCAAGGATGTAGCAGCAGGCCCTGAGGATGTTCCCATCTCTCATTATCAGAGGTATCTGCATGCCTACCTGCGTTTATTCCACCAGTTGACCCTCTGCATCCGACAAGAAGGACGACTGCCGGAGTCCTTCTACGAGAGGAGCGGAGCGATCTGCCGACTGCCAAGAAGGTGACTCCGCTGCCTCCATTTAAAGGCGTGGAGAAAGCGACGCTCCTAGAGGCGGCAGGAAAAACTCTGGAGGTTTCCGAGACGAAAGTCGCGGAAGCGTCCGAAAATCGTGACGGAGAATGGAAGGTTGTGGAGAGGAGTAAAGAAAAATCTCCCAAGAAGGCTTCGCAACCTCAATCCGTTAGCTCTTTGAAGGCAAAGAACAGCCGCGTGAACAAGAAAACACGCGCGGAGGGTTCTTCTGCCCAGGAAAAAGCCGGCGCCGTCAACGCTTGCAATTCCGCCTCTGTGAGCGCCGAGAAGACGATTCCGGTGCGATCGGACGGATGCAAACGCACGTCGATCGCGCGAGCATCAGACTCCGTAAAGGAGTCCGATAACGCCGCTGAACGACGAGTTACTCGCGCTGGAGCGAGCGGCCGCAGGGCTGAAGCCCTGAGGCGTGACACACTCGCCGAGGAACGGCGAGTGCTCACCCCGGAACCCACAGATTCTGCACCCGGGGAGCACTCAATTACGCGCAGCACGGTGGAGTCCGTTGGCGACCGCGCCCTCCAGCCAGTCGTGTTACTTACTGCCCGCTCGCCGGGTGAGGCGAGCACCACGGCCTCGCTTTCCCAGCCGTGATGAGGGCTATCGCGTCTTCTCGTCGTGTTGCCGTTGCGTGCTGGAACGTCAACGGTCTCCAACACGACGAGAAGAGGTGACTAGTAGCTAACGCTCTGCGCGCCTTCGACTTGACGCTCCTGCAGGAGATTCACAGCATCTCCGAAGACCAGGCTTCCGAAATCGAACTGCGTGCGGGCAGAACGCTACATTATAGGTTCGGCGTCGCACGTACATGCGGCGTCGCTTCCCTCGTACGAGGAACTTTGGCGGGAGCAGTGCGCGGCGTTCGCTTCGACACGGAAGGCCGAGTGGGACAGCTTGTACTCAAGTGGTCCGACTCGATCGACCTTGTCGTAACGAACGTGTACGCGCCCAGCGGTGCTGGACGATGGGTCGAAAGGATTGAGTTCTTCGGTACCGTTCAGAGCCAGTGGCTCACTCGTTCTCACCCTACTGTGGCGCATCTCATTGCGGGGGACTTTAACGTCCACCTGCTGACCGGGAATAGCGCACACAAAAGGAAAAAGTTGCTAGTGGAAGAGATGTACGCGTCCGTGCACGCGTGCAGCTTGTTCGCTAAGGACCCAGTTATGGCGACATCACCGGACCATGTATTCCTCGATGAACACTTGCTCTCTCGAGTGGGTCGGAGATTTCCCATGCCGTCCGTGCTTTCAGACCACAACAGGCTCGAGTTCGAGTTGCTCCCGCCAGGCAAGGGGCCTCCAAACTATGTTTGGAGGATGCCGGCAGACTGGCTAAGTCACCCGGACGCGGCGGAGCATCTTCTCCAGGACCTCCGCGGCTTCGCCATAAGTGAGCTCGCTAACTGGGACGATGTGAAAAGATCGGTCCGCGAGTTTTGCTGCCGGTTTCCCTTGCACCAGCTTACGCGCGGCTTCGGAGAGGGTGTAGCCAACAGCAGAGATTTTCTGCAGGCCCGCTCCTACTCCAGGCGCGCGGACGTTGGTCGATTATCCGAGTACAAGGCCAAGGCCGAGCGCCAGGTCTGGTAGTCAGGGGCGACAGTTCTGCTCGACGACCAGGACCGGGAATGCTCGGCTCCAGCCGACGTGCGACAGATAGTCAGGCGCTATTACTCTTCTCTGTATGCAGAGGCACCAACGGTATGCAGTCTCTCCGAGCTGCTTCTGCCGATCGATGCACGTGTTGTAGACGAGGAGGAACGCGCGCGTCTGGATGAGCCCTTCACGGCAGAGGAAATTTCCTCGGCCATCTCGGGAATCAAGAGACGACAAGAGCCATGCGAGGACAGACTATCCGCAGAATTCTTCCAGTGCTTTGCGGCGGAGCTCATCCCAATGGTGCTCCAACTCTCGTCGCTGATGCGAGACGCGGGCGATGTTTCCGCCTCGTTTCGCTCAGCGAAGGTGCGTCTCCTGCCCAAAGGCGGAGATTTGCGCCAACTGAACAATTGGCGTCCGATCACATTAGTGAATTCGGACGTCAAGTTGTTTTCGAAACTTTGGGTGGCGCGGATGGGGAGGATCGCGGAGTCTTTGGTAAGTCTGGAGCAGACCTACGCTGTTCCTGGGCGGTCCATGGACGCGAACCTCTTATTCATCCGCACATGACTGCAATTGCAGCATCGCGTGGCGATAGATCGTCGTTCGGAAGCGATGCCTTCGATCTCTCACCGACGGAGGCGCGGGTCGCAAAGGGAAACACCGGGAGCCTTGGCGGTTGCAGTCGATTTGCAGAAAGCTTTCGATTGCGTGAACCAAAAGCTTCTTCTTGAGCTTTTGGAACGTCTGGGTCTTCCGGCATCCCTGTTGGCGTACTTGCGCTCCTGCTGGCGCCACGCGATTACATCCATTGTTTTCAGTGGCTGTCACGTGTACGGCGTGCCGGTTAGGCGAGGAATTCGGCAGGGCGATAGCTTGAGCCCGCTGCTCTTTAGCATCTATTTTGAAATGGTTCTGGAGGCTGAAAGGCTGACGCTAGCCAACCTGCCGAGCTCCTCTTCAGGTACGCCGGCCGTGGCAGCCTATGCCGACGACCTGCTTCTCCTGCTACCCATGTCCACCCCGGCGACATCGCTTGATGACTTCTTTGAGTTGATTCGTCGCGGTGCGGGCGTGAGCGTTAACAGGAGTAAGTGTATGGTTGTTCCGGTGGGTGCGACGTGGGAGGGGCAGTCCGACTGGATCGACCTGGGGATCCCCACGGGCAGGTACCTCAGGTACCTTGGCGTGCCGTTGGGCGACTTCTGCAACTCAGAAGCGTGGTCGGACTGTCTTCGGAAGGCAGAGCGTGCACTTGGCCCGTTTTCAGGATGCGAGTTCGTCTTGCCGGAACGGGCCTGCATCTGGAACACCTTCGTTGCCCCCCTCCTCCGCCCCCTGTTTTTTGTTTGTCCACCCCCCCAGGAAGTCAAAGTCTGGGCGCAGCGCCTTCTACGCAAAGCGTTGTGGGGCGCTGCAAGATCCCGTGTTAGACTTAAAGACTTGGTGGCGCCGCGTCAGGATGCAGGCTTGGGCATCCTCGACTTAAACAGCATCGAACTGCAGGTGCAGTTTCGCATGCTGCGGCTCTGTGCCAAGCTGTGGTGTACGCCGTGGTGCTTACCCGCACGCCTTATACTGAGGCGCTGCACGGGAAGCGAGGGACTGCTTTCGTTGCTACCCCACTTTCGGCACACCAGAATAGGGTTTGGCTTCCCGCTGAGGCAGCTGTCCTCACTGCTGGAAGCCCAAAGCTGGATCTCCTGCCGCCCCATGAACATTAATGCATGGCGGCAGGAATCTTTTTCATCGTGGGCAGCTTCCGAAGGAACGCGCCTGGAAGATCTTCGACGCCTGCGACTTCTCCTCAGTCATCAAATGGACGAAGTCATGCAGGACAAGAAGTTGTCCGATCGTCTGGCCGCCACACCACTCGCCGCAGCGCTGTCTGCCTCCAGGGCAAGCAACGACGGTTGCCTACCGGCGGAATGGGAGTTCTCCTGCAAAATAGCGGGAGTCAGTAAGCTCCTCGGCAGCTGGACGACAAAGGAGCTGGTGCAAGCCGCCACACCTCGCAATCGGGCGAAGAGACTGCTTCGGTGGAGCGAACATTTAAGTGTGCCCCCCGGAGAGATAGTGGTTCCCCCCGTTTGTTTGGACAGCTCCGTGTTCCCCCTTAAATGGAAACAAGATGTGCTGCTCTTTTTACATTGTGCATTTCACTGTAATAGCAGCGAAGCATCGTTTCCGGGGGAGCTGCTTTGCCAAACTGTTTAAGGTGCGGAGAGATCGAGTCTTTTCCGCACCTTTTGCTGGACTGCGGTGACCTCCGGGAACTGTGGCGAAGGCTCACTTCGGCCATCATGCCACAAGGAGGCACTGCCATTGATGTGCTGCGGCGCTTCTTCAGCAGAAATGGACTTTCGGTTGGCGCGATTGTCGCAACCATGTGTTGCGTTCGCGCCATCGTGAAGGCCCGCTACGCCCTGGAGTTGTCATCGCAGCGAAGGGAGGCTCACCTGCTTGCAGCTCAATTCATGGAGAAGGCTTCAAGGTGGTCTCATCTTCGTGACAAGGTGAATGAGGACATCACCGGCATACATCGCCGGTTTACACACCTTTGAGAACGGCGTAATCCGGTGACCCCTGCGACCTCTCGCCCACCCATACCCCGTCCCCGTTCGCTCGGTAAAATTTCCGGTGCCCATGCTTTTATCCCCGTGTCTTCCAGAGCGATCCCAAAGACCCTTATCCCGTCCTCCTTATTCATTGTTTTTATTTTATTTTGGTTTCTTTGTGTTTCCCGCCCCCCCACACCGTTCAAGAAACTGTTACTCTGGCCTGCGTGCCAGCAATATTCTCTTCATTCTTGTTCAGTCGTCGGTTGGGAGTTTGGTTCCCAACTGGTTTATTTTGTATAATTGCTTTTTTTCGTTATGTTATATGGAATAAACGCCCCGGCGTGACCGGGTGAGAAATCTCCCGGGCTTGATCTGCGGAGATCACGTGGATCTCCTGCAGCAGCACCAGGTCGAAGGATGCCAGGGTGGCGGCCACGTCACGCCTCTTGCCGTCGTCGCTTAGCCCGTTCACGTTCCAACAGGCGATCAGAAGACGACGGCGAGAGGCGATTCCCGGCATTATGGCTGGGAAAGTGGCGTCGCGGCACCTGCCGCGGGGCAGGTGTAGGACAGGTCCATCGGTACGAGGACGGAGGCCTCTTCAGGCGCCTGGGGTACCTGTTCGGCCTCCATCCTCACCATCCCCTCCGTGTCCGAGCGTGGAATTCTCTCGGGCGACGGGTCCCGGGAGTTTCCCACGCTCATGGCACCCTCGCTACCGGAAGCCATCTCTTCCCCTTCGTCGCGGGAGACGATCTTCCGGGGCATTGTGGACTTTCGTCCAGCCTTTTTGCGGGGTGCCGCGGAGATGGATGCTTTGTTTCCGGCCTTCACCTCGGGGTCGGAAGAGGCCGACTCCTGAGGGGAAGCCGGACGCCTGACGGCCTTCTTGCCAGCCTTGAGGGGAACCGGCTGCAACGAGGCAGCCAGCTCCTCCGCGGCGCGCTCGAAGGCGACGTCATCGAGCGTGGGCTCGATGACGGACGCCGCCGCCTCGCTCCCCTCCTTGTTGACTTTGTCAACGGAGGGTTGAGCAGGGGCAGCAGCGAGTTCTTTAGCGCCGCATTCGTCGATGGCGGGAATCCGCTCTACAACGACGCAGCAGCTTTTAATTTTTTCGCGGCGCAGAGCGGTTTCGCTCCGTTTCGCCACGTTCTTTCCCTTCTTATGGGAGTTTTTCTTGGGATCGACCTTCTGCCACCCTGGCTCTTGACCCTCGCCCTCGACCTTTTCGGCGTTTTTCGCCGGGGTCTCGGGGCTGGCCTTCGCCTTGGTGGCGGAAGTGACCTCCTTAGCAGCAGCACGAGCTGCCAGCTTTTTCCTCTTTTTAGCCGCGCGCTTTCTCGCGTTTTTCGCGGACACGACGCGGACTGTGTTTTGGGGGCACACCAGACGGGTGTGCCCCGCTTGTTTGCATTGCTGGCACTGCACGCTCGGACACCTCATTTTAAGGTGACCAAAGCTGCTGCAGCAGCCGCAAAACTTGGGTTTCCCCACGTACCACACGTCAACGGATTCACCGTTGACGGTGAGTTTGTGGGGAACCTCACATCCCTCGCGAACCGTCACTCGCGCTGCACCCAGGCCGCCAAGCAACCCGTCGTAATCGACAAAAGGAGTAGGCTTTCCCCACAGCGCGTGGACAGTTGCGAATTTTTCCAATTCGTTCCGGACGGCCTCCTTCGTCATCCGGAACGTGATACCGGTCAGGTGAATGATCACCGACCGGTCTTCAGTAATTGGGAGAAGCCTCCGGCTGCCCATAATTACGGGGGTTCGCAGAAGTCTCTGCGCAAGAGTTGCCTCCTTGCAGATAACTTCCACAAATTGACCCCCGCTTCTGACGGACATAGCCAGAAGCTCCTCTTTCTGTACGCCGAGAACGCGCATCGCCTGTGAGAAGGCGCGCGCGTTCTCGGGAGAATATAGACCGCCTACCTTATATAGAAGGGGTGGGTTATACCCCTCCTCCAGGTAAGCGCGCATTTCCGCCATAGCCGCTGGCGTAGGTGCCGCAGCCACGGCGTTCCAAGCCCTGGGTAGGGCCGGGGGCGCATCCGTGCTGGCGGGAGCCTCCACTGATGCGGGAGCCCCCACCTCCATCTGCTCCGGGGGCAATGAGGTCATCGCCCCCGGATCCTCACCGGTGGTGGTATCAGGCATTGCTGCCTAATCCTCCACCCACACCACGCACAAGCACCAACGGAAATGGAACTCAGGAGCAACGAAAAGACACGTCCGCTCGACGCTCCGGAATCTCCAGGACTGGGACCTTTTTAAGGAATCGGTCCGGGAGTTCTGCGAGCAGTTCCCCCTGGACCGCCTGCCCTCCGGATTCGGCGAGGGTCCTCGCAACCATCGGGCCTATTTACAGGCCCGTAGGTACGAGCGAACCCCTAATGTCCGTCGCCTGGCCGAGTACCGCGCCGGGGCCGAACGCCAAGCCTGGCAATCCGGGTCGGCCAGCTTGCTGGACGACCAGGGCCGGGAATGTTCGTCCCCGGCGTCGGTACGGCATCTCGTGCGGAGTTATTATTCCTCCCTTTACGCCAGGGCGCCCCCGGATCAAGATGCCTCTCGGCTCTTGCTTCCAGATGGTGCCGCGGCAATAGGGGAGGAGCAGTCGTTAAGCCTCGATGAGACTTTTACCACCGGCGAAATTCTCGCCGGTATGAAAAGGCTCAAGAGGCGGAAAGCCCCAGGGGAAGACGGCTTGCCCGCGAAGTTCTATTCGCGGAAGAGCTGGCACCCCTGCTGCTTCAGCTGACAAGGCTGATCCGAGACGAAGGCGATGTTCCCGCCTCGTTTCGGTCAGCCAGAGTGAGGCTCCTTCCGAAAGGGGGAGACCTTAGGAATTTGAACAACTGGCGTGCGATCACGATTGTGAATACGGACGCCAAGTTGGTTGCCGGGCTATGGGCTTCGCGTCTGGGGCAGGTGGCAGAATCCATAATTAGCCCGGAGCAGACATATGCTGTTCCCGGGCGAAGTATGGATGCCAACCTCTTCTTCGCGAGCACATGGATGCACGCGCAGAGGTGTCAAAATGAAGGGAAAGGAAAAATCGGCAACCCCACTTTGGGGCCGCCAACAGGGCAGGGAATGGACTCCCGGGCGTGGAGGGGGCCTTAGCGCTCGCAGTCGATCTCCATAAGGCGTTCCACTTTGTTGACCAGGGGCTTTTGTTGGAGCTCCTGGGTCGCATGGGCTTCCCACCCTCCTTGATTACCTACCTGAGCTCTTGCTGGCGGAATGCGATTATCTCCATCTTTTTCAGTAGTCAGAAGGTGTATGGCGTGCCGGTGAGGCGGGGCATCAGGCAGGGCGATAGCCTGAGTCCCCTGCTCTTCAGCACCTACTTTGAGTTGGTGCTGAGAGCCTACAGGGTGACTTTGGCCTCCTTGCCGAGCTCGTGTCCCGGCACGCCCGCCGTAGCAGCCTATGCCGACGACCTTCTGCTCCTGTTACCTATGTCCACCCCGGCAAAGGCGGTCGGAGACTTCTTCGATCTGCTCAGCCGTGGGAGCGGACTGCAGGTCCACAGGGCGAAGTCGTCGGTGGTGCCAGTAGGTGCGGCGTGGGCAGGGCAGCAGGACTGGGTCCGTCTGGGGATCCCCACGGCGAGGTGCCTCAAGTACCTTGGTGTGCCGTTGGGTGACCACTCCCCTGCGGAAGCGTGGTCCAGCTGTCTTCAAAAAGTTGAGACGGCGATCGGCCCGTTACTGGAAGGCAAGTTTCACTTGCCGGAACGGGCCGCGGTTTGGTACGCTTTTGCGGCCCCCATCCTCCGCTTCTTGCTTTTTGTTTGCCCCGCCCCCAGAGAATGCAAAAAGAGGACAAAGGACCTCCTCCGCATAGCCCTTTGGGGCAAGGGGAGGCCCCGAGTCCCTCTGAAGGACTTGTGCGCTCCACGTCGGGACGGCGGCCTAGGCCTCCTGACGCTGGAGCGCGTGGAAATCCAGCTGCGGTGGCGAACCCTCGCCATCGCAGCGAAGATGTGGAGCACCCCTTGGTGCGTTCCGGCCCGCCTCCTCGCCAGGCGTGTGTCTCGATGCGAAGGACTCGCGTCGTTTCTTCTGCGCCCTGGCCGGAAGATCCGAAGATGCGGCCTTATGCTCGGACGCATAGCAACCCTGGCGAAGACGAACGGTTGGATGGTTTGTGGCCCCGCCAACTCCTCCGCCTGGTTGGAGGAGTCTGCTGGCACATGGGCTAAGCAGAACCGGAGGAGTGAAAACAATATGAACTGCCTGCGAACCGGCCCATAAGCCAACCGCACCCTGCGGGAAATACTGGAATTTCCCAGGAGTCGCAGGTGGGCGTTGACGACCCCCCTTACTACGGCGATGCCCTACCTCCTGAGGGCGCTTCAGGATCGCCAGAAGCCGAGGTGGCAAGTCACCTGCCAGATCGCAGGCAGGGAGAAGATGTTAAGCGGCTGGACCACAGGAGAACTGGCGGACGCCACGACCCCGAGCGTCCAGCCGCGTGGATTGATGAGATGAGGCGAGCTGCTTGCCATCCCTACGGATGTGCTGAAGTGGCCCCCGGTACTGAAGGAATCCAGGATCCTGCCCCTTAAGTGGCAAGAGTCGGCGTTGCTACTGTTGCACTGGGGTTTACCCTGCAACGCACGCCGCTTCCACTGGACAAGGGGAGCTGTGGATCCTGAGTGTGTCAGGTGCGGAGAGCGGGAATCGCTCTCCCACCTTATTGTGGACTGTGCTGCCATCCGACCCCTCTGGGAACGGTTCGGGGCGACCCTCGGGCTCCCTACGGGCAGCACCCCCAGAGACGTTCTTCGGTCCCTCTTCGTGAAGGACGCACTGCAGCCAGCCGCAGCCATCGCAGCCTTTTAGCTGTGTCTGTGGCATCGTGACGGCATGGAGCGACGCCAATAACGAAGGAGTGGGTCCACACGCGAGGGATGTCATCCCATACGCCCAACGCTTCATGCGGAGAGCTGCCGGATGGCCCCAACTGGGGAATATACGAACGGACCTCGAGGGCTTCCTTCAACGGATGGGCCCTCCTCACAGCGTTTAGTGATCCCTTCCCTGCCCTCCAACTTCTTTTTGTCTGTTTATTTTTTATTTTTCTTTTTGTTTTATCCCCATCCCTCTTCGCTGCTGAGGAACGCTACGCTGGGCTGCGTCCCGGCGTCCTGGCAGGTCCAGTGTATATGGCCGTGAGCGGGGCCTTGTACCGCGGATGTAGAGTTTTAACAATAAACGCCCCGGGCGTACCCGGGTGTAAACCTCCAAGGCTAACAAAAAGGCAGTTAGGCGTCCGGCCTCCACCGAGGGGTCCGTAACTTCCGACCCCGAAGGGCAGGCCGGAAACCAAGTTTCCATCTCCGCGGCACCCCGCCGGAAGGCCGGAAGGAAGTCCAGCAAACCCTGGAAAGCCCCTCTCCAGGCCGAAGGCGTGGAGATGACTTCCGACTGCGAGGGTGCCATGAGCGTGGGAGAATCCCGGGAATCGTCACCCGAGAGACCACCACGCACAGACACGGAGGAGATGGAGGGGGTTGAAGCCAGAAAGGTACCCAAGGTGCCTGAGGAGGCCGAAACCCTAATGGTCATCTCACCCGCCTCGGAAGAGGCGGGTTCCCCCACACCGTCATCTTCCCGGCAGTAATGCCGGGAATCTGCTCCCGCCGTCGTCTGCGCATCGCCGTTTGGAACGTTCGTCTGAATCCGGATGGGCCGAATCACGAGCGGGACCTGGTCAACGAGGTGTGCGCGGCGGTGCACACCTGTAATTTGTTGGCCAGTGTACCAGGGATGGAGGACAACATCGATCACGTGTTCCTTGACGAGCATCTGTGCACTCGTGTGGGCAGGCGCTGCAAGTTACCGTGCGAGTTGTCCGACCATCGACCAATCGTGATTGAAATCCTTCCGCGCGACAAGGGACCGCCCTCGTCAGCGTGGCGTTTGCCAGGGGACTGGCTGAAGCTCCCGGACGCGACGGAACATCTCCGCACGTTTATACGGAGCTTCAGGATGCAGACACTCCAGGATTGGGACCGCTTCAAACGGTCGGTCCAGGAGTTCTGCGACCAGTTCCCTCTGCACCGGCTACCTGCGAGATTTGGGGACGGGGTACGTAACGAACGAGCCTATCTGCAGGCTCGCCGTTACGCCAGGACCCCCGACATCCGCAGACTGGCGGAATACAAAGCGGGAGCCGAGAGGCAAGCCTGGCAGTCAGGATCGTCCAGCTTGCTGGACGATCAGGGCCAGGAGCATTCGGCACCCGCTCAGATCTGCGGTCTCCTGCGGCGTTTTTACTCCTCCCTGTACGCAAGAACGCCTCCCGAGCGGGATTTCTCACGACTCCTGCTTCCGAAAGGCGCTCCTGCGATCGGGGAAGAGGAGAAAAAGTCCCTCGACGAGCCTTTCACGATGGGCGAAATCATCTCGGCCATCGGAAAGCTCAAGAGGCGCAAGGCTCCAGAGGAGGGCGGCCTGTCCGCGGAGTTTTATCAAACTTTCGCGGCTGAGCTAACCCCCCTGGTACATCAACTCACCTTGCTGATACGCGAGACAGGTGACGTTCCCGCCTCGTTTCGTTCGGCAAAGGTGCGGCTTCTCCCTAAGGGAGGAGATCTGAGGAGCATGAACAACTGGCGTCCCATCACTATAGTGAATGCGGATGCCAAGTTGATAGCTAAGGTTTGGGCTGAGCGCTTGGGACGGGTTGCAAACGCCTTCATCAGCCCGGAACAGACGTATGCTGTTCCGGGGCGAAGCATGGAGGCGAACCTGTTCCACGCTTCCATCTGGCTAGAGCTCCAACACGAAAGGGGCTTGATGCGCACCGGGAATTCTGGTGAGTCCGTCAGCCATGCGACGGATGGTCGGATGGGGGAGGCAGCACTTGCGGTCGCTGTGGAATTGCGTAAAGCATTCGACAGCGTCGACCAGAATCTCCTGCTGGAGCTTTTGGAACGCTTGGGCTTCCCGGCCTCATTATTGGCCTATCTGCGCTCTAGCTGGCGCGATTCACAAATCAATGTTACTTTCAGCGGGCATACAGTTGACGGCGTGCCGGTGCCACGTGGGATCCGGCAGGGAGACAGCCTGAGCCCCTTGCTCTTCAGTACCTACTTTGAGTTGGTACTGAGAGCGTACAGGGAAACTCTGGCGCACCTGCCGCATGAATGCGCCGGAACGCCTGCGGTTTCAGCATATGCGGACGACCTTCTGCTACTGCTCCCTATGTGCACCCCGGCTTCGGCGGTCGAGTTCTTCGACCTGCTGAATCGAGGAACCGGGCTTACGGTAAACAGGGCGAAGTCGTCCGTGATGCCAGTTGGTGCGGCGTAATCAGGGCAGCAGGACTGGGTCCGTTTAGGGAACCCCACGGTGAGGTACTTCAAGTACCTTGGTGTGCCGTTGGGGGACTACTCCTTTGCGGAAGCGTGGTCCGGCTGCCTTCAAAAAGTGGAGACGGCTATCGGCCCGTTCCGAGGCGGCAGGTTTTTCCTGCCTGAACGGGCTGCGGTTTGGAACATGTTCGCGGCTCCTCTCCTCCGTTCCCTGCTTTTTGTTTGCCCCCCCACAGAGAGGATCAAAAAGCGGACGAAGGACCTCCTCCGTATCGCCTTTTGGGGCAACGGGAGGGCCCGATTCCGCTTAAAGGACTTGTGCGTTCCGAGTCGGGACGGTGGTCTCGGCCTCCTGACACTGGGGCGGCTGGAGCTGCAGCTCCATTTCCGGATTTTGGCACTTGTGCCGGAGATTTGGTGCACCTGTTGGTGCGTCCCTGCACGTCTCCTCCTTCAGCAAACCACCGGCAAGACGGGAGTTACGTCGTTTCTTGCACTCTATCGAAGCCGCATCAACCGATGTGGGCTTCAGCTACGGAGGGTGGCTGCGCTGGCAAGGAAAAATCAAGGATGGATCACCTGTCTCCCCGCGAACGGTAGTGCCTGGTTGCAGGAAACCGTTCGTACGTGGGGACAGTTCGGTATGCAACCCTCCCATCAGGAACGAAGGTTCCTGTTTGGGTGTTACAGAAGTTGCACGCTCCGTGAGATCCTGAAGGATCCTAAGAAGAAAGCGTGGTCAGGAAGAACCCCCCTCGCTGCTGCGCTGGACTCCCTAGTGGAACATCAGGACAGCGATGTTGCGGCGAAGTGGGAGGTTACAATAAAAATCTCCGGTAAGGAGAAGAAGCAGAGAGAGTGTAAGACGGGCCAGCTAACTGATGCTGCGACCCCGAGTACGCCTCCTAATGGACTTCTGCTCTGGGGAGCGCTGCTGGGTGTTCCGATTGAACATCTGAAGTGGCCCCCGGTTCTTATGGACACTTTGATCCTCCCCCTTAAATGGCAAGAGTCGGCATTCCTGTTGCAGCACTGGGGAGTCCCCTGCAACGCCCGTCGACACCACTGGACCTGGGGAGCGGTGGATCCCAATTGTGTAAGGTGCGAGGAACGGGAGTCCCTCCCCCACCTCCTAGTGGATTGTGTTGCCCTTCGGCTCCTTTGGTTCCGCTTTGTCGCGGTCATAGGTATCCCTTGCGGCAACCCCAGGGACGCACTGAAAGCCTTCTTCGTTGCCGACGCCCTCCGGCCAGCGTCCTCGATAGCAGCCTTGTGTTGCCTTCGTGGGATCTTTGCCGCATGGAGCACGGCGACGGGAGGACCTAGCGATCAGGACGCCATCCAGTGCGCCTCCCAATTCCTAAGGAGGGCGTCGCGATGGCCCCACCTGGATGTTCACAACAAACAAGAGCTTGCCAGAATCCTGAGAGGGATGATGCGGCCCCAGCAGCATCAGTGATCCCTTCCCGTTCCCTCCCACCCTTTGTTTCTTTTTGTTTAGTTTTTTGTTTTCCTTCTTTCCCCTGCTGCCTTGGTGGACCGTACCGGTTTAGAAACCGGTAAATTGGCAGGCTCCGTGGTTCTTCGCTTCTGGCTGGAGCATTGCAACAGCCAGAAATAATTTGTTTATCAAGTTTATTTTTTAATAAACGACCCGGAGAAATCCGGGTGAAAATCGAATGCTTTCCGCAAGTCGATTGCGACCGCAAGGGCTCCCTCCCCCACTCGACCATCCGACGCCTTGCCGGCGCACGGTCCGGAATTTCGGCTGCGCACCAAGCTCCTTTCTTGTTGGTGCTCTAGCCAGGTGGAAGCGTGGAACAGGTTCGCCTCCATGCTTGGCCCGGGAACGGCATATGTCTGTTCCGGGCTGATGAAGATGATAGCAACCCGTCCCAACCTCTCTGCCGAAACCTTAGCTAGCAACTTGGCGTGCGGACGTGTTTTTTCCGCGCTCCTCTGCGCCTGTTGTAATGCGTTCCTTCGTTAGTGTTTGTGTGTGGACCATCTGCTGTGTCCAATAACAGAAATGCCTGAGGACACCGCGATGGAAGTCGGCGGGGGAGAGGATTGTTCCTCTCCCCATCCCATTGAGGTGGGGGCAACCACACCCTTGAAAAAGAGGGCAACCGCCCTCGTGGAAAAGGCAGCAACCACACCCTTGAAAAAGGGGACTACCGCCGCCTTGGAAAAGGGCGCAACCGCCCCCTTGAAAAAGAGGGCAACCGCGTCCCTGGATCCACCTGCTCCATCCACGAACACCTGGAGCTTCGTGACTGCAGCGCCATCTCCTGCAGCCTTAGCAGAACAACGGGCCTACCTGGAACAAGGATACAAGCCGTCCTTGATTTCCAAGGTAGGAAATCTGTTTGTGGGGAACACCGCTCGTAACTTTGAAAGAGAGTTACAGCGGTTGGATGTCAAAGAGGAAGACATGGAAGGTCTCTCCGTGATGAGTGGGGGCCAGCGGGTGGAGCTGACTTGCAAAAATGCAAGTCTGGCTCAACGCCTGCTGAACAATCCCATCATTCTGGAAGGCCGAAAGGTCTTCCCTGTAACGGAGGACCGATCCATTGTTGCCCACCTTACCGGTGTAACTCTGCGCATGACAAAAGCTGGCGTGCAGGAAGAGTTGCAGAAACATGGTACGGTGCACGCGCTCTGAACCAAGCCCAACGTCTTCCAAACATACGGAAGACTGTTCAGTCGCATGGCTGCAGCGCGTGTGACCGTCCACGAAAACGGTGGGCTGCCCCACAAACTGGACGTCGGCAACGAGGTCGTCAACGTCTGGTACGTGGGCAAGCCCAAGTACTGTGGGCAATGTGATGCAACAGGGCACCTGAAAAAACGGTACCCTCACATCCAGTGTTTCCACTGCGGCGAGAAGGGCCACGTCCGAAAAGTGTGCCCAAAGCGGGAACCTCCAGCGCCCTCTGCCTTGAAAAAAGGTAAGGGGAAACGCCTGGAGAAAACAAGCGAGCCATAAGAAGCAAAGGAAAGGGCAAGCAAAAAGCCAGAGTCCGAATGCTCCCAGCAAACGGCGGTCGAGAAAACTCCAGACGACGCTGGTGACAACGAGGACTGGCGGACAGCGAAGCCGAAAACTAAAAAAATCCGAAAAACCGAAGAACCGACAGCAGATCCCGCGAAAACTTCTTTAAATAGAAGGCAACGCCGCGCTTTGCTCCGCGAATGTTCGGTCGCTTTGGAGCGCGTGGAGATCCCCGAGACCTCCACCAGGGGAGATATCTCCCGCCTCGTTGACGCCGAAGCCGCGATCGAGGAAGGCGAACCCTCTGTGCAAACAGAGGGGGAGCCGAGCGACGCGCTCGCCGTAATCGAGGACGCCGCCTTCCAGCAGGCAGCGGAAGAGCTCGCGGCCGAACTCGCGGAGCGTGAGAACGGCGCACGAAAGGCCTTGCGAAGGCCGGCAGCGAGCAAGGCACCTCCGACAGGTGACCATGAACCGGATGCCGGAAGTGCGTCCTCCTCCGCGGAGGCGCCTTCGAAGACTGGACGGAAGTCCAAAAATCCAGAGGCGCATCCCGACGAAGAAGGAGGGGGAAGCACCGGCAACCGAGGGGAAAGCTGGCAGCGTGGGAACGGAGGGAGGGATGTTCCCACCCTCCGCTACCGAGCAGCTGGCGAACCCCATGAAGGAGGGGGATAAGGTGAGTGATTGCCGCCCCCTCCCAACGGTGGAACCTGTTCAGGAGATAGCCATGGAGGAGGGGGAGCAGACAGCTGACAACCGCTCTCCCCTGCCGTCCAGAGCAGTCGACGAATCGGCCCCCATGGAAGAGGGGGAGTAGGTGCGTGAAACCCGCCCCCTTCAACCGTTGCGGTCCGCCGTGGAATCGGCCCCCATGGAGGCGGGAGAACCGGTGAACGGTGATCCCATTCCTCCATCCGTCCCGCCCGACCAGGTGACGGGCGCCCCATTGTCGCTTTCCCAGGAGTAACACCTTGGCTCGCCTATCGCCGTCGATTACGCGTGGCCTGCTGGAACGTGAACCGGCTGCGCGACGACGGCAACAGACGGGACACGGCCGCCACCCTGCGTGACTTCGACCTGGCGCTCCTGCAGGAGATCCACGTGATCACCGCGGAGAACGCCCAGGAGATCGAAAGCATCGCAGGGGGGCGGCTAATGTGGCAATGCGGCACCCGATACACCTGCGGCGTCGCGTTTTTCATGAAGCCGGCGGTCGACGCAGCTGTGAAGGGCGTGCGCTTCGACGAAGCCGGTCGTGTCGGCCAGCTGATTCTCAGGTGGTCCGACACGATCGACCTCGTCGTAACAAATGTGTACGCTCCGAGCGGTCCTACCAGGTACCAGGAACGTAAGGCGTTCCTGGAACCCCTGAAGCGCGACTGGCTGGTGGAAGCGAACGTGCGCGTGGCTCACCTGATAGCGGAAGACTTTAATCTCCGCCTGCTATCAGGTGAGCCACACGCAAAGGAACGGACGGCTAACGAGTTGTGCGCCGCCATGCGCACGCGCAACTTGTTAAGGGGATCTTTCGGAAATGGTCAACAGCATCGACCACGTCTTCCTGGATGTCGACCTGTGTTCTCGGGTCGGCAAACGGGGGAAAGTTGCGTCGGAGCTGTCTGACCATTTCCGGTTGATATTCGAGGTGTGCCCGCGCGACAAGGGCCCCCCATCCAGGGCGTGGCGTCTGCCTTGGGACTGGACGCGCCTCTCAGATGCGAAGAAACACCTTCGCGAATTCCTGAGAGGCGTCACCCTCCGCAATCTCGCTTGAAACCCGGGTGCGCCGGGACGTTTATTCTCACGAATAAACCTATATAATCTGTAACTGGACCAGTAGTCCAGCCACGCCCTGGAAAGATATGCTTGCCGGGCTACCGGTGCGCAGACCGGCGCGGTCGACCTCGGCAGCAGAGGGGAGGGGGAACGAAACAAAAAAAAAACAAAAAAATAAACAAAAATCAGGGAGGGAGCAGGAAGGGATCACAGTCTGCTGGGAGGGTCCGTCATCCTCTGGAGGATGCCGGCAAGCTGTTTCTGCATGTGTGGTTCTAGATGGGGCCATCGCGTCGCCATCCTGAGGAAACGGGCGGCATACACGTTGGCATCCCTGTCGCTGGATCCTCCCGTCTCTTTGCTCCATGCCACGACGATCCCGCGTAGGCAGCACAGGGCTGCAAGCGAGGCCGCTGGAGGCAGGGCGTCACGGACGAAGAGGGGGCGCAAAGCGTCCCTGGGGTTGCCTCCGGGGATCCCCAGGGCTGCGGCAAAGCGTTCCCACAAGGGACGGAGTGCAACACAATCCACTAACAGGTGGGGGAGGTATTCCCTCTCCCCGCACCTGACACAATTAGGGTTGACACCCCCCCGCGTCCAGTGGTGTCGGCGGGCGTTGCAAGGAAGCCCCCAATGCAACACCAGCAGTGCCGACGGTCAGACGTGTTCTCTGCGCGCTCCTGACTCGCTCGACTTTATTGGTGTAGTGCGGTGCATCAGTGGTCGGGGGATGGCAGAAATGCCTGATCCCGCCACTAGTGAATGTGGGGTGGGGGCCGGACGAACGTCCCCCGTACTTATGGAGATAGGGGCACCTGCCCCGAAAGCTTCGTCCCCCGCGCCGGCGAGGGACTACAGCGCCGCGGTCGCCGCGCCATCTGCAGCGGCCATCGCCGAGGCCCAGGCCTACAAGGCCTACAACTACAACCCGAGTCTGCTGTATAAGGTAGGCCGGGTGTTTGATGACCGTGTGGCGCGCTCCTTCGAGAAGGAGCTCCACCGTTTGAATGTTAACAAGGAGGATCTGCTGGGTCTCTCCATCCGCAGCGGGGGACAGCATGTCGAGTTGACCTGCAAAGAAGCAGGGTTGGCGCAAAGACTGCTGCGAACCCCCGTCAGGGTCGAGGGCCGCCAGATCTTCCCTGTCCCGGTGGACAACTCAATAGTTGTCCACCTCCGTGGAATCACCGTGCGGATGTCACCGAGCGCCGTTAGGGCTGAACTCAGCAAATTCGGCACCGTACACGCGCTGTGGCTGAAGCCCAACAGGTTCCGTACTTATGACGGACTCCTGAGCGGACTCGCCGCGGCACGTGTGACTGTGAATAAGGACATTGGGGTTCCCCATAAACTAGTAGTCGACGGAGATTCTGTCGACATCTGGTATCTGGGGAAACCCAAATACTGTGCGTTTTGTGATGGTACGGGGCACGTGAAGAAACGCTGCCCCAACATCACCTGCCGCAAGTGCGAGGCAATCGGGCACACGGAAGAAGTGTGCCCCAAAAAGACTTCGCGCGCGCCGGCTGCTGCCGTGAGCGGCACGAACGCGAGCAAGAAGCTTGGCAAGACGAGGCCGCCGTCTAAAAATACGGTTGACCCGGAGCCAGCCAAAAAGGGCATCCCGACCACCCCGTCTGCAGAAACGCAGGCAACCGAGGTGGAAGGAGAAGAGCCTGGCTGGCAAAAGGTCAGTCCAAAGAAAAAGACAGAAAAAAAGGACGTAAATAATAAAAATAAAGTCCCTGCAAAAACCGCGAAACCCGCGAAAAAGCAGGGACTGAAAAAATGCACGGTCGCACTGGAGCGCCTTGCAGACGCCGAAGTGCCGTGCGAACAGGACGTTGCCGTGTGCAACAACGCTGACAGCCCCGTCGCTGTGCAAACAGCGTCCGAGGGCTGCGGCGAGGGGGAGAGCCGCGATGACGTGGGCTTTGCAAAAGCCGCCGCCGAGCTCGCCGCCAGTCAGCAGCCTCCCGCAAAGGTCGGGAAGAAGGCCGTTCGACGTCCGGCCGAGAGGAGGGGCACCGGGACCTCGGACTCGGACCCGGAGACCGGACACGCACCATCCGCATCTGCACCCCCGAGGAAGACCGGAAGGAAAATCCGTAACCCGAGGAGGATCGTCTCCTCCGAGGAAGGGGAATCCTCCGGAAACGAGGGTGCGGCGAGCGTGGGAGAGATGGACACGAGTCCTGAACTCCCACGATCGGTCGAGACGGAGCCGATGGAGACGGAGGGGGTCGTCGAGCCGCCCCCCACCGCACAGGAGAAAGCCGGCGTCCCACCCCTAGGTGAGGCGGGAGACGCAGCATCACTTTCCCAGCAGTAATGCCGGGACTCGCCACCTGCCGTCAAATACGCATCGCCAGCTGGAACGTCAACGGGCTTTACGATGACGGCAGGAGACGAGACATAGCTGCCACCTTGCAAGCCTTCGACCTCGTGCTGCTGCAGGAGATCCATGAGATTTCCGCAGAACATGCGCGGGAGATCGAATGGATAGCAGGTGGTCAGCTTATGTGGCGATGCGGCCACCGCCGTACGCGCGGGGTCGCTTTCCTTCTGAAGCCTGCCTTACAACGCGCGGTGCGGAAAGTTCGTTTCGATGAGGCAGGTCGGGTAGGGCAAATCACCTTCAGGTGGTCCGACTCCATCAATCTTGTCGTCACGAACGTGTACGCGCCGAGCGGCGGTCACGCGCGCGTGGCACGGACGGCGTTTTTCCGTGCGTTCAAGCGCGACTGGCTGTCGGAGGCAGGCGCGCGCACGGCGCACCTGATAGCCGGCGATTTTAATATTCGCCTGCTATCAGGTGCGGCGAGGACAGAGGCCACCCCGGTTAACGAGATGTGCGCTGCGGTGCACGCATCCAACTTGTTAGCCGGGGATACCGGGATGGAACGCAGCGTGGACCACGTCTTCCTCGACGATCACCTGCGCTGTCGCGTGGGCAGGCGAGGTAAGATACAGTCCGCAGTCTCCGACCACTCCCGTGTGGAACTCGTCATTCGCCCGCGCGACAGGGGGCCCCCCGCGCAGGCGTGGCGTCTACCGGGGGACTGGCTGACCAAGCCAGGCGCAGCGGAACACCTCCGCGCGTTCTTGCGAGGTTTCAGCCTGCAGACGCTCGACGACTGGGACGATTTGAAAGTCTCGGTGCGAGAGTTCTGCCAACAGTTCCCCATGGACCGTCTCCCGAAAGGATTTGGAGAAGGTGTTCGGAACGATAGGGCTTACCTGCAGGCCCGTCGTTACTCCCGAACACCAGACGTCCGAAGACTGGCGGAATTTAAAGCCGGGGCCGAGCGGCAGGCCTGGCAATCGGGGTCGCCCAGCCTGCTGGACGACGAAGCCCAAGAGCACTCGGCCCCGGCAGAGGTGAGTAGCCTAGTGCACGGCTATTATTCTTCCCTGTACACCAGGGTGCCTCCGGACCGGGAATTTTCCCAATTTTTGCTTCCGGACGGTGCCCCGGCGATCGGGGAAGAAGAGAGAGTACGCCTGGACGAGCCTTTCACGATGGGTGAAATCATCACCGCAATCGGGAAGCTCAAAAGGCGGAAGTCACCGGGGGAAGACGGCCTGCCCGCGGAGTTTTTTCAGTGCTTCGCGGCGGAGCTGGCTCCCCTGGTGCAGCGGCTAACGCTGCTGATCCGGGAGACAGGAGACGTTCCCGCCTCCTTCCGATCGGCACGTATGCGTCTCCTACCGAAAGGAGGAGACTTACAGAACCTCGGCAAATGGCGTCCGATTACCGTACTAAACGCGGACGCCAAGCTGGTTGCGAAGCTATGGTCGGAGCGAATGGGGCGGATGGCGGAAAGCTTCATCAGCCCGGAGCAGACCTACGCTGTTCCCGGGCGAAGCATGGACGCCAACCTGCTCTTCGCGAACACCTGGTTCGAACTTCAAAGAACCAGAATGAATGGCAGCCCGATTTGCGGGACGTCCGCTGGTGGTTCGCGGGATAGTCGGGAGAGAGAAGGGGCCCTCGCGGTCGCTGTCGATTTGCGGAAAGCATTCGACAGTGTCGACCAGGAGCTCCTGCTGGAGCTTCTGGAGCGCTTGGGCTTCCCGGCCTCCTTATTGGCCTTTCTGCGCTCTTGCTGGCGCGACGCGCTGAACAACATTTCTTTCAGGGGAAGGAACGTGTTCGGTGTGCCGGTGCGCCGCGGGATACGGCAGGGTGATAGCTTGAGCCCCTTGCTCTTCAGCACCTACTTCGAGTTGGTGCTGAGGGCATTCAGGGAGACTCTTGGTCGCCTGCCGCGCGTGCCCAGGTACAACGGCCTTGGCGGCGTATGCGGACGATCTTCTGCTGCTGCTCCCCATGTCCACCCCGGCGTCGGCGGTCGAAAACTTTTTCGAGCTGCTGCGTCGCGGGACAGGACTGGAGGTGAACAGAGCAAAGTCGTCCGTTGTTGCAATCGGTTCCTCGTGGGCAGGGCAGCTAGACTGGTCTCGCTTGGGGATCCCCACGGTACGGTACCTTAAGTACCTCGGTGTGCCGTTGGGGGACTACTCCCCAGCGGAACAATGGTCTTGCTGCCTCCAAAAGGCCGAGAGAGCGATCGGCCCGTTCCTGGATGGCAAGTTCTTCTTGCCGGAACGGGCCGCGCTGTGGAACACTTTCGTGGCCCCCCTGTTTCGCTCCTTGCTTTTTGTTTGTCCCCCACCCCGTGGTGTGAGAACACGTACAAAGGACCTCCTCAGAATCGCCATCTGGGGCAGAGGAAGGCCCCGCGCGCGTTGGAAGAACTTGTGCGCCCCTCGTCGCGATGGGGGCCTTGGCCTCCTCACGCTGGAGCGCCTCGAACTGCAGCTGCAGTTCCGAACAATCGCCCTAGTGGCGAAGTTGTGGAGCGCCAGCTGGTGCGAGCCTGCACGATGCCTGGTTCAGCGAGTCGGCGGCTGCGCGGGACTGTCTACCTTCCTAGCGCGCCGCAAACGCAGGTACCTGTTCCACTGCGGACTGGCTCTACGGCGAGTGGCGAAGCTGACCAGGAAGAACACCTGGATCTCCTGCCGGCCCGCGAACGGCACTTCCTGGTTGCAGGAAAGCCTTCGCACGTGGGCCCAGATCGAGGAAGCGAGCCCGGAGTTGCGGCAGCGAATGCTGCACTCCTATCATAAGAGCCGCTCGCTGCAGGACATCATCGTGCAGCCCGCCTTGAGTGCGTGGGCTGAGAAGACCTCCCTTGCCACAGCTCTGTCTCACCTCAAAGAACATCTGGGCAGTAGCCAGCCGGCCATGTGGGAGGTCCGGTGTACGATCAGGGACACTGAGAAAGAACAAGGTGGTTGGACCACGGGTCAGCTTGCTGATGCCGCGATCCCAAGTTCCCCACCGAGAGGACTGTTGCGCTGGGGCGAGCTGCTGTGCATCCCGCGGGATGAACTCGAGTGGCCCCCAGTGCTGAGGAATACTCGGGCCCTTCCCCTAAAGTGGCAGGAGTCGGCGTTCCTGGTGTTGCACTGGGGACTCCCCAGCAACGCCCGCCGCTCTCATTGGACGAGGGGGGTTGTGGACCCAAACTGTGTCAGGTGCGGGGAACGAGAAACTCTCCCGCACCTGCTCGTTGACTGTGTTGCCCTCCGGCCCCTGTGGTTGCGCTTTGCAACAGCCGTTGGTGTACCCTTGCACGCTCCCAGAGACGTTTTAAAGCGCCTCTTCGTGCGCGACGCCCTTTCGCCTGCCGCAGCCCTTGCAGCCCTCTGCTGCCTACGAGGGATTGTAGCGGCTTGGAGCACCGCCACTGGTGGACCGAACGATAGGGACATCTTGTGCTACGCCCTGCGCTTCCTGAGGACGGCAGCCAGATGGACCCATCTGGGACACATGCAGTTTGAACTTGCCGGCATCCTGCAAAGGATGTAGAGGACGTCTCCAGCGGAACGTGATCCCTTCCCCAACCCCTCCCTGCTTTTGTAAATAGTGTTTTCTTTTTGTTTTTTTCTATTTGTCCCTTTCCCCTCCGCTGCCGAGTCGACCTTGGGAGCCTGCGTGCTGCCCACTCGGCGAGTTCAGAAGAACATGTTCTGAACACTGTAGGGGCGATAGCCCTACACTTGCTTGTTTATTTTTTATTAAAGAAATAAACGCCCCTGCGCAGCCGGGTGTAAAAGCAGTGCCGACTGTTGCCACTTCATGGGGAGGGTGCGCGAGTCCATGAGCAGTGGGGGCCACTCGAGATGTTCCTCTGCAACATCCAGTAGCTCTCACAAGCGCAACAGTCCATTTGGGGTGGTCCTCGGGATCGCAGCGTTGGTGAGCTGACCCGTTCTCCAATCCCCGATCTTCTTTGCCCTTCTGGCGATCTTGACAGTAACCTCCCATTGTGCCGCGACGTCGCTGCCCAGATGTTCCCGTAGGGTAGGCAGTACCGCAGCAAGGGAGGTTCTTTGCGCCCACGCTCTCCTTCGGGGATCCTCGATGATTTCTCGGAGCGTGCGGTGGGCATGCGGCCCGAACAAAGCTATTCGCTCGTGTTGCGGGCTCTGCTCCTGAATCATCGCCCACGCGCGCACGGTTTCCTGCAGCCAGGCAGGACCGTTCGCGGGGCGTACGAGGATCCGCGCCGAGTTGTTCTTGACGAGCTTCGCCGCCCTCCGAAGTTGAAGTCCGCAGTGGCAGATGGGGCTTCGGAGTGCAAAGTAGGACGAGAGTCCCGCATTGCCGGTGGCCCGCTCGACGAGGAGACGTGCAGGGAGGCACCAAGGGGTGCACCAATTTTCTGCCATAAAGGCAACAACTCGGAACTGGAGCTGTAGCTCCAGCCGCTCCAACGTCAGGAGGCCCAGACCACCATCCCGACGAGGAGCGCACAAGTCCGAAAGACGGACTCGGGGCCTCCCTCTGCCCCGAAGGGCGATCCTCAGGAGGTCCTTCGTCCTCTTCTTTGACTCCGCTGAGGGGGGGCAAACAAAAAGCAAGGGGCGAAGGAGGGGTGCCGCAAACGCGTTCCACGCCGTAGCCCGTTCCTGCAAGTAGAACCTGCCGTCCTGGAACGGGCCGATCGCCGCCTGAGCCTTCTGAAGGCAGCCGGACCACGCTTCCGCAGGGGAGTAGTCCCCCAACGGCACACCAACGTACTTCAAGTACCTCACCGTGGAGATCCCCAAACGGACCCAGTCCTGCTGCCCTGCCCACGCCGCTCCGACTGGCATTACGGACGACTTCGCCCTGTTCACCGTCAGTCCTGTTCCACGACTCAGCAGGTCGAAGAAGTCCTCGACCGCCGAGGCCGGGGTGTACATAGGCAGCAGCAGCAGAAGATCGTCCGCGTACACCGAAACCGCAGGCGTACCGGGACAATCGCACGGCAGGTGTGCCAGAGTCTCCCTGTACGCTCTCAGCACCAATTCGAAATAGGCGCTGAAGAGCAAGGGGCTGAGGCTGTCTCCCTGCCGTATGCCGCGTCGCACCGGTACGCCGTACACGGTGGATCCACTAAGAAAAACGTTAATAAGCGCGTCGCGCCAGCTGGAGCGCATGTAGGCCAGCAAAGAGGCCGGGAAACCCAAGCGTTCCAGAAGCTCCAAAAGGAGATTCTGGTCGACGCAATCGAATGCTTTATGCAAATCGACTGCGACTGCGAGAGCTCCTCTCCCCTCCCGACCATTTCGTCCCCCACCGACGGACGCACCGGAATTCCGGTTGCTTATTATGCTCCTTCCTTGTTGGAGCTCTAACCATGTGGAAGCGTGGAACAGGTTCGCCTCCATGCTTCGCCCCGGAACAGCATACGTCTGTTCCGGGCTGAAGGCGTTTGCAACCCGTCCCAAGCGCTCAGCCCAAACCTTAGCTATCAACTTGGCATCCGCATTCACTATAGTGATGGGACGCCAGTTGTTCATGCTCCTCAGATCTCCTCCCTTAGGGAGGAGCCGCACCTTTGCTGAACGAAACGAGGTGGGAACGTCACCTGTTTCGCGGATCAGCAAGGTGAGCTGATGTACCAGGGGAGTAAGCTCTGCCGCGAAAGTTTGATAAAACTCCGCAGGCAAGCCGTCCTCCCCTGGAGCCTTTCGCCTCTTGAGCTTTCCGATGGCCGAGAGGATCTCGCCCATCGTGAAAGGCTCGTCGAGGTTCCTTTTCTCCTCCTCCCCAATTGCTGGAGCACCTTCCGGAAGCAGGAGTCGTGAGACAGCCTGCTCCGGAGGCGCCCTGGCGTACAGGAAGGAGTAAAATTTCCTCACTATCCCGCGTTTCTGAGCGGGAACCGAGTGCTCCCGGCCCTGGTCGTCCAGCAAACTGGCCGACCCGGATTGCCAGGCTTGCCTCTCGGCTCCCGCTCGAAACTCTGCTAACCTGCGCATGTCGGGGGTTCTCGCGTAACGTTGGGCCTGAAGATAGCATCTTTCGTTACGCGGCCCCTCCCCAACTCCCTCTCCTCGAGAGCGGACGTGTTGTTCCGGCGCTCCGCCAACGAGCAGCGGAAAGCGGTTTTTTTGGGTTCAGTGTGTGCTTTTTCACATCGTTGGTGTCCGATGGCATCGCTGCCAGAGGACACCACGATGGAGGTAGGCGTGAGCGAGGCTAGCCCCCCCCACGACCTACAGAATCAGGGGCATCCGCCCCGGAATCGCCCTTGTCGCCCAAGACGAGGAGCTGGAGCGCCATGGTCGCCGCGCCGAGCGCGGAAACCTTGGCTGAGCAAGCGGCCTACAGGGCCTCCGGATATAAACCATCCCTGGTTTATAAGGTAGGAAACCTCTTCGACGGTCGCACCGCGCGTGCCTTTAGCAAGGCACTACAGGAATTCCCCGTGCGTGAGGAGGATCTTGACGGCCTCGCCGTACTCAGCGGGGGGCAACGCCTGGAGGTCGTCTGCAAAGACGTAGCCCTAGCGCAGCGCCTCATCAACACCCCGCTGAATGTGGCTGGCCGAAAGATCCTACCCGTTAGCATGGACCGCTCCGTAGTGGTCCATCAAACGGGGATCACGAACCGCATGACGCGCTCTGCGGTGAAAGCGGAATTGAGGAAATACGGAGATGTGCACGCGCTGTGGCCAAAGCCAACCATTTTTGACGGCTATAACAGCCTCTTTGGTGGCCAGGCAGCAGCGCGTGTCACTGTGAACGAGGGTGCTGGGTTACCCCACAAACTGGAGATCAAGAAGGAGCCCGTCGACCTCTGGTACGTGGGGAAACCCCGCTATTGTGGCTACTGCGATACAGTAGGGCATGTGCGCAGGCGGTGCCCGAATATCGAGTGCCACTTGTGCGGGGAAAAGGGACACGTCCGTCGTGTGTGCCCTAAACGCCCCACCCCGGTGCCACCTGCTGCCAAAAAGGCACAGGCGAAAAAGATGAATAAGGTCGAAAGACCTCATCGCGAGAATGGCCGGCCCCAGCAGCCTTCTCCTCCTCCTCCAACCGAGGCGGCGGCGGAAAAAACCGCGAAAGACGCGGGCGAGGAAGAAGGATGGACCCTGGTAAAGGCCAGAAAAGAACCCAAAAAGGGTTCACAAGAGAAGGCGGAGAAAAAGACGGTCGCGAAGGCGGAAAAACCTGTCCCGCGATCTAAAACTCTCCGCGAGTGCTCGGTAGCACTGGAGCGCATCAGCGTTCCCGAGGCTGCCACTCGGGGCGACGAGCCTCCCTTCGCCGTTTCCGCCGCGCCCGAGGTTCGCTACGGCGAACCCTCTGTTTGCACAGAGGGTGAGACGCGCGACGCGCTCGCCGCCGGCGAGGACGCCGCCTCCGCGAAGGCGGCGGAGGAGCTCGCGGCCACGCTGGCTGAGCGTGAGAACCCCTCGCGCAAGGCCGTGCGAAGGCCGGCTCCAGTAAAGAAGGCCCCCGCAGGTGAGTTAGAACTGGGGGCCGGAAGTACATCCTCCTCCTCGGAGGCACCCCCCGGAAGACGGGACGCAAGTCCCAAAAGCCGAGGAAGCGCCTCCCCTCCACGAGCGAGGAGAAGCAGGAAGTCGCCGGCAGCGTGGGAATCCCGGAGGGGGAGCTCCCACGCGCGGAAGCCGTCGAGCAGGACACCCCCATGGAGGAGGGTGAGCAGGGGGGCGAAATCCTCCCTGCCGTCGCGAATCCTGAAGACCCCACCCTATGGAGGAGGGCCAGCAGGTAGGCGCGACCCCACCTGAGGGTGAACCGCCCGACGCGCCGTCGCCGATGGAAGAGGGTGGCCAGGTGCTAGAGGCACCTGTCCCTCCTCCTCCACCTAGCGTCCCGCCCCAACAGGTGGCGGACGCCGCACAGCCGATTTCCCAGGAATAACACCTGGGCTCGCCTGTCGCCGTCGAATCCGCGTGGCCAGTTGGAACGTCAACGGGCTGCGCGACGACGGCAACAGACGAGATACGGCCGACACCCTGCGTGACTTCGACCTGGCCCTGCTGCAGGAGATCCACGTGATCACCTCGGCAGACGTCCAGGAGATCGAGGCGATCGCGGGGGGTCGACTGTATTGGCGATGCGGCGCCCGCAACACCTGCGGGGTCGCGTTCTTCGTCAAGCCGGCCATCGACGCTGCCGTGAAGGGCGTACGCTTTGATGACGACGGTCGGGTCGGTCAGCTGATTCTCAGCTGGTCCGACTCGATCGAATTGATCGTCACGAACGTGTACGCCCCGAGCGGAAAAGGGGGATACAGCGACCGTACCAGGCTGCTGGAAACCCTGAAGCGCGATTGGCTGGCCGACACGAATGTGCGGAAGGCACACCTGATAGCTGGAGACTTCAATCTCCGTCTGCTGTCAGGTGAGCCCGAAGCACAAGAACGCACGGCCAACGAGTTGTGCGCTGCCATGCGCACGCGCAACTTGTTGGCAGACGCGGAGGGAATGGACCGCAGCATCGACCACTTCTTCCTGGATGTCGACCTGTGCTCGCGGGTCGGCAAACGGGGAAAAGTTGCGTCGACGCTGTCGGACCATTCCAGGATCATCGCCGAGGTTTGCCCGCGCGACAAAGGACCCCCGTCCAGGGCGTGGCGGCTGCCTGGGGACTGGACGCGGCTCTCAGGTGCGAAAGAACACCTTCGCGAATTCCTGAGAGGCGTCACCCTCCGCAGTCTCCAAGACTGGGACCTCTTCAAGGCCTCGGTCCGCGAGTTCTGCGAGGAGTTTCCCCTGCACCGCCTGCCCCCCGGATTCGGGGAGGGGGCTCGGAACCATCGGGCTTATCTACAGGCCCGCCGGTACGAGAGGACCCCGAATGTCCGTCGCCTCGCGGAATATCGAGCCGGGGCCGAACGCCAAGCCTGGCAATCCGGGTCGGCCAGCTTGCTGGACGACCAGGGCCGGGAGCGATCCGCCCCACCCGCGATCAGGCACCTCGTGCGACGTTATTACTCCTCCCTCTACGCTAGGGCACCCCCAGAGCGGAACGCCTCGCGGCTCCTGCTCCCGGATGGAGCCCCGGCAATAGGGGAGGAGGAGATCAGCCTCGACGAGCCTTTTTCTACCGGTGAAATTCTCGCCGGTATTAAAAGGCTCAAGAGGCGAAAGGCGCCAGGGGAGGACGGCCTGCCTGCGGAATTCTTTCAATGTTTCGCGGCAGAGCTGGCACCCCTGGTGCTTCAGTTGACCGGGCTGATCCGAGACGAAGGCGACGTTCCCGCCTCGTTTCGGTCAGCCCGTGTGAGGCTCCTCCCGAAGGGAGGAGACCTGAGATCCTTGGGCAATTGGCGTCCGATCACAATCGTGAATACGGACGCCAAGCTGATCGCTGGACTGTGGGCTTCGCGTCTAGGACAGGTGGCAGACTCCATAATTAGCCCGGAGCAGACGTACGCTGTTCCCGGGCGAAGTATGGATGCCAACCTGTTCTTCGCGAGCACATGGTTCCATGTGCAGCGCTGCCTGAACGACACAGGGGGAAAGATTGGCAACCCCACTTTGGGACCGCCAGCTGGGCTGGGAATGGATACCCGGGCTGGGAAGGGAGCCCTAGCGATCGCGGTCGATCTCCACAAGGCGTTCGACTGCGTAGACCAGGAGCTACTGTTGGAGCTCCTGGGTCGCATGGGCTTCCAACCCTCCCTTCTCTCCTACCTGCGCTCATGCTCGCGCAATGCCATTGTCAACATCGTCTTTTCCAGCCAACAGGTGTACGGCGTGCCGGTGCGGCGGGGCATACGGCAGGGCGATAGCATCAGTCCCCTGCTCTTCAGCACCTACTTTGAGTTGGTGCTGAGAGCGTACAGGGTGACTTTGGCTGCCCTGCCCAGCTCGTGCCCCGGCACGCCCGCCGTTGCAGCATACGCCGACGATCTTCTGCTCATGTTGCCCATGTCCGCCCCGGCAGCCGCAGTCGAGGATTTCTTCGACCTGCTAAGTCGTGGGACTGGACTGCGGGTAAACAAGGCAAAGTCGTCGGTCGTACCGGTGGGTGCGACGTGGGTCGGACGGCCTGACTGGATCCGCTTGGGGATCCCCACGGCCAGGTACCTGAAGTACCTGGGTGTCGCGTTGGGGGACTTCTGCCTCGCAGAAGCCTGGTCAGGTCGTCTCCAGAAGGTAGAGTTGGCAATCGGCCCGTTCCTGGAAGGCAAGTTCCTTCTGCCGGAACGGGCCGCGGTGTGGAACGCCTTCGCGGCTCCCATCCTCCGCCCCCTGCTTTTTGTGTGCCCCGTCCCCCGTGACATTAAAAAGAGGACAAAAGACCTACTCCGCATCGCCCTCTTGGGCAGCGGGAGGCCACGTGTGCCTCTGGATGATTTATGCGCTCCTCGTCGGGACGGCGGTCTCGGCCTCCTGACGCTGGAGCGCCTGGAAATACAGCTGCGATGGCGCACCCTCGCCATCGCAGCAAAGTCATGGAGCACCCCTTGGTGCGTTCCGGCCCGAATCCTCGCCAGCCGTGTGTCCAGGACGCAAGGACTCGCGTCGTACCTTCTGTGCTCCGGCAGGAAGGTGAGAAGATGCGGCCTTCTTCTTGGGCGCATGGAAGCCCTGGTCAGAGACAACGGCTGGACGGTATGCAGCCCCGCCAACTCCTCCGCCTGGCTGGAGGAATCAGTTGCGACTGGGCCAAGCTGAACCTCCAGCCTTCCCCGGAATGGAACCGCCTGCGATTCGGCCCCAACGCCTGCTGAACACTGAGGACTACTATGGAGTGTCCCCCCAGTAGCACGTGGGCGGAGACTACCCCTCTAGCTTCGACCCTGCCCTTCCTTCGATGGGCTTTAACCAGCGGCCGTACGCCAAAGTGGCAAGTCTCCTGCCGAATCGCAGGCAAGGAAAAGAAGATGAGCGGTTGGACCATGGGAGAACTGGCAGATGCCACGATCCCGAGTGCCCTCCCGAGTGGACTTCGTAGATGGGGCGAGCTGCTCGGCATCCCGACGGATAACCTGAAGTGGCCCCCAATATTAATGGGATATAGGCTTCTCCCCCTGAAGTGGCAAGAATCGGCGCTGCTGCTGTTGCACTGGGGTCTACCCTGCAACGCGCGCCGCTTCCACTGGACGCGGGGAAGTGTAAGGCCTGAGTGTGGCAGGAGTGGGCAGCGGGAATCGCTCACCCACCTTCTTGTTGACTGTGCTGCCCTCCGACCCCTGTGGGAACGGTTTGGGACGACCCTAGGGCTCCCTACGGGCAGCGCGCCCAGTAACGTTTTCCGCCTCCTCTTCGTGCGGGGCGCCCTGCAGCCAGCCGCAGCCGTGGCAGCATTATGCTGCACCCGTGGCATCCTGGCGGCGTGGAGTGATACACGCGACGAAGATGTGGACCAGAACGAAAGGGACGTCATACCGTATGCTGTTCGCTTCCTGACGAGAGCTTCTGGATGGCCCCAGCTGGGTACAATTCGGATGGACTTAAAGAGCTTCCTTCGAAGGATGGGCTCTCCTCCCAGTGCAGAGTGATCCCTTCCCAGCCCACCAACTTCTTTTTGTTTTCCTTACTTTTTATTTTTCTTTTTGTTTTCTCCCCCATCCCTTCCACTGCCGAGGCTGCGTCCGTTAGCTCCCAAGTCGTCCACGCCTTTAATGGTTTTCTCCTGCCTCGGATGAGGCACGACACTTCCCACGATGCCCGCTCGTTGCTGCTCCTAATGTTTTTCAGGGAGGACAGAACGGGGGCAAGGGGGGTAAAAGAAGCCCACAGAAACTTCCGGGGCGTGTTGATAATCTCCTGCAGCCCTATCGAGCGTACGGTCCTCGACGTAGGCAGTTGTATTCCGCCTCGCTCGTGCCGTTGACCTTAGCCCACGCGGAGACTGACTCCTGAAGCCAGGCAGTGCAGTTCGCGGGGAGGCAGGAGATCCATATATTCTCCCTCATGAGGGCGACCTTCTGGCGCAGATGGAAGCCAGACTTGTTGCAGAGGCTGCGCTGGTAGGCCACGAGGATCGAGGACAATCCTTCGCAGTCGGTCGCTCTTCTGGCGAGGAGCCGAGTCGGTACGCGCCATGGCGTCATCCATAAGTTAGCCGCTAGGGCTAGCTTCCGAAATGTAATTTGAGAGGGACGTCATCCAGCACGCAGTACACTTCTTGCGGAGAGCTGCCCGATGGCCCCATCTGGGAAGTATGCGGACAGACCTCGAGGGCTTCCTTCGACGGATGGGCCCTCCTCACAGCGTCCGGTGATCCCTTCGCTGCCCTCCAAACTCTTTTTGTTTGTTTATCTCTTTTATTTTTCCTTTTGTTTTTCCCCCATCCCCTATCGCTTTCGGGGAGTGCAACGCCGGGCTGCGTCCCGGTGTCCCGACAGGTACCGTGTCTAAGGCCGCAGTGGGTCCTTATACCACGAATTATAGAGTTTTTTCGAATAAACGCACCGGGCGTACCCGGGTGGCAACGCAAATCCCTCTTGTGGTGAGCGGACGTGTTTTTCCTTCGCTCCGCCTGCGTGGCAAGAGGAGCGTTCCTTATTTGTGTGTTCTGTGCGTTCACATCGTCGGTGTCCGATGGCTGCGCTGCCAGAGGACACCGCGATGGAAGTAGGCGTGGAGGACGCTAGTTCGCCCCTACAACCTACTGGATCAGGGGCATCCGCCCCAGAATCGTCCCCGCTGTTACAGACGAGGACTTCGAGTTCCATGGTGGCAGCGCCTAGCGCCGAAGCCCTGGCGGAACAAATGGCCTACCGGGCAGCAGGGTATAAACCCTCGCTGATATATAAGGTAGGACCATTATTTGATGGGCGGACTGCACGCGCCTTCTCGAAGGCGCTGCAGAACGCAAATATTCGGGAGCATGATCTTGACGGCCTCTCCGTCCTCAGCGGGGTCAGCGGGTCGAAGTGGTATGCAAAGATATCACCTTGACCCAACGCCTGATCACCGACCCGCTGATCGTTGATGGTCGGAAGATCTTGCCGGTGATGATGGACCGCTCTGTAGTGGTCCATCTCACCGGGATCACCAGCCGCATGACGCGGTCTGCGGTTGGTGAAGAATTGAAGTTCGGGGAGGTACACGCGCTGTGGCCAAAGGCCAGTCTTCGACGGCTACAATAGCCTTTTCGGGGGGCAGGCCGCCGCGTGTGTGACCGTGAACGAGGGTGGAGCGCTACCTCACAAGCTGGACGTCTGCCAAGAGCCGGTAGACCTCTGGTACGTGGGTAAACCCCAATTTTGTGGATACTGAAATGCAGTAGTGCACCTTCGAAAGATGTGCCCGAATATATTGTGCCACCTATGCGGAGAAAAGGGCCACGTGAGACGCGTATGCCCGAAGCGCCCCATCCTGGTGCCACCTGCTGCCAAAAAGGCGCAGGTGAAAAAGGCGAAGGTCGCAAGACCGAAAGTTGAAAGTGGCCAGCGGAAGCTGCCAGGACCTCAACCTCCGGCGAAAAAGTCGGAGGAACAACCCTCCGAAGTGATGGAGGGGGAGGAGGGCTGGCAGCTTGTAAAGGCCCGTAAAGAGCGGAAGGTTCCTCACGAGGAACCAGAGAAAGCGGAGAAAAAGAAGAGCCGAAGCCGAAAAAACCCGGTCCGCGATCGAAAACTCTCCGCGAGTGCACGGTGGCACTGCAATGCATCGTCGTTTCCGAAGCTGCCATCCGGGGCGACGAGCCTCCCCTCGCCGTTTCCGCTGAGCCCGAGGTTCGCGACGGCGAACCCTCTGTTTGCTCAGAGGGTGAGCCGCGCGACGCGCAAGCCGACAGTAAGGACGCCGCGTTCGCGCAGGCGACGAAGGAGCTCGCAGCCACGCTGGCCGAGCGTGAGAACCCCTCGCGCAAGGCCGTGCGAAGGCCGGCTACGGCAAAAAAGGCCCCCACAGGTGAGTGCGACCTGAGCTCATCCTCCTCCGCGAACGCACCCCCCAGGAAGTCGGGACGCAAGTCCCATAAGCCCAGGAAGCGCTTCCCCTCCACCAGCGAGAAGACGGAAGTCGTCACCGGCGTGGGAATCCCGGAGGGGGAGCTCCCACGCTCGGATGTCGTCGAGCCGGCCACCCCCATGGAGGAGGGTGAGCAGGGAGGCGAAGTCATCCCTGCAGTCGCCGATCCTGAACAGCCCGTCCCCATGGAGGGCCACCAGGTAGGCGCGACCGCACCTTAAGGTGACCTGCCCGACGCGCCACAACCAATGGAGGGGGACCAGGTGCCCTCAGCACCCCCCTCCTCCACCTAGCGTCCCGCCCCAGCAGGTGGCGGACGCCGCACCCCCAATTTCCCAGGATTAGCACCTGGGCTCGCCAGTTGCCGTCGGATTCGCGCGGCCTGTTGGAATATCCACGGGCTGCGCGAAGACGGCAACAGGCGAGATACAGCCGACATTCTGCGTGAGCTTGACCTGGCAAGAGTCGTCGTTCCTACTATTGCACTGAGGTTTATCCTGCAACGCACGCCGCTTCCGCTGGACGAGGGGAGCTGTGGATCCTGAGTGTGCCAGGAGTGGGCAGCGGAAATCGCTCACCTACCTTATTGTGGACTTTGCTGCCCTCCGACCCCTGTCGGAACGGTTCGGGACGACCTTCTAGCTCCCTACGGGCAGTACCCCCAGAGGCGTTCTCCGGCTCCTCTTCGTGAGGGACGCCCTGCAGCCCTTGCAGCCCCGTGCTGCGTACGAGGCATAGTGGCGGCCTGGAGCGACGCCAACAGCGAAGATCGGGACATGAACGAGAGGGAAGTCATCCCGTATGCAGTAAGCTTCATGCGGAGAGCTGCGAGATGGCCCCAACTGGGAAGCATGCAGAAGGACCTCAAGGACTTCCTCCGACGGATGGGCCCTCCTCGCAGTGATCTGTGATCCCTTCCCCTCCCTCCAAACACTTTTTGTATTTTTGATCTTTTCTTTTTCTTTTTTTGTTTTGTCCTCCATCCCTTTTCCCTGCTGAGGAGTGCTACGCCGGGCTGCGTCCCGGCAGGTCCCGTGTAAATGGCCGTGAGTGGAGCCTTGTACCACGTATTGTAGAGTTTTTACAATGCCCCGAGCGTACCCGGGTGGCAACCCCGAGGCCTAGCAGCGAGATTCCCAAAGCAGGAAAAATTGTGCTGAAGACCGAAAAACCTCCTACTATCGGCATCGCGACCCATAAGCCTCGTACCACGGCCTCGTGAAACGGCGAGGAATGCGGTCGCTAACCCGATACGGGAAAATCGCGTCCGCGGGCAAAGAACTCCGCGCCGTCTGAACCTACCGCGGCCAAGGTTCCCCAGGCGCCGAGTGCCGCGACGAAACAGCCTGCGAACCCGCAACCCTCGCGCGCAGACGCAGCGCCTACCGCGCCCACGGAGGAAACTGCTACGGCAAGCACAACCGCTACAGCAGCGTCACTAACCGTCGTAAGGGATACGCGCGAATTCTCCGATCAGGAAGTGGCAGCGCCTCTCGAGATCGCTAAGGGAGTCGCTTAAGCCTGCGCGGAGGCAGCACTGCAAGAGGCAGCTAAGGCAACGCCTCTTACATCCGCGGACGCAGCGTCATCTCAGGAGGGCAAAGATAACTGCGACGCGAAGGAAGACGGCTGGATGCAGGTGAGAAAGGGAATTAAAAAGAAACCGTAAAGGTCCTCGCAGCTCTGTGTGAAGGTGAGTGGGCGAAAGAAACCCACGAAACCTTCCCAAAAGAAGATTGCGATCCTTTCCTCCTGCGCAGTCGTCCTCTCGTGGAAGGAGAGGGAAGCTGCTGCCGCGGCTAAAAGGATGAAAATCCCAGCCGCAGTAGCAGAAAGCGCTGAGAAACAGGCAGTGAATGATTTCCCTTATTCGGAGAAACAGAAGCGCCTGGCTTGCGCCCGACTCTCAGATTCCGATCCAGAGTCCGACAGAATGAGCACACAGCGCGACATTTGCTCGAAACCGCACAATCGCCTCCCGAAGACCCGCGAGCGCGTGGTTGCCGAGGAGGAACTGTTGCCGGGGAGCTAAGAGGAAGGGATGAACCTCACATATAAGCTACCGGAAACAAGCAGTGCGGCTTCGAAATACGATGTCCAATCTACGAGACCTGTCACTCTGTTTCGTGGCCACTTGCGCGCGTGTGGCACGCAGTACTGGCGAGAAGGCTCTGCACAATCGTGCTGAGTCGGGTTTCTCGTTAATAGTAGGATGGCGGGAGCGGTACCTAGCGTTCGATTCGACCAGCAAAGGCAAATCGGCAAACTTGTACTCAAATGGTCAGATTCAATCCACCTCGTCGTGGCGAACGTCTACGTGCCGAGCGGCTATCAGCGGCACTCCGAAAGAGTGGAGTTCTTTGACGTGCTGGAAAGCCGTAGGCTCAGGAACTCCAGAACTAGAGTGACCCATCCCGACGCAGGGGACTTCGAACCTTCCCCTGCTTTCCAACGAGACAAGGTCCCTGGCGGAACGGTTGCGGGTGGAAGAGGCATGCGCGTCGGTGCACGCGAGTAACTTGGAAGCCGGCGAGCCTGGACTGGAAAGATGCGTGGATCACGTCTACCTCGATGAACACCTACTCTCACGAGTGGGAAGGAGAGGCAGGGTGCCGTCCACGTTATCGGACCATAATAGGCTGGAGTTCGAGCTACTCCCGCCGGGCAAGGGACCTCTGAACAATGTTTGGAGGATGCCGGCGGATTGGCTCAGTCACACGGAGGCGGCGGAGCATCTTCGCCAGTTTCTTCGCGGCTTTGCCATCCGGCAACTCGTAGACTGGGACCATCTTCAAAGATCGGTTCGCGAGTTTTGCGACCGGTTCCCACTGCACCTGCTATCGCGTAGCTTCGGGGAAGGCGTGGCCAATAGCAGAGAATTTCTGCCAACGTGAAACGGAAGACGCCAGGTGAGGACGGGCTGCCCGCGGAGTTCTATCAGAGCTTCGCGGCGGATCTCGCCCCACTGGTGCTCAGACTCTCGACGCTGATGAGAGTGACGGGCGATGTCCCTTCTTCCTTCCGCTCAGCGAGGGTGCGTCTCCTTCCGAAAGGAGATCTGCGCCATCTCAACAACTGGCGTCCGATCACGTTAGTGAATACGGACGTGAACTTGTTTTCCAAGCTGTGGGTCACGCGCCTAGGGAAAGTCGCGGAGTCCGTGGTAAGCCCGGAGCAGTCTTACGCTGTACCGGGTAGATCCAAGGATTCGAACCTTCTTTTGGCGCGCACCTGGTGGCAGCTGCATGAGCGCGTTGCGGCGGACAGCCGAACAGCGGCTAGACCTGCCGACTGCGAGCGCCAGTGCGGACGGACGGGAGAAGGCCGGGAGCCTTGGCAGTAGCAGTAGATTTGCATAAAGCATTCGACTGCATCAACCAGGAACTCCTCTTGGAACTCCTGCAGCGTCTTGGGCTTCCGAACCAACTCCTCCTGTACTTGCGCTCCTGCTGGCGCTACGCGCTTATCAACTTTAATTTCAGCGGCTATCGCGTGTGCGGCGGCGTCGTGCGCATTCGTCAGGCGGAGCGACAGCTTTAAGTCCGTTCCTCTTCAGGATATACTTTGAGTTGGTGCTGAAGGGTACAGGCTGATGCTGGCCGTCCTGCCCAGCGCCTCTCCCTGTACGCCGTCCGTGGATGCATATGCCAACGACCTTCTGCTTATGTTGTCCATGTCCATCCCGGCAGCGTCACTTGCAGATTTCTGAGTTGATCCGTCGCGCAGCAGGCGTGAACTTCAACAAAAGCAAGTGCACGGAGTAGCCGATGTGCGCCGCGCCGCGCGACTCCTCTCACATCGGCATGGCAGAATCCAGCAATATTTAAATCATCCTCGACGAGCTGATCCCGTGCGAGCAACCTTCCGTCTACATAGCCGCCAATAACACGCTTCCCGAACGGTAGGCCATCACCGCACCATACTTGAATATCTTTTTCATCTTAATTTTTTTCTTCAATTTATTGATAAAGAAAATTCACAATAAAATGGTATAATCAAGTGACAGGAAAATCTGAATGTTTTTAGAAGAATTTGGATTTTGTACTTATGGATACCACTGTAACTTTGTCCTTCATTATAATAAAGCTACATTCTGAAGCATATCATCCATGCTTGATTATATCATAGGGGTGAATATAGAAATAAAAAGAGCTATGGAATAACACCCTCATTATATGTCCACTAGATGGATCAATGGAACAGAAGGCGTGTTACATCTATAAATAGAGCAATCAGAGGTTTTGGCAAGGATTGATTAAGAAATACCACACGATATCCTCCACCCAACATAAAAAATTTGCGTGCGTTTACGCGATGCGGCGGAAGACTCACGCCTTTGGGACAGAGGGCGTGTACAGTGGGCGAGTAGGTGCACGCGTGTCGATACGCTAAAGGATTCAACTTCCCCACAAATTCCAAATCGGCAATGAGTTTCTCGACACTTGGTATATGGGGAAGTCAAAATTCTGCGGCAAATGCAAGACGTTCGGACACCCGAAAAAGCGCTGCCCGGACGCAGTTCGCCCACGTGCGGCGCGAAGGGCCACATCAAAGTGGTGTGCAGAATGAACGTCCCTCCAACGCCTGAGATTCCGAGAAAAACGGAAGATGGAAGAAAAAATAAATAAAAAAACAAAGGGGGAACAGCCGCCGGCAGCTGAAAAAGTAGTGCAGCAACTAACCGACTCGGTTAAAGAGATCCTGCGAAAGACTGCCGACGAGGAAGGCTGGCAACTGGTCACCCGAAAAATTAAAATTATATGAAAATCTGCACCCGCCCCTGCGAAAATAGCTAAAGGTAAGGCCAAGGCCGCACCTCGTGAAATTGTCAAGAAGTGCAGCGTGAACATCAGACGCGTGCCGGCGTTCGAGAACCGATCCATAAGAAACTGGATATCGGGTGACGTCAAGCCAGAGGAACCCGCCGTCGCGCATGCGTCCACGCGGCGACAAAGTCGCAAACCGAACTCAAGCAGACACGACCGGGATTTCCAGAAAGCGGCGGAAAAACTGGTGGCCATGTTCCAGCAGCCACCCAAGGCCGAGAAAAAGGTCTTTAGCCCAGCAGCTGTGCCAAAAGGACCGCAGACTGCCGAGTCAGAAGCCGAAGCCGGCAACGCTCCTTCTACCGCTCTTCCAAAACGAAAGGCAGGCCAAAAGGTAGGCAACCGGCGGCGCACCGCTCCTTCTCAGGCGGGTTACAGAATGCGCTCGGACGACGAGGAGGCGATGTCCGCGAGATCTCGCGACTCCTAGCCGGAAGTGGCACAACCAAAGCCCGTTGCTATTACATCCATCGATGGAACGCCTCCATGCGAGGCAAAACCGGTCCAGATGGACACAACACAACCGCCTCCTGAACAGATGCAAACCACAACGCCATTAACATAAATACACCGTTGTGTGGACTCTCCCCTTGCCGGCAGATGCGCATAATCTGTTGGAATGTCAACGGGTTGTGCGACGACGGCAAGAGAGGAATAGCCGCCACCCTACGAGACTTCGATCTGGCGCTCCTGCAGGAGATCCACGTGATCACCGCAAGAAACGTCCAGGAGATCGAGAGGATCGCAGGGGGTCCGTTGTATTGGAGATGCAGCGACCGCAACACCAATACAAGTCGTGCAATTCGACGGGAAGGTCAAGTTGGGCAGCTTGTGATCAAGTAATCCGACGCGATCGACCTCGTGATTAGGAACTTGTACGCGCCATGGGATAGCCACAGCCCCGCAGAACGCACTGCGTTCTTCGATGGCCTGCAGTGAGATTGGCTGGTTCAGACATTCGAAGGGCGCACCTGATTGCTGGGGATTTTAAAGAGGGGTGCGAAAGTGCTCTTCCGTCGCTCTTGGAATCACGCTTTAGTCTGCTTCATCTTGGTGTTGTGCGTCCTAAAGACGATGACGACCTCCCCTGAAGCTATAGAAATTGAAGGAGCCAGGTCGGGATCTGCATACGCGGAACCTAAGGCCGCCTCCGCTTCGTCTTCCTCGCCAACGGCGAGAAGTTTTGCTTCCGTTACTGCAGTCGCTGCCGTCAAAGGGGCCCCCTATGAAGCTAAGTTGAAGGCTTACATAGCCCAAGGCTACAAACCCTCACTCCGTTATCAGGTGAGTGGGTTTCTTTCTACTTGCGACTGAAGTCAATTCAACGACGAATTCACCCGCATAGGCGTGTGGGAGGAAGACCATCTCGCCATCATGCCCGTTAAGGGCTTAGGATACTACAAGGTGTGGTGCAAGAACGGAGCAATTCTGCAGCGCTTGCTACGCACCCCAGTGTGCATCCGTAGGAAGGTTTTCCCGACCCCCATGGGTAATTCTTTCGTCGTGGTGATGTGCGACGTAAGGTCGCACATCTCAGACCTCGACCTAAGAGACGCGTTGGCAAAGTTTCCCAACGTCCACGCGCAGTGAACGGTTCGGAGCACCCTCAAGGACTTTCCGCCCCTACACAGCGGAATCGCCGCAGTTCGGGTCACCATGGCGAACCACGGATCGTTACCCGCAAAGCTAAAGGTGAAAGACAGGATCCTTCACCTTTGGTACGCAGGGAAGCCTCGCGCGTGCAAGGAATGCGGTGAAGAGGGGCAGCGGATCGGAAAATGCCTTTGGTAACTGCCGATACTGCAAGTTACCAGGGCACGACTTGAGCAAGTTTCGAGAACTTCACGGGAATAAGGTGGCCGCGAAACTTACAAGGTGTAAGGAGATCGCAGAAAGAAGAAAAGGCCGCGCAAAACGCCAGGAACGCGCAGAAGGAATCCCGTAAGCAAGCGGAAGGGGCCACGGTCTTCAACTGCGAAACCCCGTGCGGACGATCACCCGACGGAGAAACCGCGGATAAAATGCGCCTAAGGGTTTCGAACGCCCAGCAGCCGTAGCGGGGGTACAGCGCGGAATCCCGTTAAGAGCATTCCCTTTCCGAAGCAGCAAAAGGTTTACCAACTGCAAACGTCTACTGTTCCAAGCAAGATTCACCGCCATGGACTCACGGAGATCCCCAAGAACAAGACGAGCATTCTTACGAGAACAAGGTATACAAAAAAAAATTTACTGACAGAATATTCGCTCTCTTCACTCGGTTGAATCACTGAACCGATCTTTGCTTCGCCGGCGCTTCGTGCCATCTTGCAAACCAAACGAAATTCCATTATTGTGAATCACAGAACCGATCTTTGTTCTGTCGTTGCGAAGCATGACAAAAGAAAGCAATACCCATTCTGCTTACCTGATGAACTCTCGCGCTTCGCGCTAGCATTCTGAAAAATGCAAATTAACCAACGGAGCTAATTTGCATTTCCATTATCATTACAGATAGAGCCACAGAAAAATACATAATGCAATATCACACAAGATTCTATGCACGTAACATGAATTTAGTCAAAGAATGCTTCAGGCAACTTCACGACACATCACTTTCATCGTTTCCACGACAACGGACGTGTGCGCCAACGTGTGGGACGTGTTGTCAAGTGGTCCGTGTCCATCGACCTCGTTGTCACGAACGTCTGCGCGCCAAGTGGCCCTCGCTACATCGAAGAGAGAATAGCTTTCTTTAACAAGGTGCAGAGCCACTGGATCAACATCTCGGTCCCCAAGTGGTGCACCTCATTGAAGGGGACTGCTACGTGCGTCTACTGTCTGACGACTGCACATGCCCGAGGGAACGCACGCTGCTCATTAAGGTGTGCGTGTCAGTGTACGCTGCCAACTTGATGGTCAGTGTATCTGAGATGGAAAGATCGTTCGATCCCTTTGAGAAGCGCGACTCTTGCTCCTAAGGGTGTGCCTGCGCAATCATAGCCGTATACACAACGGCAACTAATCACTTTTTCTCATTTATGAACTGGTCTGTGATTTATCTAATAAAGCTCAATTACAGCGAAAGAATGTCTGAGCAATCCGATATGGAAGCTGAGACAAACTACAATCGCTTCTCTGCCTTGTTGCCTGACCTAGATGGAAACATCGAAGTCGGATTAACGACAGGTACAGACGTGGCATTACTGGAGGATAGAAAACTACCAGTCTACCTGGCCTTAGATGCTAGTCTCCATCAAAAACGTTACTGCGTCTGCAGTGGGGTGGCTGTACAATACAAAAGCATGGAAGGACCCAGCTTAACGTTGATTATCAACGGAATATATGCCTTATTCACATATGGACTGATCCGGTACAGAAAAGTAAATGAAGTTTTGATTCCGGATGGCGATTGGAAGGAGTCTGGGAAGCAGTTTCAAATAGCAACCCGCACAGAGTATCCGACTTAGCACTCATGAACAAATAGCCACAAATTGCATGGTCTTTGTGGTAGCGACTAAGGTATCATGCTGGCTCAGGAAATCACCATGTAGGCTTTTCCGCTAAAAAAACTGGAAGATGTAGGGGACTGGTTTAGCCATCCGGACGCGGCGGAGCATCCCCGCGAACACCTCCGGGACTTCGCCATTCAAGAACTCGCGGAATGCGACGATCTCAAAACATGTTCGCGAGTTCTGATGCCAATTCCCCTTGCAATGGCTTCCGCGCGGTTTCGGAGAAGGCGTGGCCAACAGCAGAGCTTTTCTGCAGGCCCGCACGTTTCCAAACGCGCGCACGTCGCAGGTCTTGCAGAGTACAAAGCGAGGGCTGAGCACCAGGTCTGGCAGTACGGAGCAGCTTCCCTGGTTGACGACAATTCTTAGTCCAATTTTGTACAAAGATCACCGCCGATCACACATCATCGCCGCTTGAAGACAGTGTTCCAAAAGGACTGAACATTTTTTGCTCCCATTGACTTCTTGCAGCAGATGAACTATCAAATGAGGTCTCAACATTATCTACAATTTTGACTTGTTTGCAGCAGTGAATCATTTGAAGTACCAAAAACATTTCACAGGAAGAAAAAAATGGCGATTTTTTTAAAGTTCACTACGAGAACATTTTTCTGAACTGCAAATCCGTATTTTTTGGTGACGGTGCTCTGACTCGGAGTTTACTTCGCAATATGAGCAGTTTGTGTTTATAAGTGCTAAAGAAATGCAAACTCAACACTAAAATGTACAGTTGTTTAAGCTGATTCTCAATAACAATGCATATAAGTGTCCTTAATTCATACTGAGTCACATGGAAACAAAGCTTCTTTAACGACTGAGTGTGCCACATGAAAAAACATGACAAGCATCGTCCCTGAAACAATCACTTTCTTTCACAATCCTTTCAGCAGTAATGTCAACTCGCTAAGAAGTTCTTTACATTCCACTGACAGTCCTCCTTGGAGCACTTCATTTTTCAGACAAAATATTTCAATAACACGAAACCTTAAATTGTGAGAAGAAATGAGACCGAATGTGACGTGCATTGATTAGAAAATATTTTTTTCGAACTTCAAACTCAAGAGTGCATTCTTTTTTATACATTCGCATAGCACTTGTACCTTATAATCAGAAAACGTTCTTGGAAATAGCAGAGGACATGGAAACACGACAGGAACTCATGATATCAAGCGTCATTATCCTGCACTCGCACTGGTTCAGGAATGCAGACTACGAATATGCAGTTCACATCGGAGACATCAAAACATCTCTGGCGTTGCGATGGAAGGACGTCTTTCGGCTAAACATGCCTTACGGTCTCTTTCACAACTGGTGCGTAACCCTTAATAACTACACTCTCAATGATATCGTAATCAAAATTAGGTGCCGCATCCATTGCAACTACGCCATCATCGCCAAAGAAACAGGAGCATCAGGCACTCCGCATATCCAAGGATATGTTCAAGTATCCGATGCATGCTCACTACCGGGAATGGGGAGACCTGCGTTCGAAAGAGCACACCTTGAGAAGGCTAATGGAAGTGCGCAATGCAACCACAGATATTGCACCAAACAGGACAAGGGAGCATGGATATTCGGAACAATCTCAGAAAACAGCAACCAGACATACGAAAACCAAGTAAGCTACATTAATACTATTCTCTTTATTTTTCTTCAAGATCTTACAACTCATCAAAACGGGCTCGGACGAGCGATACATCCTTGAAAATCACACCTAATTCTACGCCAGAAACATTCCCTTTATTAAGGAGTGTTTTAGAATCTACCGAAACCAAACAGCCAAGAATCCCCTTGCTACACGACGTTTACGCAGGTGGCAAATGGATCTGCTTGACCAGCTTGGAAAAGATCCACACGACCGAAATGTATACTGGTACAGGTACTCAAGAGGCAACGCAGGCAAGACCACCTTCGCCAATTACCTCTTCCTGAAAAAAGACGCCATCTACATGAAATCATGCAAGAAAGCAGACGCGGTCCATTGGTACAACGGAGAGATTATTATCATCTATTTCACAAGAGACAACCGAGACCTCGTCCAATATAGCTTCATAGAGACTGAAGAATGGTATCCTCTTCGATCCTAGGTACCAAGGTAATCGGTAATCGTCTCGAGCCACACGATTGATCCTCGACGGTACCCCGATAAGATATCAAGCCAGTCCTGAGAAAGCAAGAGAATATTTCACTAAAATCTTCGCCGCTAAGCCAGGCTTCCATCCCGTATCCTGGGACCCCGTGAGTGGTTCGATTGAAGAACAAATTAATATGTCCCCCATTGACCCTCGCGAAATCGTCAGCTGCTTGCAGCAATGCGAAGACTGCCCCTGGCGCGGACGGAATCCCATACTCCGCGTTTCGACGCATAGATCCCGAATGTCGCTTTCTTAAAGCAATATTCAATATTTGCCGAGCACATAGATGCATACCTCCAGAATGGAAGGAATCCAGAACGCTGATCCCTAAAGCTCAAGCCGAACAGTCCGAAGACTTATCAGTTTCGCCCCATTGCAGTCAGCCGAACAATCGGCAAAATATTTTCAAAATGCCTCGCCTACAGGTTACGTGATTGGATTACTCTCAATCACATCCTTGGCCGGCATCAAAATGGCTTTCTCCCGTATGATGGTGTGTTGGAACACAACTTTATGCTCCGGCATCTGATGGACGTTTGCATCTATATCGCACTCACAATTATTGAGCACCCTTCAGAGTGCTAACGCTGGCGATGGCTTTATTGAGCTCATCTGCCACATGTACTCCGAAAACACCACCCAGGTCCTCACGACCAAAAGGCTAACACCACCTATCCCTGTGGCGAGGGGAGCCAAGCAAGGGTGTCCACTATCAGGGCTTTTATTTAATATTACTTTAGAGCCTCTTTGCGTGTGCATTAAGCACCAGATCCCTGGAGCCAGAATCCTGGTTTACGCGGATGACTTGGTCATCCTAGCGAAAGATGTCACCACCTTCCAGAAAGCACTTGATTGCGCAAGTGCAATGGCCTTAAGACTTGGGCTATCGATGAATGCCAGAAAATGCGCATCATTCCAATACGATCCGCAGACCCCACGAACCATAGGTACTCAACGATTCCGAGTGGCAGGTGAGCTCATGCCTGCCCTCACGGACGTTGGTACTTACAGCTACTTGGGGAAACCCGTCGGGTTTGATGCGATACATAGCGATGCTTTAGACACAGACATCCTTTCCAGTGTCGTAAGTTTTAGAGGCGCCTTTAGCACCCTGGCAAAAAATTGACGCCTTAAAAACTTATTTTTCCATCCTTTACGTACGCTTTGCTTATGGGCTCTAAACCCAAAACTTTTTGGAGCGGGCTCGATAACATCATCAAGAAGGCCTTAAAGGAAGAAATACTTCCTCTTACACAAGCCTCATCCACAGAGTACCTGTATGGTACCTTGGCTGGAGGTAGTTTAGGTCTATTGCTACTCGCGGAGGAAGCCGACATAATGGCAATTGAGCGCCAACTTAGAATACAAGTTACATTGTGCGACAGATCCAGCAAGCCGAACAAGTGACACTTCGATCAAGACACCACAAATAGTAGTATGGAGTAAATGGTCCACCATCCTCCCCTTCATTTTCCTCCCTTCCTTTCCCCGACCTCTCAGTACCTCGCATATTCCAGATAACCTTTGCCCGATAGGAAAGATACGGAAAGACAAAGACAAAAGGTTTACAATGAATAAAAGAGGAATAAAAGAGGCGCATCTCGCGCTTCTCGAATTCCCAAGGACTAAATTCATTAGCTCTGAGAAAGCATTCTCTCGAGTTAGGTGCTAAGGTGCCGAAGTGCGAGCTATAAAGCGTTAATAGCACGGACCACCTATTAGTCCTTTAAGATATGACCGAATATAAAGGTTAATGCTGTTCCGACTTACGGCGTTATAGAGATGGAAGACGCCCCAGTTGCTACGAAGAGGCAACGAGTAAGCGAGGACGCCGGAGCGGAAGTCCCGAGCGCAATCCCTTACATTAGCGCGACAACCAGGATAACTTCGTACTCGGCCCCAAGAGCGCAGTACGAGAGTGATTAACTCAGAAAAGGCAGCGAAACAGATAATAGGGCCCAATCCTATCGGTATGCCCGAGGAGATCGTACCCCTATGGTCTAATGCCATGCCATTCTTTGCCTTTACATACGATACCCTCATCGGAGTTATGTATGAAGACGGTTCAATATACAGTGAGCTGATCACCCAAGAGAGGTTTCTCTTGGTGTGCCGATACCTATATATTTGCCGGATACAAACGGTTTACCAGAAATACACCGGAGTGAGAGTAACGGGACGAATCCGCTTCCCCTCCGAGTACCGGATGCCTATGTGCATTTCGATCATAATCAATACCTACGGAGTAGTAAATATGAATCAGCCGTAGTGTAGTTTACCAACAAACAGAAGAGCCACTGGCCGATAAAGAGCAGGAAGAAGCCCTGCAGCTCAAGAATAAAGATCTAAAGGACTTTACCCTTTTCGTGAAGACTTTAGAGTTGCGGAATATCATTCGAACACGAACTTTGAGTTCGTTAATGAATGGTACGCCCGCCTGGCTTCTTGGTGCTTGGCGATTAATGGACAAGGCGACCAATGCGAATGTAAGCACTCGCTCGATCACTGTCGTTTGCTCCCACCCAGACTTCGCCCCAATAGACGCTTTTCTTAGTGCCCTTATGGTGAATCAACAGCCTGGAACTCTATTCAACAGCCTTATTCAATGTGAATTCAATACGATCGGGGAAATGATTAGTATAAGAACACAATTTGTAATAAATGCTTGAAAAGAGAGACACCCATTTATTCAACTCTCAGTTACCTGAGGTGAAAGAGATGGTTTCTGAAGTAGTTCAGATACATGATAGTGTGAAGTTTATGAGTGTGAGAAGTGTTCTTGATGTGTTCATGAAGTCTTTAAACTTCTTCATTGTTTTGACAGTTGTAAACGCAAAAGAAAAATAAGTTTATCCCACTGCAAGGACTAGAGAAAACCTGGAGACCCATACAAAGATTCCTTATACTGTGGAAACTATTCTGGTCAGCACTATCCAAGGTACAAAGCCAACAGCCGATTTCTACACATGCAATTCAGGTTAAATAGCTAGAAGCAAGGCATACATGGAGAACTGGAATACCAACCGGCTGAAACTACGAAGAAACCAAAAGGGGAAGCAGACAAAATATAGTGCATGACTAGGTTTCCGGAGAAACAAGATTGCAAAAACAAATACCTTCCACGTAATGAATAGGAAAATAAGCGCTGAAAACTATTATAAGAAAGCTTGCAAAAGAAACACACCGCAAGGGAGATTCGACTTTTCAACTGTCGAATAAGATAATTTCCACGGCAATACTTGCTTCGGTTGCTCGGCTTAAATCCTGTATTAGAAGAGAAGCTTCACGCAAGCATGAAAACATGAACCCTACTCATTTCTTTGTGCTGAAATCTGCTTGCATGACATGCTTGAATGGAAGCATTGAATGGAAACCATTTTTAAGCATATATCTGCGAGCCTACATGAAATTGCAAGCAATATCTACAGGTCTTTCCACGAGAGATCATTGCATGTTTCTGGTGAGAAGGGATAATACTTATACAAAAAATTTGCTGGTTTGGAAAAATGCTTTATCATGGACTTCAGAATCATTCATTCTAGAAAACGAAAAATTGGGCGCGTTTCCTTTACAAATTAAATTACATACCGAGCATGTCCATACTGCACCCAATATAAGGATCAACGCAATGTCGTTATTATTGATTACATGACATAAGTTGATGTTCGATCGGTGGTACATAAAATGTTCATCATTAAGTGCCAATTCGCATAACCCATTGTTCCTAATTGGGCAATATATAACATGGTTACTTATTAAGAACCATCATCTCTCAGGTCAGTACTGCATCTTACAAAACTTTCTACCTTCCCCCCTCCATATATACCAAGACAGAATTTGGAGAACACCAACCTTCAAGCATTGCACTCCATACCTAATGATTGAACTATGAAAATCTATGCCTAAAACAAGTCCATCAAAATTATCATTTCTGGTGGTTGCATCGTTTTCTTGTTTTGCTATTTTCCCAAAGTTTCCATTAATATTTGCCATATCACATACTCCGATTCCAATACTGTTACAGTATAAAAATTGTAGTTGCAAGAAAATGCTATTTGAATTTAATAAAAAGAACTGTTGATCTTTCAAAACAGAAAACAGAAAACGAATTCCATTATTTGTTGAATGAAACTACATTTCCTGTGTGCTTACATGCAAAACCAGCAATGGAATATAAAGAAACAAGTGCTTTTCGATAATTATTAAACACCATGCACTCAAAAAGTAGAATTATGCCATGTCTTCAGTGAATAATGGGACTTATAAATTTGCACGCCTTTTTCCTAGCAATTACACTGCTACCTCTTTATGGAAAATTAGAATTAGAATTCATTACAATAAATTACAATTAGAATCTGATATGGAAACTAACTACGACGGCTTGTCCGCATTGTTACCAGATCTCGATGGAAACATCGAGGTTGGGTTAACTACTGGCACAGACATTGAGCTACCGGAAGACTGGAAATTGCCAGTATACCTCCCATCGGACGCCCGAGTGACAATCAAGAATGCGACCGCTTCAGCCGTAGGATGGCTGCATAATACCAAGGCTTGGAAGGATACGGTGCTCACTTTGATGAAAAATGGCATCTACACGTTGTTTACGTATGACCTTATTCGTTACCGCAAAGTGAATGATACCTTAGTACCTGACGGAGACTGGAAGGAATCAGAGAAAAGGTACGAGATGAGCAACCCACAACGTGTGGAGGGACTTGCGCTGATGAATAAGCAGACCACAGTCAACTGCATGGTGTTAGTGGTAGCCACCAACGTCTTCTGGTGGCTAACTAATCACCACGTTGGTGTTAGAAGGGACCAGACCAAAGGTGCAGGGTTCCCATTAAAAGTTTGGAAGGCCCTCTTCAACAAATTAGCCATTCCCGAAGACCGAGAAATGGAAACTGCACATAAACTCGGTCACTACTGTAGCATGTTGGGAACACAACGAGATCGTACCCAATCAACACGGTAGTACCTCCGTCACAAGTTATGACCATCACACAAGATGCAATGATGTGGTTCTTTTCACCTCCAGCTGGAACGCACCGGCACACAGTTGCATTCCAAGCCTTCAAACGACTATTAAATTGGACACAAGCCAGTAATTGCCCTTCAATTGCAAACATGGTACTCCTCGGAGTCTTATGCAGAAATTATGCTACGACCTGAACATTATCATATTGGGGCAAGATACATAACTGGGACAGCAAGAGAAGCTTTCAATGATGCGGACGCTGATGTAACATTGGGTCGCCTTGGATTATTTATGACAAACGTATACCCCCGATCGACACTATGCCTGTCACCACACATGGCCTGTGCTGCTATCGAATCAGGAGGGTAATGTTCCAGAGTGGGATGCTTTCTTTGTGAACATTCCCAAGGAAGTGTCCATTTCAGCTGTCAAGGTAGCACTCACAAGAACACCTTATGAAGTAATAGCAGAATTTAGAACCAGTTTGTATAGAGCCACTATACAGTTTGAAGAAACTAGACCAGCTCCAATCAACTACCCAGAGGAGCATCCAAGTGAGATTATTCCTGCTGCCGAGCCAAATTTGTAATTTCCCAATTATTAAGTGCATTAACTATTCAAATGTGATAGCTGGTTGTGATACCTATGTTTGATCTCAAGTGTTATGTTGACAATAAAGCTATTTTTGTTGTATTGGAGATGTTTTGTATTACTTATGTAACAATGTCATCCCAAACCAATACATGGACAAATTTGCTCAGTCTAATTCTCAATGCTTGCAAATATAACACACACAGAACATTTCCACATAAATCAAGGGCAGTTCTTCTCCAAATAAATCATACATTATTTTGCAACTGGCTAAAGTTTCACAGTACTTTTATAGTCAAACAGTGAAAGCACAAAACCCTTTCAAATGCTTTGGGTGTCACACACAACACAAACAGTACAGACAAATTGCACTTACCATGCCAAGGCAAATAACAATAGAGAAAAACAGTTGCATCTACCAACCTCAAATCCAGTACAAGACTAAATCTCCAGCAATTCCATAACAAATTCTCACCTTCATTCAATGAAACTGTCAAATTCATGCCTTACCATGGGCACAGATACCATTATCTTGCACTCCGCTACAATATGCTTTTGTAGGAGCTTCTTAAGCCATTCCTTATTTTCACTCTATCTAACATTCCACGTTTAACTCAGAAATCCATATTACGAAGGCAAAGTTCATTTTTTTGGGTGAAATTGATTGCGATCGACAAAGATAGTGTGCTTCGGCGAAGCTGGGCGACCTTTTTGGTCCTCAATCTATTTCACCCAACACATGCATAAGTACTTTGTATTCCTAACCAACCTTGCCCGAGACTAGGCAGGTTATCGACTAGTTATTTCGCTAGTTATCGACTGCAAAAGAATTCTCGTCTGCCGTGATGCTCTTGCTGCGTGTTTTGAGCTACTTGCCGATCAAGCTGCAAATTTCTTTCACAAGCCTTAATCGCACTGTTCAATACATTTGAACCACACAACATGATGCTGAACTTCTTGCAATTTCCGTTCCGTTGCTGAAATCTTCGAAAGCTGTCGCTAGCACACAGGCACGTCGCAACGCTTTGGGCACGTGCAGCACGCACTTCCTGCCGCTTTCGCGTGCGAAGGCTTGCCGCTTTCGTCCGTGCCTTATCTCTGTACGAGAGAACAAGAAGTTTGAATTAGAACTGCGGGGATGTTTCTACATTGCCAAATTTTCCTGAGAAATAAGAAACAGCAGAGTAAATGAATATGATGTTCATATTATGTTGGAATCTGGAAACTAATGAAATACAAGACTTCCACTGACCATGCACAGCTATCAGTCAGTTATCCCTATTATTTATGTACATTCTGAACTCTTATATGATTCCAGACAGTTTATGACTCATCTGCCTCCGTGGTGCTTCTTGTTCATATTAGAAATTCCTCTCAAATTAGTACATGGATTCTCACGGATCCTCTGAATTCAGAATCCTCTCTAGCATGGGAAGGAGAATGTGTTGTTTTGAATTTGTCTGTGGATTCTCATTTTCAGTGTTTTTTGTACCCTCAAAGAATTCATGGAGATGCAATTTCAATCGCTATTATGGCAATTGATCTCTGTTCCAAATCGCACTTTCTGTACTTTGCTTCCGAAGTGACACCAGCTGCCTTTTTTTGCTCCTCATCCTCTCCGATACCGGCATCTCGAAAGGTTCCTTGTTCTCTGCCTGTGGAAACATCCTTGTCCTTCCATTTGTGTTGTGATGTGGGCTTTTTTTTCTCCCTTTTTTAAGGAATGGCTCGGCGCAATTGAGTGAATATCCAATGAGACTTTCCGAGTACACGAGTTGGAACGGTGATTCTTGCAGGATATTCCTTCTTCTAGATGCCTTACTAAAAGACGCAGAATTGCTTGGGTGAATCCAGATCAAGCCAGGAGGTAGCACCAGCAGGAAGGTCACCGCGCAGTTTCCCGCAAGGCACTTGTGGAAAGTCCTCGACCATGCAGGCGTTCGGTGATGACCGTTAAGAAACTCGGATTAGGTTTTTGCGTACATCGAAAGCGAATTCTTGGGAATTTCCTTAACAGGAAAACCGTCGGGTGTCGCATGTGATGATGATGCACGGCTCCCGAGGTGCACTGGATTCCCAAAGAATACATTTCGATATACGCTTTTTCGATGAGCGATGAAGGAAGATAGACCGATACTTTTAAGAACAGTACCACCAGCTTCCCTGCCATTTGCGAATGACAGAGCACAGATGAATGCGTATAGTCAATATGAGGATGCAATGGTGATGAAAGTAAGCATTGCCAAAGTTCCCAACAAACGAATAAGGCCTTCATCCAGTTATGTCTGGGCACTTATCCCAAAAGGAAAATACACAGACGTGGAAGAGTTCTTCTGAAAGGAAGAAGAGAAGCATAGGGGAAAAAAGGGACAGAAACAGAGGACAACCGAGAAGACTCACTAATTGCAATCAGCTCCAGGAACTGTTCATAGCAGTCGTGGTTAAGGGACAGGGAATGAATGAATTCATTTTTGGATGGAAAGGGACGAGAAAAACCGGTTCGCTGTTTCATTTCCACAGCTTCCGCATTACGATGGCGGTCGTTATCTTTTTTGCACGAGCTGGGTCCACCCACGTGTCTTCTCGGTGCAGATGGCAGGAATGCAGATGACCTCCTGTTTTATCTGGAAAACCTCAGCGAACGGAAGCCCGTGAGGGTGCTGAGGACGCATGATAAAGTCGCAGGCACAGCAGTAGACGAGAAACCGTCTGGCCAAAAGAATCGACATACTAGTTCATCGGGCGAGCTTTGGATGGAGGAGCGCCGCCGCAACACTCCCTCATATGGAACAGAGGACGTCTTCGTTCTAAGGGGAAAGCGGCTTCCCCCCCGAGATGTCATGCAGGGCAGCGGAGTCTCCCGCAGCGCCGCAGGATTTTCAGGCCAAGATGGACGACCTGAGCTCAGAAGTGACGGAGGCCGCAAAGGAATAGCAGCGGGTCGCTCATTCGAGAATGCGGAGGAGCTGCAGGGGAAGTCGGGAAGAAGTTCTCTCACCGCCGGCGGTGAAAATCCTGGACAACCAGATACACAGAACCCCCTCCTTCTTGGTCCTCCCGGATGAGGACTGCAAGAAAAATGAGGATTCCTCGGCCATTCGCGACAGCGACGTCACTTTGCCGATCACCATCAACAAGGAGGGTGGCGAGTCGCCTCGCCTTGGAAGAGGCGAGTCCCGCAATGGAAGCTGCGAAGAGGCAAGAGAGCTGCACCCAAAAAAATATCAGTACAGCGGCTCAGGAAGAAAAGAAACTTGGTGCAGACCGCCAAAGTACCCCAAAGTCGGCAGCAAATGGCTCAGCTGCTGTTGTCCACACGGAAGACACAGGTCTCATCCTGAAACGTCCACGTATGCAAACATTCTTAAGAGGGAAGGCATCTGGAGTAGCTTTTGCGACGGGAAACCCTCGCATTGACCACCAGGAACAGCGTGAGCTCACACAACACATGGCCAGCGACCTTCCACGTAAACAGCGTTAAGTACAACAGGTCGCCATGGTAAAGAACGCTACCTCATCAGCCATCATCCTGTAAGTTTACCACAGATGGAGCATCCGCTTCCTGGGCCTCAGGAGGGCGTTGTCCGGTCGTGATGAATGTGTACGGACTACACGGAAACAAGGCCTTCTTCCTGGCTCTAGCTCAAGGGCAGGGTGGCATCGGAGTACGTGATCCTCCTTCTGATGACCTGAACATCGACCTCGAGCCGAGGCGCTACCCATATGTGCAAATAGTCAACATATACTGACGGAAGAGCTCCTCCTCTAGTGGATGCAGTGGGCTCCACGGCGATGACTATGCCCTACACTCTCACACCTTTACGAACAGCATGAAGGGGCTCCGGGAACTGTCCATCGAACTCTTGGACCACCCTCCGTCGTGGTTACGGATGCACGTTGCGTCCTCCTTTCTCAGGGTGACTGGTACGAGCAAAGGGCAGCTCAATTCTTCTGGTGCCAGGCTGGTACGAGCTTCAGCAGAAACGTCAGTGCGTCGTGGAGACCATCGTCTTCACGGCCTACATTCTGCGCGCGAACGACTGGGATCGTCCCCAGCATGCTTCCTACCTATTCTGAGAGATGAGATACAGCAGCGGGAACCTGAGAGAAAAGGCGTGTCTGGAGGTGCACGAATAACGCCCTTCGCACTGCGTGTACTGGGAAGAGTGCCCGAGGATGTACCTACACTGGGGCGCGAAGAAGGAGTCGGGATGCAGGAGAAGGAAAATCTCTCCATGGACATCTTTCGCATCCACTACCGAGACGCTAACTGCCGAACCTCGGAACAGATGTGGACGCTCTCCACCTTTCCCGCTCGGAGCCGCTCGAGGCGAGGAATCTGGACGGCGGGGTCAAGCAGCGATTCCTTCGCTGTGGCGAAGCGAGTAGACGCCCAGCAGTCAGCAGAGATGGAAGCGGAATCCACAAACGAGGAGATCGAAACGGCGTGCCCGTCACCCACTCCCAGCAGTATCCGGTGGCCTACCAGCGATTGTTTTTTTTTTTTTTTTCACAGGATTGTCCCCAGTCCGACCAGCGGAGGGGTGAATTTATCTAACAACAACAGGGGTACAATTACAACAGTATCAACAACTCGCACTCATTCGGTTACATTCTATTTGTGGATTCTCACAGTTCGCTGTTTTGCACGCGTAGTGTCCTTTTTGGATGCACCGTCTGAGTTGTTTCCTTTGGAGAGGATCACTGGAAGCGATTGTTTCGTCAGCTGCTGGTCCTAGTGCAGCGTGAACTGGAAAGACTGCCACCTCCTTCCATAGGAGATGGATGCGGTCACTCCCGAAGGGTTGAATCAACCTCCATTGCATCGCCCAGTGGAGGCCGATCTCTGTTCTCGACTCCGATACGAAGTTGATAGCCAAGATTTGGACCAATCGGGTGAGGAAGCTCCTCGAGTCTCTGGTTTCCCCACGCAGATGTACACCGTTCCAAGCAAGCACATGTGAGATACCTTAAAGTGTGGTTAAGACCTCCCAGGATACAACAGTATCCTGGGTAACGGCCGAGTGTTGGGTCTTCGACTGAGTGGATGCGCCATGCTGCTGAAGATCCCCGGGAAGCTGGGCTTCCCAGACAAGTTCCTAACGCACGTAAGAGTCTGTCTGCAAGAGGCAAAATTTACTATCAAGATCAACGGCCTGGCATCACCGGATACAGAATAGGGAAGAGGATTCCGACATTCTGATCCCTATGCTCTTCGTTCTCATCACAGACTCAGTGTCGTCCTACGTGACGAAGACGAGTGGTTCAAGGGACTCACCCTTGGAAAGGAGGACATCACCCACTTGGTGTAAGCTGACCATCTGTTCTTCTCCATGGAGGACGAGCAGGATCAATGGGTGTTTACGAACATCTCAGAGGCCATGGAAACTGGAATAGGTCTTAGGATTAACTCCCGAAAATCGCACATCATTAAGATTGTCATCCCGGACGTCACGCTTCTACAATCCTGCAGATTCAGGATAGCAACCGAGTCAAAATACCTGAGAGTCCACATCGGAGGCGTTAAAACATCACTGGCATCCCAATGGCAGGACATAGTGTGAAGATTTGCGAAGGGAACGCTAGGCTACCAAAGGACGAACTTCTTCCTGAAGAAGGAGACCAGCCTATGGAATGCGATGTTCGCACCCAACTTCCTTTTCGGGATGGCCTCATTCAGCACGTCTAAGAAAACAGGCAAACAATTGGTCAACGTCTAACAACAGTTGGCATGGAATGGACGAAAACCAAGGATCGGACTAAGGAATGTGAACCGATCACGCCGCGAAGCAGGCATATGCTTCCTGACGCGCACCATTCAACTCCAGGATCTGAGGCAGATCATCTGACACGTGGACGCTTGGGAGGACGGGCTCGACCGGAGCACACTCAAGGTGGCTTAACGCAACCCATAGGCTTGATGCCTGACCTGTCCGGATCAATAAGATGGTGACGCCTGATAGACCCCACTCGAAAGAGAAAACAAAATTCGGAAAAAAGCAAAAAATCAACAGATGTCTCTCAAGGGAATTCTAGGTGAAGGAGCTAGCCACAGTCATGCAGCTGTATATCAGCGTGCCGTTGGCCATGCAAAACTGGCTCCAGAGCAGGAATAATTCGTCCGTAGCAGAATGTTAGTTACCAGTGGAAATTCTGGAGTTTGGCGAGTGTTCGAGTAGAGGTGGTTCCAGCTGCAAACTTGGATGACCACTGATACTCGCAAACTCTGGAAGACCAGAACTCTCAATGAGTCAACCCTCGAGCGCCGGAGGGGCACTTTCAGCAGAAGACCACCGCAGGAGCTGTCTAAACAACGTATAGAAGGCTTGCACGAACACCTCTGAACCTTCGGCTCATAGAGGTCGTTCCTTTGAAGATCCAAGCTGCCAGAGATCGAGGACTCTTTCTTGATTCTGTATCATGGTGGGATCCTCCCGTGCAGCACAATGATTCGAATCGGACCGGAGACCCGGACGACGGGACCTCCTGTATGAAGGGAGGTAACTCCACTTGTCCCTTTGCAGAACCACTTCCAAAGACTGGAAAGTGATCGAGCAAGCGATGAATCTGCAAAACCGGTCTAGACTGGAGATCTTCAGAGGACTTCTTCAAGGAAAGGGAGTAGTTCCCTTGTGCAACCCCATGTTAAGGGTTATTCTTGCCTTTTTCATTCGGAGCACCCTCACCAGAAGGAGAGAGTGTGTAGGTACCCAGCTATCCTAATCCTGATATGACTCCTCCGGGAGGAAATGGGCATTCGTAACTGCGGTAGCGCTTCAACATTGACTCCCAGGTACACCCTACAAAGAATACAGGAAGAAGAACAACAAGCCTGGCAAGGCTGAATGCCGTATGCTCAGAGAATAAATTCCTCCCACCCACCCCTTTCGCCCCAGTGCTTCCCTTCCTCCCACATGTACATCTGACCCTAACTTCCTACTCCTCACAAAGGGCAAAAGAGTCGTGACCTAAAGGTACTACAAACTCTGTTGAAAAAGAGTATAGGATACCAAAAGACTTTTTTGAACGGTTGTAACCATTGGATAGATATTTGTTAAAGGAAAGAATTTAATTTACTCCATTGCTAGTTAAATTGAGGAAAACGTAAATAAGTATAAGATTCAAATGTGAGTGAATTATATTAAGAGTACGTGGGAGTGTTTGAGGTATACGGTCATTTATAGTTTTCTAATATAAAGATAAATGTATATTGGAAAGACAAAATTAGATTCTCTTCGATTTGTGAATGTCATAAGTATACAGAATATTAATACATCTATTAATGTATATAATGCATAACATAGTAAGGACTGGGGAAATAAAAATACACTCAAGAGTTGTCAAAAATAGAATGAGGTAGAAGTAAAAGTGTGCTTGAGAGCTTAAATTTTTGTATATGATTTAATATTGAAGCAGAGAGAAAACACGAGTTTGTAGTCTTTAATTGCAAAATAGAGTGTTGTAAAGTAATACTGTGGGCAAATTGTTAGATTCCCTATACGTTACTCATTTGATAATGAGGATTTGTTTTTGAGTCAACAACACAGTAATTGCAAGCCAATTCCTTTCCATGAAGGTGATTCTTGACTGTTCGTATGTATCACTGCTGAAACCTCTGGTGAGGATATGCAACAGCAACAAAACACAGCCTCAATTGACTCTATGCTTTGTTCCATCGAGGAAATGAGATTTAAGGGCAGCGAAGAGCAAGATGTAACGAAATTGTTTCCAGGTTTTCTTGTTAAGCTAAGGAATCAATAATTGATACTGATCACTCAGAATATCAGAAAAAAGCAAAAAAATTTTTCTTTCAAGTTTCACACTGTGCCACTTGTTATTCATTTTATTTTTCCAGTAGCTCGTCTTAATCCCTATGGGCTTGGTAGAAAATTTGCTGCATTCCGACGAGATGGTCCTGGAAAAGCTTTCAGTTTGAATTAATTGTCAGAAACTTTACATTCGACTTCACATGATTTCCGATTTTTGTACGCTTTGGCTGCAACTCACGCGTTGACCAGGTCACAGTCTTACTAGGTTACACTGGAGCGTTATCAACAAAAGTAAGCATATAACTGTGGAAAATGAGTTCCTGCTACGAACAAAAGTTTATTCGGGATGGACCTTTGTGTTCAGCGAATCTGCATACAGAGATCGAGAGGAAGAGGGAAAGGGACTCAGTGAAAAAAGAAAAGAGAGGAAAGGGATCTTTTGTTTTAGCTACTCCGAGCCTTCTGTGGACTGAGATACACCCTATTTGCGGATTTTTCTACAAAGGTGGTCCACCTCGCCACATTCTTCATCAGCGAAGTTACTTTGAGAGGGGCATTTCTTGGCTACTGGTGAGTTTCACTCTCGTAGAGGACCGTCACAGTGCCACGGACGCAGCACAAGGTCGTGGTCTCAGTGGCAGACGAGTCCTCTTCTCATGAAGAAAAATCCCGAGGGATGTCCTGCGGATGCAAGAGCGCTGTCACTAGGCGTGTCCATCTGCAACAGAATGTGCTGAATTCCATCAGCAGCTATGGAAACTATTCGATCGTCCCGCACTTAATGCAGTTAGAAGCGATGTTCTCCCCAAATATTAGGTGTTGGCGTTGTTTACACCGGGGATCCAGGGTAAAAAAAAGCATCACCTCAGAACGCCAGCTGGGAAGAACCACAGAGGCGTCTAAATACAGGGAGGGGACCATAAGTTCCTCTGGAAGCACACAAGAAGCCACATGAATGTGAACAACTTTTTCGCAATATCTTAAGACTTGATTGTTTACCAATGTCTGCTGAAATGGTGAAGAGATTTTCCCGGAAACTGATTATTCTCGAAATCATACTGACTCTGTAATACGCAAATAACGTCTTTTCAACCTGCTGTTTCATTTAAGACAGTTGTTACTTGGGCTTTCGTCTTCCGTGATCGAAAACAAGTTTCCCAGTCAAAAATTTTCCTATTTCTCGGCATGTGTCTGCTTCTACAGGTGTACGGTTGATGTCAGAAGTTCTCCATAATAAGGATCTGCTAGTCCATTGACAGTCTTCGGTGAAAAGACAATAGGAAATTCTGTTGGAAGAAACACCAGTGGAACCGGGGTGCTGATTTGACTCGTTTGTACTTTGCCATACTTTGGCTGTTTTGCAAGTCTGCCCTATATGCCACCCCCATGCTACAGACTGATCGAATCTCGGGCAGGGATGCAGCTTGAGAGAGGCATGTGCCACACCTCTCTTTGACTGGGAAATGCCATGCAGACGTCGGACCCTTCCGAGAACGAGGGCTCTTTGACTTCCAGTTCGCTGCTGATCGTTGATGCTGGCGGAGGATCGCCGTGATGAACTTGGAATCTATGTGTTGCCGTCTGTTTGTTCCAATGAAGTACGAATGGCTGATACAAATGTTCCTCAACGACATCTTTGGCTGCAGAGAATTAATTATCATACAAAGTTAAAGCTTTCCAGGAATTACGTAAGAATGGCTTGTTCGTTGTTGTTGTTTTTTTCATCTTAGAGTGAGAGGAGTGTAGTTTGTTTTCTCAAGCATGGGTCGGAAGACATGGTTCATTCATTTTTTTTTTAAAAAAAAGGAAATCCTGGCAAAAAAAAAAAAAGCTCAGATTCAAACAAAAACTATTTGGACTCGTGAAGTGTTGCTTTCAATTTATAGACTTTCCCAGTTTTATGAAACTTTCAACATGAACAAACTATGAATTGTCAAAACTTCATGTCGTACCAATTATTAGTTTAAATATATGGATGCATGTGCAGCTCTCTATAGCTGTGTTTTGTAGGGGAGGAAGAAAAAAAAAAAAAACAGTAGTTGAGGGATGGAATGCAACTGGTAATCGATTAGGTATCATAAAATTCATCTCACTAGCCTTAATGCATTCAAGTTATATCTTTGCATGTTCATGTTATGTAGTGAACACAAGTATGTTACATCAGTTTTGTACCTGCAGGTGTTTTTACAAGATGTTCAGTTCATTCAAGGAGTTGACTGAAGTTTGATGTATGTAAAAGGAAAAGTCTTTGATTTAGTCAAAACACCCAAATGGTGTTTCAAGTTTAGTGCAGCTTGATGCAAATTTAATTAGTCTTTGTAAAAAGTGCCACATGCAACGCAAAAAGAAAAGAAACTCCATCGAAAAGAACTACTTTCGTAATCATAAGAAAGAAAAAGTCCAAAGTTGATGCCAAGAGTTTGTGTAAAAGCTCTGCACATGTTTTTCCTGATAACTGAGGAGCAAAACAAGACCATGAACTTCAAGAAATTAGAAATGTAAAGATTGCACCCAAATAATAATCACATTCATCCATTCAATTCCTGAATTTGTAAGGCATGATTGTTTTATGAGCTTTATAAAACTCACCTTAAGGAACACACTGAATTTGCTACTATGTGAAATGTACAAAAGGGGACAGAATCCATTTTCGTTTCTTAATGAAATGAAGTTACGTTTCCTAGATGTAGTCTATTGAAATGGTGCAATTCCTTGTTCTCAAATGGTTTCTGGTTGACATGGTGTACTTTTGACTACAATAGAATAGAATTGTTTGTATACTACCAGTGGTCTTTGAGAAGTTGCATTTGCAGACAATAATTAATTTGATCCATATGCTTAGATTTCATTCATTGTATTTCTTTTTTGTTGCAGATCTTTGGAAGAGGAAGAAACTGTAAATATGTGGGTCCTATAAGCAACTATACATATTTGTCCTTAAAGAGTGGTTTTGTTTCCAGAATTCATTGTGCTTTGACTGTTTCAGAACAGGATGTATTGTTAAGTGATCTTGGTGTAAGTAAATGGTATATTTCTATTCTTCTTAATGAAATGGATTTTATTTTATTCATCTCCGAAGTTTTTGAAAGACAGGCATTCATTTAGCTATAACATGATAAAGGTCAATCCAATTTTAATTTTAAGCAGAGCCTGAATGGTACATGGGTTGATGGAAAGAAGATCAAGCCTCACGTAGCTGTTCAGTTGAGTTTGGGAAATCAGATTGGCATAGGTGTCCCCAACAATCATGCTGACATTCAAACCTGTTACTATATCTATGTTGTTCGAAGTCGATCACAGCTCATCCAGGTAGAAAATTGTATTTAAGTTTGCATCTTGACTGGCATTGGTCATTCTTCAGCAAGAAAGTGCTGATTCATCTACTGAGAAATATGAGTCTCCGGAATTGTTAGATCTTTTAGATGATGGAGAAAATGCCAGTGAACAAATAAGGAAGATACTAGTGCAAGAACTTTATAGCAGCATCAAGTGGAACCTGCAAGCACAGCATACCACATCTACCCATCAGAATGGTGAAACTTGTCTTTCTGGACAGTGCTCACCCAAAGAGGTGCAACCTTGCTCAGAAATTCATAACTCATGTGTAACTGATAAAACAAAGAGCCAAGATGATTTGAAGCATGGTGTTTTTAAAGGAAAGAGAAGGAACTTGATTTGTTCTCAGAAGCAGGGTGCTTGCAAAACTGAAGTCCAGAACCATAGTGAAAAACGAAAGAAATTTGTTGCTACTCCTTCCTTAAGTACAATGAATTTTTCTTGCTTAGGAAAGCATGTGTCATGCTTATCAGGAAGGACTAGCACAGGAGATCTTAAAGAAATACCGGAATGCAGCAAGAAAGATGCATCACATCTTGAGACAGAAGCCAAAAAGCATAAACATCTTAATAATGATTACTTTAAGGTATCCAGTGATGTTAAGAAGCAGAATAAAGAAAAGCCTTTGCAATCAGCAGAACAGGAGGCAAAAATGAATGTTATTGGTATCCCACCTGGAGATCAAGAAAAACCAGTGGCAGTCATGCTTGATGTTCCAGTGGTATCCTACAATAGGAAAGTCAGTGATTGTTCGAAACTCTCATTTGGTGTGCGTAGCAGTATACTGTGTCATGCAGATGGTAAATGTGAGTCAGACAATAGAAAAAAAAAATCCAATAAAATTAGTGATACGAAGTTGAGTGCTTTTCATCATCCCCAGCGAGATTATATTCAGAGCAAAAATAATCACTTTAGTGAAATGAAAAGTGTGAAGGTAAGAAAGTGTGACCCCCGGACAGCAGCAGTGGAAGAGCCCCTAAAAAAGTGTGTTCGCACCAGAGATCAAAGAAGAAATGAAATGGTCCATTTGGTTTCTACAAACGAAAAGGTTAATCATTCGGATGGTTTTATCCAAGAAATAGAAGAACCTTTGTATTGTGATAATGAAAATGCCTTGGGGTCCACATGTTGCATTACTGACAGAATTGCTCCAGAGGTGAATCATAGGATGGACTGCAAGACCCAAAGCTTGTATCTGGATACAAGGAGCAGCTCAAGAAAGTGTAAAAACAGGAAATCGTACTCAAAGAAGATCAGGCCATTCCAGCCCCTGTTGTCATCCAAAGATATAAATATAGATCCTAGGATTGTAGGAAACAGTTGTGATGCAGAAGAATCAACCAGTATGATCAGTTCAGTCAGTGCATTATGTAATGATGCTCTCAGCTCTAAACCTTGCATCCAATTGCAGAGATTTTCATGGGAATGTGCTTTCAAAAGGGGTCAATATGGGCACATGGGGAATTCTCAGAACAACTCTGAAAAAAAAGAAAAAATGAGAAACTGCATGCAGACAGAATTGATGAGACAGTGAGTGGAGGTATGTTACACTACTTGGTTACTGGCGTTGACCATACTTCAATATCCTTGTTTTCACCCAATGCAAGGAAACACATGAAATTGCATGAGCTACACCTGAACACATTTGTACCAGTGATTCTCTTGGAAGCAAGTATGCAGAAAACAGCAGTTACAGTAAAGTGAGAATGAAACACTAGTATTGTGCTGGGATTTTTACATGAATCAGTAGCACATGTGGCTGACTGAATTATCTCAGATTAATGGTGCCCAAATAACTTTTGTTTTTTTTTGTTGAATGTATTTCTATTAATGGAGTTTTTCCAGCCAGCAGTAAGTTGACCTCACACCAATGGGCTGAAAACTCTGTAAAGAAATCAGCTAAATTAAAGGCGGGATTTTAAATTTTAGCAAATTTGATTTGTTGCAATTAGATTTATTTTTCTTTAACAGTCAGACATGTTCATCTGTGTGCACGCTGATAATTAGAAGAATTACGAAAGCTGCCGCCCGTTTGAAGTAAATTATCTGTATCTCATAAACAAAGCATCAGAATACATTAGGACCTTAACCTACACAAAATCTTATATGGAACAACTGCAATTATCGACACGGTGTTAAAAATGTTTATAGTATGAAGCCAGCTTTTCTGATGAGCATTATCAATCTTATCGTGCGAGCGATCGTTGTTATTCAGAAGAGTAAATGGTGTCTCCTTCTTGCAGCTATCTTCTTCCAAGCTCCTTTCATTTGTCTACAGCTCCCACACACTAAAGGTAGTGAAATCGCTACTGGAACCCACGGTGCCATACATTGGTCTGTTTTCTGGTAGCACATGGAGAACGTGATTATATATTATTGCCATTCCACATTACAAACCAGAAAGTGCAAAGTGAAGCCACTCGCCTGACTCTTTTTCAACTAGTCCTGGAATAACGGGCCGTATTGATTCATTACGCACAAATTGGATTTCTTGGCAACTGTGCTAACAAAGAACATTTAGTATGTGACGCCTCCAGATAAAGCCTTGGTGCTTCTCATACTGTTTTTTTGCTGTTCCGATGTGTACTCCGATGGCCGATGAAAAAATTAATGACAAACTAATTTTAGAAGAGTTCCTATTTCGATTTTTCTTGGCGATCCTTAGCGGTTTCTGCAAAACTCATCGTGAACCTTTTTCTTCCAACAGCTCCCGCTCGTGTTTCACATTTACGGGAGCTGACGCCCGGGGCTACAAAGTTGCCAGTAAACTCTTCAGAAGAAATGTTATTCATGAAGCCGTGTTTGGAACAGAAGCCGCTTCAAAGAACTGCGTATTCTTTCTGGTCAGAGACAAGAGGATTCAACTGTCCTGTTTTTCACCCAAGTTCGATCCCGACACTGTCCCGAACACTGTCCCAAGGCATTTTCATTATCACAATACAAAGGTTCTTCTATTTCTTGGATAAAACCATCCGAATGATTAACCTTTTCGTTTGTAGAAACCAAATGGACCATTTCATTTCTTCTTTGATCTCTGGTGCGAACACACTTTTTTAGGGGCTCTTCCACTGCTGCTGTCCGAGGGCTCATTATCCTTATTGTTCAGTTTTCATCTTTTCTTGGAAGGTCTTCGTTCTAGGGTATGTGCGATCGAACCACCTTGCTTGGTGTTCTGCATCGCTCAAGTTTTCCCGCATCCAACTACAGGAACATCGCTTGTTTGCTTTTTATTGGGACTGTGCCTCAACTGACACTGTGGAGAACAAGCAGCAGGAACCTCGTAATATGCCTCCTCGTAACCTCTGCAGTCACGAAAGACTAGGCTTCAGCATCAGTGCATCTCGAGAAGGCGAGCACTGTCTTTGAAGATGCCCATCCCATAAGGACAAGGGGAATTGTGAAGAAATTCTATGAAAAGAAAGAATGAAGAAATTCTGCAAAGAACTTGTTTCACCGTGGTGCTGAAGTGAAGCCATCTTGAAGAAAACGCATTCATCTTCTGTCGTTGATTCACCAGCTGGTCATCCGGAAATGCAAACTGCAGCGGCTGCTGTTAGTGCGAGGCGAAAACATGTCCAAGCACCGAAAGGGTTATGGCCCTCCTTTCAGAAACTGCCCGTGGCGGCTTGCTTTTCATTTAGATGGCGCAGCTTTGCGGCTTCACCAGAATCATTCCGAAAATTGGAAGCATCCCGCTGAATCCTGGACGGAGAAACCAGAGACCGTTTCAGGGAAGACCTGACTATTGCCTCCTTTACGTGAATTCCCCATTTCCAGTATGCGCGGTGGTCGCAGAAACTGCTGGTAATCTGATACACGCATAGACTTCCGTATTTTTTTATTACGTATTCAAAGGATCTGGAAAGTCCACGATTGGAGCTTCTAGAGCGTCTTGTGTCAGGAGACTGTACGCTAGAAGTGAAAGTTCCTGCAAGCTGCGACAAGCACAGCTGTTGCAGAAGACAACAAAATTCGCCATTTTCGTTCTCCTTTTCCGTTGTCCCATTCCTGCTGCTACAGTCCAGGTGAGTCGCCGCTCTGGAGACAAAGGACTACGATCATTTTGTTGTTTTGTCTAGTTTAACTTGCTCCTAATCCTTTCTCGAATGTTTCTAAGTTGTGCTCAACAGAAACTTCTTCGTAATCAGTTTGAAAATGTCGTTCTTGTCTCATGAGAACTCTTGCTTGACTTGGATAGAGTAACCAGCGTCAATTCTGCACCTTACGAGATAACTCGGCCAACAAGAAAGCTGAGAGAGGAAGCTGTAGCTGAGAGGTTTCCGGAAATGAGCAGCGATGTATTCGAAGACTTTGGAATCATTTCGCCACCTTTCTTATCGCTAAGCAGTCGAGGTCTTCATGCGCAGGCTGGCGGATGTGGCATCTACCTGGTCGAACCAGCGCTTCACGATGAGCGAAACCATGTCTGCTACCGAAAGACGCAGAATCGGGACTTTACCAAGTTTCGTATGGACTACCTAAAGAATTTTTTCCACTCTTTGCAGAGAAACTCACACCCTAGGGGCACTGTTGATAAGGCAAAGAGGCCAACTCTCTGCCTCCTCCTTATCAGAGAGGATTCGTCTCCGGCACAAAGAGGTAGATGCGCGCTGCCTGAGCAGCTCCAGTTCCCCTTCCAGCAACTGAAGCTCACTTGTGAACGCACATGCGTCAAGCTGCTTTCCAAGATGTGGAGCGGAAACGACGGAGTCCACCACCATTCTAGAAAACACCCAAGATGTGGTCCAGGACACATCTTGAGCACCGATCTCGTGCTCCGTATTCATAGGTGCCTGGTTTAGGCTGCAGCAAGACGAGGAGGTGGCCGCTTCCAAAGGAAGCGAGACCTGCGAAGGTATTTGGCGTGGGACATCACCCAATGATGCGCTGGTGCAACGGCTTCCACAGTTGATCTGCAAAAGTCTTGTAGCTGCGTCCACCATGAGCTCTTGCTCGGCTTACTGGCCAGCCTCCTCTGCTACCTGCGCTCGCTGTGGAGCAAAGCGCCAGACTGCATCGTTTTCATCAGTTTTCTCAACCAAGACTGAAGTTTAGACGGCGAATGAGGCAGAAGATCCCTTGAGTTCGACACCTCATACCATTCTTCGAACTTGCAATGAAGACATTCCCTTTCATTCTATCTTGTCTTCCATTCAACTCTAATGGCATGCCTGGTGTGAGGGCGTCTACGTCACTAATTAAGACGTTCTGTTGCTTCTGCAGATCTTGGCAGCAGCACTCAGAACGTTCTTTGAGTTTTTCAGGAGCGCTGGAGTCCAGATCGACAAGAATAAGTCGAAGATCCTGGAGCCTCGCTCGTTACTGCAGGCCTGTCTGCATGAGAATCTCAGTGAAGGATACCCCCGTGGTTAACCTGTGGTCATCGACGGATACGTTCTCGTTGTTGTAGGTCCGGCCCGCCTGCTACGATAAAGCTCGATATGCCCTCACCTTCTTCCGGGACCGCCTGAGTGCGATACTGGCTAACATCGCTACCCTGTCCCCGTGCTGACTGCTGTGCGTACCAAGACGCCGGTTCTGTTTGAGCGGGACTTCTTCAGATCCGAGGTGCGACCGAGTACCTTATCCTTCCCCGTTTTCCCCCACATTGTCAAGGACGTGCTCTTGTTGTCCACCAAACACATAGCAAACCCAGGCATCGTCCTGGCGTATGGTCCTCGCTATGAGGCTGTGGAGCACTCACTGGAGCCTCCCTAAGCTCGGAATAAGTGTTGAAGCACCGGCTTCGCATCCGCGGATCCAGCCGCAGGCATGGACAGAGGTCGGAGGTCAAGTTCTCCTCCTGGTAGCGGCGATCCTGTAGGATCACCGTCGGACATCTCGCCTTCCACTGAACTGGAGGCGGCAGGAATCCATGGAGACGCAGGTGGATGGTGTGATAGTTCTCGATCACAGCCACTATTTCATCCATCGCGCTGAGAACTTGATCTTAATGCTGCGGGAGAAACCTATCGGATGAGATGTTCCTCTTAAGCATTTCTGAGTACTTTCTTGACATTGGAGAGCACTTACCTCCCATGCTGGTCCGATTGCTCGGAGAGAGAGCTGCGGTAGATGTTCAGCTCACGGTGTGCCTCCAATCCTCATCTTCCTGTTTTTCGTTTTCGCGTCGCAGAACAGAAATGCTGTGCATTTCAGCGCATCCCAGTGATCGATTCTGAGAATCGTGGCGTTCCTCAAAGTTGATCCGATGACCTGGTGACTGTATTCGTCTCAAGTGAGGATAGCATGGTAATTGGCATTGCGTTTTTCCCAGCGTCCTCGCGTCCCACTTCGTTGGTTTAACACCCAGTAACGCCGGGGCATTTATTATAAAAATAATAAACATACATGTGTAGGGTCATCGGTCCTACATCGTTTGAAAACGTTGGGAACCTGTCGAGTAACTGGCACGCTGGCCGGCGAGGTTCTCTTCAGCAGCGGAGGGGGAAGGGGCAAGCGAAAATAAAATTAAATAAAATTCAATAATAAAAAGACTCTGGGGAGCACGGGAAAGGATCACTGACTCTGGAGAGCGTTCTCTTCATCCTTTCCAGGATGTTGGCAAGTCCCATCCGAGTGTGCCCCAGGTGGGACCATCTGTTGTCCGCAGAAAGCTCAGGGCGAGGCAGATGGCATCCCTATAGCACCGTCCTCCTATCGCGTAGCTCCAGTCCGCCACAATCCCGCGTGAGCAGCGAAGAGCTTCTGGGAATGCCGCAGGCGAAAGGGCATTGCGCATGAAGAGGCTCTTCGTCACGTACCTGGGATTGTCCGTCGATGCACCAAGGGCCGTTGAGTAACGGAACCACAGGGGTCGGACGTTATAAGGAAGCAACTTCCGATTCCGATCAACGGACCGTCACTTGGGACACTCTTGTAACCCCTGTCCTCCGACCCCTGATTTTGTTTTGCCTGGCACTCCTAGTGTGGTGAAAAGGACGAATGTCCTCCTTCGAAAAGCCCTCAGGGGCAATGGGAACTTCCGAGTCCTATTAAAAGACTTGTGCGCTCCTCGTTGCGATGGAGGATTTGGACTCCTGACTTTGGAGCTTTGGGCCACTCTTCTCAAGTTCAACTGAACTTCGGAAGACTTGTCTTCGTGGCACAGAACTGGGCCACCCATTGGTGTGCCCTTGTACATTTGCTCTGCCGGCTGGCGGTCGGTGGCGAGGGACTCGCAACCCTGTTTGCGTGTCATCACCGCCGGCTCCCATCCTGCGGATTCCCTCTCTGGTGTGTCGCTGCTCTGGTGAGAGTGAACACGTGAATTCGCTGCCGCCCTGCAAATACTCCGGCCTGGCGGCAGGAGAAAGTGAAGACGTGGGCCCAGCTTGCCTGGAACCTTTTGGAAGTTACCCACTGCCGAGAGTTTCAGAAGAACAGCGGAAGAACACTGGAAGCGGTGGGTAGTTAGCTTACAAAGTTGGTCTACCCACCAGCCACTCCACTTCACCATAGCGGTGTCCTCCGCTATCGAGGTACACGGCACCTGCCTACCGACTAAGTGTGAGGTTTCCTGAGAGATCTCGGCCCGCAGAAAGCCTATCGGGGGCTGGACTACCCGTCAGCTGGCTGACTCAGCAACAGCGAAAACAGGCTCTAAAGGACTGGAGCTCTTCTCCATTCAGCCCGAAGACTTAGAAGTGCCCCCTGTATTTATGAACAGCAAGCTGATTCCCCTCAAGTGGCAGCAATCGGCTCTGCTGATACTGCAACAAGCGCCGGCATTACTGGACGACGAGAAGCACATCTCCGAACTGTGCCAGATGTGGGAAGGATACCTTTACCCACTCCTTGGTACAGTGCGTTGCCCTCCAGGAGGAATGGGAACCTTTCTCCGCGCCTCATCCAGGTCCCAGAGGCTCTTTGAGGCCCCTCTTCATTCGGGACGCCATGACGCCTGCAGCCGCAATCGCAGCGCGGTGCTGGGTGTGCGCTGTCGTGGTGGCGAAGGGCGACGCCGAGAGAGGCCGGAGAGACGGAAGGGCTCTCCTGCACACCAGCCGCTTCCTGCGGAGGTGACCCCATCTGGAAAAAAAGGAGCTCGTCGGCATCCTTCAACGAATGCGGAGGCCCAACCCACCATGAAATGTGATCCCTTCCCTTCCCCCCAACTATTTTTTTTTTGTTAGTTTTTATTGTTGGTGATGATTTGCTTCTTTTTTCTCTAGTTTTGTTTTATCCCCCTTCCCCTTCGTGGACGTGATAGACCTCGCCAGCTCCCCCCTTGGTTGTTTTTTTGAGTGTGATAACTGGAATGGTGGACCTTCTTGTCTCCATCCATCCCTGTAAGAGTAATGGATGCCCTGGAGCACCCGGGAGTGAAACCACAGGGGTCAGAGGGCAAAACAGTCTACAAGCAGGTACAGGAGGGATTCCTGTTCCCACGCCTACAACAGTTGGGGTCCACTGCCCCCGGATCCAGTGATGCCGGCGGGCGTTGCACGGGAGACCCTAGTGCAACAGCAGAAGTGCCGACTCCTTCCGATTCAGGGGGACGGCCCGGTTGTTCTTCAGCTCTGGGGCCACTCGAGGTCTTCCTGTGGGATTCCCAGCAGCTAACCCCAGAGTAAGAGTTCTTTCAGTGGGACACTGGGGGTCGCGATTGTCCGTGAGCTGGCGTCCCACTTCGTTGGAGTGCACGTCGGCATTCACGACTCCAGGAATGACCGCACTCTCATTCAGGACACTCTTCCTGGGCAAAATATTCCCTTCGAACCTGTAGAACTTGCATTCCCTTTGCCTCCTTGTAATGAATAAAGTGTTTCAGCAACTCTTTGGCTGCTATGGAAAGTGACTCCCGATGGGAACACTGTCGTGCACAGCGCCTTTCCCTATGACCCACAGAAGACACCCGATATCTTCCTAGGTTAAGGTATCGATCAGTTCTTCACATTACGTGTGTTTGGGGAACTCTTGGAGTGAATGGTACTCCGGCCTGCATCCTTTCGAGTTCACAATCATTTTGTACATCACAATATGAATATTCCTTGCCAAGCGTTTTCCCGTCTTGAAGGTCGCTGGCTTGGCTTCCGGATCCACGTTAACTGTGAGTTCTCTCAGCATCTTCGATTTCGAAGATGAAGGACCTCTGGCGTCTTCCGCCCTTCGTTGAGAACGCTTCCGACGCTGTCATGGCTTCAGGCGCTGCCGCTGAGCAGGACACTGCCGCCGTTGTTGCCGCGGCGGGCACATTTAGATCACGCGTTGGCTGCTCCTGGAACGTTTCCGTGTCGTCCGTGGCGTATCCCTCACAGCAGCTGAAGAGTCCAGAGTCGTCCGCAATTCCAGGCACCACTGCTGTTGCCGAGTTCAGGATCCAGAGTACAGAATCGGATGGAATCCTGGACACAAGAACGGCCTCCCGCCTTGGGTCTCGAACAGAGAACTGCTGAGAGATGCACGAGCAGGATGGCGCCTCATGCACCTGCGCTCGAGCAGTCTCCCCTCCTTTCCGCGCCAAACAGACCCGCCGCGTGATCTTCCCCAGTAACCAAGCTCACCGCGACACAAGACAAGGGAACCAGATGACATATACTCCTCTGCCATGACCCTGTGATCTTCATATAGGCACTCACCCAATATAATTCCAGCTGGCCACCGATTCTTTACCAGTTCAAACGCTTACCGCGCAGAAGTGCTGCTAGTGTCGGTTTATTAGCCAGTGCCATCGCTCCTTGGCTTTTTGGCTAAGATCAAACTGCCCGCGGCGGCGACCTTGCGGCTAGGGTGTCCGCGCGTGGTGCCAAGAGTTGCCGGTTCGAATCCCATCCGGGGAAAGAAGAGAAACGAATGCGTCGTAGTTTCGAATGCTCCCGCAGGATGACGCTGGTTGGCGTAGGCTTGGGGTACGAAAATCTTCGGTACTGATCCGAAGATTAGGAAGAGCCTGCAATGTTTCACGATTAGGCCTGTAATTTTCTTTCATTTAATACAATCTGCTTTTATGCTCCCAATGTTGGTTCTGCTTTGAAAGAGTTTTCGGAGCGTTTCCAAGTGCTTTGGTGTCCAAATGCTTTTGAGTCAGCGTTCGTCCATGACAAGAAAAAAAAACGAAATCCGTAACGACACGAAAAGCGTCGGTAACAACTTGGAAGATCCAAGAATGGTGTCCCATGCCAGATTACTTTCTTTATTTATTTGTTCTTTACTTATTTGCCGTTCTTTATGTATTTTCGTATGGCTTTCATTGATTTAATGATGTTTGCAATTTTTTGGCATGAGTTTTCGCAATTTATTCTATTCCTGTGATCAATTTAGCTGAAATTTCTTTGGATTCTTCGGTTTCATGTTTGGTTTGCTTGCCTTTCCCAAATGCCGACAAATTTAATCTTCACTTTGTAAGCCTCACGCCGTCGTCATGTGTATTTTTTGTTCCTTCGAATTTTTACAAATTTTATTTTTATCTGTAGTTGTTTTTGTGTGCCTTTTTAATGTGTGACCTTGTTGCGAAAGGTTTTGGTCTTTTTAAAAAAAAAAACATTTTTTTTTTCCTTATTAGTTCGAGTTCATTTGGATATGAAAGTATGGCTGCCACTACGCTAGGGTCATGATGATGACTGTGGCTGGGCTCCTGCGGTGGTATTCGTTGCTCAGGGCGATTGCTTCGTCTGCCACTGTCTACGATAGTCTGGCTTGCTCCAAAACATTGGAACAGTATGCAGAATGTGGACTGGGATACCCACAGGCTTAAGTGGCCACCTTTACCTTACTTTTCCCACTGGCTTCTCCCATGTCCCGCGGTGTAGAGGGCTGTGACTTTGTTACGAAGACGGCCGCTACTCACCAGCAAGTGCAGTTCGCAAAACGTCACTTGAAAGCTTCTCCTGAAATCCAAGATTTGCAGTTCCAGTATAAATGTGGGGTTTGCCGGGCAATAATCCAGTCGAAAAAACCGTTCGCCCATGAAGGCCCTGATGATCCAGCTCCATCTTCTGTTCCTGTGGTTTGGCCACCAATCTTCGACATCCCACTTTGTTTCAATGGCAGGGTACCTGACTGTGGAATGAGCTTTGGTAGCAGAAGAAGGCTTCTGAACCATAACCTTCAGCATGACCGGACAGAGAGGAGCACAATTAAAATCTCTGCATTCCCGTAAAATACTGTAGAAGAAAAAAACATATGCAGAAGATAAGGAACCTGAGAATTCTGCAGAAGTGAGCAGGACAACAAGAATGCCGCAAGAGAGTCGGCATTCATCATCGTCGAATGATGGGACGTATCTCTGCGAGACGCCTCCCTTGGAACCCTGCTTGCATGGTGTTGAAAACTCTCAACAAGAACATTGACAACAGCAGGTAGGTTTTGAGAGGGCAGCTTTGAGAGGTCCACGGCGAATCATTGGAAAAGTTGAGATGGGGTAATTTTTCTCTGAAGCCACTCTCTAAGGACAAGGATATTCTTCCTTTATTCCGGGCGAGTGGACAGGGAGACTTCCTGGACATTGAGCAACTCTCGAAGCCCATCATTGAAGACGCAAGTGAGGGGGAATCTACAGAGATAGCTCCTGTTGTGACGACGGAATCCAAACAGAGAAAGCTTGTAGGTGAAACCCTCCAGCCAGAAAGTACGATGCGCATCTCAAAAGTAAAGGAGGATCGGATATAAAGAAATAACAAATAAGAGAAAGTCTTCGTATCACTTTTCTACGCAGTAACCCTTTTTTCCCAACACTTTTGATACCGTGGGAGAAGAAGCTCTTTTAAACCCTCTGTATGAAATTCCGCCTCCTGCGGGTTCATCCAGTTCTTCACTGCAATTTTCAACTCCTCACTTTCCTCGAATCGTTGAGATGGAAGAAACCACTTCTTGAGGCGCAGGAAGGAAGAGGTAGTAGTCACTGTACGCGAGGTCAGAACTGGGAGATCAAAAAGCTCCCATTTCAATTTCTGAATTGTCTGGAATGTGCCGACAGCATATGTTGCCTCGTTTTCGTGGAGAACACCTCCTGATCCCAGCATTCCACGTCGTCGGTTCTGAATGGTACGCCGCAGTTTTGAAAGCGTTTCACAGTAGACTTGCGAAGTGGTGGTTGCTCCGGTTCCATAAAGTCCACAAAAAGCACACCCTGAAAAAAAAACACACACACACACACACATTCTTTTGGTACCACACGCTGCTGTTAGCGCATTCCAGACAATTCAGAAATTGAAATGGAAATTTTCTGATCTCCCACCTTACAATCCTGACCCTTTTGTCTGTAGAACCACTGATACATTTTTTTTCTCTTATTTGTTATTTCTTTATATCCGATTTTTGAGATCAGCCTCGTATGAGGAAGAAGCGTAAAAAAGGAGGGTCAAGGCAACCAGATTACTCCGGAAAATTTACGGAAGAGAGGAAACAACTCGAGGAACTGCAGAAAGATTTTTTATTTATTTATTGTGTCTTCCCTGCGTTTCAAACCTCCACAGAAGTGGTCATCCTGTGGAGGTTTGACGTGATGGTCATCCCCAACGAACTTTTTCTTTTGGGATACATTTTTATATGTAAGGTGCACTCTTCCCCTGATTGGCAGTGTGTTTTTTAAGTAAAGGTCCCGCCGTACCGGGTACAAACCAGAAAGCGGATACGAAGCAGTGGGAGGTACTTGAAAACGCTCATGACGCGTTCATAATCAGAATTCACAACGAGTTGAAGGTCAAACCTCCTGAAGGTTATACTAAGAGGCTGCAGATCGACATGGGCAACAACTCCCAAATCCAGAAGCTGTACGGGTTGAACAGAAGGAGAGTATTTCGCTGCCATCATCGGTCAGCAAGACCTTCGTTGCTCCATTGATGCTGGAGTGGTCGAGAAGCACTTTCACGAACATTCGGATTTCTCGGTGTCGAGAGATCATGAATTTCTCCAAGATTTTCTCCACTGGGGAGAAATGCTGAAGTTCTCTGGAAATGTCTTCCCTTTTAGTAGAAGAGGTTTCTGAATGGCTAAGAAAGGCGGAGAATTCATCGTCTGGGCTTGATGGCATCACCTACTCCGGACAGAAGATGGTTGACGCTGAAGCACCTTACTAACTCCGATATTCAACATTCTGTTCAAATCCACCGTCATGGAAGTGTACCAGGACGATTCTACTTCCGAAAGGATCTGAAACTTCCTTAAACATGTCGTGCTGGAGACCGATCTCGGTTAGCAACAGTGCCTATGGACTCTATGACAAGTGTTGGTCAGCTCGCCTCAGGGATTGGATCCTCGAGAACACTGTATGCCCCACAACAAAAAAGCTTTCTTCCATTTGATGGAGTTTTAGATACAACTTCGTGCTGCAGACTAAATTGGACCACAAAAGGCGTTCGTTGAAAGATCTTGGACTTGGGTAATGCCTTTGGTAGTGTTTGTCACGAAACTCCTAAGAACACTATTAGAAGCTGGAGTAGCAGAACTTTATATGGAGTTAGTTAAAAAAAATCCGATATCTCCACCTACGTTCAGCTGGAGTCTGCGGTTTCTGGATCGTTCTTTCTCCAGCGTGGAGCAAAAAACAAGGCAGCCCGTTGAGTTTTTTGCTCTCTATAGTCTCCCTAGAACCACTTCTACGGGAAATGAGGGAGAGTTGTGGAGAAGAAGAGACTCTCCTGGTGTATGTTGATGGTCATCTTGACAGAAAAGGAAGATGACTTTGAGGTCAGGCTAAGTCATTTTGAGGATTTGGCGTCGCGTTCATCAGTCCTTCCAAGTGCGTCGACTTGTTCTGTTACGGGAAAACTTCTCGTGGATTAAAACAAATACTGCTGGAAGTTGGGAATGAATCAATTCCAGATATCTCGGTAGCTGAGGCATACAGATATTTGGGAAAACCGTTCCCAATTGAGGTTTTCGACACCGTCCCCTTGAAGGAGGATATTTTACAAAAAACTGAAATCATTCTGAACAACTCGACTTCACCCCTCGCAAAAATTGGTTGCAATGAAAACGTTCTTTTTTCGTAGTCTCATGCGTTTTCAGAGGTTAGGAACGAATCCAAAAGGAGATTGAAAGTTAGTGGACAGAGAGATTGGGAGGATGGTGAAGACTATGTTGCATCTACCTGCAAACCTGGCAACCAGCATCCATACGGGATCGAAAAAGGGATGCCTGGGGTTGAAGTGGCATCAAATGAAGCAGACACCTTCACTGTTGATAGCTGCTTTAAACCCCTGACATCTCCTCATGTCGCGGTCAAAGAACTTGCTAAGAAGCCACTCCGAGAGGTGGTGATTAAGAAGATTCTACAATCAACTTCGGATGATGACCCTGGAAGATTCCTCTCTGGCGACACTTCTGGAAAGTTTTCTCATATTAGTAAGGATATAAAAAGTAACTGGATTACAGGAAAACAAGCTTCCCATCGCATTTCGACAACGTGGAGCTTTCTGGATGGCGAACTCAGAATTCAAGTTGGTGATTTAACCTTCGACTCGTCTTCAAATTCACCGCAGAGGTGCGCAACGCACAAAGATGAACGCACGTGGCTGGAACTGGCAAACGAGCATCCATATCAAGGAAAGATCATGTGATGCACTGGATTTCATCTTTCGTCCAGCTACTTTCTAACTAATGGGGAGTATATGCTCTTTGCCGACTTCCGATTCATCCATGCCGCAAGACTGAATCTGCTTCCAATTCGGGGCGTGAAGGCCCCTAGCAGATAGAGCATGACAACGTTGTGTAGCTTGGGATAGACCCTGCCTCATATAGTCAACCACTGCATCAGTTCTCTCCTATACACGCCTAGGCATAATACCATAGTTGAAAGAATATCAGCAGCGGCTAAGGATATAGCAGGATGGAAGTTGGTGTCGGCCAACAAAACTGTGCCTGGATCCGATTCCATCCTAAGATGGAATCTAGTATTGCAGAAGGCGAATTACATAATTATCTTCGAAGTCTTCTGTCCTTTGGAATAAGGAAGGAGTGCTCAGCATAATAAGATTGGAAAAGGGAGCAAAATGCCAGGAGATAGCACTTCTGTTTGTGAGAAAATGTCTTCAGCCCCAAGTCTGTGCGTGTATTATAGGTTCATTAGGATCGTCGGACCCCCGGAACGATGGAGTCATTCATGAATTGGCGCATCCCGAGATTGAATGAGGATAAAATGAGGCACCTAATGGTGACCTCATGTATCCGACACAGTAGGGATATCCATTTGACGCACAATCTAGGACATCACCCAGATGACGCCCGTAATCTGCAACGAGGGAATGCAGCAGACGAGAAAAGCGTCTCTTTTAATTTATGAAGGTTGATCACTATCTTAGCCCAAGAAAGAGACATATGCCAGAGCCATTCAGTCATTGTTTTTTTCATATATTTTATATCTTACTGCAATAAATCTGCTCTTATCAGCTTGATTCCTGAAGTTCCACCTTTCTGAAAGTCATGCCATAAGCAGGACACATCAATATATCTTCAACATATTGAACCACTGCAGATGCAAGAATGGATAGAACACACCCGTTACTGCGCAATCGGAAGAAAAATAGCAAGGACGGAAACCAGGCACAAAGGGGGATATTCCCGGTTGAGAGAATCCACTATCACAACAACTGAAGAAAATACCACTTTTCAGAGCATCCTTCTGGAGAAAGAGAAAGGATCAGCGGAATAAAGTATACCCTGATTGTTCAAAGCAAAAACTCTGAACCATGGATATTGTACAATCCCATGAAATAGAATCCACGTCGAAGGAATGGAGGGTGTAACAAATAATGCAGCAAGGAAAAACAGCAGGGTATACTCTTCCAAGACCTCCCACGCGACGACTCAACAGAACTTCAAGGGATGCATCCCATCACAAACAGAAAAACCGTGAAACACCCAACGGAAAACTAATCCCTCGAAACAAATCCACAATTTGCTGTGTGCTAGGCAAAAAAGGAGGAAGAGAATTCGCGAAATTTTGTGCATCCACCACCAAACATGCTACCGGAATTCATGCAAGGCAACATCCCACAGGTACACGTATGAAAAGACCGTCTTAATAGACTTCACCCACGACAACAAGGAGACCGTACAATATGACTCCTCAGAGACCTCGAATGACACCATTCTATTTGATCCCAAATACCATGAAGCCACGAAAGTACGCGACAACCCTCACATATTCGTATTCAGTCGCCGTCGAGGCAGGTCATAGGAGGTGAGCATAAAGGAGGAACTGCCAATGGTTACTCCTAGGTGAACCAGGAGGAATCCTCTACAGATACCAGCAATAGGGGAAAAGAGGTTCGTTGATGGATGCAGGCAAGTGAAAGAGATGAGCAGTGGCGATGCTGATGGAGCATGGCAGGAAGGATGTACGGAGATGATACGGGTGCTCAGAGAATGCAGCTACTGGAGCTGAAGCAGCATTCAGCACTAGGAAAGCCGCTGAGGTGGGAGAGCTGGCTGAGGGACATCGACGAAGCGAGAACCGTGGAAACGGAGAACTGGTAGCTCCTCCTTCCTCTAATTTTTCATTGTACTGCCAAACAGAGAACAGAAAGTCTTCCACATAAAACACCGAGAGGACCAGAGATGAAATCAAAAGGCTGTGGTACCTTTATTGTCTTCATAGAAGGGAGGCACTGATGACGGTGTGCAAATCCTGGATTCCTCTCCGTCCGCATCTCCTGCACACTGACGACAGCGTGCATGAGACGCGGATTTTTAGCACGTGAGGCCGTTCGTGTATGAAGGGCACGATTGCATCTCTCCCTTTCCGTCGAGGTCGGCATGAAGAAAAGGACCATGGCATTTCGCGGAGACACGAGGAGCAGGAAAGATCCTCGTCCTGTAGTTTGGCAAGCGTATGAAAGAGGGATCGGGTGGGAGAAAGAAAATCATCCTGTGATGGGCAGCCCTTCAAACCTCCCGCGGTGCTCAGATGTTCAAAGCGAAGAGGCTACCTTCCTTGCCTTCTTGGAGATTGGGGACGAGAGGTGGGAGGAGGATGATAAGGAGCAGATGGGGTTGCTTGCCAGGATTCCTCGAGAGGCCACTCTTCCCTCCAGGAAGCCGAACGTTCCAGCAGAAAGGGAGCACGTGGAAGTGCTGTCTTCGACAATGCCTTCAGTGGACTTGGACGGTCCCTGCTCGTCGACAGCAAGGCCAAGCAGGAGCCTGTGTCATCCGTGGCATCATCTCCACCGAAAGATGGTTCTGCGTCCGCCACAGCAACCCTTACGACCGAGGAGGAGGAACACCAATCAGGAAACCATCCGAGATGCATCCATCCCTTCCCGGCATGCTCCTCCTGCCTGGCCGCCTTCCAGTGCCCTCGAATGCCCACTCCGGACCTGGTATGCTGAGTGAACTTCCGTATCTGCTAGAGCAAAATATTTTGGGATGGGGGAGGTTCTCAGGAGAAGGTGTGCCCCTACCCGCGTGCAGATCCTCCTGCTGGACCTTTTTTGCAGGCATGCCCACCCCTTACCAGGGTTCGGAGCTGCACAATTCGATCTCCACCCCCCGCGGTGTCTAGCAACAGCGCCCAGTAGTTCCTAGGCCCACTTCACTGGGAGCAAGAAGGGATCTAGCCCCACCCGGAAGCAGCTTTTAGCCACTCCCGGGCTTGAGGAAATCCTCCCTGAGAGCTGGGCAGTGCCACGTGGTTAGCCGAACTGAGTCCCCCTCTGCACACGATCCACTGGGAGCAAGGCACTCACGTCTCGACCACTCTGAGATTCAGCCAAGGACGCGGATCTCGCCGTGCGTGGTCCAAAAGTCTCGACCTCGCTTTCTCCTCCGCTGGTCACCTACGCACCTGCAGCTTACGTTGTGTACATCCCGGGTGAAGTAGCCGGGAGCGACGGTCCAAGTGGAGGAAAGTCGTCTGCTATGCGCGATCTCACCCGCGAAGTCTCAACCTCTTCCCTCAGAGCACGAGAGACGCCTATTGCTGGCACGCCCACCTACCGCCCTGCAAGTCACGCTGAAACTGCCCGCGGGTCCATAGCGCACGACTCTCATCACGTGTGTCCAGAAACATCCCCAAAGCCACCCCAAACATCCTGGAAGTGTGAATGCTGCCTTCCACCGATCAAGCATACAGCACGTACGCTCTCCGGAGTCAGTGACATACGGAACTTTGCTTGTTGCACTGAAGGGTCTGTTAGGGATAACGGACGACGCGCCTCTCCGACTCTGAGGAGAGCTGACGGGAGGCCAAGTCTGCGCAGGCTAAGAATCCTCTACGCTACCCTCCTCGGGCACAGCCGGCGTTCTTCGGACCGCTTCGACGCTCCTGGTCCACCAAAATTCGCAGACTCTGAGCTAACTGTTGAGCTGGGTGATCTCTTTATTGCCCGCTCCCCCTCCAGAGGGCTAAGAGCCCACGACTTGCGCACTGGTCGTTACTTCTCGTGCTGTATTGTAGAGCGAGAACGTAGGGCACGTCCGAGTGGCCTTCCTGACGGAAAATGAGACGGTACGAAACGGATGCTTGGAGGTAGCAGCGATCTGCGACTCCAACCTCTAGCTACGAGCAGCCAGTTCCGATGCAGAGGGGATTCGCGCCCTCGAAGATGTGGGGCTGGTGCCCGACATGCATCCGGACCACTCGTGACAACAACTTGCCTGACTTGACCCCGCACTACGACTTCCGGGACACGAAACCGAAAACTCGAAACGCAAGAGCGCACGGAAATGTTTCGCTTCAGCCCGTCACCGCGGCCCCACGACGGCAACGTGGCGCTGTAAATGGAAGCGTGGATGTCCCCAAGTTCTCTGCGAACATCAAGGGAAATCACAAAGGAATGCATGCATCAAATTCTTTAATGACGAACGTTGAGAACTTGCGGTTTCTTCACACTTGCTCTCAGAAGAACAAAGATTCCAGCAACTAGGACGAAACCGTTGGACTGCTAAGGTGCTCAAAAGTTGCAGTTTCCTAGGCAGCATTTCGCAAGTGGGAAAAATAAAGCAGTGCAACTGACAGGAATGCACAAACGCGCAGATACATAGGTTAAAGGAGAGAGAGAGAGAAAAAAAAAAAAACTTGTCTGTAGATTCGTCGATTTCGGTTAGAGAACACACTAGCAATGGTCTAGCAGTGCCAACGGAATTATGTACGTATGGAATCCAAAATGTGCTTTGTAGGTTGACAGTTTACACAAACACTTCTTGCAAACGTGAGTTCACACAAGAACGACACAACACTTCGATTTGCTTTGAAACTGCCGCAAAATCTGAACACTCACATCGAGTCAAGTGGCTGAACTACAGTTTACAGTAATAGAATTTTCTTCTTTCCGGACAACACAGAAGGTGTTTGTTTCTATTTTTACGAGTGCTAAAGCGGAAATGGCAATGCTGGCACACAAATCTGTTTCTCTCGCACAAATGCGTTTTTATATGCCACAAATATTTATAACGTGTGGAACATACAGCTGGACATGCTTTGCACAAATACTTGGGGAGGGATCTCATGTAACGGTACAGCTGATTGCATACTATGTATCCGTACTGATAACTAAATGCAGCATCTTGGAGGAGAACAGTGCACTTTCGCAGGGCATGCGAATCGGCTGTACACTTCCAGTATTCGTCCGACCCATCCGCATCACCCTGCACTAATGGAGTGAGTGCGAGACTGCTCGACGTGTGTACATCATGGGAGTTGCCCTGTCCCGAAACGCAAACATTTAAAGCATTCTCACAAGGGAAGCTCAAACTCTCTGAATCTGAGAAGAGGCACTTTCTCACGACCTTAAGCTCGTCTAGTGGAGGTGACTGGCACACTGAAAAGAACTAACTATGTAACCTAGCAGCAATAATAAATGATCCTCAATTCCAACCAAAAATAATTTCAAATTACCATGTCTGCTGGTTGGGTTGGTGGCCACTGCGAATGGAGAACTTTTGAGAGGCTTTAAGGAATCACAGTAGGTCGGACTCTTAGATTTCTGTTTATGACTAGTATTTACAACCTCATCAGTTATGGACGAGGCATTTCCAGAGTCAAGTATTTCATCAACTATTGTGTCACATTTCTTGTGATGTACCAATATTTCATGCATCGACCATTGCAAACACGTATGAAATATTTGATTACATTCACATGTGTAAAATCGTTCGCTATTCATACTGAATGTAGAACACACATGAGGCCCCATCTAAAAAAACAAACAATCAGTAAGCAACAGGAAAAAAAAAATCATCATCAAAAAAACATCAAAAAAAAAAAAAAACCTTATTTCGATACTCACATTACTAGTCACTCATCCTCAACAAGTTCTCGACCGACTAAACCAGAGAAATTAACGATGGTTTGCTCACTTATCATAGATCTAATCTATTTTAAGGTTATGTTCACTCCCAGAACCAAAAAAGCCTAATTTCAGAGACACTCGACATTTCGACTGCACGTTGTTTTCATCTTATTTTATTTTTTTTGCGAATACGCTGAAGATCACAACAGATCGACGAAACACATATGTTGTGAGCAAGTTTTTACTTCGGCAACCTGCAAACTCATACTCAACTTGTGTTTAAGACCTCGGAGCACTGGAACGGCCAACAAACCACACTTCCGTGTGCGCTTACGGTTTGCCCTGTACACCAAGGAGTGCACACTTTCTAAAAGAGCTGATTGGAAACTGTAATTCTGGAACAGGAATTTGAGCTTTTGTCAAAGGACCGAATAGGGTTCCATTGTCTTCCTCTGCAAATCCGATTTCGTTTCTTGTACCCTTTTAATTACGTCCTTTAATTAGAACATCATCCCTGAAATTTTCATTTCCCGCCTGTTTATTGCAAGGGCCATCAAAAGTCATGAGGGAACCGAAATCACCAGCACACTTGAAACACATGCCTTTGCAACACAACACTGATTTTTCCGGCACGTACACTCTCGCATGTCTACACAACTATATACGATTCACACTCTCACGCGTACAGAATTCGTGCTTGATAATTCTGCATAAAATACCTGCAACAGGCAAACATAATTTAAGCTAAAATTAATTCTGACTAACAGGAGAGCATTCAGTGGTGACTAAAAAAAAAATCTATAAAATAAAAAAAAGGATGAAAAACTGGCAAGAGTATACAAATAAGAAATCTGGCAGAAAAATGAAGGAAACGCCATGACCTAAAGAATGACCTGTCATTCGCAAATCTAAAATAGCGCCAACATGAAGATTTATCTAAAACACTGATAATGCATGCCACCAGGATTAGCAGTCCAAAGAGATTTTTACGTTGCCTATAATGAAATAGTAAAACATATCTGGGCTCCTCCTAGTGTTAATATAATTTATTTCAATAAACATCGGGAAGAAGGAACTTTCATGTCTGTGCTTTATTTGTTTACAATATTCTCTCCTCTCAGTAATTTGTCCCTACAGCTAACCATGCTGAGAATATGTTCTTCTTCTTCTTGTCTGACATCACATAAAGTCTTTCCTAATTCAGAACCTTAAGTCAAATCTTGCAAACGCATACCATCTCGAGTGTTACAATTATCTTAGCCTTAATAATTTCAAGCAATCTTTATCTTCAGCTAACAGTTCACATCACAAATATGGCCACCACATAGTATGAGGATATGAATTTTACTTGATTGTGTGCTCGATTTCTGGGCCAAATTGAGATAAAGTTTCGAATTGTCCATTGGATTTTCTTGAAATTTGTGATTCTTATGTTTTTCTTTTAGTTTTTTGCCAACGAAAGTCTACAAAATAAAAGTAGTAACATGCTACACAACAATCGAGTTGCTTTAAAGCATGGTTTTGCACACTAATGCATAGATAAGCTTCTTCAGCTGCCATTTTAAATGCTTGTATTACTCCAAACATAATGTTTACATGAGCTTTCAGTCTTGGAATGTCCACCAAAATTTGTGACAGCAATTCCAATTTTCCTTTCTCTTACTGAACAAATCTAAACACACAAAACTCTGATCCTGTGACAGAGGAAGTGAAAACTGGCTTGCCTCCATTGTTTTGCAATGATAATGAATAGTGTCATCTTTAAATTAACTTTGTTGTTTTATTTTACATAACCCTACCACTCCTAGAATATACAACTGTCATGTTCTTAGCTGGCACAATATCAAATTCATTCACTGAACCAACCTAATCATTCCATGTCTGATAATCATTTCGGACTTGATCCATTTGCCTGCTTATCTTTACAATGGTTTAGAGAATACTATTTTGTTTTTTTGTTTGCACAAAGTGAAAATAGCCAATTACACGTTTTTTCAGATTGTAAATAAAAAAAACTCTATTTGAAGCAATACAAATTTATCCATAGCCACAGAATATGTAAATATGTTTTCATATTATTTTTAATGGGATTTCTATTTAATTGTTTTAATGTTCACTGGTGAGTGGTTTGTTATCAATTTGTAGATGGAAGAAAAAGATTATGTAATAGTAATTGAAAATACACAAGTGAAAATACACATACTCATTTCTTCTCATCAGTTTGTAACACTTCCAGTATCCCACATGTGAATTTTTCTTTGTTCTAGCTTACACATCTTTTTTCATAAATACTGTAGATCCTTTCAAATTCATGACTGATGCAATGTTTCAATTTCCAACATGTGATCTACAGAGAAAGTTTCTAAGCATACCTCCTAAACCCACTCTTTACCAATGATGCTCCTCATTCTGCTATCACAGATATTTAGCTATCTTTTAAAAACATTTCATTTTCATTTTTTTCCAAATTTCCAGATTGCAATCTCATTGAACATTCTGACAGATTCATATCAAGTCTAGTCTTGCCCATATTATTGGTGATCAGTTCTTAATACATAAACCTCTAACTTTGAGGAGAATTACATTGACAATGCTTGTGAAACAGTAATAATTGGGATTTTGGACTTTTTTTCTCCTTATTTTATCTGTTTTTGTTCTTCAACAAACCGGTTGTAATATTCCAACTGTAATTGTACATTTCTTATTTACCAGTGCATACTATTGCATAATGCTTTTTCTTCCATCTACAAATTGATAACAAACCACTCACCAGTGAACATTAAAACAATTAAATCGAAATCCCATTAAAAATAATATGAAAACATATTTACATATTCTGTGGCTATGGATAAATTTGTATTGCTTCAAATAGAGTTTATTTATTTATAACCTGAAAAAACTTGTAATTGACTATTTTCACTTTGAGCATATCCAGCTAAACAAACACACAAATTTAAAATCATAATAGGCTGAGAAGTTCAACATACAGAATCTCTTGGTCCAGAATCATTATACTAAACAGCAAAACAGGAAACTTTTTTAAGTGAATACTATAGCCCCAAGGGAGGCAAAAATCATGAACCAAAACGTGCCATTCTATTCACATATTTCATCCTTTCAAGTATTTACAGCCGAAAACAATTTCATTTATTCATTTCTGCTGATTTCTGGTTTAATGAACTGAATGCAACAAGATGGTCACCATCATATTTGCCATATAAGAATGCCCTACCACTTTGCCAATTCTTGCTTGAGACTCGAAAACATGCCTCTTGGGTATTCACCTGACTTGTATGGTTCACCGAAATTGGTTGAAAACTTTGAACCGTTTACATTGGAAAACGAAACTGAGGTTAAGATATTTCTTGAATACTGTTTATACAATACTCACTTACAATGCAAATGGTGAATTACTGTGCTTAATAAATGTATTGTGATATCAGTTCTGAATACCCATGCAAAAGTACTTCATTCCGTAATAACTGCCGCGTGATAATGATTTCATTTTGTTTTAGTCATCGAATGTATGTCGGGCACACTTTGTTTACTCTGATTACTGCCCATCTGGTGCGACAGAATCCTTTTGGTGATTTGGAAAGTTCGTGGCTTTTGTGGAGGATCTTAAATGTACTTACTATTTTTCGTGGGCAAAAGCTCCGCTTTCCTGCATTTACGTGTACCGCACAGCTTACTGACGCACCACTTGACTTGAAAGAAATTAAGCTCCTATTTCGTAGTTCCAGATGAAACTTGGGTGGGATCACTGCACTTGCGGAAAGCACGGATATTCCAACAATGACCGTGCTACCAGAAGCGATTTTCGTTTTTTTTTCTCTCTCTCTCTCTCTCTCTCTCTCTCTAAATAAGACTGGCTGAGGAACTACCCACACTCTATGTACAGCCAGAATACTGTGACTCTAATCTCTTCGAAATTTATTTATTTTTTTTTCTGTTTGCAAGTGCCACCATGATGGATGCTGTTTTTTCTTTTTTTTGAAAATGAAGTACTTGAAATTACACACGCTAGAATGGCTTGAATATAAGGTAAGTAGGGTTCATCACGTTTACTCAACGCTCACTCAAAACAGGCAATTTTCATGATGAGCCACTGCATGCTGCTTGTACGAATACAGGGCGGGAAAACAAAGAGGGAAAAAAAAAACAAATTCTAATTAACCCACAACACACACACTTCAAAGTCACGCAGCTTGTGACTACCCTACATGTGCACTTTCACGCTGGAGGTACGCGGCCCAGCAGCGGCAGAACACGCACGACACTTCGAATGGTGCTGCGATTATCAATGGTCTGTCTGCCATTACGGAAACGCTGCAGTTCTTTGGAAACTGATAGCTCCGTAGCAAACTGCGTGGAATCAAATTCGAGACCAAGATGGGTGATGCGAAATTCAGTAACCCATGGAGTTGAATCCCACACGGGACGTAATTCGTGATTATGGTTGCCACCGTTTCGCAGTGGAAATCATTCATTGCCATCGGTGAGCCTTGTTGAACCTTTGCAGATGGAAACGCTTCACATCAAGCTGGTAACTTTGAATCAGAGACAGATGTCACCATAGCGTGCTGCACCTATGAGTTACAGCTCAGTATCTCCATGTTTGACCTATTTCATGTTATCAGTTGATACATCGAATCGATGTGTTCTCGTCGAATCCCATGAAATCCAGCATAGTCACTACGAGTCGTGCGGTTGAAATGCTCGTTTTTCCCAGAGTGATTTTAGTAATCATCGAAAAGTATTTTTTGAACATTTCTGTTTCAGAATGTTTTAGATGAGAATATTTTCTCAACCGTCCGGAGAATACACGTAGCTGTTTTGAAACTTAAACATGGAAATCAAGCACACAGCCTTCGAAAGTTGAATGCAATGCATAAGACCCTAGTCAAATCTTTTGAAGATGGGCCATGATAGAACAGGGTGAAAAATTTGGAGTGGATTATGAGTTATTGGAGGCATCCAATAACTTGGAAGGTAATTTCGTTCTCGACTTTCTCAAACTAAACGAAGATGTCCAACAAGGTAATCAAATGTAAACAATTCATTCCATTCAACCCATTCATGGAACCAGTAAAGTGAGGATAAAACCTTCAAGTCCTCTTGGAATCTCAGTAATAATTCTTGAACCTTATTAGGTTTAGGAAGGCAACAGTTCCGTGTCTCATGCTGCAGCAGCCGCATCCATTAATGCATTACTTGACATCTGGATTGCGCTTAAGCAGGAAAAAATAAACTAGAGAATTACAAAAGAAGATTTCTGGATTAACATCCTGATTCTAAAAATAAACAATGTTGGTGACAGAAGATGGAATCTTCGTGAATTACATGTTACCAAGGATCAATTAAATGCCCATGAAATGACAGGAAGTCGCGTAATTTCTATTACTTGGTGCAGACTTTGGAGTCTCGACTATAAGCGTAGATGGAATGAATACTCCAGATTGAAACACAAGTGAAGGATAAATAGATTATAGATATTAAAAATTGGAGGCTATAGAACTCTCTTCCTTTCTAAATGGCCATCAAACAAGCAGATCTAAAAAGAGAATACAGGGAACTAGAAATAAGGAAAGTCATCTGTCATGCACTCATTTTCTCTGGGCACTCTGCCTTACTGTGATCATCAGTCGGGCACTTAATCAAACTCACAGAGACTGTGATTACTCCATATGTGCTACACGCCCAGTATTATATGTATGCACGTTACATTTGGAAATGATCCCAAAAGCAAAGGTTCTCAAGGAGGTACTCGCGTGAAAAACTGTTGATGCTTGAATGTCACAACTTGTTCTTCAAGAAAGTCAGCTCCTTCTCGGTAAAACTGAGATCTCAGATGAAATGCTGGTACAAGGAATGGATTAATGGATCAATGCATAGAATAATAGATTCAAAATAATAGTAGGAAAGGACATATTCATCTTGGATATTCATAAAAATAATATTCGAATCACTGATCATTGCATTTGACTTCACAACACAAACTGTGAGTTCTCAGTAATTCGCGGCTGGTCTTTGTCATTTGCTAGAATGCCTGTAGATGTTCATGAGGACTTGTCGATATTGATGATAAGTAGGAGTCAGTAGTGGAATGGTGGCTCGAAATTTCAAGGTTTTATTCGTGTGATGGATGGGGATAGCAAAGCTGGTAGTACGTCAAAGAAGATACAAGTAAAGAGGAATAGGAATAATAATAATGTTTGAACGAGGAAGTATTTTATTGTGTAGTGGGTAAAGAAAAAGAAGGAACGTATGGAAATCGGTTTGCTTTCTACTCTAAATGAGAGAATTAATCAGTAAGCCTTAAGGACTGTGATTAATGTACTCAGAAAGAGGGTTGGAAAAGCAAAGGAATAAGGGATCAAGAGACGAGCTATGAATAGGGTATGGACCCATCACCTTAAATTAGTTAATCTTTGATGGTACTAATGGTAGTAAAGATATCTTTATCAATAACTGTATAAATCAAGTCCTTATATTTTATATTAAAAAATGTTTAAATATTTAAACTCTTCGAAGTAATTATAATCTAATATGCAGGAATTGCGATCATTACGGCCTTGAAACCTGGGAATTCAAGGTGCGTACACAGAAGTCACGAGTTTTGAAGTTGCGTTTCACAATTATAAAAAAATCCTTAGGCTCCTCAACTGCAACATTTTTAATAAGCCACAAGTTTCCGATCTTCTGATTTCCAGTATTCCATTCGTTTGGTGAATTACTTCCTTAAAGGTTCAATGACTTTCTTGATGATTTATTACTCAATGGCGTTACCTTCCTCTGTACACACATTAAAAGCTGTTTTTTTTGCATTTGACAAAGCATGTTCTTGCAAATGACTTCCTTCTTGTTCCATCTCCAGATATCTCCATGTGGAACATTAGTTTGTAAGCCATTTGCCAAGAACAAAAACACCATTGATTTTTGCGATCTACGTCTGATTATATGTTAAGGTGCATCACTTCTAATAATATAGGCTCCGTTAAGTAGAATAGCAGATTGGAATTTTTTTCCGAATGATTCACTTGCATTCTTTCCAGCTTGTAAGTGGACTGGAAACGGAACATTGTAGCAACCACTTCTCCACCGTGCGAATATTGAACCCTTGTGGAAAAAAGAAAATCAAAGTCCCGTTTACAGCAGATGACGAAGAAATTACAAAGAAAAGTGACTGTTGGAGTTACCAGACTAGTATATGACTCAAAATAGCTCTTTCAAACAGATTTGCGATGCTGCAGCAATTTAATCAGCAATCGCAGAGGTTCGTTCCCTGTGTTGAATATGAAATAAGTTAGTCCCCAGCAATTTTTCGATACAGGCTTTTTTCCTCAACGAAACTGCTAAACTTACTTTAAAACGTAGAATTCAGTAATTGTATCCGATACTTTTGATGCAAACATTTCATTGACATCCCAAGAAATGAGAAACCAGAGTTTGTAGAGGGCCATGGACCCTTTTCATACCAGACAACGACACTTAAGAGGAAATTGGGCTCCTCGCTGAAGGCAGGATCAAAATTTTATTGTGAGATGCAGTATTTCTCCGGCTCTTGAAGAACCATTTGCAGAATGTGAATATGCAACAGTTCTGGATATTATAGCCGGAGTTTCATCCGGAGATCTCTTTAGGTGCATAATATGCATATCATGACTTCTCAGGGAAAATGGAAACGCAGTAAGGTATTAGAAAGATGGAAAAAAAAAATCGGAACAGATTGTCTTGATCCACCTTTTTAAATGAGAATCATAACGCTAGTCTTCCAGTACTTTCCACCATGCTTTCAAAAACTACTTTATGTAATGAAATCACATCTGATGTACTAATATGAATCCCACTTTAAAATCGGATAGAAGTTGGTTTCCTCAGGAATAATTAAATACTTATTCTGATGAGCCATGAATGCACGTGACAAAAATGAATCCGTTTTTGGGTTGTTGTCCTATCCTGATCATATGCATGTATTCTGATGAAGAAGTTATTCATTCTTGTTTTCTTTTTCTTTCACCGCGCATTTTGTACTGACTACCACAAATCACTACAAATGAAATTCGGTGACAATTCGTGTGAATCCTGAAAGACGTAAAAAAATTCTTAGTCTTCAAATGTTTCCAGTGTCAAATCGTATCACATATGCAGAAAATCATCATAAATTATTCCTGCACAAATGGACACGCTATCGACAAGTTCTTAGCAAAGAAAATTCTCCTCACCGGGTGTTCATGATGCAGAATGAAAAAATGAAACAAAATAGGGCACATACTCGTTGACTGCTTTTTATGGGATAACAAGAAGCATAAACTAAAAGACCATGTGAAAGAAACCAATGTGTGATAATTTTTTTTCTTCTTTCTCCAGTAAAGGAGGTTTTTCCTCATTTTAAAAAACATAAAAAACACAAAACATCGGCTCATTTTGGTGGCTTAAATATTCGAAATATGTCAAGGTTTATGCTATTCGAATCTGTATTTTAGAGACTGCGCAAGGACTAAGCAAAATGAGCTGATTGAGATATGTATTTTGTGCAGTTCTTATATTCCTCTCACTAAATCTTATAAGTACAATGAACACATTTCCAGGAATCAGTGATCGCTGAACACACATGAGCAGTTATTCTCGTTGATCAATCAACTCCATTTATGGCAAGAGATGAACATGATAGCTTTCAATGTAGCTTTCCTTTACGTTTCCTATCCTTTTGAAAGATGCCCCTTCTATAAGCGTGTTAAGGGATTGAAAAGTAAGGGAACCCGGGGTGGAAACCATATTCTGAGCCACGCAAGGGCAGGTGATGTGATAAGCCTGAATTTCCAGCGGTTTTTGTCCGACTGTCCAGTGGGCCGAGCTGTTCGCGCTGAGAAGATGAATATCAATGACGGTTTGATTCCAACGCGATTTCTCCTTCTCATTGCCCACGTAACTGTTCTCGTCACGGCACTGTGGGGACTGGTAAGAGTCACTGTGCTAGTTCAAACATAAATAAATGAAATATTCACCCAAATTATGTCGGTTTCGGTTTCGTGGATTCGCCTTTTTCCCCTTCCACAATGTTGGTCAGCAACCACATGGCTTCGGTCAGGTACGCGTTTACCTTTCAGAATTGCGCGCTTGTGCTGTGGCATCATTAGCAGTCCAAAACTGTTATGAAATTGTGGAGTATGATTTATTTACTTCACAGCATGGATTATGTGCTGGCTAGTGTTCCCTATGAGCAGTCAGTTCCGTCTCCAAATAAGCGTATTTTGTATTTCGCGGTCCGTGTGTCGGTTTCAAGTTGTCCTTTACGACACTTTCCGTAGCAGCACGTGTGTGGACTGTAAAGCACACCAACAGTTTAGGTTTTCCATTTTTAACGTAAAGCTAATTTTTGATCGTAGTAATGGGATGCAGTTTGCGTAATTACCGGTAGAAAAGTTCATCTTTTTCCCCCAGCGTTTGTGTTTGTTGGGTGCTTTCGTTGTAAACCGCCGGTTAGAATGAACAGTTTTGTTTCATACCTGCCCATGTTGTATTAATTCCACCCTTTTTCTTCCCTCCCTTTCTCCTTTGCGGAATATCTATAGGAAGAAAATGTTGTGTCATCCATTCCATTTGTGTATTCTTCGGAGGATTACAAAGCAAAAGAAACTGAGTAAGAAGTTTAGTCTGTTTAGTTTTTGCATGTGGAAAATTCACTGAACAGTGGGATCCCATGGATTTCTCAGTGGATTAAAATTTAATTCTTTACAGATTACTAGTTATTCTGAGTATAAGCATCGGTTTTGTCGTATTGGAACTATTTGGATTCTTATCAGGAATAACCATGTTCAGTCCTCTAGTCTGCTTAACATGTATCCTTTTAATGCTGATTTTGTTAATAAAAACATCCATAATTCCATTGTGTAGCCATCTTATGTCATGCTGGAGCAAATATTGCAATGAGCTATTACATTTTTGATTCCTGGGATTCTTTTGGGATTTGGTTGGTATTTGGTCTGTGTAGTGTTCCACCTGCCATACTTGAGCTTTCATCAGTCTTTATAGCTGTGTTTCTTAGAAGGTGCTTTTGAACCTACTTCTCCACTTGGATTACAGTATGCTAGGAGTAAGTAATTCAGGAGAGATTTTTCATAGCACACTTTTAAGGTGCACCCAAAAGTTTCTTTATGCTTCTCACATAAGTGTATGCAAAATATTTGAAGACACTGACTTTGCTCATGTTAAGCTCAGTACACTAGTCTTATTTAGAAGCTCACTACTCCTAAACTATTAGTTCTCCTATGCATCAACCATTATTTGAAACTGCAATGCTCTTAAAAAATAAATTGCTTTAATGTTTTACAGAGACCAACAGAAATGTACTGAATGAGCACTTCATTCCTATGCAAGTACAATGTATAATGATGGACACTCTTCAATCTTCATGTATTCTGTGGTGTGTTGCAGCATATGTTTTATTTTACCCTACTTTTTTCATTACATCATCCACTAATTTTTGTCTCTGTGCTAATTCTGCAGATTTATAAATGGAATACAACAGTTTGTACATACAAAGGTGTCATGTGTTGTAGACAAAAATATTGAATGACAGTGAGTATTGAATGCTGTTTAACAACTGTAAGCATGCAAGACCACAAGTTTGTTAGGTTCCTGTGTCTGAAATCTTATGATTTTCAAAATAGGAAGAAAAACAATGCTGACAAAAAGTTGCCAGATAAATATTTGCTCAGTTATCAAAAATTTCCGCCTTTTTTTTTTTTTTTTTCATTTGCAAGTATGATTAACATGTGGTGAAAAAAATTGTATAAAGCTTTGCTTCATAGCATTTTTATCTTGTTTCTGCATTTTTCAACAAGTTGCTCAAACAAAGTGAGGTTGGTGATTGTAGCAGAGGAACAAGTTTCTGACAAAACTGGTTGTTGTGGTTTTGTTGTTTTGGATAGTTTGCCCATCAGTAACACTTGGAATAACTAGCCTTACTAAAGGCATTTATTTACCTCGTGGCGATCATTTGTGTATCAATTCTGTTTGGTGATTACTCATTGTTTTCCGATATAGCTGAATTATGTGCCTATTACAAACTTGGTATTTTTTATTTGAGTGCAACACCTGTTTGCATTGGAAGAGAGTTGGTATGCCCAGATTTTGATTGTTCATATATCACTGCAAATGGATTAAACGAATGAGGTTGAGAGGTAGTCTGAGATGGATGCAAAGAATGGTGAAAAGAAGCAATTTTCCAATTTGGTCTGGGAATGAAGCTCAGCATTTTCTGTTTGCTTTTTTTTTTCTTTCTACAAAACAAGACTGGTGTACTGGAAATCCGGAAAAGTTCTGTGAAACATGCGGCATTTCTTTTTTTGAAACAAAAAAAGAAAAGAAAGAAACGCCGCATGAAATTGAAGAGAAGAGGAAGAAGCAAGTTGGTACAAAGCAGCTTTATCAGCCCTTGTCATTGCCCTGATCAGAATCCATAGTCAGCTGGGAAACAAAATGGGCCCATGGCGTAGGTCAGTGGGAAGTCAGCTGGTGGTGGGCCTCTCATTTGAGACACCTCGTACGCACGGATGCGTTGCCAGAGCATTTTCTCGACAAAACTCGAGACAAAAGTGCGCCGGGGCACTGCTGCGTTTTCAAAGCTTCCTTTTCTACGTTTCCTGCAAAGTGCACTTGGAGAAACCAAGCGGGATCTGAACAGTTCTCCGAATCGGACTCCATTACTGTGCATCTACCAGTTTTTGGACATCTGACGGGTTTGCTGCTCGGAAATCAGACCCACGTTTGCTGCCTTTCTACCTCTACTGGAGGGACGGATTCGATTCGAGTTCCGCGATTTTCCATGTGCCTCCCCCGTGTATACTTCCGCCCCCTCCTCTCCCATTCAGTGAGGGAGGTCCGGTCCTCTGGAAATTGACCCCTCGTAGAAGGATCGAGCGTAGTCGGACGTGTTGGCATCGTGGTTTTAGAATGTAGACGCCATTTTCTTGCAGGTGCATTTCGGTTTCCAGTGAACGTGGAACTTGGCAAAAATCTGTATACTTCGTAGGAGAATACCGGCGTGTCGATTGGGGAAGCATATTTTTAGAATATAAATACAAACGTACACAGAAACGTAGCATGCAGAAGAAAGTTCTCTTTGGAGGGTGAATGAAGAAGAAAAAGCATTTTGTCTATGTAAAACAGTTGGAGCGGAACATGGAATCGCTTGTTCATGATGAGAACTGTTTGTTACAGCTCATTCCCAAATCATGAAGGAAGGAAGCCATGGATGCCAACAGATGTTATTCATATTTTTAAATTCGCTGTGCCTTGATTCACAGAAGTACTACGTTTTTTTTTTTTTTTTTTTCCTTCTTGAATCAAGAATTTGAATGCACGTGCATTGCTTTTGTTTCCGTCGTAGGAGTCCACCTGAAGTCTACATCTGCACTTTTTTTTCCAGGGATTTGCAAATGATTAAGGCGTTTAGCTTAGTGTGATGGATCGTTCCTACGCAGAAGTGCGATTTTTTCGTTAGTACTTCGCTTGAAAGGCCGCTTCATTAGGAGCACAGTAACTCTGAATGTGGAAGGCCCTTGAGAGAAGTGGTCCTTACAAGCCATTTCGTTAACATAAGTGGAGACTGGAATATAAATTGGAAAAAAAAAAAAAAAATGGTAAAAACGGTGTACTGGAATGTAGAAGCGCAGCTGAGGTTTCATCTGTTGGCAGAGTTTAAGAAAAGCGTTAAGGTGATGTTTATCGCTTAAGACTTATAAAAACAAAGAGCGCAGGCAGTTTTTTAGGTGCAGGGTGAGTTGCCTTGAGACGAGCATCGAGATGCGCGCCAAGGTCCTTGAAGTGTGAGCTTCTTGCACATAAAGATTGGTGCACCAAAGAAAGTGAGCGTGGACGTCGTTTCTCCTATCCGCAATCTTACACTGAGTTTGGGGGACTCTTGCATGTTCGGTGTTGCCCGGCATTTCAGTCTCTCCATTTGGCTTAGCAGCAGGACTCTACTCATACACCATTTTTTAAACTGAAATTTCGGGAATGTTTCCCGTTCAGAAAAGTCACTGGTTTCAGGCCGTGCTTGCTTAATGGCCTTAAGAGACCTTTTCTGGCTTCTCGGACTCACTCAACCTCGTCGTCACCTTTTTTTTTTTTTTTCTCTCGGAAAATTGGAATCCTTCGTCATCGGAACCAGATCGACGAGGTAATCACATTTGATCGCTGCATTGGTAAGACGAATCAGAGACGCCACTCCTGGTGCTTCGGCTGCTTCGGAACTTTTCCTCCATCTTGCACGTTCTGGCATGGCGCAATAGAGTTCCTGGAACAGAATTTTGAAAACTGCGCTCCATTTTTTGTCCCGATGTCTGCAAGCATGCAAAGCATCCTAAAATCTAAATGGACACTGAATCTCTGGTTAAAAATACTGCATTCCCCTCTTGATATAGCATGCAGAGACCCAAGAGTCTGTCTGCCTGTTTGTTTTTGTCCTTTTCTTAAACAGTTTCACACGTGCCAGGGGAGATGAACGCTCAAGTGTTCTTTATTGACTCTGATGGTGAATTTATTTTCTTCACAGGTAGATCTCACGAGCGTGAAGGGCATTTGTCTCCACTGGTCAGGAGGATCGACGTGAAATCCCCAGCGCTTGTCTGCGAGCGGAGCTGTTCACCCGCTGGAAGTAGTTCTTCCTGTTTCTACAGAGATTTCGCTACGACTTCGTAAAAGCCACCACAGGGACGATCGTTCCACCTACGGTTGCGAATTCTCGGGCCGGTTGTTTTGCTTCCATATTCGTCACTCTCGGTAGCGTTTCTTCCAGGAACCGACCCTTCCTCCTCTACCACGGCGCTTCACACAGTCCCTCTCTTTGTGTGCGTGTTTTATGGAGTGGCACTTGCAGATCGATGCCGCAGCTTCCGCTGCAACCGTTATTCCTGCAGAATCAAGGCGTGGTGCTTCGCTTGCAGATGATGGAGCAATTTTCGCATTTCTCTCAAACAGCAGCAACTTGGAAGAACCCCTTATTTGTGAACCCCTCAACTTGGTCCGAAATGCGTGCGGACGAACTGTGTCCGGCAGCTATGAAGTGGGCCTGTTACCAGCTGTTGTCGGCAGGAAGCAAAGGCTTCAGCAAGTGGAGCACATGAGTAGACGATGTGGCCGAAGACATACGAGAGAAAGGCCGCCGGCACACGCGGTCAGACAAGCAGGGAGACTGGACCAGTGGACGAGGTCGCCGCACTGCGTTCTAACGAGGAGTGTGCCAGCGGTGCGGGTCAGGCGGAAGAATCCAAGGAGTAGTCACACCTTCCACGCGTGGGAAGCGGTGGAGCCCCCTTTCGAAGGCGAGAGACAACACGGAGAGAATCCCGCGCGAAAATCTTCGGGCGCATGCATCTCCGGAACCCGCTCAGAGGGCCGAAGCCCTTCCGACGCAGCGCCACCTTTCCGGCGCTTTTGAGTACTCCTGCCCCCCGTGAAAGGAGGCGAGCACCCTCTCCGCGACTCGCGTCGCTGCGGGAGCGTGGAGGAGGAGGGAACTCGAGCTACCGCGCGGTGCTCCATTCGTCGCCCACTGCGCTCCGCTCGGTGCCAGCGAAGCGGTAGGGAATCGATTAAACAGCTCCCGCGCCGCGAGCAAACAAACAAGGACCGCTAATCGGGGACCTCTTCTTCCGAGCCGCATCCGCTTCCTCCGCTCTGGCCGTGCTCTCCCCCGGACGGGAATTCCCCGTCCTCTCGCCTGCAACGCCAAGGACTGCAGCCGGGATCGCTCGCGTTTCTGCGATTCTCGGGAAACGCAGATACCTCGAAGCTGAACGCCTCCTCTCTGAATCATTCATGACGCAGATTTCCTCAGGTCCCTTCCCGGAGGCTTCCCGAAGCTTCCAGCAGCGCACGGACGACGGTGAAATGATCTGGTGATCACATTCGACAGCTACAGGAAATCAGCCTCTAATCTGACGAATGAAATCCTTTGCTCGTTTGATGAAAGAAGATTAGAAATGGTCCGAGAAATTCTGCGACTCGCAGGGTTGCCATGGCAACGCGTTAATAACTTTACTTGCATCAGTTAATGACTTCGATCACGGAATACTGTGCAGCGGTAATTAACTGAATTCCGTCTTTTGTTCCATTTCAATATTTCGGAATTTCGGCAGGAACGAGTGAGAAAACATTCCGGGGGGAGGGGGGCGCAGCAAAGGGACCGGTCGGCTGAAGAGAGAAGACGTGGGTAGGCTGCGCAGCACCGGGAAAAGAGAGGGAAGGAGGGAGGGAGGGGGAGACCTTCTTTGGGAGTCTTAACATGGGGCGACACAAATACGAACGTGTGTGCCCTGGTGAATCTGTCGCGGTCAGGGCGCGTAGGTCAGGTGGCTTCGGAGTCCATCTTCGCGCTGCTTAGGCGTATGACGCCGAAAGTCAGAGAGGCGAGCGAGGCCGGCACAGCCTCGGAGACGAAGGCTTTCCTTTGATCTCAGGACATGCTGAAGATGCAGGACAGAGATTTGAAAACCGAGCGGATGGCGGTGTGGTTTCAAATCTTTGCAAGAGCGGCACTTGACCTGCAAGAGAGCCCACAGCACTGCTCCGATGAGTGCCCACCCGGCGAGGTCGGTGGGATGGATCGATTCAAGGGACGGAATGAAAGACGACGAAAAGGAAATCGCGCATGGTAGCGACGCGCGCGTCCCCGGTGGGAGACCGCGCTGTGCGCGCGCGCTACAGCAATGCACGCTGTTCATTCCTGGCGACAGCGCGGTGCGCGCTGGAAGGAAGAGGGGAAGGGGGGGGGGGAGCTACGTGTACCGGCACCTTAGTAAAGTTGCGGCTGCCTTGAGACAAGATTGCCGCCGTCGCTGAGAGCTCTCCTGCCTGGACCAAGCGCGTTCTCGGGGAATCATGAGCTCAGGGGGAAGGAGTTCCCAGAGGGGGATGCCTCTATCCGACGCAAGAGAGGCAGTGGGGGAGACAGGTCTCCAGGCAGAGCAAGGCGCGCTCCTCGGGGGTTGCCAGAGACAGGCGCCGCACCCTTCCGAGAGTCTGGCAGTCCTCGAGGAGGCACCAGCAAAGGGCTTGAGGTGGGGAGCAGACGACGGGGGTCGCTGTGAAAGAAAGCCCCGTGAGGGAGGATCTCCCGATCCCTGCTCTGCTCAGCAGTGCTCCCCTGGAGGCACTGGAGGAGAGTTCACGCAAGAGTCAGGACCCTCCTTCCGGCCTCCGCTCTGTTCGGGGAAGGTCGCTCCCTCCCGCCTTCCTTAAGCTTAAGCCTTTGAGAATGCGGCGTGGCAACCTGGAGGGATGCGGAGCAAAGGCTGGCTTTTCCTGTCGTTTGCCCGGAGGGAGCGACGGGATGCCTCCCGCGACAAGACAGCGGCAACTTCCGCTTCGAAAAACCCACTCGCCACGGTTCCGCTCATCCAGTTCTCCTTCCTCGGGCCTTATCCCCTGCCATCCTCCCCTCCCCCCCCCCCGCTCCTTCTCGGCGACGACGAACTCCTGGTTGCTCGGCGACCGGCCAGCCGTTGCGGCGGGGACGTTTGGTCGATCACGCTAATCGCCTCCCCGTGCGGACAGGCAGTGGCGTCTCTGCAGGGAGGCCGCCGCTCCCTTCTGCCCTCTGAGCCCAGACCGTCTCTACCCGTTCCAGAGGACACAGGGAGGGGAGGCACATCCGGTCCCGCCGCATGGGAAGGGACGCGCGAGGTACTCCCGGCGCGCAGCATCCTGGCCGTCACCCGGGGGAGAGTCGGGCTGCACGTGTGTCCTGGCACCCTGGGCTCTGCCTCCCATCTCAGCGCGGGCGGGAGGACGCGGACGCTCTGGGACAGACCTCTCGACAAGCGGAGAAAATGGGAGGTGGACGTCCATCCCTTCCTTCTCTTCCCTACGTGTCTCCTGGCCTCCCCACGAGGAGTCCACCTCGTGGGACGTCGCCGTGAACAGCCTGAGGAGTTCCCATCCGGGGCTGCTGGAGAGGCCGGTGGCGCTCCCGGGCGCGTCACTGTTCCGGTAATTGTGGCGGGATGGGGAGGAGGAGCCCCGGGCGAGCTGGGATTTGCGCGCGGGAATCCTTCCTGTCCTGCCCACTTCCCTGAGAGATCTCTGCAGTCTCCTGCCGTTGCGGCGCGCTTCAGAACCCCCCCATTTCCGTGGAGTCGGGAAGTCCCTTCAGTGCGGGCGTTCCTCTCCGGTCGGCCATTCCGTCTCACCCGTGGTCCCCCGGGACCGCAGGTGCAGGCAGCCCCGAGCGGCGATCTCATTTCCAGAAAGAGCACCGGGAGTCTGCACCGCGCTCTCCTCCAAAGGGCAAAACATCTCCGCGGGTTGTCGTCGCGCTTGCGCGCGCACGCATTCAGAGATTCGCGGTCCACCCCCCTCCCCCCTCGCGGGGAGGATGAGGACGAAGCGGAATAGGACGTGGACCTGCGGGACAGAAAAAGGGAAGGGACAGCTCCTCCGGACCGCAGTCCGGAGTTTTCCAGGTTCCCAAAAGGAAAGGCAGGCTCATCCTTTCCATCTCCGCGAGGGGCGGTCCAAAAGCATCGCGAGCATCCCCGGAGGGGGAAGGTGGTTAGGAGTGGTCAGGAAACTAGAGGTTTTGCGGACACCCGACCGGGATGCGGCGGACCGCGTTCGCTTCCCTGAGGAGGCGAGCGAACTGGAATTCAGCGCGCGACCTCCTGCTTTTCGCGACAGCGGGAACGCGCGAATGAGGGAGCGCGCCTCCAGGAACGGGAACTCTGGGACGTCGCTGGGCGGACAGGGAGACGCCTTCGCTCCTCCTTCCGGACGCGGCGGAGGGCATGGCAGGCATCGCGGGCCCAGCGACTACCGGCGGGAGAACCCCGCCCCTTCTCCCCCCCCCCGTCCCGTGGTGGCGGGAGGCCATAGGGATCGTCGCCCTTCTTTGGGACCGTCGGGAGGGCACGCATCCTCTCCTCCCGGCGGGCCGTCCGCGCGCGCGCGCCCTCGAGCGAGCGGAGCTGCTCCCGGACACGTGCCTGCACGTGCTCGAGAACGCCTCATCTCAGGCTCGACGCGCGTGCGCGCGCGCATCCCGGGCGTGCCGCGTGCGCCAAGGAAATGGGGACCGCTGCAGGCTTCCAGAATGAACGCGCACGCCTGGCAACAAGGCCGTTTGGCTTTCCCTCACCGTCGTCAGGAGGCCACCGCACGCGCACGGCGCACTCGGAGCGTGGGCGATTTTCGCACTCCCCGGGTGGCGACGGCGCATTCGTAGGTTATCGCAGGCGAATTCCCTGGGAGATTTTAGTCAGGGAGGTGGGAGGTGGCAGGGTGGTGGCCGCTTCGTTCCGCCCTGCGGTTCCCGCTCCGCCCTCGATGGCGCGTGCGGCTCCGAGGTTCCGTTCCCCGGGCTCCTGGGCAACCAGCAGTGAGAAGATGGTGGTCGCCGTCACCATCCAGGTAGCACATTCGAGAGGGATCGGGTCTAGCGAACGGCATCTACTGCACTCCCGAACACCCGCTTCGCTATTTCGCGGCGGTGCTTCCCATCCGACGATGAAACGCACAAGAAATGCATCTGTTCGCCGTGCAAGTGCGGGCTGCTGCTGAGGGTGCCTCCTCTCGGTGACACACACCGGGCAAACAAATCCACTCAGACCACCTCGTAGGCCTACGCACTTTATAGATCCAGCCAGGTTAAAATTAGGACGCGCAACAATGCTCGCAGCCTGGCAGCCAGGAAGCATTCGACTCCATCTTTGCCTTCTGGCAAACACAGCTCTTCCAGAGGTTTTTGCAAGAAGCAGGTGGAGCCTGCGAGACGAAATAAACTTCAATTAATCAAACGAAATCAAGTCGCAGCTCTAAGTTAATATTAGGAAAGAGCGTGGAAGAAGATGAAGAAAAAAAAAAGAAAAAGAAAAAAAGAAAAAGGCCTGAAATGTCTGAGAACGCAAAGTCGAAACGGGGTAAGAGCGATTCTCATTTTCCGAATAACGGATTTCATGCTGTTCCTCTTTCAACAAAACGACTAGTCATCTGAATTCATGAAATTCCCTTGGAAAAACACAAATGAAGAAAGGCAAAAGGAAAAAAGAAAGAAAGAAATGAAACTCACGGCTAAATTAATTTCATAAAAGGAACCAAACGGGAAAACGAGCAAGTATTTTTTTGTGTGTTTTCTCCCTCCTCTCTCTCTCCTTTCCATTCCTCCCCTCTCCCTTTATTTCTAATCCAGAAGGTGATTACTGTCTTTGTGAGAAGAAATTTGCATGTGCTCTCTGGAACTTTCGCTAAACTTTTTAATAATACAGGAATTTCAGTTATTAACAGAAAAAAAAAAAAAAAAGGCTTCAGAAGAAACAAAGAGTAGAGAGGAAACAGCGAATGTTTCTGGACTGCTAAAGCCGTTAGCTAGTAGCTGATAAATAAAAGTATTTATGATATGCAGTCTCACAGTTAATTACTTCTAAATACTCCAGAAGGATTTTTTTCTGACGCGGAAGCCAATCCTTATCATTCCGCATCAGCCAGCTTGGTCCGTAATTATGCCTTGTGTCAGTACTTCAAAAGATGATGCAGCCGGCAAAAGTTTTGAATAAGTCATTTTATGATGTCAGCCACCGCATACTTGTACTTCGTTTTCGGAACAGCATCTGATGGGAACTCTAATCAGCAGCAGGATTTCGCTGATCTGCATAATGGACCGACCTGATAATAATTAAGTACAATGCTATCTACATTAAACAATCTATAGGCATTATCTACAATTTAATGTGACCCCAGAGACTTAGGGGGCACAGCAAAATTCCATTCCTCCTCCCCTCCCCCCTTTCTCCTTTTCTGGGTATTATTTTCTAATTGATTTCTGTCCAGTTGAGTTGGAAAAATAAATTTGCGATTCGCAATTAAGCGAAATAGCAGAGCGCTGGCAGTAATAAAAATTTACGCAGTCATAATGCTGACAAATTTCCCAGATGCTGACTGCCGGGAGCATCCCTGCCTGCTCCATAATCATGCTTGTTGTATTTAAATCATGGAAACACACACTTCAGTGGCAGTCGATGCAAACAAAAGAACACAAAGTGTTTCTTCTCGGTTGCTCTTCCCCTTTTTAATTTGGAACGAGCTCTTGACCGTCAGAGAAGTGGAATCACCAGGGTGATCTAATGGGGGAGCAGCCGGGGATCCCCGCTGCCAGTTTTTTCCCGCTTTCCGGCAACAATGGAGCAGCGGCAGCGATGACTCACGGGGTTTTCGCTCGAGGGCGCTGCCGAGGCGGTCTGCACGGGCAAAAAAGTTTTGTGCTGTTCCACCCAGCTACTGGAAGATTCTCGGCAGATCGTTATCCGCTCGCAAGTGTTCCGGACGTGCCTAACTGGATGAGGGAGATGATTTGCCGGGCGTCCTCACCACGTCGAATCAAATCGTCGGAGGAGATCCCGGTTTTCCCATGCGTCCCGGCGGTATCCCTGCCTCTCCGTCCGGAGGAGACGCAGCGTTTCTCCCTCCGCGCGCGGAACGGGAGACGCTCTTCCTCTCTCTATTGATTCCCGCGGAGCGAATCGTAGAAGGTTTCTATCGATAAGCGTTTACTGCGCATTTACGGTGCCATCATGCTTGTTTATGACCGGCTGGCGTTCACGTGGTCAGTGCTTTGGGGTAGCGGGAGGGGGAAGGGGACCGAGTGTGCCTTCCCAGATCCGAAAAAAAGCCCCGTCTCGCGCCCCTCGGGAACGTTCCCTCCCCCCCTCCCCTGCTACTTTCGTCTCCCTTCGGAACTGCGGATAGCCCGCGTCACGACGACGACGACGACGACGACGACGACGACGGATGCGCATGCCCGGGCGACCGGAGGGCGGCGTTTCGCGTGCGCCGTCGTCACGTGCGAGGAGCGCGCGAAGCATCCCCTCCCCCTACCGCACCCCGAGAAAAGAAAGAAAAAAAATAGGGACTCCTAATAGCAGCGTGGAGCTTTTTTCCGTCGTTGCCTCTCTCCTGACGGGAACTGCCGGGAGGAGCGGCGACCGACGTTTCGATTAATTCGAAGGGGAAGAGGAAGACGCTCTTTCCTCGACTTCTGGATCCGAGGAAAGCCGCAGAATCCGGAACATTCCCATCCCATCATTTCGGAGGAGGGAAAAAAAAGAAAAAAGGCTGATCGATGGCTCCCCCATTTTTCCCTCCTCCGCTCCTCCTGCCCGCTCTGCCCGGCCCTCGCTCCCCTCCTGCACGTTCCATCGGGCCAGGGGAGGGAGGGAAGGAGGGATTCGGATGGCCCCGCGGATGCTGGATCGTCTTGTGCCGGCCAGCCGCCTGGAGCGAGTCGGGAGGAGGAGCGACGAAAGCGGAAGACGCGTCCGCCGCGAGCCCCGCCGGCCGGCCAATCAGTGGATGATCGAAGCGGGGCGCCGCCGCGGAGCAGGAGGACGGTGCCATGGCAACATGAAAAATTCACCGGGGATCCCTGGACCCGGGAGAGAAATATGACGGGGACGCCGCCGGCTCGCGTGCCGCATCCCTTATTAAGAGTTCATCGAATTTCGGGAGAGACCGGGAATCCCCGATTTCCTCCGGGTCTCCGGGCGACTTCACACGAGAAGACGATATTTTACGCCCTCCTACATAATTAAAATCTTTCATCTTCCTGCTCCATCAGCATCCGGGGCAGAAGCGGGAAGGAACAAAGGAGGGGGAGGAGGAGGAGGAGGAAGGCGCGAGGTTCCTCCTTTCATTCGTTCCTTCTCGCCAGGGGCGAGAGTGAGAGATCCCGGCGCGCCCTTGGGGGAACCTTCCGGTCGGATCTTCGCTGCCGCTCCAGCCGCCAGCGTCCCTCGGAAGGGGTGTGGGGTGGAGGTGGGGGTAAGGCGCTCTCGACCCCCCTCCCATCCTCCTCCCGAGACCCATAGCACAAAGGAAAAACACAGACACACGGACACAAAGGCGCCTCTTTCCCTCGCCCCCTTCCCTACCCCTGTCGCACAAGAGCCAGGAAGGTGCCGCGGAGCGGACCCTCTCTCTGCTTTCGTCCAGGGAAGACGGTGAGCAGGGGGTGCCGAGGGAGGCGCGAGATTCACCGTCCGCCTAACGCCGCAGGGGGCCACCAATCGGCCTCTCCGCCGGCAGCCTCGGGCGGCCTGCCGGGAAGCAGCGCGCAGGTCATCAGGCCGCCAAACAGGAAGGCCAGGAGGAAGGGCAGCAGCAGCTGTGCCCGGGCTCCTCGGGGACAGTGGCCCTCCGGGCTGGAGTCCGCGTCCTTCTCTCGAGGCCCGGATCCGGTCCTCCAGCACAGGTCGGGGAGGATGTGGCACACCTTCGGGTTGCGGGACACCGAGACCTCCTTCTTGACCGACCTGCAGACGACGCCGCCGGCGCCGACCCGCGTCCTCCGGCGCACGCGCTCCGTGCGCCGCGCCACGGAAGATCCAGGGGAGGGGCAAACTCTGGGGCAAGGGGCTTCGGTCTCCAAGCAGGGACCGCCCCCCTCCTCGCGTGCGCGCTGGCGGCGGCGGTGCCGGCGGCGCCCGTCCTCGTCCTCTTCGCCGTCCACGTCTGAAGGCGACGCCGACGACGCTGACGTCTCCCACGGCTCCCGGCGGGCTGCGGAAAGGCCGCTGTCCCCTCGTAGGCTGCGCCAGCTGAACGCTTCCATCTCGAGCAGGCAGACTCCGGACAAGGGCGGGAACAAAGGGCTGGCCACTGTCGCCGTGGAAACCAACGCCTGGCGGACGGCAGCGACCAATGTCGCACCCTGCCCTCCTCTGTGCCGGTGCCTCTGAGACACCGTCCGGCGGCCGTTCGCGTGGTAACGCCATCGGCAGGGCGGTGTAGCCACGTAAGCGGCCGCATCGGGTCGGGTTGCGACCGAGCACTGCCGCCAGACGACTCATTACCTCCCTGCGTCCTCCCTCGGAGACCACAGAGCGGGGAAGTCGACCTTGGGGGAGCGTACGGAAGCCCTCGCCGGAATCGCTCCTGCGACCTGCGATTTAGGGAACAAGACGGGATGACCCACCGCCTCTGCTGGGGCTCATCCTGCCTTTGAGAGTCCCTTGATGGGTCTCTGCTGCCAGTGCGTCGAATCGGTCGACTGAGACCCCCCACTACCCATACGGACAAGCGTGCAGTTGATCTCTCCCCCCCCTACGGAAACTCCTTCCCACGGGTTAAACACTTCCGCGGGATCGGGGGCGTTCTTACCGGCGCCTCCGCGTCGTGCTTCGTGGAGCGAAGCCGCGGCGCGTCGCGGACGCGAAGAGCCGAACCGTCCGCAGGTCCAGTCTCCACCTCTCACAAGGTCCCTGAGATCCCTGAGGACTAGGGAGACCGCTGTCCAGTGCTGTGCACGGCTTCCTCCTCGGAGAGTCGGGAGACGGAGAGGGCCTTCGCCCTTCCGGGCAGAGGAGCGGGAAAGAGAGGTTCCGAAATCCGAGTGATGCTGCAGGAGAGAGGCGGAAGACGCAGACAACCTTCAGGTGCAGGTGGAGGGGCTCCGAAGCCACAGGTGTTCCGGAATTTCTGCAAAGACTGCGAGGCGGAAGGATCGGCCGACTACGAGGAGTGCAGAAAAGGCCCCTCAAGGCGTCATCTGGCTCTCTGCAGCGCTTCTGTTTCTGCTTTGCTTTGTTTTTGTTGGTAAATGGGGAGGAAGGAGTTGTACGGCACCCCACCAGAGGCAGACCTTTCGTCTTGTGCCAGGAAAAAGCGCAGCACACACGGGAGGGATGGCTGCTGCCAACACACGGACCGCCCCCTCCAATGAAGGAAGAGGAAGCAGCTGGTGAACATCTCGAGATGTTTGCGGCAGAAGGGATCCACGTGACTCAGCGAGTGTCCTCCCGCCTCAGAGAGCCCTTGAATAGGCAGAGCTGCGCATTCGGATGAAGAGCTCGATCAGCAGTCACTTCTTCAGCCCTTTCCCCTCTCCCTTTTGATCTCGAGGGTTGACCCTTCGGAAAGTAGGAAACCTTGCAAAGGAAACTCCAGCTTCCTGCTGACTGGGTGCTGGGCACAGGGGAAGGCGACATTTCTCGAGGTGGATGCATGGCGTTCAGGGAGGAGGGGGGGAGCAACCAGCCGTCGAGAGCGCGCGCTCGGGAGAGAGACGAGAAAGGGGGGAATCTAAGCGAAGGTGTGCAGCAGCAGGGACAGCGCGCACAAAACGAGAAGCAAGGAGGAGGGAGAGGGGGCGCATCACAGCATGCATGAGTGCAGCCTTACACGGGCAAAACTCGCTAGCCCTTGGTTGCATAGAAAAATGCGCGTCCACCCCTGTTCGGAACCTACCGAGGACTGGGCGAGCTCAGCAGGCGTCGGGTGGTGGTGGAGTCCCCTTCCAGCCTGAGTCATGAGGACCTGGTGAGGTCCGCGGACGTATCCGAAACCGACATCCCCGAGTCTTTCCCATCCCCGTGAGCGGATGGAATCCAGCATGAGATGAGACTTCGCGGACTCTTTGAATCGGCGTTCGAGATGCACTCACTCATCCTCTCCCACGAAAAGTGCTGCTGCGCTCCTTCCTGTGACCGGCAACGATTTTGTTTCTCCGTTTCTTTTTTTCCCCTCTCTCTCTCTCTCCTTTTCCTTCCTTCCTTCCTTTCTTTTTGTTTCTCCTCTTTCCTCCGTGAGAAAACACACACACACACACACATACACACACACTTCACTAGGAACGGCGGTCTTCACGGCAAGTGAACAACCGGCACTCGCACTCAGAAGCTGGTTTTTGCCGACGCTGGCACACCACGCACGTAACGATGCTTACGCAACAAAGGCTTGCCCCTATGAGACGCTATAAATAACTAAGACGACATTTTGTTTCAGGGGGTGTCTAGCATAAAACATGGAAACAATTCGAGGCTCTCGGCATGAGCAAAAGGTTAAGTAGAGAATAAATCCTCCATAAAATCGTCCTGCAAATGGCGCGTGTGTAGCGACGGAAAAATCAAGGCATTTAACGCAACTGCAAATTGAACGAATCACGAAATGAAGTCGTACCTATCGCTATTCAAAATGGAAAGTGCATCGTTCATCCTTGACGATTCCCTCGTTTCGCATGAAGGTATGCTTTTTCATCTACTTGACTTCTGGGTTAATGTGAAGTAGAATTAAATCTACAATCAATTTCCTCCAATCCTCTGATTTTCTTCTTCAGAGATTTAAGTTCTTTTCCCCCTCCAGGTAATTTGCTAGCTCAAGGAATTTACTGGCTCTCCTATCTTTCATTCGCGTGACATATTTTCGTTAGCCTTTCAAAAATCGTACGCTAAAATCTGTTTCCCCGAAGAAGTCTTTATCGGTGTCTCTGATGGCTAATTATATTCGCATATCAGAAGAAGGAAGGGGAGGGGGAGAGGGAAAAATTGCAATTTTTCGCTGTTTCTAATTGAAATAAACAACCGTGTGGGTGCGCGGGAGTAGTCTATCGATCTCTTCCTTCTTTCGTTACGTTCCTCAACACCCCGTACTCTCTCCCTCCCCAACAAAGCGCACTAAATTTCCCCGCCACCGTTAATTAAAAGCAAAAGCATCGCTTAGGACTCTTTCACGAGAGGCGGAATGACTCGGTGATGATCAGGAAGATGGGGAAGGGAAGGGAGGGCTGATGGGAGGAGAGGTGAGCATGCCGTAGAGGCCGAACGCCTCTGCGCCGCGTGCCTCTCCTCTTCTCGGGTTTCGCGCGTCAGGCGGGTGCCTTCGCCCGGTGCCCTCCGGGATCACTGTGCTCCCGCGCGCTGCTGCCGGCCGGCCGCGCCCCTAGGAGGAAGCTGCAAGGCTATATGGCCTGCAACTGTAGGTGGAAGAGGGCCGGAATGGTCAGTCGGTGTGAGCCGCGTGCACCGCCGACTGCCGGTGGGGCACGAGGCACCTTACCTTTTCACTCCTGGGACATCGTACCAAAGAGAGATGTCCAGAGGGCTATGAGGAGGCAGGTGGCTAGGAGATAAATTCTTCCTCGTCTTCCTTCTTTTATCCTCACCGCCTTCCCTCCCAGCTTCCTCTTGCCTCGATCCTCTCTCCTGTGAGCTAGGAGGAGGCAGAAGAGGTCGCTGATCTTCTGGGGGGACGCGCTGTCTGGACGCATCATTCCGTGACGTATCGATCGGAGCCCGCCAGGTGCGCGCCGTTCGCAGGTTTCCGAGGCAATTTCCTCCTCCCCCCCACGCGCGCGCGTTGACAGGAGGACGGCGGAAGGGGAGGCACCGGCGTTACCGAGCGGGGACATTCCAGAAGACTCCCTAGTAAGGGAGGCCAGTGGGGTCTCCGCCGACATACCCCCTCCCTTTCTGCAAATTGACTGTAGGACAGCTCACGGAACTTTCCGCAGGTGAATCCGGAGCGTCCCCCTTCCCACGTATGCGGAAGCTCGAAGGTGGAGTTCCAGGTTCTCCCTGAAACGCTCGCGGCAAGAGCTGAAACGGAAGGCTTTGCTATCAACCCATCCTTCCCACCCTCCGCTTCCGGCAACAGCTGGCGCAGGCCCCATTCGGTGCACGCGGCCCCCGTTCCTTTGGCAGGGGGAATCTTCTTGCTGTTTCTCCCTTTTCCGCATCTCAGCCTGCTCTGAGCGCCGATCGCCTGGTCCACCTCCGACAGGAGGATGATCCCTCCCCCCTCCGGGAATGACACGGCAGACGACGCCGTCCGATAATCCATATAATTGCAAACACACCGCAGTATTCAATCACAAGGAATCAAAGAAACGTTGACTAGCATCCGGCCAGGTGACTCGGCGATTCTCTCCTGCTTCTCCCTCCTCCTCGTCCTCTTCCTTTTTGGGAGTGAATGGGTTGGGTTGTTGTTGTCGTTTTTTTTTTCCCGGGGTTTTTTTTTGGGGGGTGAGGGGAAGGGGGGTGGAGAAGATGTTTTGTCCTGTGTATGTGTGTGTTTTTGTGTGTATATATACGTGTGTGTGTGTGTATTGGTATGTTTTTTTTTTTTTTTGTCGTCTGAAAGGTGGAACCAATCTTCTCGCCTCGTCGCCCTCTCTTCTGCCAGGAACCACACAACTCTGCTACTCAGTGCATCGGTAGCAGCAGCTCCGGGGACTTCCCGCGGCATCCGTGCGTCTTCCTACTGTCTTTCGCGTCAAAGCTGATTATAAAACGGCATCCATCTTGGCTCCTGGAAGAACACATCCAAGATATGTGAAATGAGCTGGGCGGCGGCTGCGCGGAGGGCAAAGAGAGTGGGGGTAAAGTCAAGAGCAGAGGAGGGAGAGAATTAAGAAAACTTCTGGATGCTAGGTGTACTGGGAAGAACGACCATTATCTTCCTCTCTGGAGTCGTGCAACAGTCGATATCCTCTAGCGGTGCCACGGAAGCGTTCCGGCGTCATGCGAGGAAGAAGTACGCAGGAGGAAAGTAGATGGGGTGGGTTCCGCCGCCGCCTGCCTCTGATGTTGCTGTTGCTGCTCCTGGCTTCCCGAGTCACACCGCGAGAGTAGCTTCCAAGGATTCAAGATGGTTCCGTGGAAAGCCGATGCCTGCGCCGAGGATTGCGCAGAGCAGCCGCACCACGCTCTGAGCGGCACCACTCAGGGCATGGTGCATCTGCTGCTGTTCCTTCACCAGTGCCACCCTCTTTATTCCATAGAAGCTCCCTCAAGAGTCGATCCGCCGTAGAAGCAGACCTGCTTCCCAGACGCCCTGCCGGGAGGAAGAAATGGACGCAGCTCTCGGCCGATTGGTCTCCCGGAACCGGAAAACCTCCGCATTGAGTGGATGCCCTCTCGAGGGCCTGTTCTCTGTCCAGAGGTGCTCAGAGTGTTCCTTCCTCCTCCTCGAGGGTCGATGACGAGCGTGCGCTTGCTGCCCATTCCTTCCCGCAGGAGGGGAAAAAGACCATCCCACCTTCCGGGAATAAACCTGCGGTTCCGGACCGGATGCCCGTCAACTGCCTGTGGGACAAGGAAGGGTGGTGGGAACCAGTCATTTAGGAGGCAGCCAGACCGGCAACTCGGCGGACACCTCGCCGCATCGAGCGAGCTGTAGGCCCCCTGCGGGTTGTCGGAGCGAATTGTAGGTCCCCAATCGTCGACTGTTCATTTCTCTCTTCGCAAAAAAGCGAAAGAGCAAAGCTGTCGGCCGGCCGTTGCCGACAGTGAAGGAACGGGGAGGGGGGGGGACACCGTCTGCAAAAACGTGCGTGGCGCCGTATCGGCAGTGGCACCCCAGAGCCGTGCGAACCGAGTCGGCCGACTTCATAAGGTCTCGCTGCTCCGCGCGGGAAAGCTACTGTGCGCTGCATCCGTGTTTTCGCATTTCCGCGCACACTTGAGCAAGCAGAAAGGAACATGTGGAATCATCTGATATCGTTTGCGATGGTAATTAATTCATAATGAGACTTTATTGTTTCACCAGCAGTGAATAATTACGCTACGTTTTGTCTACCAATCAAAGAGTACGACAAAACATTGATTCCACCATTATATAGCGATTAATCTTTATTTCATCTCCGGCGCATTTTTTCGTCTCGTTTTATGATCATGGCTCTCGAAAGAAAAGGGAGAAAGGAGGAAACACAGAAGACGGGGCTGATTCCTGAGAACATTTCAAAACGGTTTCTACTTTTTTGTGTGCTTCCCTGACTCAGCGCCGTGGGTTTCTGAGATCAATATGTGATTTGTACATTTATCCGCCAAGAGTATGCTCTAGAAAAAGAATTCGGCTTAGCATTAATCATGCGAAGCAGAGAACTTCTTTGCAGGGATTTCCACAGAACGTTTTTCATTCATCAGAGAGAGAGAGAGAGGCTGAGGGAGGAGGAAGGGGGAGAGGAACACCTCCATGAGCACAGAATCCGTTCGATTCAGGTTTTGTGATTGAAAATGGGAAAAGCAAAGAAAATGCATGAAGAATTAGCCAAATATTTTCTTTTTGTACTCACTTCGACTTCAGTTCACTCCGTGTTTAGGAGGGTATTGGTCACCTCCGAGATGGACAACAGAGGATTGCGTTCATGTTTGTCAATGAATAACCTGTGTTGTGTTGTTCGAACCTGTGCAGAAAATGTTTCATAAAACCTTGCAATGGCATGGTTTAAAAATCAGAGCAAAAAAAAAAAAAAAATCAAGACTTTTCCTATCGCGCTCACATCTTGCCGGCTTTACACAGCAAAGTCGGCGTGTCGAACATCATCAAATGTCATCAATAAGTTTCATCATTCGCATATGTCCGCTCACTCATGTGTCTTTATAAGAGGGAACCCACACGCATGGCTTGCGATCGCCCGGCATACGCTCTCGGAAGGACTGGACTCTGTCCCGAAACCCAGCCAGATCAAACTGGAACGATCCGGGCGTCTAAATTCTTGGCCGAACACCCGTTTTGGATCATCCATAACTTGGAATTTGGTGTCGGCGTCTAGACTTCACTTTTCCCTGGTTTGGGGGGCGCGTCCACGTGATTACACGAGCGTGTTCTTCGAATTCCCCGAGCTTCCAGATTTCGCTCCCGTCGATCCGTATTCCTGGCGGTTCGGTACGAATGTGCTCCGAGTCATCTTTCAGAACTTCATCTCGACTTCCCGAGCACGTCTGGAAAGAACGCCTCTCACTGTCCTCTCCTCAGATACCACATACCTGGAGTGTGTCTGAAGCTCAAGGAGCGTGCTGGATTCCACGTTCAGAAGGAGCTTCTTTATTTCAGAGATCACTGTGCTCTTCAGAACGCGACTTTTTCCTTTTATATATATTTCTTCGCTTTGCGCTACGTCTTAGCACCACCGTGCAGCCACATTCGGCTCTTGGAGTTTCGCCGACAAGCGTACGTACAGTCCTACACTGTTTCCTTCTTTTTTGTTAAAGCTTTGAAGGAAGCTTGAACGAAGCTCTCGAGCGTAGTCCCCTCTTTGCGAACTCTCTGTGCCCTTACCATTCTCCCTACCCAGACTGAATTCCTTCCGGAGCACTCTGTGAGAGAAACCCAGTCCTCACTACGTGAGCCAGGGGTTATCATCCAAACAAATCACTTCCCCCGCCCTGCACTAGAAGACAGAGAACTCTCGATCTCTTGGCGTTTCCTTTGATTTCTGCTTTCCGAGAGGACCGATCCGGAACGCTTCGTGCGGCTGCAGCCGTCTGGAAATGCTGCACGAGCAGTAGGTGTACCAGATATGATGTATGTCGAAGATGTTGAAGACAGTCAGCATATCTTCCAGACTCATCTCTTCAAGATGTCCAGTACGCGGTGCTCAGCAGTCGTTCCCGACTGGCAGGAACCAGCACGCATCCTTTCAGCCAGTCACTCTCAGGAGGAATGTCTTCAGCACATGCATCGGCTAGGGATGTTTTAGCACCAAATTTCGGACGTCCCATAAGGGAAGCTGGCGTTTTCAAGGATCAGTTCACTTTCATGGAAGCTGCCTCTAGTATCTGAGAGGCGCTTCCAGGGACTGGAAAGCGACGGGGAGGAGGTAGAAAAATCCCGAAACATCTCAAGGTGTGGAATGTGATTTGGAAATATCTAGGACCTCTCTACACTTTTCTTGCACTTGTTTGTCCCTTATTCGCATGTCGCGTGTCCACTGGTCATCAAGTTTCTTCACGCTGCTTCCTGGTTGCCGTGCTCGTAAAGCACCACGTATACAGGTGGCAAAAGGGTCTTTAGAAGGTAAGCTGTTTACTTGAATGAAACTCGAGATGCTCGGAATCCGGCCCAATGCCTTCGCCATCCAGGAGCGGTGGTTCCGTCCGTCGCTCCAAGAGTCCGAGTGGGCGACCCGACATGCGTGCGCGATGAGACGATAGTCGGGGATCTTGGCCGAGGTGAAAACGCCGGGCAGCTGGAGGAGCTGGAGTCTCGAACACCAGAAATAAACCATCGGAGTGCGAAGTGGGAAATCGGGAACCTATCGATCTGCGGGGGGCAGGAGGGCCAACAATACAATGGGTAAGAGAGAACGCCGCTCGCAGCGGTTCGGGAGGGAAGGGTCCATTGGGGCAAGCCTGCTCGCAAGGAGGATCTTGGAGCACTCGGAGCAAAGTGGACGCTTCCTTCTCTCCCCCGTTGCCGCGGTTACGCGAGATTAGAGAACGGCTCCGAGGTTTGGGAGGGGGGAGAGGAGGAGGAGAAGGTTGAACTTTTAAGCTTCGAGATTTAGGAGGGATTTCATTTGTCAATTATTAATTAATAACCTTTCTTTCTCTCATGCAACCGGACTTGGGCGATCAAAAAGATTAAATGGGGGAGGACGCAAAAGCTACGAGGAATTCTTCGCAAGAATGAGGGATCTGGTTCGCGTCCTGAGCCGCCGGCATCGCCCCGTTTCGATACTTCTTAATAAATTGTGGAGCATCATCACATAGCGAGCTTGAAGGAGTTTCTTTACGTAATTAGATTTCAAATTGGGGGCCAGGGAGGAGGAGGGAAGCGAAATAGGAATTACGGAGGTCACGGTGGGGCTCTGCCATGTCTGAAATAAAGATGCGCGCCAGCTTACGGAGGATCGACTCGAAAGGGATCTCTCCTGGAGATGAATTCTTCCGAGAGGATGCGTTCGCCAGGGAGCAGTTGCTGGGCGGTAGCGTGTCGGAGGTGCATCGTTCCGGACCTGTCCAGCGTGAGGACACGACCCGGACGCCGCCCTCCGTTCTCATCAGGGTCCGGCAACCTCCTTCCCGGGAGAAAACGAGAGGAAGGAAAGAGAGGACGCAGTAGTAGAGCGCCGCCAAATAAAGCGCGTCGAAGAATATGAGACCTTCCTTCGCGGGATGACGTGAATGCAGGCGCTTCCATATTTTGGCAGGAAGACCGCCGGCAGTGGCTTCACGCTATGCCAAAGAGGGAGTTCCTCGAGAGGAGAGGTCAAGGCATCCGCTCCTCCCCCTTTCCCGGAGGCTGCCATGAGGGATCCTCCTCTCTGGGAAGGAGCGAGGCTCCTGAGCCGACTCGTGGCGGCTGCAGCGGCACTCCCTGTTTCCACCTATGCCAGCAGGCTTGGAACGGTGGCGCCATCTGCGGCGGCAGGCCATGCGATACCAAAGGGTCGCAGACCGCGACTAGAGGCGGAAGCGACGCCGCGAGAAGACCCCGGCAGGAGCTGGGAGCGCGGTCACAGGGATATTCCCGACGGCTGAGAGAGCTTGAAGATGCCCTTTGCTCTCACACAAGAAATGTCTACTTCGGAAGCGTCCGGTCCGGTCCTGAGCTTCAGCCGCTGCGCAGGGTCGCTTCTCTCCCCTTCTTTCCTTCCTTCCCCCCTTTCCACATCGTGGCAGACTTCTGCTGGGAGCCGGGAGGAAGTCGTCGCCGCCGCCGCGCGAGATGGAGACTCTGCCACGCGCAAGCGCCATTCGGGGCGCGCGCGATCGATCGGACTGCCAGCCGCTTCGAGGCATTCCCGCCCTATCCGTTCCGCCTCCCGACGCCATCGACCCGCCCCTCTCTCCACCTCTCCTTCTCTTCCGGAAATCTTTCGGAAACGTATCCTTGCTCCGGTCGCTTCTTCCTGCCGCGATCGAACGCTTGGAAGGGAGGAAAGGGGAAGGGGGGAGGGGTGGCAGAAACGGGCACGAGAGCCCCCGCTTCCGTGGGTTCTCTTCTGCGGCTCATCGCCGCTGCCGCTGCTTCCTGCCTTCTGGGCTACATCGCCCAGCCATCGCTTCCGCTCGCCCGAAGTGGGTCGCAGGAGGCACGTATCCGTAGCAACCGCTTTCATTAACGGGAGAGCGGAGGGGAGGAGGAGAGGAAAGGAGGTGACCTTCTCAACTCCAGACCACCGCCCCAGAACCTCCCGTTTAGAAACGAGTTTCGGGAAGATTGAGGATTCACCGTCAACTTTGGCCCCCCTTTCCTTTTCCTACGAGTCCGGAGGTGGAGAGGGAAATGCCCGACAGAGACTTACGATGCAAACGTGCTTTCTCCCAGGCTTCCTTTCCTCCCTCCTACTCCCTCTTTCCTTTTTTTCCCTTTCCGGCAGCCTGTACTATCGGAAACGTCCTCTTCCTCCGGCAGTGGTGTGAGGTGGCTGCGACCCCTTCTCCTCCTTCCCCCCGTCACTCTCTTCTGGATGCGTTTCATCGTCTGCTTCCTTCTTTTCCGCCTCTCCTCACGCGGCTCCAGGTCTTCCGCTCCACTCGATCCTCTCTTCTGACCCCGATCCCCCCCCTTTCCCCCCCTCTCTCTCCCTCCGCTGCGGGCGCGCTCACACCCCTCCGTCCGCCCTTGCATTTTCGGGGGGCTCGCCCTTCGCGCCACCTTCGGGGACGCGCGCGCGAAATGGAGAGAAAGTCAAGGAGGTACGTGAGATGGGGGGGGGGGGAGGACGGATGTTCCCATCCGAGCGCCCGCTCCTCAGCGTCCGGGAGAGAGTAAGGACCGGCAGGGGCCGGACGCTACCCCTGGACTCGTCGTCTCGTGGATGCAGGAAGAGTCAGTCCAAGAGAGAGAGACAGAGAGAGAGATCAGAGGAACAAACATAAACCGCACTCACTGTGATGGTGCGTTACAAGTGTGGTGGTAGACCGTGGGTTCCCATACCTCTGCAGGGGCGAACAGCGCTACCTCGTGGTGATGGTGGTGGTGGTGGTGGTGGTGGTGGGGCTCGAAGTATCCGTCCGCCGCCGCCGCCGCACTGAACTTTCTTTCCACCGTAGGCTGGGACGGAGAGCAAGGGCCGTGGGGAGGTTTTGGATGCAGCTTGATGACCTTGGGCGGAGGGGGAGGCGGGGGCGGGTCGTGAGTCAGTTCGGGGAGATGCCACTTGCAGTGGGGGGTTGACGCCGCCGGCTGCTGCTGGGCGTCCAGGCGGACCACGACGTCGTTCAGGCCGTGCAGGGTCGCGGAGCTGCCCACCCCTCCTCCGGCTCCTCCTGAGCCGCCACCGACGTCGAGAGTGGTCGTGGAGCCCACGGCGGGAGCGGCGGAGACCACCACGCACTTTTTGCTCAGGGCAGCTGCCACGAAGGGCAGAACGTTAGGTGTGCCGCTGCCTCTGGGCAGCAGTCCCGTAGGGACGTGGTCGCCAGAGGATACCGGGGGGATGGCGGCTGAGGAGCCACTGCCACTGCCTCCACCGCCGCTGTTGTTGCCGCCGCCGCCGCTGCTGCTGCTACCACTGCTGCTGCCGCCGCCGCTGCTGCTGCTGCTGCTGCTGGAGGTTGTGGACGCCGCGGCGGCGGCGGCAGCGGCTGCCCAGGCGAGCACCGTGTGCCTGCCCTCGCTCGCGGCCGGGTATTCGTGGACAGCGTCCTCGGTCAGTCGCTTGGTTTTGAGATCATCGGAGGTGGTGGATTTTATTCGACCGTTTGGGATGGAAGGGGTCGCCGGCACCGTAGAAGCGTCCTGCTGCTGCTGCTGCTGCTGCTGCTGCAGAGAACCGTAACCGGGCGAGGCGTGGTCCCTCTTCGGATGGTGTGAGTGGTCCTTGACCAGCAGCTCGGGAAGAGGATTGACCTCAGCTGTCGGCATCACCATGATGGAGAAGTTCACGTAGGGGTCCGCCAAGGCGGTCTTGGGGACTTTTCGGTCGCAAGGGTCGTATTTTGTCATCTCGACGCCGCCGCAGGGGTACAGAGGCTTGGACTCGGTCGGCGGGCACTTGGGAAAAGAAGAGGCGTCGTAGGAGACGAGATTGGGGCAGGGCCGGGGGGTCGGCACGTCGAGGAAGCCGTTCCCCACGTACGGCCCCGCTGCGGGCACGTGGCAGCCGTACTCTGGGTAGTAGTTGCTCAGGTGGCGGTACGGGAAGAAGCCGTCTGCGGCGGAGGAGGGCAGCAGCCGGTTATCCACGGTCGAGTACAGGTTTTGGTAGCTCTGGAAACCGGGCGCCAGGCCGTAGAGGGGATGGGGCGCTTCCCCATGGAACGTTGCCGCGCCACTGTATGCGCCGCCACTTCCGTAGCTCCCACCCCCGTAAGGACCTCCGCCTCCGATGCCGACAGGGGTCTGCACTGCCGCTGCTGCTGCCGCTCCGCTGGCTACGGAAGAGGTCTCGGGCACGTACTCGGCCGACATTTTCTTTTTTGTGCGGTAGGACGTCAGATACTCCCGGAGCTGGTTCTTGCAGCGGCGATTCAGGCGTGGCGGCTGCGACCCGTTGTGATGCATGGCTGCCGCCGCCGCTGCTGCTGCCGCCGCCGCCGCCGCCGCTGCCGCTGCGGGCTCTGCCTCCACCAGGTAGCTGCTGCTCAGGTTCATGTCCAGGTAGCTGACCTTGAAGTCCATGGTCCTCTTGCCGAATAGATCGCGGCCTTCTTCCTCCCTGCAGAAAAAAAACAGAGAGGGACTGAGGAGGTGGCGGCGTTAGCATCCACGTGCGAAAGCGCCTTCCGCTTCATCCTCTCCCTACCAACCTCAGAAGTCGAGCACCCCCCTCGCTCCGCCCCATCCCCGTCTCCCCACAACGCTCGTACTCGCCCTGCTCCGCCCCTGAATAGAAGCCTCTTGTGCCCCTGCCCTCCATCCCGTGCCATCCCTCGGCACTCACATGAGCGGGCGGTGCGTGCTGATGATGAAGTCTGGCTTGCTGTTCTTGTAGACCAACCGGGAGCTCGTCTGCAGCCACTGCCATGAGCCATCCTTGGTCTGCAACCGGTAAGCGATCATTCCAGAGGCACCGGTCTTTAGCACTGGAAGGAGAGAGGGCGGGCTGGGGAGAAGCGGGCGATGGCGGCGGTAGGACACTCACGCTCCTGGTGGGCGCTGGCGACGTACGCCAGGTCGTCGTAGTGGACGAGGGAGTAGATACTTCGGCTGGAGAGCTCGCTGTCGCAGTGTCCCAGGAGGTGTCTCCCCCTAAAAGAGCAGTGGGAAGGAGAGAGAGGTAGGGAGTCCAGGCAAGGGAAGGGTTGGATACCTCTGGTCCATGGAGACGATGCTGAGGTCCAGCTTGTGCTTGCTCTTAAACATGAGCTCCTTCTGAGGAAGCTCCAGCAAGGAAGGCGGACCGAAGGGCGTGCAAATGGCAAAGAGGGCCAGGGGAAGCTCATCGGATTTGCGGTTCTGACCATGCAGCAGCTTGATGCGGCCCCGGACGTCCAGCCTCTTGGGGTCAGCAAGGAGAGGGCGCTCTCAATTGTCGTCCGCGGATGTCCTCCCCGCCAGCGGCGCAGCGGCGCCGGAAGAAACCACTCACCAGAAAACCGGAGGTGTTGTCTAGGAGACAGCGGAAGCGCACCGTGAAGCTGCGGTCCAGAAGGCAGACGTTCTCCTGGTGGAGGACTTCCTGGAAGCTCAGGTTGAGGGACTCCTGCGGGAGCGCGAAGTTCCACAGGAGTTGTCTCTGCAGCTCCTCCCGGTCTTCCGAGTGGACAAGCTCGTAGACAGACTGGTGGACGATGTCGGACTGCAAGAAGAGCGGGGATTCCCGGGATGAGGGGGAGACGTTACTCGAGGGCGGGAGAGACTCACCTGATGGAACCCCAGATAGTTCTCGATAGTGTGCGTGGAAAAGAACACCTCGCCGTCACAGGTCAGGATGAGCAGGAAGCCGTTGAGCGCCTGCGGGAAGAAAAGGTCAGCAAGCCGCGTGCACGAGGAGTCCCGCCCGCCGGCTCTGCAGCCGTCCGTTCCCTGGCGGCGGCGGCCGCAAGCTCCTCGGCTGCCCCCTCGTCGAGAGCGCGCCCTCTTCACGGAAGAGTTGCCGACTCCCCCCTCCCCTCCTTCCCTCGACCGCTGTCTTCCCCTGCTCTTGGCGGGGGAGGAGGAGAAAGGGAGAGGAGGAGGAAGCGCTTCGATCCAGGAGGCAGCTCCCCTTCTGGCGGGACGCCCGCGTCGACACTAGGCGAGTCTCCTCCCGCCGCCGTCCCCTCCCTTCAGAGCGGCGCGAGAAAATCATCCATAATCGATGAGGCTCCCGGAGGGAGGGTGGGGGATGGGGGGGCGAGGTGGGGCGATGGAGGCGGGGAGGGGAGACGGGCGCGCGCGCGCCCGTCTCCCTGTTGGAGCTAATGAACGGCCTCCGGTTTGCGTGCGCAGCAACCCGGTCATTACAGGATGACGGATGGCCGGGAAGCCCTGCGGCGCGTCCAGCTAGCCAGACAGACGGCCGCCGTTGCGCGCGCGGACGGGGCCCGGGATGACCTCTGCTGGGGAGGGGAGCCATCGGCCGCTCTTGGATCGCCGCCCGGAAGCTGCGGCTCTGCTCCCGCCGCGCGGAGCACGGCTTCCGTGCGCGCGTGCGTCTGCTGGGAGGGTTCTGTGGGAACGCCGCCGCTCGCAGCGTCAGTCCGCGCGGAGAGAGGACCCAGTGGGGAAGGGGAAGGAGGGAGCGGAGTGCATCGCTGGTAGCTCTCTCCTCGGGAATCCGTGCGCGGTAGCCAAGCCCGGAAACCACCTCCGCCTCCGGGTCCACGGGGCTTGCGCGGGAGCACGCGGAGGAGGAGGAAGGGAAGGAGAAAGAGGCATGGTCCTCAAGGGAGGAAGTGGGATCTGGAAGGGGGGTTCTGGGCAGCCGCTGCCGGGGCGCTCGCCTCTCCTACTGGCCTGCAAGAAAAGCTCCTCGAGGGCGGTCCCATGGAGGTCGCTGTAGCCCAGCTCGCGGGACCGGTAGAGGGGCTCTGCGCCCAGTGGGAATCGCTCCTCCCTGCCTGCGTTCGACGTCACTGAAAGCACAGAAAAAGAGCAGCTGGTCACAGCCACCGGCAAGATTCAGGACTATCGGGGCCGGTGCGCGCGAGCTGCTTCCCCTTCTCTTCCTTTCCCCCCTCTCCATACGTTGTTTCGACGCGCCGCGTGGAGGACGGGCCGCGAAGGAGGATCAGAGCTCCAGAACGTGACCTCCAGGACCGAGATCATCGGGATTTCTCTCTGCCAGAGAGGGTCCTCGCCTGTCCGCGCCTCGAGTTGGCGCGCTTTCATCCGAGAATCGGAGACAGGTGACCAACATGAGGTCACCGTGAGCGGGTGGGAAAGAGCTTTGAGGGCAGTGACCGCAGGGTTTCCCGGATCTCGCCTGCTGGGGAGATCCCGAGGAGGGGACGCGGAAGATGGCTCTGCCAAGTTCTGTCGGTTCCATTCCCGGAGGCCACCAAGGTGATTCTTCCGTGAGCCGGGCGGTGGTCACACCCCGGGAGCGGGTGTCCACCAGACCGTGCCGAAGAGGGATGTATGGATCCGCGCGCCGTTCCTTGGAAGGCGGCCCGCCGCTCCTCTCCGTCGTGACGGGGTCCCAGGGAGGATGGGGGGAAGCCGCCGGAACGATCTTGGGAAGGAGGTTGTTACCAGGCCGAAAAGAAGCCGCCGTACCCTCCCTCCTCCAGGGAATGTGTCTCTCCCCGGTCAGGGACGCCCCTGTCCCTTGAGGCCATGTCATGGCCTTCCCCTTGCCTGCGCAACCTCCTACCAGGCTTGAGGAGGAGGGGAGAGTGGACGTGCGCCGCTCGGCGGGACGTCCGCCGGCGTCAAAGCGAGGTTCTCTGCGGGGTGCCTTGATTTGACATCCCCCGCGTTTCCGAGTTGCCGCTCCCTGGAAGTTCAGAGGTGGGACGAGCGTGCGGGAGCGGCGGGCGAGGTCATCTTTGGGCATCGTTCCGTTCCGTGGATGATCAACGCACCTGGGAAAGGCACCCGTCGGGCGCGATGGTGGAGCGGCCGATCCTTCACGCACTTCTTCCAGGGAGACACGAGGGTGCGAACCCTTCGGTGGCCGCCATGTGGCTTTCTGACTCGCCGCCGCCTCCATCGCTACGGTTGTCCACGGTGTGTCCCGGACAGTGATGGCGCTCCCGGAGGGCGGGACTTGCCCCTCGAGGGGGAGTGTAAAGTGGGCTCGATGGTAGCGACTGATCCTCTCCCAAGCAGTGGACCCCTCCCTGCCTCCCTCCCCTCCCTGGAGCGGATGGAGCACAGCGGTCTAAAAATAGCAGCCGGTTTCACGGGAGCGGGTTCGAAACCGCCCGCGTCCTCACCAGTGGAGGCGGAGCCGCAGGCGCGGAGCGGCGTCCCCCTGCGCCTTCCCGCCGCGCGCTCCCTCCCTCCCTCCCCCTCCTGGGGACGGCGCGTTCGTTCCCTTCGCCCCCTTTTGTTCGATCCCCGTCCCCCGCTCGCCGCGCGTCCTCCAATCGACGCCCGGGAAAGGAGAGAGGCGGCCAATCGCGCCTCCTCTTCCCTCCTGGACGAAAGCCGCCACCCCCTTTCGCCTCCAGAGAGCGCCCCTCCGAGCACCTTGGGGAGGCCCTTCCCTCCACCTCACCCCGTCCCCGCGGAGCAAACGAATGGGACGCTTGTGAGGTGCCCCTGCGAACGAAATGCGGAACCCCTCCACGGATCACTCCCGAGCTCCCGCGTTTCTTTTTTTTTTTTTTTTGCCTTCCGTCTCTCCCCTTCCCCGCTCGTCCGTCTGCGGGAACGACTGCAACTCGTGAGACCCAGGACGAACGGTCACTACGAATCCAAGATGGCCGCCTCCGCAAGCGGCGGAAGGTCGAGGGATCTGCGCTCGTCCTCCTCACCTGTCCTTACCCCCTCCTCCGTTTCTATCCAGGGGCGGAGGGGAACGCCATTTCCTAGGACGCTCCCGGAGCGCGTGCGACGTGAGGCGGGCGCGCCGCCGAGCAAGTGGGAAGGGGGAGAACGAGGAAGCGGAGGGGAAGAGCCTATGCAGCGGGGGCGGCGGCGCCCTCCTTACCTTGGAAGTAGCTCTTGGTCCTCAGGTAGCTGACGGAGAGCCGCAGAATGGACAGCTTGTCCAGCTTGGACAGGATATTCTGGTCGAAGGGCAGCAGGCTGGCCAGCGTGTCCAGTTCGGCGTTGAGCCTCTCCCGGTGGCGCTTGCTGGGGTTGCTCTTGGTGACCCCCTCCTTGGTCGGCGGCTTCAGGCTGCAAGAGAACAGCCAACAGATAGAGAGAGGTCGCAGCAAATGCTCCTGGGCCGCCGCCGCCGCCCCTCCCTCTCTCGGTGCGCGCGCTCCAGCTGAGGCGAGCGAGGAGGTGGCCGGGCGGTCTAAAAATAGCAGCAAGTCGGTCACCGCGGAGGGGACGACCGCACGGACGTGGGTTCGAAGCCGCGGTCGCCGTCGCCGCCTCGCTATAGGGCGGGGAGAAGAAAGAAGGGAGGCCGAGGGAGAGGGGGGCTGCTGGTTCGGCTGCTCGTTTCCCTGGGTGAGGGAGAGGATAGGCAGGTGGCGCCGGTCATACGGCGCAGATGCGCAGGGGCTTCCTGCGTGCCTGCCGAGGGCGCATCCGCTCCGGAAGGGCGCGCGCGCGCCTCCCGACAGGAAGTTCACCTCAGCGAGACGAGGGGAGGCTTCCCGGTTGCAAGAGGGAGGGAGGGAGGGGATGAGGCGCGCGTCCCTCCGGAGAGAGGGATGGACGGACGGGAGGGAGCGAGAGAGCGACCACGCCCTCGTCGAGCCCGGCTTGATCGATAATTCCGCCGGTCCGTCCGTCCATCCGTCCGTCCCCCAGAGCGGAAGGGGGGAGAGAGGAAAGGGGAGGGAAGGAGTCCGCGTTTTTTTCCCTTTCTTCCTTTTCTTCCCTTTTTTCCCTCCCCCCCCCCCCCTGCCCCTACAGAGCGCGCCTTCCTGGTCTCCACGGCAACGGCGGCTGCTTCCCAGGGAGAGGAAGAGGCAGCGCCTAGTCTTGCAGGGGAGAGGGCTCATGGTCTTTCCCCGGCCTGTGCGGCTTCCTTCCCCACCCGTTCCCCCCACGGAAGGCAGCCTCGACTTCGCGGCCACCACTCTCCGTCTGCCACGGATTCCCTCCCTTTCCACTTCCGCCTGCTCAGGCCGCTCCCCGCCTGCCCCTTGGGAGCTTCCCCTAGGCAGGGAGGGCTCTCGCCGCCAAGGGTGACAGGTGGAGAGCCTCCCGTTCCCCCGAGGGGCGCATGCGCAGCCAGCAGCTGACGGCGGCGGCGCAAGAGGGGGAAAAGAGGCAAAGAGGGAGAGAGCGGCGCCGGCGGCAGCAGTGGAGGGGGAGAGAAGAGGTGCCCTCAGACGCGCGCGCGCGCGAGAGAGATGAAAGCGGATGCGGAAGCTCATCCCCCTGGGCGCGCATCCGCAGAGCGAATGGAGCGCGAAGGCGACTCCGGCTGAGGCGACCGGAAAAGAGGAGGGCGAGCAGGGGCGTGGCTCCGCTCCCGAGGCGGAGAGCTCCGGGAAGTCCTACGAGAGGGGCAGGCGAACCGGAAGGAGGAGGAGGAGGAGGAAGAGAGGGGCCAGTCGCTTCCCAGTCCCGTGGAGCTCCCCCTCCCGGGCGCGAGCTATGCGCGGTGGGGGAGCTCGAGGGGGGGAATCTGACAGACCACCCCGTCGCCCGTCCGTCAGCGGCTCGCGGCACTCTCTGAGAGCCGAGAACGCATCGCCGGACCGGCGGTCACCGCGGTCCTCTGTTCCTTCTCTTTCCCTCTTCTCTTCTTCTTCCTCTTCGTTTCTTTTTCTTTCTTTCTTTCTTTTTTTTTTGGTCTTCCTCCTCCTCTCCCCTCCTTTCTTTCTTTCTTTCTTTTCGTTTTCCCGCCTCCCCCGTCTATTCAAATCATCAATCAAAGATGGACAGTGGGAAATGAGAACCTCATCTTTCGCAGTTGCCTAACAACGCCGAGTTCCCGGTATGAGAAGGCAGAGAGACGCAGAGGGGACGTAACAAATAAATTGCTCCAGGAAGATGACTTTTTAATTGCACGTCAAACGCGAGCTTGCCGCTCTATCACAGAGAGAGCTCCAGATCGAACATCCAACCTGGTTGAGAGAGCCATGCTGACCGGGTACGGAGTTGGGCAACGCTAATTTTGCGCTCGGAACGCTCGCGGGATTCCCCTGGTCCATCGGCTAATTTATGGTTTCCTGCACACCAGCGCCGATGCATCTGATTACCTGTAGGCATTCGATTATTAGCCGTGCAGCCTTCCTGCATCTCCCTGTGAACCGCACAGAAAGTGAAGCCAAATGACTGTGTTCAGAATTACTTAGTGGCAATTTAACTGACGGACACAAACACGCGGTTTCCATGGGGACGTCCCACTCGGAGACGAGAGCTCGAAAGTTGAGGCCCACGGGGAGGCTGGAGATTCGTGCGGTGGCACAGCCCCAGCAATGAGCCCTTGTGCTCCGCGCCACGATCCGAATTCGGACCTTGGCAGCATCCAGTCCCTGTTAGAACGGAGATCGTCCGGCAACAGCATCCCGGTGACCTGGAGCAGCAACGATATGCGGTTGCGTGTGAGCTGGTGCATCGACAGACAGACTTTTTCTGGGTTTTCCTTTGAGATTGAGCAAGAGAAACTCCTCAGTATTTCTAATGATCTTAGCAGCAACGTTATTTCATTGTTTTTTTTTTGTCATTTTATTTTTTTTTCTTTTGTTGTTGTTGTTTTTCTTGTTTCGTCATTGTTTTTACTACTTTCGATGCTGTTTCGATGGTCTCACATTTCACTGGTTGTTTCCCGATGGGAGTGCTTTTCCAGCTCATTGCAGTACATCAGTCGGGAAAAAGCCAACAAGATACCCTCAACGAGGAATTGCACGACTCAGAAAGCCCTACAGCTCTCAAGCTGGAGGACTCCCACTCTCCTAATTCAGAGAATTAGAATCCCCTCTGAAAATTTCCGATCTCCTTCCGAAACGATTCTTCTCGGTCCTAGGGATGCGCAGGCACTGACACAGGGGATCAAATGTGTTCTCACCTAGTACCGAACACCAATAACACGAAAATGTTGGTCACGTATTCAGCTTCGCCCGTATTTCTTTCCTCCCTGCATGTTCGCTGTTCGGCGACTTTGTTTTAAGCCTAGGACTGAGCCGCATTGTTGCTACCGGAGACAGGATAGCCACAGTTGCCATCAGAAATAAATGTGGAATTCAGTGAAAAGTTTCCTCTTTTTTTCCTTACTCTCTCTCTCTCTTCTCCTACAGTGAATGATTCCGTTCTGAGAGTTTTGTATGAGACTTTTCTTAAACTGTACTAATATTGCTTTTTATCCTGCCAGAGCATATGCTCAGCATCGCTTTTCCTAACATAGACGGCTGTAGCAGCAGTGTCCCAGTGGGAACGCGGACAGCCTGAGAAACAGGAAGTTTCCGAGGAAGAATTTTGAAATTTCTGTTTGGAATGGAAACTTTGGAACCCAAACTTCGTTGGAACGAACACGTTCTACTGGGAGGGAAACACGAACAAGTTGCAGAAAGAATTGCTATACATCATTAGCTAAGGACTCACCATCGTGTTCGAGTAGCAGTAAGTAGTGTTTTGAAATAGTAAAGCAGATTCCGAAACTGCAGTTGTTTAAAATAAAATAAGCCTCGGAGAATCTAAAAACAGTACATGTGAGAAGTGTGACGCATGTTTATATGGCGTCACATGTTCATTTTGAGTTATGAACTGAGGCTGCCACTTCACAATCATTTGCGAACATGCAGGAGTAATCGACAGCTTTTCTAGAGACAGCAAGCTGCTGATGGGTTCTGCAGATCCAAGTAGGAGGAATTTTGCAATGGTTACATGTAATAGCAAAAAATGACATTTTTGTGGAACAACGTGAAAAGAAAAGAAAAAAAAAAAAAATCTCCTAATTGGCGTTTACAAGCTTATCATTTCCCTAATTGGGCTAATGGCTGCTACAAAGACTTCATCGAGAATCACCTAATGTCTGTGTTTCAAAAAACACATGCTGTATCGGTATTTAGTAATGGGAAGTCTCTTTGCCGAGCGAGCGTTCACTGTTAACGAACGAATGCACAAAGGGGACGGCGATAAATAAGGAGCTGCGGAAGGTCAACAGGCATCCACTGTGAATTCGTGGAAGACTGTACGGTGGGATGTACCTGCACAATCGCTAATTGGTGTACGAGCTGAAACTCTCCACGAATGTTCTTGTGTGGTGTGTTCTGACATCCTCACATTAAAGTTGCTGCGTTTCTCCCTGATCTCTGGCGATTACGTATGCAGTTGGGGGGATTCTCAGTTTGAAAACTAAAGGTCGAGACACTTAATTACAGAGCTCAACTTTCGCTAAAAGCAATGGATGCGATCATACTGTAGCTTATAAAATAATTTTGGAACAGGATACAACTAGTAATTATCATACAGGTTTGATTCCGTAGGACTTGAAACCTTTAAAGCATCGATCTTGTGTGGAATTCCGAAATCGATCCATGCTATGTGGAAAAAGAAAACTATGAATATGTAATCCATACGTTTCCTTTGATGCGTGAGTGCGTGCGTGTCTGTCTGTGTGCACACGTGTATGTACGTGTGTGTCTGTGTACGTGTGTGTCCGTATGCGCGGGCGCGTGTATTAAAAGGATACCCCTCCCATCTTTTTGCTTTTTTTTTTTTTTTTTTTGCTCCCCTGTTTTTTTTGAACATACAAGGCAACGCACATTTCACATCAGTTTGCCGAATTCCTCAGTGCATTTCCGAGGTGCGTTCCTGGTGCGGCACGGAGTGTTGCTTTCCGGCTCGGAAAGGGATTTTCAGCGGGCGTCCAGTGTCCCGTGTGTTTCAGGAAGACGCAGCATCCCCTGCCCCATCCCACGAGTGAACGAGAACACCCACGAAAAAAAGAGGGGGAAGGAAAGGGGGGGGGGAAGGAAAACAAGGAGGATCCCGCAACAATGGATGAAGCCTAAGCTGCTTCCAGCATGTTCGAGAACTGGGATAATAATAGCTTTGGTACGGTCGAGCGATGATGGCGGGCGTTGGCGTCGCCAGGAGCAGGAGAGATCAGCGGAAAAGACCGAAAGTCCGTACGGTGCTTTAGCGGGAACTGTGCGTACACGGCGCGAAAGTTGGCAACTGGGAACGGCAGAGGAGAATGTTATTGAGACTTTTTTTTTTTATTGGTGTGCGTGTGTGCTTGTCCCGATGAGCAGATGGAAACTGTCTTGGAATTTCAGTTCACAGTTCGACTTCCCAAAGCCTCGTTTTCCTAGGAAATGGAACCAGACAAACAAGGAAAAACATAAGGCCTTGTAAAAATGTAAGGGAACAGAACTGCTGTGACGTGTAGGTGAATACATGAAATAAGGGTAATGCCACCGTTGGACTTTGAATTGTGATTTTTGCTTCATATTTCTTTTGAGAGCATTGCCCTTAATCATTTGCTGTTTTCTTTTTTTTTTGTTTGTTTCCTTTCTTTCTTTTCTTTTCTTTTCTGTTCTGTCCTCTTTCTTAAAGAAAGACAAACACATTCGCGAACATTTCCATTCTAAGGTACCTAATATTAATACCTGCCATTTGAGAGCCGAGATATTCCGCGATGCTTTTCTCTCCGGCCGGGGAATATTTAAAACGCGCTCGCGAGGCATTCTGTCGCAGGGGCGAGCTGCCAGATCCATCACCAGACGGGGGCCTGCGAATCCGTTTCGAACATACGGAGACCGTAATGATGCAGAAGTTTCGGACCCGTGAGCAACGCATGCAGTGTCGTTGGGTTCCGCCTGCGTCCGCCAGCTACAGATTATTGCAGTGGGAGCGCACTCATCACGTGAAATATGTTCAGAAAACGCTGCTCGCGCAGCAAATTGAAGAGAACGTTGCTCTGAGTGCGTCTATGTTCTGGGAGAGGGGGGGGGGGAAGGAGAGAGGAGAAGGCAGGGAGGTGGATGCTCTTCACTGCGCATGTTTTCCCCGCTCCACACTCGTCTCTGTCTCGGGAAGGGGGCAATGCGCAAAGCAAACGACAGCCCTCTCCGGCTTATTGGAGCTCTCCCGGGAGCTTGCAGACGCCTGCGCAGCAGAGGAGACCTCGGCTCGCGCGCGGAGGAGGACGGAAGGGAGCCGAGGACCGGGTCCTCTGCTCTTTCGCTCTTAGAGTGAACGCTCGGAGAGCGTCGCTGCCTCTTCGCAGTCTTCGTGTTCCGCGCCTTTCTTTTTTTTTCCCCCTCCTCGACCGAACAGCCCGTGCCGGAGCAGCACTGGGCAAGAAGTGAGCCTGCGCCACCGAGAGTCATCGCTCTCACCTCATGATGCTCTGCTACGCCTCTGCCGCCGCTCCCAGCCTCCCGACGGAGACGGAAGAGCAGAAATGGCAGCAGCACTGTAACACGAATCGATCCTTTCGCTTCCCGCCTCCGCCCAACCCGTTGGCTTCCGAAACGACTCGCTGGCTCGCGCGGTTGGGAACGAGAGGAATACCCCCTCCCCCCCCTCTCTCTCTCTCTTTCTCCGCCGTTTGGCAGGAAAGGGCGGGATGCCCTCCGCCACCGCGCCCGCCAGCTGCCGCCAAAGACGGCCAGACTCCGAGGTCTTCCAGTGAAGGAACTCCACCACCACTCACGCCCGCATCCGGAAGGAAACGTGAAGGGATAGGTGGCCCTCCTTCCCGCTTCCTCCTCACCCCGGACAGGGTCAGCCCTCTCCGCGTTTCGATCCCACTCCTCGCTTACTGTCTGAAGAGGAGCGCGAGCTCCTCCAGAAGGAGATCCTCCGTTTCTCCCTGCCTTCTCCCAGAATCTCCACTTCGGCGCGGTTCCCGGCACGTCCCTCTCCACGCCCCGCTTCCCCGCGTTCCTGACGCCCCCTCCGCCCCGGCGAGAGCGCTCTGCTTCTCCCCGATGCCTCCTACTCCGACGAGCAGGCCTCTCCCCGACGGGAGAAGCCTCTCCCTGACGTCCTTCGGAGGAAGCTGACGCAAGGGAGCAGCATGGCACCTGGGAAGAACCCTCAGCTTCCCCTCGGGGAATAGAGAAGGGAGTCGTACTCTCGAGATGAGGCAGCAGGACGAGTTGAGGGACGGCAAATCCGCTCCCCCCCCTTTCCGCCCTCATCAGAGAGAGGAGGATTCGCCGAGAGGGAACCCGGAGGGCTCAGCTGGGTGGGAAAGAGGCAGAGCGAGAGCCCTCTGCTCCCGAACCCCAGCTTAGCGCGATAAGAAGGGTCCAGGAGCGGAACGCTGCTCCCCCTGCGGAGGGAGCGGCACATTCCTCGGGGATCGCCAAAAAAGGTCGGCTGATCGCTTCGTTTCTCCGTGGAAACCTCGGCAGGGGGACGCCCGCGTGGCCGCCGCTGCTACTGAAGGTCGGTCTCCAAGGAGGCGCGTCTGGTGCGCCTCGGAGGACTCGGCGACAAGCACGCAGTCCGGACCCAAGGAAGGAGCCGAAGGCACAGCCGGCAGTGCCCCGAGGACAGCTTCCTCGTAAGGTCTTTGCTACGGAGTCGCTGAAGGGGCCTCCCGGTCGAGAGTTCGCTTTCCCGGAAAGCGAAATGCCCGCTGGAAGAGACGCAGTGGCTTTGCGGGGGAGATAGGGGAGGGGGAGAGGACATGGGTGTCTCCGATCCACTTCCCTCTCCCCTGAAGAGCCGGAGCTATTTCCCCGCTAGTCAGGAGAGATCGGTGGGGCGGTCCCGCTCTTTCTCGGAGGAGGGAGCCTAGGCCCTCCTCCGAGCCCTGGAGTCCCGCACGACGGCGGCCTTTCCCGGTCCACGGTGCCGAGTTCCATCGGGACCTCCGTTGGCACAAACTCAAGGAGGGATGAGGGAGAAACTCTTGCTCGTGGGACCCAGATCTCGAGGGTCGTCCCTCCCCCGGGCAATCGAGGCCGCTTGGCGGCGCCGAAGCAGAAGGAACGGATGCCTCCCGCTCCCCGACGCGGGATGAACCCTCTCCCCTCTGCCCGCAGGGGCAAGGTCCGCCGCCGCAGGAGCTGTCAACGCGCGCGTTTTCGCTAACTCAGGTCCCACCGAGTCACGCGACCCCGAAGGAGGCGACCGTGGCACTCAGTTCCCAGGATGCAGCAGGGCTCTTGCCGGAGGGGGCGGCAACCGCCTGACTTGAGTCTTCCCTCCGCCCCTCGCACGAGCCCTGGGAAGGACGAGCTCTCACGCCTCGACCCAGACCGCTCCGGAAAGTTCACTCCCCGAAAGCGGTCGCTCAGCAGCTTCCGGGGTTGCTGCTGAATGGCGCGGCAGACGACGGCGCTCACCCAGGGGTGACGGCCCGTCGGGCGCGGGCCCGGGAGCTGAGGCTCCTTCGTCCGGGGCTCTTGGGCGACGGCAGGATGGCGCAGGCCGGACGATGCACGGCACGTGACTTGCGCGCCACCGAGGCGTGCATCTCGCGCGTACAGGGAGGGAGCGACCCTGCGCGTGTGGTCCGTTTCCCGAGGGAGGCCACAGAAACGGGGGTCGTTCCGTTCCCCCTCCCTTCCCCGTCTGTCCCGGCGCGCAAACGGGAAGAGCGGGAAGCCTGTCTGCTGACTGCGGGCGTGGCAGCAAGTGAGGGCGCAGGCCGGGCCGTGACAGAGGCGCCAACGGCCCTCCCCCTCCAACCGTCGCGATGTGCATGGAGCAGGAAAGTCGGCGGAGCCCGGAGGAGAGGCCGGAAGGCTTCCGCGGCTCGTCGCGGATCTTCGAGAGCTACCTCGAGACGACCCCCTGCTCCCTCGGGGACGGCGGTCAGCGCTGACGGAGGTCGGGTCGAGGAAGAATGCATGCGCCCCTGCGCCCTCCGAGGGAAAGAATGATCACTTCCCCCGTCGGAGTGACACGCCCTGCTCACCCGGCAGAGGGGCGGACCGTGGCCCCGAAGCAGGTCGCGCACGTCCGGGGCTCGAAGAGCACGCGCTTTCGCAGTTGTAAGGGTCGCCTCCGAGCGTCCACCAAGGTCGTCCATCCGGGGTCGCGAGGGGGTCAGCTCCCGGGGGTGGCGTGCAGACGAGCCGTCCACCCACGGCGGGAAGAGACGGCTGGTCGCCATGGAAGGGCGCGCGAGAGCACGTCTCTTCCTCGCTCCTCCTCTGCTTCCGCGCGCGGGCGCGTCCATCCTCCTTAGGACGGGCAGTGGTCGAGCACCCATCGTTGCCTCGCGGCTACCGGCGCGCTTTCCGGGATTCCGGGAGGGAGCTGCTGCGAGGTCGGGATATGGCGCCCGGTGCGACCGACGGATGGTGTGCCGGGAGGCCGTAGCGTGTGCAGGGGTCAAACCGGGAAAGCGCGACCCATAGAAATGCCGTACCTCTTCCCGTTGCGCCTCCTCCTCTTCGTGGCGTACACGGTTCCTAATGCACTCATCCTCTTCTGCGTCCTTCGGGACTCTTTGTCGCGCCGCAATCACTTGGAGCCGGAGGCAGCCGCGAGGGATCTCTGTGTTCTCCGGAATCCTCGCGCGTTCTCGGGAGCGGAGGCTGAGCCTCGGAGGTTCATCTCGTGTCCCCCCGAGGAGGGGGCAAGGGAGGGGCGGAGGAGGGGAGAGGAAATCGTGCGGACCACCCGCTCTCTCGCTCGCCTTCTGGGAAGGCAGGGAGGGAGTCGTGCAGGAGCAGCGGCTCGGGCAGGGTCTGTCTAGCGCGAGGAAACGGGCGCTCTCGTCGACAGGGAGGTGCCACTGGCAGCGCCGCGCAGGGCAGTCGCGTGCTCCGCCGCTGCAGGTTGCGCTTCGACTGGGCTGCTTCCTGCGCGCGAGGGGGAGTGACCGCGCGCGGCGCGACGTCTGCCTCCCGGTAGGTACCAGCAGGCAGACGTGCGGAAGCCTGCCATCAGGCCCCTCCCTCTGCGCCGCTGAGCGCCCAATGGGGTGCCGAGCCGCTGCATACGAGCGCGGTCGGTACTGCGCCGCTGCTTTTATAAGCGGAGGGAGGGCACAGAAATCAATGCCTCAGTCGGACGCAGCGCGTCCGGGAGGGGTGGCGCCGCCGTTCCGCGAGCTGGGCGGGGAAGGGGGCAGGGTCGGAGGGAGGGGAGCTGGGCGCTCCCATCCTCCTCCCGCCGCCGAAGGAGGGAAAGGGGTCCCTCCCGCAGCGGGAGGGGCGCGCAGGTGCATTCCCTCTCCGGCAGAGAACCCGGGAAGGCCTCTCCCGGGCCGCAGGTGTGCGGGGCAACAACTGCGGCTTTCGTGCCGGGAAGCCATAACACGACGACGCGGGAGCGGTATCCAGGAGACCCGCAGATGCGGGCGCCTTCCGAGACGCTCACGTAAGGCGCGAGCCTTCCTGCGCGGGCCCACTGGCGCTGGTTCCCCCGGGCGAGATCTTCGAGTCCATGGGACCTTAACCAACGCCCGTGTATCCCCTCACCCCAAGGGGTGGGAGGAGGGGGCGATGCCCACGACTGGTCTGTTCCCCCCCCCCTCCCTCCGACTTGTCCGTCCCGGGACGCTTTGTTCCTGCCGGAGAGGGTCCGGTGGGTCGGCAGGGTCCGGAAAACTGAAGGTTCCCTCGTCTCCCCCTCCTTCTCCCCCCTCCTCCCTTCTCGTGGCCGTCAAAACAAAAAGGGGGGTGGGGGAGAGGCGAACACACAAACACGCTCTCGCGCACGCACACACGCACGCAAGGGAACGGGCGGCAAACACGATTTGGATGACGTCACCGTCGCCCTGGCAGGTGCGCGCGTGCGCGCGCGCGTGCCTCTCCCCCCCCCCATCTTTGCCGCGGCCGGGCGGATGGGCGTAGGGCTATCTCCCTCTTCCCCTTCTCGACACAGGATGCTGGGGATCGGGAACGCGGGTGCATCGGCAGCCGCCACAGGCTCACCTACAAAAGCTCCCACAGTCCCCACTCGTGATGGAGCCCATCCTTGCGCCCCCCATCCGTCGCCGGGTCTGGATGCCTCGAGCCGTGCCAAGTGGGTTGCGACACCCGGTTGCTGACCAGAGACACCCTCGGACAGACCCCATGGGATGCAGAGGAAGTGGGGGGACAGGCCCTGCCCAGGAGACGAGCCAAGAGGCGTGCGACCTCGTCACCTAGGACGGAAGAACGCCTCCCGAGACACCAGCGGCGCTTCGACTTTGGGTTGGGGGAAAGGGGAGGCAGGCGAGGTCAATGGCGTCTCCCCGTGTTTCATCCTCCCGCATGCATGCAGGACAGACAGCTCCGCGGAGCGTGCCGGAGGGGGAGAAGGGCCGGGGAGGGGAGTCTGGAGCGAGTGCTTGGGGTGGAGGTGCTATGGCGACTCCAGGGGATGCGACGGAACGGGAGGAAGCTCGTGGGGGGTAAAGCAAGTAGCCTCCTACTTGCTTTACCCCCGGGATAGAGCAAGGGGCCTTGAGGGCGGCGACCTCCCGTCCACGCGCAAGCCAGCCAGAATTGCCGGGAGCACCGTCAAACGCGGCCCTTGGGGCGAGAGCGGAGAAGGCAAAAGACTGCGGTGGCCCTGCAGGCGGACGCCACTCGCCCCCTGCCCCACCCCACGTCCCCCTCAGGCAGCGCGCACGGACACGTCCGCGGCTGAGAGCAGGGGGCAGAGGAGGGTGAGGCGGGTGACTGCGCCCCGAAGACACGGCGAGCGACCTGAGGGTCGGAACTCGCGCGCTTCCGCAGCTACTTCCGCGGGGTCAGCGTGGCTGCGGTCCTCTTTTCCTGGGAGTGCCGAGGCTGACAACGAGCGGGGGGAAGAGGATATCGTGCTCCTGCTCCGAAGAGGCGGGAGCAGTCCCCGGACAGCAGCCTTCCTGGTTCCTTAGGGACGGACGAGTCGCCTCGAAAATGCCACCGGGCACAAGGTCCCGAAGGGACTCCTTCCCGCCGTTCCCTCCCGGGGGAGCGCGCCAGTTCGATGGCTTCTGTTCGCTTCCTCTCGAAAGGATGGCGACCTTCGTGGCCGAGGGAGCCCGGACCCGCGCCTCCCTCACCATCGTCCGCCCTTGGAGCTCCCCACGTCTTTGGTTCACATCGAGAAAGGACGGATGCAGCGACAGATGCTGAGGTGAAAGAGGAGGATCCAAGGAAAAATACGAGGGTGCCGATGCTATTAATAATTCGTGCATCTGCGTGCGGAATCAATTGGATCCGGATGCTGCGCTGGGGGCGCCGCCGCGGAGCGCCTGCCTTCCTGCTACGGAGCAGGTCTCCTCCCCCCGGGGAAGAGGAGCCGGGGGAGCTCGGGAGCGTCTCCCACCGGAAGAGGTCATCCCCGGGGTGAAGGCCGAATATCCCTTCCGCCCGGCGAAGCTCGGGTCTCGCAGGCAACGCGCGGAGCCACCCTCCTGCAGCCGGGAGGGCCGCCTCCCGAGAGCAGTCCGCTGCGCACGCGGGTGGGAGCGTCTCCGGAGGGAAAGTCCCCTGCTCGCGCGGTTCAGGAAGCCTCCCGATTGCTGAGCTGCGTGGACGGAAGCAACAGCAGCCGACTGCTGCTTCCGCCTTGGAAATTCTTGATATTTCCATTAAGAGCTTACAAGGCGGACTGCCTCCTCCGAGAGGAATCCTGGCGGCCGATCCACGGGCTCCGAGCCCTCCCCTGTGTGCGGGGCGGTGAGATGTGCGGGTCGTGTCCCCCTCCTTCCCACAAAGTCGTGTCCCTCGTGGCACGGGGGCAGGGGACCACCACGAATCTCCTATCGGCTTAGACTCGCGCCCTCCCCTTCTCCCCGTGTCACGGAAAAGTCACACTTCCTTCCTCCTCGTGGGTCGCTGCGAGGACGCTCCCACGTTTCCTCCCTTAGCCACGCGCCCAGGTGCGCCCGGGCGACCGACTCGCCCCCGATGGATCCTCCGCATGGACGATGATGCGATGAAGGGACCTCGTGAAAGAAAGCTTGCCGGCCAGGGTTAGGGTCGCACAGAGTGCCGCTAGGGTACCAGGCTGAAACCTTAACCTCCCTTCCCGCACGGAAACCCCAAAGGCTTTCCAGTGCATAGCCCAGCATCCAAAGTCCTCGTAGGTCGACGAACTGGCCTGATTTAAGAGCGCAGAGGCACCTGGCTGCACCCGGCCCGGTGACTCTTTCGTTTTTTTTATTTTATTTCCTCTCTTTCACCGTGTGAAAACAAAAGAGGGGCACAGGGAGGAAGGGGGAAAGACACCTCCTACCTTGACTGCCGGTCGCAGCGGATCCGCAGGATGCCTGCGAGATGGGAAGCCGGTTGGACCACCCGTGGGAGCGGCCGAGGTCCCGCACGTGGTCGCATCCACGAAGCTCATCTCGGAGGAAAAAAAAAAAGAAAAAAGTCGACAGATTCGTTCATCCGATTCATGCGAACGATCCTCGAGCAAAACGCCTCTGCCACCATCCTCATCCCTATCTGCCAGGATCGAAGCCGCTGCCTATCGTATGTCCCTACGCAAAGATACTGCTTGCATTAAAGACCTATCAAATGTGGTATTGGTCATAGCAGCGATGTCTGGAATGTATCCTTCCGCTGCACGTCAGATGGAAATAAGAAGAAAAATCAACACATTCGGGATTTTACGATCACTCGAAAAAGATCGGTCGATTCATAACAACTCGAAAATTTTCTAGGCTGCATGAGTTATATCGGCATTTCACTTTGCAACCTCCTCTCTCCCCTCCTCTCCCACTCTCTTCGTATTAGGGTAGAAACGTTTTTCTGACGCATCAACACTTGTCACAAGCCTGCTGAGCTCTCTCAAGCAACGACTGGCCTAGCTGAAGAGAGGCCCCACGGATTCTCCCAGAATTCCTTTCCGATGGTTCGCCGGGCGAGCAAGCAACATTGCGCCCCGCGAAAGGCGCAGTGGGAAAATTCGAGAGCTGTTGGTCCAACAAGTACGACGCGGGGCCACAGCCGCGCGGATGCTTTGCGGGAAGATCTGCGCTGGGAGGGGGGGCCCCGCCTTTTCCACGCCCGCTGCGAAACGCTCCTGAACGGGAAGAAGCCGCGGCTCGCTCGCGAGCACTTCTAGGGAACGTTGTAGTTGGTAGAACGCAAGTCATCAAGGCTACTGTTAAGTGCATGTAGCAGGTCAGAAAGCACCTTGCACGATGCCACGAACGCAGCCAACTTTCCCACCATGCGGAGGATGGTGATAACGTGTGCTTCGGAGTTGCTGCAAGCATTTCACATGTTCCGAGGACTGAGGAAAGGATCAAAGGAATGATAACCGTCGACCACCGAGCCGCCGTTTCATCTCAGGCCACCGATAGCAGCCGAAACGATGGTAGGTGGTTGCGTTCCATCAGGCCGCTCGTAAGGAAAAGTTTCCACAGGTCCCAACGCTCGCAGCAGGAGGACACGGCCTTTTTTTTTTTCACCCCCCCCCCCCCTACTAGCACCAGGAGGAGTTTTAGGATTTTTTAAGCATTTGTAGAACTCATGTCACATAACTCAGCGACGAGTGGTCGGTTTTCCTTTTGATGGATGGAAACATCAGTTTTCTTCGCATTCGGAAACATCGCGCGTACGGGATAATTGCTACGAACGAATTTTCTCGTAAGCCGGATTCGTGGGTGCATCGGAAGCAGAGACGATAAAAGCAAATGCTGAAAAGATTACCTCTTCGCACAGATGAAAATTTCTGATGGAAAAGTTTCCAACGCTACTTCAGATTGTGTCCTTACGGCGTGGTTCCCACTTTGCATGTGAAGATGTCACTCGCTCGGCACCAAGAACACTTGGCGAGTGACGCACTTTACCCTGCTGGCTCGTGTACGAGAAGGATTTTCAGTCCCTAAGAGAGAAAATCTCTGCAAGATCGCGAACGTGCAAAGAAAATCACACGGTGTTGAAAAGTGGGTGACGTTTGCACATCTACAGAGGCATTCGCTCACGAAAATGAAAATTCATTCTTTTGGAGAAGGGCGATTCTTTCGGGAAGGATGAGGTAAATGCCGATGTTCCTGTATATGCTCTTGGCGAGAATGCCTTTCTGAAGCCCTGTCCTTTGAAAATGTGGTAGCCACACATTCAGATACAAAGAAGTAAGATAGCATGCGAAGCGAATTAACCGGTCAAGTGAACTGATCAAAAACTCATGTGGTCGCTGAATTACTGGGCAATGGCGGCAAACAGCCATACCGGCACACTTCGAGCCAATCTTCAAGCTGTGATATTGCAGATGTGGTTTATAAAAAATCACTTGAGGGTCTAACAGCAGCATGACGAGTGGATTTGCGGGTGCTAGCCAGTGTTCAGTATGGACACAGCCAGTAGCTGCAGCCACATCAGCATCCCCTAAAGTTACTTCTTTTCTTTTTTTCTTTTTTTTGCTTTTCTTTTGCATGCACAACTTCGCATCTATCCATCAGAACCTCCTGGGCCACCTAACATGGCGATCATCTGTCTTCTTGCGGTTTTAGGTTTCCGAGTGCTGGTCAGGGAGTCACTGCTAGCTAATGGTTGATAAACAGGCAATATCCTTGTTGCCTGTTTTCTTCGGAGTCAGGAATCTCGAAGGATGGTTTCCCTGCCAATGTCTACTGCTGTGCTTATGAAATTTCATGTAGATGAATGTCGGAGGTTTTGTGGTGGCGTGGCACCATGCGTCGCGGGTTCGAATACTCCGGCAGAAACTGACGCCACTGCGCCGTTGGGTTCCGAGTTCCTCTTGCAATGGCGCTGGTGGGCCGAGACATTCGGGCGTGGCACCGGCGGTGGTTTAAGTCGGAGGCCCCCCATGAAGTGCGGAACAATGGGAGTCGACCTTCGGGTCCTTCCAGGAATCAAGGAGTGGGGAGTTCCCCCTCCGGTCGTACAACGGAAAGCGGAATCCCCACACTGGGAGGACCCTTCCGGTTTCAAGATGGAGCAGAAGCCTTCACAGGCACCTCTCCAGTTGTTCAAGGAGCGGATCCCCCCTGTTGCGGGGAGGACTCTCCGAGCCTCCGCCTCTCCAGAAGAGTGCAAGGAAGCAAGCGAGGGCGTTCCCCCTGCGGGAAGCTGCAGCGCCCCTTTTGAGTTTCGGAAGCGTCCCTTCGGGGTTCTCTTCAGAGGAGTGAACAGGAGCCGTTCCCTTGCGGGCTCCCTCCGGAGAAGAAATTCCTACTAGCAGATCCTTTCCGGGTTCCCTTCGGAGAAGTTGCAATGGAGAGGACCATCCACCCCCCTTCGGGGTTCCGTAGAGGCTAAACTCCGTGTCCAGAATTGAAAGACAAATGGCCTTCAACTGCTTTGATATGTTTGGAGTAAGTCTGTTTTGTCGAGAATGCTCTGAATTCAAATGTAATCCTATTCATGCTAAGGAAAAAGTGCTTTTCTCTTGTGTATCTTGTAGTCAGTACCGAAGTGCAACAAACTTACCTACAGCCACCCCATCCAAACCTGCCCCGACGAAACATTTTCGAGAGGGCGAAAGACTCGACTTTTGAGTACGATGCAAGTGGTTTTCGAATTCTCATCTCAATCGCAGATAAAAGCCCTTGGAAACTTGCTGGGACTGTGATCAGTAGAGCGGATCGATAGCAGCAACAGCATTCCATGCTGCTGCTGCTGCAGCAGCAGCAGTAGCAGCAGCAGCTTTTGCTTTAACTTGCAAGGCCGGGAAAAAAGGATTCCCAACTCGCTTCCTTTTCCCCTCAGTGGAACGCGTTCTGAAATGTTCTGAAAGCGTCCCACATTGCAGAACCTAAAAAAAGGAATGAAAAAATCACAAACATGGGTGTGCAAAAGAGCAGCCAAGATGCTTTTCTACATGGCTTTTTATTTCGGTGAACGATTCATCTCGTACTCTACCTCAAGAGTAAATCGGAAATGCACTCAGATGACGCAGGCAGAGTCACATTTCACGTGAGTGCGTGGACTTCCGAATGCAATGGGAAAACAAAGTATGAGACTGAACATGCAGACAAGGTGAAGACCATAGCGGTGCTCTGAAAAACTGCAGATGGAAGCTGAAAGATGCCAAATAATTCATCACATGTGGAATGATTCTGTTGAAGCAGGCAGGAGCTGTTCACGGCTTCCTACCCAGACTTTGCGAGCAATTCTATCATCCCGTCAATTTTCTGAAGCATACTCGTGCACAGTTCCATGTGTTACCTTGACATCTATGTTGAATACATAAATATTATTGTAGTCTTGCATATTGTATATTAGAAGAAAAAAAGAAACATCGAAAACTAAATATCGCGTTATACAACCCACGCACATTATTATAAGAGCTGCTTAAGGAAGATACATTTCGAGATCTGCGTGCATATCATGTGCAAAACACTGTTAAACGTAAATCCCCTGACAAGGAGATGAACTGATCATTGGAGAAACATCACAAGTCTCTGGACAACCTTTTTGAACTTTCTGGAAAGGAAAACAGCATCCTTGCACATGCAGAGGACCTCAACTTACAAGTTATACTAATTTGTAGATATTGGGAAGCATTCTTTCGGTAGAGAGAAAGAAGGTACTTGGATACTTCCAAACATGTTGCCACTTGGCAATTGTTTTGGAGCCCTGGTTAATTTTTTTTTAACTCACAGTATGGATTTCATCATTTTTGCAAGAGCAGTTTTCATGCTGCGTAAGGTAGATTTGATGTCTGCAATTTCAGTTTGCAAGTTTGTTGCACTTCGGTACTGACTACAAGATACACAAGAGAAAAGCACTTTTTCCTCAGCATGAACAGGATTGCATTCGAATTCAGAGCATTCTCGGCAAAACAGACCTACTCCAAACATATCAAAGCAGTAGCAGGCCATTTGTCTCTCAATTCTGGTCAGGAGTTCAGCATTAATGAATTGCTCTACGGCGGAGTACATACGTCTACATGAAATTTCATAAGCACAGCCATATTTGCAGTTGGCTTCCGAAGATCTCCACAGAGTGGTCTCTGTTCCAGGCACGCATGTTGCAACGATCTCACAGCAAATGTAGCGCACGAACTGGGGATCAACACCCACACCTCCAGACTTTCTCCTTAAAGCAACTCGGAATGCTACGAGTCATTATTTCCAGTTTTTTGAGCCCTGGAGGATGGTGGGAATTCCAGCGGAATCAGCAAGTTCGGAACCGCCTGGGATTCAGGCCCGAAGTGCCTTGACACTCTCACCATTTCAGCAGTCTGGTGCCCGTAAAGGTGCTTAATGAATCACATTCAAGAAGAAGGCTCTCCATAATGAAACGCTCATTGTCTTTTAGGTTGTTCTTAAACAAGCTGCATCCTCAGATGAGTAAAATAAAATGGATATCGGAAGTAAATCATGAGAGCAACACGAAGCAGAATGCAGCATAAGACAATTTAATTTTTGTATAACCCCCATGCAGGTGTCCCATCAGCAGTCTTTGTTATCTTTTTTTTTTTTTTTTGCCTGGAATCCATTCACCGTTGATATCATCGACGGAATGTCAATCGAATGTAAGCAATAATTACCCAGGTTCTCTCGTTGTGTTGCTTGATTTACGTGAGGATAACTTTCAGGATAACTTCATCCAATGATAGATTGGATCAATAGGAATTCTGGAGATGAAGACCCACGCACACTTTTTCAACTGTTGCATCGAACACAAAACACGATTTTGTGGATGCTTCCACAGTGAAATCACAATTCATAACCAATCTACCTGTTCATAATGCATAAAACGTAGCTTGAACACCAGTGTAAAATAACTCGTCTATACACTTTGAGGAATCTAAATTGACGTTTTCAAGTTATTCTCTCAATATCCTCATAGGAGTTGCTCCCTGCAGCATTGTGTATACATTATGAGAAAATGCACTTCTAGAAGGTTCACTTTGCTTGAATCAATCAATTCAGCCGCCAGCATTTGCCATAAAGTACGCATCACTGATTTTACAGATGTGAAGAGATTCAGCCCTAATATTTCAGTAATATATCAACACTTCAGCCCAACTGATATGGATTTTCATATAGATGTGGCACATCTGTTTTGTTTTAACATCATGTAGTGAGAGAATGTGTTAAATATATGTAAATATCCTTCATGTTAAATATATTCTTCTCTTTTGCCGTGTCTTTGAGTAATTCTTACTGGAATTTAACGTTTCACCCACAGGTTCTAGATAATGCACACATGACTGCACATGTATATGTGCAGCCATGTGTACATTCTGGGTAATTTCTGTAGTAATACTGTAAGAGCATAAATTGCTCTGCATTCAGTCAGAACACCCGAAATGATCCACAATAACATTTCCAGTGCAAAAGATTACTCAAGTGAAAGATGTGGTCACTGGATAAATATTCTTGAAAAATAACTGCAACATTCTTGTAACTGCATTTCAGATGATACTGCAAAAATCTACCTTGTTGGGAAACCTGCCCATCTCCAAATGTGAACAGGTGGAAGCACTTGAGCTGAAATTCTGATAGGACGAAAAATGGGACAGACATAACATGCAGAAAGGAAAACTGAGTGCTCAGGAATTTGCTGTAACAGAGATTGAGAGATCAAGGTCAAGTGTGTAATAAATACTCAGACTGGCAACTGGGAAATATATCAGTGTACCTAGTGCACTTACACTCCAGAAGCTCACAAATCAAGCAAACTGACGTTTTTCTTTTTTGGTAAACCATCAAAGTTAATAAACCAAATGAATCACATTTTACTTAAGAAAAAATCTGATATTCAAACTCTTCTTTGTAGTTTGAACTCACACAACCCCAGACATATTGTAGATACTTTAGGTCACATTGTATACAAGCAAAATTGCCCTGGATTCAACTTCCTAAGAAAAATACCCAAATAAAATATTACAAGGTGGGTGGTCCAGATTAGGCTGCTGAACAACTTTGGAGTTCATGGAAATAAGGAAAGATTAGCAAAAGGAACAGCAACATGTTACCAAACAACCAATACAATCCAATGGTATTTTTGACAATACAGTATAAAAAAAGAGAATCAGCAGATCTGGCTCAATCATTTTTATTAAAATGTGCATTAGAATACAGACAGCTTGCAAAGTTATTTTTTTCTGTTTAGTGTTTCAACTTCCTTGAAACTTCCCAGAAAATTTTGAAAAATGACACACCAAAATTGCAATAAAAATCATTACCAAATTAAAAGTTGACATCATCATCTTCTTGAATGTTAACGACCAGTGTGATTTATTGAGGCAATTTCTTTCTGATCAGATTTTGTTTCTGGAATTGGAAGTTGCCATGGCTTAAGAGGGAATGGTTTGGTGAGAAAATATTCATCATTAAGGGCCTAAGGTACAAATTCATACTGTCACATGAAATCAGTTGGCTTACATCTGCAGCTGAAATTCGTTTCTTTTCATCGTACTGGAGAAACAGATGGATTAAGGCCAGAGCTGCCTCACCAACTGTAGGGAATATCTCTTTCAACAAAATGCCATCCATCTGTGAAAAATGAATTTTATGGAAATCAGGCAGCAGTGTATGGCCTGGCCATGACTCTTCAGTTGGAGTTCCCAAGACCTTAATGACTCGACTCAGTTGATCAATATCAGTTTCACCCTAGAAATGGCAAGAGCATGAAACACAGTAACTACCATCTTACTGGGAAAACTGGGAATCCATTGATCAATTCTCCAAATATGCATCCAATGGCCCAAATATCTACACCTTCTGTGTAATTTGTAGAACCATATAATAGCTCTGGAGCTCGATACCATTTTGAAGCTACTTGATGAGAATATGGTTTAACAGAATTCTTGTTATGTAAACGGCACAAACCAAAATCACCTATTTTTAGCTTTCCTTCAGAGTCTATTAAAAGATTTGAAGGTTTTAGGTCCTTAACATCAGAAGTTTACTATACAGAAATTCTCATTACTTACCCTATGAATAATTCCTAATCTGTGGCAATGAGAGATGCCTTTTAAGAGCATAATCATATAAGCTTTGATACAACCTTCTGATAGTTTTCCAGCTTTCAGAACTTGTGACACATCAGATATCATATACTCAAGTACTAACACAAATCCCATTCCATAAGGAAAGAAATCAATCAGTTTGATTACCTACAAAGTGAGTAAACCAAAAAAACATGGAATTATCATGGGGTACCCTTTCATCCTTTAGCAAATTAATACTCATGGCGAAGTTTTGTACAAACTATGCCAGACTGAAATTAAAACCGCATCAAAATCTTTTAATTCTACTTTAAAAACGATAGGCATATGATGATCTTCGAAGGCTTCATTCATGATTGAAATGTGATTCATGATTGAGTTTCAAAACTTACATGTTCGTAATCAAGGTGCTGCAGTGCTTTTACTTCCCGAAACAACCGAATCGGTATTCCATTTTCAATTTTCTTAATGTGTATTTTCTTTAAAGCAACAATCTCTGCGGTGCTTTTTTTGCGTGCTTTCACAACTACACCATGGGCACCTTCACCAATGTTTTCCAAGATCGTATAGTTTTCCATTTAGAAGCTTCATGGCTACTTTGGAAATGCTATGAAACAACTGCTCCAAACCTCTGCCCCCCAACAGTGCGGTGGTCAGCGAACCACGGAACCAAACTTCCGGATCGAAGTCTTCCGTCGTGGAGGCACCCAAGAGTTCTTTTCCTCAGGGCAACGTGTCCCTTCCGTGCACACCTCCGGGCAGGAGATAGCGGGCAAACGAAGAGGGCTGCTTCCGTCAGGTGGCCGCCCATTCCATCACGGGGAGTTCGCTCTGTAGAAATTTCGAGATCCCAGTCGGCGAGACCACCAGAAAATCCCTCGGGGGTACCGTACAAAGGATTTGCTTTGTACAGGAGGCCAAGACCCGACCGCGTACAGCTCGGCTACGCATCAAAGTGTTGAGGCACTCAGATCATTTACTTTTGCTTGTTTTTCCGGTTGTCTTTTTTCGAGAACTGCATTACCCTGCCAGGAATGGTCAACTAGTATCTCTCCTTTAACAAAAGATCGAAGGATTTAACCATCAGAAGAAGCAAAATGAGCATTTTTTAATTTTTAGGATCTTCTTTAGATTTTTTAAAATTTCGGCGATCGAAGTTTTTCTCTTCAGTCTTGTCAGGGAAGCCACTGTGGCACCTAAAATGGAAGCACCTTCATTAACCAAGAAGTGTGCTCAGTTTCCTATTTTGCCCGTCGGCTTAAGCAGCAAACTAACCAAATGCCCTGTTCTATGTGAGAGGCTTTTCAGTTCCGGGGTAGAGTGAATGGCTTCTCTTGCTACCAGAACTCACATCAAACCTACAGCTTCCGCCGCCTTCTCTTACAATTCCAGCAACACGCCTGCTGTGCATGCGGCAGCAGCATGAAGTTCACGCTACCGTGAGCTTGTAAAAGTGATTCGGTAAAAAGTGACCCATTGCCTCGTGCTTTGAGATCCACTTATTTCTCCTGATGCGTTTTTCTTCTCTCTGCAAAAATTCTCACTTCCCACTGTCAAATGCTTTGCACCTTCCTGCTGAAGAAGTGCAAATTCGGTACCACTACGCGCCCGACGTGAGCAGCGGGATGCAATGATGGCACGCGAGAAAAAAATTTGCAGAGAATCCGTCAGACGCCTAGAATCAGTACAGGTGCCAAAGAAGAGCTCTGGGACGCGCGATGTTGACCTGACTTGGCTGGGACGCTGTCAGGAATTAGGAATCGAAAAGTCTGGCCCTCGGCGAAGAATCGCGGCGAGTCAGGAGCATCCGGGTTGATTTCCTAGGCAAGAAGTCTATCTTTCATCTCGAGTGACGGAAGACGAGACGCTCGCGGTGGACTTCGCCACGACATGACCGACCAGTCGGGGTCAGCTGGGAGTGGCGAACGGCCAAACTGGGGCATCGGAGCGAAGCACAGATTTCGCCGAGCCGCAGGTGGCAGCGAACCGTATGCAGTTCTTGACTCCCCGGAGCAGACACGAGAGGAGCTGCACGATCGTGCCTCGGCATGCAGTGCCCCTGACTCTGGGAGTTCCATCCCTCCCTTTCTAGAGGAGCCTAGAGTGCCCTGACTACCTGGCTTAGGGAAGGGGGACTACCCTCCCTCTCCCCGGGATACTCACGGCCCAGCAATCGGGCAGCTCAAGACGTAAGAGGGCCTCCGTCGTGAATTCAGCAAAATCCCTAGCCCAAACCTAAGTGGAACCCACTTCCTGGAAGGGACGATGCTCCCGGAGGGAGGAATAATGCCTCTTGGAGGACCGCCCCCGAGCACCCCACAGGAGTATCTCAATTCCGTAGCTTTTATGACCGAAACTTTCACAACAAACGCGTCAGCTGCTGGACGGAGTCCCCGGCAGCGGGCCGATGATCTCGACGTCTCCGGGAGATGGCACATCCTTCCGGTTGTGGATCCTGCCCTTGCGGTACCTCTTCCGGCGGCGGACGAGGACAGAGAAGGCGCCCAAGCACATCATCACGAAGCATGCGCTCAGGACGACCAGCACCGCACTCGTCTTCCCGCTCGCGAGGGCGTCCCGGAATTCTGGGGAGACAGGACGCGGGATTGGAATCTCCCGAGCGTTTTTCCCGCCCGCACCTCCTCCCGCCTTTCCCCTCGCGGTCCCCGTGGTCACCTCGCAAAAAGTGTCCGCGCGTTCTGTTCCCCTCGGTCAAGAGAGCCTCTTTTCCTTTGTCGGGTTGCCCGTGCCAGGAAGTCCTTGTGCTGCGGAGATTCTCGTCCGGAAGGGGGGTTCGTTCCGGAAGCGAGGGCTTCGTCACCCTCTGGGGAGGCGAGGTCACGAGCTCTGCGCCACCAGGACCGGGAGAGGTCGCGATGCTGTCGATTGCAAAAGCAGCCGCCGTCTCGTTCTTCGGCTCCCTCGCGGGATTCGACCCCTGTTCCACGGATTGACTCTCGCCCGACCTTTGGACCGTCCAGCTTCCGTTTGGTTCTGCGGATGGTCCACCCTGGTCGTCCTTCAGAGTCGAGTTTCGTCCACCCTGGTCGTCCTTCAGCGTCGAGTTTCGTCCACCCTGGTCGTCCTTCATTGTCGGCTTTGATTCACCCTGGCTTGCGGTCAGCATCGAGTTCGGTTCGTCCTGGTCTTCCGTCGGTGTCGAGATGGTCGCCGGCAGGTTTTCGTGCAGTGTCGTGGCGGATTGGTCATGTCCTGTCTTCTGGGTCGGGGTAGGTCTTCCCTGACTTTCGTCCGGTGTCGAGGCTGGTTTCCCGCTGCCCCTCGTCGTCGAGGCTGGTCCACCTTGATCTCGGCTCCCTTCCGAAGAGGGGGCGCCTCCATTCAAACTGACCTGCCAAAGGTCCTCTTGGAGGTTTCCGTTCGAGTCTAGGAGGACCGGGCTGGTGGGAGTGCGGTGCCCTTGCCCCTGTCGCTGCGGTGCATCACCGAGGCTGCCGTTCCTACAGGCGTCTGGGCAGTTGCGTACGACGGAACTTCCCTTGCTCGGGGCACTCACGTGAGGCCGGAGAAACCCTTATGCTTCTCCTCGCTGGGGTCGGCGCCCGACTGGCCACGCTTGGTCTTGTTTTTTACCACTCCGGCGTGGCTCGCGGACGCCGTCGCAGCTCCCGGAGTGCCTCCGCTGGCCTTCGTTGAGGTGATGGTCTTCAGCTGCCCCTGGTCAGGGGAAACCACGTCGCCGCTGAGGGCAAGAATGGAACGCATCCTGGCAGGTTCCACGCTCAAGGTGGTGTCGGGGGCTCCCGAAGGGTCCGACCTCGTCCATTTCTGGGTTTGGGACAGCTGTGCGTACCGCGCGAGTTCCATGACGACCAGGCAGAACGTGCGCCAGATCAAGGAGACGTAGGGCCGGGAGAGGTCGTGTGGGGTCGGATCCGTGTGCTGTCCCCCTGGGACGTCTCCCTTGGAGGCCATCGCGGCAGCTGCGGCGGTCGGCGGTCGGAGGTGCTGCCGCGCCGATCCGCCGGCAAACGACGACGCTCTCCCCAGCTCGTTCGAGAGTTTCTGGCAATTCCTCAGGAAGCTCCCGAACATCTCGTGGAGGTCGGGGTCTAGGAGTCTTCTGCTCCAGAAGGCGTGCCGCAAGTGCGCGATCTCCTCGGAGACCTTGACGCAGTACCAGTGGACGTCGTTCCGGAGCAGCAGCAGGTGATTCCCTGCTTCCTGGACCAAGGTGTCCTGGAAACCGGCGCAGGGGACCCCTTCCGCCCCCTCGAGGCAAAAAGAGCTGTCCAGAGTGCATGCAAGGGTCTCCAGACACGGGAAGTGCTTCCGGATGGCGAGGAGGACGTCCTCCGTGACCTCCGCCGATAACTTCAGTGGGTCCTTTCTGGCGGAGCTCTGGAGCGCGTCCTGCCGAACCTCTTTCAGGCAAAGCGAGCAGTCCGGCCACTCCCTTAGGAAGAACGCCTTCATGCTGGGCCGTTGGACCTTTTCCAGGGTTTTGGAGAGCAAGTTCATGTAGCGGCAGTCCCAGGAGGAAGGACACAACGTGCTCTGCAGCTTCAGGACGAGCGTCGCCCATGTGGAGAATTCGTCAAGCGCCTGCTCCAGAATCTGAGCGCGCATGAGCAGCTCTCCGACCGTGCAGTCTGCAAGGGGGAGAGCCGAGAGATCACTCTGGTTTCCACCCACCGCGCGAGCTATGAGTCCACGGCGGCTCCTTGCCGCTCCCATCCTCCGCCTTCTTCCTCCGGATCTATTCCCTTCCCTCCCGTGAGGCAACCTCCTACCTTGGAGCGAGCAGGAACTCGCCGCCTCGCAGGCCGCCAGGGCGAGCACGACGGACGCGAGCAGCCGGCGCATCCTCATCGCGCTCCCGTTCCTTAGGGATTGCACGCGCGGGTCTGGAGAACCCGGGACGCGTCCCCGGAAGCGGCGTGCGCGAGGGCTTTGCGAGCCCCTGAGGGCGATCCTTGCGCGCAAGGCGGCGCCGACGGCGGGGGCTAACGTGAGGTCTGAGTCTGTCCCCCGAGGGCAGGAAGAGGCGCTCCGTCCCTCCCTCACTGGATGAGGTGGCGCCGCTCGCAAGGGGATACCTCGTGGCGTTTCCGTTCCCCCCCCCCCCTTTTCCCGCGGCACCCGTCTATTTCTAGGAGCGCCCCCTCGCCTCGCTTCCGCTGTTGCCTTCCCCTCCGCTGCGGGCGGGCGCTCCAGACGAGCCGTCGAGAGGAGGCGGTCAAGGCCTTGAGGTGACGGAACTCTCTGCTGGTGCGTGGGCAGGTGGAGACGGAGGACGACCGGCGCTGCTGGCGTGGAGGCAGCGTGGTTCGGTGAGGAGGCGCCCGCTCCAGGGTCTCCGTTGGCTCCGAGAGCTGCCCGCGAGCAAGGAGATCTGCAGGGCTATCTCCGGCGAGGTCGTCAGGTCTCCTTGCCTGCCTGCATCGTCAACACCCCCTGAGGGAGCCTTCGTCCCTGTGGGGAATGGATTCCCGGGAAACCGCTCCCCTGCACTCCGGCGTCGGTTCGTCAACGAGCCAGACGCTCCCCGGTTCTTGACCCTTCCATGCGGGTCCAAACTGCCATGGCACCGCTGGGTCAGGGACCTTACGCAGACGTTGGCGCCAGGCGACTGGTCTCCTGGGATTTTTCCGTGGGAGGCTCTGGGGGCCGACGAGTGGCACACGCGGCGCTGAGAGAAGCCTCCATGGCGCTGCCTGGGAGCAAAGGAGAGCAGGCGCTCGCACGTCTCCACCTGCCTTTCGCACCTGAAAAGGAGAAGAAAAGGGCAAGGGTTCCCTCTGGGGGTGGTGATGATGCAGGCAGGCAAGGAAAACTGACGACCTCTCTAGGGACAACCCCTCAGGATCTCTTCGCTCGCGGACTCCGAGAGCGGCTGCTTCCACAGTGATGGCGGTGGTGCTAGTGCTCTCCGCTAGGGTGGGCACGACACGGGCAGGCGCGGAGCAAAGTCATAGCTCGAACAGCTCCAGGAGTGAATCTGGGTGCGCGCTGCCGGAGGCCCGAGGACAAGCAGACACCCCCGGAAAGAGGAAAAGACCATCCCCGAGACCCCGGCTTGCTGTGGCTCCCTATGCAGGGAGAGAGCATACCCCCGAGAACGTGAAATTTTCTTGGAGGACAAAGCGACTGGAACCACCCTGTACCATTGCCCAGAGGGCAACTTGCGGGGATCTCCGCCTACTACTGTCCTCGTACTGGCGGGTCGCAAGATATGCCCGGAGGCTCCGTGGGCTCCCCAGTGGCCCTTCACCATCCCAGACCCGGACCCCGGAGCGGACTGCAGAGCGAGAGACTCGGGAGAGACGAGACCGGGAGGCGGTCAGTGGAGCGGTCGCTTCCTGTACGGACGGCCCCGCGTTGCGTTGTCTCCGCCACGGAGCGCGGGGCCGCTGTGCCTTTCGACTCGACACCACCCTCTCTTCCAGCCCCTTCCAGGTCAGAGGTCTGCGGCGCCCGTGGAGATCGCCAACCCATCTTTCGAACGGAGGGAGCGGCGGTGCTGCATGTTCTTTCCGCCCGCCCTTCTGTGGACAGCGGCCCAAAGGAAAGCGGGCACCAGGAGAATAGCGGGCTCGGAAGCGAATCTCCCGAAGGTGCGCGCAGATCTTGCGGATCCGACGGGTCCTTCGATCGGCAGCTCTTCTCCCGAGCGAAGGTGACCTGCTCTGCGTCGAGACGACCTACAGAGGGAGAAGGTCGAGCTGTCTCCGTTTGAACTGAGGAGGACAGGTGCGTTCGAGAACCGCCTGCCCATTTGGTTCCCATTGCTGAAACGGAGGACGTTCGGGCTTCGTGCCCAAAGGCAACGCTGGAAAGGATGCCCATCAGTCAGGTCGATGTCACTGTCGAATCTTGAGGCGCAGACGTTTGAATGGATCACTCGATTATGAATCCCTGCTTGCGAGAATGCTCATTAGTTCGTTTCCTTCTTGAAGCTCAGCATCCCCTTGCATAGGGAGTTAAGTTTTCACTTCCCCTCCCCCAGAAAAGGCTGACATAAAACCTTCGGAGCACGAAAGACTGCTTCCGCGTATTGGAGTCATTTTCCATTTGTCACGTAGAAAACATTCCATAGGGACCTCGTAAGATCTGTCGGAGTGCGATTAACTGATGCAGATCGGGTGGAGAGATTTTTTGCTTGATCTTTGTGATCGATTCATGAGCTGATGCATACCAAGTAAACAAACAAACGAGAATGTGCATTCTGTTTTACTGAACTGTTCTTTGCAAACAGCGAAGAAACTGCTTTCAAGGTCACCTTTTACGTTTCTAAATACTAGTTAGATGATTGATGAAATGTTATAAAAGATGACGATACATTTTCTCCCTAATGTTATAAATTAATCAGCCAGCATAAGCCCCTCCACCAAAAACACATCAAACGCACTAGTCACCCAAGGGAATATTTTTCCAACTGAGATTGCTCAAGGAAAATATGTGTGTAAACTCATCGAGCGGAGACAAAAAAAAAACAACAACAACAAAAAAAAAGAGCCTTCGACGGTCGTCCTCCCGTCACATTCTTTCTCTCCAACACCAACCATTGGGAGTCGAGGTGCACGTTGATCACAAACACCAGTCGCTGACACCAATCTTTTGAGCCAGAAGACACAGCAAGCGGTGCGAACGACACCGATTCGCTATGGCCGACCACATGCCAAGATAATAACGAATAGTTCATGTAACTATGAGCTAATGGATATTGAGCAGAAAAGTGTTAATGGAGATTTGCGCCGCTGGCTGGCATCTTTTCTTTTTTTTTTTTCGGTATCAACTGGTAAAGATTGGCTTTCTTTTGTATGTCGTGTCAGGAAGTCATGACATTGTATTACATCAGCAAAAATTTTTTGGATGATGTCGTAATTAACAGTCTTGGTGGTATTTTAGAGTCTCGTGGTTTGGTTGCTGCAGCTGATGAATGGGCAAACTGTGTGACTGACGAGTGATTTTCTGGATTTCTTTCCCGACTTGGAACACGATTTTTTCTGTTCGAAAAATCGAGGATGCTGAACTCATGCAATCAAATCGATTTATATCTGGGGGATATCAAAAAAAATATAAAAACGAGCCGTTCTCTTTGTTTTGCCTTAGATCACCAGTTTCCTTGTCAACTATGTAGAACTCCCTTATTTACACATTTATCACATTGTACTGCGAGCATAGGAGTTTCAGTTATCAACAGAGGTTGTGCCAAGTGGCAGTGCGTCATCACACCCCAGCTGATGATCGCCATGTTGAATGCATTACTGGAGATACTTCAGTAGAAATACCCATCTTACACAGCCTTATTGTAACCGAAAAAAAGAGAATAGCTGTACATAAGCTATATTTATAAATTCAATAAAATGTCAACTGGTATGAGTCCGGAGTAGTAAGTATTTTAGATGCCAATAGTTTTTAGTATTTGAAAGTTGGGAATTTGCATTGGAAAATGTGTTGGTGAAACTGTAACAAAACTTGTATAAATTTGTATTACGGTTAATTGGTTGCCTTGCGTTGTGTTTTATGTATTCTCCATCGGAATGAAATGAAATTACGTAGTTGTGTTCTCATCGGAGGTGTTCTGTATTTCCCATCAGAAGTAAATTGCCCACTTTCATACTGTCAGCATTCATACTGACACCTAGTTGCTAATAATGATAGCGAAGGTGTTTTGCTTGTTATGTTTAAGACCTAGGAATCCTTAGTTCCAATTGTGTTTCTGTTTAGATAATATTTGAAAATTTAAAAGCAGATTTGCTTGTATTGTGAAGCAGAAAATTATCTCAAACGTAGTTGAGAATTAGTGGTCATTCTTTAAGAGTTTTTGCCCCCAAAGCCTCATAGATATTCATGAGGGCACAATCCTGAGTAATTTCTCTTGTCAACTTCACAGAAACAAGTTTTGCTGTCAAGCAAGCTATGTTTGAAGCTGAAGTTTTCAATAAGTACTTGTATCCCAATTCTGTAATTTGAATGGTATTGAAAAGTTGTAATTTTGTTGGGTGATTTGAGGGAATTTATCGGTAAATGTATCATATTTGCTAAGATTTGTTTTTTTGATTTTCTAGTGATTATTTGTTCAAACTGTTACTGATTGGTGACTCAGGTGTAGGAAAATCATGTCTTTTGTTACGTTTTGCGGTGAGTATAACAAAATTTGTCTTCCAACTAATGTTGTATTTTAGGATGATACTTACACTGAAAGCTACATTAGCACCATTGGAGTTGATTTTGTAAGTTGTGTTCTCTCTTTTCAGTATGCATTGTGACAGTGTTTTCCAGAAAATCCGTACAATTGAGTTGGATGGGAAAACTATCAAGCTGCAGATTGTAAGTATCAGTTGGTAATCCCCTACCTAATATGCAAACTTACAGTGGGACACAGCAGGCCAGGAAAGATTTCGAACCATAACTTCCAGTTACTATCGTGGAGCTCATGGCATTATTGTAGTTTATGATGTCACTGACCAAGATTCCTTCAATAATGTGCAGCAGTGGTTACAGGAGATTGATAGATATGCTTCAGAAAATGTTAACAAGCTGTTAGTTGGAAACAAATGTGATCAGGCAGTCAAGAAAGTGGTGGATTATAACACAGCCAAGGTAAGGTTGCATATTTATGTTTTGTTTGTTTGTTTTTGTTTCTGATACATTACTTCATGTTTGCAGGAATATGCGGAAAAGCTGAGTATTCCTTTCTTGGAAACATCGGCCAAAAATGCAACAAATGTTGAGCAAGCCTTTATGACCATGGCTTCTGAAATTAAGAACCGCATGGGTCCTCCTACATCTTCTGGACATCAGACAGGAGGAGTGCACATCAATCAAGGTGTCCCAGTTGATCAAAGCAAGTCAGGATGCTGTTGAATCTTCATTGATAAAAGTTTACAATCTGTGAGCATAGCAAGTTGAATTGGCATTGGCAAGATCCCTAACAGCATCCTTATCTTGTTTAGTTTTTAGTTTTGTTTTTGATCTGTACACACTTTCAAGTTGGTACTCAGCTGCCTCCAAGCAAAAGACTTGCATGTTCAGTTATCATGCAATCAGTGCTCCTTTATGTGTGCACACATAGCATTCCCAAATTTCATTCAGACAATAAAAGCATCAATATCACATGTGGCAATATTAGCAAAATAGCATGGATAATAGCAATGTTTCAGTGATGTAATTCCATTTTTCGTGACTTGCTGTATGTTTTGCAGAAATCTAATTTTTTAACTTTCCATAGTAATGCTTTAATATTATTGCTTTGTTATGTTTTTCTTCAAGTGCAAAAAGGAAAGCAAATTTTTTTCACTTCTTTCAAGGAAATCCCGGGATGTACATTCTGATTGATGTTTAATATTTTCATTTTGAAACTTCAAAATACAAGACATAAATCAGTCTTTACAGCTGATGGAGATTTGAGATTGAGTTTTCTTTTGAATTTTGAAATGTGTGTTTGTAACTCATAATCTGATGAAAGGTAACAACTGTTTTGTTCATGTGATACATTTTAATTGTGTGAAATGTGTGCTGAAGCAATTTTTAATGATCTTTGAAAGATATGTCTTAATGTATATTTGTTATTGAAGAAAAATAATATCAATGGACTTTAACATCATTGCATTTGTGATTCTAGTTATTTTGGCTTCAGGCGTGTTTTCTTTTACTGTGGCTGTAAGTGTTCTCTTTGGTTGCCCGTATTTGTTTGAAGGTTGTTTTTTTGTATAGTTATTGAAAAGCATTCGAAGTGCTTTGGAATCCACTTTTGAATCCATGACTATGATTTCGATGGCTTGATCCAAAATGGCAGTTTTCGAATTTGTGGTCCCCCTTCGAACGTAGGGGGCTGTGGGGCTTTCCCATTTTCTTGCCGCAGTGTCGGTAAAAGTGCCCTGCTCTCGTTTCGTGGGTTGCGCCTGCAGCTTGACCACTGGCACGCCCGCGTCGCTTTTCCGCCCACGTCGCGGATCGATTTTTTCTGCATCGCGATCGTCCCCATCCCAGAGCTGAATTTCCGCTCCGAAGATTCGATCTGGACGGTGGCCGCCGGTCGCGCATTTGACGGCAGGGCAGGGAAAGTACACACACGTACAGTGTGTGTACTTTCCTTTGTCTCGAGTGCAAAGGATTAGGGCGGAGGGTGCCCAGACGGCAAATCCGCCAGGTCAGCCACCGCCCAAACGGATCCTGGGGTTTCGAGCACCATCACTTGAGAAGTCGGGTCTCTCCGTCGCCGCCCTTCCCTTCGTACTTTGCGTCTGTTTTCGTTATCGGTATCGCTTCCGGCAAGAGGAGAGGAATGCCGTGAGCTACTTTAGCTCCACCTCGGTAAGACGAAACTTCACCGAATGGAGGTCGACCGTCCTCCATTGGAAAACGCCGTCGCAGTAAGCCGAGAGTTATCCCAGGATGTTCTTTCCGAGCGCTGGCCATGTGGTGGTGTCCTCGCATGCAAGCGAAGGAACGAACGTTGCACGCAGCAGCACGTCGATCTTTCTCAGACTTTCCTCCTATGCGGCCGTCACAGCACGAGAGTTCGGGCACAGCGGCGATAAGCACATGGCGGATTTACGCAACGCCCTCGGCACCGAGTCGCGCATTTCTTCTGCCTGGAGCGTTTATGTCGTGGCTCCTGTTGACTCATTTGCTATGCAATGATCGGTCATCCGGTTGCGGATTAGTCGACCATCTCACTAATCAGCGGCCCTCCCCCCCCCCCGTTCCAAGTGACGCAGTAGGTGTTGCGAGCGTGCCGCGGTGCGTACCCCTCCCCGCCCGTTCGCGAGACCCCGGGCGGAGGGGGCACGGACTTGCGCAGCACCACCGTCGCGCATTCGGACGGGAGCGTCGCCCGCCAGTCCGACCGGGGCGAAGGTAACGCGCAAAGCTCCCGCTGACGAAAAGCAAAAGGTGGAAGCTGAGCGCCGCACCTGATGCTCGTGCGTTTCATCCCGGGCTTCCCGCCCCCGTCGGCACGGAACTTGCCGCCTCCGTTTCGCCCCCTCTCCAAGCGTCCAGCACTTGGGCATGCACTGAATCCGAAAAGCCCCACTTTTTCGTGCGTCTTCGGTTGCCAAGACGTAGCGAGCTTCCGCTTCAAGTCGTGAGAGTACCGTGTACAAACCCGCCCCTGGTGGACAAGCTGAGTTGCCGAGGGTGGATGCTGGTAGTGACCGTGGGAGGCCCACCGGTGGTTAGTTCGCAGTAGTAGGTGGCTGAATTTCTGTGAGCGAGTGGGAATGCCCCGTTCCTGTCGTGTTTCCCGGATGTATTCTGGGAAATTTTTTGCAGCGTTCGTTCCCGTGTGTGCCAAGGTGCTTGCACGGATGAACAGGTGAGGCATTCCTATACAGTCGTGGGCGGACTGGCGCGCTGCGTTCTCTTTCGACCATCGATTGAGTGTAAGGAGGATGCATTTGGCACAGCCCGCACACGTCAAGATGCCCGTGCCTGCTGTGTTTTCGGGAACACGGAAAGAGAACGAGGTGCAAGAAGAGTGGCGCTGCCTGCGCGCCGTTTCTTTTGGATGTCTCCGATCTGTTTTGTGTTGTCGGTTTCCCGTGAACGCTGTGAAATGACAGCGACCGCAGCGAAACGGTTGCCGCCGTCGCGGTCAGTTCATTCGTCGAGGGAGCAGTCGCGAAGGGGTCTCCGTAGTGCGCCTCCACCCGGTGCCGCGTGGGCTCTTCCGGTTTCCGCTGCCACACTCCACCCAGCAGCAATCGCGATTCCGGGGGGTGGTTTCGGAAGGAGGTATTGGATGTGGCGAGCAGTGTTGCCGCATGGCGCCGCTCGCGTTTTGTGCCTTTTTGAAAAAAGGGCGTCGCCAGGCACGTCCTCTTGCGCGTTCTTTGCAGGCTGCTGTTCCCGCAGAGATGCTTGACACGGTCCCTCCGGTACATTCAGTGAAAAAGAAAGTAACAATAGACAGACAGAGGTGGTAGGCTCTGAGGCCTACCCAGCCCAACCATTCATGGGGGAATGCCGACGAGGTCTGCAACGGGAACGGAGGGGAGGGACTGCAAATCTAGAAACGAAAACAACTGCATCAGCGTGGTGGAGTGCGCACGCCTTCGTGCAAATCGATGCCCAGCCGTGCGCGTGGGTGTGTGCCGGAGTCACCTCCCTCGTAGGTTGCCTCGAGAGACTTAGCGGCAGGAGGGTCCCCGGAGCACCCTTTGCCGCCGGGTCCGCCCAGCGTCCGGTGCTGGCGAGGACGCACCCTACAGCGAGTGAGGAAGAGCCGGCACTGCAAGGGGCACTCTCCCCGGTCCAGGTACGAAGGGAGAATGGAGGGGTGGACTCCGAACCCACCTCAGAGGCTGCAGGCTCCATGTCGCCCTCGTGTGGCCATAGGGCGGGTGCATGCCACTGCATGTCTCGTCCGCCCTTCATCTTCGAGGTCTCTTCGAGGTCCTGTCCCCTCATGCCGGGAAAGGAAGCCCCCAGGGACCGCGCTCCTGGGCAGGGAGCGAGCTGACCAGTCCAGTTCCGATCCTTCCTAGCTGGAGTTTTTTCTGGGCCAGTGCGCCGCCTCTCGTCCCGCTTACTGGTCCGGAAGGTGTGCCCAGCGGCCCTGTCCATGCTGTCCTCAGAGCGAAAGGAAGTACGAAACGCGAACAGCCCTTGGCGGTCTCCTTTCGACGAGGATCCGCCAGGGCTCACTGCGAATGGGGCAGCGGCTTCCCGTGCCCCAGGCGCCCTCATTGCTTCGCGCCCATTCCCTACAGCCGCGACCTTCCTTGTCTTAGTTGCTGCAGAAGCCTCAGCAGCGAACAGCTCGAGATGCCCAAGGGATCCAGCGGATTCTCAGGCCTCGTCCTACAGCATAAGGCATCCTTTCGATTCTCTTAGGCACAGCGCCTTCCTGGGTTGCAGTGCCACTCGAAGAATCACGTGTTGGAGATGGACTCATGGATGGATCCATTAAGGAGTGACCGCGAGAGAGGAGGAGGGTGATGCAGACATTTCTTGGAGTCATCGTCAGGGATCAATCGAACACATAGGAAACGGATCACTTGACAGGGAAACCTGCTCGTGTTCGACAGCTGTGAAGCAACTGGTCAGGGTCCACTCCTCCAAGTGAATGCTCTCTGTTATGTGATTCTCCTTTCTCAAGAGAGGAGTCCAAAACCTTCAGATGGTCTTTGGATTGTTCTGGAGTAGTGCGAATCGAAGTGCATTGCAAAATACTGCGATGTCCAGGAAAAAAAAAATTGCTCTTAGAGCAGCTGTGAAGTCCACACGGGGAGTTTTTTTTTTTTTCTTCTTCTTTTTATTCTCCGCTGTGGCAATGCGTGAAGCAACAGGAAATCGAAATCTTCACAGGTTTCTGTCTCTCCCGTGCCCCGAATCCACCGTTCCTTGTCTCACCCCCGTCTTAGCATTAACTGCAGAATCTAAACCGTTGTCGGGAATCTCAAGAATTGGTGCACATCAGAAGATGGATGGTTTTTAAATCTCGGAAGACAATAATACGTTCGTTGGGCAGCCTTTGCTGGATGCCCGGAACCTGCTGAAGCTGTAAAAGTATACTATCAAGGATAACCGCCACCTGTGTAGTGTTTACGTAAGGACCATATCAGGATAACGGGGACGTGCAAATTGATTTGCTGCCTTGCCAAGCGGCACATTTTAAAGGGAAAACACGATGGAGTTGCGAGGGAGCTGCCTCAAGTGACTGATTCTCGGCAGACGGGGATGCCATGGGGAAAATCGCTCCCCGCCCTTACCTGAACAGGAAACGCCTGAAAAATAGTACGCGAGAAGACATCTAATTCCGACGATGATCAAAAATGAAACTGAAAGAATCCCCACGGGAACGCTTGCTCTAACGAGCCATGCAAAAGTGAAATTATTCAAATCATTCCCATTACGTTGGTCCCTCGTAAGATTGGACGCGCGCACTAAACGGAAGAATAACAGCGAAAATCCTCAAACCCGGTCTCTCCCTTCTCTGAAGCTCCGGGAGCCTAAGACTGTGCAGGGGGAGAGGCGAAAGCAAAAAAGCAGCCGCAAAGAGCCGCAACTTTCCTGCACGTTTTTCTTCTTCTTCGCGACTTTCCTTGTCAACTTGGGAGGCGAAAGTTCACGTGCTGTACGGCCACAGATCGCGTGGAAAGCAGGACATTCGTGGCCAATGGCCCTCCAGCGTTCCAATTACCTGGGGGACCATGCCAATCAGTCACGGTCATTAAGCAAGAGCCCTTATCAGCAACCAATAATGGATGCAGTGCCATCTCGCCAAGTAACTCCACGAGAAATCTCATAAAGTATTTCTCGTGCGATGCCTATCTCAACGGTAACTTAATAGGATTAGGACGAAAAATTCATGACAGCAAAAAATGATTTCCTCATTCCGTGAACGAATGCGTTAATCACACGCATCAAGGAGTTGGAATTTTTCCATGCCCATGCAAAGACATTCGGTATCATTAATGACGATCATGATGCACAAACACTGAACTGCGCGACCTTGCCAAGTCTCCCATGTGCGCACCTTTATTTAATTAAACTTTAATAATGCACCTATGAATGGAATACCTTCAGGTTGCTCATGATTTCACACTTTCATTGAAAACAATGATCCTTCCCACACGACTTACGGCCGGCTGGCCCCATTGCTCGCATCGAAAAGGTTGGCCATGAATGCTTTCGTTTCAAGAGCGCATTTTTGAGAAACCGTGGAAAGCTCAATATGAGCGGCAGTGCGTTCTTTCCATAGAATGCTGCGTGAAGCAGAACACATGAAACACACTTAGGTCAAGGAATCTTGAAACAGCTCGTCCACTTTTATCAAAGTGGAATTCGGCGGTTGCTGAACGAAAAAGCGCGTTAGACTCAGCAGTGAAAGAGAGACTCAGCAGTGAAAGAGAGAGAGAGAGAGAGAGAGAGAGAAATCGGCCATACCAACGTTCCACCATCTGCCCATCAAGACAATGAATGACCGTTCAAAAGTGAAATCAAATCAAAAGTGTGGGCTTTTCAACTGTGTATCCATGCAAAGCCTACTTCCAAGTTCCTTATTTACACCTTCTTGTAGCAGGAAATCACTCTCCTATCTCAGCTGCTTCAATTAACCCAACTTCTCTTAGCGGATTCTGCAGAAATGAAAGCAACAAAATCACAAGGAATCATTCTATTAATAAGGTCGAGAGCGCCGCGTTCCTGCAACAATTCTAGCTGGAGGCGTAATAGCAATGTCCAAGAAATCGCCAACACAGAACCGACACCCAACTAAAGATTTAGCATCATCATTTCCTTTCTGGCCGGAGCATGTTGTCCCAATATCTCGCATACGGTACCCTGGTCCACGAACATCAGGAAAAACAAGTGCGAAATCAAAATAAGTTCCTTTCCTCCTGGAATCCGGATTCACTTCTTTGATTAACCCTGTTAGCTCCTTTAATGTGGCATCCATCCTGAAAATCCATCTACTTTGCGTTCTGCTTCACATTCTTTACTTACCATGTGTAAATCTGGAGCTCATTTGCAGGCACATTACCACGGGAATACTCACTCAATGTATGATGTCTGGTATTACTGCAGAATACACGCAGCAAAAGAGGGCATGTCTATAAAATTGCAGTAGAAATCACCAATCACCATCAAACACTTTGCAACACATAGCAGTCAAATGAACTGCACTTTATGAAACAAAACAAAATGCAAGAAAAACATACATAAGAAACTTTTTGTTTGCATTCACAAATACCAGAGTCAACATAGCATTTACTAGCTGAAACAGATTCAAAACTGAGTCCAGTTCAAATTCTGGAGTCTTCAACAATTACTAAAATAAAACCTGATTTTGTTCTAATCATGGAAACCCTTGGAGACTCCAGAAGTAGATTTCAAAAACCTGATGCATAAACAGATATCCAGAAAATTTACTACAATAAAACTTGATTTTGTTCCAAATTTTCAATTATCTTCTGTATATCTATGCATGCATCAGACTTACAACGATGGAAAAACAGTGAACAAACATCAAAAATAGTAAAGATTTGGAAAAACAGTAAAGTTATTCTGATATCTGAATCATCATCATTACAAACAGCATTTATGATATTAAACAATCCCTTATCATGAATTTCACTTTATTAAGAAATCTCACAAGAAGAGAACCATTGCAAAGTCATTATACTGCAGGACACTAATAATGAAGATCATTCATCATGGACTTAATAATTGCAATTCATTTATTTACAAGCTTACTTCACTATTTTTCTTGAATCTTGAATGTAAAAGTTAGCACAATGAACTTACTAACTGTTTCTTTACTTACAGAGGGCATCAGATCCAAAACCACACCTGTTCCTAAAGCACTACATCAGTTCTGTGAAACAAAATCTTTATCTTAAAATCAAATAAGTTAACATCTCCATCTTCTGATCATGTTTAGAAAACATTCAAGCCATAGCAAAAAAAATTCAGATGTTGTCTTCAAAACCTTGTATGGAAAGGGGAAGCTATATTTTCCAATCCTTCAGATCTTCATATGAGTAAAAATATACAGCACCGAAAACCCATAAGGAAAAAAAACAACACTGCATAACGACTGAATCAACCCAGCACTTTTCTTAGTGCACTTTCAGGATGCATCATCAAATAACTTACTGGAACACCAAGTTCAACTTTTTACAGCAATGCGAATGCATTCTCTCGAGAAGCTTGTGATGCACAGATTGAGAAGCTCAAACATATGTATGGGCAACAGATGAAATTACGTTTCAAACATAATTTCATTCAAATTGATCAAAATTTCTTAGGTACTCCCATCATTTTTCTGGTGTTCGGCAGTAAGGGTATAAAAACTCATATACATTTCACACATTCATTTTACTCGAAAATTTAACTTGAAGTTCCAGACGCTGCAACTGATTTTAAGCAGTTTTGTAACTTTGTACCAATTAAAAACAACGGTATTACAGAGTACAACAACTTGTAGGAAAAGATCACAAGTACCATAATACAATGCCAGACCTAAAACAGTGTGCGACAAGTTTCTATACACGGTGACTGGGGCAATAATGATGGGAAAGTCTCTGAAACGTTGGTGTGGTTAAACTGCATATCAAATTTTGTAAAATGTCCACACCCCAAATTATGAATATCTTGCACCTTATAACTAGGAAACGATGAGGGTGACGAGAGGGAATCAAGAAATCTGCGTATGCAGCTCCCGTGAATACAAACGAAATCCGATGTTCCTAATACATACGCAGACGTACGCAGATTCACAACAAATGAAGGAACAAAGTTTACATTTAACATTAACACTTGGTAATTCACACGAACACTATACTTACTTTTTCCCTATCCACAGGCTTTTCAGGTTCCGGTTTTTCCTCCACAATCATAGACTCCACAACTGCAGCCATGTTTAGTATTTCACAAAACTCACTCTTAGTGATTCCAAAGTGAGTCCGCTACCTACCGCGCTCCAAACCATCAACAAGGATTACCTCTTGAAATTTTTTAAATGCATTTTTCTAGAAACATAAGTAAAATCCAATGTAGATGATGCATAAAGTGACGACTAATTAAAATTACAAGTATGATAAGTAAAGTATAGGAAATTTAGTACACGTCTCAATGTGAAAAAAAACAAAGCTGACTCAATTTGTGCAATTATCTGTAAAAAATACTTTAAATTCATTTTTTACATTTATTGGAAATGCAGGTTTTTCGTTTTAGATAATTCAAATAATTTCCTCATTTATGCTCCAAAAAGCTCGTATTAAATAGTACTGGAGTCAAAACGACTGACGAGACAAAGTGGTTAGTAACATGGAAGTTTGACGATGCTCGTGAAGTAAAATCAACAAAAGATTTTATTTGAAACTTTTCATTTGCTCTCTAATGTTTCCCTATCTTAAATGCGTAGATGCAACTTCAGCCAGCATCTACACATTTCAATTCTGTTTCTATGGATGCATAAACTTTCCAAGAAAAAGCAAAGACACGCATTTACAGCTGCATTTTAATGCATTGAGAAGACATCTGAATCATACAAACAAACTCCAAAAATTCATTCATAGCTGGATGATATTTTCCGTAAATTATCGTGTAATTATTGAATCTCCATATTCTAATCAGTCATAATTTTGCAACTTCGGTTAAGATCACTTCTTTAGAATGCATTTTAATCTGTATCGTTTGTTGGTCAGGACTAGAATTTCGAGGACAGGAATTTGACATCAATTTGTTGCTTTGGTTTGTTCGAGTCTTCAGCTATCATATCCCAAGCAGTAACTGCTGCAAATTGAAAACCACAGAAATATCGAACTGACCCTGCAGAAACAAAGAGAAAATTAAGAGATACCATGCGCCCGTGCATTTGGAAAAGCTGCAGCTCATTGTTCATTAGTTCAAGGTAACCTTGGAACGACTGTCCTGATTTACATAGTAAAGACTAATAAAGCTGGTTTTCAACAGACGAACTTAGACGATCAATACTTTTAACTGCATATGCATGTTGATTTTCACTATCGATTACGACGGGCAGTATATGGGTCCAGGGTAATTTTGATAATGATCTTTAACAGTCATAAATGACGCATATGAACTCCTTCAAGCAGATATGTAAAGTCGCGAATTTATTAGCTGAGAATGCGAATGAAGATGTAGCATAGAAAAGACTAATTATTTTTGAACAAGAATCAGGCCATGCACCCGAACCGGTTTGCTATTTTGAAAGCAGGATTTCTAAGAAAGAAGCAAACTAACGTTTGAAAGATGTTACATTAGTATCTATGAAGTATCCAGGACATCTGCACTTGTACGTAATGTAGCATTACTGCAAGGAAAATCTGCATATGTGCATGTACTAATTTCTGCTACTATTTTCTACAAAGATAAAGAATGAAACTTGAAAAATACTATCTAGAAGTGCTGAAGATCTTCGCAGGTCACGTGAGGTGATCATGGACACTGTATATACTTCCTGTCTAATACATTGCCACCAGTCTCGTCATTAATGAAAGGAAGCAAAAAATAAAAGTCTTCTACGAGCAACCCAAAATCGTAAGCGACGATCAATATCACCATCAAATTGGAACGTAAAGCTTCCAGGCAGCTAAGCGTGTTACTTGCAGTACAACTTGAAGTTTTGTAGCTAATGCGAATGTCACACAAAGGACAAATTTCAGTTCTACTCGTTTTCGTGAGCACGTGCTCAGACAACATTTTCTTTTATAGAGTTCAGAACTCGAAAACATTTCCGACACAAGTTGGGCTTTTTCCTTCTCTGTAAGAGACACCATTTCCCTGGAACCTTACACAGTGCTCCCGGTAGCAGGAGGATGAGGTTTGACACCAGATACTGCTGCGAAGGGGTGGATTTTTGAAATCGTGGGTGGGAGGCTGAGAGAGAGAAATGGAACAGCAGGAAGTCGAGTAACAGCAGCAGCAGGCCAAGAAACCACTCTTTGAAGGGGCTGCATCCACATAGGAAACTCCATAGGTCTTCTCTTCTACACAGACTTTCAAGAAGCGATTATTCAATAGCCCCGGTGGAATGATTCTTGGTGCATAACGGAGGATATATGGAGTAGCAGAGATACGCTTAGCTTCAGCAGCGACTGGATAGAGCAGAACTCCATGTCGAGGACTTGTGTTGAGCGGACATTTGACAAGTGGCTGTACTGACACAGAGAGCTGACTAGCGGGAAGACGGAATTAATGAGGACATCCTCGAACCTTCCTGGAACAGAATGGCGGCCAGAGGGACAGATGCGGAGTTTTCCAAATAGTAGAGAACAGATCGAGAGTAGTAGGAACCAAGATGGTCTTTTTATTCCTCCCTGGTATGCAGACCGCGATAGAGGTTGAAATTAAGAGTAAGTGACTTGAGCTCTCCTGACATCCTCAGTTTCCTTGATTGCATAAAAGTGGGAAACTCGTTAAGAAGAATACTACTGTGGCACTGTGGACACCGATGTCGATGATGCAGTTCTTTGATGCAGGCAGGTGCCCATTTGCTTCAAAGCAAGTTCCTGAACTTGTTTGGAACCCTTGGATACTAACTGAGAAGAAGGAAGCAGCAGGATGGAGGCACCTCACCTGTAAGGAAGTATGCACAGGCAATCAGAATACAAATCCACGCACACAACAAGTAAGGGATGACGGCCATTGACAGTACTGCTGACATTTTTTTATGGAAGAAGACCAAGAAGAAGGAGGGACTGTTTCCTATGTCGAAGGAGTTCTCTAGCCACAATACTCACTGAGGACTCTCGTTGACGATGGAATAATAAAGGTTCAGGCTATTCCCTTCCAGAATCTTCCGCAAAAACGTATACTTCATGGTATGGTTTCCAGACGCCATCGTTGACCAAAAGAAAAGAGTGGGGATATCTTCAAGGGGATGTGCCAGCATGACTAGACATCTAGTCCCCCGCCGTTTCCTCGGGGCTGGTCGGGCTGGACAGATCCCTGATGCGCCTCTTCCAAAAGGAAGAGCGGCAGCCTCGAGCTCCCCTAGCGGCTTCAGGTCTCCTAGCTAGCTTTGCGCTTCTTCCTCATGCGAAGAGATGGCGCGCGCAGCCTTCCCATGCAATCGGGTCATAGGAAAAGTGGCTTAAGCACCGTCGGGGCACTTTCTTCATCCACCGTTCCCAGCCGGCGGGACCCTCTTCGCACCTGCTGCCGTGTACTTGTCACGGGACAGTTCCGCGTGCTCGTGGGGGTGGCACTTGAGCGTAATCTAAATCCGACCGCTCACGTGTGCATCCAGGCGTCTACAAGGAGGAAGCTCGCTGGTGTGCACAGAACACGTGTATATGTAAACGTTCGCAAGCTGGTGTGCAAGAGATGCCTGTACTCTGATTTGGATGCTCACTGGATATGTACTCATGAGTACATGTGTGTGGATGGATGCGCACATGCATGTGGACAAAAAAAGATGTGTACGTTTCCAGTCTAACCATATAAACATACTGGATACATACATGTCTTACATCTGGATACAACACATGAAGGTACACACGTGTGCATATATCCCATGTGTGCACATTTGCTTTCACGAAGACATCTCGTTTCTACGCTCACAAGTGTTCACATGACCGCGTACACCCACGCAGGTTTGCAGGTATGCGCGTGCGCTGACACGCATAAGTACATGTGACAGCGCAGATATTTTTTGTAGACATACATTGTATACGCGCATGCGCACGCCGGCACGTGCACAGTGAGCACGCACTTGTAATCACGTCGGAGCGCTACGCGAAGACAGAGCCACTGCAGGACAAACGCAGGATGGGTGTACTCCGAGAGTTCGCGGCGCGGCTCAAGCGGGCGACTTCTCGAAGGGATTTCTCTAACTCCTTCCTCTGAGCTTCCGACCCCTCCCATGACGGACCGCGTTGATCCCTGCTCCCGCAGGATTTTGCGCTTCGCGACCGGCGGTCCAGATGCAGCCCTATCCCGGACACCCTCTTTCTCGTTCTTCCTCAAGCGAGGCAGGTGCCCATTTGCTTCCGGTGCCCTCGCTTTGGGCAGTGAGGCATGGCGGGCTGGAAAGGGTGCACGCCAGGACCGAAAGGGACGACTTCATGCAGTACCCTGCGTCCAGTGTGTACGAAACTGGACACCCGGAGCTTCGAACCCGCTGTTTAAGTTCCGGGATTCCAACCGTCGACTCAGAGGGTCAACTCTGGGGTCAGAGATGGCGAGCCGGAGGCTGCGAGGCGTCTGGAGAGAAGTGGCTCGTGGAGGCTTCTATGCATAGGCACTGCGGCCTCCCTCCCCTACGCCGAGCGTCGGCACCTCCTCCGTGGTTACTGCGCCGACGTAGCAGGGGCGGCTTCCGCCTTCCTCCAAAGATGAATCTTTCGATCCCCACTAGTCTTTTGTGACCACGCACGAGAGGAACGCGGAAACATTCCCCGCCCCCGTCCTTGGACTGAACTACCTCTGTTTGCTCTCGGGGATAGGGGGGCGCAAAGTGCTTCAGGGGCGGAACGCAGACGCACGTGCCCTCGTAGCTGCTACACGCAACCGGGTTCCGCATCCTCGGCTATCCCGAGTCCGGGGTACCGAGGATGAAGGATGAGGCTGTTCCTGGCGTCTCGCACAGACTTCGCGCGACGAAGGCGCGAGCGGTTCGCTGCCCGACCGCGAGGGAGCCCGCGGGCCAAGCCTGCCTCTTGCGTGGGGCGAGCAGCACTGGAAAAGCCTACGCTGCTCGCAGGATCCGCACGCCGGAGCGACCGGCCAGCTGCTTGACTCGGCGGCTCACCAACAATGAGTGCAGCTGCTCGAGTCGGCGAATCGCACCAACAATGAGAACCCGCTCCGATATTGTTAGGCTTTCTATTTTTAGTTGCTTGGTCCGTCCGGCTTGTCCCCTGCCGTTGCGGGTAGCGCTGTGCGCAACCAGCTGCGATCGCACGGGTGCAGAGCAAAGGGAGTGAACCCTCGTGAAACCATCCGGTGCTCTCCTACCGGAGCAGGGAGATACCGGGAGAGGGAAAAATGTCAGTGCCCCGGGAAGAACAGCCGTCGTCATTGCGACGAGCTTACGCGTGTTTCAGGAAGGGGACGCGTCGTAACGGCAGACGGGACGGGAGCTTCCTTTCTGGAAGGTGTTCTGAAGCAGAGAAGGCTTGGAGGCGCACAGTGGATGGAGGAGGGAGAGGGGAGGGAAGGAGGGAGGAGAAGAGGAAGTCTTTTCTTTTTCAGTAGGGAGAGCGAGTTCGAGGCGCTGTGGCTCCTCCAGGTCACTCGTTAGGAAGGCGGCGTACCGCACGAGACGGCGTGGCGACGGTTCATTGCCAAAGGTTCGGCCAGAGCGAGGCTACGGGAGTGCGACGGGTAGACGCTTGACGTGCCGCCAGTCTGCAGTCTCGGGATGGAGCGGTCTGCGTTTCGCAATTCTCGCGCCGCTCCGCTCAGGCGAGAGAGAGAGAGAGAGAGAAAGAAGGGGGGGGGACACGGATGCTAACGCATGGGCACAGCAGAGAACCCAACGCACAAGAAGATGCAAAGTGCGCTCACTCCGGAGCTCTATGGGATCCTTTTCTTCCTTGTGCAGAGTTTTCGCCCGCCAGGCCCGCGATCGGCTGCTGGCAGATCCCGACGCCTCTGGGGAGACCTCAAGGGATGACCTCGAAGTCGACCTCCTCCGGGAACACCAGACCGTCCCGTTCGTTAGGTCTTCTTTCACCCAAAGGAGTGTCCCTGCGCGTCAGAGACTCGGAGGAGTGCCTGGTAGAGACTGGGACGACCGGAATCCCGGGGGAAACCCGAGGATACCAGTCCTCCCTCTTGGCAGGGAACGGCCGGGACACGGGCGGACCAAATACTCCTGGCAGGGCGCGGACTCGGCTGGTTCCTCCTGCCTTCCCCGGAGCTCGTGACAGTCAAACAATCGGCAAGGCAGCGGAGGTCACGGAGGTCACCCACCGACGGAAATCGCCACACCATCGGGCAGGAAAGCAGTAGGAACGCTCCACTCTGAGCGGCGCTCCCTGCAGGGAACTCGGGGGGAGGGGACAGAGAACTCACAGGTCGTCCACTGACCACATCCCACCTTCCCGTGCTCCTCGGCCGTCGCCTGGAAACGGGGAGGAGGAAGGCGAGGGCCCGCGAGGAAACAACCCTCAGGAACTACCGGCCCGCACTGTGGGGCGCAGCCCGGGAAGTTCCGTCGATGGCAAAGCGCCAGTTGGGCGATCTGACTGCTGCTCGACCTTGTGGGCCGGCTGCCTTCACTCCTCCCCTTGGGGGGCAGCTCCCTCTCAACATCCTCAGGAAGCCCCGGAGAGGTTCAGAGAAAGGAGAGAACTGCGGTGGGCGCACGAAGGACTCCGGGGCGGCTTTGAAGACGGGAGGAGGCCCCTGGCCATCAGAGGCCGCACACTAAGCGCGGGTCTGACCACGAAAGCAGGAAGGGGAGGGGAAGAACGGGTTGATCCTCACGGACCCTCCCTCTGCGCAAGGACGCGGGCCGCCAACTCTCCCGAGGGAACCCTTGCTTGAACCCTCCGTCCCGTCTCCGGGAAACCGCGCCTCCTCCCGGCCAGTCACGGCCTCAGAGCCCTCTCTCGACGCCTCAGCCCTCGGGCTTCTCCGCGGACACGCCAGGTGTCTCCTCGGCCCCTCCCGGATTCCTCTCCGAAGAGGCCGCGTCGAGCGCGCAGTTCCCCCTGGCGGGAGGGGAAGGGGGTGAGGCGTTCGCCGCAGCTGCGCCTCCTGGTGATGCCGAGGTCAAGGAGATCGGCAGGTGCGAGCAGGTGCATGCGCGGAGGGGGGGGGTCCCGGTCAGCCGGGGAAGACAAAGAAAGGGAAAAGATGGAGAGGCTGCACGGCTCGGACCGCCGCTTCAAGGGCAGAGCGATGAGGAGCAGCGGCGAGGCTGCGTGAGGAGGGGCCGTCTCTCTGGAAATGCTTGCTGGGGTCTCGCTTCGCCCCCCCATCCTTCCGGAGCGAGGACGACTCCGGCAAGCAAGGGAGCACGCCATCGGTGGTAGGGCACGCGCCCTCCCCTCCGTCCGCCCTCGGAGGCGCTACTCCCCGGAACGGCTCCTGTGGGATTTTCGCTCCTGTCCCCCGGCCCCTGCCCTCGCCGAGGGTCCACTCCGCCCGGCTGGCCCTTGCCTCCCCCTTTTCGCTTCTTTTCTTCTCAACCGGAAAGGCGGAGGGAGACGTTCGAGGCGGGGTTTCGAGCGAAGACTCCTCCTCGCGGTCCCTCCCGGAGTGTCCCGCGGGAATGCTGAGGAGGAGTTAGGGGGGACTCCCTTCGGCCCCGCCTCTCAGGTGCGCTTCGGGGAAAGAAGACAGAAGGTAGGGATCGGATGATTCCACTCCCCCCCACCTCGCGTCCCCTAGCCGCCAGCAGAGGATCCGCCCTCGCACGCCAGAAGTCGCGGTGCTGCCGTCCACTTCCGCTCTCGGCACACCACGGAAGGGAAGCTGGAAAAAGGACAGGAAAAAAAAGCTCCCTGCCGAGACATAGGAAATGCGGAGAACCCTTCCGACAATGCTCCCCGAAGATTCGGACACCATGGAGACATAGGAGGTAGAGTTTCCCGAGGGAAGGAGAGATGCCTAGTCCGGAAGGTCCCGCCGCGTCAAAGGGAAGTTTCCTGAAGACGTCCCCAAGGAAGAGAGGGAGGTCAGCACAGCGCAAAGGTTCGCGCTGCCAGTCCATCGCCCCTCCCCTCCTCCTTCCACTTCTCATCATCGTAGGCGGGGATGCAGCCCCCTTGGTGGTCTCGCATCCCCTCGTAGCAACGCCGTACCGCCGAGCGGCGCCGTGGCGATTTTAGCCGAGGTCTCCAGTCACCACGGCGACATCTGGACGACATGCCATCGGGCAGACCACGAGGGAAGGCCCCGGTCGGCTCCTGTCGGCGGGATCAGGGGGGGGACCTCCCGGAGCCTCTCTTGAGGGACGTTCTCAGAAGGGAAGACTCCAAGTGGCAGCCGGGAAGGGACTGCCTGCTGCGAAATACCCTCCTCGGGGCCCTCTCCCCCTTCAGACACGACAAGGGGTGAACTGGGGAGGAAGGGGACGAGGAACGAGCGGCTCCCGAGCCGCCCTGGGGAGATGGCGGTGCTCGAGTGGCTCCTCTCCTGTTTCTGCCGACAGAAGCAGACCGGGGCCTTCCCTTGCTACCCACCTGACGGCAGGTCGTCGTGACGTCGCCATGGCGACCGGTTGCCCGTTCGCGCCAGCCTCGCGGGAGGCGTCCCTCCCTCCCTTCCTCTCCGACTACCATCGCTTCTCTCCTCCCTCCGCGCGGCAAGCCTCGGATGGCACCCTGAAAGTTTCCTTGGAAACCGCCTCTGCAGCTGCAGCCTCCAATTCACCGGCTTCGGGAAGATCGTTTCCCCTCGGGGTCTCGGATGCTGCGTTCCTCGGGTGGCAGGTGTTCCGAGAGCCGCGTGCCTCTCTCGCTCTCTCGGGCGCCCGCCAGAGGCGCGGAGATCGGGTAGGGAAAGGGAGCTCCAGCCCCGAGGCAGACGTGTGGCCGGGGACCACGGTGGGAAAGCCGCTCTCCCCGGGTGTTGCTAGGCGGCCGGGGAGGGACGCTGCGCGACGCAGGGGGAGGCGCAGTCTGGAGTGGAGAGTGTGGGGGGATATCGGAGCGGCGACCGTGGCAACGGGCAGGCCCACCGACCGCCAGAGTTCGGCGCTCCAAGGGGACATCCTCCTCAGGATCTCCAGCCGAGCTGCATCCTCACCTGCCCGGGGCCGGGAGAGATGCCGGGCAGGCGACCGGTGGAGGAGCTGCAGCACTCCCGATCGCATCCCTCGCGGGACGCCTCTTTTCGGAGCCCCTCGGGGGAAAATTGGGGGTGGGGTGGAAGAGAGCAGGCAAAGTGCACTGGCGATCCCCCGCTGATGGAGCACAGGCGTGGTGGTCTCGCAGTTGCCTTTCCGCTTCTCTTTGCCTTTGTTCTCATCTGCGGCGGCGCGCTGTCCTTTTGATGGGAGTCTCACCGCATCCCCATAGGCATCGAGGGTGCCTGGACCACGTGCGGAAGGGAGAGGATGCCCTCGCCCAGACCAGGAGGGCGTGGAATTCCTGGGGGAGGCGTCGAGGCAGGCCGTCTGGCTTGGACACGCTCCGGAGGGTCAGCGAATGGGGGCGAAGGGTTAGAAGCGGTCCCCTTCTTCCAAGGTGGGCCCTCGAACCACCTCAACCAACCACAGTCGCCCTGGAGAAGCCCCGAACGCGCTCTCTCTCCCCTCCGGAGGAGGGAGGAAAGGATTCCCTGTGGGAAGCTTCCGGCGCCCTTCCCTTGTTGCGCCCTCGTCCCTTCGTGGAGCTCCGATGGGCGCGAGCGCGCCGTAGGCTGCTTCATTCGCCCCTCCCCTCCCCCATCCTCGGCTTCCACTGCGGAAAGGAGGGTGGTGCGCGCGCAGAGCGGAAGGCGCGTGGATCTCCAGCTAAGGAGAGGGAGAGAGGAGTTCCCTTCTCCGGGAGCGGAACCGACGAGGCCTCTGCCGGGTTCATATCCCGAGCAGGAGGCTGCGAGCGCGTCGCTCCGATCAGTCGAGAACGCCTGGCGGGCCGGGAGCTATGTGCTCGTGCGAGTCGTTGGTTACTCTGGAGGGTGCCGGGCTCTGGCGACCAGTTGAGGGGGAGGAAGGGGGAGAAGGCAAAAACAAATGGAAGGGGAGGGAAGGGGTGAGGGAGGAGGAGAAGACGAATCGGCGCGTTCGGCGAGCGCGGGAAGGTGAGCACGAACGAGTGGGGGTGGTGGGTGATGAAGGGTGGGGACCGATTCGCCGTAGCGGTAGCGACTGAGCGCCTTTTCATGTGCGAAGCAGGCGCCCCACGCGAGGCTCCAGGCAATGGAAAGTCTTGGCAACCGCGGAGTAAACGGGCAGGTGAGAGAGGCAGCGAACTGGAGGATCGAACTCGCCGCACGTCGCATCGCTGATCCATTAATCACCGGGAATTAAAACGACGTGAAGTGCCGTGCACCGAGAGGGGGAGGGAAGGAGGAGCGGCGACTCCCACCCGTCCCGAGGCTATCGTGACGCGCGCCGCCGGAGGCGAGGATTCCTTTCTGGCCGTCCCGGACCCTCCGATACGTCAGTGCGCCTAAGCCTGCTTTCCGCTTCTCTTTTTGCCTTTGTTCTCATCTTCGGCCGCGCGTGGTCCTTCGGATGGGAGTCTCGCCGCATCCCTGCCAGCAGCGAGAGTGCCTGGACCGCGTGCGGAAGGGAGAAGATGCCCTAGCCCAGGCTGGGAGTTTTGCTGGAAGCCGGGGAGGAAACTCGGAAAGGCCAGCCGAGAGAACTGGATTGGTCGACTGTCCCATTTAGACGAGGCGTCGGCGCGCGAGCGAGAGCCCCGCCTCCGTCGCTGCCGACTGACACGTGCGGCCAAGCCCCCGGGGCCAACCAACCAACTGGCCGGGAACGCCCTGCATTTCTCCTCCTCGAGGAACGCACGCAAAAAAAAAAAAGGGCGGGGAAGGTGGGTGAAGCAGCTGGCACTCCTGCCCGTGAAGAGCGCGCTTTCCCGAACCACGCTTGGCAGGACGGTCCCTGTTGACGGGCAGCTCCAACTTCTGTCTTCCTGCCCCGCACCAGGACGCCCCTCGGGTGTCGGCGACGCTTCCCATTTCTATCGCCCACCGCTGAGGGTGACGAGCAAAATGGAGGGGGCGGGGAAAAGTAGGGGACCTTCGACCCGTAGGAGGGAAATCCTTCGTTTCCCGCGGCCTCCTGGTTCGTCGTCACGAGCCAAAAGGCCCGAAGAGAGCCCGCTCTCTAAAAATAGACTTCCCGGAAGGAAGGCACTGCTCGAAGGGAGCGCCGGGGAGTAGGAGAGGTGCCTCCTCTGAACCATCTGCTTCCTCTTCGGGGTGCACACTCCGCCCCCATCTTTTACTTTCGCACCCTGGGCAAGAAGGGCGAAAAGAGCGCGGGACCGCTGCTGCCGCCTAGTGGGACAGCTCGGCCACGGCCGGAGTGCGCGGTCGTTTGGGGCCCGGCACGAAGGAGGCGATCCATTTCCAGGACGACCGGAGGACAAGCCCTGTGCAGGGACCGTCCTGCCCTCGGAAGGGGGGCTCCTGAGTGGCCTCTTGCCTCTGCCACAGACCACGAGCCTCCCGGTCCACGCGTGGCATTCGTGGGGCCTGCTTCCTCGGAGGCGCTGGCCAGTGAGAGCAGCCCTCCCGCGAGTACGCCCTCCCCTCCGCCTGTCCTCCCTGAGCCGCGAGCGTGTGAGCGCAATCTCGGGGGAGGGGCGGGGGCCGGGCAAGCCCGTCGTCAGGGGGACGCCCTTCTGCCTTTGCTCCTCTTCCTCCTCCCCTCAGAGGCGCGCGTTGCCTGGGAAACCCGCCGCGCGACTGCGAGTGGAGCGCACGCGACGCCCAAAGGCCTCACGCGAACCTCACCCCCTTCCTCCCCCCTCTCTCTTTCAGGCAGGCCGTCGCGTGCGAGGAGCGGAAGGAGATCGTTGCTGCCGCCAACGCGCGAGGTGGATTTTCCGCCGTTGCCTGGATACACAAGGGAGGAGGAGGAAGAGAGGAGGGGGAGTTAGCGTGGCAGGGTATCGATCCGGGGCCGAGAGATACGTCCCCAATCCCGGGCGGCCCGCGGTGGAGACTCCAAAAGGGCGGGAACGTCTCTGGGAGGAGAGCATGAGGGAGGAAGGTAGGAAGAGGGTGTACCTGCGCACCGTTGCCCTGTCCTTCCCTCCCGGAGGGCTGGCCGAAGTCTGGCGGCTGCCCCTCTCCACGATGCAGGCCGTGTTCGAGTGAAGGGGGATGATCCGTTGCTCTCCTCCTTGTACTCCCCCTGAGGGCATCTGCAGGTGCCTGGACCCTGCAGGCTGCCCTTCTTCGCGAAGAATCCCCTCCTCTCGGTCGTCCCAACACCTGGAGGGAGGCGACGCTTCCTTCGGTTTCCACGTGACTTCCACCCGTCCAGTAACCCGCCGCCCACGCACACGGCCGGAAGCGGCGCTCCCACAGCGGCCCGCGCTTGGTGGACCGACCGGCGTCTTCGGTCGGGTGGGTCACTTAGGGATAGATCTTCCCTTGTTGCTTACCGAAGGCGTTGCATCCGGACCAGCATTGTCAAGGAGACGCGATCGTGCACCCACGGCCCCGTAGGGTGGGGTGGAAAAAGGGCGACCTTCGCCGATGCTTGGGAGCGTCGCCTGCTCCTCGCGTGGCGACTTCATAATGGAAGGAGGCTGTCGAGTCCCGGGCTGCATTCCAGGGATCGTGCCCACTGGCACTTCCCACCACGACCTCTGAAAGCGGCGACGCTGGGAGCGAAGTGGTAGACCCCGGAAGCTCTCAGGGCAAGCGACGGCAGCTGCCCACCGGCGAGGTGGGAGTTTTCCTGCACCGTCTCGGGGAGGGCGAAACTCCTAAGGGGACTGGAAGACGTGCGGGTTGGTGGACGCCTCCACTCTGCATGTCCAGGCGACGGAACGCCTCCCGAGTGTCGCCTCTGAAGAACCTACGGTCCTTGCCGATGCCCGGACGCTCCCGCTCTCCTGGAAGCATCCCTCTTTCTGCACTGGGGGTGGGAGGACTACGGAACGAGGAGAGCCGGCAGCACCTCCGTTTCCGCGTCAATCCGCCGCACCTGCCTTTGCCCACTGCGGGGCCTGCCTAGAGCTGTGGGGGAGACCGGCGCCAGCGCAGGCGGACACCGCCGGCCCTCGTCTCCACCTTCCTCTTATTTTCCTGGTTTTTTCCTCATTCCCCACTATCTTCCGCTCCAGGCCTTCCCCGGTTTTCACATATCCATCCTGACGAATACGCTGGGATGAACCCAAACTTCTCTGCCCTTCCCACCGGATTCCCCCTTTTCTTTTTGTTGTCCTCACTCTCCTTCCCCTCATTCCAGACCTTCCCGCGTCTTGACCTGCTGCTCAGCGCTCCTTCTCTGGACTTCGGCCTTCGACTGGGAACCGCCTTGTTCCCGACGGGTTCATTTCTATGGAATAAATTCACCAGTCTCTTCTCCTACCCCTACCCCCTTCGATTTCTGAGGGCGAAGAGAGAAAATCGGTCATCGTCGCAGGGTTTTATTCGACCGGCTCCCATGGAACGGTCCAGAGATCCGAAAAGCTTCTTGAAGGATGCAGCCGTCCGCCGAGGATCCGCGGACGCCCACAGGAACGCAGCGGTGCACCCGCCGAGCCGCCCTTGAGTTGCCTCCTTGCCCGCGCGAGCGACGGGGCGATCTCCCTCCGTCCTCGAGCACGGGAGGCCAAGGGGCGGATCCTTCGGCGGGCGCGAGAAGCAGTGGGTAGCTTTCCACCGGTGGCTGAGGCTTCCTCGACGACTGCTGTGCCACCTGGAGCTGCGTCCATCCGTCCGTCCACCTCGCGAGTCACCTGGAACACATAGGGGGGGGCCTTGGTCAGCAGCTCCTTCGCAGGTCAAAGCGCCACGAAAAGGCAGGACGACCGCCCGGCGCCCCCCCCTCCAGCACCCGGAGACACGAAAGGTACTTACGCTGCGAGCAGGACGCCCACCATCCCGAAGAGGGCCGCCGCCTCCGGGATCCTCTCCCGGGGCCCAACGACTCCGCCTGGAAGAAAAGATCGACTGGCTTAGAGCTGCTGCCTCTCCCGCCGTGGTGCCGGCTCCACGATCGGTTGGGCGCTCCCCACCATCACACCCCGCGCGACCTCGCTGGGTGGGCACGGCCGGAACGAGAGAACTCCGGCGCCTCGAAGCCTCCCGTGGACTGCGCACTCGCGCGGCGCGTCCCGTTCCTCCCCGGGCAACCTGGCGGCTCGCTCCAGAAGGAGTCTGCGACGACGAGCCCACCCTCTCCAGTGGAGGCAAATCGCCACGTGAACAGCGGACCTGGAGGTCGCGACGCCCTCTTTTCCACCCACCGAACGGGGAGAAGTCGCATATTCGGGGGGGCCCTCTCCGGGTTGTCCAAAGCATGGTACCGGACGCAGGGCATTCCCTGCACTGAACTCGGGGAGGGAGAGGAAAGGCGGGCGCTTCGCGATGAAGGCCTTGGCATGGAACGCGCGGGGTCGGCGGAAGGGATCTCCGTTGGCGCTTTGAAAGCGAGTGCGCGGGAGGAAGGGCGGAGAAGAAGGCAAGAAGAAGGCCGCCAGTCAGCGGAGACGGAGAGCGCGTCCGCCAGGAAGCATTTCCACAGGAGGGTGGGCCAGGAACCCGGGCTCGGCTGACAGCCATCAGCCATTGACCGGTCCACGTCCACTGGCGCGAAACCCCCTATGCCGCGTGAGGGCGCGGACAACCTGAGTGTCGGCCGGCCGTTGCCCCGCCTGCCTCCGAAGGTTGCCGTTGGCTTCGGCTGCCGTGCCAAGTCGTCTTGGCTGCGGTGGCGTAAAGCGGCTCGGCGAGAGAGGACCGCAGGCGGGCGGGCGTCGTGCGCGAGGGGCTCGTGGGTCTGCCTGTACCGGGAATCAGGAGGGCGCCAGTGCGGACCTTGGGAAGGCATTCCGACCAGGGAAGGGACGCCCACCAAATCCGGAAGGGCACGCCGGGGCGGTGGCTCGGGGTGGCCCTCGGAGGCCGGGAGGCGGACACGAGAAAAGCCGTCGGGAGAAGAACGGGCCGTGGTTCTGAGGCGTCCCGCAGTGGATCGCAAGAGATGGCTCCGCTGCCCTCCAGACGCTGCCGTGGTCCCTCTTCCAGGACAGTTCAGCGGGGTGGCCACCACACGCATCTCACCGAGAATCGAGGCCAGGAGGGACATCGAAGAGATGGCTGGATCTCTCTCTCATCCTCCCGGAGGGGCTTCCTCTCGAGCGCCCTCTGGGAGGAAGAGGGACGGAAAGTTTCTTCTGGAGAGTTCTGAGTCCCCGCACAGGGAGGTGCGCAACGCGCTGCCCGTTGCCGGGAGCAGCTCCCCACAAGAGTCTCCTCTCCCCCCTGCACCCGCCCTTCAGCTCCCGCGCCAGCCTGTTGCAGCTGCGGGGAGGAGCCTCCAAGGGGAGCAACAACGAAACGGGCGCCAAGCGCTGTTCATTAAGAGGCGGTTCGAAGTAGCGGCTGGGGTCCCGTTTTCCCTCCTGGAACACCGGGTCGGTTCCAGCAGCCAGGTAGCGCTTCGCGCCTTCTCCGAAAGGGAGCGGAGGAGTCCCATTCACCCCTCCAGCGTTCCCTCGGCGACCAGAAGGGCGATTTTCCTTCCTCCCTCTGGGTCCGCCCGAGCGCATCTCTGCACCCTCGGCAGCGAATGGAAAAGGGACCTCCCTCCCCCGGGAAAGAGGGCTGCAGCAGCAGCAGCAGCCATTTGCTTCCCCGGTGGCGTCCAGCTCCCCCGCCCACCCACGCGTTCCGACCTCCGCCGCGCAGGCACGCGCGCGTGCAGTTCGCTTCCTCCGCCTTCCAGGAAGCGAGGCGATTTGTCTTCTTCCCGCACAGAGGGCGCGAGAGCGGAGATCCCTTCGCCGCCGTCGCCGCGGGGGACTTTCGCCTTCGGATCTCCGCCGGGAGCACGCGGTCCCTTCCGGACCTCGTACGGGGATGTCGCTCCAAGGGGCCGGAGGGGATGAAAAATGAGTGCTTTGTACTCACCTCCAGCGCCGCCTGTCGGGATACCTGGAAGCAGAAGAGGGCGGTTGTCGGACCTGTCGAAGGTCACGGATGCCAAATGCTCTCATCAAACCCCCCTCAAGGCGTGGAATGAGGGGAGGGGCAAACCGTGCGGGGGGCGTTCCGAACGGGGCTGCTTGCAAGGGCCTCGGACCCGAGGGACGCCGCGACGGGAGTCGAGTGCTCCTGGAGCGGCTGCGCCTCTCGCAGGCAGCCCACGCAGCGGCCATTCAACGCGCGCAGCCGCCCCCACTGGAAGCGTTGCTCTGGGAAACGTTTGCAGGAGCCGGTGGGGAGACTCTCCGACGAGGGACTCAGGAGGGAGAAGAGGAGAAGGAGGAGCATCCCTGGAAAACGTGGAGGCACCGGGGGAAGTACCGACGGCCCTGACGGTCCGGATAGGTCCAAGGCAGTTGGGGCAACTCCGCTGCCCGCCTCGCGTCGCCCTCCTTCCGGCACCGGGAACATCCGAAGAGGCCCTGGCAGAGCGAAGGAGCGGGGGAGGAGCGAAGAGTAGCCGTTTTCGTCGCTCGCGCGGGTTCGGCCCGTGTCCAGGGACCACTGGACATCTGCCTCCCTCGGACGCGATACTTGGCCTTCGGGCTGGCGGCAACTTGGACTCGCGAGGTCTCATGGGAGGCGCAGCAGCGAGCTCTAGCGCGCGGCGTCCGTACGTCTGTACCCTCGCCCTGAGCTTTACGGTACAGGGGCACAACCATGCTGACAGCACCCTAACGTCATGAGGATCCACCCTACGCATCGGCCAGCCGGCCTGCTCACCCTCGCTGCTCATGACGCGCCACCTGCTGGCGCCTCTCTCCCTGCAGCCGCTGCAGCAGCGGGAGGTGGAAGGCGCCGGGGACTGTCAAAGCCAGAAGGAACGTCAGCCGCAGGTGTACCGGCCGCACCGACCGGCGGCCGAGGCACCGCCACTCGGCGAGCGCAGGGGACTCTGGGAGGGGAGGGGGGTCGGAGGGTCTCCGACGACCTGACCGACAGTCACCTGACGACCATAAGGAGCCCGCTGGTCGGGCTAATCAAAGGGAGGGGGTGCCGCCTCCGCCCCTCCCTCCTTCCAAATGCCGGAACGCAAGACTTCCGACGCCACCAAGAGGACAGAGGGTGGAGTTCTCCCCTCCTTCAGGGCGGACAGGGGGGGGGAGCACAATCCGGGGCACGAATTCCGTGGGTGGCGGGAAGAATCCGGGGTACGCGTCCCGTGGGTTCCATCGGTAGCGCAGGCGTCAGTGATGCGATCGAAGCCGTCCCTCTGCTTTCAGCATTCCCGCTGCTCTTCCTCGCTTCAGAGGGAGGGAGGAGCTGCCAGATGCATCCCTTCCGGAGAGCGGCATCTCGAAAGGGGAGCATCCGAGCGCTCGATCCCAGGACTTCTACTTGGGATGGCTGCAGCGGGGGAGATCACGAGAGGCGGATCATCATTTGTTTGGGAGACGCCAGAAGCCGCCCGAACTGAAGGGAGCAAGAGCACAGCGCCCATCGGAAAGGCGACGGCGGTGCAGCTCCCGGTAAATTCTGGCTTCACCGGGAGCGCCGTTATGCAAATCTTTGAGGGGAACCCTACGCCGGTGCCGGGGGGGAACCGCGCGCGCGTTCAGGAACGACGAAGGGTGATGTCGACGGAGAAATTTGAGGAGGAGGGGGAGGGGGAAGGAACAACACGATCGATGAGGGCACTGGTAGAGCAGGAACAGATTGAAGGGGCTGATGAGCGTTCGGGGGCGAGACACCCGCCCCCAGTGAAATTCCGCGTCGGAGGGGGAGGAAGCTAAGGGAACGACGATGGAGAGCGGCGGTTCCTCTTTTCCGTGTGGGCCGGGAACGCGAGCAGGGTTAGAGCAGCACGTCGTCGCCTTCGTGAAACCGTCGGAGGGACTGACACGAGATGCCCGGCAGGGATGAATTGCGGGAGACGAGATGGGAAAGGTTTGGAGCATAAACCGCGGGTCCTGCCTTCGCTCCGAGATAAAAAGGGGCAAGGCAGATACTCGCTGGATGGGGGAAGGCAGTGGATGCTGGACGTCAGGAGACGCCTGCTCGCCGGATTTACGCGCGCAGATAAGGGATACTCGGAAAGGCCGCCAGGGGAGCCACTCGATGGTCGCGGCGAGCTGCGGTGGCGGGCACGAACGGGCTTCTCGATGACGCAAAAAGTCGCGGCGGGGAAGGGGGGGACACGCGCGACCTCCTCCTCCTCTTCCTGGAACCACACCAGCTGGGATACGCTCGCGGGAGACGGCAAGGCGTGGGTGAGCCGCGCGGGATCTCCGGCTGCCCTCCGAGCCGCTCCCGCAGGTTCCCCCTCACTCCGGGAGAGCAGCGGCCCCGGCCCTCGCTGCCTCCCCGTGAACACGTTACGAGGAAGGAGCGGCGACGGGATAACAGCGACCGCGTGGCTCCGGGGTGGGTAGGGTTTCCCGACAAGGCAGCAGCATGGAACTTACCGACGAACGGGAACGTCTCCGCCCGCAGCTCCTGGGTCTTCATGGAGGAAGGCAGGACTTTGCCGAGGGTTTCGTACTGGTCTGAAGGAGAAGAAGACGTACACTTTAATCTCGGATTGGCGATGCGGTGCGCTCGCAAGAGCTCTGGAGCGGAGCCACCCACGCGTCCAGCCAGAGCACAATGGAAAGGGGGAGGGGAAGCCGGAGAGCAATCCGGCTGCCGAATCGAAGACACCATGAGAAAAGGCGCGCGCGCGGCATCCGCGGCGTGTGCGCTCGGAGGCGGGAAGCCGGAAGGACGCACGAGAGTCAAACGTCCCGCACTCCTCACTTGCGCAAGAGAAGTCGGGGCCTTCGAAGCGAGCGAATTCCCGGAAGCAGTTTGCACCAAGAGAGACGATTCCTCCCCCCTCTCCTGTAGTAAAGCAGCAGCAGGTGCGGTGCTGCGTAACCTTCTCGCCAAAGGACAGTAGGATCCCGACAATCGCATGGAACCCCGGGAGGGTACCATCCTATCAATCCAGGAAGGGCTCCGGAGAATGGAGTCCCGTTTCTCTCACGCATGGGTAGGGATCCCTGAAGGGAACCCTCCACTCTGGTTGTCTCCTAAGGAAACTCCAGAGGGAATCTCCTTCCTTTTTCTCTCCGGAGGGACCCTCGAAGGGGATCTGCTCTATTGTTTCTTCTCCGGAAGAAGCCTGCAAGGAAACCGCTCCTGGTTTCCTCCTCTGAAGAGAAGCCTGAAGGGACGCTTCAGAAATTTCTCAAAAGGGCGCTCCCCGAAGGGAGCGGCACGCTTCTTTGCACTCTGGAGAGGTGTCATCATCAATCCACCAGCTCCATGATACGAGACTGAGGGTCCACTCACGAGATGGGGGGGGGGAAAGGCTTCTTTGCACAACCGGAGGGGAACCCCGAAGGGAACCGGACTCCTTGATTCAGTTCCTGGAATGATCCCTCAGGGTCGACTCCCAATCCCTGCCACTCATTGGGGCACCCTGTTTGCACCGCTACCATTGCCGCACCCGAATGAATGGCCAACCAGCGTCAGCTCGGTAGAGGAACTCAAACCCGTAACTCACTTCCTCCCCCCCCTCCTCGTCTCTCGACGTCGATTCTTTCAGAGTATCCGAACCCGCGACGCTTGGTGGTGCAACGTGCGGAGACCTCAACCACGTGATCCAACGCAGACCACGTGGTTGCGCTCTCTGCGCCCCGACCGGGAACCCCCGGTCAGCACTTGCCGGTCGGAGTCGAGACGGACCGGAAGGCGGCGCCGGCGGCGAAGAGCCGACTTTCCCAGGGAGGAGCCCTGGTTTTCCGGCCGCCGTGCCCGCGAGCGGCGTCTCCGCAACGGTTCCGTCGGATTCTGTCCCGATTCCCACGGGCGCCCCCACCGGACAGGTCAACACACATGCCCAAGATGACAACTGAGTTCCGCAAGTGGCCTAGAGCGCACGGCTCAGGCCTCCAGCTCCGGGCCGAGGTGGGACGAAGGAATGCGCAAAACCGAGCAGAAACACGGGACGGCCACGGGCTCGACATCGGACGCGATGCCAGGGGCGATGAACGACCGAACCGCGTGCGCAGTGCGGACAAATCGGATCCCTCGGGAGCTGCTAGCCAGGACCCGCTCCTCGTAGTTGTAAGGTGGCGGGGAGAACCCTCTCGCCGGAGGGGAAGCAGGACCCCCGGGGATCCCGGTCTTCACGCCGTTTGGAGCTCAGACGGACCAGAACGCGAGACAGGCGAAGAGTCGGCTTTCCGAAGGAGACCGCCGTTTTCCCGTCCTCTGAATCCGAAGGAGGTGGTTCGTTCAAAGAGCCGCATCCTGGCTGCATAGTCCAGCCCACGACGTCGCCTTCATCCCCATTTCGGTGCGTGGGGTCTGGAGAGGCCGGGAAAATGCGTATGTCGGAAAGGGCACAAAGCTGAGCGCGTGGGCATGCCATCAGCAGGGACTCAGATGGATCCTGCGTTTCCGCAGAGCCAGCGGTCCATGTGGCAAACAAACAGCTCCGTAACCAAACACGACGATGCTGATGTGCTCCATGATCATCGCATTTATCAATGCTGGAACAGAATTCGGGAAATTCCCTTTTGATTTATGGGACGGAGGGGGCGACTGGAAATCAATCTTCAAGGCCCGACATTATTAATTTCTTGGCAATTATCTTTGTTTGTAGGAACGCGTCCAAACAATTAGAAAAGGATTCTACATCTCGTCTGCTGGTCTCAGGAAACAGCAAGGGGAAGAGGAGACACTCGGGAACAACCGACACCGGAGAGGTTCCACATTGGTGCATGGACGGACCACCCTGCAGCACCTCCATCATCGCGTGTCTGTTTTGCGTGGACCCGCGCAAAGTGTACAAAAGGCACACACGCACTCGTGTGGTACATCCAGGAACAGCACGGATGCCAAAGGAGCTGGTTCTGGGGAGGTTGCACCGGAAGAACTTGTGGACCTTTCAGAAGTTCCTCGAAAGAGAAAGAGCGGCCAAGGAAGAGCGAATTCCGAGTCGTCCTCGCGCGTCAAGAAGCACGACATGGGAAAGGCGAACTGAAGGAGCCTGCGCACCGCCACTTGCGAGGTCGCGGCAGCTAGGGAGGAGGACACGACCGTCATCCAAAAGGTCAGCTGATTAATAATCCGATGCCCTCGGACACACTTTCTTTATCAGGTCACGAATAATACCTTTATGAAACAGCAAGGTCCGTTTTTCGGAGTAGTTGGTTCCAGGTATGATAAGCAGGCATTCAACGATGGTGTCTACTGGCAAGGGGCTCTCGTGGAAGGTGTTGTGCACTTGTATGTTGTATGTTCCATTACGAGATTCCACCTTAACTCTGGGCTCCAAATTGTTCCTGGAAAATAAAAACACACATAGGTCTAGCGCGTGCACACTCGTTTACGTAGCCGAGTGAACGAAAGAACGACTGAATGTTCAGCCTGCATTCTTATGGCAGAGGACTTGGCAGAGAGAACACCTTGGATACGAGAGAGTACATCCAGCAATTCCTCGTTGACAAACCCGCGAGTGCAGACATCATCCACCTAACAGGGAGATTCTGGAAACCGTGCTACTCTACTTGCAGTCAGGGCCGCTGAGAAACAACCGGAAGCGAAACAGATTTCGTTTCCAGGGGAAGGATTCGGAAGGGGAAGGGGGAGGGGGGATGAGTATCATGGTGATTTGGTCGGATTCCATAGGATCATATCAATCAGCAAATGCTTCCAGAAACGTGGAAAAGGATCGAAATAATGCTTGGCTTAAAATTCCTCAAAACGAATGGAAAAGCAGCGAGCGTGGTCTTCACATGCAATGAGTTTTCTGAGATTCAATCAACAGACACACCAAAGTCGGCCCGCAAACTCGTCCACGGAACCGAAATCAACAGCAATCAACAGCGACAGAATCAACACTTCCTAGGAAGGAAACCCAGAACTCGGATCTCTGGACCATCACAACTGTCATCACTATATCCTGGTCAATAAAATCACGTGAAACCATAGCCGATTTTCGCTGTGGAAACACGAGCTCTGGGGTGATCGCCGGGCTGTTAGGATTCACAGAAACCAACATCTCTGCACTACTTTTACTGACCCGAAACCCATCCCCCACTCCATGCAAACGCCAATTTGTGTTCCCTGAACTTCAAAGAGAAGCATGGATCGGAATCAAGAGAATTGGTCCAGTAACCAAGAACATGAACATTCTTCCGTGAGCGGAATTCTACAAATCTCTTTACGACAAGCCACTAACGACACTCATTACGACTAATATAATCGCGGTTCATGAAAATCACATTGTAGTGTGATTTTCATGAACCACATCTAAGTAAACTCTTGAAGGAGCATGCATGGACTGCAAAAGTGTCTCGAATTTGACGAACACCTTTCTATGGATTCGTGCCTCAAACGTAAACGAAAGTTTCTTTATCAACTGCGTGCATATAATAAACTGAAAACTGAGCCCATGGTACAGCTTTTGGTACAGCATGTCAGTATCCCAGAATACACTGAAATGCTGCAATACAAATATAGAAAACAAGACTGGTGGATACAATCATCCGAGTTCCTTGGAATTCGGATTTACCCCAAGATCTGTCGAGTTTTTCCTTCGCGTTACAGCGTCTTTAAGCACGTTTCCAAACGGAAACTTTGAGAAGATGCTCCAGGAAACAACTCCGCGAATTTCGGTTCAAATAAAATGTTCTGAAACGCGGTGGCAACCCCTGCGTTTCCGGAGATGCGGCATCTTATTGGGACACGAACTCATGACCGCTTTCCAGGATCCTTTGCAAAAGGGTCCCGCTGTTACCGCTCAGGGATGGGACAAACGACAATCCTCTTAAAAGTAATCACCATCTACGGAGGAGATGCAACCTGCTCAGAGTGCAAACCTCCGGCGTGCTGGATCCGACGAGCCTCCCAAGTGCAACTCAAGAGTTGTCTGAATCTCACGCCTCATCAGGAAACGGCCTCTACCTGCATCTGGAAACGCGCGCTTGAAGTCCTCGAGTGCACCTTGAGATGTGCTCGATGTGGGGCATGTGGAGATCCCGCAGATGGCAGCACAACAACGCGGGGAAAAAGCGGCAAACCTACTGCCCTCCCATCTTTAAATTCCGAATTTTCATCGCCCTACATGTTGCGAGTGCAGACACGAAAAGGTGGGCAGGGAAAAACCATCATTTGAGTTTACTCTTCATCTCCTCCAGCCGCCCCTGATCGATGAAATCTGAGCAGCACCTCTGATGAAATCCACTCACGCTAACTCACTTGACAGAGGACCCGGAGGTCAACTCGATACAGCTGCACAAAGGATGCATCCACACCCAATGGTCTTTCTTCGGTGAGGTTCACTCTCCTCGAAGAGGAGAGTTCTGTCTCTGTGTGCAGCTGCAGATGGTTTTCGGAATAGGAAAGAGTTCAAAGAATATTCTGGGTGCCAAAAAGAAGAGACAGACGGGAAGCAGCATGTATTTTAAATAGTGAAGGGGAGAGAGGGGAAATACAAGAACACCAAGAATTTGATTTCATGACCCGAAGCAACAGCTCATACTGGAATCTTAACGCAACAGGTTCAAAACAAACAGATACCCTGTCGGTTCCCGTATAGATAACAGGAAGAAAACCATCTCAAAGAGGAAAATTTGCAACCAGAAGGTTTCGGTACTATAAAAGTCGAGAGCTTTGAATCACCATCTCTGGAGTCTTCGGCGAAAAGTACCAGTGGCTTCACCGACGAGAAAACGCCGAAGAGCGGAATCGTGGTTTCCACGAGCGTTCACCTAAAAGGGGTGTGTGTACACCGCACATCTTCCAGGTTCTCCCTTCTCTCGGGTTTATGCAAGGTCCCTCACGAGAGCGGGTCCTCCGCAAAACGAATCGAGGCCGCGAAACACCAGCAAGCGCTCAGCACTTCGATGGTTTCGGCTCACAGGAAATCGGATACCCATTTTCTCGTGACTTCCAGTCCCAAAACTGGTTCCACAGCACGTAACCGTCGACTCTGACAGCTACTTTTTCCAGCTTTATACATGGTCTCTTTGCTGCTGTACTGCCAGCGGCAGGTTTCAGCTTTTCACCCTTTTGAAGCTCTCGGTGCCACTTGGTTGGCCACGACACCTAAATCTTTGAGAACAACTTGGTGCCAACTAGGAATCAGCACTCTTAATCATTGCAGCCGACTAACCCATCCAGATCCAAAGATCCTGTTTATCAAAATAAAGAGTATCTGAAGATTCCTTACTTTGTGTGTTCTCCACTTCGGACCAGAGTCAAAGTGACGTTCGGTTTGGGGAAGACACCGTTCGCGTAACAGGTCACACTTCTGGTACTGGTCGAGACTTTACGTGAAGTGAGTTTCATCATGCTCGGGGCAGCTGAAGAAGACCCAGCCTACGACTGGCACAATTCGGGCTGATCTGAAAAACTTACTGAACACGGTCATGTTTCTCTTCTCTGTCTTCTCAGCTTCGTAGGAAGACACATAGCAGGTGTATTCCCCACTCATTTCGGTGGTGGGGTGTATAATTTGCATAGCACGGTGCGCTTTGTACACGTCGGAGGAAACACTGTAGTCCAAGTTCACTTTTCCCTTGAGAATCCCAAGATCTTGGGGACGCTGTGGGGGTATCCACTGGTACACCAGATCTTCCTGATTATTGAAGAACCATTTGATGACCAAACCCTCCTTCTCAGAGTCCTTCACTTCATACTCGCAATCAAGGATTACAGATCTGACAGCGTTAGTTTGTACCATGGGAGGGACATTCATTTCAACGATCTGTAAACCGTGCAGCAAATCTGGAATGCAAGAAATCTTCGATTTGTTTCGATCTGTTTCGTGTGGATGCAAGAATTCAAGAAGGGGAAAAATGCATAGAGCTCAGCGCAGCGAACTTGGTGCATGCTTGCGGAAATATCAATTAAAAGTTGAAGGAATGGACTTCATATTTTGGAGGGAGGGACTGTGGGCAAGAGGTGACTTGTTTTCCTCCGTTCATCTGAAAGCTGCTGAAACATCAATAATATCTTCAGTACCCTCGAAGACTGCGTACAGCCTGCACGTTTAGGATTGCCATAATGCACCCTTTATTTCCAAATGATTTGCCTTTCTCAAGCTGCCCCCTCTAATCTCGTTTGGTGATGTGCTCTCCCTGTAACCATAAGGCTTTCTTGGCAAGTGTGTGTTTTTTCCACCGAATAATGCAGGATAACGAAATAAACGACACTTTCTCAAGCTGGGACATAGGGATCGAAAAGCCTCCAACCTACAAATGTCAGCTTTATAAGTTTCTCATCCTCCCAAAGGTAGAATGTCATTTAAAGTTTTGATACATCTTGTTCTCGAAGAAGGACATGGCAGAGTTGCCTTTTTTGTAAGTCAGTTTCTTGCAAACAAAAGACTTGCACACGCTGTTCCACTTTGTGTAACGAAACGCAAAAAGTATTCAGTGCTCTGAAATCATGCATTCATCAATTCATAAGTCACTCCTTCATTGTAAGCGTACTGTACCGAAGACTTCTTGCAAGTTTCATGAACTTGGATCGCGAGGAAAAAAAAAAAAAAGTTCCTTCGTCCCGTTTCTCCGGAAAAAATCCGGAAGGTATTCTTTCCCCACTGAGTTTCCTTATCGTTTATCTTTAAAAGCTTTTGAAAGTTTCCATAAATAATAACTTATACCTATCAGTATTTGACTGGATCGAAAGCTATCACGAAATAACAACAGCCACTCGCCGATGCAAGCAGCAAGCCCTGCGTTATGATCTTTTCCATAGCTTCATGTGCAATCAAGAAAAATTTGTCGAAACAAAGTTGCGTTTAATGTCAGATGTCGGACTGCCCGGTAATTAATAACTCAGAACTACGTGACTCCAACTTGGGAGGAAAAGGCAAAAAAAAAAGGAGAGAGAGTAAAAGAAAAGTCAAATCTGAGGTTCCCTGCACAGGCGCATCCGTTGATGCTCGCCGTCGGTGCAAAAATGGGGGGTCGGCATCGATTGTTGATCCTAGCACGCGCATTGTTGCGCACGTGCAACAATAAGTTTCCGAATGGGGAGAGGAAGTAGGCCCACGCAGCCCCCCCCCCTCTTCCTTCCGAGGGACACGAGACAGGGTGTGCGTGAAAAGAAATTCTTCCCCGCATGGAGGAAGCCGGCCAAACTGCAGGCACAGGGTCGAGTACTGGGGAGATGCGAAGTGTGTCTTTGCAAGTTCTGGCGGGAAACCGGGAAAGCCCGGGCGCCATTTCCAGAGGTAGTCCCGATTGAAAATCACAGACAGCGCATTTCCTTTTCCTCCGTGGAAAAAGAATTTCGTGTTCGGTTATTTTGTGCTCTGCTGAATGAGAATCCCCCCTAATGATACGGCAGCACCTTGAACAAGATATGATTAAAAGATAATTGTAGTTCAGAATCACTTTAAACAGTCGTTTTCTCTTTTGGCTCTGCAGATGACACATGATTGTACAGAATTTGATGTCGTCGGGATTACGAGATATTTTCACTTTAGGTTTTCCCTCGATGCACCGGAGATCACGAAGGGAGGAGGCAAGAGGTCGCTTATATTTCTGTGCTCCGCAGAGGGCATTGACGGATTCTTACCTATCTCCACTTGCTATTGATTTCCCAATTATCTCCCTGATTTTCCATCTGCTTGCTGCTTTCCGAATCCGAAAGTCAGACCTGCAAATCAGTTACATAAATTGTCCTATGACGCGAGATCAAACTTGGGTTCCCAAGTCGTAAATTTTTTTCTCGCCAGTGTCCTGCATGGCCTCTGAGAGCTGAAGGAAGTCATCCGAATGCAAAGAAGATGTCTTTATGAGATCGATCCGACAATTTCCACAAAGGTTTTTTTTTTTTTTTAAAAAAAAAGCTAACTACATAAAAAATACTTTAGAAACGATAAGTTTCTTTATGAGAAACAAGACCGCTAACATAAAAAATAATTATCTGTCAGGCAAATGGAGCGATCACTGTTCGATTGCAATCGAGACCCAGTCTGGAAGGGAAGCACTTGAAGTCAGGAGCGTTAGGATGAGGATCAAAGAACTGAAAGGGGGACTTCAAATTCATCGCGGGTGCAACACAAAAGCCAAAAGAGAAAAAACTCGTTCTTTTTTTTTTTTTTTTGCTGCTCTCTCGGCTGCTGAAAGAGACAAGTTGCATAAACCACAAAGCATAAAGCGCCTCGGATGTGAAATTCTCTCAAAATTCGCGAAAAAAACGTCAATCAAAGGCAGGAAAGGAGGAAAACAGGAGCAAGGAGAGAATTTTTCCGCATTTCATTTCAATCACTCATTGGCTTGTTGTCGAAGTCGCAGGATCCGCAAACACAGTCGAAAACACTCTTTGCTCACAGACACAGATGGAATCGAACCGCATCCCTTGAGGAGGGAGCTGCTGCTTTGATGAATGCCGCTTGATTTGACGCGTAATAGGCTGTTAGAACGAAAGGAGGAGATAACTTAATCAAGCTCTTTTGTAACTTTAAATTAAGGTCAGAAGAAACAATTTGCTCCAAGCCGCTATGGCTGATTTCTGAAACGAAAGGGAGTTTCGATTCTTAATCGCAGATAAACGATCTCGGAAATTCCGTGCTCCGAATGGTGTTAAGCTGCGCAGAGCATGAGGATTAGGCATATCCATTAAAGGATACGCGAGAGGAATTGCTTATCGGGGTTCTCCGAACTCGGGGAAGCTGCCTTAAATTATACTGTGTCGAAAGCAAGAGTACCAAAACATGAGAGGTGTGCTCATCTCTCCTGAATTTATTGCAGTGGGAGAAGTGCTGCATTCCGAATTCGGGGACGCAGAGAGTCGAGGTCTGCAATCCTCCTCGGGGTCTCGAATGGCGGCAAACCGATTCGATAAACTACTCCCATGTTGCCGCAGCAGCGGAATCCTGGTCCAGCGCGGAATTCGAGGACGAGGAAAACAAAAACAAAGGAGCACAGCTAGCTAACAGAGCAATCAAAGGGAAAAAAGGATCACCGGCCAAGGCTCGCAATCAGGACTGGAGAGGTGACCTACTGCACACGTCGGAAGGAAAACACGCTCGCGGGAAGTATGCACGCGCGTGAGTTTCGATGCTTTAGTGGGGGACAACAGAAACCGCGCACATCAGGAACAAAAGAGCTGCTAACGAAGGTACCGATTGGATCACAGCTTCCTGAAGCAGCCGGGAACGCTGCTGAGATAACAGCTCTTTTTGTGTTTTTCCCAGGCAGGCGCGCGGTCCTCTTCAGCACTTATTTACCGGGTGACAGACAGACGGCACGCGGAAACAAAAGCAATGGGAAAACGACCGATCTCAGGCATGTCCCAGTTGAGCACTCACGTCAGATGCGGCGACACGTTGTGGTTAATCTTCTCCAACCACCGTTATATTCAGCAGAAGCTGAACGTAAAAAGTTCCGCCTTCATTTCCGGACCTCCACTTTGGGAGAGACAGCATGGCCGCAAAAACGCTCTTTCGCATTCGCTTTGCCACCGTTCGAGCGGGATTGCGCAGCCCTTCATCGGAACTGGCCACGGGCATCTAGGCTGATCATCTTCAAGCCGGCGGCAGCTGCTGCTGCTCATCACCTCTCTGGCAGCCCGTCCCGCCTGATTCACAGGTGACACCCCGAGCTGCTTTTGAAATCCAGCGGGAGAGGAGGGCGGGTCGCTTTCCTTCCCTGTGCTTCCCGAAAAAGAACCGGGCAATTTCTCCGGGTCTCTCGGAACTTCCTCGAAGCTCCTCCCGACCACCGGGTATCTCGTGGGCGACGGCTAGACGCCGCCGGTGCCGCGGCTCAGCGCGCAAAGCGCGGAGGGGCATGCGAACCGGCGCTCTCGGTGAAAATCTCCTGCTGGTCGGGAGATCACATAGAGAAGGGAGAGCCTGCAGCAGCGAAATGAGGGCTGTCGCTGATTTGACGAACGCACAAAGGACTCTTCTTGCGGCGTCCAAGATTCGAGGGAAGCACCACGGAAAAAAGTTCCCGCGTCTGACCGGTGGGATTCTTTTCTTATCGATTCCTTGGAGATCGGAGCTCGCCAGGCAGAAGGAGAATTAAGCGCTAGCCTGTATGGTGCGTCGGCGTTCGCGAGGACGTCGGAATGACGATAAGCCAGCGCGCCTGGCTTTGATGACACCGCGCGAAATTGCGATGATGCCTGGGCAGAGCGGAACGCACAGGGATACCAACAGCTCGTGTTCTTCCTGCGCTGCAATCCGCCACTTGTGCTGCTGAGCGATGAGCTCTCTTCTTCCCTCGCTGGCGACAAGCGGCACTTTTTCCCGTGGAGTTGCCAAAGAGGGAAGGTGGGCGTGCAGCGCCGTCCGACGTGGACGTCACGTCCCGCGCAACGGGACGGGGCATCCGCCGCGCGCAAGTGCAAAGGTGCTTGAGAAAACATGTGACTCCCCCGCGTGCCGAACGCGGCTGAGGCTCCGTCTGCCGCTGCCGTGGCTTGTTCGCAGCAAGGAACGAGCTCTCTTGGAGCCGCCGCGGGATTCGGGCAGAACGCCCGCTTTCCCACGGAGGCTGGTCCGAGTCGGCCGTTCCCAAGGAGGGGCTGGGCCGCTCTGCTTTCAGAATCGATCACGTCCCCGGCAAGGATGCAGCGCGGCACCAGGGTGGCAGGAGGCTCCGAGGGGCGCATACACCAATCGCCCCCTGTTCTCTCCAGCCCGTGACGCCTTCATTGGATCTTTTCCCTTCTCCGCCGATCTCTACCATCGGCATCGGACGGAAGCTTCGACGTGAAGTCCCCGCCGCCCTTCGCGCAGCGCACCCTTTCTTCGCACTGGGCTCGGATTCGCCTTCGAGCCGCAGGTGCTCCTCCGGAAGAGGAAAGGAGCGCGTCGCGATCGCCGCGTTCACTTGCTGCTGCGGGTGAGGCTCCTCGCACGTGCAGGTGCGCTCCTCGTAGTTCTACCGATTCCTCATGCAATCGAAAAGACAAAGGCGCCTGATCCTCGCGGCAAGATGTCGTCACGCGCTTCTCTTCTTATTGGGCTCTCACTAAAGAGTGAGAGCCAACCCACAGGTGCCGCATCACCGGTCCCGGATTCCGACGTGGTTTCGAACAGAAACTCACCAGTGAGGAAGAGCCTTGCCGCTCCTCGCCAAACCAATTAGAACGGGAATCCAGGAGACTGCAGTAACAAGGCTAACAGAATGAGGGATGCCGTCTTCGTGCTGCTCTTCCCCTTCCGAAAAGGCTTCCTTCCCGAGTTTCCTGCCGAGCAGTGAGCTGACCTCGAGACTAGTCAAACGCACACGCAACTTGGGTGTCGTGGGGTGATGCACCCTTTCCTAAAGGCCCGTTATCATTTCGCAACGAAGTGGGGCTGCCCGCATCCAAGGAAGACCGATGTGTTCTGGTGACCCAGGGCACTCCGATGGAAATTCCCGCTGGAATGATCCCTCTTCAGAGTCACTTGATGAGTTCTTTGGCGGACACAGCTCAAAGGCGAACAGCAACAGCAGCAGCAACAAAAAAAAAAGAAAACCTTTGCGGGGGAATCTACGAGGGCAGTTCAGGGCATCGGCTGCTATCTCGCTGATCAGATTCTCTTGGCAATCGGTACATTGAAAACGCAGTGGATCATCCTTTCCGATAGAATCTGCTAGTTCTCGAGAGATTGAGACACTTTATCTTCATGGTGCATTCCTTTCGATTTATGAGAAGAGCGGTACGCAGGCACGCAGAAGCGACATGCATCACAGTCGTCCATGCCCTAATAAAAAACTGTTTCCTCTAAGATGGAGATCAACATCGGAGAAGAAGTCCCTCGAATAAGCCTTAAATGGACCGAAAGGCTTTCAGCAGAGATTCTCACCATATCCGAAAACTATTTCCAGTTATCTGAGAATGAAGCCAACGTTCAATTATGAAAATGTATGAAGCGGAGACCTAGAGAAAACGGATCGATTTCCGATGACCACTTTTATCTCAAAAAGGCTGGCCCTGATACGAGGGAAGAGAGAGGAAGAAGAAGGAAGAAAAAGGAAAAAAAGAAACGATAAATGAATTTCCCGTGTTTATCTTCGTTTCTATGAGACGGCAACGGAGGATCCGTCCCCGAAGAATCCACTTGTTCAGGTCCATCCACTGCCACTGTGCCTTTCGGCTGTGCATGAAACAAATTCCTAATTGTGTACTATCAATTGCAGAGCGCATCACGTGCAATTACATGACTATCCGCAATTACTGCATTATCAGGCGGGTTCCGTTCCAAATGGCCTGAAACACACGGAAGCGGCTCTCTCTCTCTCTCTCTCTGTGGCCGAATCACTTGGACTGTTCGCTGCGCATCGGACGGTTCCCATGGACGCCTTCACGCGAAACCGAGAACTCGAGATGCTGGTCCACACGTGCGCTCAGGGATACGTACAGGACCGCTGATTATCCCCACAGAATGCATGTTGTGTGCATGCACGATGCGTGCGCGCTGCCATAGCACAATCTTCATGCCAAATGCGCGTGGAATCTCGTTGCATTCTACCATTCCATTCCAGTTCCCCCCCCCCCTTTTTTTTTTTCCTTCTTCTTCATCTTCTTCTTCTTCTTCTTCCTCCTCCCCAGCGAGATATCACGTAAAGCGGAAGCGCAAAGCCACGAGGCCGCCCTCATTCGCCGCACTTTGCGAAAATTTTTTCGTGGCATCCGAGCCTCCTCCTGCCATTCCTTGCGGTTCCGACGCCGGCAGAAGAATGCCCCATCACCACGTTCCACTCCCCCCACGGTGTACCCCAGGGGTGCACGGTCCCCACCATCCTCGCTCAGGACTCTTTCGAAGAAAGGCGTTCCGACTTGCGGCGCAAGATTTGGTATCAGTCTGGCTACTTCTGTTTGGGAAGCTGGCAGCGGCTGCAAAGAAGAGGGGTCAGGGTGGGGGGAGGAACATTCTGGCGACAGCGTTTCTGTCGGTCAAATCACGGACTGTGTTTTCCGCGGATCATTGGAAGGCGCACATCTTCGGTTCGCACCTCCCCATCCCCCCCCCCCCCTTCCACGGAGATCACCTGCTCCATGAGGCACGGAAGATATGCAAACGAATACAAATCGGCAGACCAATGGGCCTTCTCCTTGAGCGGGAAAAGGCCTACTTTTTCTTTTTTTCTCTCTCCTCGTCAATCGTTCGTACACAATCGAGCGAGCGGTATTTTATGTGGCAGCACTTCAGCCTAACAACGGTTATAAAACATCCACTGTATGCACGTTCGCGTCGTGCCGGTGCTGATGGGTCCTGAGCGGAGGAGCTCCGTCGGACGTGAAGGTGATTTGTTGCAGCCCGGGAAGCGCGATCTCTCTCGGTCGCCTTCACGTATTTCGGGCACATCTCAAGTGCCGTTGATGAACCTGAGGAGCGCTCCATCTTCCTGATGCGGGGGAACCGGTGCGCTGGGATACGCTTGGCTTCCGAAATCTGTTGGGGAGCATCAGAGCGAGCTCAGGGGGCCCGGTGTGTCCCCCAGAAGAGCAGATGCCACGCACCGGGCAGAGAGGAGAGCAACCAATTAACAGGAGGGAGCGATGCTGACTCGGAACCGAGCAAAGAGCGCGGGTGCTCCGAACACCCCGCGCCCGAGATCCCCTCCCTTGGGGAAAGCGGGCACGGCTGCAGGCGGAGAAATAGGGGGCTTGCCAGCTGGGCCCGCAGCGAAAGTGGGTGAGAGATGGCGCCCGCAAGCAGGAAGAAAAGCCACACAACCGGAATTCGCTGGATGCGAGTTTCTGGGACTTTTTTTTTTTTTTTTTTTCGATTAATTCAGGTCTGAGGGAAAACCTTACCAGGTGCAGCCATTCCCAAGAAGATGACGATGACGAATGTCATTGCTAAACTCTCCTCGGAATCGATGACCTCGGTTCACTACTCGTTATGACCAAACATAGGCAGATTCGAGGAGACGAAGTCAAGAAAGTCGGTCGCACTGGGCCGAATCACGCGGGATGGGAGGTCATGTACTCGTCTGTCTGTATTTACCAGGTCGCCGCACACGCCGACGGGAATTTTCGAGCACATGCAAATCTAAAACCAGCGTCCGTCGTCTACGAGCGACGCAGGTAGAGGGAACAGCTGATGGCTGATGCTCCGCTGTCGGCGGCGAGGAAGGACTCGCGACAACATGCTCTCCGGGCGGAGTATCCGAAACTGCGAAGGGAAGGAAGTGCGACCTGATGCTCCTTCCTTGGTGACGTCACTGCGAACCGGTCGTGGAACGCCGAATCGCCGCCGCTGAGCAACCAGTTAAAAAACCACTTCTCGGACGAATCTCTGCCATGCCTGGAGGTCATTCGGGTTTCTCCTGTTAGCAGGTACGTCCTCTCTCGCGTTGCGACGCAGTTCCTCGCAACGCGCGCACCACCAAAACAGTGGAGAAACTCTGGGAGAACCTCGCCCCCCCCCCCCCCTTCCATCCCCCGAAGACATCCACCCATCCGACACGGAAGCGACCGCCTCGCAGAGAGGTTCGTCGCCGCCGACAGCCGTCTTGCCAGACTTGCCAGAGCCACCTTCCCGAGTCGGCAGGCAGCAGGGATCCAGAGGAAAACGCTGTTCGCTTCAGCCTGCTCGCTTCCCAGGAAACCGTGGTTTAGGCGACTCTTTTGTCTTCCACGGGTGTTCGCACACGAGTGTTGGCATGAAAACAACCGCCTCAGGGAAGAGTTCGTTGTGCCATGGCGAAAGCGCGGAAGGCCAAGCGAGGTCCCTTGAAGGAAGGTCCGTGGCTCGCTGACAACCTGTGATGCTTCCCTTTCGCTCCCAGGATCGATGCGCCGCCTCCCCTCCCCCCATTCCACTGTGCCACCACCAGCAAGGCAGCAGCAGGTCGCACGGCATCCCGTTTTTGCAACCTGCTAAAGGGAGAGGAGGAAATCCCCGAAACCAGCAAATTACACGATGGGATAGAAACGATGATCCCATGAAATGTGCCTGCATTTATTTACATCCAGACAAACAATCGTAACTTAGCAACATCAGCTAATCCGGGAACACACAAACCGAAAATCTACGAAGCGGTGAAAAATCGTCGCAATTACAAGATCGCTTGGTGGAAATGGCGGAATGGGGGGGAGGGGATTGGGCTTTGATGAGCACGGGGCAAACACCGGAACCAAGAGGCACCAAAGAATGACCATCGCACAAGAACCGGCGGTCCGGTCGCAGAACCCTGCGCAGTGCGCAAAGGCAGAAGCGAAAACTGGGAGCGGGGAGACCGCGGTGGATGAGGAGGAGATAACTCGGGATGGAAACAACCATCGTCGCGTGCGCCCCTGAAGCAGAGAAAGTCCCTCCAAGAGAAAACGTTCGCTCCCGAGGAGAGCCGGAATATTCCCTTGGAGAGGTCATCCCGATCAGGACACGGTCAGATTAAATCGCTCGGAGGCAAAGGAGCTCAGGAAAGTTGCGCGTCCGATGAGCGAGGAGCCAGTCTGTGGCAACCCCGAAATAGGCGTGGTCCAAGCTCTAAGGCCCGGGCGAGTTTTCCGAATTTCGTGGAGAGGCTTCGCCATGGAGACGAGGACCCTGGACAGACTTGGCGAAGCAAAAACGCAGAGGAGGAAGAATGTGTGGGTGCGGTGGGAAGAAGAAGCATTTGCTCTCAAGAAGTCATGAAAAGATGTGTTTCTCTGCCCATGGCACAGGAACGGAAGAGGAGCGGCGCACCTGCTCGTGCGCTACGACTCCGTCCGAAATGCTTTCCCCTCGCTCTTCTGCCTTCACCGTGGTCGTCTTCCTTTTCTTTCCTTTGCCGCCTCTTTGCGCCTGCTTGTCTTCAGTTCACGTCGTGATCGCAGATGAGGATAGGCACCAAGACGCCCATCCTCTTTTGCGTCGTTTCGCCTGCCCGTTCTCCTGATCTTCCTCGCACTCCGGGCCAGAGCGGATTCCCCCCCTCCCCCCCGAAGCCCGCGTTCCCCTACCAAAGCGGGGGCCCAGCCGGTGTGCGCATGCCGAATGCGAAAGCGCGCGATCGTTCGAGCGCGCGCGCCCTTCCAGGCACGAACACGTGCAAGCACACGAAAGCGCGGCCTACGCGCAGGTTGCACGCATGCATCGACCGGGCTGCGTGCAAGGAACTTTCGCGGAGCACGCAAGACACGCCCTCCTTCCGACGCTGTTCCCGCGTTGGCATCCCGTCGGCAGGCTGCTCAGCTGCCGTCCATCCTTTGGTGGGGAATCCTCCAGGAGCTGAGTGGTTTCAACACGTAACCGTGGGTCCCGGATGCGCCGCAGAAAAGGAAAAGGCTCAGGAGCGAGGGTCGGAGCACTCGACTCCCAGACTGCTCAAATGAAGACGTCTCGTCGTCTTATCTCATTTGTATCTCGTGTTGATGGGACCCGCGAAGTTCGCCGGTCGTCCGAAGGACAGGCATTTCGTTATTCCGTCTAGCCGGACACTGGCGGTCTCGGCAGATCCGTCCCGCTCCTTCGAAATCCCCTCCCTCGATGACTGATTGAACGAGCTAGGGGTGGAAACGGGATGAATGAAACGGCGGTGTGGCGATGCGACCGCAGCGTTGTCTACTCCGCCTCGTGAGAACGAGAGGCGGAAACGCGTCTCCTGTCCGGCATCATTGCATGCCGGCGGAAAGTATCTTCCGACGGAGCGATGAAATGTGTTGTGTTGCGATGCAGCTCGTTGCAACGCCCACCACATTGGGGTGAAAGCTCTGCTGGGCGAATATTCTCGATCGCTTCTTCCTTTCACTTTCCGTGGGAGGGCTCCCCGAGCGCCGAGGACTCTCTTTTGGATTCGTTAAGAGCACGGGAAGAGGAGCAACCGTCTGGGAGATGTGTGCGGCTGCTCCGCACCTCCTCTCTGTGACTCCTCAGCGTCACTAGAACTTCCCCTGTCCCGTTTCGGGGCGCGACTCTCCGCCACTGCGGCTAATTGGAAAGCAGCTTACACGCGATTTTCAAAAATGCCGCCCCGCCTAATCACGTGATCTTTGTCTCTTATAATTAGACCCCAGGGGCGCAACGATGCCGTCACAGTTTCTTCCCGAGTGCCACCCGCAAGAGGTTGGAACCACAGTCTCCAGGAGCGACCTTCCACCAAGCACTCAGGACGACCTCCTCCTGTTTTACCACGGACACATACTGAGTGGGAGCAGGACAGCACACTGGTCTGGTAACATCCAAGACGAGCTCGGCAAAACGCGTGGCAGCAGGGAAACCCAGCTCCACGTTCTCATCTGCCCGACGCTGCGCCAGGGCTGGAGCACGATGAAGGCGGTGATCGGCCTGGCAGAGGACCACAACAGTGTGCATCTTAGCGGGATTGTTCGAAGGGAACGCAAATACTCCGCGTCATAATCCCATCCTTCGGACCATTATCGTCCTCTTCGTCAAGAGCGTCGTGATGAGAAGGGCAATGATGAGGAATATGGGAGCTACAGCCCCCCCTCCCATCAACACATTACAAGGACTCATAAAGCGAGATATAGGGATCAGGAACTGAGGCAGGATACCCGCCTGCCGCAGTGCCGCCTGGGCGTACCGCTACATCTTGCAGAAGATCGCGGATGTGACCCGAGCGAGTGGACCACTCTCCAGCCCCAGTGAACCTATACCGAGGAAACTACCCCGATGATGACATTGCAAACACTACGTGTGCAAGACAGAGAATTGTGGAAACCCACCGAGGGGAAGTGAGCGAATGAGAGTGATTTGGTGACACTGTTGTTGCCATTGTAACATTTTTTGTTGTCGTTGAAAAATAAACTCACCCTACCGCTTGTAGGACCACGTGGACAGAACGGGGACGTCAGCGGCGACCGGGGACAGAACGATGACAGAACGATACAAGAGTCAAGAAATCGTTTCGTCGGCTCTCCCCAAGTCCTTCTTCCTCTTCTTTTCTTCTTGCTTTTTTTTTCTTCTGTAGCGTTCGCGCGGATCCCGCGAGTGGGTCTTTGGGTTTGACTGAATGAACCCCTCGGTCCCAGGATGTTCCCCACTGAGCAATCTTTTTCGGCATATGTTGACGTCTGTCCAGGGCGGTTACTGCTGCCGTAGGTGGAAAGAGCTGGACCGAATGCTCGTCCGAACAGGTGGCAGGACAAGAATCGGGGGGATCGCTGTATCCTTACTCGCGATTCCAAGGATGCAGGAATGCCGAGTCCGTTCCCGAAAACGGCGACGACTCATCTCTCCTCTTCCCCTTTCGCTTCCATGTGCTCCTCGAGAACAGCGAGGACATCCGAGACGCCCCTCCTTCCCCCGATCCTGCCCTTCCCGAGCTGCAATTTCACTCTGACGTCCTAGATTTATGAAACGAACTCTTTCCTCCTCCTCATCCCTCCTCGAGGACGACTGCGCGGGAACCTTGGTGTGGCCAATATGGGAGCAGACGGCGGAAGGTTTCTCCAGACGCGGTACGGACCTTGACGGCCTTTTCTTGACGATCGGGAGTTCTCAACTCCGGCGCCGCAATGGCCGGAAGGAACGCAGTCCGGATCGGGCGTCCTTTCCGCCCATAAAAGGGATCGTCCTTGGCTCTGAACCGCTGGAGCTTTGGCTTTTTCTTCGCGGTCATCCCCCGCAGGGACCGCTCGGGGTAGTAAGGGGCGAAGAATGCACCTGCACGCTCCCTTCCTTACTGCCGGCGGCAGTGCGTAGGAGCGTCGCTCTCGAAAAAGGGTCCGCCTCAAAGCACGTCCCATCTCGAAGACGTTTCCCTTGCATCCTCGGGAACCGACGGCGCTGCGAACAGGGTAGGACTGGGACGTGTTTCCCGCCGGAAGGAGAAAGGGGGATCCCGACCGATGTCGGCGCCCAGGCCGGCGGTCGCACTCGCCCTCGGCACCTTCCAAGGAACTGGCGGAGCACCTCTCCTTGGCTCCGCTGCTGGAGGCCTCTGCGGCAGCTCTTCGCCCTCCCGGACGTGCCGAGGCGCCCTCGGGCAAAGCTGTCTTCGAGGAGCTTGCCGCTGAAGCTGCTACGCAAATGTCCCCCGGGGCTGCGGAAAGAAAGCGGCACCTGATTCCTCAGGGAGATAAAATGGCGGAAACGTCTGAGGGCGGCTTCCGGAGAGGTGTTGGAAGCCCCCGTGACCGAGGGAAGATGACGCGGGAGGCCGCTGCTGTTCCGGTAGAGAATTGGTCATACCGGCTCAAGACCCGACGGGGTTCGCGACGGAACTTTGTCCGTTCGGGATCTCCACTTCCGGTGAAAAGGGTAGCTTCCTTCCCTCCGTCTCCCCCAATCGCTCAGGGGTGGCACTCGGTCGTATCCTTCGAAGGGAAGGTCGTGTAAATCGCAGAGGAGTGCATGGGACCTCCTCGCGAGGTAGACTGGCACTCTGGGCGCTAGTACAGAGCCTCCTTCCCGAGAGGAAGAACGGAAACTGTGGACAGGTCGGCGAGCGCCCTGATTTTCTTCTCCTGCTCGAGCAGACTCCGTGCAAGAAAAGAGAGTTGATCTCCCCCTCTTTTGCCTCCCCGTTTCCCCTCCTGGCGGGCGCCGCTCCAAGAGGGAAGCCGAAGCACCTCGTCCGAGGGAACTGCCTCCACATCGAGCACGGACGGAAGAACCGGCGGCTTGCGGGTGACTGGAAAGTGGGGATGAAGAGGAGGTCCAGGAACCCTTCCTTCTCCCATCGAGGGGAAGATCTGCATCCCGAGTCCGCCTCGCTGGCGAATCTGCGGCGCACGGAGCACCCTGAGTGTCAGGGTCGGCGGCGTGGCACAATGCGCGTGGCAGTGGCAGCGACGCTGTGGGAGAGGCGTCTTCCTCAGCGCTGCGTCTCACCCCTTCTCCTAGCCCCCCTTCGAAATGGGTAGTCCGTCTGGCGGATCGCCCACGGTCGCCTCCCACTCTGGTAACGAGTGCTCTGGACGTACGCGGGATGACCGGCAGACGGTCCCCTCCTCTGCGATGGGGCGCCGTCCGAGGAATGCCTCGGCGAGCTGCTCTCCCCGCGCCCCTTCCGGGCGTCCCCCCTCGAAGGGAAACAGGAAAAAAAAAATCCCCGAGAAATCCCTGAGGCCAGCGTGTCACTGCGCTTTCCAGGCTTGCCCCGAGCACTGCGAGTCCGCATGCCGCGAGAAACCCGCCGGGCTCTCCAGCGACAACTCGCGCGCCTCACCGAACGCGCCGCGTACGTGGTCGAGGCGCGAGCGGTCCCGTCTTCCTCCACTAGTACGCGGGGACTCATCGGTTGCGCGAGGTTTCTTGACGTCCCGCGCTTTCCCAGCGCGCCAGCCTCTCCCAGAGGGGCGTGTAGACACAAAAGGTGGACTCCGTGACGCGATCCAGAGATGGAGCTCGGATCGATGGCTGCAGCGAGCTTCAAGCTGGTGAAATCCTTTCTCCTCGTCTCCCACTCTCGCAAGCGGTTGCCAGAGTGACGAGAGAGAGGAGGATGCGTGACAAGGGGCTTCAAAGGATAAGTCCCGTGGCAGCTGCAGGGAGCATCGGATGTGGGGGCCGTGGAACACCCTCTTGTTCCTTCCCCCACCCTCCACCCGCAGCGGAGTTGGGGTGTGCGCGCCCTCCCCCCCGAATCGAGTTCGGTCGCTTAAAGCCGCTGCCTCCCTCAGCTGGCGCTTCTGGCACACCTGGATACCCCTCTAAGTGCTACGTTTCCGCGGCCTTAGGCCGAGGGGGAACCGTCTCATCTCCTTGGCGCATCTCCCGACCGCCATCATCCCGTCCAACTCGCATTGGACCCGGGAGTGGACCGCTCAGGGGTCGAATGCGAGGGAGGCACGCTCGACCTCGTAGAAGTGGCGCCGAGGTGAAAGGCAAGCGGCAGAAGAAGAAAGCTAAGAGGGTGGAGCACGTTTCATCGGGAATAAGGAAGACACGAAACACCGTTTGTGCTGTGAAAATGCCTGAGTGACTCTGCGAGCGTTCGCACCAGGCAGCGGCGGTCGGGAAGAGCTTCGGCTCCCTCGTGTTTGTACGCGGTTCACCCGCTCTCCATTGCGATGACAACCAGGACGGGTTTTCTCGTGGCAAACCGCGTCCAACAGCGTCCATCCCCCTCCGCCGTTCGTGGTCTTCTAGTCGAGGTCAAGGAATGCACTCCATTTCGTTCCCGTCTTGTCTTTGCGAATCCCGAAGCGTCGATCAAAATTATCGGGGAGCTCCCGGCACGTTGCGAAGGGCCGCGGGTTGTCGAAGCAGGCGAATCCCCGCTCACCCCGGAGGATGGCGGCGCACCCACGCTTTTGCCAGTCGAAGGCTTCTTTTGCTGTACAAGAGGGAGGACTTTCGGCCTCCGAGCCCGCCGTGCACAGGGATTCGCGGACGCTTTGCGCGTTCAGGGGACGCTGGGAGAATCGAACGTCCGGGACTTTTGGCTTTCGCAGAGCAAGAGCGCCCGACAATCGCCTCCTCCGGACCAGGAAAATTCTGCCACTGCCCCACCGGTTGAGGGCGCTCACACGGGGCCTACTGGAGAAATGGGAGTTATCGCACTGCCCCCGATGAGTTAAAAATAGCCTCCTGCAATCACAAAGCCTCACTGTTGCAGCCAGGCACCGGCAGGAACGAGCAGGCGTCCACCTGCACTTGGGAAGGAGAGGGATGAGGGAATGAAGGGAGGCGGGCGCAGAGGTGCAGCCCGCACGACGAATTCCAGGCATCCGCCGATGCTGTCCTGCTGGTCGGGGAGATCCCTGCAGGAACACTCGTGCGGAGGAACCTCGTCGTGAAAGCCGCGGTCGAAATAACGAAGGTGGGTGGGTGAGCCTCTTTCGTGGCAGCTCGTACAGCATCTTTCCCTGTTTATTGCCGCGGAACCGCACCCGTTGTTTGGAAAAACGTGAGGCAACAAAGAGCGGAGAGATCGAGGGTGCGGTGCTGATGACGATGCAAAATGCCGGTTGCACAGGAGCGACGGGGGAGGGGATGGAGCGCGGCGGGAAGGTGGCGCTGCCGCCCTCGAGAGAAACCACAGCAATCCCGCTTGAGAGTGCGCCGACCCCCTGGAAAATAGCGGTTTGAGATTCGGCGACCCCGAACGGACATTCGGGAAGGGGAAGTCACTCCCTGCTCATGAGAGTCCGTTCGCTCATAGATGCTGCTGGGGTCGCCGCCCGTCCGCTGGGAGGGTGCTCGCACTGAACCTGAGGGGATCCCGAGGGGAGGGAGTTCATTATTTCGGGTGACTCCCTGATGACGACGGAGCAATTAATGCGGTCGCTCCGAGCAACCCCATTCATTCAGCAAGTCACAAAGCGTGCCGTGGGGGCTTGATCGTTCGACGAAAGCCAGGACAAAACGGCCAGCGGCGTCACCCCATACGGGCTCGCGCAGGGCCTGCGTGCCGGGCGGAACGCCAGCGTCACAGGCAGGGGGTGTCACCTCCGACAGAGGGAGAAGCCCCCGGGCTAGTATGACGAGCGGAGTCGCGTGCCCAAGAGGGAAGCGGCTCAATGGGAGGGAAGGGGCACCAAAGCCCTCCCTTTCCTGCCTTTTCTCCTCTTCTTTTGCTTCCCTGAGGGAGCTGCCAGCTATGCCCCGAAGGCGAAAGAAAATCTCCTGCCCATTCCACTGCCCACTTCTGCCACAGCACCTTGCGGAAGTTCTGAGAAACATGAGCGAAGCTTCCTGATACTTGAGTAAGACTCCTCCCCTTCCCCCCGAGAGGAAGGCAAGAGTTTCCTTCGGGAAGGGGGAGGGGGAACTGCGGAGAGCGCTGCTTTTTTGACGACTTAACCCCCCATCCAGGGCTTCCGAGGACTCTTTTCAGGTACCCCTGCTAAAAAGGTCAGGGACATGCCCGACAGCTGGCCGGGGGGGGGGGGAGCGCGAGTTCTCCCATTCTGCCGAGGGACAGGCCTGAGTGTTCCCAATCAGCAAACCCGTGGTACGGCTCGGGAGACAGGTCCTATGGAAGGAGGCTTGGCACGATGGAAGCCTCCTGCCTGCAGCTCAGGCCGCCGGCTGTCTTCCAAGACGCTGGGGTCATTTTTTTCCCGTCCTTCGTCTTGCTTTCGGTCTGGATGTGGCACTTACCGGATCCTCCGAATGAACCAAACAGGGAAAAGGCATAGTGTGAACCAGGAACAAGGCAGGAAGACGAGGCGTGAAACTCTAGCGCAGCCCCTTCCCCTGCATCCCCCCTAGGCCGTGTCGAGCCCCACCCACTACAGGAATCCCGCTTCTGATGGGGTCCTGGGAGGAGAGCTGATCTCCGGACAGCGCTTGCCCGGTCAGAAAGCCTCGCCGCCTCCAGAAGAATGCAATCAGGAAAACTTCCCGGGGAGTTCCCGAGGAAATTCTTTCTCCGCTCCTAGGCCCTTCATCCCATCCCTCCCTGGTGCTCCTCGAAGGAAAGACGGCCTTTGCCCCAAGTCTACGAAGGAGCTGATCGACTACAGCCCATCGCGGAAGGGAAGGCGGCAGGATGGGGCGCGGAAAGGGGAACTGGTCCGCTTTCTGGAAACGAAGCCGGGAATGCATCCCAGACATGAGGGGGAACACCAAAGAAAACTCCGGAAGCAGCTCCCCAGGAAAACTTCCTTCTTCCTCTGAACACGAATCCCGGATCCACCATTCGCTCAGATCGATGTGATTCCAGGAGAGCCTGCTGGCACACGGGAGTGCAGCGGGACGGACCGGTGACGGGATACCGGCAGCGGTCGTCGTGCCCGTCTGGAATCACAGAATAGCAGCTCAAATCAAGGAAGCATTGAAGATACCACTGGTCCTCCCTTCCTCCCCGGTGCTCTCCCCTCGAGTCGCTCCGGGAGTCTTTTTAGGAAGGGGACCAAGGGGCTCCAAAATCCGGGGAAAAAAAAAAAAAAAAGCTCCGACGAAGGACAGGGTGGAGGGACGCTGGGAGGACGGGGTTCCACGTGAGCGGGTTCAGGGATGAACGGATAGGAGGGTCAGGTAATAGACGGGAGAGGCACTGCCCTGGATCGAGCGCGCCTACCCTCATTGCTACTGAGGAGATCTCTAGCGGCTGCCTGGCAACGCATGGGCTCCTGAGGCTCAATCCAGCCGTGATGTCCCAAGCGGCAGAACAAGAGACAAGACGAGAATGTGGCTGGACCTTGGAGAGGGGAGATCCTGTCCTTCGAGAGTACCTCTGAGGGCGGCAGTATTTCCAGGTATAGTCGATCCACCCAATGAGTCGGGCGACATCAGCAATTTCTTCAGAGGGGGGGCGGCGAGGAATGGTTGGATCTCCTCCACCAAGGGAGCTGCAGCTGATCAAAGATCGTGCTCATTGCTATCTTCAATGCTTCCTTGACGTGCGATGCTATTCTAGGATTCCGTTCGTGGAATCTCAGTTCACACAACCACCGCGTGCGTCTGCCTGAGTGTTCCTTCCTCTTTCCGGCCTGTTCCAGGATCCTCCCCGTGCGAGGAGAGTCGCACGGGGATCACGCACTTCCGCGGTGACGAGGAATCCTGAGGTTCGATCTGGCCTCCTTGGGGAGGCAGTGGGGAGCACAGTCTGCGAACGGAGTCCATCGAGAGACGGAGGGGAGGGGAAGGGAACCACGCGCATGCTCCGGGAGGGGAAGTCAAACCTCATCCGGGGCGAATCGCTAGGAGACAATTGCATGTCTGAGGAGTATCGATAAACAGCCTAATAGCTTACAACCGCCGCGCGAAAGCAAGCCTACGAGGGCACACTGCGCGCATATATCAAACAATTGTCTGATAATCCATTAAGGGATCCACGTTAAGGGCTCCCTAACAATCACCCCAAGAATTTTAAACCATTTCTATTCAGTGCTCATTACGCAAATTAAAAATGTATCTCGAGGTTTGGGGAAAACTTTCATCGGTGCTTTCCGTTTGCAAATGAAATTCTCGCAGAAGGAGACTTCAATCACGGCATGGATGCTTTTCTGGATCGCGCTCCATCGCACGGCAGAGTATCCGTCACTTGGGAACGCTCCGCGTCCTTCTCTCAAAAGTCCTCCACTTTTGTCATCTACAAATGCGCAGATAATTTTGTGCTACGGGGAGGGAAGGGAGGAGGGACAGGAGCAAAGCAAGTACGACGGGAAAGGAAAGAGAGTGAGAAGAACGCAAACATTCTGCGGTTTGTCTCCGCTGCTCATTTTGTGTGTCCAGCGGACTGTGAACCCGGGCGGCCGCGCCGGGAACGGATTGGCGAAAGCGCGGCCGAGGGAAGACAGAGGGCCTAACTGGCCGAAATCGAGACAGAAATAAACCAAACAATGCTTCTCGGTTCCATTGTTGGCTCCCAGCTGCGCGCAGTACGGACTCGGAGGCACTCCCGGCCTGCAAACGTAGCTGACGCGCTTAAGCACCTCGCAGCCTGCAGACGGCAGCGCGACCGGGGTTCATTCTCCGGCAGCTTCTTCCGTGGAAAACTCTTTGACTTTGACTACCCATTTTCGGATTAGCCACTGTTTTGTGCTCTTCTGTGGCCTCCGTGTGACCGTGAGGTACGTTGCACATTTATGAAATACAAAGAGCTACGTATCTGTTACGTATCAACGCTGCTCATCGTTCGATTGTGCAAGTTATACCAGAGTAGATTTCTCTTCTGTGACAGGTACGTATAATAGCCATGCGTGCTGGATGGCACTGAGATCTTCTCGTTGGTTAACGTGGCAATTTAAATCCTGTTTTCAGCTCCTGTTCATTTATCATCTATTTTCGATCAAGGCTCTAATTTACGACGGGATCTTCCCGTTCCAGGAAGGAGCCAATCAACTGATAGACTCATAATGAAGGAATATCATCCATGATACGAGCGAGAAAGGAAAGGAAAAAAATTGTTCGAGCGTGAACGGCTCAGAGAGCAACTTGTTTCATCCTAGAGATCGTGGGCGATGGGAAGGAACACGCTCTTGAACGTTTTCATCGAGCGTAGTACACCATGATTCGTACAAGAGTCATGATGGATGGCGTTCCAGATTTTCTTTATCTGGCAATCCGGGATGCGTCCAAGGCGGAACAAAGAGGGAAGTCTGCGGGGATGCACATGTTGATGTATCCCCGCATTTCGCTGAATAGGTGATCACTCAAAGGGGTGAAAGGCTGAAGAGGAGCCTGCTGATCCTCTTCCCGTGAAACGAGGACCCGTTGATGGATTGTGGACTCGCTGACGGATGCTCAAAGAAACCAACTCGTCGCCTGAGCGGCAGATCGGCCATCCAATTAGCAAGCTCGGGAACAAGGTTCATCGGCGCTGGCAGACGAGGCCGGATGGAGCCCGGACACGCGCTTTCAGAGCACATTTGGAGGCATTCGGCTGCCCGCCGCAGCCCAATGGGTGCGGCGGAGAGCCGGACAATATCGTAGCCGAGAAAAGTGACTGAGATGCGATTATTGCTAGTTGAAAACTTTACCCCATGGGCTCGTTGCGGAGGTCCTCAGAACATGCCTGTCGGTCCTCTGCTGCCTGCACTCCAGCCGCCCACTCTTCGCACACGAGAGCCGACTTCCCACAAGCTGTCTTCGCTCACGAATCGATTACCGGTCTTGGATTGGCGCACAAGGCGATTCGGCGCGTAATTACGCCCCCGCGTAATTGCCCCCTCGGACTGAGCAAGCAAAACGCCAGCAATCATTTAATTAAGGAATCCGAAACGAAATTCTCCTGCTTGTTGCTCCCCCTCCCCTTTCCCTCCCTCCTCCTCCCAAAGTGACCGATGATGGTGGCGATGATGACGCAAAGGAGGATCTCTCGGGAGGAACATTCAGGGACTAAGAAGCGCAGACGAGGGAGGAGAGGAAAGGGCAACCTGATGCATGCAATTCCGAGGCTTCGACCAGATTCGGAAAGCGAGGGAGGATGCTGGCGATCACTGGCGCGTCCCGGGCTAAGGATGAGCGCAAAGTCCGGCCCCAAGGATGCGAACCCATCGCTGGAATACCTCCTGAAAGGTTGAGCATGACTCCCTCGCATTCGACCCCTGAGCGGTCCACTCCCGGGTCCAATGCGAGTTGGACGGGATGATGGCGGTCGGGAGATGCGCCAAGGAGATGAGACGGTTCCCCCTCGGCCTAAGGCCGCGGAAACGTAGCACTTAGAGGGGTATCCAGGTGTGCCAGAAGCGCCAGCTGAGGGAGGCAGCGGCTTTAAGCGACCGAACTCGATTCGGGGGGGAGGGCGCGCACACCCCAACTCCGCTGCGGGTGGAGGGTGGGGGAAGGAACAAGAGGGTGTTCCACGGCCCCCACATCCGATGCTCCCTGCAGCTGCCACGGGACTTACCCTTTGAAGCCCCCTGTCACGCATCCTCCTCTCTCTCGTCACTCTGGCAACCGCTCGCGAGAGTGGGAGGAGGAGGAGGAGGAAGAAGGATTTTGCGAGTTGCCTTGGAGGGGCGCCACTTTCACGTGGCATCCCAAGGTCCCTCCCGCCAACGAACCAGAGCCTATCTTGAGCGAGGAGTCATCCCTTCCCCTCAAAGCAATAACGCGGTCTCATCTCCCTGCACCAGAGAAATTTCGGAGAGGGCAGCACCGGTTTTCATGCGCGCAGTCTTCTATTGCCCTTCCCCTTGCGGGCCCGCCCTCGTTTCGCCAGCCTGGCTGCTCTGTCCGGCTTTTCTGAGGCGGCAAGGGGAGTCAGCACAGGGCAGTGCCATCCGTGGCAGCCACTGGTGGCACAGAGACGCGCGTGGCGGTGGTAGGTAAGGCGAGACTGGGCAGCTGAGGTGAACTGACGGCGAGGGAGGTCGTGAGAGTAGCCCATCGGCGTCTTACCCTTGTGCCCTGGCCTCCTCCCATCATGTGGGCGCTCTCCTCGCCAGGAGGGGTGAGGGGCGCATCATCCTGGAAAACGAGAGGAGGAAGTTGTTTCCCCTGGACGCGTGTTCCTGGGAAGAGAAGAGGGGAGACCCTCTGAAGGTTCACTCGAAGCCTTTCTCCGTTAGCGGCGTGGTCGTGTCTACTCCGCCCCCAGGGATTTGGTCCGGTAGCAGTGGCAACAGCGGAATGTGCCCTGGGAGAAGGGACAGCCCGATCGTCACGCTAGACACTTACTGCAAAGAGCTTCTCTGCAAGGCGGTGGGGGAGGGGAAGAGACCTCCACGGATCTGCTCCAAGGAAGCGTCCTCTGGGTTCCAGGACTTTCACGACAACACGCATGGAAAGTGGCGGTGGACAAGTCCCTCCAGGACAGTCGCTCCTTTCTCTTTCCCTCCGATCTACCATCCGCGGATGGGCGTTCCTGCCTCCTGAATCCGGGAGCCCTCCCAAGAGTTCGATGGATCTCGAAAATCCGATGGCGACCTCCTTGCTAGTGAGCGGCGGATAAAAGTAGTTGGTAGACTCGAACGCAGATGGCAGCAAGGCGCGCATCAGCACGTCCTCCCCAGCGCTGCCGTTGTGACCACGCTAGGGGATCGCACAGTATCGAATCGCGGAAGCGGAGGCGCGTCTGAGGCGGAGGCAGGAATCCCACCAGGACGGCAGGCGTGCCGTGGTGGGATGGGAATGCAGGAGGGAACGGCGGGATGCTCGGTTCTCCCGCCGCGCGCGCGGGTCGCAGAGACATTAGCTGCGTGGGAAGTTCCCCTCTCCCGCTGTGCCGTCTCGTCTTCCACCCACCGCGAGAACCAGGAGCTCCTTCCGAGCGTGCAGGCACGAGAGCGTTTCCCGCATGGGTGCCAAGAGGGACCTCAGGTGCGACCAGTGGAGATCCGCCTCCTGCTTGAAGAGCACGGCAGATAGCAAACTCGGAGAAGGGGGGAGGGACTATCGGTGACGCCCAGCTCAGGAAGGTGGCACAAGACAGAGGAGGGAATGGGCAGCTGGGCCTTCTGGCGTCTTGGGCGCGTCCGGGTCCAAGAACGGCAACGACCCACGCGCAGGAAGAATAGGGGAGGAGAGGAAAAGCCGTTTCCTCCAGGCGACGCACATCCTCCGTTTCGGGATGAGAAGCTGGATCGCAGAACGAACATACCAGGGGCCATCTGGAGAAGGCAGACGTCGCAAGCCAGGACCGACAGCCGGGGATCCCGCGACCCTCCCTCCCGGCGTCGCCAAGCAACGGGAAGATTCTTGACTTGAGAAGTTGAGGATGCCGAGAGGGCCAGTGACACGCGAACTCGGAAGGTACTCGTGGCCGGGGAGGAAGCAGCAACAGAGCTCCGAGGGGCTCACGCGCCTCTTCCCTGTTCCAACGAGCTTTCCGGACGCTCCATCCTTCTCTCAGGCTCGTGGCGACGGAGGCTTCCTGTCTCCGTCCGGAACGGGGCTCACGAGGAAGCCGCCGCACTGAGAGCGAACGGTGCTGACTCCACGCGGGAGGTGCCGGAAGCCTCCGCGGATTCCGGCTGCTGTTCGCTCCCGATGATCCAGCGCGCTCCACCGCCGCCATCCGTGTGGTTCCCGTCTCCGTCTTGACTACGGGGGTGTCACCTCGACTGGACCTCTTGGAATCGTTCCACGCGGTCGCGGAGTGCCGATGCTGCTATTTTTATCACGACCACCATTGCCGTCCACGAGGGCGATTTCCCTCAGCGCTGCTGAAGGTTCGCTGTTGAGGTGAAGGATCGTAGTTCGTGGCTGCCGTCGCCGCCATCCTTCGCGACGTGGAGAGCACGGAAACAGACAATCGTCCTGCTTGTGAGGCCGCGAGGGTGCATCGCGCCTGCGCGCTCGACAGCTCCGAGCCTGCGAGAACGGCGCGAGCGGCGGCACACCGAGCAGCACAGCCGTCCTGGCCGTCCGCCTGGATCGGAGCTGCGCTGCTCGTCGCCGCTGCGGATGCAGAGTGCGTGGCGGAAACGAGGACGGCTCTAAAGAGGGAGGGAGGGGGGGCGTATGGGGGCCAGTGCTGATTTCCCGAGTCACGTCGCACCATCGAGGGAATGGAAGATGGCTCTCCCTTTCTGCCGCCGGCCCATCAAATTGCGTGAGCGGGTGTGGTTTCTTTCAGGGGCCGATACAAGGATTTGAACCGCGTGCGGAAATGTTTCGATCTGCCCAGCGGAGGGAACGGCTCGCCCTCGCCCCCACCCTCTTCCTATCGCCTTCCCCTATCCGGTATTGGGCCAGCGGCAGTTGCCGTGAAGTTCAGCCCTCCTCTTTCGTTTCGGCTGGGTTTCACAAGGTGAGTCGTCCCTCTTTTCGGCTGCCGTCCGGCGGGCAGGAAAGCTCTCCATTACTTCCTGATCTGTGAGAGATCTGTGGTTCTTCTGGGCTTCTCCTCCTGCTCCCTGCGCGGGGAGCTGACGTTCTTTGAATACGCGGGCGGGCAATGCAGGATGAGACGGGGGGGCGTTTGCGCCGCCTTCAGGCCATTGACTGTCCCTGATGAGGCCCAGTTAACCCCTCGCGCCTTTAACCCCACAGGAGCCACTTATTACTGCTGGCCCGCTTCTGTCGCGTGCGTGTGCGCCTCTCCGACGTCATCACCCCGCTCACTGTCAACGCGGTTGCCGGTCGCGTGATGCGCGCGTGGGGTTGTACCGTTCGTGCTGCACAGAGCGCGCGACCTCTTCTGCAGCCGTCGCGAGGTAGTGGAGGGATGAACACCGCCGTCGAGTCTCTCGCTGATGATCGATGCTTGTCGCCGCTCCCCTCTCCTTGTGCCCACTCCGCGCGACCCCTCTTACTCGCGCGCGTGCGCTCTGCTGCACCTTTTCTTCGTTGCTGCTGTCCTCACGAATACTCTTCCCTCCTTTTCCCGATGACCGAATTCCGCCCAAACAAGAAAAAAAGTGCTTTTTCGACTCCTGAGCGTCCCTTCTTTTCCCGTGGAATGTTTCGGTACAGCCCGCTGGAACTGACTCACGGGAATATCGATTTTGAGGAGAAGACGGCGAAGATGTCTTTGTGGCTCCACAAATTACTCAAACTGCAGAAGCGTATTTCAAAACATGAGCGATCTTGCAGCACACCCGTGAATCAAGGAAAGGGGTGGCCTCACATCTCCTCCCTGCCACAGCCCCATGGGCAATTAAAAAAGAAAATTCCGCCGGATACCTAGGACGCAGTCTATGGGAACAGGAGACGAGCGATCGAAGACGAAAGGCTGATCTCTGGGAAGGCTCCATCCTCGCTGGTCGACATTTTGTGTCAATGTCGAAAAGTCAGCACCAAGACAAAACGCAGAGCATCTTCAGCTGCTAGTCGTAATGCAGTCGGGAGGTAGCAGAGACCTCCAGGGAAGCCGTTTGGCTGAAAACCACCCCAGCGGCTGTCGAGTCAACGGAAGAGCATCAGCCAGGATTAGTGGAGATCCCGTTTCAACAGATCCGGGGATCAAAAAAATCTTCCTATCAATCATGTTCCCAACTTCCACTTCCCTCACAACGGTTTTGGCAACTTGCGGTTCGGTTGCAGCCGGTGCCCAGCTAGATTTCGCGCAAGTCATAAAAGCAGCGGGGAAAATGATAATGACTTTTTCTATGCTTTTTACGTCAGTCCACACTCCTGCAAAATTTATAGAAGCCGTTCCAGGGAACCCTGCCGCATAACCTCTTTCTGAAGCGGCCCTTCGCTGCAGAGCACGAAAGAAGCCCTCCCGGCTGCTCTACCGGGTGGACGGCGCAATCCAACAATGCAGTGCTGTCACGTGCATCGCGGGCCTATTCCTTCAGCATTGTTGCCGTGAGCCCGGCTCTGAACATGGCGGCAGGAGCCTTCTGGTTAGACGACTCTGCCAGTGACCCCCTCGGCGATTTGATCACCGGAAGCTGTCGGAAGAGTGAGGTCCCGGCGATCCCATTCGTTTCTGAACGGAGAGTCTCTCCGCCAGCCTGCGAGAAAAAGGAGAGATCGCCGCCTTTTCCGGTTTGCATCCGCGATTTGCATAGAGTGGCAAACCGGGTGGGTGAGCGGATCGCTCTCCCATCGCCTTTCCAGGCAGAAACAACAGAGCAAATTTCTCTCTCCGGCAAACGCGCATCTCACCTCCAGAATGCAACAAAGTCATCCTCGGAGGGACATCTTCCTTATTTCATCCCCCGAAGACGAAAGCTTCCCGGACATTTATTGCCGTTTTCCTAAACGCAGTGTTGATTGTTCCTTCGATATGGTTTCTCAAATTGAATGTACAGAGCAAAACGGTTCCGGCAAAGCGTCCTCAACTCCCATCTGTGAATTCGTCTGAAAAAAATAAATAAATAAATAAAACGAGAAAGGAAGGACAGGCTCCAGCTCATTCGTTTATCGGCTGCATCTAGGACGTTATTTTATTCAGTTTTAAAGGATGCATGCAAGATACGTGGGTTGAACTTGGTTGGCGTTTCATCGGATCCTTTTTTTCTGAGCGGTGTTGCTTTTACAGCAGATGAAATTCGTGCACGTGGAATATCATATTTTATTCGCGAATTCTCGTGCCCTAAAAGCAGAGGAGACCATTTTAATAAAATGCGATATCCCAGCGATACATTTCATACATCAAAGAAGCATCGCTCGTAAATTCCAGAGCGAATAGCATCGTGATCTGTCACGATATAATGCATGAGCTCCTGTCCGTAAGCTGCCGACTACCCAGTGCGTTTCTTAAACACAAAGTCAGTAAAGCACATTAGACACCCAAGTATGCATGGGTCGAAGAATCCTCGCCAAAAGAAAAATGCTGGTGTCGCACTTGTAAATCAAAGGCTTCTAAGAATATGCATGACCATGTCAAGCAACACCGCGAATAACTTATTCAAAAAAGCAAGGCCTCTTCTTCGTGCCTCCGAGTGAGGGAAAGGAAGCCGGTTGCGCAGGAACCCGAGAGCTTCCAGAAATTTCCATCCCCTCATTTATTAGTGTAATTCGTGCTTTACGTTCCGTCGTGTACCAGAAATCTGGGAGAGCCCGGACGGGAAACCTGGGAAACGGCCGTCCGCCGAGGCCCAAAGACATTACGTGTTAAACTACTACTACCGCGCTCTCGGAACTTCCGGGCTGTACATTTTGTTGGACTTCGAAAAGACCGTGGGCCGTCCGGCAGTTCCCTTGCAACGCGGCCTTTATCCACAGAGCAGAACAGTGCTCACCGGGAGACCTTTCATCCGCAGTGGTCGTAAAGGGCTAAAAATGCTTCCATTTAAATTTTTCATTAAAATAATCCGTGGAAAGATGCTCTTAGAGAAAGAGAGCTGCTGCTGCCTTTATGGTATTCTTTATGGTATCCGAGCTGATAAGCATTTCGCACCATTAAATGTAGAACATTCCATTACCTTTATTAAACGTTAATAGAACTTGTTTAGCATTTTCGCTGGGAGTTCCTTGAGTAGCAATAAGAGGTGTTTGTTCCTGAATACAGCTCTGTCCTTCCCCTTTAATCCCCTCTGCTAATCAGATCTTATAGAATGTTTCACTATCTTGTGCTTCCTTCCAGTACGTAAACCTCTTATTTGCATTTACAGATAGCATTTTTGCTTGAAATTTCCCTCATTCTCTTTTCTGGTCATCCTGGACTGGTCGCGAAAAGTTTCGGCTTTTATTGAGTTCCAGAGAGTCGAATTTCCGATTTCTTTCTTTTCTTCTTCTCCTTCTTCTTCTTCTTTTTTTTTTTTTTTTTAAAAAAAAAAAAAAAAATTACATCTCTTTAAGAAGAAACTTTGATTATCAGCAGTAGTGTGAGCACATGGCTTCGCACGATGCGGAAATGAAATTTTTCTTAAATTAATTTCGTGAAACTTTGAAGAAAACAAAGAAAGTTACTAAATCACAATTCAGCTTAGCAGTGTGGTGCTGAGAGAACAGGAAGCGGAACACTCTCGAGGCGGGGGGAGAGATGAAAGGGATGGAAGCACTCTGAAGGAACGAGTGAGCTAAAAATTTAGAGGGGAATCTTTGCTCATTTCGCCTCTCAGGGACTCAGGACCCAATATGGGAATGGCTGCAGGAGGAAAACGGTACACGACCTGCAGAGCGGCTAAGTTTTTCTTGTTTCTCAGTGGCCTGACGTTTAATGGCACTGCTAATTAACGGCGTTTGCGAGAGCAAAACTTTTATTCGTAATTACGCGCTCTCGAGCATCTTTCATCCACGGGAAAGCAGCCGGGACGGCTGCAACGGTGGAAGAATTATGAAAACTATGAAAATACCCGAGAAGAGCGTCGTCCATACTGCAAAAAAAAGTCGGAAGCCCCAAATTGGCTTTTTCTTTCAATTGCTTCGCTTTTTGACATTCACCCGGAATATGGATAAAAGTTCGGTGCACTGAATTTGGCATCAAAGTAGGGCTAAACCAAAAGCACAAATGCTCGGAAAATGCCCAAAATATTTCGACAGACTGTGCTGGGGATTGGAATTTTTTATTGGAATTTTTCAATCATAATAAAAAATAAGTAACACTTATCGAGTTTAATTCCCCAGCTGAACAGCGTGTTGACGTAATAAGTAAGATGGCTTCCTTTCATTGTAAATACGGGCTTTCGCATCCAGCGGGATAGCCGCCGATGGATGATTTAGCAGCTATGCACAGCATCCGTCTCATCATAGCAGCACGCGCCATTGAACCCATTCAATCACTCAAAAACTTTTGATGTTTCTCACAAGGAAAATGCCAAGTGAGATGAAAATATGGATCAGCATTCCACTTTCTGAGTTCCTCGTCGTGGCTCTCCGTATAAATTATATTTTTCTGTTAATCGCGTTTATTAATTTCATATACACTTGCTCTTACGCATTTCATGCACAAGTACAAGTGTACGGAACATCCCTGTTTCAAAAAATGGAGACCCGGGTAAATGAAAAGGGCACATGCTTACTTTTGTCGAAAAGAGCCCCCTGCCTTCACCTTCATCTACACTTCTCAGGCCCGAAGTGATGTACACTGAACTTTCCACCAAAGCTGGAACTCGTCTGCACGATTAGCTCGATCACAATCTAAGAAATTCGCACTTCTCTTAGGGTATCGACCTAATTATAGATCATAAATGGGTACTCTTAACTATGATATGCTTACTCTAGGTATTGTTAAAGTAACTATTTATAGATTGCAAATAGGTGCTTTGCATTGATTCGTGCGCCATTGTTGAAATTACCTATTTATGGCCCAGGACCCTAGGCTAGAACTACATAGGGTTGCAAATTTCGTACAAAAGCTTAGGGAGAGATTCGACAATTGCAGAGTCAATTGCTACTCCCCACTTCTCACCCTTTCTGTTTTTCATCAGGATGCTTTTTTTTTTTATTTTTGCAACATCGGAAGCGAATTACTTGTAATACGATGAATAGTAACACTATGCTGAGCACAGCGGCAACAGCCACGAGATGACTTCCGCTGTAACGTCGACTGGAGTGGGTTGTCGTGTTGCTTGTGAGGCCAGCTGACTCGAATTCGTGACGCATTACGAACACTGCGCCAACACCTCTCGGAAAGACTGAAAGGATGCCTTTCGGGTTAGAAGGGAAAGATAAGGAAATGAAATGCTCCACGGTCTTCATGCGGTCGATCGAAATAGCGAGGAATCCCATTTTTGAGATCTCGGAGAGAGCCTGCTGGGGAGAAAGACGGACTGGAGAAGAGTACAAGGAAAGTAGCCTGAGGGGGATAGAACGAAGGGAGACGTAAGTTCGTGATGGAGCCGCTCTTTATCCCTCAATGAGGGAACGAAAGAAGGGATTCGGACTGACGTCAGACGTAGAGCTTGGAAGTGGAGTCTGAGTAAACTTTCAGGGCTCCTCTGCAGCACCGAGTCTGAGGAAGAGGAGAAACCTCACAATAGGGCGGTTTTCCATGGATGGTGTGCTCCCGGAAGCAAGCCTATACACAGGTCCATATTCTCTTTTTCTTGCTTTTTTTTTCTTTTTTCTTCGGGAAGAAACTCATCTATGAGACTGTGCGTTCTTCCAGGAGGGCGAAAGCGCGCTTTCAGGAAGCAAGAAACCGAAATTGGTTCGGATCTCTTCTGCAAAAGGATTCCAGACGAAGGGAGAAGGGAAGCTCCAGAGCAGAAAGGATTCGCACGGGAGGCTGTGTCTTCTGACGCGTGGGAAAGCGTCATTCCAGTGGAAGTAGTTCTGGAAGGTAGTCGCAAGCTTTTTCCTTGATGATGAGAGCAATTTCAAAAAGGAGGGAGCGACGATGGGGACATCTTTGAGGCGAGATGGGAGAAGGTGCTCAGGAAAGAAGTGGCGAACGGCTTCAGGCTCCCTCCTGGGAGGAGCACCCCTTCAGGTCCGAGTCCCCATCCCCCGACCATGAATGAAAAAGGACTTCCCTCTTCCTCCTGAACGGAACGAGGAAATGAAGAGAATGAGTGTCTGGAACATGAGGGGAAGCTGGCGCCATTCCATACGGGAGACGTTCACGGGGATCTCCAGCACCTACTCCATGCGCACATCTCTTACCCTGAAGAGATCCACGCTATCCTGCTCGGATGCTCCCTGTAGATGGGATTGCGAGTGGCCCCCCTTGCCCTTGGGCGGCTCTCACATCTTCCTGCTTCTTCTTCATCTTCTATTTCGAGACGAGAAGAGGAGAGGGCAGGTGGGGTACTGCCGAAGAATTCCTCTAGAGTGTCAACGGGATGTTCTCCGGAAAAGCTTGCAAAAGCACCTTTCGTGAGCCGCGCCCACATTGAGACATTGCCTTCCTCGACGGGCACGCGCCAGCTGCAGGTCCGGGGTACCGTGCCGCTCGTTTCCGATCCTCCGGGAAGTCTGCGGTCTCCACGCTCGCCGCTCCGGACGAAGGCGCTCGCGCGCGCGGCCTCGCCGCGCCTCTGGGAACGACTGAGGGGAGCCGAGGAGGGGTGAGGAAGATAGATAGCACCAGGCGGTGAAGACGACCGTTGCCACGGACCGTTGCTGTCCGCAAGTCGCCTTTTGGGAGTTGGCAAAGCCGCTTTTCCGCTAGCGGGAGCGCCAATGGAAGCTTCCGATTTTTTTCGTGTCCCTCGGTCGAAGTCCCTGAGCTAACGATCCTCCTGACAACAAGCGGGGGAGTCCCGGCGGTCACACACTCTGGGAATCGTGGAGGAACCGCGACGTGCGTTGGGGCTCGCCAGGCTACCGGATCGCGCAGAGGAAGGCGTGCCAATTTCAGAAAAGCAGACAGAGGTCAAATGACTCATCCAAGGTCGAGCTGTCGGGCAAAACCAGCGCGCGCCACCCTGTTGCCGGAAACGACTCGCTCCGGATCTGAATGCGCGTGGGTCGCCAGGCCACCAGATCAGCCGGTGTTGCGGCGTGCAGAGGGACGTTTGCCGAGTGGGAGCAGAGGAGACTGCCATGCTGCTGGTGCATAGTCACTAAGAAGATCACGTCGCTTGTCGAAGAACAGCAACACCTTCGAGGCAAGGAAGGTGCATCAGGAAATACACAGAGATGGTTAGGGATGCACAAGAGAGAGAGAGAGCTCCAGTCATCAACAACTTCTTTCGAAACATGGGAATCACTCGGGATTAGTCGGTTCTCAGGCTCGACAGACCAGCTCCCTTTACTTTGTCCTCAGACATCTGATGGCCGTCGACGCAGCGTAGCAGGTAAGCACGCATGTTCCCCTGGAGGACCTCCCCCGTCCAAGAAACGTAAACGACTCCTCCCGGTCGCTGCCGAAGACTCCAGCCACAGGACCCTGGAGACACTCGATCGCCTCGGGTTTGCACCCAGTCACTGCCGCGCGATGCTAGAGGAACAAGAGGCGAGGTATCAGGAAAGCACCAGCCGGAGGAAAGCCGAACGTGGCTGGAAAAAGGTTGGCAGCGAATTCCGGGAATCCGTTCTTCGGCAAGAGCACGCTGCCCACAGTCGCGCCCGAAACCCTGGGGGGAGGTTGTCGTCTGTGGTGTATGCAGTTAGCCGTTCGATATCCTCAATCGCAGAATTCATGCAGTGAGCCGCAGTCCTCCAAGAAAGATGATATGTCAATGCAGATGCTGCAGCTAGCCAATCATAGCGATCGTGCATGCAGATGAAACGAGCGATCGGGCCTCCGCCTAGCCACACGCGCGCGCTCCACCGCGACTGCAGCGCGCTACTCGCAGTTGCGTAAAGAGCGATTTCAGAACTGACGCACGAACTTTGGAGTTCCGTGTTCGCTGTAATGGAATTGACTTGGAAGCACATCTCAGAGCATTTCCCCGTGTGAGCTTCGAGGCCTGTCAAGAACACTTCCTTCCACTCTTATCATCCGAACCGGAAATCATAAAGAGGACCTTGCAGAATTCCATCCCTAATCATCTATTTTAGTGTTAATATACTCGCTCTAAACAAAAGTAAATTAATAGGCGGAGTCCACTAGATATTCACCCTGGATGGACTTGATCACTGCTTCTTCCTGATGTGCCCGTGTTTATGTGAAGCGGCTTACTGGAATCCTTCGGAATGTAATCCCTCAAAGCGCTACGGAGGCTTCAAGCAGCGCTCCTTTGTTTAATGCGTGTTTGTTCTCCGTTTACTAAGAAAAGACGAGATTTCACCGTTGATTTATTACTCACGTGGTTCTTGTTGTTATTAATTACTTATTTATAGCCTAATTGCGCACTTCCTGAGCTGCGTTCATCTTTTTTTTTTTTCTTCCTTTCCTCCCCCTCCTCTTATCTGGCATTTGCGCAAGCATTTCCTTCTTGCAGTAGATGATGAGCAGAGAATGTGGCACCTAAAAATAATTCCGAAGATGTGTGTGTGTGTGTGTGTGTTTTGTTTTTTTCCTCTTAACTGAATGCGAGGCATATATAAAAAGGAAAATTCCCAGAAAATATCCCGTGTTAATTCCGAAGTCGCTTCCAGTTTTTTGAATTGCGCATCCACCCTCCCGAATTCGAAGAGCTCCGGTTATGAATTTTCAGATGGAGAGTTTCAAATGGAATGATCGGAGGTACGAAGGGCCCGCATCCATCAGGGATGCAGGGCGTCTTCTCCTTGCTGCTGATTGTTGTCAGGAGCAGTGAAGCAAAATTTAGAATTGACCGTTCCCTTCATCATCACGGTTTTTATTAGAACTGCCAAAGCTCATGCGAACGCATCCAATGATCGCTGAATCATATGAGGACTCGCAATCCAGGACGATCCGTTTCTGACTTTTTTTTCCCCGGTCTCCGCTTCGATCCGCAGGATCTTCGGCAGAGACGCGAAGCGAGCACCCACCGAGCAGGGCACGAATCTCACCATCCGGGAATCCCTTCCACACTTTCGCGGGAGCTCTGGAGGGGGGGAGTGGGGGAGGGGGAAGGGGGAAAGTTGCGGTTGCAAAAAAGCGCTGCTCCGGGACCACCGCCAAATCGGAGGGCGCGGCCGGTGGGGGGGGAGAGGGGGGGAGAGTTCGATAGGACGAACACCCCCAGATCAACCTCCTCTCAGGGACGTGAAGTCAGTCAGTCATCTACTCTTTGAGTCACGAGGACGGCTCGGCCGCTGCCGTCGATCGCTTCAGGGGACTGCAGGAAGGTATTCGGTTTCAGTGCCGAATGAAATCTGTTGCTGCGCACAAAAGGAGGTTTGTTTTCAGACTCAGACCCGATTTTGAATGGATACGTTACTCACTCGCTGTTTCTGCCAGTCGTGGCTCATTTGGCATGAGGCACCAGGATTGCACAAGAACACGTATCGCATTACTCGCAGTGTAACAACACTATCGGCTATCCGCCCCAACTCCCCCCCTCCCCCCCCCCCCTCCAGAACGCCCGCGAAAGTGTGGCGTATCTCCTTCTCCCCGTGGACATCTCTCGTTGTGATGGAAGCACTTTTTGAGAGCAGACACGGTTCGAGCCCTGCGGAATTGTTCCAACGAGCACTATCCTTCGCACCTGCTACGTATCTCGGCCCACTTGCGGTTGCTTGGCCCACGGATTAGCCCGCTGTACCCCTGCTGTGGAAAAGAAGACGGCAAGCATCGACGCAGGCACCGCGGTCGGCACTCGACGCTGACAAGGAGGGAGAGGCAAACCACGGCGCGCATTTTTCTCCGCCGAGGTGCGCTTTCCCCGACCCCCCCTCCCATATGCTCACCCACGGGACGCATTCCACGGACGTGACCGCACACGCAGCTGTCGCTCTCGTGTTTGGTGCGTTCCGGAATGCCCCCCGTCCAGCCGAGCAGCGGGCGGCCTGCTGCTGCTCCATTGGGAGACAGCCGTCGGCAGCTCACACGTGCTCCCTTCCCATTCGCTGCCTCCAGTGGCATTGTTGAGGCTTCTGCGGGAAGCCATCTTGGAATCGGATCGCTCGTCGAGCTGCTCCTCATCCCCGAATGTCCCCCCTCCGAGGAGCGGTCCTCCCTTATCCCGCTAGACGAACCCTCTAAACCCTCGTGCCCTCTTCTCCTCGGCTCGGCAAGCAACTGGTCGTCTGGAGAGCGGAGGCGGTTTCCCTGGAAATAGGCGTAAACGCGTGTGAATTTCGCCGCTCGTCCTTGTGGTGTGTTCATACTGAGTGGCGTACACCTCCCCACCGTTGCGCTGTTGGGGAAGCAAACGCGAATTCAACAACTGCGCACCCGGGCACAACCGTGGATCACTCAAGAAGGTAAGAGGACGTCATGCTTACTGAGAAAGTGCAAAGCCTTCCCTTGACACTGAATGAGTTCCACGTTCGTTCTCCGCGTGCTCCCGTTCATTTCTCTCCATGGCATCGGGACAGATGTGGTGACCCTGAGGGCAGATCCCACTCACCGACCCCACCTCGGCATGCGTTAGAGGCCAGGAACTCTGCTTCCTTCCTCCCCGCGCTTTTCCGGTCATCTGCACTCGGATTCAAATGAGAAAACCCAGCAACGTTCTCATCAGCTCGCGGTTCTGGACTGTTGCCGGGATGCTCTGTACCCATGGGATCGTCTCCCTGGTGAGGGCCAAGCGAAGCACGCCTTGATAGCCACCTTTCCTTTCTGTGGGCTTGCCTTATCGTGATCTTTACATACAAGGCATTCTGCGGAGGAGGATCTGTAAATGCCCCCTGGGAAAGGGGACGCAGACCTCATGTCTCTCTTTGAGCCAACTGACCCCGAGGGATCTCTCGCTATCGAAAAGCCAAAGTGGTGAAGCCCACCACAAGCGCCGCTGCGACTTCGTTCGCGGTCTTCAAGAGAGTCTACCGTTTGCAGCATGGCACCTTCTCTCTAGTCCAGTGCTCCTGTCGATGCCCTCCTGGACTTCGGGAGCTGCGATCCTGCGTGAACTGGGCCGTGGACATCCTTTCATCTCTGAGCCGGGAGATCCGGTGCGTGCCAACTGTGTGTTCCAAACACCTCTAAGCAAGTGGTCGCGCGCCTCCTCCGTTGCCCTCTTTGGCTCCGCTCCTCTCTCGTTCCCAAGTTTCCCCATCCCATTCGGAAGCTCCATGGAAACGCGGCTATTTTTTCCGTTTCCGGTTTTTTTTTTCCTTTTCCGGCCTGTTTGTTTCTCTTCGCGTCGCCCGTGCTTTCGCTGTGATTGTTTCCGCGGCTTAGCTCCTCGGTGCTGGGATGCTCAATCGCTGTCCTCATTGTGACTTGCAGTGATCGTTCTGCATCTCTGCTTCCGATAATCTGCAAGCTACCGGTTCCTTCATCCCCCGTATCTCTTCGCCGGTGCTACAGCCTCTCCCTCCCGAAGATTGCGGATGTTTTATGGAAGCGTCAGCCTACGCATGGGTTTGTGCGCAGCCTCGAAGGATGGGTGGGAGTGTTGCCTGGGTGACCTGATGGGAAGAAAATGAAGTTCCTTCCGAACGGCGGAGGACGAAAGGCACAGAAGAGTGCTAAATGCAAATCCAAGTGTAGGGAAATTCACAGACGAAAGAGGTGCGAGGGAGCCGTGGGATGAGGGGAAACAACTTAAACGCGACGCAATTCGCTTTCTTTCTTATTTACGCGTTTCGGACCCACAACAGCGATCACGTGTTGCTATGCGTCCGAAGAGCGTCCGAAGATGACAGACAATAGGGTCCAGGGTTTATTCTTGATTAATAAAATGCTTGCTATGTTTGCTGATAGGCTCCTGCAATATCAGAGGACAGCAGAGCAGTGCGTGCTCAGATGGCTGTTGATCCGGGCTCTCGTTACGGGGTATCTTCGTTCTTGTTGTCTGAAACGATCTTCAGCATTGCCTCCAGCTTAATGATTGCACGGAGCCGGTGAGAAAGATACTGCTGCTCGAATGCCAGTCCAGGAAGAACTGGAACTACTCGTTCCTTCAGAAGAAACGCGGCTTTGAACCAGACGATGGAGCAGTTGGAGTTTGCTGTGTTCTGGGAAGAAAGAGGGCGTACGGTGCCTGGGAAGGGTTTCTCCTTGCCGCTGGGCTCACGGAAATCGGTGACTCGTCACTCTGATGGGTTATCGGAAAGCAGGAGACAACAGGAGAGGTGAAGTGAGTGCTGCACGATGCCCTCCGGCCTGTCACTCAACGGAAGCAAAAACCGGAGGAGTGCTTAGATGTGGCCACATGTGTCAGATATGTCAGCTCCTCGGCTGTCTTCTGAAAATCCGTCTCAATCCATTCCGTATTCTTCTCCCTACTTGAGTCTCATCGGCAGTTCCATTTTGCTGTCATCCTTCTGCCTTCCACGCAGTGGGGCTTTTTCTCACCAGTAGCGAATGGGTAATTTTATGGAGCGATACTTGAATTGTTATTTGTTATAAACATACTGGCTACTAGGAAAGGCAAAAGGTTGAAGCTTATTGATCTGACGGCTGCTCCCATGAGCCAATGATGAGTGCGCGTCACAAGGAGTTTGTAAATTATGCAGGAGTGATTTCCGCTTCTGCTTCATTGGTCCATTATGATGTATTGAATGAATATGTAGATTTGCTAAATGCATACTATCATAAATAATGATGCCTAAACATTTCTGTGTACACATACTGGAAAGAAGCTACATTTAGGCTGAAGTAGGCGTGTTTTCTTCTTCTTCTTCTGCGCAACAATGTATCAGAGATGAAACAATGTGCCTATTGTTTAATCCTAGAGAGGCGATTTCTTCGTGAAGAAGACTTTTCCGTGATTTAGAATTATGGTTTAATTGTGAGCACTTGGGAGCCGTAAATGAGTTAGCGCTCCATAGTGTCTTTTTCACCATTCACAGAGAATTCTAAGAATAATTATTATTCTAAGAATAATAATTCCAAGAATCATTTCTCCCTAGCATTAGGGATCCCGTTTCGTGAAATCAGGCTGAAATTTCTGCAAAAATTCTCCTAACGCATGGCACAAATTTTTGCAATTGTTCCAACCGCGTTCGTCCAAGACGAATCAGTGCGATGAGGATACTCCACTCTCACTCTAGGAATAAAATGAGTTAAAATGGTAATTTTTCCCTTAGCCACACAAAAAGCAGATGTTGGTAGTGCTTCCCTTGAACCAGATGCTCTGCAGTTTAATTGCCGTCCTGATCCATTGTGATTGTCATTCTAAATACGTGCGCATTAGCAATCCTCCAAATCCATACGAGGTGTTTACCATGATAATTGCTTCTGTTTGTCGTGGTACACATTTCCTCAACTGATCGTTGATCGTTGAGCAGTTTTCCTCTCTGATATCATCGATTTTGGTCCTTTTCTACTTATTCTAGATACATACATGGAAAAGAAAAAAAAAGTATCTAAATTTTCCCGATTGTTTTGACGAAATCTACGCAATTCCTTTCTACAATAAATGTCTGGAATGGAGCCGTAAAAAGATGTGCTCTTTTTGGATCCAAAGCTGAAAATTACGGCAAGTTCACCCATGGTGATTCTCCTATTGGTTCTTCGTCTTTTCATTGCTGTCCCGTGAGCACGCGAAGCGATTTGCAGGCGTTCGAGTGGCCCAAATGTGGTGGACGGTCACAAAACCTTTAACAGCGAGGCAGCAGTCCTGTAGCACTAGGGAATAAGAAGATTCAGATTAGACGAAACACTTATTTCGTGGAGTTTGAAAACCTCGCCTCGCAGACGCAAGGCCTTTCCTCGCTCGGGTTCCTCAAAAACAAAGTCCATTCTTTGCATTCTTCTGGATTGTGAACAAAAACTTTGGTCCCGGAAAGTGACCTTCTGTGTCTAGCTCATCTCAATTCCGGTTAGAACTGGGGTGCCAGCTGTGCCATATTTTCTCTTGTTTTTTTTCCTCCCCTTAATGGTCTTTGACTGCGACATTGACGGCTGTAGTGCGTTTCAGATTCATAAATCGGACGCACACGACAAACAAAATAAACTTGTCCATTGGTAGTGCGCCGTCGCCATCCGAAAGCACATTCCCTTTTGTAGCTACAATGAAGATTCTTTCTCCCTTCCCCCTCCCCCTTCTTTCTGGGAAATTTTCCCTCAGATCTCACGAGTCAGGCTTCTGAGTTTTGATTGCTAACTTCGGCAAAAAACAGCAAAATGGCGTACGGTCCAGTATTACCCGATCCAAAGTGAGACGAGATAATCAGATGTTTCCACAAACGTTCTTATCTGCTGAATTATAATCGGCGATTTGTTTATTGGTGCTCCCTTAGAAAATGAACCTGGGAGCGAACGAAAACCCTGTGATAGAAGACGAGGGCTTACTTTGCAAACTGGAGCACGGATCCCACTGAGGAGATGAGTGCTTCTCTTTTCGACATAACAAGTTCGATCATTGCCAATGTATGCTTTGCTGCACCAGTGAACTTCGCAATCAGGTTCCAGTGGAGCGCCCACTTGTTTGACTCGGTCTTTTGAACGCTTACATTTGCGTGCACTTCCACGAGTAGATGGCAACGAAAAACAGCATCCGCCAACCTCAAGCTGGTTCCAGTATGCGTGTGTCGTAAATCGAGTTCCATCTAAACCGAACTCCTAAACCGAATTTCTGCAGTGATTCTTGCTTATTGCATGAAGAGAGTACCCGTTCTCGAAATAAGCAAGGAGTGGTCCACCCCCCATATGTGGGAAAAAGTCTTCCAGCGCTCTTCCGAGAACTATCCCGCCAGTTCCTATCCTGTGCTCGCTGATCTCCCGTGTCAGAGCCGTGCAAAACGTAAGCTTGGCGGGAGCTGCTAATCGAGAAACAAGTGAATGACAGCTCGTGATTTTGATATTTGAGTAAAGCAGGAGTCATGCTGTAGGTAGCAGGTCACGAACGTGACCTCCGGTAACTCAGAGATGGGATTCAGTCCAGATTCTGCATGCGTTTTACAGTGTTGGGAAGGATTTCCATGTGAAAGAAACTCTCCCATTCAGATGGACCTCAAAAACCAAAGCTTGCCAACGAAGCAAAGACCCCTTTCTCCCAGAATGCAAACAGGTTTCTAGGCATCCTGGGCACAGCGGAAAGACTCGAGTACTTTCATCGCCACGAGACATAATTTTCCAAAATGTGGGAACTTTATGGTGGCTAATTAGCCAACGGAGCGGGGACTTGACTTCGTGGTCTCTCCCTCCCTCGTTCGTGGAAAACTACTTGTCAAACAGCTTCCTCTTTCCCACCACGCAATGGAGGATGCAAGCAAATTCTGTAATCAACCTTAGGTAGCTTATCAAAGATCAGACTCAGAGGGTGTCAAGGGAACTGTGATACGGAGATATTTTTGAGGGATACCTTGAGTTCTTGTTCTCAAGGGTAGGCAGACCATGACTTGATCATAAGGAATTTTGAAACTTTCTGGGTCATCTGCCGCGAAGCAATTGCCCGAGAGTTAGCAGATGTTGCTATCGATTACGTGTGACTTCACCAATGTTGGAACTGTCGAAGGCTAATCAGCGTGTCACTGGTGCTGTGCTGCAACGTAAGGCCGTCCAAATGCAGTTTGTGCGGTGAATCCCCGTGAGAAAAAATCAGAGACGAGTGCGAAGCCTGGGGTCCAGAGAACCGAGCTTTTGATGAACCGAAGAACTAGGTCTAAATGTAGAAATGTAGCGTTGCTATAACCTGAAGCTTCTGTGACCTCTCGACAAGTGCGAACGGCAACAGCGATGCCCAAATGCGATCACTCTGACGGCAGCGGCAGCACCCTCTGGACGGAACCGAGGAGACTCGGAGGAAAGATACAAGGGCATACTAGGGATAAGCTTCTACAACGACGATTCCGCAGAATGGAGACAAGAGTCTCCATTCTGCGGTTTATCTACGCGTCGCTTCCTGCGGACGAGCCCTCCCTCTATAAAGAGTTTTCCTCTCTTCATTAGGTCCTCAAGCTCCTTCGGTAGAGTCTAGAAGAAATCTATCTATTGCTTCCTTGTTCTCTTCTAGCTTCATGCAGTTCTCCTTCGATGCTCGCACTCCTTCCTTTACTTCATCCATTTTTCGGTTGCAGTAGTACGGGCCTTAGCTGCCTTCCCGGGAGCTCATCCGACAACGGGAACCATCTCCTTTCCTCGTCTTCTTGCTGTCCTTCAGTCTCCAGTTGCAGTTCTCTTCCAGGCGGAGTTCCCTCTGCAGCCAGACACCTCGAGCTCTTCCCAACCCTCGTGTCGCTGGCTGTCGTCGCTTCCTTTCTGTCGTCTCCACGCCACCATCAGATTGCATCCTGTCATTTCGTGAAATAAAAAAAACTTTCTGAAGGGAAGCGGATGAGATCCTTGGCACCGCGAGGCACTATTCCGTAGAAGGGGAAGCGAGCATCCCGCAGTAAATAATCAGCTGCCGCAATCAATGCGAGACCATCTCAAGCAAATCAGTTCCGAGCTCCAGGGGAGTTCCAGTGCCTGAGAGATTGCAGTGAGGACTCTGATCTTCTCCAGGAGCGTCCAGCATCCACGCGAGGGATTCTTGGCACATTGGAGAAGAACAACGCGGACGAGCCCCATCCCTCTGCTGCTATACTCGGAAGATGCGGTCGAAGCTTGATTTACTGCTATACTCTCTCCTAGGAAAATGCTTCAAGAGGCGACAGCTTCCTTGCTAACGGGTTGTAATCCTGAAGGATGCTTACCCCGCTACTGATTGCATCTCCGCTTAAGATCGCTATTTGCTTCCGGTGAATTATTTATAGCATTCTTGGAGAGTGCGATGTAAGTTTCCGTGGGCTGCAACCGCACCATTCCTCCGGATGGCGGGCATGCTCTGGCACACTTGGCTCTGCCGCAATCCTTGCTTGGCCACATCCAGATCTGGGATCCAGGAAATGCCAGCATTGTTTGAATTACCTGCCGTGTTCTCTCTTGCACGCCCTGCACCCAGAAGAGAAGTGCTGCAGCTGCCGAGCCCTGCTTGCTGCTCCTGCGTTCGACGCAGCAGGACGTGACCCACGGCAGCACAATTCATACGCGGACGGACCACTTTTTTTTCCTCTCCTTCTCTCTTCCTTGGCCTGCAATGCACGGCAAAGCTCTCCTCCTCGAGGGCAGGTGAACCTCTCCAAGCCGTATCGATCACATTCACTTCCAAAGAGAGCGCTGCCGTGCTGTGGAAATTCGGCGAATCGATCAGGGCCGCATCCTCGAATCCCAGCTCCTGATGCTGCGTATCCTTCATCTGTCAGCAGAATGATGGCAACGAACGGCAAAAAAAATGCTCGGTTTTCAACGAACCCTGCTGCCCCCCTCTGCTCCCTTCCGCCTCGACCTCCCTCCGCGCAGATGTGCGCATGCGCTGAAAGAAATAAACGGATGCTATGCCATCCCATCGCAGCCTCCTTTAAGTACCCGTGTAATCTCTTCATGAATCCGCGGCGGATCAGTTTTGGAGTCATTTAAAAATTTAATTTCGGGATTGCCTCGAGCTCCCATAATCCCGATCCATGGTTAATCATCCAGAATATCTCCATCGCTGCGGCGCTCCTCGGCGAACTTGTCTTTCGTCGCTCTGTGCTCCGGTCGGCAGTTCGACTCTCGCCTCTTCCCTTGGCATCTGCCTGCTCCTCTCCGCCGAGCAGGCAAGCAGAGACCCCGAGCTCGCACTCCCCGTCTGACCCCTCTTTTCCGAGTACCCACGTTCCGCTGCTTCCTTCGGAGACGGAAGTTGTCGCTCGCGAGGGCGGTTTCCTGCTGCTGGACGCACGGGGATTCTGGGAGGAAAACAACTGCAACAACGAAGTTACCAATAGCGGCGGCGGAGTTAATCGTCCTGGGGAAGCCCCCATCCCGGGAAACACCGACTCACGCAACGGCCAAGGATCTTCAGACGGTATAAAAGGAGACGACAGGCTTCGTCAAGGAGGAAAGCAATTCCTCCTCCTCCCCTTTCCTCCAAAAACTATCTGGGAATTTCATCCTTAAACGTGAAAGGGACCTTCATAATTGGAACGGACTCCCCTCGTCGCAGAAAAACAAAGTGGCAATTAAGTTGCAGCGCTTGCAAAAGGAAAAAGTACCTCGTGTGGAATTCACTCCACGGATGAGAAGGAGCGACTTTCCTCTTCCGCGCTGGAGCAGTCAGTCGCCTCGTAGACTTCCCATGTTTTCCCTCAGCCACAGATCGTTGCCAGGGCAGCGGCGGGCGGAGCGGCGAGTTCGGTCGGTTCCCCGCTATCTCTGCGGCTGCCGGCCCCCAGTTCTCGCGGATGCACCAGAAATGCACCCGTTCAGGGCGGCCGGCCCCGCAACGGAAGGGAGGAGGCTAAAAAGCGAAAATCCCGTTCCTTTCCGTGGCCACTGGAAACGCGTGGTGAGCGGAGGAATTTTCGCCCCTCCCAGGAGGGATGAAAGTTGTCCCCGTGAAAAGAACGGGGGCGATGCGGAGGGCGAGAGGTAGCAGTGGAAAGCAACTAAGGGGAGAGGAGGGAATGCGGATGGCCTATTTTTAGCTGCCGGCAGCCTTAAAAATACATTTGGCGAGCCAAGGTTGCCGGGAGACACTCCTTCCACCCGCAAAGCCTTCGAAACAGGTTCTCTGCAAGCAACAATCGGAAGGAAAATTGAGCGACCAATCAGAGCCCTCAAAAAAAGCGAGGGAAAAGCAAAACGAAACAAAGAAAAAGAAACGGGAAGCGGGAAATGGGATTCTTCCATTTACATTTCCATTCCGGAGGGGGACTCGAATAAATGGAGATTCGCGGCCCCTTTTCCCGACCCCCCTTCCCCTCCCTCCACGTTTGCGGGAGCTGTGTAGGCGCAGGGTCTTTTTTTGCGAAGCCGAATCCCTGCGGAGGGTGAAGTGGGGCAGGAAAGAACTGGGATGAGGTTTCTGTGCTCCTTGCCACTCTACAGCGCGTCCCACGCCGCTCGGGATCTTCTTCTTCGGTCCCTATTGTCCCCGCCTCGCGGGGGAGTCTCTTGTCGCGGACGCCGTCAAGGAGAAGATGATGGAGTCCATTACCACCACCACGCCCCCTTGAGGATGTCGAGTTTGCTGTCGATGAAGTGGCGATCTCCATGGATAACGAAGGATCCCCCAGGCTTTGGTTCCACGGGGCAGCGACTGCTAACGAGACCCGTGCGGGTCGCCGCCGATGATCTCCGGATGAGCGGGCACGAGACGCCTGTCCCCGGCTCTCTTCCTCTCGCAGCTGCCGCTTCCGTCCGCTCGGCTCAGCTCTCAGCCACTCAGCCGCCGCCGCCGCCGCGCGTGCGTCTCACCTCTCCGTCGCGCTTGGTCTTCCCTGCCCCCCCTCCCCGCGTGCGCTTCTGCATTTGGGCCGCGTGACCTTCCCCCGGGTGGAGAGCGCTCACGGCCCGGTTCGCATGCTGGCGCACAACAGGGAGCGCGGGAGGAGGAGGGGCAGCCTCTCGCTCCCCGAGTCTCCGGGGCGATCGATCCCGACTGGATGCCCACAAGCTCCGGGAACCCGGAAGAATTGGGCGCTCGTCCCGGGGACGGCGCCCAATTCGGAGGGCGGCGGGAGGGGCACTGCTGTTTCGGGTGGTGACGAGGCTCCCTGGCACGAAGGCAGCATCCAGTCCTCGGTATGGACACCACCACTCCCGGAGCGCCCTGGGAAGCGGCGTCCCCAGGATCAATCGAGGAATGCTCGACGGAGTCCTCCTGAAGACGCGGCTCCGGGACTCCCGGGTTTTTACTGCAGCCCATAAAATTTTCACGGCCGACGTCGTCGTCCCGCTCGGCTCCCGCCGCCCGCGTCCCTCCACGAGGACGGGAATCCGGGATCTTCCCTCCCCCCCCTCCCTTCGTCCGTCCTCCATCCCCTGTTCTGACGCGCTCCGGGATGCTTCGGGTTATTCCCCTTCCATCCGTAATGGGAGCGATCTGGGACTGTTGCCGGGACACGGCCCGTGGAGAGTCTGCGTTCGCGGGGTTCCTCCTTGTGATCCTGGGGAGGAAGGAAGGAGGGGGTCCCGCTTCTCCCTCTCGGGACCGCGGGAAGGAAAAGGGATGCATCCTCCAGGGAGACAGGATCTCCCGCTGCGACGGCCAATGCCTTCGGGGATCGCGTCGGGACCGCCCCTCAGGCCCGCCTTCCCACTCGCGGGCTCGGCCCAAAGTCGCCTCCTTCCTTCCTGGACGGCGGCGATCCCCGAGGTCGCCTCAACTCTTTCGCCTCTGGTCAGCGCTAACCTCCGCTTCGGCAGTTACACCCCACTGCGAAAGTAAACGCGCACCGGTGACCGCGAGGGGTCGCTTGGCTATCCACTGTTCCTCCCCCTGCGAAGGTCACGGGAGGCGTCGACGACCCTTCCGAGCCGAGCGTTCCTCGAGAGCGGGAGAGAATGGAAGTCGCCTCGGCGTGTCGCGGTGAGCCCTCGGGGCCCGAGGTTCCGCCCAGCGGGCAGGAGTCGCGCCTCCCACCCTTCTAAGGACACGCCTTGGCGCACATCTCGGAGGGAACCTCACAGGAAGTGGAGGATAAGGATCTTTGGAGGGCAGCCGAGGACATGATATGGAGAGCAACTCGGATACAGTTCTGGGAAAGAAGTGGCTGTCGTGACCCGAGAGGCGCTTTATGGAGCTTTCCAGGAAAAGAAGGCGAAGCTCACAGCATCCGCTCCCTCCTGTCTTTCGGGGAAGGCTGCGCTCCCTTGGTGACGGCGTAGTAACCGTGAGGGTCACCCAGAGACCGAGCGGATGGTCACTGGAATACCGACACGCCGGTGGACGGTTACCGGAGGAGGATCGAGGGAAACTAGGAGATGCCCGGTCGAGCGCCCTCGCTATGGCGGAATTCGGCGAGGGAGTTCAAATCAGTTCGGGGCAAGAGAAGACCCTCCTGCTTCTCGGCCGTCCTGTGGTCGAGTCCCCTCCGGGCTCAGATCACCACAAACGGCTGCTGCTCCCTGCAGTGCTCCCCCCTCCAGAGCAGGGGCCGAGGCAACATTCCGACTATCCTTCATCCGCCCTCGCAGGCACACTCTGCTTCCTGGGAGGTCCGCCTGTCCCGAGTCATGAGGTTCCCGCACCTGGTTCCTCGAGATCCCTACTTTCCACCAGAGGCTCTCACCTTCGGCTTGCGGGCGCAGAGCGGACCTCTCCAGCCTCTGCGCTGGTGCCGGCGACTCTTCCTGCTTTCTGGTCCTTCTGCAGCTCACCGCAGGGAATAGGGGGAACAGAAGCCCTCCTGTACGAAGCACCGATAAAGCCCGTAACGCAGGTGCTGCGCCCGTGCAGCAGATGGGGGGAGAAGGAGGCTGTGCGGGGGAGCGACGGGATATTCTGACTCGGTGTCTTCTCCCATCCCTTTCCGGGGGGGAGCTGGACAGAAAACCCCATTGGATGTCTACGAAGCCATCCCGAGGAGAGGGCGCACAGCATCTTCACTGATGTGAAGATGCTGAACTGTTCTTCTGCGGTTCCCAGGGCTGCTTCCGTCCCAGTTCACATCCAGTCGCAGCGCTGCCTTTTCTCGGCAGCAGCCGCCGCCATAGCCTCACTACGCATCCCCTTCTTCCTTCCCTTCCCCCTCCGCTTTCGGGATCTGACCGTCCCGTTGTTCCTTGATATCCTTTTCCCCAAAGGGATGAGAGGGGGGGCACCTGTACGCTCCGCTGAGCTATGGTGTGTGCACTTTTCTCCCCCTCTCCTCCAAGGGAGCGTCCGCTGGCGCGCTCGCCTTCGGACTGGCGCGTGCGACTCGATCGTCAGCAGCAAACAGTAGCCATTCCGCTGGAGAGGGGGATGTACAGCGGCAGGTGGCGTTCGCGCAACCTCCCCCTCCGTCTTCCCTCTCCTCCCCCCTCCTGTCTCCCGCGCTCTCTCTTAGCTACACGCTTAAGGAGGACGGACGATACTGGGAACGCTGACTTCAGAAGATGTCTTGGCGTGGATCCCGCCTGACATGATCGTCTTCCCCCGTTCCTCGTTCTTATGTGTGCGGCCAGGTGAGAAGAAAGCAAGCAACCCTTATGTGAACCGGAAGCTCCGTACCGAAAGAAAGCAGCAGCCGTAACAACGGAGGAAAAGAAAGGAAGAAAGAAAAAAAGGTTAGAAAACAAAAATCATCAGGAGACTGCTGCCAAAACGGAATTGTTTGCTGCGAAAATATCATAATCTGGAGTGTGTGACGATGACTTTTGCGAACCGACTCGCTGGCAAGGTATCCCTTGTCCGAAATAAAGCTCTCTCGGTGACCCAGCCCGATCTAAGTGTCAAATAAACCAGTGATGGGATCGCATTACCTCGTTTGTCTCAGACGTTAGGACGCACTGCTGCGAGAGGAACTCAAGGTAGCTAAGCAGTTCGGAGCCATCGCACGACACGGCGCGCTGTTCCTCAGACGACCCAGTGAAAGCGCCCGGCGACAGAGCAAGTGCCATGATCTCTTTCCGACTCATCTATTTCCTCGTTACGTGTTTTGTGCTTCCCTGCCCAGCTGAAGGTGAGTACCATCCCGGGCCGCGTTAAATCTTGTGCCGTGCGTGTTCAAATCCTGCGAATCGTGCGCACTTTTCGATCCGCACCCACCAACGGGAAAGTCCTCGATACGAGAGGGGCCTATGTCCACCCCCGCCAACAATGCGCGCACCGCGCATCGTTGGCGGGGGTGGACGCCATTGGTTCGGAGTTAGGCCTCGCTCGAGGAGCGAGTCTCGGAAGTGTTGTTTGTTTGTCCCCGGCCATCAATCAACGCGTAATGTAGTGCTTGCGTGTGCACATTGGAATTCCGGTCGCTCTGACAAGACGGTTCCAACCGGAGTACATTTCGGATTGCAACACTAGTGTGAAGCATAAAGCTGTGTGTGTGTGTGTGTGTGTGTGTGTGTGTGTTTTACGTTCGGGAGAACGAGCCTTCGTAATTGCTCCTACAAAGTGCTTAACGGAACAAGAAAGTGCTAATGCAGGCATGCCTTAGCATGCATTAAGTCGGAGATGAGTCCAGAATTATGAGTACTGAAATGGATGTAAGTGAAAACACCATGTTTGCCATCCTGGAATCGTGGAACGAAGGGAAAAAAATTCCCTCCTCCGGATGGTGACGTCCAGCGAATGACGAAAACGATTCCATTTGCGTGTTGGCTCCAACGTTTGGTCAAAGTACGGTTTCTTTCCGAAAGAATTCCCCGGAAGTATTGAGAAATGCTGCGTGTCCATCATCATGGAAAAACATGTCTGCAAATAGTTGTCATGAAAAAAAAAAAAAAAAAAACGCCCGAAAAAAGAAAGAAAGAAAGAAAAGCCATGGAACCTAAACGTTTTCCTGGGGGATACCTTGGCGTGGCTTCTCCCACATAAGGATGCAGTCATGCTTTCGGTTATTCGGTCTGGAAGAGCAAGTTGATATATCAGCTTTCGAAGGCTCCGATGCTAGTGATTTGCGAATATCATTAATTTCTCCACTCAGTATGAAACGTTTCGAATTTTCATGGTCTTGCCTGATGGCTCCCTGCACTGAGTTCCTGCATTTTTGTCGTCCCAGGGGATTTTGTTTTGTTGCGTTTCTCTGTAGATGAAATATTGCTGGTAGAAATACCCACGTATTGTGCACGGCAGACCTATCCAACTATCAAACCCATAGAACTTTTATAGAATGAATTGCTCTGAAGAAAAAGCTTCCCTCAAACTCTTGCACTACATACATATATTAGTGAAAAGAAGCAAACAAGGCGGCAAAGCCAAGCTGCTGAGCTTTTTGATTCACTGCTAAATGGTAAACGTGACGCTGAGGACGAAGAGGAATAGAGGTCTTTAGGGGTGTCTCGAATGAAAAATAACTCTTTAAGAAGTTTGGCAGGAACCAGTCGACTGGCACGGTGGCAGTAATGCCTCTCGTTTCTCTCCGGGAAGGTCCATCATACGCACCATGGAAGAAGCAGGTTGGTTGTCCGAGTGGCAGTTGCAGCGACTGCGTTCTTCGGCTCCTGGGAGCAGGTTGTCAGCATGGCCGCAGGATCTGTACCTCAAATGGGGGTGGTTCATTTTTTACTGAAAGTCAGGGAGTCGGCTGCCTTTTTTTTTTCTATAGCCTCTTTGATTCAATCGTCTCAGCCGTGTTGAGAAAAGTAGAAATTCCATCTCAATTTGGAATTTCATGACATTCGGACGACGTCACTTCTGTCAATTGGGACCTAGAAAATGATGTCTGATAAGAGACCTTACTTACGTTTATGAACAACAAAGGGATAATATCTCAAACGAATTCTAAGGTTCTCTGGAACGAACAGTTTTTTCCAGAATACAGGGTTATTCGCATCATCAGTCGTTTCCCTAAAATGTATGCGTGTGTGCTTTTTTCACATCCCACAAGAGCCCTGTCGAGCAGCTCTGGTTATTATTTTTGTTTCTTTCTTTTAACTAGGATGATCAAATGGTCCATTTGTGTAAGGTCATGAGTCGGTTTGTTGTAAAGAAGCACACCTTGTTGGCCATGTTTATTGGTCCATGCACGTTTGCTGTTTTTTTGCTTTTTCCTTAAAACAGACCTCTTCATCCTCAAGTGCATGAACAGTTTCGCGGAAAGGTCAATGAGGACGTAATCCACACAGCAAGCACCTACACCGTGTTGCGGTCACTGGCCCTAATTCATACCTATGTACTTTACCTGAGGAATGAACTTTTCCTGGCACGCGCTTACAATCAGCGATGAAATTCGGTCAACCTCATCAACTTCTTCGCCACTTATTAATCCGCTAATCAACCAGCAACAATAAGTGAATAATTGAAAGTGCATTCATCTCGAGCGAAAGCAGTTTCCGTGGAGTTTGCGAGGATGTTCCCTTATGCCCCAACCATGGGACGCACGCGAAAAGTTTTACGGCCGTACTGTGTGGGACTGCGATCCTTTATGGTCCAAGAGCTGAGCCTGCATGGTAAGAGGCCACCCCGCGTGGCGCGAAAAGCGACCTGCAGCAGTGCGTACGGTTGATACGGGCAACGGGAGCCGTCGTTGCTAATTGCGGATCCGCTCCTCGTTCTCGCTGCGCGTTGAAGAGTCCTTTCTAAATCTTCCTTGTGCTAAAATTTCCCGTTGTTCCCGATTCCGGGTTCCTGGAAGCGGTCGACTCCCCCTCCCCTTCCTTCGTCTTTCCGAAGGCAACTTCGATTGCTAGGCAACAGCAGAGGCAGGAAAGCTTATGAGTGTCATCACATTTCCCGTCGCCGTCGAGCAGAGGAATGACGTCATTTCGTTCGCTACGCGAAAAAAGTCCTCGGTAGGGAAGGCCATCGGACCGATCTTTTGGAAAAGAGGTACGCCTTGGGATCTCGTGTGGCTCTTTCCTCGAAGTCGATTGCCCGTCCTGATGGAGTGCTGTTTGAACGTGCGGCCGAAAAATCCCCAAGCAGGGGTGGGAGCACGGTGAGCAAGACGGACACTTCCCGGTGCAGTTTTCTTCCTTCACCCTTCTTGCATTTTTCTTGTTCTTCTCCTCCTTCTTCCACTCTTTCCTCCCCTCTCAGTTTTCCCTCCCTTTTTGGCTGCGCAGTGTGGCTCCAGGAACTGCCATCTTTTCTCTGCGGTGAGCGGTCACGCTTGGCACGCTTGCGAGTGTGCCATCTGTCAAAAAGGATTTTCTCTCCGGTCGGTGGAGTCGTTTTCGGCTTTCGCATTGTTCCTTGAATGTCGGAAAGCACGTCTCCCAATCTCGCTCCCGAAGCCATCCTCCCTCACGTGTATAAATACTTTCTCGTTGCCGCCGACGGATCTACTTGGAAGGGTTCCCATAACAACCGCTCGGATCGCGTGACCTCAAAACACCCCTGTTTCTTCCCTCCTTCCACGCCCGGTCGGGAAGGCGAACCACGCGAAGCTTTTGCGCCCTCGACGACGTGGAGCGAGCGCTGCCGCAACCGTTGCCTCTTTGCTTCCGTTTCCTTCGCAGCCACCCATCCCCCTCCTCTCCCATCTCTCCTCAGCCAAAGCAACTTGGCAGACAGCCTCCTTCGGTCGGTGCTCTTGATCGCTAAAAGACGCCATCCGCAGCTTCCAAAAATAGCAAACCGGTGGCGGAGGGGTTTTTCCTTCTTTTCCTTTCCTCGACGCCTGGCTCCTGGAGGAGAGGGGGTGGCGGGGGAAGGCTCCTCTGAGGAGATTGTGGCACGCAAGGGCGCAGTGCTCTCTCTTCAACTCTTCCCTCCCACCCGACGCAAAAAGCATCTTCCGAGGGATTGACGTGATCCAGGAATTGCGGCCGACCCATGGGTGTCAGAGACCACGGGAACCTCTTCTCTAGCACCTTTCCTTTTGACCGCGATCCCGAAGCTCGTTCCCGTCCTACCTAGCGGTGCTCCCGGACGACGATCGCCTCTCGCCACGCATCCCTGATGGAGGTCTCTATTTCCTGCCGTCCACGAAATCACTTCGCCAGGAGACGCCTCCGCCTGCCGTGGTCCTTGGGACTGGGTCCATGGAGTGAGGTCGCCCGCGAGAAGCTCCTCCCCCGAAAAATATTGAGGGAGGAGAGGAAGGACAGATCGCGAATGCAGCTGAGATCTTCCTTTCTAGGCCTTCGTGGACCAACCCTTTTTCCTATCCTGACTGATGACGATCAAGCACATCCTCACCGCTCCTCCAGGTGCCGACATTCTCTGGCGGGTCATCGCCGTCCTCCTTTCCATTCTTCCTCTTCCTCCCTCCTCCCTTCCTCTTCCTCCCTTTGTCCTCCCTATTCTTCCTGATCTTCCATTCCCTTTCCCTCTCTCTGCCCATCCCCCCCCTCCCTCTTCCCCCTGGATGAGCAGGACGCTTTTCTGAAACGAATAAAGGGAAGGAGGAGGGGGGTGGAAACCTTTGGGAATGGACTTCTCGATTGACGCCAGGACTTGGCGCCGTGCTCTCCCAGGAGAGATTGGGGGGAAGGCGAGTCTTCTGCGGAGCTCCCGAGAGGAAAATTTCCCCGTCTCGGAGGCGGCGCGCTTGGAAAACGCGGCGCACCCTTGGTGTCCCTTGGCCCTCCCAACCTGAGGATCCGGAAATCCGTGCCCAGAGAGACCATCACCTAAGCTGGGAGCTTCTGCGGCGGCGGGGACGCGCAGCCAGCCCCCTTTTTCCCCCCGGTCAGGATCCGCCGAAGTTCCCACGGCCTCCTCGTCACCGCTTCCCGACATTCCTCCCCGCCCCCCTGTGCTGCGTTGCCGCCGCGGAGTCGGGAAATTTTCCCACACGTGCGCCATCCTGAGCTGAGTCACCCTCCTCCCTCCTCGTCAACGCCCGCGCGCACGCCCGCGAGAGAGCCCCACGCGGCGTGCGCTGCATTTCCCCGTGCAGTCATCCCGGAATTGTCGTACTCCCTCCTCTCCTCGTCCCGTTACCAGGATCAGCGATTCGCCTCGCAGAAGGACCGACGAGGATCGAGCTGGGGAACGGGAGTGGGAGCGGAAGACTCCCGCAGGGGTGGTAGGGATGAGCCGATCCCATCTCGGAGGAAATCTCGAGTGAGACCTTCAGGCGAGGTCACGCCGGGAGAGGGAGGGACAGGGACCAGTCACTCTCCTGGCTGCCCTTATTTCCTAGGTCTGGGAGCTGGAGGGCTCGCTGGCCGTGCGTGGAACGCATTTCTTTCCCTCGTTCCCTTGGGGTCCTCTCAGTGACCTCTGGCTCGCGCGCGACGAAAACTTCTCCCGCTTCCCGGACTCCCGGCTCACAAGGTCGACTTTCGCCCCGATAGGGCCAGAGGGAGCGCCGACTGGAGACTGGCGTTGTCCCTGATACAGGGTCAGTAACTCTTCTTGGCTGACCGTGAAGCGAGAACAGCGGGGTGCACTCCGAATGGCAGCAGGACGCGCCTGCGGGACCGATGGAAGAGGAGCCTCCGGCGATGGGTAGGGTGCTCCTCTTCCATCCTCTCTGACGCGGGCTCTGCGGACGTGACCAACCCCGAACGGGACGGCGACCCGCCACGGCAGTGGTCCCCGTCGTCATCGGTTGCCGGGTGGGCTGCAGGGCTGGAAGAGGGGACGCGGTTGGCGATGGGAAGAGCTTCCGGCTGGGAGTGTTTCTCGTCACGGAAGCCGAAGGGAGACGGGAGGTGGCGAACCAGGCGAGGGCCGGGCTGGTAGTTTCGGAGAGCTCCCGGGTTCTTCAGTCGTCGAGAAGGAATTCGAGATGGTCGCGTTCATCTGTGTCGCCCAGACGCGTGGAGGGCGGAACTGTTCCGCGCCGCGTCTCTCCTTCAATTAACAAGCAGGAGAAAAAAGAATCTGCATCCTTGAGGAAAGCAAAGACCCGTGAAAAAACAGGGAGCCGTGTTTTGTGTTGTCACCCGCACCAGAATGCTTGCGAGGAGCGGAGCGCATCTCCACCCTGGTGACTCTTCCATCCTTCACAATAAGAGCGAATGCCGAAAGGAAACGCGGTTGCCTGGATACGAACCTGATTTCTCGGACGATTTGAGCTTTTCGGAGTGTGTGTTTCGAGAATGATTCGCTTACTCAAAGAATCTCATCTCGCCTGCTTGCGTCCCACGGAAAGATGCTAACGCGGGCAAGTGACCTGGAAAATGCATCGAACTGGTGGTGTGCGGGGAACTCGGCCTCTCTGAGGCCTCGCAGAGCAACGAGAAGAGAGAACACAGATCTGCGCTTCCGTTAGTCTGCATATTTGCCTCTGCCCTGTTTGGATCACTCGCGTGCGGCCCTGCTGCCTCGAATCTTTGCTCATGTATAATAAAATGATCAGTACACACAATGGTGTGTATTACGTGCACCGGTTGTATGCATTTTCGTACACGCTGCGGGGACAGGTTTCCGCGAAAGCAAGCGAATTTCTTGCGTTCATTCCTGTGCGCACGTGCGATGGTGTGCAACAACCGGGGGCACAGCATCTCTTCGTATCCGTGGAAACGAGAGGTGTCGCGCGATGGCTGCAGCCCTTGCCCAGGCGACGTGGCCGATTGCCGGACGAGCGCTGCGTCGCATACGCCCGTGCACTCTCTCCCGGCGCTTTGAGGCCTCGCGGTCCTCCTCTGGATTTGGGCTGCAACACAGATTCCGTCTCGCGGAGATCCACGAGGCAATCGGTGGAGCCACGGGCAGCGTGGCTCGCTGGAGTTCGGACCTCGATCGCCAGCAGAGGCCTCGGAGCCTTCGACCGGAGCCACCCGCCCTCTCCCGAGCGCAGCCGGGATGCGTCCTCCGGCACCTCGGTCTCGTGGGCGTCACCTGCACGACAGTGGAGCTTCCCTCCCTCCCCCTCCCCTCTGCCTGGTCGCTTAGGGCACCTCCTCGTACGGGACTCTGGCAACCGCGCTCCCTGCTCCTCAAGCTCCAGTCGCCTTCACAGACGGAGCGTCTGCCAGGAGGACGAGGCCTCGGAGGGTGGAGGGTAAAGAAAGAGCGTGTAGGGGATCCTCAGGACTCGGGAAGCGAGGTCGAGCGTGCTCCCGACCTGCTTGCTACCGCTTTCCCTCCTACGCCATGTAGGGTCACGGGATGGGCGCTGCCCTCGATCCACCACCGTTTTTCCTCGGAAAAACCGAGGCCGCCCTGATAGAATGACTCGGCAGCGCCCCTCCTCCCCCATCCTACCCATAGCTCAGGAGGGAGCGAACGGGATCGAGAAGATGGGAATCTGCTCCCTCCCAGGAGCCAACGAGATCGACTCCGGGGACCGGGACTCTCTCCCGGAATCTGCGCCCTTGGAGCGACTCTTCCGGGCTATTTTCGTCCTCCTGCCGCTCCCGGAATTCAGAGTTTCTAGGAGCTCCGGTACGGGTCTCCTGGGGTGTTGCTTTGCCCCCTTCCGGGTTCAGGACGAAGAGGAGCGGGGAGGATCGAAAGGAAGGGAACATCTTGGAGGGAGTGTCGCACGCGTGAACCGGGATGCTGTCGGGAATCCGCTCCTAGCTCTGATGGTACGCGGCGCGCACCAGCCGCCTTCCCGGGGAGCCAAGGACACTCTTGGAAGGACACAGGCGAAGGAGGGGCGATGGTCAGCTCGGCTGGAGGGTATTTGGCGGACCACCTCTGGCTCCACCCTCCCGGCTGTGACATCACTTCCCTCCCCCGGGCGAGCCGCGACGTCTGCGCGTCGGATCCCCGGCCAGTCGGTGCTCGGAAGCGGCTTCTAGAAAGGACAGGTGTGCAGCGACCGGGTGCGGACCTCCAGCCGTCCACTCCACCCCCCCTCACACCGCAGTCTGCGCCGTTGCCGCGGCAACACCTGCCCGCCGCAGATGCGGGCGTCCCGCCGCAGCTGCCGCCGGCCTCTAGTCTGCGTCTTCAAATTGACTGCTCCGCGCCATCCCTCCATACCGGAGGGGCCGCCGAGGTCTCCTGCGCCTCCTCGGGAGACCTCCTTCTGGAAGAGAAGGAAAGAGAGTACCTCTTGGGGAGAGAAGACGGGGGAAGGGCGCCTCCCGGGAGTCCAAACTTCCTCCTAAAGAGATGTGCGTTGACCAAGGGAACGGAGTCCAGGAGCCAGCAGCTCCCAAGGCCGACGGTGCCACCTCCCGGCATGGGCTCCTTATGGTGAGAATTGGGGATCGCAGCGGAGGGCTCACCTTGCCCTCCGCTGCCCCCCAAGTCGCGGCTCCGGGACAGGCAGCTCTCTTGCCGACGCTTCCCCGTCCGAAGACGCCGTATCTCCTTGATGGTCACTCGGGCGTGTCGCCGCAGGGACGTACGGGGTCGGTCCGCGCGCCTCTGCCCCCCACTTGCCCGCGGCTGAGACAGGCGGGTAGTTCCCGCATCGCCGGGGCAAGGGATGCAGCCATGGCGCGACATCTTCCGTTTCTACGGATACGAAGCGACACTGCGCCCTCGATTGTTGCACGTCGTCGCACATGCGCGCAGGAATGAAAACGTAAGGCAGAGCAGCCGGCCAACTGCCCTGCTCCACCACCTGGTGCTCCTCTACCGCTCCCGCCCTATCGGGGAAGAGGCGGCGGCAGCGGCACGACAAACCGACCGCCGGCAGCTGCGCCTGGCCGGCCGGCGTTCCCGAGAAGTCGTCTCCCCCTCCCCCCCCTTCAGCGCTGCTCCATCCACCCAAGGACGGGCGGGAGGCAGTGAGCACGCCTCCGCTTCGAGGCTCCTGCAGACGTCCACTGATACCTCTCCGCGCAGCACCTCCAGGGGCGCAGCAACAGCTGCTCGGACGACCTTCAGGCGGATTTCTCGGCGAGAGCGCCCCCAAACTCTCCTCACCCTCCCGCTGACCTCTCCTCCTTGCCCTGGGGAGTCTCAGTTCATCTGGTCCACTCCCCTTTTAGGGGCGGTGAGGGCGAAGGAGCTGAAGCTACTGGTCAAGGAGGACGCCGTGCTGGAGTGCCCCGTGCCCAGGAGCCGCTGCGGGGACGTCCACACCATCAAGTGGTACAAGGACCAGGAGCGGATCTTCATCCACAGCGAGATCGGGTCGCTTTCGCGCTCGGAGAACTCGTTGGTCGGCAGGTAATGCTCCGGAGTCCCCCCAGCCCGCGGATCCCAGCTGCTCTCCTCCCAAGAACCAAGCTTCTGGAGAGCGCCAACGGCACCTCCATGGATCTGCGCATCTTCTCGGTGGCACCCCTGGACTCGGGCCGGTACAAATGCGACATCACGTACCTGGATGTGCGCGATGGCTGCGCGGTGGTCCACCTGGTGGACGTGGACGTGCGAGGTGAGGGTGCCGGGGCATGGTCGAGCGCCGCCAGTCTTGATCGTCTCCCTTGCCTCACAGTGCCGCCCGAGTACGTGGCGCTGAGCCTAAGGGACGGCACCGCCGTCGCCAACGGTTCGTCCGTGGGCCCCTTCTACGAGGGCGCTGAGCTGGAGGTCACCTGCGAGTCCGGGGGCGGCAGACCCTTTCCGTCGGTCTCCTGGTGGAGCGGCGATCGCCGTCTGAGTGGCACCAATTACTCGACCTCCGCCGATGGCAGCGGCACGGGCTCCAGCAGAAGCCGCCTGAAGGTGGCGCTCGGGAGGTCCGACATCGGCGCCAGGTTCCGGTGCAGCGCCGAGAACGAGGTCTCGGAGAGGCCACTGGTCGTTGAGTTCGCCGTTGACGTCTACGGTGAGCGTCGTTGCCGGCGGCGCGGTCGGCTGGCGGGTAGCGCCACCTCGCAGGTCCCGCCACCTCAAGTACCGCGCACCGCTCCTCCTTTCCTCGTTCTCCCGACCCCTCCTGGCCTCGATGGCGGAGGGAGCGGGTGGTGGGGTGCCGCGCCATGAGGGAGGGAGGGACGTACGTACCCGCGGTGTCAACTCTGACTGGGTAGTGCCACGTTTTTTTTTTTTGGCTCCTTCCAGTCGCCCCCATGGACATGGAAATGGTCGGGCTGAGGGGCCCTGTGAAGGAGGGCACGCACCTCTCGCTGTCCTGCAAGGTCAGTGGCGCCAAGCCAGCCGCCAACGTTTCCTGGTTCAACGGGTCGATGCCGGTGACCGTGAAGCCCCAGGTCACTGTCCGGAAGCAGGTAAGCGGCAGTCTCCCGCTGCCTCTCCGGAGAAGGGGGGCCACTTCCTCCTCCGACGACCGTTCGCTTTCCAGGAAGACGGCACCCTGGAGACGGAGAGCATTCTCTCGTTCGAGGCATCTCGCTTCGAGAATTCCAGGAAGTTCCGTTGCCAGGCGACGAACGAGGTCCTGGAATCCAACGTGCAGAGTCCCTTGATCGCGTACACCGTCCTAGACGTCCTTTGTAAGAGTCCTTCCCCCTCCCTCCCTTTCTTGCCCCCCTTGGGCCCTTGCTTCATCTCCGCCTCTTCCCAGATGCCCCCTTCGTCGCAGTTTCACCTGACAACGTTACCGTCGCCGAGGAGACGGATTTCTTCCTCATTTGCAGCTATGATGCCAACCCCGCCAACCTCACGCGAGTCATTTGGTACGTGGTGATCTCTCTGGGATTTCGGGTCGGCGCTCCCCTCTCGGCCTCCCCTCTCCGCGAGGGATGCCCCATCTTCCCCGTGTGTGGGTGGAACGGGGAGGAGGGAAGGGCTGAGGGGGAGATGGCGCTCGAGCCCTCGCAGGCACGTGGGGTCGCTCACGCAGTGACCTCCACCTTTCCTAGCGGTCGCGTCTCCTCTTCAGCTATTCGGAGGACACGAGGCACCGTCTGGGTAGGCGCCGCGAAGGTGGCGCTGTGGCGCTCAGAGCGAACCTCCTCGAGCGGCCAGAGGTGCCGCGGCGCTTGCCGGTTTCTCCGGCGCAGTCACTTGGGTGGATGGGGGAGTGGGTGTAGGCGTCCCGGTCCTCTTGAGTAGGTTGCTCTCAAGGGGCGGGAGAACGGAGCGGTTCGTCGGGAAAGAACTCGGTAGTGAGGGATCCCACGGGAGCGTCGCCGGAAGTGTGCGAGCGAGGGCATCCCTCGAGGCGTTGGCGCTGCCGGGCCCTCGTTGCCCAGGTTACCCCGAGCCGGCCACCGAGCTCCCTACCAGCTGCAAGGCCTCCTCCGGGGATGGGGGGACTCCTCAGATACTTCCGGGCTAACGCTGCTTGCTGGTCGCCGTGAAGATCCCGGAGTTGCCCGACAACGGAGCCGAGCCTGTTGCGTCCCTATTTCGCCGCCGCCCTGCGAGCGCCACGAGCGTCTCTCGTCCTCCTCCCCCTTCCTTCCGCACAGCGCCCACTGATGAACTCGGAGGGTCCCTTTTGCGGTTCTCGAAATCCGGAAGAGTCTTCGCCGAGGGGACGGGTGGTCGGGTAGCAGCGCCGGCGGCAGCGGCGTGCTCTGCCGGGAGGTGGGTCGGCTCCCCCAGGCTCAGAGTCGCGAAGCTCCAGCACATCCAGTTGACTGCCTGCTCTTGCGTGACCCTCACTCTGCCTGAGGCTCCTCGAGAAGGCGGGAAACCCCCCCGTGGGGACCTCCGTCCGTCTTCCCGTACGCAGGCGTGGAGAGCGGCTGCTTCCCTGCCGACTCGCTGAACCCGGCGGCGCGGGCAGCCGTGGAGCGGGCGTCGCACCTCCTTCCCTTCCCCTTCACCCGATTTCCCGGACCCCATACTCGCTCCACAGGAACGTGGTCCCGCGGGACGAAACGCGGACGGTTCGGATGGATCGTTCGACGGACCCCTCTGTGCCCACCAGAGGCAGTCTCCCCTTCACTCCCTTCCTTCCACTTCGTAGCAACCATGCCACGCGGGCAGAGGCTCCTTCCAAGAGGGGGCAATTCCTTCTCTTCCCGAGAACCAGGACGAGATCCCGCGAGTGGGTCGAACCGGGCGCGCACCACGGGTCATCCCTCGGACGCGAGGCGTTTTCCGCAGCCGGCGGGGGATTCTCGCCGTCCGGGAAGCGCGTCCCGGAATTCCCCTCACCGGAGCGGCTCGGTCTGCCTCCGACTGCCCCGGACGCCCAGAATATTAATGACCTCTTGATGAGCTTCGTTACCGTCTGTTCTCGTTTATCTGGCGGCGCGCCCGCGGGATGCGAGGCGCGCGCTTCTCCCCCGCCCAGAAATCGAATTTCCGATGCAAATGCGGGAAGGCGGCGGCTCTGGGAAAGAGAGTACCCTCCCAGGGGAGGCGCGCGAATAAAGGTGACCAGCCGGTGGCGCGCACAAAGAGCGCAGAGGGAACCCCGAGCTCCTGCCTCGGGACCGCCTGGGGGCCGGGTGTAGCAGGCGCGCGCGGTAGCCTTGGCGACGGAACCCCCCGCGCGTGCCGAGCGGTGCCTCTCGTCCCTTTCCCCTCGTCTCCATCGTCGAATGCGTGGGACGCGCGCCCTTGACAGGGAGGACGGATGCGAAGGTACTTTTGGCGCAGCACTCCCGTGCCCCACGCTGGCGCCCAGGAAGCCCCCTCTCTCTGTGCGCCGCTGGCGCCGGATTGCTTCCCGGTGCGACCGGTCGCTTGCAGGAGAGGGCGCACCGAGTTCTCCGAGGTACTCCGCCTCTTTGGGAGTGGATCCCTCCCTCGCTGAGGGACTTCGTAGGGCGGCGTCCCTGCGCGTGGACGCCTCCGCCTCCTCCCCTTCCTCGCCTATAGGACGCCGCCCTGGACGAGCAGTGCCTCTTCTCCCGGCTGGCCCCAGAAGCGTCCCGCGCCGAACCGCGCGGGGCAGGAGTGGCGAAGGCGACAGCAATGGCCGATGGTCCGCGTTCCCTCGGCGAGCGCGGCTGTAGGGGAGGAGGGCCTTTGGTCACCCCCCGACAATCGCCTTCTCCCGCTCGCCGAACGGGTGCCGCGTGCCTAGGGAGCGTTCCCGGGAGTGAACGCGGAGGCAAAGCTGGGAAACCCCGAGATGTTGCTTGGAGGGGGAAGCGGCCTCCAGCGCGGCGGGGTGTCTTTGGGAAGGAGGGCGCCCCGCCTGTCCTCGCAAAGATCTCCCTTTCCTGCTGATCTGTTTGATTCTTCCTTCGGGATGACCCCCTCCCCCTTCTAGTGGACCCTGCAGCTTTCTCGGATGCCGGACGAATGCGACGCCGCCTGCCCCTCGTTACCAGCTGCGGGTGTCGGTCGATGCCCGGCCTCATGAGCGACATGGCGCGAACTCTCACGGTTGCAAGGAAGAGCAGCGTTGCTAAGGAGAGTGGCGGGCGTCCCTGCCTTCCGGGAAGACTCCGCTATCGCACGGTGCGCACCCGGGTCGACCCTCCTCCCCTCCCCTTCCAGACTGAGGGCTTTCTTCTGAGGACTACACGGGAACACTCGCGTCCCGTGTCGTCCTCACAGAAAGAGCGCCTCCTTCCCCCCCCCCCTCCCTTGGTTCGTTTCCAGGGACGTCGCTCGGTGGTCGCCTTTACGTCTCGACGTCCCGATGATCTCCGATGGGGGGGGGGGGACGAAACTACGAAGCAGCAGCGTAGGGATGCCCTTCGATGTCTTCTGTGCGCGTAGGGAAGACTTCCGCAAATTGCCCAGTTTCTTGGACGGGAAACATCCTGCACCCGCTGCTTTCCCAGCCGGGGTCCCTGGAACAGAAAGAAACTGCGCGGCGTCCGCGCGCTCGCTTCGAAGGAGGAAGGGGGTCGCCCTCTTGCGGTCCATCTGGGAAAGGCGCCGGCGGGAGGACTCCGGGAGCGGGTGGGAGTCTCTTCCGCGCCTTCGCCATGGCTACGGGGAAAAAAGCTTTTCCATAGGTGAGAGGCAACGCCGACCCGGGAGCACCTGGGGGCGCACGGATGGACGTTGCGCAGAGGGCGCCGATAGGACTACCGCGAGTTCACGAGGGAAGGAACAGGGATGCTCGCCGGAGGGCCGCTGGCGCTCCCTTTCGACCGGGACTCTCCGGCAGCGGCCGTGTGAGCGGGAGAAGCCACCGCGCTCCCGTGGGCGCCGTCGTATGCCACGACGGGAGCTGGGCATCCCGTCCCGTGGAGAACTCGCGTGGGGGTGAGGGGTAAAGAGAACGCCGGTCGGCCGGCGCGCCCCGATAGGCCAGCTGCCTGTCCGCCCCGCTGACGCTCTCCTTCAGGTACCGGGACGCGCAGGAGATCTACCTGGACCCGGACAAGTACAGCGGCGGCTACGCGGATGTCCCCTCTCTGATGATCAGGAACGTCTCCAGGGACGATGCCGCGGAGTACTCGTGCTTCCTGGAGAACGAGATCGGCATCCGGGAGTCCCGAAACAGGGCCCGGCTCAACGTGCTGCGTGAGTGGGCGCCCCTCGGCGGCGGACGAGGGTCGGCGGAGGGTCCACGCGCGCCCCTCGGCTCTCAGTCCCTCCCCCCTTCCATCTCCCCCGCGCGCGGCGCGATGGCCTTTGGCACCGGGCTGGCGAGAACGCGCGCTTTCCAGACGTGCCGGAGGTGAGGATCGAGATGGTGCCCGCGGGTCCAGTGACCCTAACCGTGGAGAGGAACGTGACCCTGCGGTGCGCCACTACGGCGGGCTACCCACGTCGCCTGGAACACGTCAAGTGGTTCTTCAATGACGCCCCCTTCCGGGAGTGCCAGGACAACCACAGCGTCCTGTACTACGACTTCACGCGCAGCGAGTGCGACGACGGCGCGCAGGCGCTCTTTCTCCGTGACGTCAGCAGTTCCTCCTCAGGCAACTACTCATGCCAGGGCAAGAACCAGGCTGGATGGAGCGCCAAGTCCTCCTCCGAAGGGCTCGTCGTCCACTGTGAGTGCAGGAGCTGCCCTACCCGCCGGGGCGCCCCTGGGAACGGCCTTCCCCCTTTTCGCCGGGGAACACGCGCGCCTCTCTGCGGCGGTTTTCCAGACGCTCCCGGAGACTCCTTCTTGACCTACCACCCGCTGAAGGTCGTCAAGAAGTCCTCGGTGACGCTGACGTGCAATGTGTTCGATCCGGGGCACCCGAAGAGCAGTACGTACAAGTGGTACCGCAACGGGGTCGAGGTGAAAGGGATCAACTCGTCCTCGTGGACCATCGACCCCGTGGGCGTGGAGACAGAGGCCAACTTTTCCTGCAGCGCCGTCAACTTCGTAGGGGAGAGCCCGAGGAACCCGCTGGAGCTGAAGGTGTACGGTGAGTGGAGGGGAGACCGCGGGGGGGTGGAACTCTCGCTGATCCCCGGCCTTGCAGCCGCCCCCGCCTTCATCGAGCGCCTGCCGCCCTACTACGGGGTGCGCGCCGGCGCCACTGCGGTGAGCCTCACCTGCCAAGTCGAATGCATTCCTCTTTGTCGCGTAGAGTGGATAAGGAACGGCCGAGCGTTGCTCGGCTCCAAAACTTACAGCATTTCCAGCACGGTCACCGGGCGCAACCCCATGACCGGCGACCTGGAGTCGGTGGTCTCCACGCTGACGTGGAATCTGGACGCGTTCCCCGGCGGGCGCCTGGACAGGCACTCCGACGGCGGCAACTACACCTGCCGGAGCTCCGGAAACCGCATCGGGCCAGGGGTCAGCAGCACCACGCTCTTCCGGGTCGAATGTGAGTGACCACCCCTTCCGAGAGCGCCCGTCCCAAACAACCCTTCTCCCGCCCGCCCCGGGCGGGGACTGCAGTCTCTCCGGAGAACGTCTCCCTGTCCCGGGAAGAGGTCCACGCCGTGGAGGGCGAGAGAGCGCCGCCAGTGTCCTGCTCTGCAGACGCGTACCCGGCACCGACATACAACTGGACTTTCCATGGAGATCGCGTGGCCACGGGGCGCGTCCTCGACCTCGACCGCGTTGTCGCCAGGCGCGACGCCGGCGTCTACACCTGCGTCGCCTGGAACCGCCACGGGAACGCATCCGCCGGTGCCAGCATCCACGTCCACTGTAAGCCCCCGCCTCTGCCGCTGCCACTCATCCCCCTCGTCACCGCGCCCCGGTAGACAAGCCGGAGTGCGCCATCGAGCGGCAAGAGGAGGAGGGGCGCACCAGACTGGTCTGCGAGGTGTCCGCGGACCCCGACGCGGTGGACTTCCGCTGGGAGCGGGACAACAGGACCCTGGAGGAGGAGAGGGAGGAGGTGACCACCGAGCGTTTGAGGAGCGTCCTGACCCTGAGACACGGCGCCGACCGCGCTGGAATGTACCGCTGCTTCGCCAACAATTCAGTGGGCACAGTCGACCGCCCCTGCGAGATCGACGTTCGAGGTAGGCAGGCGCTCCTGCCTCCCTCCCCCAGCGCGGCCCCCTCCCCTCCCCTTTCACTAACCACCTCTCTTAACCGCCCCCTCCCAGCCCGCCACGTCGCCAGACCGCATTCCTGGTGGCGGTTCTGGACACGTGAGTACCCGCACCCCTCCCCCGGTAGGTGGCGCCCGCCACTGACGCCCGCGTTCTCCGCGCAGAGCCCCAGCTGTGGCTGGCGTCGGTGGGCGTCGACGACGCCATGTTGGCCGCTATCGTCTGCGGAGCCCTCGTCGTGCTGGCTCTCCTCCTCGTCCTCGCCGTCTGGTGCTGCCGGAGGAGGAGGGAGAAGGGTGAGTCGGGAATGGGGGGCAGACCCTCCTCTCGACCCCGGGCACCCGCGACTGCGCCGATGGGGGGAGCGTTGATGGGTCCGCCCGGGGACGCGCCCGCGCTCTCCACGCCGCCCACGGGACGGCGCCGGCGTCGCCCGCTTACTGCCGCGGGAAGCGCCTCTTCCTCTTCCGCCTTCCCCCGCGAGTCCCCTCCTGCTGCTGACCCCGTCTCTCCGACTAGTCGATGCCCGCGGAGGCGCTGCAGGGAGCATGAACGAGCGCAGGTAAGGCCGGGCCACAGCACTCCCATCCACCACCGGTGGGCGGAGACCCCGCACCGAGCGAGACTCCCTCGCCCTCCCCCGCACGCGCACGCGCACCTCCTCGGGCGGCACATCCTCCCGGGAACTTCCGGCCTGCCACCCGGTGTCTTCCACATCTCCCCTGGAGAGGTTTTCCAGCTCTGAGGAGGCGGACTGGCCGGCCCAGGAAAAGACTCCGCCCGCCCGACCCCCGCCCCCCAGACCGCGGGCGCTCGACCAGAGGGAGTTGCGCGCGTCCCCGCGACGCGACCGCCACCGGCGCCGCCGCCGAACCGGCAGCAGCGGAAGGGACGGTGAGTACCCCTGGGCCCCCCGGAAAGAAGGCTACCATCCCCGCCCGTCCGCCCGAGCGGGGGCGTCCTGGGGGAGCCAGACGCGCGCAGATCGCATGGGAGTCGCGGCGCGTGCGCGCGGCTCTCGCGCCTCGGGGGAAAGGGGGGTCGCGAGGGACGTCCGGAACGCAGTATCCGCTCTCCTGCTACTCCGCGGAGGGCACGAGCGCCCTTCGCCTCCCCGGAGGCGCCGCCGCTGTCGCCTCTGCTAACGCGTCCCTTCCAGATCCTTCGCGGACGAACCGACTGGATGGCCAGGAGGACCGACTCTTCTATGAGAACCTACCCTTCCATGGGCTGCAGGCCCCACCCAACAAGGTCCGTGAGTTCCCGCGCGCGCGCACACGGCCCTCTCACCCCTTTTTCCGCCCTTCTTCCTCGCACCTCTGCCCTTCTGCCCCTCCCCGCCCAGAGGACCTCCTCCCGTGGGTGCTTAGCTGTCTTTGCACGGGAGCAGGTGGGCGCGGACGGCCCGCGGCCCCCGAGCCGGCTCAGCCAGAACGGGTCCAGCGGGTACGGCTCCACGCACAGCCAGCTGGACGCGCCACCGGAGCGCAGGGACACCGCCCTGGCGAGGGGCGTCCTGGAGACACGCGCCGCCCGGCTGCGGCTGGCGACCTTCCGGCAGCCCAGCTTTCGCAGCGCGGCGCTGGCGCCAGGGGACACCCACGCAGGCGGCGCCGCATCCACGCAGCAGCTGCGCCAGAGGAGCGCGCCCGCTCGCGCCGGCTCCGCGGGCATCGGCGCGCAGTGGTGGTCGTCGCAGGAAGAGGTCAGTAGCGAACAGCGCGCCGTGGTCCCGCGCCGTCGCCGTTGCCCCGCCGGTCCGACAGTGGGTGGTTGGGCGCAGCAGAACCGCGGGAAAGGGGAGGGAGGGCAAGGGGAGGGCAGCAGCGTCATCGTTGTCCTGCCTCGCCCCTTTTTGGACAATCGAGGCGGAGGGAACGGTTCGCCGGTTGGCGCGGAGCTGAACGGCGCGGGACCAGAGAGCCGACTAACCGCATGCATCCCTCCCCACCCGCCTGCTTTGTGTTTGCCTAGGCGCCAGCAACCCCGAGGACGGGCACGGCTGTCGCCGCAGCCGCCGCTTGCAGCCGCGAGGAGCCCCCGGGACGCTTCCCGGGCCTCGCAGTCCCTCACGCCTGCTGCCGGATGCTTCCGCCTCCCCTCCCTCCGGCGCCCTCCCGCGTGGTCACTTCTGCCCCGGGGCAGCCGCTCTTGCTCTTGCCCTACACCCACGACTCCCTGCAGCTCGTCAGGGTGAGCGCCGAGGTGGACGTGTAGGTAAGGAGGGGAAAACCCCGATCCACCCCACCCCCACGCCCCGCAGTGAGCGCTCGGCTTGGCCGAGCCGCAAGCTGCGGCGGCGCTGTCGTCTCCTTCTCCTCCTCCTCCTCTCCCCCTGCCTTTCCTGCGCCGGGGAGCGCGTGTCCGCTCACCCCGGCCCCCTTACAGCCCCTGAAGACCCTATTCTCCGACCTGGAGTACGCGGACGTGGACTACCGGGCTTACGAGCCCGTCAACTACAAGCGCCTGTCCAGGGAGCTGGCCGAGGAGCGCCGGCAGAGGGCGGCCCCGAGGGGCAGCCTGCCACCCCGCCCGCCACGCAGGAAGGCGTCGGGCAAGCAGGAGTGACCGGGACGCCGCCACCAGGTGCCTTTCTCCCGGCGACCACCGCGAACGGAGTCCCGGGAATACAGAAAGCGTTAGTTTTGCAGCCTGCGTGGGGCCCTCGGGCGCCATGCGGAGGCCGGTCTGGGGAGGGGTAGGAGGAAGGGAAGGCCTGATGGGTGGGACAAGCGCGTGCCGCTCCCGGACCCGCACCGAAGGGGTCTCCCTTCCGGAAAAGAGCGTTTGGTACCCTGGGAGACGGGAAGAAGCCGGAGGAACCTGGACGACGGATTCCCGTCGAAGGGTCTGCGAAATCTTCCCTCTCTTCCCTCCTCACGGGCAGCGACGGCTGCTCAGGGGCGCGGCAGCGATGGCAGCTAGGAGCGCTAGTCTTACATCCCCGTCACAGGCCTCGGGTCCGCCCAGGTCGGACCTAGGAGAGTTGAGGGGAGGCACCGGCGGAAGCGCCGCTCGCAACCCATCCGTCGCGGCCCCTCCCAGTTGCGGAGTGCTGGAGGCAGGGACTTCCCCCCGCCTCCCCTTTCAGGCGGGGTGAGCGGCCAGGGGAACCATCTCGGCTTTCACCTCCCTTCCCCTCCGTGGGAAGGATCCCGGGAGCTGACGGTGGGGTCCCCTTGCTCCTCGGACCAGGATCGGCTTCCAGCGGCAGCCCTTTCCATCCTCCCCCACGTCTCGAGGATGGGGCGGGGCGGAGCCGGCTACGCCATCCCCCCTGACAACCGGTGGGAGGGGACCCGCATATCTTCGCCGCGGGCGCGGAAGCAGGGATCGGGCAGCTGCAGCTCCGGGGAGGGCGACGCCTCGTCATTCGGCAGGGACCTGTCCCCGAAGATCCTTCCTGGGACGGGGACTTCCCCTTGGGACGGCCCTCGACTTCCTCTCCGCGCATACGGGAGGTCAGATGCGGATCCGGGACTCCAGGGGATGGGGCGGGCGAAACGACGACCCGCGACAGGGGGAGGGGCATCCTTCCAGGACTTGGTCGCCGCGGCGAAGGAGAGCACTCGGGAAGACCCAGAGGGCGCAGCCCTGCCATCGACGGAGATCCCGAGGGCCACGACGTCTGAACCGGGAGGACGGTCGCCACGACGACCGCCCGCGTTCGTCAGCGTCCGGCGCGCCGGGAAGGTTCAGTCGCTCACTCTGGGGTGCGGAGACCCCTCCGAGGAGCACCCCCCGGAGCGAACCCCTTTCCTTCTTTGCTCCCGCATGGCGGTATTTGCGCCTCCGCTCCGGGCAAGAGGACAGGGGGTTTCCATCCGGCGGAGGGAAATGAGGGGGAGGAACCGGAAGTCTTGCCCTGCGGTGGCGAAGAGCAGCCTCGTGCCTTCTCCCGGGCGGGAGGGCCCCTGCCGTCCTCCTCGCGCGCCAGGAATCTCCTGCGCGCCCGTCGTCTCCCCCGTCGTTCCCACTCGCGCTGCTGCGTGGAGCCTCCCGTCCATCTTTCTGGACCAGTTGCAGCTGACCTTCTCGTTGAATTACTGCCCGCCATTGTTTTGTTTTGCATTCGGGGGGACTGCGGCCATCGCGGGCGGCCCCTCTTCCTTTGTTTCAATCTGCAAAAAAAAAAAGTTTCTGTGCATCCGAAGTTTACGAGAGCCATCACGGGGGAATGGCGTTTCCCCGATCGACGTATAAAAGTGGCGATCCTCTTTTTTTTTTTCTTCTTTTTTTTCTTCCCTGTTTGTTTTCTCCGAATGGGGGGGGGGAGACAGAAAGTAAGGAGGAAGGGAAGAGCCATGGGGGAGGGGGAGAAAAAAATAGGGTGAGAAAGACGAAGAGGGACAGTTAGGGCGGTCGGGAAGCGGACCACAGCGACCGTATCCGTATCCCCCCCCCCTTCAGCGCTGCCATCTCGCGGGCAAACTGCGAACCTCTCGAGTTCGCGTCCCGAAGTCGGCCAGCATCGCAAAGCCGCCGCTGGCCGACCGGCTCTTCTTATCAAAGAAAAGCACAGAAATTCAAAACATCAATAATTTACGGCACGCGCATCCTTGCATGCCGATGCATTATCGCCTGGAAATTTCCGCGGTTTCCACTTTTAACGATATCAACTCTTTTATCTTCACTTGTAACGCGGGAGCCGCGCGCATCACTGGGGATTTCATTATGCTCCACTGATACCGGGGAACCTACGGGATTTGACATTCAGATTTGTTTCCCAGAATTTTGCGACACAATGTCCGGGAAGTGCGTATGAGTTGCAGCCCAATGAGCCATCGGGCAATGCATAAATCCCGCGCCGTTTTTTCCGATGCCTGCAATTAACTTTTCCAAGCGGCCCGCCGTAATTGCCGGCTGCGATCGGGTCCGCATCAAAAGCTGGAATGCATTCCCGTGCCTTCCAGAAAGTGATGTTTCATTTCGCACTCCACGGCGCTTGCGCTGCACCTCCTGCAAGCTTCTTCCCCTCTCTCGCTTTTTTTTTTTTCTTCTTCTTCCCTTCTTTTTCCCCCAGGGGAAGGGGGGAGAGGGCAGGGAAGGCTGCACCGAAACGATGATGCCACGGGATTTGATTCGATCGGTTTCTGCATGCGCTTCCGTAATGATGATGACGTGGGCATCGGATTACTCCATCGCATCCATTTCTTTCACGCACCCCTGTCATCTTCCAGCGCTTCTGCAGCACGCGGAGAATGCGGCGACCCTCGGTGATTGCGGTGCGCGTTTCTCCTCCACCGCCGGCGGCGGCTGAGAAATCCGTCTTTCGATGCCGTTTGAATTCACCTCCCCATCCCATCCAAAGAGCTCTCGGCTGCGCTGCATATCTGAGCCGCCGAAGAGATTAGCCCGGTTGCTCAGGAGACGGGAAGCGGGTCGTTCGCTTTCGGACTGCCCGTCCGGCGTTCCCCTCCGCACGGACGGCGCCGTCGGGATCGCACGGACGGGTTTCGCTTCCGTACCGGGATGTGCTGCAGCTGCTCTTCGGGAGGATGGCGACTTGGCTGGCGGCAACTGGGCAACTTCGCAGGGCACCCCGCGAGTAGCAAGTAAAACGACAAGAGCGCGCGCGCACCGGGGAGTCGCCCGTGAAGAGCAGCCGCCCCTGGTGAGATCATCGGAGACTGCGACTCGGATCGTCCGAGCAGTGAGCACGCGATGCTCCAGAAAGGCAGAGGAACGATGGTCGCATTTTCGAGCCGAGGAAAAGAGCAGCCTTCCCGCGCGGGAGAGAGACCTCCCGGTTCACTTCCCCGGGTTTCCCCCCGGCGCAGCCGGCCAGCGTGCAGAAGCGCTTCCTCCGTACCGGGCGGGCCGCAGCGAACCGCGCGAAGTGGAACCGGGAAGTAAGCCAGCCAGTCCCAGCCAGCCATCCTCCCGGAAGGAAAGAGGACACGCGCCCCCGGGATCTCCTGCTCTCCTAGTGGAGAGACTCCCGAAAAAAATCTCCCGAGCCGTCGAAGGGACACCTTGGAGTTGATTTGCACGGGATCAGCTGACGCGAAGGAAGGAGGATGCCAGTCGGAGGGCAAGAGGAAGAGCGCGGGAGGGTCGTTCGTCTCCATCGTGCGATCTGTTTTGCCGAGGGCCGCGGCTGCGGACTAAGGAAACCCATCCGGACGTGGTCCCGCACCCCAGAGTCCGGAGCAAGCGCTCTCCCGAGAAAGCGCGGGCCACAAGTCCGCCGACCTGGTACCGGCGGAAGCGACGAGCGGCTCCCGGAGAAGACGACGGACTGCCTCCCGGGACGGCTGCCACCGCTCCCCACGGGCGTTCGAGCCGGTTTCGCCTGCCTTCCCCCCCGCGTGCACCACGGTCCGGGCGGAGCGCGCGCAGAGCAGCGGTGCACCCTGACCTCTCGCGTCAGACTGTGGAGCCCCCGGCGACGACTGAGCGCAGCCGGGCGTGCTAAGCTCGACCGCGCCTTCAGGAGGAGGGTATGCGCCGACATCTTCGGGAAGGAGCTCGTGAGCCCTTCTTGCAGTCTGCTTGCAAAATCGCGGGGATAAAAACGCATGGGTAGGCGTCGCCTTTCGGGACCACGTAGAGCGTCATCTTACGGGGGAAACTCGAACTTACGGCACATACCCGTTTCTCCGAAGTCGATCCTTCACGGGTGCGTAGAGCGGGGATGGGGTCCAGCGTGTTTGGGTGGCAAGAAGTGGGTCAGTTGGTGCACCTGCGATTCGATCTTCTGCAAGTTGGTCCGCACCGAGTCGTGGGACGCCATTCCTCTCCCCAGATTGGTTAAGGGATCCCACCACAGAAGGCTAGCGACGGCTGTTCCGGAAACGGGGGATACTGCTTGCCCTCGGGATCCAGCACCGGAAGGGTTGAAACGGAAGATTCCGTGGGGACAGGGAAGAGAGGTGCATCCAAAGCACCAATCAGCCGGTTCACGGAAGAGTGCGGCGGGCTAATACGGCCCTCGACCCCACGCTCTGATAAGAGTTGCGTCAATTCCCACCAGCCAGGGAGAGACAGCTGAACCTTCTTCATCCCGTTGACCGGAAAACAACGCAGGTCTCGGCGAGATTGAGAAAGAAAATCAACCAACCCTATGGTACGCGAGGGACGGCCCCATTTTCATGCCCCCGAGGCTCCTCGATTCCTGGAAGGAACCTGGAGGGCCCACTTCCACTCCCAGTCAACGGAGGCATCCAGCTTTCACCAGTGCCGTACTCGAAACCAACCGTGGCCACCCAGCATCATCCTCCACGCGGGGGGAGGGTTCGAACCCGGACGCTTGGTGCCACGCGCACAGGCCGGAGCCACATGGCCGCCAACGCAGCGCTTGGCAGCATCAGAAAGAAAAGACATGCATTGAAGTGGTGCTTTGGAGCAGCTTTCACATGTTTTTCAATGCGGAGAGCGATGACGGATGAGCGAGGCAACGCAGTGACCCCAACGCGGCCGGAGTTCACCGAGCCGCGCACCTCCGCAACAACAAATGCCGAACCTCCAGAAAACGATCGGAGCACCCTCTGGTACCGAGGGCAGCGTGCACGCAGAAAAAAGCCGTCGAAAACTCCTCCTCCCTGGAACAGAACGGTGAGACCGGAGCAAATCTGGGAGAAAAAAGACCAAAAAAAAAAAATAGTCCCTTGTCGAAAACGTGCGCGCACGTGACAACGCACCGCGGACACGCCGAAGCGGAAAAGGCGGCCGAAGAAAAGCGAGCTCAAAAAACAGCCTCTCGCCGACTCACCAAACGCAACAGGTGGGACGAGCGCGCGCGACAAGAAGGCAGCCACGGCGTGTGGCAACTGGAGTGGACGAGGAGCAAGCGAAGAGGACGGCCAAGACCAGGCGGGACGCGAAACCGACATCGCCCGGAAACGTGTACGGCGAGGCATAAACATTTTTCCTCCACAAAATAAACGGGGAACGCAAGAACGACTCTGCATGAGTGAGCACTTCAAATCGGGAACCGGAAGAAAAGCGGGGGGGGGGGGGGAGGACAAAAGAACGCCCACGTTCGAAAGGAGAAACACGGAAATCTCTTGCTGCGCGAGAGAAGAAGAAAAACTTCCGCCGACATTGAGGTTTTGCGCATCCTGCTCGACCACCAGCCGCCGCAGCTCACTCGATTCTCACCCGGGTGCGCCGGGGCGTTTATTTCAGAAACATAGCGAGAACTGTGGTTGGACCCGTGGTCCAACCACGCACAATTTAATGGAGGCCTGTCGGGTCACCGGTTCGCGGTCTACTACGGCAGCTCTCTAGAAGATGGGGGGGGGGGGGGAGAGCGGCTAGGCGACGTCACCCTTGCTGGGTCGGTCGAACGGCCGCATGTGCTCCGACTGCCATGGTTGCCACGGTCAAGTGGAAATGCTGGCGAAATTTGGGAGAGAAAAAAACAAAAACAAAAGGAAAACACCATTGCACAGCATGGGACGCTTTCTACACTTTGATCTTAGCCAAAAGGCCGGGACGCTTTCTAAAACGTTTGGTTGCAAATTTCGAACTAGGAAATATTCGCAGCCTGGATTTCCGTGAAATATTCAGCGTGAGTATCGCAGTACTTCTTCGTATATGTTGATTAGTAAGTTGGAGCAGTGGGTAAACATAGAGCGCAATTTATGGGTCGCGCTGCTCTACTGCTAACTTGCTTCTTTACTGTCTTGAATGATGGTTAAACTATGGAGACACTTCGAAAATTCATAACACCTTCATTTCCACTGGGTGTTCATTAGTAATTGCCATTGCACTTTTATTAAGCTTGGAGATGGTGATAAAATGCTCTCAGCGGAATGCCCCCGCGAGAGCAAATGAAAACAAGTTGCGAAAATTCTGTTTTCTAACTTTCATAGAAGACTCATCCGTTTTCTGTTCCCTTCTTTAAAACCTCTTTGAATTCTCAGTGAGACGGATACGCTTTTCGGATCCGCTTATCTGACGAAACAGAGGAACTTCGTCATGGCATCCGGATCCAAAATCCGCATCCTTCCCATCCGCCCACCTCTTTCCATAGAAACCCAACTAATCCACAATTGTTCGAACTTTATCGGTTAATTTTGTTGCTGCAGAAACCGCGGACCATTCCTCATGCAATCCTGTGCTTGTTTCCTCCTTGGAAAGAACTTTGAGGCACTTCGATCCGCAAACGGCTTTGCACACCGCTGGCACGTTTCAGCTGCTGTCCAGCGGTGATTCCGTGTGTCTACCGATGGGTCGGGATTTCTGGATGACCTTCCGCGCTTCCGTCGTGTCGGATTGACTCGCGGGCTGAATGGGCAGGATGATGCAACCTTCCTGGCGAGGTCATCTTGGAGTCGGCAAGAGCATCACGAGAATTCGCCGACTCGGAATCTGAGACGAACCGGCAGCCATCATTCGCTCTGGCCTTAGGGAGAGCGGCGCTGCAGCGAAGTCCTCCTCATACTGCAAGGACGGGTCGGGAGTCGAGGCAAGGAAGAGAAACACGAGCCCTTCAGCGTGGAGTGGAACGCGGCTCGACCATCCCACGCTGAAAGGCATCTTGGCATCTCGGGATCAAAGCGACCAGAGTCATCTGGAAGCGCGAAAGAGCCTTCAGACGATCTGGAGAAACCTGCCTCTGGGGCACGGGCAGCTTTCGCTGCGGATGGTTTCGGGTCACTCGATGGACCCCTAAAGAGCGACAGCCGGTCCTCCATCTTTCTGCTGCGAAAGGCACGCAAGGAGGAAGCGAAGCCCTGGAAACGTGACTGATCTTCGCGGGCATCAGATCAAGGAGGCGCCAGGGAACGGGACAGTTCGCTGCAAATTCCACCTGGGAGTTCCGGCTGCGGGACATGGCCCTTCAGGTGCGGAGCTGAGACCTCCGTCTATAGCAATCAAAGTAGCCGCTGACTTGGGCTGCTGGCTCTCCCTCCCACTCTCGAGAACTCAGGTGCCGATTCGAGGGAACTGCCGCCCGGTCATTGGGATCGCTGGAAACCCCAAGAACAGTTGGCGCCGGACGTTCCGAGAACTTGCCCGAGGGAAGCTCTGCAAAGCAGTCACTCAGCATTCAGAAGAGGAGGAGCTCCTGCTGAGCGCACTGGATGGGCCACTCTGCCAGCGGGCGGGTGCAGAACGGCGCCTCCGAGTCGCGAGCGGGCCGGGAAAAAACGACCGCGGGTGAAGCATGTCGGTGGGGTTTGGCAAGGGAGGGTGCAGCACAGCAAGAATGGAGGAGGGTGGGGACTCCCTGAGCTACCTGGGGGGGGGGGGGGCTTGCGCGAGATCAGCTGTGCTCACTGGGCGTGGGTGGCACGAGCATCCTTGTAGTCCCCATCTCGTTCGGATCACCCGCTTCACCTCTCTGTCTCTAAGTTGCACCCGGTCGCTCCGTTTGAAAAAAAAATGAACCCAAGTCGGAGGAGGAGGAGTCCTCTGAGTGCAAGTGATGCCAAAAGAAAAAAGGAACGAAAGTTCATTGAGAATGACCAACGGCACGCAGGCTGACTTCTAAGAAAAGTAGGAAACGGAGAGAGGGGACAATAAATAAATAAAAAAAAAAGACAGGAGGGTAGGGACCGGGCTCATTGGTTTCATTCGTTCCTTTCTTCCTAGAAGCGGATGTGCACGGTGTCGATTTCACTGATGGCCTCTTATAGCAGGTGAGGCCACCTTGCAGCAGTCCTCCTCAAGGCGGTCAACATGCTGGTGTCTTCCGCTGCTGAGAATGAGACTCAACCACGGGGCGGGCTACGACGACGATGGCGAGAAGACGCAGCAGATCGTTGCGATTGCGGCGACTGCAGTCAGCCTTGCGTAAAAGAGCGCCGTTGCAGCGAGTCCTTGGCGGTGTCCTCCGGCTGGAGGATCGCCGAAGGGAGTCTCTGCCATGCGCCCTCCAGGGCACTGTGGTCTACAAGAGAGGTCCCTTCTCGCACCTTCAACGGTTCGGGGAGACAGCTCCCCCAGAAATCAGGTGCCTGCGCTGGTTGCACTGGCATCTTCCCAGTGCAGAAACAGAAAAGCGTTTCCACCGGAACGGGAACACTGGGGTGTCCACACAGGGATGGGACCGCGAGTACTTCAGGGGGCACACCGAGCAGGTCATTTGACCGAAGGAGTTCCTTCTCCCGGAAACGACGAATGGCGCCATCCACCAACGCGCTCGTCTTGCAGCCCTCGAGGATTTCCTCGACTCCTCCCATTTTGCAGGACAACTCCCACCCCGGCGAGGGAAGACAGTGCTGTGGCAAGTAGTGTGACGGCTGTCCGAGACCACTGCGTCCAGTCCTACAGAAGATCTACCGGCAGTTCGCTTAGGAGTTTCGGCAGCGGACGAGGTTCTTCCGGGAGAACTTCCAGAGTGGCCGGAGTGCCTCCTGCCGCAGGTGCTCCAGTTTTAGGGCAGCAGGAGATCTTCGGGAGAGCTATCAGGAGTGTGGACAGATGCCTCGGGGGGTATCCAGATGCAATCCCCCTCTGTGGTTGCGGGGCAGCAACAGCCGAAAGGAGTCCTGAGGACTGCGTGCGGTCGCCATGAAACGCTGCCTGAGCGAGCAGGCGCGAACCCACCGGAATTTCCTGACCCCAACCTGGGAGACGGCGGCCGTCCTCTCCCTACGCTATCGACGCCCATCTCCACCCGGCTCCTGGGGCGAGGAGCTTCGGGATGGCCCCATCCGTGAAGGCAGGAGGAGGAGCTCGTCTGCAACCGCCACCACCTTTAAAAAGTTCTTTCTGCTTCCTCTCCTCCCCATCCCCTTCTGTGCCAACCGGGGGCTTCGTCTGCGCCCCATAAGGATTGTTGAGCTGGGGAGGGGCGTCACTCCGGCTCCAGGACGCCTATTTATTTATTTATTTTTCTATACCGAAACATCCCGTCGCAACCGGATAACCCGCAGGCGTGGGCGGTGCTGCTGCGGTGGTCCTCCCGGAGTTGCGCCCTGAAGTGCGCCTCTTCCCACTCGATCTGCGTGGGAAAAGTTCCTGTGACTCCGCATCCGTCTTCGATCCCTAGGGCGGCCCTCCGCATTGCCAGGGCTCTCGGAGAGGGTGCTGCCGACGAGGTCCTTCTGGGTGCCCGCCCTCTCCGCGCGAGGAGGCGTCCCCGGACCTTCCCCCCGAACTCGTCCGAGATCCTCGCTCGCTCCGGCACTCCCTGGCACTCATTCCTCGCGTCCTGGGAACGCGAGAGCGTGCGGAAGGGAAAGAGCGGCTGACTGCCGGATGGCCCGCAAGGAACGAACGCGAACCCCGGGTCTCTGCAGAGGATATCCCTCTCACCAACCTCTTTCGTCTCGGCGCATGGGAAGACGCCCTTTGTGGTCACATCCCGCTTTCGGTATCCGCTCCGATGCCGGTGAGAGAGGGCGCGCTCGCCTCCGTCCGTCTCCGCAGGGAAGCGCATCCGGATGGCCCTTCCAAGGTCACAACTCCCGAAGAGGGAAGTCACTGCAGGCGTTCGAGGGAGCCAACGGCCACCGGCCTACACCAACCAGGGCCCTTCCGAGGAGTGACCCGCGCCGGGTCAGTTTCCTTCCTCGGTTCATCCCAAGTTGAGCAGCTGTCCCTTCGCGGGTCGCCCTGCCACCTGAAGGCCACCCGGCAGCGGAATGTTCATCCTGTTCCGGTAGAAGCCGGCCCTTCCTGAAGCACCATCTGGGCGGCGCTCCGGCTGCCCTTTCGCGGAACCGAACCTCCCGGCGAAGAAGACCCCGTCGGCCCAAAAGGCAGGACTGCCTTTCGTGGCGGACGGGAGGACAAAACAACGAGGAAGCTTCGATCCATCAATGGACAGATTTTTTTGGATTTTTTGCCCCCTCCCCAGTTATGGGAGGTACACAGCAAGGAAGGAGTCCTGCGAAAAAATTCCGCTTTTCTTTTTCTTCATTTTGCCGTATCCGTTTATTATCTTGGTCTCATGGGGAAACGCACTGCGGAGCGCTCACAGAACGGAATGACCATCTCCGGATTCCAGTCATCCTAGCGGAGCCCGCCCGACACCAACGAAATCCGGGCGGGACTCAGTTCCGCGGAATCCCGTGAGATGCCAACCTTGGGACGAAATGAGACCGCTGCGCTCACACGTTGTGCGAAGAGCCGGCAGCTGCGAGCGGTCCGTGAGGATGTGGCGTTCGGGAACCGCGAACAAAAGGAAGGAAGGCCGCCAGCGCGTGGTCCTCACAGGGGGGGAAGGAGTCGCAGGCGAGCAGGGCATGGTGGGACTGCCCTAGGAAGAATACGAGGAGCACAACAAGGGTGTGCGGACATGCATCGCAAGCCACAGTACATCAGACGGTTCCCTCCCACTCGGCGAATCGACTCCGCTTCCGACGGCTGCCATCGGCCTGCTGGGATCCATCGGGAGCGGAGTGCTCTCAGAATCTAAAGCTCAAAGTGCAGTTTCCTGCAAGTCCCTTGCAAGTGATCTCTTTGAGGCGGAGTAGCTTGCTGAGGTCATTCCCGAGAAAGCATGATGCGGCCTCTTGTCACAAGATCCCCGACCCGGTGTCGTCAAGCTCCTGTCCGAGAACCCGAGGGATGTGGGAACCTTTCGGACGCGTTTACCGGCCCTTGAATGCCGCTTCGTCTCCTATGTGCAGTCTCTCTGGAGCCAGGAAAGGCCACCCCTTCTTCGCGGCTGCGAGAGCCTTTCTGCTATCTCTCAGGGTCCTGCAGGAAAGTCTGGAACAGGAACGAGCCGGCGCGCTGCGCGAGTCACTCGGGAGTAGCCCTCACGAGTTTCTTCTCTTTTAGTTCCTGGGAACCCTGGTAGATGGCACCACCTCGCTCATCGCGCGCGTCCCACGCGCCTTTCCAAATGCGGAAGCACGCGGGACGATGGAGGGTGGAGGCAGTGGTCAGTGGACCAAGTGGATTAGCCTGCCCTACGGCCATACCCTTCTCCGCAGAGATGCCTTACGAGATCCACGGCACCGGCCCAATGACAAGACATCTTGAAGGATTTCCAGATGCAGGAAGTCCCTCGGTGGCTGAACGGCGAGTCCTGCACCCCTCCCGAAGGACTCCCCCTTTTCCCCTGGTCCGGAAGACCTGGAGATGCCTGCAGCGGTGGGAACCCGCTTGCTACATCCCTTGAAGCAGTGGCAGGCGGCGCTGCACCGGAGACTCCTCCGCATCAGCGCCTTTAGGCAGCGCTGGACCCGGGGGCGCGTTGGCAGTTTTGGGGAAATCGAGCACCGCCTGGTGGACCTCCGGGAAGCGCTTCCCCTCCGTGGAGCTTCCAATCCCGTAGGAGGGGGAGGGGGTGGAGAATTCAAGAAACTCCCCTTTGCGCGGAGTGCCACGCCGCCCGCAGCAGCAGCGCCTTGCCGGTGTTATGGCTGCCAGAGACGTGTGCCGAGGGTGCACGGGATGACCGGGGAGCCACGTGGTCCTCTATCCGCTCTCCGAGGGGAGTGGCGCGACATCCCCACCCAGGACGTCGCGCCTTCCCTTTCGAGAAGGGGTAAGGAAGAACCCGACGGCACCCTGCGGAAGGCGCGCGGAGGACCAGAGGTCGTGGACGGTGACCTCTTCCCTTCCCCCCTTGCATAAAAACAGCCACTCCGGGATTTGGTTGGTTCCGCTCTCTCCGCCCCCGGGCAGGAAGTCGGCGTCCCCATCATCTCGTCATGACACCCCCTTCCTTCCTCCCTCCCCTCCCACCGCCTCCGCGTGCTCCTTGTTGACCTTTTTCTGTGGGCAACCGGCGTGATCAGGCGACGGCGCGCCATAGTCTCCCTCCGTGGACCAGCGGGCCGTACGACAAGGCCCCTGGGCACAGGAGTGAGTGGGGGGGTGGCGTTTTACGAAGATGCGAGCGGGATTGAAAGCTCCTCGCCCTCCCGGACCCCCGTGCCCTGCCTCGAGCAGCTCGTGGAGTGGGGCGCTGCCGCTCTGCAGGTTGTTCCTAGGGTCGGTCCGGGGGACTCTTGGTCAGATCTAGAAGGCGTTGCTACAGGAGAACGCCCCCCCCCTTCCCCCTTCCGTCCCTCTTGGCGCGATCCGTTTCCGCCGCCGTCGCCAGAAGACGGTGGAGACTTCTCCAGGACACCCCGAAGGTCTCGGATTCGTCTGCATTGGGTGACGCGGGGTAGCCATGTAGGCGGCAGGAGAAGCTCGTGCTCAGGGGTGGCTGCAGGGTAGCACCCGAAATGAGGGTCTCTGAAGGGCTGGAACGCCAGGGGCGTCCAGCGGGAGTCTCCTGGACTCCTGGACAGGCCGCCTGAGGCAGACCCCGGATGGGTTCCCCAGGTCAGCTGCCGGCGCAGTGGTGCACACGACGGAGCAGGCAGCCAACCGGTCCGCAGGCAGTGCAGGGGTCTCCATGGGCACGCAGAAAGGGCACGTCCTGCCTGAGCATGCCGGAGGGGCAAGAGCTTGGCTCCCCTGCGAGTGGCCAGCCTTCGCCGCGATCCCCCGAGGGTGCGAGTACCGACACCCAAGGACGTGGAAGTTCGTCCCTCCCTAATCCTCCGTCCGGGGCTGTTTCCGGGGGCTTAAAGAGGCCTTCCACTCCTGTCGTTGAGACGCAGTGTCCCGTCCGGGGGGAGGCGCTCCCGGTGGACGCCAACTACGGGAGCATGCAATTTCCGCTGCCGCCGGGGCGGGAATTTCGCCGATACTGGCAGGATCGGGAGGCAGTCGGGAAGCCCCGCTGCCGAGGGCTGGAGCGCGTCCCGGCCATTTCCGCCTCCTCCTCCCGCGTGCACTCCTGCCGGAGTCCCGGGGAAGCGGAACGCATGGGGAGGGAGGGGGGAAACTTGGGTCTCCGAGGCGGTTGTCCTGGGGACGCGCCGCCCGGGGCTTTCTGCGTCCCCAGGTGCCGCGTCCTCGGAAACCTTGCTCCAGCTCGTTTCTGGAGAAGACCCGCCCGCGCTCCGGAGGAGCGACGCCGCGAAATTGGAGTCCTTCCCCAGGAAACGTTCTTCCCAGAATCGGGAGATGCGTGAATTTCCTTTCCCGGTTCGTTCCCGCGCAGACCTCGCCACAGGGAGGGTCGCTTCGGCGCAATTCATCCTTCAACGCGTGCGTCGCAGCCGCCACCTGCCGCAGGAAGAAGGTGCAGCAAGTGTCTCTTTCTCTTTCCCTTCTCCAGCCAATAGGCTCCACAACACACGCTGCGGGCATCCCGTGAGCCGCTCCTGGAGGTAGAGAGCAGGCCGCAACCACTTCGGATCGCCTCCCAGGACATCGCGGTTCTCCTTGGGCTCTCTTTTCCTCTTCTGCCAAGCTGGGTCGCGGTCCGCTTTCCCCCGTGGACCGTCGAGGTGAAGAGCGCGTGACGCGGAGGGGTGAGCGACGAGATCCACGACGAGAAGCAGCCCGCTGGGCACTGCGGCGGCGGATGCCGTGGGAGACCGGCAAGCGCGGTAGCAATGGAAGTGACGTCACCCGTCACCCGGGGAAAACGCGCCATTCGCGTGAGGCTTCCTCGCCAGGCTCGCAGAGGACCGTGAGATTCCCCACACGGCTTGGGTCGCGCTCTCCCCTCCCCCCTCCTGCTCCCCGGTCTTCCCACCCGAAACGGGAGGGCCCGGATCTCGAAAGCTCCCTGCGTTCCGGCCTTCGAGGACCTTCGAAGCAGCTGCGTAAGCGCGGCTTGCAGGCATCGATCCTGCTCCCTGTCATGCTGCACGCAGGGACATCGGTAGACGGGGAGCAGAGACCCACGCGACAAAGCTGATGTGACGATTCGGGATGGGCCGCCGGCCCGCGCATGAGAGCTGCCCGTATCGCGCGAGAAGCAGACGACGAGGAAGCATCCGGAGGTGCGTCTTGTGCGACCCTGGGCAGCAGGGAAGAGGGGGGTGCAGCTCGCGCTTGACTCGCGGAGCGGGCGGGCTGGACACCGTGCGGGCAGAATCGCCGGCGGTGAACGCAGGACCCCCGCATGTCTCCTTCCGCAGAGGATGGCGCGGCACACAGCCGACCACCTGGAAAGCTCCATGAGGACGACAAGTAGATGGCCCTACCTGGGGCATACTCGGATGGAACTTGCTGGCATCCTGGAAAGGATGCAGAGGACGCCCTCCAGCACCCGGTGATTCCTTCCCAAACCCTCCAATTTTTTTGTATATAGTGGGTTTTGGTTTTGGTTTTCCTTTTGTTTGCCCCTCCCCCCACTCCGCTGCTGAGGCGAACCTCGTCGGACAGCGGGACGGTTACTAGGCAGGTTCCGAGCATTCTTGGACGTTGCAGGGTTGATGGCCCCACGCAAGATTGTTTATTATGTTTATAATAAACATCCCGGCGTGAGTGGGTGATAAACCACCCACCCACTGCTGCCTTTTCCTCTTCGGCCATCCGAATGGCGACGTTGTCGGCGTCGGCTTCTGCGCACCGCTCGTGACGTCATCGTTGGTTAAACGGGAGGCATCCTGGAAACCGGGAAGCAGCGAGACCGAGCAGCTCGTTTGCCGCGCGTCATTCCCACGCTCCGAGGGCGCCCGCCATCGTTCGGTTAGGAGGGCTCCGGCCCACCTCCGCGAGCGGGACGCCTCCCGTTCGGAATCCCCTCGTGACTGTGCCCAGCCCGACGTCGCTCCTGGACCTCTGGGGACGCGCGTACACGCAGGTCTCTGCGGTGGTGGCGTCTTCCGGAGAGCAAAGAGATGGCCGTCCGGCTTAGCTCTAAGGCGCCAGAAGCGGGAGAGACATGGTGCCAGTTCCCAGCATGGCCGAGAGTAAAATCAACGGGACGAGCGAGGAGGCAGAGTGAAATCTGCCTGCGGAACAGCAGATACGCCCTTCAGTCGCTGAGGGAGATCCTGGGTAACACCAGGAACCTGTCTTGGACGTCGTTCGCCCCCTCGCTCCAGTGCTACCCTCCCTACGGGAAGCAAAGGGCAGCGACCTTCCGGCCAAGTGAGAGGTGACGTGCTCCATCAGCAACAGGAAAGAAGCATTAAAGTATGTGGACGAGCGGGAGCTTGCGGACGCTGCCACACCGAGTGTCCCATCCAAAGGACCGCTACGCTGGGGAGAGCTGCTACAAATTCTTCCGCACAAAGTGAAGTGGTCCCCAGAGTGCTGGAACAGTGCAACCCTCCTTTTAGAATGGCAGGAGTCGGCGAGCCTGCTGTTGCATTGGGGCCTCCCATGCAATGTCCGCCGACGTCGTTGGACCGGGGAGTGTCAACCCGAACCGCAGCAGGTGCGTAGAAAGAGAATCCCTCCCGCACCTCTTTATGCATTGTGCTGCCCTCTGCCCCTGTGGAAACGCTTTGCCGCGTCCCTGCGGATCCCCGAGGGCAACTCCATAGACGTTTGAAAGAGTCTCTACCTGCGCTACGCCCACCAGCCGCATCCCTAGCAGCACTTTGCTGCCTTCGCGGGATCGTAGCTGCTCGGAGAAACGCCAGAGGAGTGCAGGACGACAGGGGCACCATCTATTTTGCTGTCCTCTTCATGAGGACAGAGTCAAGATGGCCCCATCTGGGAGTCCTGAAACAGGATTGCGGCATCATTAAAGGGTGCAGAGGACACCTTCCAGCACACAGTGATCCCTTCCCGAATCTTTTTACGTATTTTTTTGTTTTATTTTTTTTCTTTCCGTTTGTTTCTCCTCCTTTTGTGTTGCCGAGGCGATCCTCGCCGGCCTGCGCGCCGGTTCTCGGCAGGTTCCCATGGCTATGTTTGTAGGGTGGCAGGACCAATCGCCCTGCCGCTGACTTCGAAGTTTATTTTATGGAAACAAACGCCCCGGCGCAGCCGGGCGTCGAGCCGAGGTCTCAGTCCGCGCGCAGGCACGGCTCGCCGCCCGCTGCAGCACCTGCTCGCGGCGGGAGGGAGGCGGTGGCTAGTGGCACCGACGCCAGCGCGCTGGGAAGGCAAGCGGGCTAAATCCGAAGCTGCAACGCAACTGCGGACTTGGCTCCCGGCGGTTTATCGCGGTCTCATCGTATTGTGCGCGCACTCGGAAGGGAGAATGGTAAGGAGGCGGAAGAGCTAAGCCATGCCCTCGCGTGGAATCGAGCGGTAATCCCGGAGACTGCGATTCGTGAAGTCTGAGGGGCGCGGAGGACAGATCTTCCTTTCGTCCCCGAATTCCAGGAGTCCGCACATCGGCCCGGAGCAGGAAAACAGGAGTCGGTCTTCGCTCCTGTTCCGGAACGCGTGTCGGTCGTCTCAGCGAGCCAGGGAAGAGCCCCCGTAGACAACGCGCGCGCCGGACTAGCGAACTGCCGCCGCGAGCGGTGGGCGGTTTTAAGGGCGGCCCCCAAGCCAAGGAAACGCCCGAATTTCGCAGGTGCTGGGCCGGGTCATCGAGTCACCTAGGACAGCCTCCGCCCCTCGGAATTCGGTTTGCTGAGATCCCTCGGCGCTCCAGTCCGAGGAGCATCGTCGGGAGGCGGTCGCTGGCGCCGGCCCCAGCGCCCATGGAAGGCGGGTATGGGGGGCACCCTCGAGCGCCCGCAAAGACAGGCTGGCGGAGTTCTTTGGTCGCAAAATGCGGTCGCTGCAAAGAGCCGCCGCCTTCAACCCTCGGGGTAGGCCAAACCTCTCGAGCGGAAGGCAGCTCGACTCGCTTCTCTCGTGCGTTGTCTGGCGGCAAGCAGCTCTGGCCAGATGTCTGATCCGCCTTCGGGGATCTGCGGAGCCGGAGGTGCGGCAGCGATGAAGGATCCCTTGACCGGTATCCTTCGCTCACCTGCAGCAGCTGCACCCAAAGATATGCAAAAACGCACACTCCTGGTCCACCTTGGTCTGGCCTCAGCAAACGGAGCCGAAGAGGAAGAGGGGGACCTTGCGCCTTCACCTGCAGCTCCCATGGGGCCGAAGAATCTCCCCAGCCTCGTCTTCAGATCTAGTAGTGAGTGGAGGCTCAACCAGGCGCCACGCGAGGTCAAGGGAAGGACACCTTCGAGGCATTGCTGCGGGAGAAGCTCCATGCTGCGAGACCCTAGGGGTCTTGCAGCATGGAGCCTCCCACTAGGGAGAGGAGGGACAGCCCCATTTTCACAACTGGAGGGTGTAGCCCCGAAAGGCTCCCCGGTGTCTTGGAAGAACCTCGGGGTTCAACTTCCAATCCTGGCCAACTGACGGGGGCATCCGGCTTCCACTGCTGCCGAACCGCACCCGGATGGATCAACCAGTGTCATCTTGCTGGGGAAGGGGAAGAGGGGAGGGGGACTTCACTCCTCCCCTCCATTCCTCTGGCGTCGATCCTTACCCCGGTGAGATTCGACTCGAACCCGCGACGCTTTGGTGTCGCGCGCTGAGGCTCGCAGCCAAATATCCGCCAATGCAGGCCCCCCATCCACGAACTCCCATCCTCTTCCTGAAGATCGGAAGAAAAGATTCTGACATGGTGGATCGGGGCGTTCTTGGAGACGGTCTCCACGGACCCTCTTTTCGGAACCGGCAGGTCACTGACTGCTTCGCGGTCAGGTCCCGCGGCCGATGCCTGCTCGCAAGAGGTCCCAGGGGTGGCCAGGGTTCCCGCTGCCGGAAGGCGAGGTCTGGTCCAGTCCACGGAAGTGGTCGGTCGTCCGAGGGCAAATATCCGTCCCTTCTGAACTTTTTGGTAGCTGCAGAGCATGCGAGCAGGTCTGTTTCTCCGCGACTCCACCCCCTTCCAGTTTGAAACGTGACTTCTTCGGGTCGCACCGAGAGCAAGGAGGCCATTGGACGCTGCCCGGCATCGCCACCATCGCTCGCTCTGTCCATCCAGGGACGCAGAGAAGCAAATCGAGCCGGAAAATGAACTCGTGCATTGTTGACTCTTAGATTCCCCTCCGGCCATGGAAACGGATCTGTCCCTTCCCCCCTTCCCCTAGGGGTAGGGCCCTTCTCCGTCTCGCATCATGGAGCTTCCCCTGCAGCGATGCCCCGAAGGCGTCCTTCCCGCCTCGACCTCGCGTGACGCGCGGTTGAGTCTCCGCCCGCGATGGATCTGAAGATGAATGCCGGAGTGATTCTTCGGCAGCGGAAGATTCCGTCGGACCCTGCGGCCGAATGGACTTGGAGGTCCTCGAGAGGTCGCGAGCAGACTGCTTTCTTAGACGCAGGGTTGAAGGAAGCGGATCGGCGCGCTTCCCGAAAGACGAGCTTGGAACTGTGCAAGAGAATTCCTCCTCCCGCCGGAAATGAAAAAAAGGAAATTCCTGGATTCGGCAGGTTGCCACAACACCAGGACGCTGCTGTCCTGCGGTGGCGGGAAGGAAGCGACTGTCCACCAACAGTGTCCACTGCGGTTCAGCTGCGTGCCTCCCCGTGGAAAGGGACTGCGTTAGCATCCGTGGTCTTGGAGGCTTCATCTTGTCGATCGCCCAGGCCATGCAGCTCGCCAGCGGTGATTTCTGACCATCCGACGAGGATGAAACCTGAAGGTTTGGGTCCTTCAGGCTAGAGATTCTCCCCGAGACCTTCCCCTACTACTGTTCTGAAACAGGGTTTCCTGCCCAGACGATTCTGGAAGCTCCTCAACGTCCAACAGACACCATCCCTGGAGGAAGGCACTGTTGGAGAAACACGCGCTGCTGAGTTTTCTTGCAGAAGTCGGTGAAGAATCCAGGGGTCAGATGCCTTCTTCAGCAAGCATTCGGCCACGCAGCAACCCTTTGAGAGCGTTGAGTCCACTGGTTTTCATCTCCACCGTCCGCAAGAGGTTCCACCTTTTTCGGATTTCTCTGCCTCACCAGAGGAGTGACGGAAAGCCGAGCTTCTTGTGTCGGGCATCCGCCTCTGTGCTTTCCTTGCGCGCGGGCGTGTGGTTTCCTGCAACCCTAGCCCTACAATGCATGCAGGAGGTCTCACTGAGAGGGAAAGGACTTTGTCGGGCGCTGTTTCGAGTGGGATGACACACCTGAGATGTCGTAGCAGCCCTCCATAAAAGGGAAGAGGAGAGTCGGCGGTTCTGGGCGAAGCGATGTTCCTAGGAACGGAACCCGCTTGTTCTCTCATTAATCTTCATTTATTCCCGTGGGTTATTTATGAGGAACAAAGTCGAACGCATTGGGCAATCCTGCGTTTGCGGGCCTGTGAAAATGGCATGACAAATTCGCGGTCACTCATCGGAGACCCTCTTTGTGACCGGTGGACTGCTCGGAGCCTGCAGAAAAAATGAGCATTTTTCGTTTTCATTTCTTATGACGAAAGGAAACGGAAATCGGCTTAGGAAGAACCCATACTGCAACGTGTGGAATATCAATGTAGTAATAAAGCATTAATATGTAATAAACAGCTTAACGCTGCAGCTCCTCGAAACGTAGGAATCCATCTTGATGCGTTCTTTCTTATTCCTCTCTAAGTAGGCACGTATTCATAAATTACCAATGGTGGCCAATTCTTTTAGATTACACAAAGGAGGGGGGAAAGGACGAAGAAAGGTAAGTCCTCTTCTGAACTGCAGTCTTCTTTCGTTCTGCAAATCACCTAAATTCAGATTACATTACTCATTTGATTCCGAGTGTGCCTCTCTTAGCGTCGGACACAACCCCTACACAAGCAAACGGCGCGCAGTGTTACCCTCCCCCTCCCCCCCGCGTTTTTCCGTTTCGCCGGTGACCGCACGCCTCGACGTGCATTTTTCGCTCCGCGATGATGGTGATGAATTTCATCACGCTGCGCTCCGTCCATCAAGGCATTAGGCCTTTTCTGCTGCGCTCCGTCCATCAAGAGACCTACAGTTCAAGAGCGCTGGTTCCTTTTAACCGTTCCCACCCCTCCTCCCAATCGAGCAAAAGGAAGAACATTGGGAAGGTGTTTCAGGTCCCCTGTGCAGCAGCAGGTGAAATCCCAATCACAAAGAATCCTTCTTTAAATCTTTGATTAAAGGGACTGCAGACAAAAGCAGCACGGTTTCGCATGCGAGCTGCATCGTTTTGCGACGTCTTCGGCACACATACATTAGCGTGGCATCACGCATTCATTTGCCTTTTATTGAGATCAGACAATCCCGATCAACCAAGGAGAATCATCCCCTGCAGTCATCCAAGTAAGAGGATAGCAGCGCCACTTCATGTGCCACCCATGTCGTGTCTGCATTCTTCGCCCGGACGATTCCATAGGGGGTCGGAGTTTCCCTCAGGTGAATACGTCGACCCTCTGCTCCCGGAGAAACGAAGCGAAGCTCCGTACTCCATGAAATATGAGAGGTCGATCCCGAGGCCTCGGAGAGGGAATTCCCCCTCCTTTTTCTCATTTGTCCTCCTGCACGCAGAGGTCAGTTCCCTCTGCTCCGGTCCACGGGTGGAGCGTTCGCGCCCATTCGCCCATCCGTCCCTGACGCGACTCAGGGCATCCAGGAATGGAAGCCACCCGAGGTGAAGCAGCGGCCTCTTCCCGTGCCAGGAGAAATTTCGTATTCCACTTGGCCTCTTTTGAGCCAGCGGTCCCGTTCTCTTCGCAGGTTGCGGATCGCCTTCAAGAGACTGTCCAGAGTGCGCTACTGAAGCCAGAGCGCCGTCTTGGACGTATCTCCGATGCCATCTTTTCGTTCCGTTCTTGTTTTTGTCGCTTTTTTTTTTGTCGCTGTTCGGACCAAGCGAACCATTCTTTTCGGCTTCATTGCCTCTCAGGGATTCTGTTGCGCGGAGTTGAGTCCTGTTTGCGTGATGGAAGCGGATCCGTCGGGCTGCTTGAAAAGAATCGGGGAGACGCGTGGCGTGCGCGCTTCCGCGAAGAGGTTCACCCCCCCCCCCTTCCCCCCCCCCGCGGGATCCCCGGGAAGAACTCGAAGCAGCCAATCCTGCGTCTGGGCGAGCTGCAGAGCGAGCAGATGATCCTAAGAGCGCGGTCGTCCCCTGGCCACAAGACATGGACCTGGGGGCACTTCGGATGCTGCGACCTTGCCGCTGATGCAGCTTGCCCCCCCCCTCCCGAAGGTGAACTTCAAGAGATGCAGGTGGAAGTGTTCTCCGCGGTCACTCCATTCATTTCACGAAAACACCGAGATGCGGATTGATTCGAGGCAGGATGTGGCGCATCCGCGACGAGGCAGAGCCATCTCATGGGTTCCCGATCTCACCCCTCTGCAGCTGCTGCTGCAGCGGCGGCCGTTCCCCAAGTCGCTGGCTTCGCTTCGCAACGCATGAAACGGTGTTCCATTATGAAACGTCCGGGGAGACTGTCTGGACCGTGAGGAGGAGGATGGCACGAAAGTGCGAGATGCCACGGTGAATGCGGAGGACGGCGACTGGAAGCTGCCCCTTGCTCTTGTAGTTAACTCTGGGCTCAGTATGCTGACAGAGAAGAGAACACCACTCGCCGCATCTCAGGACGAACCTGCGAGAGTGGTCTTTCCCGTCTGGAAGCGCCTCAAGGAAGGGAGAGAATGGGACGACGACGAAAGAGAGCTGTCCGGAAGAAGCGGGTCGGCGTCGCTCTTGGTCGGCGTCGGTCGAACGGGAACCAGGGAACCCTGGCTCTCCTCGGGGGAAGCCTCTCTTTCGAGACCGTCTCATCAGCGGAGCCTGGTGGCATCCTCCAGGCTCCGGGAATTTTTCCGGCTCCGGGAAGATGTCGATAAGATCGGAGAAGGAAATTTTTGTTGGCGAGCGGGGAAGACAAAAGAAGGAAAAGGAAAAGAAGAGGCGAGAAGATGCTTGGAGATCCGGCGGATCAGCCGAAGTCTCCCGGACGGCGGAGCAAACGCGGATCATCTGCTCTTCCGATCGGGGGAAATTCGTCGTCTCCCTCCTTCCCGCTCCTGGATCTTTTCCGAGCGGACGGAGATGGAAATTGAATCAGGGAGCTGCTGGCGATAAACCCGAAGGATCCGCTCCCGGTACCCGAACGATCGTTTGGCCGCAGCGAACGCCGCGGCACCCATTAAGGGGATCAGGGTCGTTTCTTCGCTGGATTAACTTTGCTGATGGCTGCGAGGCCGAGGAGGAGCAGCGGCACATCCGCTCATAAATTTCGGGGATCCTCGGCGTCCACCCTCTCTCGGGCAGGAAGTGGGGCTCGCACGAGGATGGAGGCGAGATGGCTCGCCTCCTGGAAGGAGCGTCTCTTCCGCTGCCGGGGCGGGCGGGCAGAGACGCCCGGCGTCCTCGCTGCCGGGAGGCGCACCGCTGAGCGCGCGGGTGCTCCGAGAGGAGGAAGAAGCCTCCCCCGCCGCTTCCTCTCTTCCCACATCTTCAACGCTTCTCGGCCTTTTGGCTAAGCTCAAAGTGTTCCCGCATCCAGGAGAGGAGGGACTTGGACGAACCCCCCCTGCCGGCCAGGCATCGGTCGACCGTCCTTTCCGGACACTTGGAACGAGCAAAGAGGACGCTCCGGGCACCCTCCCTGTAGGACGAAGCGGTCCGGAGGCGGGGGTCTGCAGGGCTGCCCGAAAAGGATCACCCCCTTCCGTTCCTCCCTTTCCCCCCTTGACTGCGGCGGCCCTTAGTGAGGAGGGGGAGGCGATGCACTGCCGGAGGGTACGGCAGGCCAGTTCAGAGAAGGGTCCGGACGGATTCCAAGATGGCCGTTGGCAGCACAGAAGAAGATGCGGGCATCCTCAGGGCGTAGAAGTGCCCGAAGAGGCTTCATCTCTCTTCTGGCCACAGTCAGGTTCCAGGGGATCCGAAACGGACGCAGCTGCTTCCCCGAGCTTCGCGCTCTCCATTCTCTTCTCACCCTTTATCCGAGGGGACCGGTTCGCCCAGGAGGACTCACGCCCCATTCTGTCCGCCTCCCCTGGAAGCGGCCACCCTCGCCAATCGGACCTGCGCGCTGCTGCCGCCTCTTTCGAGAGGCACAGCTCCTGCATCCGAGGTTGCGCTCGCGTTGCCTCCTACTGGAAGTTCGCATTAGGATCCGCTTCCATGGAAGCTGGCGAGAGAAAGGGGAGAGATGTGTTCCCGAGTGCCGCTCGTCCTAACCCTCCTCGGAAGTGACGCGGGACAAGCGGTGCGCTGCCCCCGGGAACGGCCTCCGGATTCGCACTCCGTCTCTCCACTCCCGGACGCCTGTCGGCACTGCTCGGTTCCCGTCCCCGATGTCCAGCATCGCTGGAGTCCATCCTCGGGGTCTCTCCGGGTTCCTCGGCTCCAGAAAAGAGCCGGCTCGGTGCCCTTCGGGGGAGGTCTGCATCCTCCCCTCCCCTTTCCCCCATCCTTATCCACAAACGTCCCCTCGAGGCTTCTGGAGGACCCCCTCTCGTCCACATCCTCGGGGTGAGGCGTTTGTTCTTTCCCTCCGTTTCCTTCCGGGTCTCCCTCCGCGACGCAGCGCCCGAGGAAGACCCGTCGGCGGGTCACAGCAGGATGCCCATCGCGTGGCCGAGGTGGCGTCCGTCGTCCCGATGGCGCGGGGCGAAGGCGATCGCCCCGCGGATCCCGGCGGCGTCCAGCACGCCGTTGGGGGGACCTCGGACGTCCGGAAAGGGACGGCCTTCCTCGAAGGGGGCGTCTCCCTGGAAGATGCACAAGCTGATTGGATAGGGTGCCCTGCTCCCCCAACTTCCCACTCCCGGCAGGAAGACGCGTCCGGAGCCTCCAGAGCAGCGTTGGGCCCACCAGGTATGAGGTCGCTTTCGTATCCCCCTCCTCCCTTCCTTGCCCGTCGCACTTGGAGGCATCCGGGCGAGCCGAGTCCAGCGCCACCGAACACCGCCGACGCTACCTTCACCACGTTCGGAGGGCGGGCGGGAATCCCCCTTACCGCAAGGCAGGGGTCCAATTCTTCGCCGTTCCCTCTGTCTGGTCCTCTCCGGGAAGATCCATTGGCACATCCCGAGCCTCGTGCTCCTCCTACTTTCCTGGCGCTGGAGGGCAGCTCCTTCTTCTGGTGCTTCAGGGAGCCCGCACAGCTCACGGTGCCCTTCCCTGGAAGATAGAGACAGACGTTCATCCCCCTCTCCTTCATTACTGGAGACTGAGAGCTAGACCTCCGGCCGGTAAAGACGGCGGTCCACCCACGGGAGGGCAGGCGCCATTGCCGCCCCGCCATCTTCCCGCCTCCCCCGCTCCCTCCTGAGGTCCTCTCCGTACCCGCGCGCGCACCCCCCTTCTTTCCAGGAAAGGGAAGCGCGCGTGGGTCCAGGGAAGGATGGTCCCCTTTCTTCCCCTTTCTCCCCCCTGGGAGCGCCGCCGCGAGGGATCCTCTCCCTACGGCTCCGCACCCGGGCGGCCAGCGTCGTCCCGCTGCCAGAGACCACCTGGCACTTTTTCGGAAGAAAAGTCTGCCCCACCCCCTCCCACGACTCTCCCCGGACCTACCGGCTGCTGCTGCTCCCCCTCACCTTTTTCCCCCAAGCACCTCCTGGCCACGGTGACCAGGACTACGCAGAGGAGCAGCACGGCCACCGACGCCACCCCGCTGGCGATGACGACCAGAGCTGAAACGTTTTCTGGAGGCGGCGGCGCGTGCCCCCCCGTGTCCGGGAGGCGAGGGCGTCACCTCGGAGCCGCAGCTCGACGGCCGCTTCCCTCCTTCCGTGTGCGTTCTCCGCTGTGCAGATGTAAGGGCCGGCGTCCTCCCAGGCGGCGTTCTTGACGACCAGGGTGCTCCGCAGGTGATCGCCCGACCGGCTGCTCTCGAAGGCGTATTTGGTGCCCGCTGGTGAGGGGCCAGCTCACGCGAAAGCGGGCGGGCAGCGCAGGCCACACCCACCTTCCAGAACTTCCCCGAACCGCGTCCAGTTGGCCGGCCTCTGGTCCGGAACGGAGTGGAAGACGCAGTCCACATACGCCTGGCCCCCGATGAAGGAGTGCTGGACGGTGGGACTGCTCAGGGTCGGCGGCTCCTGCAGGAACACTCGCACCTGCGCGGAGATCTCCGGGAAGCCGCGCGAAGAAGCCCGGCAGCTGTACCACCCGGCGTGCTCCGCGGTCAGGTTGTCGATCCTCAGCGTGCCCTCGAAGCTGACCACCTGCGGGGGCGCGAGTGGTTGGATGGCGGCGGCGACCGCGGGGAGGGCGCGCGCGTGTGCCTGCGACCGATGGGTTGGAGCGCGACCTCCGATGCCCACGGGGAGAGCGGGACTGGCTCCAGAGCCAGGACCTCCGCCGCTGCGCGCTCCGGGCCTCTCGGAGCTCTGCCGGGTTCGGGGAGGGGAGGGGCCAGAGATTCCTTCCCCGACCTTCCGCTGGCGGACAGCTCGCCTCCCTAGTTTCTCTCTCATTGGCCCAAGGGAAGAGAGAGGAGCCGTGAGGGAGGCCCGCTCCACGGCAGCCCCAAGCGGAAGGGGCTCATGCCTCGTTACCCCGGAACTCTGCTCTCCCGCCGCCCCCTCGCGCACTGGCCTGGTCGGATCTCCCGCTCCTGCGACTTTCGTCCCATCCGCGGGGCGGGGCGGTAACGGAGTTCCCGACCTTGCAGCGTCCCCGCAGAAGCACTGCAGCGGAAGGCCGCATGCGGGGAGCTGCGGCTGGCGCCCTGCTGGCCTGCGCGTCGCGGGGGATCGGAGCGTGGTTCGCCTCGCTCTCCCTCCTTGCCTCCCCTCCTGCTGCCTGCTTCGCACCTGAAGGGAGTGTGGTCACCTTTCGTCAGGCTCGTGCCGGGGGGGAGGAAAAGAGGGAGGGACAAAGGGAGGAAGAGGAAGAGGAAGGGGAAGGAGGAAGAGGGGAGGAAGGGAGGAGGGAAGGAAGAGAATAAGAAGAAGGTAAGAGGAGGAGGAAGAGAAGGGGAAAGGGAAGAGGAGGAGGGAAGGGGGGATGAAGGCAATCTCCCTGAGATCAAGGGATGAGGATACGGATCCGGTTTAATTTGCTCGGATTCATCCCACGCTTCATCTGAAGCAGGACCTGCAGCTGGACCGAAAAGCCTGCAGGACAAAATCCACGGGTCGGAAGCTCTCGGGAGCACCCACGAGGGAGGAGGCCTCGCCCAAGTAGCCGCCCGCGCTCAGCAGACTGGGAAAGGCAGGGGGGAAGGAAAGAGGAGAGAGCGCCGCCTCCTGGGGAGTAGCAGCGTTGGCGCCAGCCAAGCAACGCCGAGAGCAGGGTTGGTTAGGGGAGGGAAGCGGAAAAGTGCTGGACTTTTTCCCGGATGCCCGAAAGGGAGGCACCGGGAGGACGTATCGCTCCCGGTGGGAGGAACCGGGAACGAGACGGAAAGCGATCCGATCCCGGACGGGCGGCAGCTGCTCGCGCCTCACCTCCGAGAGATCGGAAGAAAGGGAGGCGGGAAGGAGCGGGAATGCCGCCGGGCAAAGTGAGTGGCCTTGAAGTTTGCTCAGGAAATCTGAGGAACGCGCGCGCAAGCGGCTCGTTCGGCAGCAGCCGCAGCAGCAGCCAGCGGGCGGGCGGCCCCCGTCGCCCTCAAGAAACATCGTTGGGGGCGACCGGCGAATCGTCTGAGGATCCCCGTCGGCGGCGGGGGAGGCGTCGCCTCCCTGGGAGCCTCGCAGAGAACCGCGCGGACGGAAAGGAACACAAGAAAACTTCATTTGTCCCCCCCCCTCTCCTTCCGCGCCCTTTCCCTCCCCCTCCTGGAAACCGTTCTGACGGATAAACTCCATCTGAAGAATCAAAAAGCGTGATCCAAAATCGATGAGGAGGAATCTCGCCAAAGGATGGCATTAGCAGACGAAAAGAAAGCCCCGAGTGTTCCGAGGGAGGAAAAAAAAAACAAAAAAAAAACAAAAAAAAAAAAACTTATCAGAGACCCCGGCTCGAAAAAACGCCGGGAAGCCCAGCTACCTCGGGATCTCCCGTCCAGCGCGTATTCCCTATCAAGCAAGCGCTTGATATGAGTTATTCCTGGAAGGTTTACAGAAACCTTATCATTTATCAGGGATGCCGGGAGAGGAAAAAAAAAGCTCCGTAATAACAGATGCTCATAGGCGAATTGATTCGACACCGACCGTTGCCAATCAATTACGGAATCAATTGTTGAAGAAAGATTGCCAAGTTCATCGCGCGCGTCTTCCCCCCCCCCCCCCCCCGTTTGGTTTCGCTTGCTTTTCATTTTCATTTCATTTTATTTTATTTTCAAAAAAGAGAGACAGGTGAAAGAATTGTTGAGGATGTTCCGTGGGATGCTGAGGACAGTTTAGGCAGCTCGGGAGGATCACCAGGAACCCCCTCCCCCCCCACTTGAGAGGAAGAGCACGAAAACGAGGAGTTCCGCAGACGGAAAGGCACGTGTCGCGACCAGAAGCGAGCAGTACCTGCAGCGCTGGCGGCGTGCACTCGTGCGAGCTCGGCCGGCTCCGCTTGGCGGCGACAAGTATGTCGGCGCGCCTCGCTGCAGCCGGATGGACGAGGTCGGCTCCCGCACGATCCTCTCCGCCGGGAAGGGGGGACGGAGGGAGCCGATCCTCCCCCTCTTCCCCCCCCCCCTCCTTTTCCGCCACCTCCAAGGCAGGCGACCGGATTTCGCGTCGCTACCGCCGTGGGCGCGCGTGGATGGGGTCGGAGGTCCCGCCCAGGGCGACAGACACGGGGGGGAGGGAATGGGCGTCTCCTACTGGCCTGTCGGGTGTCCATGCGCACCCACACGATTTCCGGCTTCGGGTTGCCGTCGACCTCGCAGCTGACCTTGATCGCGCCACCCGGCTTCTCGCTTGTGTTCTTCGAGACGCTCTTGAACTCGGGAGGAACTGCAATGGAGAGAACAGGAGGGAGGGAAGAGGGGGAACAAGTTCGGCGGGATCCCGGAGGCCGCCTACTCACAGCTGACGCTCAGCTCGAACGTCTCCTCGGACGTTCCCACGAGGTTCGTGACCTGGCATGCGATCCTCGCCTTGTCGTAGGTGCGGTTGATCCGGGGCACTACGTATTCGGCTCGGGAGGAGTCCCCCGGGACCCTGTCCCCGTCCCGGAACCACTTGTAGGAGAGGACGGGCGGGTTGGCCTCTGCTGGGCACGCGAAGGTGACCGTGTCCCACTCCACGATCCGGCGCGGCAGCACGTCCTTGTGGATCGAAGGGGGGAACTTCACCTGCAGGAGGACACTCGCCGACAAGGGGTGCGCCAGGGCGCCGTTGTGGGCGAGGCAGGTGAACGTCCTGTTGTGGTGGGCGCGCACCACCACCAGCTTCAGGAAGCACCGGCGGTTGGCTCTCTTCCCGTCGCTCTGGTAGATGGTCACGCACTCCGCGTCCCGGATTTTTCCGCCGTCGTCGATCCAGGACACCTGGAAGAACAGGGTTCCCCTTGGCAACGGCTTCCCTCTTGAAGAGGGGGAGGAGGGGAAGCGGCGGGCGACGCGCCTTAGCCACTCCTCCGCGCTTCTCTCCGGAAGGGGGGGCTGGCGCTACCCTACCTTCTGCCCAGCCCGGTTCGGCGGTCCACGCGGGCGCATTCCGTGCCGGGGTGGCCACGAAAAAACCTACTCTCGGCGGAGACGCCAGAGCTCGCGCAACTCCAAGATGCTCCCCGAGAAGGCGATTCGGGCCGTTTCCTCCCGCCCCAACTCCTGCGTCCCCTCCTTCCTCCCAGCCTAGCCTGCTGTCGCCGCGAGCTCTCCTCTGATCCTCTTGCGGTTGGGGAGCGCACCCAGCAGACCTCTCCCGCGTGCGGGCACAGCCAGGCGTGCGTTCTCCCTGCCGCAGGAGATTTCCCTCGGGCAAGGGTGGATGTCGGGTTCGAAGCCGTGGGACGCCTGGCACTCCCCGTCGCTTCGCGCCGCCACTACCCAGGACGCGCGGGGAGGGCGCGCTCCGTCGGACGGGAAGAGGAAGGGAAGGAGTTGAGGAGGGCTTCTCCTCCCCCCCGTGCGGCGCCCGTCCCGCCCGCCTCGGGACGCCTCCTTCATTTGGGCGTTCCACGTGACCGTCTCCCCGGTAACGAGGCAGCAGCCGTCCTCGCGCACGGAGGGACTCGCCCTAATGAATGGCTGCGTCCGCAAACAAACCGGCCCGGCGGCGGAAGGGCGCATCTCGGGGCTCGCCGCGGGTTCTCCCGAAGTTCTGGGAAGCTGCGGATGCTGCGGTGGTCGTCTGGGGGCAGGTAGCGTCCACCGAGCAACCGGGGTTCGCAGGATCGGAAGCGGGCGACGGGAGGGGGGGTGCATCCGGGGCATCTCTGATTGCCAGACGGCCGCTGCGTGTGCTGCAACCCTTCCCGACGCGTGCTCTTCTGGAACGGGAGGAGGGGAGCCCTCGAAGTCATCCCAGAAAACCATCTGCTGCCTCGAGGCGTTCTTTGCGAAAGGAAGGAACGGGGAAAGGAGGAACACGCTCCCCCATGCGCGTGCGTGAGTGCGAGCGAGAGAGCAGGGGGGCCAACGTAGAAGACCGCAGGGGAACGCGCGCTTTCGCGAAGACAGGGTCGTCGTCTTTTCGCCAAGCACCGGCGTTGCCAGGAAGTGGGAGAGCTGCGGTCGGCCGGGAAGCAGCAACGCCCGCGCGGAGCCGCAGGTGCCGCGTCGCTTCCGGGGCGTCGCGCTGCTGGCGTCGTGGGTGCGGGTAGGCCGCGTGCGCGCCCACGGTCGCCCGGAGAGACACGAAACGCCCTGCGATCCGAGATTGCCACTCCCGGCGGGAGAGGGGAGGGGGGAAGGGCAGCTGGAAGCCACCGCCACGACCGGTAACGGCGGAACCTCATCAGTAGGTTCGGTCGCCTCAGTGGCAGAGTACTATCCGCCCCAAGCACCCCATGACGACCTCGCAAAGCTCCTACGATCTCTGCCCGACGGGACCATTACGCGATGTAATCTTCCCGCCCTCGAGGCAACCGATAGTGACCGTGATCCCAGCACCTTTGGTGCCGATGACGAGGATGAACAGAGCGGGTGGCAGCGGGTGGTTGTAGGCGCTGAAGGGGGCGTGCGATGTGACCTCGGTGAGGACCTCAGTCCCGCACGGGTCGTCCGAAGCGCCGCAGGAGGGACCTCTCGCGAGCTCCCTCCGCCTTCCTTTGGCTCCCTCGTTGCCCCTCCGAGCGTGCCCCGGCATCCGCCCGTTTCGCCCGCTGCATCCGGGATGCAAGTCTGCGAGCCTTCGGGAAGTTCGTTCCCCCGGGATGTTAATCCTCGCAAGGCTGTGCGTCCCGGAGGGGGACTCGCGTGGGCGTAAATCGGGGGCAGGACCGCGGGTTTTCTGCAAGTGACCTCCAGGGCATCCCCTCGGGCAAGTGGCGGGTCCCCTGTGTCTCTATCAGGTGCAGCCCGGGCAACCCCTCCCTCCCCCGTCTCTTACGAGGCGCGCCTGTCGCACGTGGGCAGGCGCGTCCGCCTCTACGAGGCTGGAGGCGCCTCCGGGAAACGCCCAGTCTGCCTGCTCGCCGCCACCGTCCGGTCAGGACCCGTTCCCTGGCCCCGCATGACGCCCCTCCCCCTTGCCACACCCATGGCAGCGCGGATGCCCCCAACCCCAGCGACCTTTACCTCGGCAGCCGGCTTCCCGGACCTCGCCTCACACTCCAGCGCGACCTCTTTCCCCTCCGTGGTCACCAGGAGCGGTCCCTGGACGATCTCCGGCCGCTCCGGGGGATACAGGACGGTCACTTTTGCGAGGCGTGACCTCAGCTGGGGCTGCCCGGGAGTCTGGCTGACCTGGCACTGGTACGTCGCGTCGTCCTCCAGGGTCACGGGGTTGATGATGAGCGAGAAGTCATCTGGAAGGAGCAGGCGGTGGGGAGAGCACAGTGCGCAGCTTCCCCTCTCCCCCCCCTTCCTGAAGCTAGCCGAGCGGGGCGGGGAGGGGTGGAGGCAGGGTGGGCGGGGGCGCACGTACTTTCGTCGTCGCTTCCCTCCATGCGGTACCTCGCGTACCCGTCCAGCGACCGGACGACCCCCAGGCCGAAGTCGTCCTTGGTCCACTGCAGGACGCCCTTCCTGTTGGTCACCCGACAGGGCAGTGTCACCTTGGTGCCGGCCACCGCGGTCTGGTCCATGGGCTCCCTGTCGAACGTCTGCGTGCCCCCCACCTCAGGGGATGAGGGGGCGCCGGCGTCGGCCGCGGCCGCGGCGCAGCGCGCACAGGCGGCCGCCAGGGTGGCCAGGATGCCCAGGACCCCGCGCCACCCCGGGACGGCGACGGCACCCGCGAACATCGCGCGGCGGCGCTCCCGTCGGGCCCTTCCGATCGGCTCCAGGCGCGCGGCGCGACTGGCGTGCCGGGCACGCCCGCCGCCGCAACGGAGGCGTCTCCCGGGAGCCGGGAGCAGCGGCGCGACGCGAGTTCGGGAGACCGGCAGGATTTTCGGGAAGGAGCGGAAGAGCCTGAGGGAAACCGGGAGCGGGGTACCTGCGCGGACCGAACCGGGGAAAGGGCAGCAGCGGCGCCGGAGAGAGGGGGAGAGGAAGGTGCGCGGACGCCCCGCTCGACCACCCCCTTCACGCGCAGGCGCGAGGCGACGCTCGAGCGGAGGCGGCGGGTCACGCCCACCCGAGGCCCGCCCTCAGTCGCTGTAGGTGGCGAGGGGCACGTCCAGCGGCAGCCTTGGGATCGATCCCGATTCTCTCCTCCTCCCCCCTCGGGAGGAGGGAGACAACTCCACGGGAGCAGGTGCACAGCGAGTGGCCGGCCCCAGGCAGGAGACGCGGATCAGAGAGGGAGGGAAGTATGGAGGAGGCTCTTCCGTCCGCCACGCGAACCCGAAGGCCCTTTCCTTTCCTTTCCTTGCCCCGATGTCGACTCCATTCGGGGACCCTCCGGAAGTGCAGCAGCAGGGGGTGTCCGTCTCGCCCCGCACCCCGAGCAAGCAGGAAACAAAAGGACGGCCGCATCCGGGATCCGTGAAGAAGGACGGGGCCTACCGGGCTGCGGGTTTTCCGCGAGTGATCTCGAGGGAACCGGAGACGCCCTCAGGCGAGCGGCGAGTCCCCTGCGCCTCTCGCGGGCGCAGTCCGGGAGACTTCTCCTTCCCCTGTCCCTTCAGAGGACCCCCGTCCTTCTTCGCAGGGCCTCGTCGCCACCTGCAGGGAGCCATCCGCTCCTCCTCGCTCGAGGCGACCGTCTTCGGGCGCCTCCGCGCACGCCCCGGCTGTCGGCAGACCCGCTTGGCGACCGGTGGGGACGCGCGCGCCTCCGCGTGCTGAGCCAGGCGGCGAGAGGAGAGATCGAGACGCCTCTGGAGGGAACCCCGGTCACGAAAGGTCCCTTCCCGTGGAAAAGGTGCCGGCTACCTGCAGCTGTCCCGGGAGCAGGCGGTGACTCGGGACTCACCGGCAAAGCAAACGCGAGGCCTTCCCCTCTTGGAGAGGGGGAGCAGGTGATTGGGGGAGGAAGGAGTGCTCCAGAACTTGGGAGCGGGGATGGAGGAAGAGGTGGTGGCTCCCCGGAGGTCGTTCCCGGACGGGGGAGGAGGGAAGGGAACTGGGAAGGAAGAAAAGGGGAAGAGGAAAAAGGGAAAATCCCGTTCGCTCCCGGAGTCCCGTTCCACAGGAGGCTAATCTCTCCATAATGGGATCGCCGCGGCCCCGTTCGCCTGAGCAAGGGGGCGAGGGAGAGTGAGGGTGAAGGGGAGCGCGCAGCGTCCCGTGGGAGGGGGTCCTGGAAGAGGGCACGCGTCGTGCCGTTCTTGGGGCTCTCTCTCAGCCCAATGCGTGACGGATGGCGCTAATTCTGCGGAGGGGAAGAAGCGGGAGGGGGGATAATCCGGGCCATCCGTCTCGTCTCCCCCTCGCCGCCGCTGCGGCGGGACCAACGGAGGAGGGGCGTCCGCCATCCTCCAAAGCCTCGCGCGCGATCCGCCGGGGGACAGGCGAGCGAGAGCATCCAGTGGGAAACTACACTTTGATCTTAGCCAAAAGGCCGAGAAGCGAGTCCCCTGCGCCTCTCGTGGGAGCAGCGGCCCAGGGGACCTTTCCTTCCCTTGTCCCTTCAGAGAACCCCCGTCCTTCTTCGCAGGGCCTCGTCGCCACCTGCAGGGCGCTATTCGCTCCTTCTCGTTCGAGAGGACCGTCCCCGGGCGCCTCCGCGCACGCCCCGGCTGTCGGCAGACCGGCAGCCGGGGCGTGATCCAGTGGGAAGGGTGGAGGAAGGGAGTCTCCCTGCATCTTCCCTGGGGAGCGCAAGACCAGTCCGTAAGGGACCACCGTCTCCCTCTTCGTCCCCGAGGAGTTTCTCTGGGACGTGGCTCCACAGGGAGCGTCGAAAGGTGCGCCCGGCGCATGACGAGGTGGGCCGGATGAGTAGGACCGCTGCCATGGGGCCAGGGGTGGCAGAGGACGTGCCTCCTTCCAGGCGCCAGACCCCAGCAGTAGTGGCTTCTCTCGTGCTCTCCCGAAATCCTCGGCGCAGTGCTTACTGTCGCGAGAGGAGACTCCTTGGAGTCTCCTTACGTCTAACTGCCGCCCTTGGAGGCCGTCTCTCGCACAAGTGGAATGATAAAGACGGATGAGGAGGGAATCTGCCTCTGTGATGCCGCAAGTCCATCCTATCCTTTTCTCTTTTCCTTTTGCATTTGCTTCTTCAAGTATTTCTTTCGTTTGCACAGATATGGATAAATATATATATACAAATATGTATGCACCCGTCTCTCTCTGTATATGTGACTTTCCGTAAGCGAACGGAATGGAATTTCATCCGGTAATTGAATTTTCAGTTATATCAGTAGAAGGACCGAACATTTGATTTACCGTACAAAATATCATTCGCATGCCAAGGGAAAGTAAATCGAGCGGATGGAATTATTTTCGGATCATACGATTGTTAAGCGAACGGTAATGACTCACTGAGAATTAAAAATCGATTCCTCAGGGTTTTCCCGAAAAATGAAATCTAAATCCTCGGGACGTCGCACACACACACACACACAAAAAGGAACGCACACACAAAAAAATGGAGTGTCTTTTGGAGTCTTGATGTTCTCACGTTCCTCGTTTTTTCTTGCGTGCGGGCCGACGGAGCCGCACAGGTGTCGTTGTTGCCCTCGTTGCCTTCGCGACGGGCGGTGGCCGGGTGGGCCGGTCTAGCTTTGTTGCGCCGCGCGTCACGTGATCGCCCCGCCGCTGCGGCGCGGCGGCTGCAGGCCGGACCCGCGTGCACATTCCCACCCGGGCAGGCCGGGCCGCTTGTTTTAAAGCAAACTTTCCACAAAAGGAAACTGTGGTTGCGCCGGTGGTCCAACCACGCCCGATTCAAAGGAGACCTGCCGGGTTGCAGACCGGCGCGGTCCGCCACGGCAGCAGAAGGGAGGGGGGGGGGGGAAACAAGCAGAAAAAAATAAACGAAAAATAAATAAAGATAGATACACTTTGGGGGACAGTGATCCCTGTCTGCTGGGGGCGGTCCTGTGCATCCTCTGGAGGATGTCGGCAAGGTCTTGCTGCATGTTGACTTCCAGGTGGGGCCATCGCGTTGCTATCCTGATGAAATGGACGGCGAAGTGCATGGCATCCCTGTCTCTGGGTCCTCGCGTTGCTTTGCTTCAGGCAGCGACGATCCCGCGCAGGCAGCGCAGGGCTGCCAGCGAGGCCACTGGCCGAAGAGGGGTTTCAAAGCCTCCCTGGAGTTGCTTCCGGGGGGGTTCCCGGAGCCGCAACAAAACGTTCCCAGAGTGTCCGGAGGGCAACACAGTCCACTGACGGGTGGGGGAGGAATTCCCGCTCCACGCACCCGACACGGTTGGGGTCCACAGCCCCCCGGGCCCAGTGATGACGACGGGAGCTGCCCGGGAGACCCCGGTGCAACGGAAGAAGCGCCGACTGCTGCCACTTCAGGGGGAGGGGACCGGACCGCGTGGAGAGGCGCGCGGGCCTGGGCCGTTGTCGTCGTCGACGGTGGTGGTGGTGGTGGTGGTGGTCGATGTTTCCAGCGCCCCGTGCGCGTGCGGGAGGAGCTGCTTCCAGAACGCCCGGTTGCCAGGTCGTGGTGGCGTTTCCCTCATCGCGTGCCCGCGGATCTTTGGCATATCGGCACCTTCTGATGAATTTTGCAGCTGCCGGCTCCTCTTCCTGTGGTTCGCCGTGCTCGCGTTTTCCATGCTCACAAAAAGTTTGCTTGATGGCCATTCATCCCCTTATTTTCTTCATTGTGAGTGTCACAACTCTCAATAGCACTCCGAACGTTCCCCGTTAATAATTTAAAATGCAAACCTTTGCAGAGCATGTGATTACGCACTAGAAAGAAGTGCCTAGGCGTTTAGAGAGGAACTGTTTTATAAGTAATCTCGAGCTCTGAATAATTCTATGCTAACGGAATGAGCATTTGAGCCCTCGAAAGCTGCAAAAAAGTCAGACGCGGATTCGTTAGCTTCGCAGCTTTCTGATTATGTCGCTCATAAGCATTTCCTTTCAATCCGACGGTCGTCATATTTCTCCCACTCTAGCGGATCCTCGGCAATACTTTTCTCGGCAGAGCGAGCAACATTTTGCCTAATGGGGAGATCTCTGGAAGAATTTTCCATGTTGCACATCCTCCTGATACCCTTGGTCAATTACGCCGAGATGAAACAGGAAAACTCATAAAAATCTCCGGCAAACATGCGTCGGGGTGAAAAAGCGTCTCAACGCGCACCGACGAATCAAGGAAGGAATCAAAAGTAAAAACTCTGCGGAACGGGTTCTTGGACGTTTATTGCGACATCGGTCTTTCCAGCATCGGTCCCATTTGCCTGTGCGCGACCTGCCCCTCGAAGCCGCTTCCCCTCGGTACCTAATTTGTCTTTGAGGATTGCGGAATTGCGCTCCATAAAAAGGCGCAGCGATGGCTCGCAGATTGCTGCGCCGCGGAAGAGAAGCGAAGGGGTTGCCTTCCGCGGTTCCCAGCCGCAATCCCCATGCTGGAAGGCCACTGCGACCGCCTGTGAAATTAATTTGGGGGGGATCGGCTCCGGCGGCGCTCGCGGGGCCTGCGAGCACCGTGACAGAAGCAGGACGCCATCCTGGATGGGGGGAGGAGGGGGAGCAAGACGACGCCTCGTGCTCGCCCAGCTTCCAGGCGGCCGGATGCGTGGGGCTGCTGCTGTTCCTCCGAAGCCGGCGCGCGGCCGGAAGGGGAGGGGCGGCGGAAGTCACTCGAATCGATAAAGTGGGACTGCTGCTTGAACCTTCGCAAAGCCGCACGAAGTCCCGGCGACGAGTGCCACGAGCAGAAACGGCGCGAGGGAGGGAGGGGAGGCGCAGATCCTCGAAAACCCAGGAGACCCAGAGGGAGGCAAAGAGCGAGGAAAAGGACGATCGCACGATCTTCCTCGAAAGCGGAGCGAAGGGTGTGCTGCCCTCTTGCCCCTGCTCCCAAGGAAGCCACCGCGAGGGGCAGCGCGGCCCACCGCGGCCAGCCCGGGTCGTCGTCGTCGCCTCCACTTCGGTCTTCTCGAACAATCGAACGTAGAGTCGCCCGGCGCGAGCGGCCGGAAGCTCTTTCGAGCGTACCCTTGAGATCTCGCGGCGCCCTCGCCATCGGAAAGGGGTGCCGAGAGGTGGTCCACCAGACGCTCCGCGAAGCACCCGGCCAGCCAGGGTGACGGCGGGCGGAGCAGGTCCGTCGCTGCCTGAAGGGCGCCCTTCAGAGGGGCGTCTCCGGGAAAGAGAAGAGTCGACACCAAGGAGGTAAGGAGAGGGGCCTAGAGCGACGGCTGCTCGGGACGGGGTCGTCAGGAAGGGACTGCCTCGCCCCTGAGTCCTCGAGGATGATTCCTCCTGGAGCGCCTCCGTCGACTGCAGGAGGTTAGGGGCGTGGCGCGGAGGGCGCGAGACCGCCGAGCCGAAGGAGCGCAACGTCGCTCGAAGGGTCGCGCCGAGTTGGAGGCTGCCGAGGGTAACACGTCGTCGTCCCGCCCGGCGGGCAGCTGCACACGCGTTCTTCTCCATCCTTCCGGCAGCGCTGCAGGGGAGGGGGGGGGGAGGGAGGCTGTGGATGGTGGGACACAGCCGAGCGTTCGCGGCGGCTGCTCAGCAGGCGCGTCCGGCGAGGGGGGCCGCGAGCATCGAGACTCCCAGGTGGTGCCCCTCTTTCCTCGAGACCCTACTTCCGTGGGTGTCTCTCGCAGGCATCGGACTTGCCACTGGCGAAGCGACCCGCTTGTGCCCTCCCTCCTCTTCCTGATCCCCGGCGAGGGCGTTGTCGTGAGGGGTAGGAGGGATCATTCGAATCAATAAAGTCAGGAAGAGAAGGAAGCGGGTGTCCTCAGGACTCCCGGATGCTTCCACGCCGACTCCACCGACGCCCTTCCATGCTGACCCGGAGCTCCAGAGCTGCCACGTGCAACCAGGAGCACTGTGCCTCGATCCGCAGTGTCCCTGAGGCTGCGAAAAGAGTGGGGGAAAGAACGTCTGCATCGGCGTCGCGCTGACTTTGGCTGCGCCGCTGCATCCATCTGCCCTCTGGTCGTCCCAGGGGCTGAGCCGGGGGCGTCGAGGGCGACATGGCACCGGTAGGTCTCCGTTTGTCCTTCCCTCGGTGAGCCCAGACGATCATTCTCGCCTGGGTTCCTCCCGATGAGCATGGAAACCAGGCGGTCTTCCTCTGACCCGGCCGGCGTTGTGGTGCCAGGCGGGTCGGGGTCGCCGAGTGCGTTGCGGAACCCCCGGAAATCAAGGAGTCGCTGCTGTCTGATGACCGTGGTGGAGGAGGGGGGGCTCTCGGGTGGTCCGGAATCTCCTGCGTCTTCTCCCTCTTCCCCTGCTTGGGCAGCCAACATCCCCTTCGGAAGTGCCTCGGGGCATGGGGCTGGCGCTTGGTGAAGACTACGCTTGGTGACGGTAGGGTTGCCTTTGACTGCCGAGAGAGGATGCGCCGCTCACGTCAAATCAGGTCGCTGCGCAACGCCCTGCGCGTCGGGGTTGCGCGGTTCGAGCCGCTGGCAACGGCCCCTCCACGAGCGCTCTCTCCGGAGTCGGTGGTGCCGTCTCGCCAGGGGAGGGGCAGGAGATGTAACCGGAGCCTCCCCTCCCGGTGGACGGCCCACAGGAAGGAGGGGGAGTGAGGAACTGCCCGACTCCTTGGAGAAGTGGCCACTGGGGAGGACGGGGACGCCCTTCCTTGCCCCTGGCTCGAGAGAGCGGCATCCGGGAAGTTCCGGACGCTCCACCTCCTCCGCGAGAAGGTCGCCTTCGGGCCCGTGACGGAACGCGGCCAGGAGCTCTCGGAGTCAAGCTGACCTCTGTTCCTCGACGACGGGTGCTGCTGGCGCGCCTCCCACGCGCTGGAGGGACGTGGAGGATGAGAAGACTCCTGCGCGCGCGCTGGAGGGACGTGGAGGAAGCTCAGCCCGAGCGTTTCCGCAGCTTCGCGTCCCTTGAGAGCAGACCAAGAGCGCGCATGCTCCCGACGGATCCAGAGCTCCGGGCGCTAGATCCTCCTGAACGGGCAACTCAATGAAAGACAGGAAAACTTCGGGGATGGGGGGAGGGGCAGAAGAGAAGCGGAACTATCCCCCGGATCTCCTAAACTCGAGGCCAGCCTGCCCCGTGAACCGGCACCGGGAGGGGCAGGTGGGTGGCGAGCTGCTACTGCTGAAGATACCAACCGCCGGGGGTAAATTGTGGTCCAGATCCGTAGCATCCATTTTCTCTTCTCTCAGGAGGTCCAGGCTCGGCATCCTCGAGATCCGGATTAACTCTTCCCCGCATGAGGAACTCCGAGAGATGTCCATCACTCTCGTGGTGCCATGGTGGACATCCACCCGCGGGCGCCTCTCCACCCCAACCGGCAGGAGCCGGAGAGCGTCGAGGGAGGCGTGGGTCGTTAGCTGAGCGAAGACGGGACCGCGAAACCAGGCCCCCCATCGCGGAGGACTGCAAGGAAGCGAAGCGTCCGAATCCCACCCAGTTGGACATGGGAGAGAAGCAGCAGCGCCAGCCGATGGAGCGAGCTACCTGGTTGAAGTGCCAGAGCGTCCCCTTCCGCTACGTCCCCCCTCTCCCCCTTCCGTCTGGTGCGTCGCGCCTCGTGGCGCCGCGGATCGTCATCCCGGCTGGTGTGGGAGCAGCTGATGGCGAGGCATCACGGGCGGAGAGATTATGCATCATCGCGAGGAAGAGATGCGTCGCGCTGCGCGGCTTCCTCGGGATTTCTCTGGATTCCTCGCCGCCGCCGCCGGTGCGGCATTAGGGACGGAGCAAGATTTGGGGATGAAACGTGGGTAATCGCGCCCGAGATTGACTGGAGATTTAGAAGGCCATCATTCTGCTTCCGTTCATCTTCTTGACTTCGATTCCGGTTATTAGCGCCCGTTACGAGAACTGGCGAATTGCGTTCGGCTGGCAACACCCGGCCGGAAACGAAAACGGGGCGGGAAGGAGAAAGAGGAGGAGGTGGAAGAGAGGGGCCAAGAAAAAGCCAGTAAGATAAGAAATATTTAGCATCGATTTCGAATATTTCATCCCCCGATTCCCTGTTTTGGTGCGGCGGATAGTCCGCGTGCCATAGATCTGGGATGCGGAGAACACGGAATTAGGTATGGCATGTAACATCCCCATTGGGAACGCACACGTATTCGGGACTTTCCTGCATCTCAGGCGACTCCGAGATGCAGACGACGGTTCCCTCGCAAAAATCCGCAGCTTCGATGCTGGGTATCCCTCTGTGGAGGCGGTGGTGGCGAACCGAACCCTGGCGGTCGTGCCGCTACCCCCTTCGTGACTCCTTCCTTGCTAGAAACGGACTGGAAGCCACCAGGTTTTCGTTTCTTTTTCCTCTCGGAGGAAAGGACCACCACAGAGAGACGGTCCGGATGGGCACCCCGCTCTTGAACTTGAGAAGCAGTAAATCGCTTCAGGCGTGCACGTGCGTGCGGCCTCTCTGCAAGCGCTTAAGGAAAAACGTTCTGTTTGGAGCAGTTGAATGCTTTTCGGGTGATCATTAGAATATTGAGGACGTTCGATTGTTGGTCTATAATGATTCAGAGTTTTTTTAATCATCCCGTCACGAAAGAAGATACCTTACTCTCTCGGTCTGTACTTTACTCTGAAACACTTTATCTCTAGCTGTTATAGTTGGTGCTTCCCGGATGTCCGAAAATACGGAATCTCCACAACTACTACTGTCTGCAGATAGTTCTAGTTATTGATGACATTCTCAGGACTCTATATACCCATGGCACGCAAGTGTTTGAGCTTAATTTATGATTGGCTTCTTTCCATAGCAAATTTTAGCTTCCCCATATCTGGTGGTCTCCGGTAGGAGAATCGCAAAACGCGCCCTATGCACGTACCTTCCCAAGTAGGTTGGGTGAGTAGGTCGCCGACGCCCTCGTCGTCCTCCTGTGCTGAATTCATGCACGCGCAGTGTTTCTATCTTGGTACTCATTCTCGGACACACTCAGGTATCAACCGTGTCCCTCAGGCAGCTGACCCTTGAACACTTCCGAAGAAGGCTCACCCCTCACAAATGAGGGTGTCTACCACGAGGGAAGGCGTATCGCACCAAGCAAATGAGGTGGCTCTTCGAAAACGAATTTTGTGTGCCTTTTTTTTTTTTTTTTTCCCCCTTTTTTAATGTGGGAGGCTTCGCAAGTGCGAGCTACAACTGGGGACAAGCACACGAGGGGTGAGTTCTTGGTCACTCCCTTGCCTCTGGAGCAGGCAGAAGCGTGAACTGCAGATGGATCACGGCTGCGAGATACAGCTCTGGGCCTGACTGAAGACCGTGAAGAGAATTTTCAGAAACATCCAAAGGACATTCGCAACGTGATCTCACGGAGAATGAAGATGCGTGCCCTAACAAGTGCTGGGTGCTCGTTTTCTGACTGTCTGTTCTCGTTCCCTTGGAAGATTTCCCATTAAGCATCGTTAGGAGATTGGATATTTCCGGGGAAATCTCACTTTTGCATGTAAAGTGGCCTACATTAATTACACATTTATTCTGTCAAGTGCTCTGTATTTTATTTTTCTTTAATTTTAAAAAGCACTCGAGCTTTCCGATTATGCATATCACGTAACGGGGGATTCATTTTCAGGAACTGGCAATCGGCTCGAAGAAGTGAAAACAATAGTCGAAGAATTCCTTTGCTTCATGATATGGAATCGTCCTCAGGTACAGAAGAGGGCTTCTGAAGAACTGATCTTTTCTCATGAATGCTTTTATGCCTTGAGAATTTTGGTTTTCTTGTGTTTTCTCACCGTCAGTTTTTAACATGTTTAACCCACGGCAGCAGGAGCTCTTGGAGCATTTTAATTTACCCATTGCTTGGTCTCTTCGTGGATCCCATAACACCGCTCATGCTCATAACACCGCGTTCCCACCACCTCAACATCCATTTGATACATGCGCCTCCCTTTTTTTCCAGTCTAACGTAATTTGGATGCTTAATTACTTTTGATGCTTAATTACTTACTTTTGATGCCTTCATCTCTACCAAATTGAATTATTTTCCATGTAATGCCAATTCTTCTGGTCTGCATATTTTCATTACGTACACACTGTGAAACTCTTGTATCCAGCTGCCGCATTCTTTGACTTCCAGCAGACTTTTCCATTTTCGGCAGAATCTTAGATGTTTACGTGAAATCTTCTTGCTCAAACTTTGTGTTGTGTCCCTATCACCAAGATCGTATGTGCTATCTACACTCACACACACGCCAGAATCCATCCTGATTTTCTGTGTGCAAGCTCCTATTTTCTCTTCACATGTACAAATAAAAGAAATGAATAGGTGGTTCTGTATGAGGATTTCGAAGAGCATTCTTCACAATGCTCTGCAAGTTGCAGTCACTTTGATTGTTTTATTAATCAGTAAGGCTTCCACTTTCATAACAAGAGCGGCATTTTCTCTTTGCTTCTCTCCCTCCACACACACACACCCATGCCCTTGCATCTCCTTTACTTTACTTTCATTAACTTCAGTTACTCTTCTGAGGACATGATATATTTTGTTATATGCAAGTAATATGCAGAAACGATAAGAAAAAGTTGCAGAAGCATTTTTGAGGTTGTCCACCCAACGAGTCTCAAGAATGGAACACCAATTTCCTACTCCGTTTATACTTTGAGTAAACACCGTTTACCTTTGAAGACCTTTATGAATTAAGAAATAAAATGTTTTATTTGAGGCCATTGCAAGCTTAAAATGGGATGTAGCGATTGGTAAGTAATCACAACCACATGAATGTTTGTGATGGCAATCATTCATGATAATGCATTCTTGAAGGAATGCCCTACCGATTCTGGTCCTCAGAACCCCTGAAGGGATTGTTCTTCTAGTGTGCAAACATAAGCTTTTCCATTTCTTACCACACAAGACATTATGTTACAAACCCTGGGTAATGTTTGGGTGATTTCATGTTTCGCTTTCGCTGAATTATTTCAAATTTCGTAAAAACAAAAACAACTTTCCACGTTTATTGTTTCAGCATATCCACAGAGGTCATGAAAGCATACATTCTCTACCTATGATTAATCCTCGTGTCTACCATATGATTTGGACGTCTAAACACCATTCTCATGACTTCCTCCCACCGTGAGGGTCGCAGGGAGTCTGCAAAAAGTGATCACGATCACATTACGAATGTCGCCTTCTTGCTCTTCTGCGGGGGAGGAACAGTTCGCCATGAACTTCTGGTCCATGTCCTCCGATGCAATCAACTCTTGCCGGAATGAAATCTAACGGAATGCCTTTTCCGACCGCCTCTGAAGCAAATTCCCTACCTGCTTCATCGCGTTCCATCAACTTTTTTTCCCGATGTATAATTTGTTTCGCTGCAGAAGCATGAGATTTGTCACAAGAGGCCACGGAACTGGAGCTCCTGCCATGCAAATTCCAGAACCCGCTCTGTAAACAACCAGAAGTGAAATCACGTCAGCTCACTGCAACAACGTGCTCACGCACAGAACGCACGGAGATTTTTCACATGGAGAAAAATCAATGCCTCGCCATCTTGCAAATTATCGGTCTGCGCTCTCCACTCTTCCCTCCCGCGGAACCAGCGCTCTTGATCCCGAAATCTTCCCACGCTTCCTGCCGACCTGCCTGGGCTCCCGTCTCACTTTCTCGTCAGGGTTGCAGTGCGGTGGAAGGAGTGCAAGGAGAGCAACAAAGGTGCCCGATTCACATTTCGCTGTGTTTCCTGCTCAGCAGGAACCTGCAGGCCAAATGACGACAGGTGCCTTCTGTTTGTTTTCACATGGACGAATTACATCCCTGAAATCCAGTGACGATTACTATGGGGTCGTTTTGCTTGCTGAAGAGTCTTCACCGCTCAGTTGAAAGACACGTGGAAGTTCAGTATACCAATCCCCAGCGGATTACCCGATATCTAACATTTGTCAACTCCACATCCCCGACTCTGCTAATCCACACTCTTCAACTTTCGACTTTCTGGGAATTTATTTTAAGAGCAATTTCCACTCACCTCACTGGTTTTCCAGAGGATTTGGCAAACTCTGAAGCAATGGACCGCTCTCTCATCTTCCTCCCTTCTTTCTTCCCGCCATTCCCTTCAGTGTTGACTTTCGAGAACACCCGATGTCACTGCGTCTCAAAGTACTCCCCTGCTGTTATGCAGCTGTGGAAAGTCATGGGCCTCCCCTCACTCGAAATCGGTGGGGACGACCTGAGAAGCCAAAGGTCGGTGGAGAGTGAACGGCGTTTCGTGGTGGGTGCATCTGCAACAGCATGGTTTCTGATGACCAACAGTTCGAATAGAGGCAGCCATCCTTTGGGCGAGGTCCGTGCTTTTCCAGGGAGTATGCTGACGTATGTTCCCGAGCAATGCCGCGCGGAGATTTCGCGGCATGCACGTACGCAGGGTCTGCATCGGGGAACCTGCTGGCGACAACGAACGCCACCTAACTCCCTCCGCAGTACGCTGCCTCCCCCGGAGGAGCGAAGGCCGCCTTTTCGGCCCGCCCTTCCTTGCCCGGCTGGTAGACAGGACTCGTCTCCTGGCTCATCGAGGACTCCGCCGATCCACCCGCGGGGAAACAACACCGACCACAGCAACGGTGTTCGAATTTACAGAGGGCGCCGGTCTTCTGCTCCCATGGCGACCAGAGATCCGACGGCCCCTGCTCCTGCCATTCGCTGACCTATGCCATGAACCGGAAAGGACAGAAATGACCAAATGTCGAGCGCTATGGGTCCGCCGCCTGATAACTTTCGGCAGATGGAGCTGCCCTTCTCGAAAGTCCACAGAGGTCGGATGCCGCGCCTTGGCGCAGTCACACGCAGCCCCGGACAGCGCGGCCTGACGGAGTGGGGCCAGGCCTCCTCGCGGAACCGGGAAGGACGAAGGGGAGTCGCCGCGACTGGCCACTACACCTGCGGATGGCTTCCGTGGGGGGCTGCCACCCCAAAGGTATGGATATCCGGAGCCGCAGGCCAGAGCGTACCATTGACTTGCCAGCTGTCTTCTTAGGAGGGTCAGGTCGGCGAGCTATTCCCTGGGATGCTGTCCCTCCTGCGGGGACTCCTCAGCCGGTATAAACGATCAGCAGGCTCTTCGTTGAGGCCGAGTCCTCCCAAGAGAGCAAAAGAGAGCCAATCTGGGGAGCAGTGGCGTCACCACAAACCGGCCTCCTACAGAGCTGCTCACCACGCCTCACTAGGAAGAAGACCTCTCGGGAATTCCCTCTGGGACATGGGCTACTGAAGGGGTGACCCATGAAAATTGCCAAGCAGCGAACACCTCTGCTCCTCTTCCGGGGTAGGGGGGGTAGGGTGGATAGAGGGAGGGAGAGAAAGGAGTGAAACCCTCACAGGTAGAAGAAGAAGAGAAAATGAGGGTGAGGATTGGGGAAGGGGAAGAAAAATGGGGGAATGGAAGAAAGCTGCTCTCCTCCCACCGCACCCTCGGTTCCTCAATCCCGTCCTCCAGGCGCCCATCCTCTCGAGAGTCTCGTGAACACGTGTTCCGCATCCTTCTCGTTCACTTCTCTTTGTCCTCGCTGGGGGTAAATTCTCCTAAAAGAGAGGGTTCCTTCGTAGCATCCCGCCACCGTGGCGAGCCTTCTGTGGCTGCGGACGGACTCTCCCTAGTCCCGCCCTTTCCAGAATCCGCGTTCGTTGCACCACCCACCCCTTCAGGCAGGTTTCTCCTCGAGAGTTGGCGCAGGGACCTCCGAGGGCGAGTCCTGAAGAACGCTCCTCTCAAAGAAGGGGAGGATCGCGCCACTGGCCCTCCTTCTATTCTCTCTGGAACTCTCCCGGCCTTTCCACCAGCCTTCCGGAACGAGATTAGGGGAAGCGGAACTTCTCTTCCTGAATATCCTCTCCCCCGTCCGTCGAAGCAGAGGGGCGGAGCCAGCAGGTCCAACACCCTTCCGAATTGGAGGAGCGGAAATGAAGGTCTGTCGAGGGACAGAGGGAAATTCTTGCAGCCTTCCCTCCTTCCGACAGGCGCTACCGGTCCAGCAGCATTCGTCTGTCACATCCTACTCATGGAGCTCCTGTTATGACGGATCGCTAGAAGGGGGGCACGGTCGATGACGAATTTTTCCCTTCCCCTCCCCTCCCGTTTCTATCCTCTCCGATCTGTGGAACCCGAATTGAGACTCGGGACGAACGCAAAAGTGGCTCCCGCTTATTCCTCACCTTTTTTCATCCTCGCCAGGCCAATGTTTTTCGAGGGTGCTCTCGGGACATAGTGGCCCCAGGAAAGGAAAGCATGTTGGAGGGGGGTTCATGAACCAGGCTCCATGGGATCGAATGCTGGCTTCCTAGCTGGGTACCCATGTGCCCGGGATGATCCCGAAGAGGGATTCAGCCGCTGAGCTGCTGCGCTCCTCGATGCACTCCTAGAGAGCGTAATCAGCACCTTCCCTGGCAGAGAATACGAAGAGGAATCGTGTCCCAGAAAGCAGAATAGGATGGAGATGTTCGGGCTGTCTCTCCGTGTCTCTCTCAGCAGCTGCGTCATGGTTGGTCGTACCTTGAGGACCATCCTTCTTGGCTCTGGAGTTTTCGCGCCTCATTATCGGCACCGACAAGAACAAACCAGAACAGTCATTGCGTCGCGTTTCTGTTGCTTGCGGGAGGCCTTCGTGCTCAACACTTTTTATGAAAATTATTTATTTTGTCCTGTTTGGGGCAACGAACGCAGTTTCCCTCTCCCCGGTTTGCTTTCTGGCAGGCAGTTATCCTACCGGGTCAAAATATGGTCCGGAATTCAGACTCGTCTGAGGGGCGGAAGAGAAGAGTACACGCCTACGTCAGTTAGCCTGTAAATGTGTCTATTGTCCAGCACCGAATCATTTGCAGCGGGTGTCTGCAATCCACGGTTCACGAAACCAGGATGCGATCCATAGTCGCATGAGGTCGCGAGTGCAAGAATCATCGACAAGCCGTTTAGATTTCCTGGCTTTCCTTCCTTTTCTTCTTTTCACCTAGACTTGCCGATCCGGTTGCAAAAAACGATCCATCAGGTTAGCCAGGAAGGAATGAAAACAGAAAGAGAGTTTCCGATGAGTGTGTTTCTCCAAGACTCATCTGGTGATCCACTAAAACTACAGCAGATTCATGTTCTATGGAACTAGCGTTCAAGCTACTCTTTCCTCACCCAAATTCGACAGTTCATTGTTCATCCTTCCAAACAGCTGTCCCGTACACTTTATTGTATTGTGAATTATGTACCCTTTGTGAAGAGAACTGCTCATTCCCTAACACTCAAAACAACGATATGCAAGCACGGAAGAAACAACTTTCTCGAGGACTAGCACCTACCACAAAAACACCGCTAACACCCCTCACAGCCAAATCGTCGAAGTCGTGCTCACCATTCGTCACTAATCCATTATATAAGCAATAATTCATTCTGTTTTTTTCCACTCGTAACTTATTTTCATGAAAGTTTCTTATCAAAGTCTATATTTCAATGCGGAAAATGCAATCATATTACTTCAGCTGCCATGCTATGTCATGACCGCGGGCACAGACTCGGCCAACCTCCACAGCAATTGGCAATTCAAATTTTCATTACACTCAAAGTTAAATACCAGTTCATGTGCTCTCTAAAACCTGTCTGCGATGCCATGTACATTACCAATTGAATCGATTTAGAAACCAAGCTGAAACCAATCTGAGAAATCGAACGGCTAAACCCAATTAAATCTAAATCGAGCGCGCGCTGCCATGCTGGTTACAATTCCTCCAACAATGGTCAAAAAGTTTCTCTCCTTTGTTTAAAATGAGACACACCATGGAAACCAGTTGTTGATTTTCCTACACTCTCCCCTCTCCCTCCTCCGCTTTCCTTCTTTCTCTCCTCCCTCAAAGCCTAAAAGAACATCTCATTCACCAAAGGAGTGACCAAAAGTGATCGTCAGCTTCCAATTCGCTTACCCAGGTAACTGAATATGTTGTCTATTTTTTTTTCCTAACGCATTTTTTGGGATTCATGAGAACAGACAGTAGAACAGCTCACGTGTGGGGGGTAGTCTGTGCGGTGCTCTTAAAATAAAGCCTTGCTCTCCGAGTCTCCAAAGAACGAGAGCAGGGGACGTGAGCATCTGTTGCTGAGTCACCTGTGGAAGCCGGCAGCAGAAAGAGACCGCCAACTCTGCCGTACTCCGAGACTCACAGTCTTCCGCGGGGAACGCTCGTGCTGTTTCCTTCCCCCTCGAAGACCGCCGGTCCGTTTTCCGGAGGAGAAGCACCCGATTCCCGCGAGAGGCCGTCTACCGACTCCTTGAACCCTGTCATGCGCGCGTCGTCCCTCTCCCGCGATCTTCCGTGCCGCAAGGGGTCACAACAGTCTTTAATGGTGACGGATGGCTTTCGCGGCAAGCGGTGAATTATAATCTCATTAGGGCTTGATCCTCAGAGTCTACAGGAAGCTCTGGGTCGGCACGGAATCGACCTATTAGAGGAAAGGCAGCGCTCCCGGAGAGTGGCTCACGTAGGGGGGAGGGGAAGGAGGCTGGAGAGGCTAACGCTGTAATTAGACCTTGGCTTGCTCCTTGCGTGCAAGAGGTTTCTTGCAAGGCCGGTGCGACCCCGCACCGCCACGGAGGCGGAGAGCAGGAAGAGGCGGTCGAAGGGAGCGCCGAAGCAGAGCTCGAAGCTCGCCGTTTATGTCCACCGGCGTCAACCGCCGCTTCGCTGCGCGGGAGGGCACACGGGTTCCACGTACGACTCCGAGGAAGGGGGGGGGAGGGGGGAATCGACACGGGCAGGGTTAAGGGAACTGCGAGGGTGTCATGAGCCCGCCTCAGGGGAGCCCCGCAGTGGCCTGCGGCCGCTCGCGCCGAGCCCGGTCAGTTGCGTCCGTCCACTGGCCTGTCCCTCCTGCAGTGTGCGAGAAGGCGGGCACGCCACTTGTCGCGAGACCTCGAGCTGGAGGGCAGGTGACCACGAGTGTGAAGGATCGTTGGAACGGGAGTTGTCTCCGATGGAGCATGTTTGCCGTTTTTATGGAGGCTGGTCTCCAAGACTCCGGGACCAATGAGAGGGAGGCAAAGGTTCGAACCCCCAGCACTGGTGCTCCTTCCCTTGTTCTGGGGAGGAGGGCAGTCCCTTACCCTTCATTTCTTTCGGCTAATTGGGGGGGAAGAAAGGGGCGCCGCAGGTTCAGAGGTGAGCTGGGCCCTCGAAGGAAGCCTCCCTCTTACGGAAGAGGGTGACGCCTTCGCAGAATAGCTCTCTGCCGCCCTCTGAGATCAAGGAGCCGGAGCCGCGCCAATGTTCTTGTTCGTGAATGGCCTCCTTCTGAGCGTGACTTCCCGGGTTTTACTTGACCTTTTGAAACTTGAGATTCCTCCTTCGAGGTGGCGCGCCCCAGCGCTGGAAGAGGCAAAAAGTCCCCAAGGCAGGCCGGTTGACTACCGATTCCTTGGACTTAGTGCAGAAGTCCTCTTTCCGGCGTAGATGGGGGGGGCCCTGAGAGAGTCCCTCGGTCACACCTCTCAGGTCGTCTGGAGGGAAGGGGAGGCAAGCGCTCTTGGAGGTTCCCAGCAACTACCGGGACAGCGAGGTGAGCTTCCCCGTCTCAGGGAGGAAGGGGAGCTCTCTGTTTCTTACGACCTTAAGGCACTGTTCGCGACGGCTTCTACCGGAACTAGGTCCTCCCGGCTTGCGTTTCCGCAGCACAATCCCGCTCATGCTCGAATGGATTTGTGACGTCAGTGATGGCTACAGGAGTTGGGGATGAGGTTGCCCTCGGGGGTCGTCTGGCTTTCTTGTACCGAGGATCGGAGGTTTCATGAAAGCGCCACCGCGGACCTTGCTGGGTGTTGGCTCCCTAGGTCTGGGTGAAGTGCAGAAGCAAATTGAACTCCCTTGCTGGACTTCCCGACCGCAAGGAGTGACGAGGTGCTCACCAGACTCTGAGGAGACTCCCAAAGTGCTCTTGAGATGAACGGCTCCATCTCTCCGCGTTCTGACTCGACGAATGGCTTTCTTATCCCCTCCCCTCCTCCCTTCCTTCCCTTTTGGGCCGTCCTATGCAGAAATTCCAGCGAAATTCATTCGGCGAAAATAAGCTGCGCGTGCAGGACCATGGAGGTTACCTTCAGTTGACATGTCACCCCCAGGCTCACGTTTGTTGGATCCCAGAAAGACGAACGATTTGCTTTAGGTGTCGAGCAAGCTGAGCGGCCTCCGAGCTAAGCAGGCCATCACCAAGAGTGGTCCTCCGGCATCCCAAAGAGCCTCCTTCTCAGTCCCCTCCCGTCATGTGAGGATGCCTGCCCGTCCACCCGCCTCTACTCCTGCACCAGCCACGGCTGACCCCTGGTGACAGCCTGAGCTCCCTGCTCTTCCGCATTTACTTCAAGTTGGTGCTGGGAGCATACAGGGATACTCTGGCAACCCTGCCGAGCTCGTGTCCGGCACGCCTGCCGTGACGGCTTACGCGGAGGGTCTTCTGCTGCTGCTTCCCGGTGTCAGCAATCGACCGTTTCAAGCTGCTTAGCCGCTGGACGGGACTTGTGGTGAAGAGGGCGAAGTCGTCCATAGAGTCGGTCGGTGCGATGTGAGCGGACGGTCAACTGAAACCGCTTGAGAATCCCCACCGGCAAGTACATCAAGTACCTTCAAGGGCCCCCTTTTGCTAGAGAGAATGGAGCGTCAGCTCCAATTCTGTAGACTCTCCCTTGCGTCCAAGCTGTGGACCATACCTTTATGCGCTCTGGCACGAACCCTTGACAAACAGGCAATCGACTGCAAAGGACTGAATTCGGTCGTCGTGGTCACCGAGCGAAGTTTGAGCCATCTTGGTTCTCAGCTCCGACAAATGGTTCCCTTGGTGCAAAGGAATCCCTGGATCTCCATCTCCCTGCGAACTGGACTGCCTGGCTGCCGGAGTCAGTATTCTCATGGGGTAAGATGAACGACACGAACGAGGCAGAGTACATCTGCCTATAGAACAGCAGATGCGCTCGCCTCAGTCGCTGAGGGAGATCCTGGGTAACACCAGGAACCTGTCTTGGACGTCGTTCGCCCCCCTCGCTCCAGTGCTGCCCTCCCTACGGGAAGCAAAGGGCAGCGACCTTCCGGCCAAGTGAGAGGTGACGTGCTCCATCAGCAACAGGAAAGAAGCATTAAAGTATGTGGACGAGCGGGAGCTTGCGGACGCTGCCACACCGAGTGTCCCATCCAAAGGACCGCTACGCTGGGGAGAGCTGCTACAAATTCTTCCGCACAAAGTGAAGTGGTCCCCAGAGTGCTGGAACAGTGCAACCCTCCTTTTAGAATGGCAGGAGTCGGCGAGCCTGCTGTTGCATTGGGGCCTCCCGTGCAATGTCCGCCGACGTCGTTGGACCGGGGAGTGTCAACCCGAACCGCAGCAGGTGCGTAGAAAGAGAATCCCTCCCGCACCTCTTTATGCATTGTGCTGCCCTCTGCCCCTGTGGAAACGCTTTGCCGCGTCCCTGCGGATCCCCGAGGGCAACTCCATAGACGTTTGAAAGAGTCTCTACCTGCGCTACGCCCACCAGCCGCATCCCTAGCAGCACTTTGCTGCCTTCGCGGGATCGTAGCTGCTCGGAGAAACGCCAGAGGAGTACAGGACGACAGGGGCACCATCTATTTTGCTGTCCTCTTCATGAGGACAGAGTCAAGATGGCCCCATCTGGGAGTCCTGAAACAGGATTGCGGCATCATTAAAGGGTGCAGAGGACACCTTCCAGCACACAGTGATCCCTTCCCGAATCTTTTTACGTATTTTTTTGTTTTATTTTTTTTCTTTCCGTTTGTTTCTCCTCCTTTTGTGTTGCCGAGGCGATCCTCGCCGGCCTGCGCGCCGGTTCTCGGCAGGTTCCCATGGCTATGTTTGTAGGGTGGCAGGACCAATCGCCCTGCCGCTGACTTCGAAGTTTATTTTATGGAAACAAACGCCCCTGTGCAACCGGATGTCAAGTCATGGCTGATCCTCGTCGCCGCATCCTTCGAAGCCTGTTGAGGAGGGCCTCTCGCCGGAGCTCCTGCCCAATGTGGCCCACCAGAACTCAGCACAGCGCGAAGCTTCCTCGGAATAGGGGCGCCCCTCGTGGTTCCGGTTCCACCGCTTTAGCTGGGTTTCCAGGAGTCGAAGTGTGCAGCGCACGCAGCCTCACTGGAGAAGAAGGGAAGGAATAGTTTTCTGCTCACTCCCACATCAGGCGACAGCGAATTGCCACCGTCGCCATTTTCCTTTCAGGACTTGCACGCGTTGGCGGCCGTGTGGCTACCACCTGCGCGCGTGGCACCAAGCGTCGCGGTTTCGGATGCCACCCGGGGAAGGATTTACGCAGCGAAACGCGGGGTGAGTCATGGGTTACGAGCTCTCGCCCTCTGTAGGATGATGCTGGTTGGCTTACAGGCTTCAGGTGCGGTACTGGTGAAATCCAATGCTCCCGTTGATTGACTAGGATTGGAAGTTGATCTTCCCGGAATCAAGGAGCCGACTGCCTTTAGGTTCCTCTCCGACCGTGAAAATGAAGCCGTCCTCCCCCTCCCTCCCCCTAGGGATGGGACCCTCCATCGAATAACATGGAGCTGGTTGATTAATGCCTATCCACAGTGTCAAGAAGTGCACTGCTCTTTTCGGAAAACGCCTTCAGAGAAATCTGAAAGCGTTCCTTCGGGATTCTCTTCAGAGGAGCACCAACAAGGAGCAGTTCCCTTGCGGGTTCCCTTCGGAGGAGAAATTCCAGGAACGGATGCTTTCCGGATTCCCTCTGGAGAAGAAACAATGGAGAGGCTCCCTCTGGGAAATCCCTCCAGAGAGAATAAGGAGGAGGTGGTTTCCTTCGGGATCCTTCAGAAACAGCCAGAGCAAGGATTTTTTTCAGGGTTGCCTCCCAAGCGTAAGGAAGGAAAAGACTTAGGACTTCCTTCGGAACCTTCCTGGATTCATAGGGTAGTTCCTTCTCCGGGTACCTCCTAACTTGAAGAGTTGACACGCACCCTTGGGTGTGGTGGGATAGAGTTAAAGAGCTTCTTGGGTCCCTAGGCGAAAAGTGCAGTCCTAGGTCCTAGTCCTAGTCCGTGCAGTCCTTCTCCTGGCTGCTCCTTGGAAAAGAAAACCCACGGAAGCCTCTGCTATAACCAAGAGCCGCGCACAGTGGGCCCTGCGAACACCCCTCCCCTCGTCATGATCGTTGGCTACCGACCGATAGCATGCGAAGATCAAAAGCTTGAAAGCAACACGAATCGGAAAGTGGAGCAATTCCCTCAGGCATTATTCTCGAGCCCACGAGGGAGCTTTGTCTCCGGCTGCCTCTCACGCATCTGCCGCCTCGATCCATCGGACCTGCCAAAGATGGCGACCTAATGGCGCCGTTGCTCTACCACCTACCGACACTCCGGCCTGTGCCGCCCAAGGGTGAGGCGAATGGAGGTCCTTCTCCGGTTGCTCCGCCGTCCAAACACCAACCGCCGCGCGATGGCCACCTCCAAAGTCACTATACACCCGTATCCATAGGAACACAATCTTGATATGCTCTCGTCACTGACAGGACTGCGACGCCGTGATCATTGCAGGCCACATCCCACCACGCCTGCTTATTGGCGAGGTGGGAGGTTCCCTACGAGACCTTAGGAAGCAGGGAAATTCTTGGACTGCGCATCAGCTCGCTGAAGAGCTGCAGGTGGTGATGGTTAAGAACATGTGTCTCCCGCCGGCAACACTTCGGTGCTGCTGATGCTGCTCTGGGCGCCCCGTGGAGCGCGCGCCGCCACCAATGGACGAAGGGGGGTCTCACTCCCAACTGCGCCGGATGCGGGTGGGAAGAGACCCTCCCCCACCTGCTCGTGACGCGTGTTGCCCTGAGGGCATTGTGGGAACGTCTCTTCACATCCCTCCCTGTTCCAGTGAATAGTCCAACCAGCATACCGAGGGACCTCCCTGAACAGAGTGCCTGGTCACCATCTGCCGCTGTCGCAGCGTCGTGCTGTCCGCACGGAGCTTTCCTTTCCAGGAACGAAGCCGAAAGAGGAAGGCATGGCAGGGAGACACCACCCTCTTCACCGTCCGGTTCCTCCTGGACAGCATATCAAGATGGTCCTGCCTGAGCTGCCATTGGAAGAGCTCATCGACATCCTTCGAAGTTTGCACAGGACTTCACATCGCGGGGCGTGGTTCCTTCCTTTCCCCTCTCCATTTTTCCACAGTGCTTTTTTTCTGTTTTATTTATGTATTTATCCTCATTTTCGCTGCCCCTCTGTGATGCTGTGGACCTCGTCGGTGCCCCACGGGTTGTCAAAGACTCGATAGGGCATAAAGCCTCACCGACTTCTGCTTGAACGCCCGAAACATCTGACTGTGATTCCTATGAAGGGTGAACAAGCAAGAAGGCACTCTCCTTGGTCCATCCTATCCCGTCCCAGGCTGCCACCCTTCAAGCGAGCGAGACGAGCCCGTAGACATGCCACCACCGCAGGCCAGCTACCGTTGTATCCTCATGATCGAAATCAAGCGCGCACTGTTCCTCTTCAGCTCGCAGCCTCTGTATCACTCCTCCGCCCTCATTCCCCACCTCCTTTCCTACATTCACTCTCCTCACTCGTCAACACGAGGACACTGCAAGCCGAGAGAAGGATGTCCGCTTGAAATCCCCGTCCGTTAGCTATCCCTCCCTTTAACAAACCAACGAATACTAGATGAGTCACTGCGCCCACTGACCTCCGTCCCACTGAGGAAGTCTACTCTGTCGGCCGAGACTCCAGGGTCTCTCAACTTCCTCTACCCTACCCGCACGGGACGATCTACTTACCGGAAGCCGACCAACTTCCCGCCATGCTCTCCCTACCCCCAGTTCTCCCTGCATCCTTCTGCTCCTCTTGACAGGTAGAGCCAGCCTCCTGACCCGCCTGGCCAGGTAACTGCTCGGGCTCCTGTCGCAACTTTTGCCAACCTAGAGCGGAATCCCCCTCCCCGGAGCTTAGGCCCGGAGCTGCCTTCCCACAAGGGGAATTGGTCTCGGAGCTCATCCTCCGTCCGTTCGCCTCCTTGCACTTTATCCTCTCTCACGAGGTATCCTTTTTATCTTCATCCACTGTTCGGTTGGACCCTCACAGCGAGGCCTTTCTCCCCCGCTTCTTAAGCCATTCCCCTCCCTCCCTCCCACCGTTTTCCCCAACCTGTTCATTCCAGAAGAATTTTTTTTTTTTTCCCCTCATAACCTCATCGTGGCAGCAACCTACCGACCAGAAAAGTCCTTGATCTCTGCCTTCCGCCTTCTTCCATGCATCCCTAGAGAAATAGGAAGCTTCTAAGAGTTGTAATCCTCACCATCCTTCTTGTATTCAACCCTTCTTCTCCCCTATCTTCTTTCCAGTACAACTCTCTCGAAAAATACCGTACCTCTTATCGTCTTCACCTAATTAGGTCCTAACCAATCACCTCTGTTCCTTCACTCATGAGGCAGACCATTACCTTCGCCCTTCCCATCCTTTCTTCTCCGACTCCCTCGTCGTCGACCTTAATTGCCTTCCATGATTTAAATGGAAGAGGATCGGTCCTGAGAGCCCCGCTTCCAGTGTTGCAGCATGTTCTCTTTGCCAAATGGGACACCTCTGCGTCCCTCGACTTCCAGACACGATCCACCTCACGCGAGATGCCGGAAAAGATCCCGACCTCCGTGCCGTGCCTTCGCCGTTGTGCCCGAAGGACGCAACCCGGACTTGCGTCTTTCTTCGCCGCGCCCGTTGCTCGATGAGCGTAGGGGCCATCAGCAGGAGGTTTGCGGCGAGCCCGGAGTCGGGCGGCAAGTTTGTCTTGTCCTCTGTCTCTCTGGGTTCCAGCAGCATCACTTGCTTTGCTCATCTCGTGACGTCCTCTCTCACTCACTGGGAGGTGGCGCGCCGCGAGGAGACGCTTCTCCGCCAAAAAGAGGAAAACATGCGGTGGGATCCTTGCAGGACAAATTGCGTTCCCCCGTGGGATGACGAATTCGCCGACCGGAAGAGACTTCCGGGGTCGGACCAGAGGGAACGAACTGCAGCCACCGAACGTGGGACCGCGGGAAGTGGTTCCGGAAACGGATAGCTTGACGACCTGGGTTGCCGCAGGATCTCATCCTTGACCTCGATGCAAGAGCCAGTTTCAGTTGGTAGAGGAGTTTTTCGTCTTCCGGATGCTGCAAGAGAAACTTTCCGGTGAGGCAGAACTCGCTCCGTCCGTCCCAAGCGAAAGAACGATTTCTCTGCTAGGACTATTTGCCGTTTTTCTTGTCACGGGCGCAGATCGCTTTTCTCCTGTTGCAGCAGCTGGAGCACACACTCGGAAAAACGATGCTGAAGTCGCCACGTGCTATAAACAAAACATGAACATTCCGGGTGTGGTCCCGCATTTGCTGGCTTAAAGCATGCGAAGCAAAATTCGAGTCGAGTTCAGATAGCACAAACGCTCCTCCTCCACCAGACTTCAGTCGGCAGCGAGCCTTCGAAGAATTTTCCCAGATCGACAGTCCCCATGGTCCTCGTTTCGCAAACTGAACAGGTGCAGACCCTCCCATTTTTCCTCCGAGGCTAACAAGACACGCAGCAAGCAGAGTGGTTCTCCAGCAAGCCCTCAGGGGGCCTTCTTCAGAAGAAACTCCACCTGAGAAGCAGCTCTGGATCGCGTTTCGGTGCAGCGACTTTGCCTCTCCCAGTTGGCGCTGGAGATCACTCATTCCGATCCTCTCCCGGTACTATCCATGATTGAAAGGGAGTCCACGTGGAGGCGGAGAACGCTCGCCGCTCAATGAGGACTGCTCGAAGCCGCTGGCAGCCAACCAGCCGTGGGTGACCCCAACTCGGACGACCCGAAAAAAGTAGATCCGCTCTGGGCTTCTTTCATTTTCGAGGGGGCAAATTTTCTCTCCGGCACGCCCACGCCGAAACTTCCGCGAAGTCACGCCCCCACACCACTTCACAGGCGAACGGGAAATCACAGGCGATTCGATTCCCTGCACGCTGGTTGCGTTGCGTGACTCTGCTAAGCCATCTGTGAAAGAGTTTCGCCACTTCCTTGTATCCCAACCCTCTCGGCGTTGAACACCTTCAAGGGGCGGAGCCGTCGAAGGTCCTGGAACGAGATCTCTCCTAGAATCTGGAAGCGTCCGAGGAACCTGTGAGGCATCTAGCGACTCCTCCACCCATCAGGCTCCTCCCCTACAGAAGCACCCTTGAACTTTTTTCATGAGGCGAGCCTGTGATGCTCACTGCTTCAGCAAGATGGAAATCATAGCAATGGAAATCCTTTGGAGGTTCTTTTCTGTCTTCCATCCTTTCCTTCAAGCTTTTTTTTCTTTTTTTGGTTCGCTGAGTACCCCATGAACCATCGCGCACCTGGCGGACCACGCAGCCCTTTGACACTGTTCCACGCGCCACCAGTGGGTGCATGTGATTCTTCAACATAGGAGACACCCCGGAAGGGGACCGCCCTATGAATCCAGGAAGGGCACAGAGTCCGTTCCTCTCACTCCAGGGGAGGGATCCCCAAAGGGAACCTTCACCCTGGTTGTCTTCGAAAGGAACCCCGAAGGGGGAGGGGGCATTAGTAGGAATTTCTTCTCCGTAAGGAACTCCCTCGCTGCAGGGCTGCTTCTTTTGAGGGCACTAGGCAGCAGCCAAAGACCGCGGTGGGAAGCCTACTGCGAAATTGTAGGCAGGAAGCGATTGATAAGCGGTTGGACCACGGGACTGCTGGCAGATGCAGCGAACCCGAGCGTCCCTCTACGAGGACAACAGCGCTGGGGCGAGCTGCTGCTCGGCATTCCAACCGAAGACCTGGAGTGGCCCCTAGTGCCGAAGGACACCAGCATCCTCCCCCTGAAGTGGCAGGACTCGGAGCTTCTGCTGCTGCACTGGACTTCCCCTGCAACGCGCGCCGAAACCACTGGACGCTGAGGAGGGCGAGCCCGGACTGTCTCAGCTGCTGGGAACAGGAATCCCTCCTGCACCTGCTAGCAGTCCGGATGCCGGTTGGCAGCCCTCCAGGGACGTTTTACGGCCTCCAGGGCCTTCTTTTCGTGCGGGACGTCCTGCAGCCAGCCGCAGCCCCAGAAGCACTTTGCTGCATCCGCGGTATTGTGGTAGCATGGAGCGAAGCCGACAGAATAAGAACAAAGGAAAGGGCCACTACCCAGTTCGCAGCTCGCTTCCTGCGGATAGCGGCAAGATGACTCCACCTGGGAATTATCCGGACGGACCTTACCGGCATCCTGGAACGGGTCCTGGACTCCCTTTAGCGGGTAGTGATCCCTTCCCGCCCCTTCCAACTGTTCTTATTTATTTTTATTTATTCTTTTTTTTTTCATTTTCGTTTTCTCCCATCCCCCTCCACTGCCGAGGTGACCCCCGAGGTCTGCGTATCGGCGACCGGAAAGGTCCACTGTTGGGTTGGCCGTAGTGTGGCCTCGTATCACGAAAATGGCAAGTTCATTGAAATCAATAAACACCCCGGCATGACCGGGTGATAACTTCGGAGGGAACCCGCAAGGGAACCGCTCCTGTTTCCTCCTCTGAAGAGAATCCCGAAGGGACGCTTCTGAGTGAAATACACGAAGGGCGCTCCCCGAAGAGAGCAGCACTCTTCTCTGCACTCTCTGGAGAGATGGCAACACACCTACTCCATGGGACGACACGGAGGGTCCCCCCCCGAAGGAGGAGGGATGGCTCCTTTGCACAACCGAAGGGGAAATTCCACTCCTTGATTCCTGGAAGGATCCCGTGGGACCGACTCCCAATCTCGGCCACTCATCAGGGGCATCCGGTTTGAATCGCTACCACTGCCGCACCCTAATGAATGGAGGCCAACCAGCGTCATCTTGCGGGGGAAACTCGAACCCGTAACGCGCCCTCCATCTCTCGATGTAGATTCTTTCCGAGTATGAGAACCAGCAACGCTTGGTGGTGACACGCGCGGAAACCTCAACCACGTGGCCTCCAACGCGAGCCACTGCTTGAGCCTGTGATGCGCAGTGCTTCATCAATGCTTGAGCGTTTGGTTCCTACTGCGGTGAAGCAGAACAGAAATTGGACGCCGTTCTCTCCGAATCCGACTGATTGCAGAACCATCCCAGCATCCTGCACCTTTCCGACGATCTCTTTCCGCAGATCAAGCCACGTTGCGATCAGCGATCGAAGAGACATCTTACGAACACTCACGAAAGCAAAAGTCTGCGACGCATGAAGGGAACCATCCGCTTCAAAAGTCAGTTCCCGTTGTGAAGCTGACAGCCATGTCCTCACATAAACACAGGAAGGCGAGTTCCGATGGTTCCATCCTTCCTGCACCTCTCCCTGAAGTGCCTCTGTGCGGAAGCAGACGGAACCCAAGTTACCGGCAAGAAAAGTGTTCTCAGTGCTTCCCGTTGTCACCCAAGGCTCCGACAATGTCCACTGTCCTTCGTTCGAGTCCCGGTCCCGTCTTCACACCGAACCCAAGAGCAGTGCACACCGTCCGAGCAGTTCATCCGCAGACAGCTAGAAGAACGTGACGCAGGCGGTTCCGTTGTGGGACATTCAGGGATGCGGTGGCTGCCACGATCCTCTACGCGAGAGCTCCCTTCGGGAGAAGAGCGGTTCCTCCCCCCCCTCCCCCCCCTATGTAAGCACCGTGACAACTCCTGTTCAACCAATCAGTCAGAAACCCGTAGCGACAGGTGGAACTGCGGTGGTGGCGCTGCCTGGCGAAAGCCGCGCGAAAAGTCGCGATTTTTTCAACGGAGCTACACGTGAGCACGGCGACGGCTTTCCATTGCTTCTGCCATCGGCGTCCTCAACGTGTCCTCAAGCACACGAACTGGCATGATCCCTTAGGCCGCGAAGAATGAGGTACGTAGCAGCGCTCCAGAGAAACCATAAAACTCTTGGCCCTCGTCCGCACGATGGTGACCCAGCACCAATTGCCCCGCGTTGGCGGCCGTGTGGCTGCGGTCTCTCTGCGAGGGGCACCAAGCGTTGGTAGGTTCGAGTCCCGCCCGGGGAAGGATCGGTGCCGAGAAATGCGGGGTGCGTCCTGGGTTTCGAGCCCCCCCCGCGAGATGACGCTGGTTGGCCTCTATTCGGGTGAGCACCTATTGACACCCGGTCACGCTGGGGGGTTTATTTACAAAAAATAAACCGTCATGTCTGTGGCGGGACGTTTGATTCTGCCACGTCACTTATGGATACTAAAAGGAACCTGCCGGCATCTGGCACGCAGGCCGTGCTTGGCTCCTGGATCCGCGTCCACGTGCGAACGGAGAGGATCACCTCGTCAGCACAGGAGGGGAAACAAACGAAAAGAAAAAAAATAAAGCAAAAAAATATGCACAAAAAAAATTGGGAAGCTTCGGGTAGGGATCATTGTGTGCTGGAGGGTGTCCTCTGCATCCTTGTAAGGATGCCGGCAAGTTCTGTTTCCAGACTCCCAGATAGGGCCATCTTGACTCTGTCCTCATGAAGAGGACAGCAAAATAGATGGCGTCCCTGTCGTGCTGGCCTCTGGCGTTGCTCCATGCAGCCATGGTCCTGCCGCGTAGGCAACAGAGTGCTGCTAGGGATGCGGAGGGCGTGAGGACGTCACTCAGGAAGAGGCGCTTTAAAACGTCTCTGACATTGCCGCCGGGGGTTCCAAGGTTCGCGGCAAAGAGTTCCCCCAGGGACTGGAGAGCAACACAGTCTGCTAGGAGGTGCAGGAGGGATTCCTGCTCCCCGCATCTTGCACAGTTTGGGTCCCTCCCTCCTTCCTGTGTCCAGTGATGCCGGGGGGCATTGCACGGGAGGCTCCAGTGCAGCAGCATCAATACCGACTCCTGCCACTTTAAGGGGAGAGTGAGGATGTTGATGAGCACCGGGGGTTACTGCAGGTCTTTCTCCGGAATACCCAGTAGCACCTTCCAGCGCAAAAGTCCACGAGGTCGAGCACTCGGGGTCGCAGCTCACAGCTGCGACCCCGAGTCCCCTCTCCCAGTCCTTCTCTTCTTACGGAGATTTGTACAGTAACCTCCCATCTAGTCGTAAGGCTGCTGTCCATGTGCTCCTTAAGGGGGGGTAGAGAGGCGGTGAGGGAAGTTCTGCTTGCCCATGCACTCTTCGCGGGATCTTCCAGGATCTCCCGGAGCGTGCAGCAGTTGTTGCGCGCGTACAGGAAACGTCGCTCTGTTCCGCGCTTGGCTCCTGGATCCTCGTTCACGTGCGAACGGTTTCCTGCAACCAGACACTACCACTCGCGGGTGCAGCACTGGTGGAAGCCGGGTGTCCCCGTTGAGTGGCTGGAATTGGAAGTTGATCTTCCAGGAATCAAGGAGCCGGTTCCACTTCCGGGTTCCTCCTCTGTCGTGAAAATGAAGCCGCATCCCCCCTCCCTTAGGGGTGTAACCCGCTATCTCGTACCATGGAACCGGTTGATTGATGCCGCCTCCTCAGAGTGTAAAAAGAGCGCCCCTCAGGAAAATTTGAGAGCGCCCCGCCGGAGTTTCCTCAAGAGGAGAAATTCCAGGAACGCACCCTTTCCTGGGATGGGTTAACCCTCTCTGAGTTGAACACCTGCGAGGGAGAGGAAACCGTCGGAAGGTCTCTCCGAGAGTCTGGAGGCGTCCGAGGAACCTGTGCGGCACCTGACCTCCACTCAGCAGGCTCCTTCCCCCCCCCCCCCTTCCTTCACGGAAGCACCCTCGAACTTTTTTCAGAGTGGATACTAAATACCCTCGAAATGCGCACGTCTTCAGCAGCGCGCCTCTCTGGTTCGGAGATGAAACGAAGAGCAGCACTTACAAACCTAGGAAGGTGGGAGGCTGTCAGGAGAGAACGAGGAAGTGGGGAACCTCTTCGGTGTTTACTTTCGGGAGTCAGAGGAACCACCAGAACCTTCATGGATCCACGGGGTGGTCCCTTCGTGGTTCCCTCCCCCTCTAGCTTGAAGAGTCACATGCCCCCTCGGGTGCTGCCGAGGAGCTCCGTGATCCTTACAGATCACGAAGCTCCCTGACGACCTATGAGTGGCGGGCGGCTCTTCAGCACTCCTTGAGGACCGAAGAAGAAGAAAACCCAGCGCAACTCTTTCGGCCAACGCACGTTGCTTCTTTTTCTGGCCGAAGTCCATTCGTGAAGCGGCTAGCCTCTGCGGGGTTTCCCCCCTGCGCGAGGGCGAAACTCCCGCTCCGGGGCGAGGATCCACGAAGCGGAAAGGTCATCACTGCGGACCCGGATCCGTTAAAGAAGAGAGAGAGAGCGACGTCACCGGAGGTTCCAGGACTCATCCTCTGTGCGCTCCCGTCGTTCTTCCCCCGACGACGTCTCCGGAGCGAAACTGGATGGTGCTTTCCCTTGAAATGCCCTCGAAATGCCAGTGGGGCAGCCTCAAGGAAGAGTCGCTTTCGCGAGGAGGTTCCCGGCTTGCAGGCCTTGCGAGGCCATTGGGATGGATCCGGAACCGCTCGGGAGCGAGGAAGACTCGCCGAGTGCTGAGCTTTGGCTCTGCAGACCCCCGGTCGCACGCGACCACGAAAACCCACGGCTACGCCCCATGCAACGAACACCGCTCCCCGAGCAACACGTGCGCCTCTCCGAAAAGGATTCACGGGACGAGGGCAGTCGGGATCGCCTGCCTCTCTGGTCTCGGAAGACGCGTACGCGTGGAAACGGGCCTTGCCGTCTCTCCCCACGCGTCCGCCAAAGGGGATTTCGTCATCTCGGGTCGGAATTTCCATCTTCGCGTGGCATTGCCTTCGGTTTCATCCAAACTGACGAGGAGCAGAGGAGCGGGGCGGCGCCACTGGCGCAGCACGCTTTCAAGCCCCGGGCAAGCCGCACTGAGATTTTCTTCTTGGCTGGACCCGTGCGGCCCACCGGTGTGGGGCTCTCAGGATGCCTCGCGACGAGATGTCACCCCCACCGTCCTCCTTGGGAACGGCAAGACGCTGCAGAGCAAAACTGCCCGATTCTCTTGTCTGGTCTCCGAAGGGGCGAGCACCCATCGGATGGCGAGCACACCGAAGACCAACACCGGGCCACCTTGCCCACGACGCATTTCTCACAAGGCCAAGGCTGCAGAAGATGTCGGAAACGAAGCAGGCACCGCCCTGCGAGCGCCACGACATGCTTGCCAGCCAAAAGTCATCAAGAGATGGCTCCTTCTTGGCTGCTCCACACGACCACAGAGCTTCTTGGCTGCACACAAGTTTCGGTCTCCTGTGATATGGTCTTCTTGTGATGTGGATCGCGTAGGTGCTCCCAGAGTATCGGATGCATAGGGCCAGCATCCGGTGCCTCATCCTCTCCGAGTGTCCCTTGGGGACTCCAAGATCATGCAGCATCTCTTCATCATCTGGGTCCCAGGCCCCTAGCGAGCCAACGATGAGAGCACGCACCTTGCGTTGCTCCCCTTTCCTTGCCCAGCTGGAGGGCCACTTTGTATTTCTCCACCATTGTTTCTCTTGGCTCTGCTGAACGCCTCTCTTTCGCTCTCGAACGGGCGGCATACGTCCACCACTATCATGTGATTGCCTCTCTTTCATATCAGTTCTGGTCGCAGGAGGGAGTCTGCTCCTGGAGCTCTCTGGTCGGTTGACACCAGAGAAGTCCGCTTCGCTTCATCCCCCGCGAGAATCCTGATCGTTTTCCTGGATTGCATCGTGGCTGGGCAGTGAAGAGGCGATGGTGCCTCTTGCAGCGGTTGAAGATGAGGCAACGCTTCGCCCATCATCTGACAGGCCAACGCTGTTTCCTCCTGACCCTAGTCCTGATCGGATGAATTTGTAATCTGGGAACCTCAGTTACTCTCTGCTTGTGAGGAAGAGGCTTGACTCGCGGTGCATTCCCGACGGCTCGGCTGCAGCCTCTCCCCATCGCTCAACGGTCGCCACGCCCTGCTGAGGGCCTTCCGAAGTCGTTCCAGAAGCCAGGTTTTCTCTCCTACTCTCCCGAGCAGTCGAGTAAGGATGCTCGGGTTGCGTACGCAAGGTCCCCAGCTTCTACCGTGCCGTGGGCAGGCGCATCTCGAGTTTGCCTTGACGGCGTTTCGAAGATGCCAATCCTCTCAACTTCGGCCCTTTGCTCTCTCGGGCGGACGGAATGGATGTTTGATCGTCCGGCTGCCGGAGCCACGGACCGACCCTCAGGATCCCTAAAAGCCGATCCAAGGAGACTCCGACCTCTTGCTGACACGAGCGTTGACCTTACGAGAGTGATGCTCGGCCGTCCTTCCGTTTCTTGCACGCTCCGAGCCGCACGGAAGGCGCGCGCATTCCTCGTGTGGGCTTCCCGCAGGAAATTCCGGAACGCGGGGGCGTGGAGCTCTCGGAAGCCGGGGGCGCCTCGCTCGCGGCTAGGGAACCCTCGCGTGTCCACTTGTACGGAAAGTCGGTCACGTGGTTCCTGTCGGAGGCGTCCTCCTTCGCGAATGGCGTGTTGCCGTGCCCGCCATCTGACAACGGGCAGCGGTTCGGGGCGTGCCGCGGGGGCACGGAACGCTCGCGCGCGTCCCCACCCACCTGACGCATTGTTGAACGCCGCCCTTGCCCTTTTGCGACCGGCGCCAGCCCTCTGCGTGGAACTCGATGGGAGAGTCGTGAAAGCGGCAGGCGGGATGGTGCGGCGCGGCCGAGCTCGCACGGCTGATGGCGGCAACAGCAGCATGCGGGCTCCGGAGCTTTGGTTGCAGCGAGTGAAATATCATACCAAGTTGCAGCTGTGCAGGAACTACGTAAGACCGTGTCTTCCTCACTTGCCTTTGCCCCCCCGCCCCCATTTTGTGTGTGTGTGTGTGTGTGTGTGTGTCTTTTCGGTGCGAAAGGGTGGCAGGGGACGCGCTGCTCAGCGCGCGCGTGGAATCTGTTTACGTCGAGGTGTTGCTTGAGGGAGATCGTGGATCACACATGGTGGTGCACATGTGTGTGGTTTGCGTGTGTGTGTGTGTGGTGCCGTGGAAAACGTTTTTCGAAGCGTCGATGCCCTGCCGGAAGAGTTGATCGGAAAGCGCGCAGGGCGACGACGAGCAGGCGAGACGGGCACTGCGGTCGGCGTGTTGTGCACGCACACAAACACACACACACACACACTCTCTAGGTGCACTTTTCCGTGTGCAACGGAAATCACACATTGTGCCGTCGCAAGCAGGAACTGAAAGCGTAGGAATGAGTACATTGAAGGGGTCTGAGAGTGCGTTTCCAAAGAATGCGAGGACCAAGCGGAACAGGAAACGATGATGGCGGGTAACATGATTGTCCATTGTGGGCTGAGCAAAGATCATCTGTCAGTGATCACGCACTGCCGGTTTGTTTAAGAAGCAAGAGGAGAAAGTAAGTGAACGAATTGGCCGAGGTGGAGATGATGGAATGCGTGCCCCAACACTCTTTGAAGGGTGAAGGAAAGATGGTGGATGGGAATGCAGTTTGATACCAAGGAGTGTCTCAATTTCGAAGCATTGGCGAAAGAAAAATTCGTACCACGATAACAGTTCCAGCACGAGTCCCTTATCACAAATGAAACGTGTGGAGGATGAGTGCTCCTGACAACTGTAGGCTGGTCCATATTTCCCATGTGCATGAACACAGTGGCTCCTTGTCAGCCGTGGTGATCCGATGAGCTTTCTGAAACTCATCTGCAAGAGCATTCAGGATTTGTCCTAGCGTGAAGCATAGGAAATAGAATGGAAGGTGTATGTTCTGCATGAGTGTACCTAAAAAAAAAAAAAATCACCGAATAAAGTGACATGTTTGAGTCAGTTTTAATCATTGTTGGAAGAAATCTGTTCCTCTTGCCAAATGGTTTTCCTTTTCTGGCGCAAATCTACGAGTGAAAAAGCAGCATAAGAATGTTGTAAATGTTTGCAGTTGATCTCTCAGTTTCTGTTGTACACTTTAATTGATTGGAGGAAATCTCAATGCATCATGCCTTTATTCTTACAGGTATTTGGACGAAGAGAAAAATGCCAGTATGCAGGCCCAGTCACTCAGCATACTTATGTATGTTTATCAAGTGCCTTTGTGTCAAGAACTCATTGTGTGATAACTGTTTCAAGGCAGGACATTTTACTGACTGATCTTGGTGTAAGTTAATGATGTGTTTTATTCTCACAAGCCAAAGCAGTTTAAGAAATTTTTCGGAAGTATTCTTTCATTTTGGCATATTAATCCAACTTGGATTTTATATAGAGCCTGAATGGTACATGGGTAGATGGTGAGAAAGTTGAGCCTGATGTAGCTGTTCAACTGAGATTGGGAAGCCAGATTGGGGTAGGTGTACCCAGCACATTGTCTGAGATCAAGTGCTTTCATTATATCTATGTAGTCCGGGATCAATCTCAGCTCATCCAGGTAGAAATCCCTTAATCTTGAAAGTACCTTCTTCACTGTTCAGTTTTTCGCTTTAGGAAAAGGATGCTTGTCCATCTTTTGAAGAAACTGTGCCTGTGGATCTCTTGGATTTGCTAGATGACAGAGAAGTTGCTAGTGAGCAAATTAGACAAATTATGTTGCAAGAACTTCACAATAGTATTAACTGGGACCTGCATGCTTGGGCTTCTTCTACTGCCCTATCTCAGAATGGAAAAACCACATTGGAAAAAAGATCTCCCAAGAACAAAGTGCAGTCTCTTGCAGAAGTTGTTGATCTTGTCACTCCTGTAAAGAACTTTCATTCTGGTCATCAACAGGTGACACCTCTTTCTGAGGCTCAAATGTTGCCAAGGAAAAGGAGTCATGTTCATGCATTTTCATTGTATGCAGATGGTAATGTTCTGTATTTAAATAGTGTTCTGAATATTCTTGATCATGTAGATAAGTGTGAATTCAAGAAAGGAGAAAAGCAAGTTTCAAATGAAATAAGGATTGTACTGTCAGATGCTCCTGTTAATCAGCACAAGGATCCAGATATTTCTGAAGAACATGTAAGCAACAATCCTCTGTTTAAAGTTAAAGGTGCCAAAAGAAGGAACCATCAACTCTTTCCATCAACAATAGGAGATTGCTTGGAGAGGTATGTGTGGAGTGGAGATCTTTGTAATCAAGTGGATAATTTTGTTTTCAGTAAAGACAATCATTCTGAGTGTGATAATCAAGGTGTAGAGAAATCTTCTTGTTATGTTGAATGTGTCTCCCATCATTCTTGCCCTGTTGACAAACCACTACCAAAGACAACATTTTGCCTGAAAGAGCCCAAGGATACTGAACATAAAATGTGTGCAAGAAAAACCAAGATTTCAAACAGTCACAAAGCTTTGCATCCAAAGATGGGAAAATCTCTGCCTCCACTTCCGCACAAATGTAAAAATGTTAGTCAAGGTCATGATTGTAGTAATGCAGAAAGAGGCTCAGATGTAGAAGATCCCACCCACATACTTGACACAGCCTTTCCAGCAGATGACAGTAGACAGTGTCGTGCAACCTTCAGGAAATTCCGAAAATCCCGAAAGCTTTGCTCTGAAAACCAATGTGGTAGGACCAGGACGAGCTCCCCGATTAAGGCCCTCAGTCCTAAGAAGAGAAAACGAGTTCGCATGCCACCTGTGCAGTAGGTCGTAGGGAGAACAACGATTCACCTGGAGAATTCGTTCGTGTCGGAAGGCGAGTGAAAACTGTCCTTCTCCCTTGGTCCTCCTGGCCTGTTGTCCCAAAGGAAGTAGGTGGATGAGGGAGCATGATGGGCAGAACCCCTGGAAAATCTAACAGGGCTGGATGGAAATAAACTGTCGTTTCTGGTCGTTTCGTGGCGGGTCGCCGTACTTGCGCGATGGATCCGAAGCATGCCAGTAACAGTGTTGCTTACCTGGGTGGCAGAAGAGTTTCCCTTGAAAACCGAGAGCGCCCTTGAATCCTGCCGCAAGCCTGTGGACCAGTTCCTCTAGTCGTGGTACCAGACCAGGCATCCGCGAGGTGCTGGCGACAGTGATCACTGGAGTTGGTGGTGGCGGTGGTGTTTCGAGCCAGTTTCTCTGCGAGAAAAATGGAACCCTTCCCGCCGAACGGTTTTCGCTGTGTACCTCAGTGCCTCATTGTCCGCATCCATTTTTTCAATATGATAATCTACCGTTCGCAGGATAGAGGCTACCGAAAAGCCGATTTTTTGCTCAGGACAGCCGCTCGAAGCGTGCATGTTCCCTTAGCTGGTGCGATTGGCCCCCTGCGGGAAAGTGGAACGAAAATCATTACCGCGATGTACCTGCTGGCGGGAAAACAGGTCGCTTCCAGAACAGCGATTGCAGCGGTATCCTGGGGCGTTGACAGAGTGCTCGTGGTGCGATGTCGGAAGCAACACCAGCAGCAGCCGGAGGGTTTGCTCCCTCGAGGAACGCCGTGGACAACCTTGCAGTAGGCTATCCACCCTGGCTGCTTGGTCGTGGAGTTCAAGGAACACTTTCCGGCTGCGTTTCCTGTTCCCCCCCTCAGTATGTGTCTTGGGAAGAACGACGTGTTAGGCCACGTCCTTGGCGCTTGAATGGCACGCAGCTGGCGCGAATCAACAGAGGAACACTCGTGCAGCCCGCGGACCGTCGTACCCATCGTCACAGCTGCAGGGTGAACCCGGAGGCGAGACGACACCGAGAGCGCGTGTACACGTGCGTTACCTCTTCGAGCCGTCCGCCGCCGCCATTCGGTTTCAGCTGCAACTGCGACGAGTTCCCTCTTCCTGCTCAGACCTCCATTTTTCGACGCTTGCGCGCAGACAGCCTGAACACGGGTACTGCGGACTCCTTGATGAAGCAAATTTGTTAGAATGGCTTTCTACCAAAAGGAGTTTATGCGGTTCTCTGGTCCTGAATTTCCTCTTCAAATGGAATTCTCTCTAGATGAAGTCCTCGCTAAAATCGAAAGTGTTTACCAGTGGTTTTAGGTTTCCACCTTTCGTCCTGGCATCACTTAATCCCCGGTAACGTCCCATCGCCATAATGGTAGTCAAGAGGGCACTGCTTTTTCATGAAATTTGTGAAACAAAGCATTCTTGCTCCATCTCGGTTATCTTCGCTAGGTCGTGAGGTTCTTCGTCATCGACAAGAATGGTCCAAAGTGAGGACTCACCAAATGGAGGCGGCGTTTCCGAAACTCTCAAATCACCTGCAAGTGAAGGAAATTCCCACTCCCCTTCCTGCCTTCCCCTCGGGAATCTCCGTCCAACTTCCTGCCTTCACGGGAGAAGCTCCCCTGCTCCGGAAAAAGCCCCATCCTGTCTCCTTCCCCTCCTCTCCCCTCGAAAGACGGGTCAGCATCGCCACAGCATCGTGGAGAATCCAGAGCGCTGCCTCGAGGGCATCGAGGCTGTTCCCTCCCCTCCTGGGATTGTTGTATGCACAATGAAGAGTGTCTTCTCACAGGTTGTTGGGATCTGTATGAACTTCACGTCCTTCCACGTGTTTCTTCACTTTTGAGCCCTGTTATTGCTTCCTTTTCCAAAAGTCGAAATCAAGGTTTGAAAAGCGAACGAATATTTGAAAGGAACCGTCCGTGTGAACTACAAGAATGGAAAGATGGCCTCCATTTGTCGATCAACAGAAAAGTGCTCCACACTATCGACGCGTTGCATGCACTTCAGTCTTCTGAACTGAAAGTTGCCACAGGGTAATAAAGGCGGCCATTGAGAAGTGGGGAGGAAGACGCAAGGCGGTTTGGGGAACCATGTCAACCTTGAAAAAATGAATTTCCAAATTAGGAACCCTTTCAGACTCGACCCTCGATTCCCAATTCTTTGCAAAGCAAAGGAACGTTTCCCTCAGTCCACATCGACCATCTTTGCAGCAAAGATAAGACAGGTTCTAACTTGCAGCAAGGTAAGTCGGAAAGGTGCCAATCTCTTAAAAGGTTACTTACCGGGCGGAGGCGGAGGAATTAGTTTGGGACTTAATCATCTGAAAAACTTCAGAAGTTAGGTTGTTCTTGGTTACAAAAGTGCGCGCTCTTCCACTTCGTGCCAGTGCGGCTTTTGGCAATGCCTCAGGATGAGCTGGAGAATCTCCCTGCATGCAAGAACACTGCTCCTTATCAGTTGCGGCAAGCAGTAGCTCTTTTTTTTTTATACTAGAAGTTCCCTCGTAAGAAGCGTCTTGTACTGCAAACGGTGAGGACGAAAAAATCCTTCTCCACGCCAGTCCTAGCACCTGATGTCTTCTTTCGGAATGGTAGCAGTGAGCTGGAACCCTCCTGCACTTAAACAGTACCTCCATGGTCCGTTTAAAGGACTTCTCCCTTCCACCAGGACTTTGCGCGGCTGCGGTAGTCCTCATCCCGTGCTGCTGTTCTCGGCATTGTGGCAGCAGGCCCGCAGAGGGAAAGGTGGGAGCAACAGCGAGGCATCGAGCTTCTGGCTGCTGCTATGGTGCAGCGAGCCACCCAGCGGCCTTACGCTGATCCCCAGCCATCAACTTTATGGTGCGCGGACTCGGGAGAAGATGGACTGGAATACTCGTATCCAGACGATCTTGCTTCCCTGATGTCAATTATTTGTCTATTGATCTTCCTCTTCCCATTGTGCAAACCGTCCTTCTACCTGAGCGAGCTGTGCTCAAAATAGCGGACTCCTTTCGGGCACACAGTCGGCTTGTTGTGATCGCTTGCCATACCATCATTTTTTGAGTACTCAGCACTGCATCTACGAATGGATCCTGGTCGTCGGAATGCAGAAATAGATCTGCAGGCTTCTGCATGCCACTTTTGTAAGAATTCCAATTTCATCACCTGCTCTCTAGTTGAGGTAACTTCACCCAGTGACACCGGGACATTTATTTAGAATAAGTAAACCAGCAAGTTCGGAACAACAGAAACAAAAAAATTAGGTCAAAGGAAGGGTTCACTGACGCTCGGATTAGTCACGGGTAGTCCGGAGTGGGAGAGGGCAATAAGTAAGTAAATCAAGGTAGGTTGGGGGCAGGGTCTTTCTTTGTGACCACTCCTTGCTAAGAACCGGTCCAGAATGCCAGTGACCTCCGAATTGACTCCTTCCTGCATGTGAGACCACCTTATAGCAGTCCTCATATTGACGGCTGCCATGAGGGTGACCTTTGCTGTGTCCGAAACCCAGTACATGGCGAACTGTGACGATGGCGCGGATGCAAGAGCTCTGAGATCGTTGCAATCATGGCGCCTGCCAAGAGTTCTCTGCACGTGAAGACTCCCCGCAGCAAGTCCTTGGAAGTATCTTCCGGAAGCTGGAGCTCTGAAGACAGTCTTCGTCCCATTTCTTGGACGGAACTGCAGTTTGGAAAAGCAAGTACAGGAACGACGGGGTCTCCCCGCACTTAGAACAGTCCGGTGGAAGTCCCAGTGCAGACACATCAGCATACCCACGTCAGGGGAGACACAGAAGTGTCCGTACACAAAGGAGAGACCACGAGTTCCTCGGGGAGGAGGGGAAGGAAGGAAGGCGCACACTCAGCAGTCCTTGCCACCGTAGGAGTTCCTTCCCCCTGGAACGAGGCAGTATTCAACAACTTGCTCGCGATCCCTTCTGCTGAGCCGGAAAGGAAGGAAAACAACACGTCGACGATCCGAAGCCAATACTCTCTGGAATCTTGCTTCTTGGGCCGGGTCCAAAGTTTGCCTTTAGCCACATCTGCTGAATGCTCAGGAAGCAAGGGTAGCGCGCATCCTGGTTCCCGAAAGCTCCTCGTGAAGTGATTCGAAGTACCCGCGAAGAATGGAATCCACCTTCTTAGCAACAGCTCCTCAGCAGGGAAGGACTGCCTTCCACCTTTACTTTCCCAGCATAGGGTTTGCTCTTGGTCCACAAGCAGCTTTCACAGTCTCCTGCAAAAGACACGTGAAAGCGACATTTCTGCACCTGCAACTCCTGACTATTTGAAGCTCGAAGGTGCTTCCAGAAACGGAAATCTTTCTTCGTAGATGTCCACAAACTGTCACGTATTGTCAGTATCCGTCGCGGGTCAAACGACTGACTTCAGGCTACGAGTCACTTGTGATCTTGAATTCTCCTCTGAGTGCTCCATAGTGGTTCCTTCAAGACCCTGCGTGCAGTTGCCTGCGATGGCCTCTAGGAGGAAAATTTTTCGAACGGGTGCATTTCGTCTCACGAAGGCTTCTTATGGAACTGCGAGATCGCGGCTGATTTGCATGCCGATAGCAGACTCACTCTGCCATCAATGGACCCGAATTCCGAGGCTTCCAGTTCTTGAGCTTTCACCCTCCTTACCATAGGCGGGTCTTCAGCGTGTACCCAGCGAGCAGCACTCGCGAAGATAGAAGGCTTTTCTCGAGTGTACGGGAGCCCTTGTTGGCCGCGTGAGTCAGAAATTCGCCTCCGTACCCGAGCCGGAGGTTTCTAGATGCCCGAGGGACGGACTCAACCATCCAGAATCAGGTCGTGATTGATATACCCGCGAGAAGCTTTGAAGGTCGTCTCCTTGGCTCCTGTATTGGTCCCCCTGTGGAGGGCGCCTATCAGTTTCGCGAGGGATGAGAACGACAACTCCCATGCGTCGCAGATGGATGAATTGATAACCTCAAGATCCTCTGTCTATCCTTCCGAGGAAAAAAAGTAATCAGCTCAGTCGACGGCGTCCACGGCAACGAGCTTCAAAACTGCGATGCATTCATCAGACGCGCGGAAAATCCAGAGGTGAGACTTCGGAGTCTGAAAATCGAGGCTTCCGGGAAAAGTCGCTAAGCGAAACGTTTCCGATCCTGATATCCAGCCATGCGTTTAGGATTTGGAAATCGGAAAGCAAACGAGCGCGATTGGTAATTATCCTTGAGAAGGACAGCATGAAGCCATCCTTCGAAAGTATTCAATTTTTCGTGTTCTTGAATTAACTTTATCTGGCTTTTGGCGCGAGGCGAGACCACGTGGTGGCAGCCCAAGCTACGAAGAGCAGTTTCACGAGTTTGGTCAAGGGTTCAAGGAAAGTGAGCTCGGGTAGAATTACAATTCCTCATGGGAGGAGGCCGTTCCTGAACAGTCCTAACCAGGGTACACGAGTCGGTTCCTATTCACGAACCAGCTGGTTTCCGTTCGGGCACACACGTGAGACCCACGATAGGTAAGCGAGTCGGTCGTGCACGATGGTTGCAGTCAATCAGCCTCCATCGCCGATTTCTCCAGAAATGAGCGCGTGCATGTACTCTGTGAAATCTGGAGTGAAAACTCAGATGATATGTGAAGAGTAGTAAAAGAGGGACCTTTTCCTCTCAGAAAGGGGGGTGAACACTCAGGGGAGTCACGACTGGATCAAGTGTCAAGGGCCCATGGGAGCGATAGTTCTCTCATATGGGAAGTGCTGGACCGATTTCGGGGGTAATCCAACTCCGGACGGACCCTTGCAGTAGAGGAGAGAACTCCATTCCATTCTGATAGTGAACACTCTGGCCATCGGATGGGTGGAGTATGGGTGTTGAGTCGGCAAGGAAAGCTGTAGAATGCATACGACATAACACATATCGGGAATGATTATTTTTCAAGGAGATTAGTGGAGCTGTGAATGTTGCCTTACTTACGGAATGCCCAGCATGAAGTCGCCTAGGGATGCAAAGTCGATGCTGCGTTTCGAACCTATTCCTCGCTATCGATGATCTCACCTGCCTCTACGCCGGAAATGCTCTTCGGTGAGTAGCATCATTTGGGGAATTGGAGTTGCACTCTCCGATTAAACATTCAGAAAGCAAGAAGTTTGCTTGTCACAGTGCGGATGTTGAAGATATCATGCTTTCATTTCGTCTAGATTAAGGCCAAGAGGTGCATCCAATACGCATTCTTTCTGCCTCATATGCTGGAACACACCGTCAATCGTCAAGAGGGATTGAAGCGTGTATGTTCCCTTAGCTGGGACGTTGACAGAATGCTCGTGGTGCGATGTCGAAAGCAACACCAGCAGCAGCCAACGGGTTCGCTCCCTCGGAGGAACGCCTTGGACAACCTTGCAGTTCGCTATTCCCTCCCCCCGGCCGGTTGGCCGTAAATTCAAAAAATATTCCACGCTTGTGCTCAGGGGATACTGAGTTCACGCATGGCATCATCGTTTTTAGGAAGCTCCCAGATACCACCAATGCTACAGCCGCCTTGGAGGAGAGAATGACTTCAAAGGTGATGACTCAGTTTTCTTTTGAAGGCAGAACAAACGAAGTATCGACACCATTCCCGCAGCCGACTGGTCGAAGGCCTCCAATTCCCTTCTTCCTTCGTCGTCTTCTTCACTCACTCCATCGATTAATCATGTTCCTGCTAGCACGAAAGCAGGGATGAGATCGTCCCACATCGTTCGTGTCGTGTAAAGACGATCCGGCTTCTTCATTCTGGCTGTTTTTCTTACGGCCAGCAAGTTAAGGAGAATCGAATGAATAAAGACATCGATAATCGAAGACTGCCATTTCCCGTGCAGCCCTGCTCAGGACATGCACACTCCCCATGTTCTGGGTGTTCCATCAAGGCGCGCTGTCTTGAGAGTCACGGATGCTGGGTGTAACCCTGAGTCTCATCCTGCGGGCGACATCTGCTTCACAATCGCAATCTGGAATTCACAGTCGGCGAAGTGTGATCGGACTGGTCTACATGTTGGAGTTTGTTGACACTCTGCAAAATTGGGAGGTCGCCACTCCTCGAAAATTTATCCCATGCGTATTCCAGAAATGTAGCTTCGCAGATTGGCGATTTGTTTTTTTTTAAATGCTCGAGCTCTGGAAGCGCGGTTTGCTTCTTTTGATAGGTCAATAGGATCCAATACCAAACATCTTGCCAAGACACTTCCAGGTTTGTGTCTTCTACAAGATGAGTACGACAAACCCGCTTACGTGAAAAGCTGTTCCCTCCCCTCCTGGGATTGTTGTATGCACAATGAGGAGTAAAGGCTTTTCATTGATTCACGGAGAGCTTCGCTGTCATAAAAAGTCCGCCAACGTGCCGAGGAAAGTTTCAAATGCATTTCCTGACTTTGTAATCATCAGGAGATCATGGGCGTATGCCAGGAAAAGCGGGAGCACTTCTCTACAAGTCAGAGTGGTGGCTTAGCAGGCAAATGAGAAGTGCCAACTTCAAAAGCAAGGGCAACTTACAATGAAGAAAAAAACAGAAATAGGCAATGAAAACGAAACTGAAACAAATTCAAAGAACATATTCCGTCAGCAGCACTTGATTGAAAGACGAGATACGCTTCCATAAGAACGCAATCATTGCTGAAGACTCCTCGGTCACGAATGTGAATCGAGGAATGGGAAAAAACCTGCAAATGAGAAACAGACCCGATTGCTGCATTTCTCATTTGCAGAATAAATGGAATTGGCTCGGTAGAAACCGACCATTTGTGGGTAATTTCGTATTTGGTCTTTGGAGACAGAACGAGAATGGTAAGCAAGTTCTCAATAGACAGTGCAAAGAAATCTCGCAAGGGGTCTTCGATGGTTGTCGGGAGATCCTCCAGATCTAGGTGCCATCTGCAGGAGATCCGAAGCCGTCCTGGAATTCCTGGACTGCAGGAATGAAAGCAAAATCGAAAGAATGGATGTTTTCTACAACCTTCCCTTTTCCGATGAAAACTTCTTCAGAAATCACACTAATACAGCTGCCTAAAAACACACCAGCGCACAGGTACAAATAATTCATCACATTATTTTTGAATTCCCTTATTTATTAGTTGATGAAATTCTGTTTAAAATATTACCTGTTTGCATGAAAGCAAGAGGGAAGAGAAAAGTTCTAGTTGAAAGGAAAGTGCCTGAAATGTAGTTCTACGTCTCCCAGGCCCACGTTCGAACCTGAACGTTTTGCTTTTCCCCTTATACTTCCTTCAATTCACAGCATGAGAATCCGATTGCCTTGATTGGAACCAAAGGCACAACCAGGTCACAGCAGTAACATACAAATTTCACCGTCAATCTGAACAAATGAAAAAAACCTCTGAACAATAGAAAAATCTCCAACTGTCCACTGAAGCCCCTGCACTGCTAGTGCAATTTCATGATGAAAGATTTCAAAAAGCAAATGATGGTTACAAATGCTTCCCCTGAAACATCAAAAGGGGGGGGAGGGAATCGCAAAGCAATTTGTTTATTCCAAAATAATAGGTCAGACGTCAAGACAGGACGGATATGATTCCAAGGAAAACCCCAAATAATGAGATCTCATACTGTAACCCTTTTTTTCATTTAAATGTCACGACCGCACTTTTCAAGAACCTACTCTTTCCAAAAGTTACATAAATCCCTCTTAGATGACTAGATTCTTCACATGGTTAGTTTGCCAAAAATGTGCTTTGAATTTGGCTGGTGCTTTCTTGCAGTTCATATACACTTAGTTTCCCATTAATAAAGCTTTTAGCTGCTTCTTGCAATTTCATGTTTATTTGCAGAAGCAAACTTTATTGGTTTAAAAAATCCAAGGTACAATTTAACGTTAAACCTTGTGCTTACAATATGGACTGACAAATATTGATGTTCACTAGCACCGTTTCAGCAGCTGAATTACAATACAAATTACATATCCAAGTTTGAAAAACCACTCGATTATATGTGCTGGTGTTTTGCATTTCCAGCCAGTGTTTTAAGATTTTAGCTGCCAATTTCTGCCAGTTTCTCAGGGATTTTGGTGATCAGAGTATTTTTGATGATTTCAGTCCAGTTTCATGCTTTGCAAGTATTTTAGTAATTCATGTTTCTGGTTTTAGTACTTTATGTTTAGTTATTCATCATGATTACAGTTTCATGAATTACCAAAATACTTTGCAAGTGGTAATGCTCTGAAATCAAAAGAATTCCAAGATGAAGCAAATGCATAGCCACAAGGCTGAAAATCACTTGATGCTCTTGGTAACAAGGTTTGGTTGCAACAAAGGACCTAACAAAGAAATGCTGAATTTGGTGTTTTGTTTTTGCTGCAAATATGGATCTAAAAAATCAACTGCAATCTTTTCCTTACATGTTAGGTGCGGATTTGAAATTCTTACAAGAAATTCTCATCTTGTCTGTACATGATATCTAATGCTGATGAAATGACCCATATCAAGTGATGCATTAGCATTAAAACCCCAGACAAAATTTAGTCAAATTGCTGCAATCTACTCTCTCGTATGCATTATGGTTTCTCTAAGATCAGGCATGATGAGCTCAGTGAAATCTCCCCATTTTGTCATGAAGTATTTCACCAATCTACAACCCTCGCCAGATTTCTTGACTTTGCATGTTCCATGGATATGCGTTGTTGGCACCCATGCTCTCACTATGAAACTGCTATTTCATTGACACTCGTACATTATTTACATAAGGATCCTCCAATCCTCATGATTACAGTTGTTGAACAACTGTCAACTGAAACATCCTCAGCTCTCTCATATCTCTCAAACCAAGTTATTTATGCATAGGACCAATGTTTCACAGGAAATCAAATGATGCTAAATACAAACATAGCTCCAGCCTCACTGAATGAGCAACCCCATTTACAATAAAGGAAATATACCACCACCCTACCACCATGACCACGTTCTGATAAAATTACATTGCCTCCTTTCCAACAAATTTGCAGAAAGTATTGTGCATACTCCCTAGAATCCCACAACCCTACGGAAAGTGAACCATCAGAACCAAATTGAAAATAGGTACAATTGAAGGCAACAATCTAATGAAGCATAACTGGAATAATCATCACTGCAGCGCATCAGTGGGTCCCCGAAGGACGAAATTCGACAACACTTTTCAGCCACGTTTAATGTCATTTGTCAACTTTTTCCTCTAAACATCCCATACCAACACATCCAGTCCACCGCACCCCCGAACATACAGCTCCTACAAAGGAACCACTGAACCTTCGATCCCTATTTTTTCCCAAAGTGTTGGAAATACCATCTTTGTCTTCGATGGGCTTCGATTTTGCATTAACCTCAGCGTTGCTTTGACATACTGAACTATCAGAACGAAAATTTCATTTTCTAACTTTACTTCAACCGCGTCCCCCCCCCACTCCTTTCATGGGATGTCTCACATCTGGGATCTGCTACGACGACTTTGGAGAGTGGCCAGTTGCATACACTGATGACCCTTGTGGCTCGATTCGCCTCCGGTCATCTTTCGCCGCCGCAACTTTGGCCCTGTTGCTGGAAACTCTTGGACAGCACCAAATGAAATCCCCTTCCTGGGGGTTGCTGGTTGTGCCAGCCGGTAGCACGGCAAGCTTCGTTGCAGACTTTTTGCCATTGTCCATCACCTTTGTCAACTTGAAGGTTCACAATGCTGAGGACGTTCGTTTACACTTAGGGTGTGCAAGCATGAGGAGAGTCTGCTCATTTCTCACCTTTCTTAAACAGTGCTGGATCATCAGTTCTGCCGTACACGATCTCTGGGTTCTTGAAACCATGTCAGGACAAGCATGGAAAACACTAATGGAATTCTTATCCGAGATGTGAAACAGCACAGCCACAGGCTGTGGAGTCTCAGAATGCTGGTACTCAAAATCGATGGATTTTAAATGAGCGTAGACCTCAGCATGAACATCTATCTACAGAAGCGTGCACGTTCTTGAAAACTTTTTTGTGCTTAGAACCACAATGGCCTGTACAGGTGTCTTTTCTGACAGACAGAGAGCGACATTCATAAGAACAAGTACAGCAAGAACTTCCAATTATAAGTTCCGCTTCAAAGTTGTGTGGCATCTGAAGCTCGGACTCAAAACTAGACCATAAATATCCCTTAGTATTAGCTTATTTTCTCCTTTCTACGTCAGTGCTTTTCCAGTCAGTACATGCTTAGTGGCATAACAGTCTACCCCTGTATACAAAGAAAACAATTTATAAGTGCAATCGCATGCCGTTCATGTAGCTCGTAGACGTTGAAAATACAGATGAAGCCATCTTGAAAATGGGACTGGAACCAGTTACCTTGAAGATGGAAACAGTAAGAATCAGGACACTGACAGATATCTACCTTGCACTGCACGAGTACAACGTGGACTTTTCCTGGATATGGTCCATAGTTCCGTATCCACTATGTGCACAGACTGTGACGAGCTAGCAGAAGCATTCATTGAAAATTAAGCGTATCTAAATGGTCATGTAGTTGGCGGAATCGATGATGCTGCACTCTCGACGGTGTTTCTGTCCAAAGTAAGCTTTCACGCGAATCGAAAGCCGATGTTGCACTTCATCAAATAAGGCAGCGAAGAACGTCGAGACCGGGAATTCCCTGTGGAGGCTCTTCTTGGAAGAGAACTTTGCAAGATTCAAGCTAAACAACAACACAGCCATCACAGATGCAGCCAACGCTGGAGTGTATTTTCAAAAAATAGCAGGTAAAACCTCGATCCTACATGGGATGCAAGAGATTCTGCCACATAGGGTCGCAGCTTGCCCCAACGCAAAGTGCCCCACTCATGTAGCCAGGAAGGGCACCTGCAGTGCGCGTGCACCTAGCCTTAGAATTGTCGCTTCTGCAAGATGGTGAGGCACAAAAGAGGAACTGCATGAAATACACGCAGTGGTGCCAACTGACGGAGTAAGGCAGAAATCCATAAACAGCGACCCGGAAACAAAAAAGTCTACATAGAAGAAATCTCTGCATATAGAGACTGTGACAAAGGCTGCAGAATTCTCCGAGGTGAAAGGAAAGCAAAACAAGAACAAGATGCAAACCAACATGGCAGTCATGCAAGGGCAACCAGAAAACGGACTTGACTGACGACAAAATCTCGCAAATCCAATGTTATGGGCGAGACGATTGGAAATAGTTCATGCAAGAGGAGGTGTCGCAGCGGAACGGGGAAGATTCTGGTCCGAACGAAGAAGCTGTTCGGTAGGGTGTCCCGGAACTTCACCAGCAACGCACGTCTTCTCAGGCTGAAGGAGGGAATCCTCATGATCCACCAGTGCTGTCCTGCTGAGGAAAACAAGGAAAGGCTTTCAGGGAACCAAGCAAGAAAAGCTGATTAACCGATTGATTAATCGGTTTCGATGGAGATAAGCAGGTAAAACACCTGAATCCACAAGTCAGCATAAGGACCATGGATCAACTCCACTATAAGCACGAAACTGTAAGACTCCAACACCGATGTGGAATTCATCCCAAGAAAGAAAAGAAACCGCAACATCCTGAAAGAAGAAATGCCAAGCAAAGAGATACAGACTTGTTCCTGTGGACCATCAGGAGTGTTAGGGTTGGCTTCTGGAACACCATCATGAAGGTGGCGGGTCTGGGTGTGGATCTTGCAGATGACGAGACGCGATGGAACCATGTGCTTCGGGGGTGCACCAACCACCATGGGATTCCGAAGTTGGGCCAAGAGCTCCAAAATCGACTGCAACTTTCGCGAGTGACGGCATCGGGCGCAGGAAGGGAGCAGCAGCAATTCTCGTCAGAAAAGGGTTGCTGCACGCCATCCTTGCCACCACAGCTTCAGCACTCGGATCGAGGCCGCACCTTGGGAGTCAGGATGTCGCGGTCCGGAAGCATCCACCCCTTCTTTGCGGAGGAAGAGTGATTTGCGGCAACTCCGTGGAACCGCCCCCGGAGCAGGTTCGTTCAGAAGGGCGTCGGCATCGCCGCTGGTGACGACCTGAACATCCCTCGGAGCGTCTGGATGCGCAGCAATCTCCGAGGGACCAGAAACAATCGGTTGTTGTTCGGGGAATGCGGACTGAAAATGGCTGCCGTGATCTGCAAGCCTATGGACCGCGTCTCGTTCGGTGCAGACAACCGCAGCCGTCTGCAGGAGTTTCGGGATGCTGAAAGTCTTCTCCGTCGGATCATGCTTCCCTGCAGATCGCCATCAAGACAGAACTCTCGGAGGACAGCCTGGATGGAGGCAGAGCTCATCGGTATTGCTTGGAAACGGAGACCGGAGTACTCAAGGTTTTCTGGGATGATCGTCTCCCAACGTGCTTGCGCTCTCGAGTTCGTGTTGCCGTCCTGCTTGTCATGGACAGTGCGTGCGGACACATCCCTGTCGACCAGGTTGCGAATGGTTGCTCTGTGCAGGCTGAGCCCCTGACGGCAAAGGTAGCGCAGTGCAACCATCCGGATGCGTCCGCACGTACCACCCATGACATGTAGGACGGTGACACGAACTCGAGCGCGCAAGCACGTTGGGAGATGATCATCCAAGATGACCTTCAGTGCTCCTGTTCCTGGAAGGCCTCTGGCCGCTCCCACTCGGAGTACCGAAGCCAATTCCACACGAGGCATACGTGAAGAAGATGCGAAGGGAGAAACTGGGGTACTGGAGTGAAGGAGAGTCGGATCCGCTTCCGGATCCAGCAGGAAGACCAGCGTTCCTCACGTCCGGAGGAACGGCGAATATTTGGAGCGTAGAGACTTCGAGCGGTTCCGAGGGAGGCACCTTAGCAGGATGGAACGGGTCGTCATTCATCCTGCACCGCCTCCGCAAGGACGCGGACCAACGGCAGCGGAAGAACGACTAGGGACTCCTCCATTCAAGAGCTTGCAGGACCACGAAAGGACGTGGCATGGAGACCCGACGGTGGGGCTGACGCTACCAGAGCTGCCTGCGCATCTGCTTGCGCGTCTCTCCAGAGCCGACGACAAAAAGCAAAAGGAGGCCTCCCGCTTCGTTCCTCGGGGGAAGGACGAGATTGCTGCCGGAAGGAAGAGATCTCACCTGTCTTACCCGGTGGGGACCGATCTCCACCCTCAACACTGGAAAGTGGTTGTTCAAGGTGTGGTCCAGCCGACTTGGAAACATCCTTGACGATGGAAGGAATGATGGCCCAAATCCTTTTGGTTCTGTCTTCACTGTTTTCCTTTCAGTTTTTTTTGGATCATCCCCCCCTGCAGATCGCCGTCAAGACAGAACTCTCGGAGGACTCCAATTTTTGGGGGGTTCACCGAGTACCTTAAGAGCCGTCCTGAACCTGACGGCCCACGCAGCTCTTTTGCACACCACCCGAAGGTGCGTGTAATTCTTCAAGATAGGGGGTCCCCCAAGAGGGGACCATCCTATGAATTCGAAGAAGGGAGTCCATCCTCCCACGCCTGAGGAGGGATCACCGAAGGGAACCCTCCACCCTGGTTGTCTACGAAGAGACCCTCGGAGGGGTCCGCTCCATTTTCTTTGACCGAAGGAAACCCGGAAAGGATCCGCACTCTTAGAATTTCTTCTCCAGAGGGACTCCGGGAAGGGAACCGCTCCTGTTTCCTCCTCTGAAGAGAACCCCGAAGGGACGCTTCCAATTGAAATACACGAAGGGCGCTCCCCGAAGAGAGCAGCACTCTTCTCTGTACTCTCTGGAGAGGTGGCAACACACCTACTCCATGGTACGACACGGAGGATTCCCCCCCCCCCCCAAAGGGGGTGGGATGGCTTTTTTGCACAACCGAAGGGGAAATTCCACTCCTTGATTCCTGGAAGGATCCCGTGGGACCGACTCCCAATCTCGGCCACTCATCAGGGGCATCCGGTTTGAATCGCTACCACTGCCGCACCCTAATGAATGGAGGCCAACCAGCGTCATCTTGCGGGGGAAACTCGAACCCGTAACGCGCCCTCCATCTCTCGGTGTAGATTCTTTCCGAGTATTCGAACCCGCAACGCTTGGTGGTGTCACGCGCGGAGACCGCAATCACGTGGCCTCCAACGCGGACATCCCTCTCACACGGACGTGCTCAGTCCCGAACACAGCAGGTTCAACCTTGGTCCCACCCAAGAAACCATCGATCTAAACTGCTGTATAGGCAATGACCTAGGACTGGCCTCACGGACGCAAGGACGTTTGACAACATGGGAAGTGAGATGTTCATCAGGATTTGGGAAGAGCGGAGCATCCCAAACCAATTCTGCAATCATCTGGAAAGCCACCCGAAGCAACGGGAGAGAGACGAATAGCATGGTAATGACATGGGCAAAATGATGGCGAGGAGACACCTTGAGTCCGGTGCCATTCATGCTGTACGTGAAGGTGGCGTGATCCACAGTTCATCACGAAGGTTGCCTAAGAGGGTGGAAAGTAAACTGAAAAAGAATAACCTACTTGGAGGATGGAGACAATCACCTATTCCCCATGACTCGACGACCCTGCTGTTGCATTGGGGCCTCCCGTGTAACGCCTGCCGATACCACTGGATCCGGGGAGGAAGCGTGTTCGAACTGCGGCAGGTGCGGTGAGAGAGTCCCTCCCTCACCTACCTGTGGACTATGCGGCGCTCCGCCCCCTGTGGGAAACGCTTTGTCGCGCCCCTGTGGATCCCCGAGGTCAACCCCAGAGACGTTTTAAAGCGTCTCTTCTTGAGCGACGCCCTCACGCCGGCCGGATCCCCAGCAGCACTTTGCTGTCTACGCGGCGGGATGTTGGCTACATGGAGCAGCAACTCCAGAGGAGTCCTGGACGACAGGGACGTCATCTATTTTGGGTTCCTCTTCCTGAGGACTGCGCCAAGATGGCCCCATCTGGGAACCTTGAAACAGGAACCTCCCGGCATCCTTACAAGGATGTAGAGGACACCCTTCAGCACGCAGTGATCCCTTCCTCAACTCCCTCATTTTTTTGACTGCATGCTTTTTGTTTTTGTTTGTCCTCCCTTCCCCTGGGCTACCGAAGCGATCCCGCTGGCCTGCGTGTTCGTCCCCGGCAGGTTCCTTCTCGTAGTTCTAAGGAACGTGGCAGGATAAAACGTCCTGCCACCGACATGACCGTTTATTTTTCATAAATAAACGCCCCAGCGTGACCGGGTGTTAACCTCTTCTCCATGACGAATGAGGCGGACCAGCATGGGCTGCTTGATTATCTCCAGATCGATGAAGGAAGAGCCCAATCATGAATTTCCAGGACAGAACAAGGAGTCCATCCTGCACCTCTTAACCACCAAAGGGGTTCCGAGTGGTTGATACGGTGAAGCACCTGGGAATTCATACCAGAGACACCTCGGTGCCCACAGCATTTCAGAATTTCTTTCCGAGGTCAGGAAAGAGCAGGGTCTACGGGACTTCTCACCGAAAGAGGTCCGTCTTCCGGACAGCGTCCGGCTTCCCGGGTTTCTCTTCGGAGCGCCCCTCTATCAGATGAAGCCAAAAAAGAAAGAAAGAAAGCCAGCGTGAACCATCGAAACCCCGGGCAGGACGACTCCGAAGCGTGGGTCCAAACTTAAGCGTCCATGTCGCTTGAAGGAAGAAGGAGGCACTGGGATGAAACCAGTGGGAGCTCGATAACCCCTGCGGACCACGGCGAACTATGGTGAGTGCCTATCCGAAGCTAATGAACAGTCAGGAGATCTCACGGCATCCTGAGTAGCGAGAACGAGCCAGCGGATGGGCATGGACCCTATTTGACCAGGGAAACGAGCCCTGGTGAACATCAGCAGGCTGAAATTGGTTCTCCCCTCACCCCCATTGAGTTTCGGGAGGAGAAACCGCCCTTGATTTCCCCCCAGTGCTCAGGTGATTCCGTCGGAAACCAGGCATGAAGGCTAGTCCGCAAGAAGTAGGTGCTGCCACGGGATGGCACCATTCCGTTTCCCTATGCGACCCGCGAAGCTCGATGACTGAGGAAACTCGGAGACTCGACTCCAGAGGCACCAGAGGAATTCATGGGGAGAGCGAGTAGCACAAAGCACTGCATCCAGATAAGTGGCGCCGCTGAGGAAGTCCTAACGGCCCCTGACGCCACCGACGTAGGACAGTGAGCGCCAGCAGTGGAGCGATTGGCACAACGAGCCAGAAACCCAACCTGGCACAATCCTGAAACTTCTGGATGACCTTCTGACCTAACTCTTCAGGATGACCTTCCAAGGTCTTGTATATGGTGCGGGACTTCATCTCTAGATGAGTAACCTCCAAGGCGAGTCCTGCAGCTGTGCGATCAAAATCCCGAAAGATCTTGAAAATAAGTACATATCTATATTAATATATGAATTTATATATGTATAGATCAATATATATTATAAATTTTATAAAAAATAAATATATGTGCTTATTATGTATATTTATTTATAGATTAATGCACGAATTTGTTTTAACATATACATTTATTAACATATTATTGATATAATTTATGATATATTATATTAATTTACATATGAATATGCATATTCATGTACATGATAAACATATGCATTCATTTTTTATTATTTTTGTAAGGTATATTACTCTATATGCGAATCTATATATTAATATACATATGTTACATGAAGAAATGTAATAATCGCATTAATTATACTCAAATATATAATAAACATGTACATTACTTTTTTTCAATATTAATCTATATATTAATTTATATTTTAATATTCATACCAATATATATAATATACATACGTATTGTTTTTACATAATCTTTATAACATGTATTTATCTATATATTATTCTAAATAAAAATATATATAATAAGCGTATTCTATTATATGAATAGTATGCATGTTTATAAGCGTATTCTATTATATGAATAGTATGCATGTTTATAAATATTCTTGTTAAAATAAAATTGCATATGAATATATGCATTCATATACTTGATAAGCATATATATTTATTATTTATAATCTTCATAGTATATATTAATCCAAAATGCATTTATACATTTATACAGTAATATATAAAATAAGCCTGTGTGATCTTTCGGAGTTTCGAATCAACCCCGCTCTGCAGAACCAACCCAGATCCACATGGTCAGCTGCCGCATGCTGCTGCTCCAGGACTGGGAGGCGCCCGACCAGGAAGCGGGCGGGCGGGCAGAGGACCAGCCCGGAGATCTCTTGCAGACTTCCCCAAGGGCCAGGGCAGCTCCCTTGTCCAACCGTGGAAACCCTCGCGGGGCTGATGCGGAAAGGGGTGAGGGTCGCATCGCGGGGGTCACACTTGCTTCCATCTCTCGATGGCTGCCGGCGGCCGACCGAGAACGAACGAAACGCGTCCTCTAAAACAGATCGAAAAAGCGCTGGGAAGCTGTGAAGACTGACGAACGGACTTGGTACAGCAGCGTTCTCTTTGTGTTGTACGTGAAAAACGTTTGCATGGTTTCCGTTTGAACGAATCGTCACGCCGCCTGTGTCGGACTGGGGAGGAGGGCTGCTGGGCAGAACAGCGTTGGTGGACCGCGAAAGCGCAGTCTTCAGCAGGCGGCGGTGCCGGGGCGGTAGGATCGTCCGATAGGTTTGTGCCAGCCCCAGCCCGTTTCCACGGCAAGGCAGGCCTGCGCGACGGCAGCGGCGCGTTCTCCTACGCAACCGCGGTGGCCAGACGGCGCTGCAAGAACAGGAAAAGGGGCGCGACGTGTGAAATGGAAAAAGTGGACGGCACCCATCTGCAAGATGGAAAGCGAGGCACGTCCAGCCACCTCTAAGACGGGAACTGGGAAGGATGCAGTGCGAGGTGTCTGTCCCACAGTGAGCAAACGAAGCACCCTCGCGCTGCACCTTCGGACGGTTTTCCGTCCGCAGCAGCCGCGTCGAACTGCTCGAGGCGCGCGCGTCGAGGACGGGGTCGCGCTTCAGGACTTGGCATGGAAGCGACCGGGCACCTGCCTAGCCTGAACTTCAACCGCTTCATCGAAACCGTCTGGCGCCACTGCGCTGGGTACGGCGAAGTCAAGAAGGTGCCGTTTCGTGAGCAGCTCTTTTCCCGAGGGAGGAAATCCACAGCTTCGTGAATCTGCATGACTGGCGGCCATGAGTCCGAGCCACTAGCCAGCGCCAACCAGGTCTTCCTCGGACATGTGTGACGGCCGGCGGCACAGCATGACCCCGTACTCCGAACCCAACTGCAACCCAAATGCGGCTCCCGAGGGCATCTGACGTCCACCCATCCCAAGATTAAGAAGTGCTGCTTTATTAGGGTGGCAGGGCACCGAAATGGGAATGCTGAAGACATAAATGCCATCTGGAAGTGTAGGGCTCCCTCGTAATCGTGCAGCCCCCGTTGGTGACTGTGCGGTTGCGGCCGCCGCGCGGGGCACCGCGCATCCCGGGTTCGAATCCCCACGTGGAGGATCGACGCCGAGAAATGACGGGGGTACGTCATGGGTTTCGAGTCCCACCTCAAGATGATGCTGGTTGGCCTGTACACTTCGGCTCTGGCTCTGTATGGAATCTGGACGCCCCCGGTGAATGGCCGGGATCGGAAGTTGACCCTCCGTGGTCCATCCGGGAATCAAGGAGCCTCGGGATTCTCTTCCGGTTCTGAAAATAGGACCGTGCCTCTCTCGCGATGGACCCTCCATCGCGCACCATGGAGCTGGTGGAGCAAGCTCCTCCCCCTCAAGATAGTGCCTCTCCAGTGTGTAAGAAGCGCGCCGCTCCCTTGGGGGAGTGCGCTTCAGAGAGATTTGGAATAGTCCCTTCGAGGTTCTCTTCAGGGGAGGAGGAAACAGGGAACGGCTCCCTTCCGGGAGGTCCCTCCGGACAAGAAATTCCAGGATCGCGGATCCTTTCCGGGTCCCTTTCGGAAAAGAAATGAGGAACGCCCCTGCTCCCTGTGGTGTCCTTCCGGAGAGAAGAAAGACGACTGGATCCTTCGGGTTCCCTCCCAAGCGTGAGCGGAACCAGATCCTCCCTCCGGTGCCTTCCTAGATTCATAGGGTGGTCCCCTCCCAGGATACCCCCTATAACTTGAAGAAGAGCTACACGCACCCCAGGGTAGCGTGGGCAGCGTGAAGGACCTTCGTGGTTCCCCCCCCCCCTCCCAAGGAGGCGAGCGCTTCTCCAGCGCTCCCTGAGGACCAAAAAAGGAAGAAAAAGTGCGGGAAAAAAAAAAGCCGGAACGAAAGCGGAGGAAGCAGAGGAAACCTAAAGGATTCACACCATCCTAGGCCAATGGTCATCCTGTGGAATGGAAGGAAAAAGCCATGAGAGTAAGAAAGTCGAGAACAAGGAGCAGAAGAGCCGGCACCAAACCTCGAAAGACAAGAAAGAAGGAAGGATCCCGGTCCCAGGGCGAGGAACTCAGGGAAGACCAAGAGGGTGTCTGGAGAAGGATGCAGCCAGATCGGAATGCACACGAAAGAGGAACCGTTGGGTCTCATCCAAGAAGCTCTGGAATGCGGTTTACAAGACTCCTAAGTGGGGGACAAGGAGCACAACCAGGGAGAGCTTCGGTGCTTGTAGGAGCTGCATCGGTCTTCAAAAAGGAGCCGAAGAGAGGATGCTGACGAACGGGGAATTTTACTACCAATCATCCGTCAACATCACTGGAGAGGGGTCTTTAGCTCGGAAGTGCGAAGCAAACGTGGGAGGGTGAAGACGTTCCCTCGGGAAGGCAGCGAGACCTCAGAAGAAGGAAAAGAAATCCAGAAGGAAGGTTCGATTTGTTTGTTCCGTTCTTCTTCGCATGCGCGATGTGCCTGCTCTCTGCTTGTCGGACTGGGAGGAGCAGAGCTGTCTCGCCCGCGATCTGCTTTACCAGGAAGATTGGAGCTGACGCCACTGGCGCTGCGCTCCTCTTCATGACGCTTTCACCCACTCCTCGATCTCGGAGTCTTCTTCTGGAAGCGATGATGCAGGACTCGACGAATTGGTCCACCCTGATCGCCACATCTCTTGCCACAGCTCTGTCTGCCCTGAGGGCAAGCGACGATGGCAGCTGCCCACCTGTGAGGTGGGAGGTTTCTGCGAGGTACCTGCGCCGATGCAGGAAAGACGAAGCTCCTTGACGGCTCAGGACGCGCGAGTTGGCGGATACTCCAACTCGCGAGTAGCCACTCTGCGTAACCAAAGGACTCCTTCGGTGGCCGGAACTGTTGCATGTCGCTCCCGAGGAGGTCCCTCTCCAATGTTGGAACACTTCCGTGTTCCCTTTGAGCTGGAGACAGGCTCCGCTGCTGTTTCTGCTTCGGGGACTCTAGTGCAATGAGCACCTGCACCTTCGTTTCCAGGGGGGTTGCATCCCGAACTGTGCCAGGTGCAGCTCAGAGGAGTCGATCCCGCTTGGACTCCGGTGACCTCCGAGAACTGTGCTGACTTCGGGGACCTCATCGACAGGAGGACACCGCCTGTGATCTGCTGTGGCGATTCTTTGTACCCAACGGACTCATGACCGGCGCAGTGATTTCACACCTGGGTGCGCCGGGGAGTTTATTCTCTTATAGGAATCGATGGAGTCGATGGCCCACCAAATCCAATTATTACACTAGAAAGAAGAGGGAGGGGCAGAGAGGTCCATTACGTTCACGAAGGGGAAGGGGGATGAAACGACAACGAAAACAACCATCGCAACGACGTGTTGCATCCGCGCCATCGTCACGGCCCGCTATGTGCTCGAGGCGCAGGGGATGGTCGAACGGTCACCGTAATGGCAGCCACCTGCATGAGGGCAGCTGCAAGGTGGTCTCATTTGGAAGAAGTGTGCTCCGCGTAGGGATGGTGGGCTGGGCCTCCTCGCTGGAGCTCAAGATTCGAAGACTCACCCTCGCGGCGAGACTATGGGCAACGCCCTGGTGTACACCTGCTCGCCTCTTTGCCAAGAGAGCAACCGGCTGTGAGGGGCTGTCTCTGGTCCTCGTGGCCAACCATCCAGTTTGAGACATGGCATCCTTTGGCTCAGAAAGACGGTTGCCTTGGTGGAGAACACTTGGATCTCTTGCCTCCCTGAGAACTGAACTGCCTGACTTTAGGAGTCAGTTTCCGCATGGGGAAAGATCCATGACTCGAGCGAAGTGGAGAACGCTTGCCTGCGCGGATGCAGAACCGCTCAAAAGCCTCTGCAGGAGATCATGTGCAACCCACGCAATCCGCCGTGGGTTTCGTTCCCCCCCCCCCCGGTCCCGGTGCTGTCCCTCTTACAAGATGCAAAGGACAGCGAACTTCCGGCAGTATGCGGCTGCATCCAAGGCAGGAAGAAACTTCTGTGCGCCTGGACAACTCGTCAGCTCACGGATGCTGCAACCCCAAGTGTCTCTTCAAAAGACTTCTACACTGGGGCGAGAGGCTCCCAATCCCTCTGGAGGAGAAGGGGTTCCCAATGTGCTGGAACAGTAGCACTCTTCCCCTCGAGCGGCAGGAGTTGACACTGTTAGTGATGCATTGGGGAATCTCATGCAAAGCGCGCCTTCATCATTGGACACGGGTGTGTGTGGATGCTGATTGTGATAGGAACCTTCTGCTAGACTGTGCCGCCCTCCATCCCCTTTGAGATCGCTTCTCGACGTCCGTAGAAATCCCAGCTGGAGTCCACAGGGACATTTGCAAACGCCTCTTCGTGCATGCCGCCAGCCACGTCCCTTGCAGTGCTCTGCTGTCTTCACGGGATTTTGCGCCGTGGAAGGCCAGAATAGGCCTAAATGGAAGGACGCCATCCACGGAGCGACAATCTTTTTGAAGACCGCCTCTAGATGACCCCACCTAGATAGCTTTCGGACAGAAGTTGTCAGCATCCTGAACGGGATACTGAGGACATCTCTCAGCATCTCTCATCGATCCCATACTCCTCCCCAGTGAAAAAATTCCTCTCAGTTTTTTTTTTTTTTTGTATGTTTCTCTTCCAGCTTTCCTTTCCCTGTCGCTGTGGAAGCTGATCTCACCGATCTACGTACCAGTCATGGCAAGTTCCGAGCACGCGGTGCAACGAAGTGTTTCACCACACTTGAACATTTAAGCGTACTTTCATTAGTTTTTTTTAATAATAAATGCTCCAGCAGAAACCGGGTGAAAAACCTGGAGGAAGTGAAGTAGTAGATCGCTGGCACCCAGCGCCTGTTTTAAAAAGAAGGAATGGCCGACACCGGTAGCCCCTGTCCCCACACTCCTCTTATTTATTCATTTATTGTCCCCTCCCTTCCGTTCCGGACATTGAGAAATCCTGACCTGCGTGTCGATGGGGCCCTCTTTCTGAACTTCGTTTGTCTTCAGTAGGGGACCAGCGTGTTCCCAGCTGGTTTATTTATTTTCTTTTAATGAAAGAAACGCCACGGCGCGACCGGGCGAGAAATCTCAGTCTCCCGCTCGCTGCCAACTGGTCCGCTCGTGCGTTCCTTCAAGCTGCGGAAGAATAAATCTCTTTGAATCATTTCGAGGAGGGATGCAGATGAACCGGGGATTTCTTTCGACGAGGAAAAACGCGGAGCAGCTAAGGAAGCGAGCGAGGTGCATCGGCGAAAGAAGTGCACCTCGTTACTGCATCTGGGAATCCTGAATGTGATGCCAATGCTTATGTCCAAATGTACACGCCAGAATCTCGTGGACCACACGTGTTTGAACCCTGCTGTCCGCAGGTTGTTAATTTCTTGTTTCCTGGAATCCGGAGAGCACTTTGTGCAAAGTGCCGACGGCTAATGATGAAGACGAAGAGACTGGTCCGTTTCCATGTCTCTAGCCTTGCAGCGCTCGCAGCCAGGAGGAAGCGGAATCGAAATCTGTCAATCTGGGCCGAAGTCCAAATCGCGCACTTCGGGATTTTCCCAGTCTTCTTACACAAACGGATGCGGTTGTGTAGTCCGGACCCCTGGGAAGTTGACCCCAGGAGGACGGCAGGAGACCAAAAACAAAACAAGTGTGCGTGACGCGCCTGAAAAAAGAAAGACAAGTGTGGCCAAGATGAACGACGGAGCGATATTCTTGGAGTAGTGCGTTGGGTCTAATGGAAGGCACACCCCTCATCCAGCCACCGCCTTCCCCCCTTCCCTCCCCCAAGCAAATGTGGAATCGGTCTTGAGCAAGGGAGAAGGGGTCGGTCAAAAGTGAAGCTCTGAAATTTCCGTACGGTCGGTGAGTAATCCTTATGCTGGCCCCTCTGCACTGGGAGAACGAAGAGGATCCTGATGCATCCATGTTTTCCGTCTTCAACTGAAATGTCAGGGAAGCTGCACTCGTTGAAGCAACTCGGGTCTCGGCACAGAGCACGAGTAAAGTCCAGATTTGTATCTTCAGCGCCGTGAGACGCTGAAAGTAAAATCCATGTAGGACCTGTCGTTTAGTAGCATTGGTACGTGGAGACTCCCGAAAGATTAGATTCACGATGCTAGTAGTCGTGATAGGAAGAATCTCCATTGCTGGGTCCGTGAAAGCTTCTTTACTGATGGGCAACTCAACCTGACCTCTCAGAGAGCCAATCTTCCTCCAAGGAAAATGTACAGAGCCAGGCTTCTGCATCTCTCATCCCGTGTGACGTGTCGAGATCTCAGCCATGGGAAGAGGGGAGGAGGATTTCCATCCGAACCACATAAAGAACTCGAAATGGCCTTGGAACACTGCGGCAGAACATCGAGGAAGAAGAAGCCTGAAGAGTGGTCCGCATTGCGCTCTCCTCTATTTGTAGATTGGAGTGTCAGATGGATCACACAGGTGTGTAGATCACACCGTGAACGTTGCCGCTAAGCGACGGATGTCATTCAGGGAGCTGCGAGCATGCTGGAAAGGAATCCAAGACTTCTTCGGAACGGTTCCATCCGGACTTTTCAACGGGTTCCATCCGAGGAGATCTCGGGACCTCGGCCCTCCTTCCGGTGCGCGCCCTCCTCGACGAGCCACGCTGCTGCGAGGAGGCAGGCGGAGTCTTCTCGCAACACCTGGGAGCGGCGGATTGGTGGACATGCCTCGAACGGCACCCGGACGGCGCGCCCACCCAGGTAGCCGCAGGCCGGAGTGCTCCCCAGGGACACGAATGGTGCCGGAGACTTCCGGCGTCTCCGGCACGCGCTGACGACCTCCCCGTCCGCCGCCTTGGAAACGTCTGGAACCGATCTCCCTCAGACTCTCATCGGTCCCCTCTCCCACGCTCCGATGCCGCCTTGACCGACCAGAGAACCAGATCTGGACGGCCCTCCGCCGCAGCATGACCCGAAGAGCTCGCGGGCCGCCGACGCCTCCGTTCCTTCTGGCGTCACGCTCGTCTGCCGAGCTTCCCTGCCCTCCTTCAAGAGAGGGAGCGTCCTCCCGTGCGGCCATCGAAAACCCGACCTTCGGCGATATGCCCGCGGACTTCCTACGCGGGGATGCACATGAAACTCCCCCGGAGGCCGCCTTCCTTGCCGGAGAGTCCAGAGCGGATGCTCGCGGTCCCAAGAGAGGCTCTACCCTCCACCACGGACTGGGAGCCACCCTCACTCCGAGAAGCCCGCGGAAGAGAAGGGTCGGTGGTCACACCGCCGGAAGAGGACGTGAGTCCGCGTTCCGGGACGGCGGCGCTGGCCGCTGCCGGAAGTGACCGTCGGTCTCGGCTTGCTGCGGCTTAATCGACGCCTCTCCGTCCGGGAGGAGGCGCCCTCCGCAGCCGGGGCCGACCCGCAGGCGTCTCCGTTCGCTGCTTTTACGCGAGCCGACTGGACTGCGGCCAGCGGACGACCTCGAGTTCTGGATCTCCGGAGCGGGACCCGGAGGCACAGGTGGCGCGCTGGTAGACGCCGGCGAGAGAAGGCTCCTTGCTTTCCGCGGAGCGCTCCCCATCTTCCCGGTCCGACTCGGCGGCAGCTGCGGGGGCGCTGCGAGGAGAACGCGCGCCTCCGCCGCCCGAGGGACGGCGAGCGAGAGGACCCGAGGCCGGCCGGGCGGTAGGTCAGAGCGGCCCTGCCAGCAGGGCGCGAAGACTTCAATCTCCGGACCGCGGGCGATCGCGCGGCCAATTTGTTCGGGAGGAAAATACGGCGTGTTTGAAAAAGACCCGTAAAGGACGCCTTTGTGCCTCTGAGGACCGCTGGGGAGCCGCGGCGGTCCCTCTGCGACGGTCCGGGATCCGAGCCTCAGCAGGGGTCCATAACTCATCCCGAGATATGGGAAGCGGCGCGCTAGAAGACTCCTTCCCCCGCGGGCGCGGCCAGCCCGCCCCTCCTGCCGGCCCTTGCCGAGCGAGCGGCTCCCCGATTTTGAGGTTGAGCACCCTGTGAGTCACGGGGGGGTTGCGGACTTGCGTTTGGAGTGGCGCTAGGACCAGCATCACGGGATCGCCCGCAGCCAAGACGCGTACCATGGGGAGAACACGCGTTTTTTTTTTTCTCTCTCCTCTTTTTGCAAAGCGGGTTGCGCCGCTGGAGGCCGGTGCACTGACAAGAACTGACAGAATTTGCGTGGTCATGCATGTGTCCGTACATCGCAGCGGGCGCAGTTTTATTTTCCACTTACCAGAAATATCGAATGACCGAACGTGAAGTCTGCCCCCCCCCTCCCCTTCCATTTTATCTCCCTGCGTTTGATCGCAGTTTCTTTGTGAGCGCGCGCGCGTGTGCGTGTCGGCAGGGCGAGCGTTGCGTCGGGGCCTTCTCCGCGAAGCATACCGGGTGCGCATGCGTATCGCGCCTGCACAGGGGGGGGAAAAAAAATGGTCTCTTCCTAAAGAGTTCCTTTCCTCCACCCCATCCGCGCCCTCTTTTTTTTTTCTTCTTCTTCTTCTTCTTCTTCCTGTTTTCGTTCGTTCATTCCTCAGCTCTCAGGGTACTTAATCTGCGTCCTTGCTGAAGACGACAGTGGAAGTTCAGACGTCAAGGGATGACGCCAGTCTTCAGAATTTATCCACGGTGTGTGCCGCCGCCGTGTTGCACATTCGTCAAGCAGTCCTTCTTCTAGTAGGTGCCGGCATTTGGAGTTTATTGTACCCCGGAGTGCATCCGAACGTGACGCGTCTGCTCACACACGGCAGGCGTTTTCTTCTGGTTCGCTCCGGCAATCGAAGACTGCTTCGACTGCTGCTTCCTCAAAACACCCAGGGGTCGGGGTTTTTATTGCCTGGGAATCCGTTGCCAAGTGGACGTGAACTCCCGCTCTCTTCGTCACGCGAGGGATGGGCAGACGGGGTCTTCGGGAGAGCTTTGGTACGAGCAGTCCGCATAGTGTACACGCGCTCTGCGTGTAGCTCGCGCGGTAAATAAAATACACCGTGTACTTGAGAAGAGTTGTTCGGCGACTGACGAAGGAGAAAGAAATCTTCTCCTCCTCTGCAAGGACATCAGAAAGGGAAAGGAACCAGCATGATAAGAAAACGGACAAACATGCAAATGAAACGGAAACCGAAATTGCATCCGAAAAGTTCCCTTTTGAAGTCCATTAAAGAGGAGCAATTTACGATCGCAAACTCAGTTTATGGTGACTTAGTTTATTATAGACCGTTTAAAAGGCAGTGTATTCAGAGAGGAATAAAATGACGAGGAGAAAGAATCATTAACTCAGAAGATCAGAAAACAGAAAGGATCGCACGCTGTAAAAGCAAGAAGGTAAAAAAAAAAAAAAAAAATGCTCTTCTTGTGGATGAATCTCCAACGGATTGGTGGTTTGCCAGAACCTGCGGAAAGAAACAAGCATCTGGAAGCGAGGGAGGAGCAATCTCACCCCTCCTCCTCCGACCCATAGCATGCACCTCTTCGGAAGGAGCGAAGGATGCACTTTCGAGAGCGATGGTCCTTGGTAAGAATTTTGTTCCTACGGAAACTCTGGAAAGGATCCGCAGACCCCCCCCCCCCCCCCAAAAAAAAAAAAACAAAAAAAAAATTCACCTGAAATTTCGTTCGCCGGCATAAGCGAGCCCGCCCACATTTATCCTTACCTTTTTTCATCATGAAGTTCTGACGGCTTAATAAATGGGAAACAACTTTGCGCATGGGATTAGCATAAATCCAGTAATGGCGGCATATTCCGAGCTGATTTTTCCGCTCTTTCTACTCTTTTCTGTTTTCGCTTGCCCTTCTCCCCCCACCCACCCACCACCTTTCACCCCACCTCCCCTTCCCCTCGACGACCTGACTTGTTACAAGAAAACACCACCGATCCGTTGCCCAGCGCCCTCGTGGGCTGCAGAGAGCCTGCGGCGCGCGAACAAAAGGATCGTTTTTAATCCCCCGAAATCTTTGCCTGGGCCGCTTCCACCCAGCAAGGCCGTGCTAATTGCCGGGATGGATCCTTGGGTGGGATTTCAGTGGGTAGCGAAGCCACTGGCTCCTGCCCGAGGAGGATCCACAACTGGCCGCAGTACGTTGGCACGGGAACGCTAAGAAGCGACGTGACCCCCAGGAAGAAGTATCCAGGCGCCATCACAAAAACCCAGCTGTTAGCTCCCTACCAAACTGAGGTTCACCCGAAGGACAACAGTTTTTGAAAAGGAAAAAGAGGTGAAATTTTGCCTCTCACCGTAAATGCCAAGTGCTGATGAAAGTCTGTGTTTCTTAGAAGCGTTGGATTCATCAACAAAACCATCTCCTAACCCTTTGAAGTATTTCCTGATTGTCATTGACAAGTCTGGTAGTTTCCGGAATATATTTCCTCTCCATGTATAGTACATTATTTCTTGTGTACGATTCCTATTGACAGCTGTATCAGAAAAACGAATTTCGCCATTTGCCATCGTGTTCGAGTGAAAAGCGAAACGCGGAAGAAGAAAAAAAGTGGAATGGGAAAACGAGGTGCATCGACGACGGCTGCTAATGGGAACGAAGGTGAACAGTTGCCTTACGCTTCTATAAATGGCCGAGGGGTATTAAGGCTCATCCCGCAACGCGACTGCGGCCGGTGGGGGGATCATGGAATCCTCACAGTCAGTCAGCGGATCGTTCGGAGGCCCCACGAAGGGAGAGCTGCAGTCCAGGATCGGTCAGGTCTCAGTGATTTACTCCATCCCCGGAAACGAACACTTACACTTCAAAAGTCCACTTCGTGTCAGCCGCAGATTACTCCATAAACAGAGGAGGAGGAAGGAAGGAAGGAAGGAAGGAAGAGGGGGGGGGGGGAAGGCGTGCTCTCTGAGTGGTAGCTCGCACAGCACGGACGCGCGGGATGGTCCCGTGCGTCAGTGGGATGCATCACTCATCTGACAGCGAGACCTGCAGAGGCTGCCTCACGAGAGAAGAGGGGAGGGGTGGGGAGGGAGGGGGGGGGGGTGGAAACTTGCAAGAGTCCGAAAGGCGGAGCGGCTCATTTGAAGAGCGGGGCTCGCGCGCGATGGAGACGTGCGAGCAGCGGCGAGCGGCGACGAGTGAGCGCGAAACGACGGCGTCCCTCGCCAGCGTGGTGGTTGTTGCGGCAGAGGTCGCGCCGTGACCAGGCGCTGCCGCGGGCGAGCTCTCCGAGAAGCAACAGTTCACGGACGGTTCTGCTGCAGGAAAACTCTGGAGGAAAAAGCAAGAAGGGCAAGAAAAAAAGGGAAAAAAAAGGACATGGTCGTGTTCGTGTGGGGCACAATTTTGCTGTGGATCGTGCCGAGCTGCACGGAGGGTGAAGACGTGCAGCCACAGTGCGAAAAGATCGTAATCCCCATGTGTCAAGGGATGCCTTACAACATGACGAAAATGCCCAACCTAATGGGTCATCAGGACCAGTTTGAAGCAGCCAGAGAGGTAGGCCATCATTTGCATTTCCTTTCCTTTCTGTTCGTATGGTGCCAAGTGCAGCTCTTCCGACCAGATGTGACCGCATGGGAATCATCGTCTGAATAAATTCTGTCCGTATGACCCTCTGCCCCCGTGTGATTCTGAATGCTTCCACTTTCATGCATTGCCTCTCCCTCGTGGTTCCATTTGTCTGATGCTGTCTGTATGATTGAATCCGACGAACCCACCGACGCCATGGCATCCTCATGACAGCAGTGGTAGGGTGGCATCCGGCGGAGCGTTTCACGTGGACGGGGGGCTTCCCTCAAGTCGGCCGGCAGGGGCGGTTCAGAACTCACGCCTTGAACTTCTTCTCATGTCTTCCCTTTCGATTTCCGCAATCGCTGAGGGTTGATTCCCTCTGCGGGTGTTCCATCTCTTGGGAGACCATCTCTGCAAACATTCACAGGAGAAAGAAACATGGCCTGCCGGGTAGGGAGACTGTCCCGATGAGACCCGTCCTGGCCCTCCGCGCCGAATCTCGGATATGACATCAACAGGTGCGCCGTCGGAGATGTCCACGAACCAGGAGGGACTGACTTCTGCCTCCAGCGTCGGAGGCCTGTCACCTAGAGCGAAAATTCCCTGCGAAGGTGTTCCGATCCCGGGAGTTCCCAGCTGCCGGAAAAGTGGTGTGCGGCGGCCTACAGAGCATGTGGATTGTTCTCAGACGCCAACCCCTCCTTTCTCCCCTCCTTCCCCGAGGCGAAGAGGGCGCGCCACGTTGTCTCCCTCTTCCGGTGAGCGGAAACTGGTTGGGCGATTCGTCCAGACAGCGAGGGAGGAAATCATTGCAACGGGTAGCTTAAAGGAAGTTGAAGGAACAGGGGAGGAAGAGTCCGTCCTGTTCTTCTCTCGACCTCTTCGCCTCGTCTCTCTGCACATCCCCGTCGTGTCACAGGAATGAACCGGGAGTCGGCATTTGCCCACTCGGAAGCAGCGCGCGCGAACCCTTCGAAAGATCCCTTCGACCATCAACCATGTAGCATTCCCTTCTTAAGCAAAGCTGTCTCTTCCCGCGGAAGCTCAAGAGGGAGCACCGATTTTCCCAGCCGTTCTCTTGATTCATCCCTTCAATGGGGGCTCCTCCATCCGTTTTCTGCCGGGATTCCTCCCTGCTGGAGAGCAGGACAAGAGTTTCCTAGTCCGTTTAGGGAGGAAGAGCAGCTTTCCGGGAAACCACTCGTCCTTGCAGCTGAGCGAGGGAATTCCCGCGCTTAAATACGGGAGAAACACCACCCGGAGGCTATCAGCTCGTGATCCTGGGATCTTTGGCAACCACGTACATTTCCGGGAAACTTTGCAGGAAATACGAGCTTTTCCAGGACGGCTGCGTGCTGCTTTGACCCCTTTCCTCGGGAAGGTCGTGGAAGAGCGCCCTCTCTGTCCTTTCAGGATCGGCCTTCTTGAGTTAGCTCTGACAATGGGCCTCATGGGTTGGGCGAAGCAAAGGTCAGCAACAAACCCGAGCAACGGGACAGGACCGAAGGTGGGGCATCCCCCTTGAGTCACGGTCCTGAGAACATTCGTCTGGTCACAAAGAGGTTTTCAAGTGGAACTTCGACCATGAGGCAGACAACCTCCTTCACGGATATGCCTGGTTCTAAAGGATTCCTCTTGCAATGTCAGCTGCATTTCCCGCCAACGGAGGACGGGGAGAGGGGGAGAGAAGGTTGATGATTTCACTGAGTTCCTGCCAATTGGGACCGCATTACTTCACTATCTTCCCATTGTACTCAGATCCCTTCCATCGATCCAAGAGGATTTTCATTCCCTTCTGTTCTCCCGTTCCTGAATCTTGATCGAAGGGAAGCTTACCAGTCACTGCAACGCGGAGCATGTGGTTCCGTGTCCTTCTCCGTAACGCTGGCGACACTCTTTTAATTGCTGCCAGGAAGAGAAGTGGGATGTCAGCTATGCAGCTGTCTTGCTGACGGCGAGAACCTCTGTCGATCCGGGTGCTGCCTAGGGCGAGAGACAGCACAGCGAATGCACGTGGCAGCATCCTTTCCGCACAAGGCGTAACGATCTCTCCGATCGCGCAGCCCATCGTTGGTCCATTTGTGATACAGTTATTCCCTTGCATCGCCCGAGCTGGAAAAGGAAAGGAAGCCTTGCTGCTTCGTCATCTTTCATACAGCATCATTATCACGAATCCGAAACATGACGGGGCTGCTCGCACTCAGAAGGTGTGCTGGCAATGAGAAGCAGGAGCGGACCCAGCACTCTCATTGCCAAAGATTAAAGTTACACAGTGTTGTCGGTCTTAGGGGTCAGGTGCGTGCGTGAGCCGGTGCATATTTTTGTCCCTGTGCTCATCCGGGACGGCGGCGAGGATATCGGCAGGCTGGACTGACCGCTACTCAGAAGGGAGCTCTTGTGCGACCTTCTGGTGTAAGGCGGTAGCCTTACTTATTCGTTTCGCTTTCTGTTTTTGAGAAATGGAAAACGAAACAAATTCCCTCTCCAAGGAAGGAAATTCTTCACCTTGAGGACGGTTGATTTGTTACCGCACGAAACGGTTTGGTACGGGTCGTGTTCGAGAGCAGAGCAGCCCTCTTTCTTCTCCATTACTCCCTTAGTGTTTCTCCATCCTGCGAGTGTACTTATCGCCAGTGCATTGCAGTTTCGGGTTTCTGCGAGTTTCCCATCCTGTAGGCTCGTCACCTGGCGATCGTTCGAGTGTTTCCAAGGAGATGGATGGTACATGTTTGGTGCGTGCATGCGTGTCTTCACGCACGTACACCATCCTGAGGCGTTCGCGTGCTCACTTGTTCTCTCAAGCGAAGAGTAAATTCTGTAAGCACGCTAGCTGACGTAGGCGCCAGCGGGCAAGAAATGATTGCGCGAAGGAAAGCGAAAGTGGAACGCGATGCCATGCACGACCCGGCGTTAACTCTGGAGAAGCAACGCTTCGAACGCTCGTTGGACGAGGCGACGATGGCGATAGCGCATCCTCTTCCTCCAGTGGGTCAGGTTGCCAAGAGCGAAGCGGGATGAGCTCGTGCTTCCCCGTCCTCGCGAGGGTGGGCTAGGAGGAGAAGGGGCGAAAGTTTTTTCTCACCCTCTCTTTGTTCTAGATCCAGGAGTTCGCGCCCCTCATCCAGGCAGAATGCAGCGAACACGCGCGGTTCCTCCTGTGCTCTCTGCACGCGCCCATGTGCTCGGAGCAGATCGATGTCCCCATCCCTTCCTGCCGCAGCGTCTGTGAAGGGGTGAGGGAGAGCTGTGCCCCCTTGATGAGGACGTTCCGCTTCCCTTGGCCCGTGATGCTCAACTGCTCCCGCCTCCCCGCTGCCAGGAACGGTCTGTGTATGGTGCTACCCCCCCCTGCTTTCTCGGAAAGAATGCGGGAAGGCGCAGAAGAGCATCCTCTTCTTCCCCCACCTCCTCCTCCCCCTCCATCTTCCGAGAAGACGGTGGAGACGATTCCCCTTCCCTCCCGAGACCTTTCCAAAGGTCTTTCCCCACAAGCCGGTGCGGAATCCTGCCCGGACGCCTCCGTCCAGGAGCGTTCGGCAAGTGGCCGACGAACTGATGATCCTCCGCACCTCTATAGTGATGATGAGCGGTCCTTTGCCCGGCTCTGGACGGCCCTGTGGTCCGGATTGTGCTTCCTGTCCACGTCCTGCACTGTTCTGACGTGCCTCATCGACGGCTCCCGCTTCCGGTATCCGGAGAGACCCATCGTATTCCTGTCCGCGAGCCACGGAGCCTGCTCTCTGAGCTACCTGATCCGCGCCCTCGTCGGAGACGCACGCCACTCCTATGTTCATCCCTGCGAGTCCTCCCAGCCGACCGCTGTGGAAAGCGACCTACTCCTTCCTGACGGCCTCAGCGGTCCCTGGTGCGTCGCTGCGTTCTTCCTCCTCCACTACTTTGGAAATGCATCTCATGTCTGGTGAGCAGCGCACCATGCGCGCCCGGGACGGTGGTCGAATGGGAGCAGGGGAAGAGTTCGTTCCTGCCCTATTCCTCCCATCCTTCCCTGCCCCCATTCCATCCTCAGTGTAGGAAGATGCGGAGGAGAGTGATAACCTCACTGTGCTCGCTCGTGCCCGTCCTTCCTCCTCCGTTCCTTCCTCAGACGGATTGGATGTGTGACAAAGAGGGGTGGGAGAGGCCTTCGGGGTATCCCCGAGAGAGTCAGCCATCCTTATCCTTCGTTCCCTCTCCAGCTCTCCTCCCTCCCCAGGTGGATCGTCCTTTGCATCGCGTGGTACCTCAGCGCCAGCCGCAAGTGGTCCAACGAAGCCATAGAGACCGTCTCCGCCTACTTCCACGCCGCTGCCTGGATCCTGCCAGCGGCGCTCACCTCCATAGCCTTTCTCTCGCGTCGGGCTGCTCACTCCTTTCCTCCCGAGACGCAGCAAGATCTCCTCTCCCCGTGCCCACTAGGACCCTCAGACTCGGGGTTCCTGTTAGGACTGGTGGTCGCTCCCCTGGCCACTTTCTTCGTCGCAGGCTTGGCGTTTGCTGTAGCAGGGCACCTGTCTCTAGTGCGCATCCGGGCCGTGGTAAAGGCCGGTGGCGGGGATGTCGGCAGGTTGGACCGGTTCCTGCTCAGGCGGGGACTATTCTGCTGTCTGTATATGACCTCCGCAGTGCTGGTGCTAGGCTGTCACGCGTATGAGTTCCTTGGGGGCACCAGCGCAGGCCTTGTTCCTTCGGAAGTCATTTTGCTGAAAGTCTTCATGTCCCTCGCCATGGGAACGGCTTCCGCAGCGTGGATCGTTTCTGGGAAGACCTGTAGGTCGTGGGTGGCCTTTTGGTCGGCTATATGGAAGGCGGGAGGACGGAGGAAGAGGAGGAAAGAGGAAGAGGAGAAGAAGATTCCCGGAGGCTCTGCGTACCGTCACGTACCTGGAGGAAGAAGAGTCCCCTGGCCCGGTCGGCCCGCTGCCTTCCACCACCATCACCACCACCACCACCACCATCGGCAGGGGATGCGAGGAGAAGGAACGAAAGTTTGATGACTTGGAGCCTTTGGCAAAGCTGTGGAGCCTCCAGAGGGAGGTCACTGCTGTCCGGGAAGATGTTTGACGGGACTCTCCCGAGCACAGAAGGGAAATGAAGCAGGGGCAAAAGAAAAGTGAAGGAGCCTCTTGCCCATGTCCCTGTTTCGTGACCACTTGGCAAGCAGCGGTCCCCTTGGCTGTTGTGTCTTCCTTTTTTTCCACGCGCCACCTGTTCCGTGGTCGGCGTCATGGAAACGGCGAGCACGCCCTTTTCCGTCGCCCCTCCATGCGAGCGCAGTGCCCGTGAGGAGGACGTGGCTAGCTATCCATTCCAGCTTGCTACGGGTAATCACGGTGCACCTCCTCCTAGTGCTTGCGCATCTGACGGCGACTGAGGCGGAGGGGGGAGAGCGCAGCGAAGAGAGCGCCCTAGACGAGCAATAAAAACAGCTTCGTATTGTCTTCGTTTTCTTTTTCGTTCATTATGTCCCCCCCCCCTCCTTCCTTTAAAGTGCTCAGGCGCACGTTCAAAAAAAAAAAAAAATGAGCGCGCCTCCCTCTCCCGAGTGCTCCATAGACGCACGCATCGTCGGGCATCTCGTCGTCCACAGAATACTCGCGCGAAGGTTCCAGCGTGCGTCAGTTGTGCAGGTGGTCTTCATTGTGCTGGGTGCACCCCGAGCACGCATTGGCATTCGTGGCCCCTGCCCTCCCTCAGCGCTGCAGCTCCCGTCGACAAATGTTCGAGATACAGGGATTTCTGGAGGATGGAAAACCTGCGAGCGGTAGCGATTGCCAAGTCGGAGAAGCAGAGCGATTACCCCTGCAACACGAAACCGGGGAAGGATGGATGGGAGGAGATCGAAATTCCCCTTTCGGACCCACTCCTCATTTGCTTCCCGTTCCTTCACAGTCGCCTTCTGAGCCCCGCGTGACCCCACCCTCGCAGTCGCCGGCAGGCGTTCCTCCATTCTCGAGATGGCCGAGAGAGAGCGGGAAGGCGGCGGCCGAGCTGCCGTCCTGCTCGCAGTCACGCCGCCGCCTCGCCGTCCTCGGCGGGTCGTGCGCCCTTTCATTAAGGGCAGTCCCTCTGCGGGGAGAGGGCGGGCGTTGCCGCCTCCGGGAGCCTGGGAAGCGAGATCTCCCGAACCCCGTCACTGAGGAATGCGCACGTCCCTCCTTCTCCCTTTGTCCTCCTCCTCCTCCTCCTCCTCCTCTAGCGAAGCTTCCTGACCACCGAGGTGCCACTCGAGGTGCCGAGCGAGCGAAGGGAACCACGCGAGCCGTTTCGCCTTCGCACCTGCATCTCCCGCAGGAGTCCGCACTGAAGGAGAGGGCGGGAAGGATCGCATTGGGGATCCTTGCCGACGCGGCCGAAAAGAGTCTGCTCTGGAGGCGTATCCCTTCCAAGGGCATTACTATGAGGAGCATCGGGGAAGGGAGGGACAGTCAGGGAGGCAGAGTTGTGCCGCCCCGACTCGCCCGAGGATGAAAGCAGAAGTGGCTCGTTGGAAACTTCTCAGACTGCGCCTCTGCCAGACTCTTGTCGTAGGCTCCTTCGCTTGGCTTTTGGATCTGGGCGCGTTCGCACGATAGGTAAGCGCGGTACATCAGCCCTACGCGGAGCGAGGTAGGGACGCCCGGAGAAGCGCGCCCAACATCAGCCGCACACGCGCGCTGAATGCAAGAAACTGGCCGAAGAGAAGCCCGGGAGAATGGTCTTTTCGAGGATGGCCCTCACGAGAGGGGTATGTGGGGCGAGAGGTGAGAGAATGCGGCGGCGGCAGAAGAGACCCTTCCTAAGAATGCAATCACGGCGGCGCACATGCGGGGGTGGTTAGTTGAGGGTGTGCGAAGCTGCAAACAAGGGGGGATCCGGTTTCACTTTCGTTCGCAGCCGCCTGCGCGAAGGACCCGTGAAGGAGACGCCGGAGACCCTCCCCTGGAGCGCATCTGTGGCTGCCGCAGTAGAGAGACACCTCTGCCCTGCTACCCTTCCCTGTCGCGCGAGTGGAAGCGAGGGGTGGCATCTCTCGAATGGGATTGAATCCGATGGCCCAGTGGCCTTTGTGCGTGCGCTAACGACGCTCCGTGCGTACACGCGTACGTGCACACCTGTGAGCATGATGCCTGCGCACACCCGCGTACGTACTCCACTGTGGTCACATACTGGTACTCTTCGTGCACGCAAACGGTCGGCAGGTTTCCATGGTGCCGGTGCTGTTCGTGCGCATCGCATTCCGTGAACGCGTTCCCCACACTGCGAGTCGTGCACGTGTACAGAGCAAAGGCGCGCCCACGTGGGCGCAGGAAGACCTGACCCTGGGAAAAGGAAATGTGCGCGAACACGAAATTTCTTGAAAGAGCGCCCGAAAGTGCCTCCGCCAGTGGTGAAGCGAGCGATCAATGAAAATTGATGATCGGAAAGTGACGGGCGTTGGATTCCACACTTGGGTTTCCGGGCTTCTCCGTCTTTGTCGGCGTCAGACAAACCCTTCGTCCTTCGGAAACGCGAGCGACTTCTCGCGCCCAATTCCATCGACAGTCTCGCGCAATAGGTTGTGGAGGAATTTTATTTTAGTCTTCGTTCTTTTCCTTTCTTTCCTCTCTTTTCCTTTTTTTTATTTTTTTTATTTTTTTGCTTTGCGTTTTTGGTACGCACCGGAGAAGTCAAAGGACAAAAACCCGAGCATCGACTCTGCAGAGCACGAATTTATGATCTCCAGATGCGAGGAATTCCCCGAAAGATGTTGCTGCGCAAGAATGATTGTCTAAGTTAATTTGCTGATTGCCCTCGCATTTTGACGCCACCCGTCTTTCTGATCTTTGCCGCTTGGAACCGTTGCTAGGCTTCCGAGAACCGTTTCGCGACTTTTACGACCAGCGTGTGTTGCAACCCTCGCCGGGGAAAACCGACTTTACGGTACACCGACTCCTATTCAAATTAAAGGGAACCCACTTGCACGTTAGGAATCCAGATCCGTAACACTGCTCTCAGGAGGACTCGGGAGATGTGGGTTTCCGAACACTTCCGATGTTCCCGTGGCTCGGAGGAGCGAAGTTCGCGTTTCCGCTCACACTTTCCTCTCGAAGATCTCTTTTTTTCTCTCCTTTCTCTTCTTCCTGCATGCGTGCGTTGGGATACGCTCTGCATGGCGAAAGCGGCTCGGAGGAGGCACTCTGCAGCCTCTTCGAAAAACGGGTTTGCTGAGGATGCTCGAAAACATTCGCCCCACATGGGGAAGGATGCGGCGCGCCAACAATGGAGCACACGCCGTCCGCAGCAGTCTATTAATAGCTCCCGCATTCCGGATCCTGCGTAACAATGGATCCTGCACCTGCGCGTAACAATGGATTCGCGGTTTATAAATAGCCGCGGCGTGCGGGCAACAATGCTCGAAGCCCTTGCCGCATCCCAGGCTCAAGCGGCTCGAATTCATTAGCTCTCTTCCACGGGCAATTAGCTGCTTAACGACGCCAAATTTCGGCAATAATTTCCTGTGAGCGAGCGAACGGGGGAGGAATCTTGAACAAAAGTGAGCTGTTTGCGTGTGAGGATGAGCACGATCGGGGAGGAAGCAGCCTCGGGGATGAGACGAGGCAAAAAGAACTTTCCTCTTTCGGTCTCTGGGCGGAAAGCTCAAAAGGAAAGTCCTCTCTTTCCCACAGATGATCTTCTCCCAGAAACAACGGGAGGAAATAGGTTAATGTTTCACGCCTCTTCGTAGGCGATTGTAAAAAAAAAAAAAAAACCTTTTACTGATAATAAGATGCTAACCCGTCTGCGACGCCATACCCTTCCTTTTCACATTTGCTTTGAATCCATTTTTAGATGCATTCCAGCTGGATGCAAAGGCGACTTCCTTGGGAAAGGGTCCGAGTGTTAGCCATGCTTTTTAAACAAAACAAAAAAAAAATGCATTTCACCCAACTGCAACTCACTGAGATGGTCTGCTAGTTCTTTTGAAGATTGAGGTACACGAAGCTTAACAAGAGGAGCTCTGTAACTAGCTTGGGATTTCCCTGCTTTCGATGTTTCTTTTTTTGCTGCGCCCGCTCGGGGATCAGCTTTCGCGGATGAAAGCTGCTTCCTTCCGAGAATTTCGTTCAATTATCACTGGAAGCTTTCCGGGGCGATGCCTAAACGAAGGGCAGGTTGCGTGATTGCGCGGTCTCAAACATTATGGTGGAAATGTGCCCACGATGGCAACAAAGCTTAGAGCAGTGCGTAGCGGGGGCAAGCCCTACTGCGAGTCAGCAGTTGATGCTAAACTGAGGCTCAAGGCAGATGCGGTCTTCCCCCTCGCCATCCTGCAGTGGAGGCCCTGGAAAAGACAAGCTGCATCATATTGGGCTGGTGGGACAATCAACTCGGAGATCACCTCCTCCCACCCTCGTACGTGCCCGTAATTGGTACTGAAGTCTCCCACGGCGATCGAGGTGATGCTTGGGTGGTGCCCTGGACCATCGCCACCTGTTTCGCGTCGTTCCTGCAGTCAAATCCTAGCAACGGGGAACCCGCGACAAGGATCTGCCGTTCGCCTATGCCTCCTCGGCCGATGCCTGCGCAGCTGGCGGAGGACTTGGCAGTCCGTGGGGACTCGTCGACTCTCAGCGATCAGACAGTTCTAAACACCCTGGTGATAGTCTTGTCGCCTCGGATCCCAACTGACATTCTGCCGCACACGCCGGATGCTTTCCTTTCACCGGTGGCTGAGATCCTGCCAGATGATTCCTGAAATCCCTTCGACTTCTAGGGGAGGCAGCTCCCACCGAGAAATTCATCTTTCCCGTTCGCTGGAAACTCCCAAGCTACGCGGAGGGTGGTCAAGGTCCCTCCGATCCGAAGACAGAGGGAAGCTGCAGCTCCATCAGAAAACGAACGAGCGTGTCCCGGAACGAGGGCCGTCGTGACCCAGCCGCGCTGCCCTGGGGGCGGTTTTCACTGCCCGCTCTCTCGCGCGCAGACGAGTCGCAGCCCGCGAGTGGCAGTTCTGGGCGTCGCCTTGGCGAGCGGCTCCTCGGTCTTCCGGCCGAGATCGAGGCAGAGCAGCTCCCGCGCGGTCTCCCTGGTGGTCGCCGCCGAGCAACGCGGCTGGGAAGAGGGACCGATGCGGATGGCGAGCCGCTTGCCTCCGTCCTTGGCAGACGACTCATTCCCCGGGAACCCGGGAGCTTTCGTTCGTTCAGAGGCGACCGCCGCGGAGGCGGAGAGGCGGGAGAGCCGCAGAAGGAAGGAAAGGGGCGGGGCCTGGATCCAGGGGGGCGCGGTTCTTCGGAGCCACGTTCTCTTCTCCGACCTCTGGCGGCACCGCCACCCTGAAAGACCCGGCGTCCCCGAAGAGGCAGACTCGGGAGCGTGCGGGAGACCCGAAGCGCCTCGTTCCAGGACGTGGAGGTCGGAGGCGCCCCTGCCCTTCGGCTCTCCGCTTTCCTTTCGACCCCTCCGCCACCCTCGGGAGTGCGCGGAGGGGTCGAGGAGCGGGCAGACCCCCTGCGAAGGAACGCCCGAGGCCACGAGCGCCGAACGGAAGAGAGCACCGGAAGAGGTACCAGCCGCCCAGGCGGGTGCGCGCCTCCCCTCCCTCCACCCTTCTCCTCGATCCGCCCTCTCGTCGAGCAGGAGATTCCTCCCTCAAGAAGGGTGGGGAGCGTTTCCGGTCCCGACCTTAAGAGGGGTCCGTCCCTCTGGGAACGGGAATGAGTTCGGGGACCCTCTCCACGACCACGTGCCGCGGTTCGTGCAGGACGGGGAGCAGTACTCGCCACCCATCACAGGCGCCGGAGCGGTGGGGCTGCTTCCCTTCCTCCCTCACAGCGAGCGGCGCGAGTGTCCTCTCCCCAGCGTCATCTATGAAGCGGCAGTCGCACTCGTGCGCGAAGGATGGCGGATCCTTCGCGCACGAGCGCGCCCGCCCCCGTCCGCATGGCTCCTCCTCAGGGTCTCCCGGTCGCCGAGGCCACTTTCCGGTGAGTGAGAAACGCTTGAGCCCTGGAGGCAGAGGCACCGCCCCCGCGGGCAGGGAAGCGACCCAACCTGGGCGGTCCTTCGCAACCACCACTCCTCCTGCTCCTGCCGTAGCCTCTGGGAAGGAGGAGAGGTGGTGGTTGAAGGAGGGCAGGGCATCTCTGCCATCCACCGCTCCCGTCACCCTGATCGAAACCCTCAGGTCCGTTCAGGCGAGAATCCGCAACCCCGCAGGAGCCGAGGAAGCCGCAGGGTTCGCTTCGGGATCTTCAGCTTGATCCGAAGCCGACTCCGCTCCAGGACGGCCTCTCCCGACTGCCCGAGCTCCCGCAGGAAGCCCCTTATGAAGGAAAAGGGTCCTCCCCCTACCCCTTTAGCCCGGAGGGACGAGCGCGTCTCCCGGGAAACGCGCCTCCTGTGGAGGCGATCGTCCCGCGCGGGTGCCCGCGAGGCGATCCACTATCCGGCAGCCCCGGGTTCCTCCTCGACCTTCTCGGGCGAGGCTCTTCCTCTTCCCCTCCCCTCCTTCTCCTGCGCTCCCTCTGGCAGGTGGGAGAAGGGATCGGGGCGCGCGAGTACCCTCGGCAGCCTGCGAATCGCGTGGCGCCCCCTGCCTACAGCCCTTCTGACACGCCGCGAGGGATGGCTTCGCCACCGCGCCTGAGCCTCAGGGCGTGAACTCGACGCGGTCTTCTGTGGGGAAGCGAAACCTCGGCAAGGGCGAGCGGTCGGGCCGCCTCCCTCGCTGCGACTTCGGCTGGTCGACTGAGGAGGACCCTCGAAAGGGCGCCTCAGGAGTCCGTCTTCTCCTCGGGGGCGAGATGCCCTCAGAGCGGAAAGTCCGAACCCTCCCGTGCGCTCTCAGATCGCCTTCCTTCGCCGCCGCCGTGGAGACACGTCACGCTATCCCGGGGCGCTTCCTGAGGGAGGCGTAGGCCAAGCCGCGGAAGTCCGCCTTCAGAGGACTTCGTTCCAGGGATCCACTAGGCCCCGCTCGCCAGGTCAGGAGGCACGCCGGCAGAGGCTCGGCATCCAGAGGGCTCCTGCCGCCGCCTTTCCGCCCGAACACTTCGCGGTCCGAACGCGAGGCGGCACTGGCGGGCGGCCGGCGAGAGCGCCTCCAGCAGGTCAGTTCCGCTCCGATCCGCCTCTCGGGACCGGCGCTGCGAGGTGAGCCGAACGACAGCCGCGGCCTCGCAAACACGCGGTGCTCGACGAGCCCCACGCGAGGCGGCGGTCGCCACGGGCAGCGGGCCGGCAGCATCCGCTGAGGAGCGACGTCGTCGACGGCCCGCTCCTGACGACGGAGTGGCCTGCCGTTCCCGCCTTTCAGGAGGGCGCGTCCCGCGGGAGCAGGAGAGGAGGGGAGGAAAGGGGCCCGCGAGGCGCTGGAGGGTTTGAGGGCATCGGCGCAGCTCTCGGTGGTGGTGGCCAGCGAGCGAACCCTTTTTTTTTGTAAACACAAAAAGGAAGAGGAAAAAGATCCGAGTCCGTTCTGCTTGCAGAATTAACAATTCTGGAAACAACAGAAGGGGTGAAATTATGCAGTGAAATCACCATTCAATGGGAACTCCCGCCATCTTGCACGTGCACCATCAACGGCCTTGGAGGACGTTTGAGGAACTTTATTCAAGGTTCGCTTGAAGACGCTGCTACAGGCGCTCACTTTGGCACCAAGGAGGTTAAAAGAGTAGCAAGACCAGTGCGAGGGCGGAAAGAAAAGAGCGAAGGCAGGAAGACCGCGATGTGCATGCGTTCAGCAGGGGTGAGATTTTGTAGCTCGGCTCCTGGACCAGCTCTTCGATTCCATCGCGGTGGCTGAAGTTTGCAGGAAGCGACTTGGAGCTTAGATTCCTCGCATTCCTCGCGTTTGCAGCGTTTCCCTGAGAGACCCGCGCTAGCTGGGCTTCGAGCGGAAATGTCTTCGCGGAAGAGCAGGCGAGAGTCCGAAACGAACGCATTCCCATCCACCATTCGAGTGGAGACGGACACAAACGAAAGAGGGGCACCAGGAGTCATCCTTGACTGACGGGATGGATGGTAGTTGCTTCTGCTCTTCCTGTGCCCAAGCTCTAAGAGCTTTGCAGGAAAATCTGGGCAGCAACAGTCGTTATCGCAATCTTCAAAAAAAAAAAAGAAACACGGAATGTTTGGAAGGTGTTTCGCAGGATTTGGGTAAAGTTTTCGATTCGGAGCCCTGCACTTCGACCACCCAGAATGAGATGCGACTCGAAAGTTTGTTTTTGCCGAGCCTCCGTTCAACTTCCTTGCCCTCTCTTGTGGCGCAAATGCACGACTTAATTTTCATAAACACACCGATCAAAAATCATATGAATATTCTGCAGTGTGGTCACTCTTGTTCTTTTGCACATTTCACTGGAGTGATGGCAACGTTAGGAAGACTTTTGGACTCTTTGACGGCGCACTCTCTTTGGTGGAAGGTGGGCTAGAAAAGTAGGTGCGGACGCTAACGCTACACTAGGGCTGCTGATAAAGCTGGTAACTCCATGCAAACCAATCACGCCGTAATTGAGCTTCTAACCGCAAAAATGAAAAAAAAAATTATAAAGGGAATGCAGCTTTCCATTGCGGAAATTAAAGCACACCCTACTTTGAATAAGGTCCCAGTCATATGAGCTTCCATACCGTTAGGGATGTTTTACCATCACGAAGCATTTACATGAACGCCTCCCCCACAGGATGCAGTCAGGAGCCTTTCTTTCTCAGATGAAAGGGAGGAAAATCTGAACCCTTCTAAAGAAGAGTTCCTACAAAGCTGAGATTTTAGTATTCCTTAGAAAGCAGTTTTCTTGAAAATTTAGAAAGGAGGTAAAAGAATGCTATCAAATATAACTATGGCTGTAAAGTCAGTATTGGACAGAGAACAGTGATTTGAAAAACGCATTTGAAAGCATTATGTGCACCGCTAGCATAACTCTCAGAAAGGAACACTCGTTTCCCCAAGTCCCACAGGGGGTGGGGTGAATTTATTTTCTTTGATCATTTACTCTAGGTATTCATGCATTCGTTTTCTACAGTTACTTCACTTATATCTCCTGGGATTATCACTGAGGTTCACTACACTTGGGGAACTGGGAGTCGTTTATTCCTGGACGTTGTCCTCAATCCTTCTCAGGATTGTCGGTAGTTCCGGGCCTGTACTCTTCCACAGCTTCTTATGCCGATCTCCTTCTGGATGAGTCCTTTCAGGATTTCCATTGGAGATACGGCGGTCCTGGTGGTCTTCATCTTCCACCACCGCACACGGATGGCGGTGGTGAAGAGGGCGATGGTCATCCTTACCATGGGATTGTAACAGGGAACGTTCCCATTTTCTCGGGAGATGCCTCCTGAAATTCCCATGGTCGATGTGGTGGGCAGCCCGATTATCCTTTTGAGGGTGTGCCACTCTTGTTGCATCGTGGGACAGGTGAAGACGTGGAGTCTTGTATCTTTGTCTCCACATGCTTTGCAGTCTTCATCTGCTCTTCTCCTCCCGTGACACGCTTCATGGTTGTCCCGCACAGGATTCCTCCATGATAAAACATCAGGAGGTTATCCTGTGTATCCGGTGACAAGTCACTCTTCCAGAGCGTCGTTCCGATCGCCAACAGGTGAATCCAGGAAGGCTCGGAGTCCGTTCCTCTCACGCTTGGGGAGGAATCCCCCCCGGACGGGAGGGATCGCACCTCCCACCCTGGTTGTCTCCGAATGGGAACCCCGAAGGAAATCTCCTTCCTCATTCTCTCCGGAGGGACCCCCCGGAGAGGGGTGGTCCTCTCCATTTCAACTTCTCCGAAGGGAACCCGGAAAGGATCCTCTTGTAGGAATTTCTTCTCCGGAGGGAGCCCGCAAGGGAACGGCTCCTGTTCACTCCTCTGAAGAGAACCCCGAAGGGACGCTTCCGAAACTCAGAAGGGGCGCTACAGCTTCCCGCAGGGAATCGCTCTCGCTTGCTTCCTTGTGCACACTCTGTGAAGAGGCGACGACTCGGAGGGTCCATCTGCATCAGGGGAGTCCGCTCCTTTGAACAACTGGAGAGGTGCCTGTGAAGGCTCCTGCTCCATCTTGAAACCGGAGGGGTCTCCCCGGTGAGGGAGGTCTGCTCTCCGTTGCACGACAGGAGGGGGAACTTCCCACTCCTTTATTCCTGGGAGGACCCGAAGGTCGACTCCCATTGTTCCGGCCTTCACCGGAAGGCCGCCGGCTTTTTCCACCGCCGGTGCCACGCCCGAATGATTAGGCCAACCAGCGCCATTGCAGGAGAAACTCGGAACCCAACGGCGAAGTGGCGTCAATTTATCTGCCGCAGTATTTGAATCCGCGACACATGGTGCCACGAGCGGAAGCCTCAGCCACAAAGCCTCCTACGCGGGAAAGGAAACACTCGATACCGACAAGAAGGTGGTTTCCTGCTTTCGACAAGTCCACTCCCCAAGAAAGACTTCTTTTCTGCTTGCAACCGCTCGTGAGAATTTTCTGAAGTCCACGGTTCCTTGGGTCACCTTTGACGAACCCATTTTTGCAAACTTCAAGAACTCCAAGTAATGCTTTGATATAGGCAAATGAACCATGAACAATTTTGAATTAATCTTTCTTTCCTTCGATGCCATATCTACAGAGCCATAAAAACATTTTCCTTGCTTGTATACGCATGTATTGTATTATTATTTTTAAGTAACAAGTTCGAATCGGGAATGAAAAATCAGTTGAAAAAAGTCATGTACATACAGTACATTGCAAAGACTGCTACTTTTAAGCAGTCGTGTCATATGCTATGACACCGTGAACAACTTGCAGGGCGCCAATTACGACGTCTTTCACTCAAGAGCAGCACAGAGAGTCAATCACGGTATTGTACATGTACAGCATGCAATCGGATTATTCTGATGCTTTTCCAAATGGAAAGATTTCCTACCTTTTGACAGTCTTAACCACTTCCTATGTGTTCATGAGTATGTACATACATTTGTACGTAGCTGTCTACAGGTATGAGAGCGACCACCATAAATTTGCACATCTTTTAGGGTTTGCACAATTTCAGATTCCCATGGCTCCCAAATGAGGGGGATTTTCCAAATGACAAATTATGACAAACAAATGAAAAGATCCAGCCATGTCCCAGAATGACTGCATTCCTCATGATTATGTAATGGGTTGCCACTTTTAAGGAAAGTATTTTCAAAGGATAAAATGAAGGATTATGTGGCAAATGCTCTTTGGCAATTCTTGAATGAGAGCGTTGCTTCTAGGAAAAGACTCTTGTGAAAGGTGGTCCACAGGCGTTCACGGTAACTTCTAGCCAGTTTGATCGGGGAGGCTCCCACCCTACCCCCACACCATGCCCCCCCTTTTTTTTTTCTTTTTGGCGTCCCTAATTTTAGTTGCTCCAAGATATGGGAAGAAGAACACAGAGAAAGGAAGCAGCTCAGTTATTTTGAAGTTCCACAAAGTTTCGTTCCCAAAATTCTCGTGGACTCGGGCGGGGGTCCGAAGACCCCGTGCTGAACGGGGCGCGGCAGCCCCTGCGGCGCGCGGGTAGGGAGTGGGGGCGAGCCATGGGAGCTCCCCGACGGGGTCCCACCATCGTGAACCTCTCATCCTTGCTGAAGGACCGGGAGAGCAAACGACTGCGGTTTCAATGCCCGCAGGTGCCGAGTGACAAAGCGTGGCAGGAAACACAGTAAGGAGTGCCCAGAATTCATGCGAATCAGTGGGACTGCTGACTCTGTGTACACGATTTGTGTGATCCTTGTGATCGTACGAATTGGATAGACATCCGTAAGGTGTAGGGTGAATAGGGGTTTGCGTTGGTACAAAAATTCGCGTAAGCCGCAGACATTCCTTGGTGCAGCAAGTGCCACCTTCACTCTTTGGTAGCGTTAATGACTGCGGTGAGAGAATTCGGGAAACCACATACTTGAAAGTTGTGTGAAAATTTTCAGGATACCAAGGATTCTTTCTGGAGGAAGTGTGGGGTTGTAGCCGGTTATGCTACTGGCGGAATCGCCATTTGCGTTTCTCTGCTTTCAGTCCCATTTCTAACGCCGGCTCTACGTAAAATTTGTTTGCCGTTTATTCCAGCCACAAGTGAACAGATTCAAAACGTTTTGAAGCTTATTAGAAGAAACAGGATTGAACCTCCCATAATCGATTTGGGCAGTGGTGATGGTCGAGTTGTGAGTACACATTCTAAGCAATGCCTAGCAATCTGTCAACATTTTGTCCACAACATATGGGTATTCTTTTCACCATTGTGGCAGTATTTCTTTTGATGGAATCTATGCAACACCACCCCTAGTAAATTGCATACGATTGATTTTTCTCCAGGTATTTGCTCTTTCCGCTGCCGGAATGCATACTACAGGAGTTGAGCTGAATTCTTGCCTTTACTTTTACTGCCTTATGCAAAAATTGATTTTTCGTTCCACCAGAAGCAGTTTCTTAAGGAGAAATTTGTGGCATGTTGATCTTTCCAAGTATAAGACAGTAGTTATATTCGGAGTCCCAGAAATGGTAGGCACTCTTGCTTTCTGGCTAATTTTCACATAAGTTTTCTGAGAAATTTTATGATGATGTATAAGAGATTATTTTGCAGATGGAAGTGCTTGAAAAAAAGCTTAATAAAGAGTTATTACCAAATGCATGTGTCATAGCCAGTCGTTCACAGCTCCCAAACTGGCCTGCTGAAGACCAAGAAGGAACTGGCACAAATGTGGCATGGCTTCACCGTAAACTCTATTAACTTGCCAGGACATCATAGTTTCTTGTGGAGATACAATGCTTTTGCTTCACTGGTTTCAGCTCTACAGAACTTGCTGTAAAGAATTTGCAGGGCAGCATATCCATGGATCTGCAATGCAGATATCAAATGACTTGCACCGACAGGTGCAAGTCAAATGAGACTCTGGTAAAGTAAGGTCATGGAAGGCCCAGACGTACAATGCTAAACTAAAAAAACAAAAAACTAGGCCTTGAGCTAACAACAATCATTGCTTTTACTTGCACATTTCTTGCTGGAGTATGAAAGTTCAGCAATTTTTTTTTTTTTTTCCCAATCCACCCTGATGGCACTTCTGCATTAGAAGTGAATGGGTAAATGTTATCTTAGCATGAACTCATGTGCAACTCAAAGTTAAAAACGTTTACATTTGTGCTACTACAACTTTGCCAACATCACAGTCAAAGACTAACACCAATTCAATCACCTCTGAATTCACCACTGAAACAAAAACATAACAACCTGGTGAGCTAATGTGTTGCTAACTGACAACCAGGACAGCCTGAGCAACAGTATTCAACAAAAACAGCTGAAGCAAACGGTGATGCAAACATACCAAAGAAAAGTTTCCTGTTTTTGGCTTTTTTGAATTAGGCAGCCTTTTTTGCCAGATATTGTGTAAGTCTACTGCATGGTTTCCTGATACATGCCAAATTTTAAGAGAGTTGGAAATGACATGCATTCAAAAGAAGGCACAGCAGTCACAACACCGAGTTGCACTATAGATGGTTACTTAATCATCTACATCGCAACTTGGTGTATAGGTAAGTCAAATACTCTATGGTGAACCAAATAAATGGCCCACAATGCATCAGCAAAGCAAGTATCTGACTCAAAAGAGACATTGATATGCAAGAATGTATTTATCACTTGCATGAAAAGAAATGCTACAAATCAAGAACATTTGAATATTTTATCAATGAAAAGGCACAACATGAGTACTCTTTGCACATGAGACATGTTATGTCATCATGAGTTTTACCATATAGCTCATGCTTTATACCCAAGTACATCGAAATATTTTATGTAGAACTGTGATTCTGTACCATCTGTTGCCAGGCCAAATGGAGATTCCAACTTCCATGAATTGAGAAATGAATGTTATAAAATTTTAGAGGCTTCATAAACTTAGGCAGCCATCCTACAGGCTGCATGAAGTGATGCCAATGTGTTAATGCATACCTGTACAGCATCTGGTAAGGTGTATCTAAGACCAACTGATTGGTTGCAATTTCAATAAAGAAGCCAACAGCTGTTAACATTAATCCCACAGCATGAACATATACAAATAACAGCATTGCCTGTTGTTATTTGTGTAACCAAAGCATGATTGCTCAAGTATTCAAATGATTCTGTTTGAGTCCAATATGGTTGTAGACCAAATGTAATCAATTCAAAGAGTGGGAAAATGTAAGCCATGCTGATTACTTTTGTGATCAAAGACTTCAAAATATGGTGATATACACTGCATACTGTGAAATGCCTATAGGCATTAAAGTCAACAATTGTGGATAGCTGAGTCTGATTAATTACCGCTAACAGCTGTTAGATACCTATAAAAGTCTTAATTTTTTGTAGGCTCATGACTAACATATTCTAAAAATTCGACAGATGAAACCATAAAAAATGAGGACCTAATGTGGTGTTTCTGAGATCCAAGAATACATGCTACATCAAAATTTTTGCACAGCTGTTGAATGCACCTGAAAACAATTGCCAAGTCAATGATGAATTGGTGAAATTCAGCTTGCACCATGCTACTAGCCAGCAGAGATTGTTTCTAATGAGAAACATGCATCCTGTAGGCCTTCTTCAATGTTATCAATGACCTGAGTACTAAATTTGTGTGACCTGTTAAAAAGTGCACAAATGGCATGAAAGCTTCTCAATTCTATCCACCTACTTTGGATCATACTGAAGCACCTTTGTCTGGCCAGAGATCGAATTTTTGTAAACAAGCCATCGTTTAAAATATAAAACTTCAAAATGCCAAACAATAAAAAATAACTAGCTTTTCTTATATGCATTAAGAAATGATTGTGAAGCAATTCTAGCTCTGAATCATCAAACCCCAACATTTTAAGTAATTTCATTTATGGAAAATGATGTGGATTTGCATTTACTTTGCCAGCTTCGAGATTAATAAATTTAAAAACGTCTTTGAAATAAATACTATTTTTATGATCAAGGTATGTTTTCTTGCTTGTAAAAAGTGCATAAGCCTTTTAGATGCTTCACACACTCTTCCATGGTTATTTGAGGATGACAATGATTTGCCCTTTTTCATACCCATTTGGTTTGGTTACTGCCACTTGTCAAACGGCGAGTCTGAGGATATCTTCGCGCAGCACGCATCGACTAACACGGGTGCATAACCAAATGTACATGAGGACAAAAGCTCTTCCTGTGGGAAGCTACTAATAGGGAGGAAAACAACTTATGCTTACGCTGCATAGTTAAACCGATATTTCATTACAAGAAGCATTTCACTTCCTTAAACAGATTGCATGTAATAATACCTAACTAAAACTAAAACTAAAACTGCAATAGTAGACAGATGCAAACCACTGTATGGCACTGCGCATCACGTTACCGAAATGAAAATCCATGAATATATATGAATATATGAGAAAACTGAACTCTTTGCAAGCAAAACCAATTACACACGATACTGATTCACACCAAAGTGCCAATCCCTTCTGATGCAGAAGTGCCAAATTGTGAAAGATCAAAAATTGACGAATAAACAGGATCTCTGCACACTGAAACCTTGACAGCCACATTTACAACCTAAATAAAGCTGCTCCCTGTGATATTCTTTAGCAAATCAAGAATTATCTTGTATTCTTTATGGAAAATTTTTTTATATTGTATAACCACAAGTTCAGTGAGAAATTCATTCAAAAGAATTTCAAGAACAATGGATTTGCCTTAAGACAGATTGCTTCTAATAACACTTCCATAAACTGAGATGAATTTAAGTAGCTTCATTCTTCAACTTTGCCGAAAAAAAATTTCCTAGTAATAAGATCAGATGAACTTGTTTTGACGTGTCTGCTCAATTTCGGAAGCCAGAAATCGTTCTCTGTATGGCGATTAAAACAAATAAACGGATTTATTAGCATTTTGTAAATACATAATTGTAGAAGAGGAAATAAAACAAATGAAAGGGAGCTCCAACCAATACCTCCTTCTCTTGTCTCTTCATTTCAACTCTTCCTGAGATTTTCTCAGGTCGTTTCATGACGAGCAGTACTTCCAGGGAAATTTTTATTAAGCAAACGAGAAGCCTGGAGCAACTTCAGACGAGTGTGTTCCAAATTGCCGGAAGGAAAGGGAAGAAAGTTCTCCACAAGCTTGACAGTTTTATGAAACAGCTTCTTCAGTCTGGCGCAGCTGGATGACCCACGTGATGCCCATTACATCAGACAGAAGTACTGGGTGTTTCTGGGGATTATGTCTTTAGTCAGGTATAATCTATGTGTGCTACAGTTCCTTCAGACTCTTCTCATTGACCCTTTCCAGGCTCTGAGAGACCCGAACACGAGACAGACACTCTAAAGGGGAAGAACACAGTCAGGCCTCAGTATTCGTTCTCCTTCCTTTTTCTTGCATCTCCCGAAGACTCTGACTGGTCTTCGAAAAAGCAGATTATGTTTTCGAAGGAGATGGAAGGATCAGTTCGGGTGTGATGACGCGATCTTCTCTTTGAACTACCAGGCCTAGTTGAACACTTAATCTCATCCTACGTATGGAATGACGGTGAGAAGCTTTCATCGAAGTACCGCCATTCACTTGATCTCTCATCTAGGAAGTTGGGAAAGTCAACGTACACATCCTCGGGATCAGTCAACGTGTAGATACTTGTTTGCCACTCTTCTCGGCATGGCCAAGGTCCTTTTTTTTAACTGCGGATAAACATTGATGTGTAAAAAGGTTCATCCTGCTTTCTCAAATATTCCGAGTCCTTGACAAGGGGGCGAGACTCGATCAGTGGGAACTCACAGGCTCCATCTTTTGCCACAGGGAGAGGGCAAATTTCAGGATGCTGGTTGTTTCTCCACCAGCAGTTGCTTGGAGGATTTGGCCGACAATATTTTAAATCCAACTGATTTTCTGAGGAGTTTGTATGCGCCACTAGACTGAAGAGTCTTCCTGAATATTGAAGGTAGTCTCTGGCTTCTCTCGGAGGTGGAGCTTCAAAGTACAGGGAAGCGCTCTTGGTTGTGCTGATGACAAGCCTAACTCCATCGCAGTCTGTCGAGCATCTCCAGATGCATATGTAACCCATCTTCTGAATCCGTCAGCAGAGTCAGATCATCTGCGGATGATAGGAAGATTTCCCTCCAAAGGACTCCAGATTCCTCCTGCCTACTCAAGATGGGCTCCATGGCTACTCTGGGAAGCAGGGAACTCAATGGGCATATCTGCTTGACTTCCCTCAATACTTGTATGCTCTTTGTAGACTGGGATTCGGATTGAACTGCAGTGATTGTATTTGTGTAGATTATCGATTCAAGGCGTTCTCCAGCCCCGCTTCCGTGCGAACACCATGCAGGAATTCGTGCGGCACTGTGGCGAAGGCAAACGTCTATGAATGCCAGGAGCATATCCAGGGATTCTCTTGCATTATCTAGTCTGGATTGCAAACTAAGTTTTGCCCTGGACACCGGTTCCCATCCAAAAGCATTAGTGGCTGGAGATCTGGGAGCTAAAATAGCACTTTTCGAGCACTTCCAACTCATGAGTTGTCTCCATTAGAAGACATATTAAACACGTGTGAATTCCGTGTCTGGGTCAACAGGTATGGCATAAGAAATTCCATAGTAACCGGAGTTTCTGGTTTTTGTATAGGATGCGGGCAACCTCTTTGATTTTAAGGGATGTAAGGTCAACTGGAGGGCAGTATCCTTCCTGCCGATCATAATGCTTATGGGATGTATTAGGTTCGCAGATTTCAAATACATTCTCAAACTATTATTAACATCGAGAGCTGGGATGCAACATTGCTTTATCGGAGCCGAGAATCAACCACAAAATTCAAAAGCTTCATCCAACTTAGTGCACGGTGCTCTTCATGACCTAAATGCTCACTGACATACTCGCTGAGGATCAAGTTGATACTCCTTGTTCATCAAATTTTAATTATTCTCGTTGTTTGCAAGTGCTGTTTAGAAAATGAGGCTCGCACTTTTCCAACATGAAGTACATCTTATTTTTCCACAGATATTTTCATGTTAGAAAACTGACTCACCAAATGCCTTTTCCTCTTAGTCAGCCATGCATTGTTCAAACTTGGCAAGATAAAGAAGTTTCTGCAGAAAACCCATTGCCCCCAAATCTCTAAAACTAACTTGCGCAAAACCTCAAGTTTGGATTTTTAGAAACACGGATCATGTAAAAGAAACAGCTTCTTTTAGAAAGCACTGGAGAAGAATGAATCAATCTTAAGCTTTCGGAAATCTGCGACTTAAACCTTGAAGGCACATCACTTAAAGGAGGATGAAAGTGTACAAAATCGAAAATGAGATTTTCGCAAAAGCAACTGAAATGCTTTTCCTAGCCCTGTCTTTTGAAGCTTGGAGAGAAAAAGTCCAGCATCCGTATTTGCCCTGGTACCAATCCAGGCTCTTACTTCCTTCTCCCTTTTAAGAAAAACAGTTTGAGCACATTGACTGGTGTCACATGTAAGGTCATATAATACCTAAAGAACATTGTGCATCATGTGAAACCTAGTCCGTTTGAAAAGACATTTTAAAACATGAATACACTTGCAGTCATTCTAATTATTCCCATTCTCCTCTTGTGTAAGCACAAATAAACTAAACCACACTCATCCCTACTAAAAGAAAGCATTCATTATTGGTGTTCACAAATTTTAAAGATGAGTTCATCTTGAATTCAGTAAAGATTTACGTACACCTTGTTACTCATAACAGCTATTGTTAAATATGGAATAAACTGTCACTGCAAATTTGCTGGTCAAGTATTGGTACCTATCAATTATGGGTACTGATTCAGTTCTCTTTGGTTCAACAAGAAAAATCACAGCAAACACCAGTACATGTTTTTCTCCCCATGATGTGAAAAATGATGATTTACACACTTCTACAAAGGAAATACTGCTCCAAGTAATTACTTCATGCACGAAAGAAAATATTCAAGACAAGAATAAGCTAAAAGTTAATTTGGCCACAAGTATCAGTTCTCTTGAGATTACATTCACTTAATGCCTCCATAAAAAATATTCTAAATTTTTAAAATCTCTTCTTACATTCCAAATGCACAAGCACAGTATTCTGTTTTCTTTCCTTAGGGTATTTTGATCTTTTTAGACTAATTTTAGTGTCTACTCTCTACTGAATGACATTCACTTCAGTTTTTACCATTAACCTCTGAATTGATGAAATGCAGGAAATGTGAATGCAAAATTATTAGAAAAACAAAACAGTACAGAAGTTAATAAAATATAAAATATATTTTCGAGATGCTCTCAAAGATTACATAAACTGATAAGTCTGATACTTTCTCAGCATAGATACACCATAATAGTGCACAAAAACATTACAAGGAAAACAAATGATTGTGGAAAATCTTATAGTTTACATAATTGTGACTAAACTTACAAATTAAGTAAATACCACTGAAAAATCAAACAAAAGCATTCGGATCATTTTGAACTCTATATTAAGAGCTAAAAAAATCAAATATCTGCATAGGATTTAATAAAACTGCTCCAAATAATAAAGATCTAAAAGTGCAATACAAATCCAACATTTGACAATATGTAAACATACAATAGGATTTTCAACAAATCTGCAGATGTTTTCCATTTAATGATTAACTATTTAGATAAGGATGATATGCTGCAGTCATTGCAGACACACGTTCTCTAGGATTGTAAATTAACATAAGCTGAAGCATCAATGACGATTATTTTCATAAACACATGGTTTCATACTTGCAACAGATCTTGACCTTGATTATCAAGAGTCAATATAGAAGCAATATCCTGTTTTGTCCATTTTGGAAAGGTAGATTTGTAGTCTGGCAGTTTGGTAACTCCTGGCCATATCTGTTCATCGGGAGTACCCAAAGTACGAAACATTCGAAACAACTGATCAATTTCTGAATCACCAGGAAAAAGTGCTTTCAACATTATCTAAAACAAAAAACTGCATGGCAACGCAAAAGATCTTACCATTTCGGCAAATATGCAACCAATGCTCCACACATCTACTGCAGGTGTGTAAAATCGAGTACCCAGTAGGACTTCAGGTGCACGATACCATAATGTAACTACTTCACGTGTATAGGTACGTACAGGTAAGCTAAACACTCTTGCTAAGCCGAAATCCGCGATTTTCAGATTGCCCTTTCTATCAATAAGTAAATTTTGTGGTTTCAGATCCCTGTGCAACACTCGCTGTGCATGACAGAATGCAGTTCCATCCAATAACTGTTTTAAATAACTCTAAAAGTTATACCTAAGAAGCAAAATACCCATAAACCTCTTCAATTTTTACCTTCACTAGTGGTAAAGGGATACCACCAGAAGGAGGAGAGTCCATGAATTTTTTCAAATCCTGATCCAAATACTCAAAGACTAAATACAGTTTTTTCTCTGCATGTACTACATCCAAAAGCTGTACTATATTTGAATGATTAAGCTCTTTGAGGACGGAAATTTCACGGATGGCAGTACTTGGCACTCCTTCAGATTCCCTGAAAGTCTCAACATAACAATTGCTCTTTAATACATGCACAAATTAAAAAAATCAATAATACTCACCACTCAATATAACTTCTAGAAGACACATTCAGAAATGTAACATAGGTACTGATCACTGTGATATGAATTACACTAACATAACAGCAGTGAAGTTCCTATGTCACCTAACTGCAAAAACTATTACTGTAGGTTAGATGCTAAAATGTAAGCTGAATCCCATGGTGCTATGATCTCTTAAAATAGGAACATAACCTCCACAGAATAAAGCTAACATTTTTAACATAAAATGAAACATACATCATGTACCTTGCACTAGTAGATCACAGATAAGAACATGTAGGTACTTGATCTGTGATATGTGTGATTAGCATACCACAGATGTAGTTCCTACAAAATCCTGCCAAATTTTAAAATACGCTTTAATCTAGCATGAAAATGCAAAAACAATTATTATAGATACCCACGCATCCAAACGAATTCTTTTTAACGCAATAATTCGTCCATTAATTCTATCTACGGCTTTGTACACCACACCATATGTTCCTTCACCAATTTTCTCGATTTTCTGAAAACTTTCCATTTGACTGTTCAGCTTTGGTTATTTTTACTGCTTCTCATGGCAACTAAAAATACACAATACTATAACACAAGATAAAAGACATTAAAGTAATTTTTTGATAACATTATTAAATTACATACTTTTATAAGCAGGATTTCAATTTCCTTAGGACAGGGTGTCTGTTTGATTACCATACAAAAATAACATCAAAAAATTTACAACTAGTCACAACACGCTCACATAAACAAATCTGACCATAGCTTCACAATTTTTATAATTACCATGGGTTTAAACAATTTCCTAACCATTTTATCAGAGCGCGTTCCCGCGCTTATCTCTGAGAGATTATTGGTTCCAGTATGACGCATCAGTGTATTGATTCTACAGAATAATTTAAAATAATTTGGTTTTTATCGAATCTCATTAAAGCCAATAAATAGCATTTTTTAAAAATTAGCAGCAGTTATTTAATCAGGATTACTGAACACATCCATCAATACGAATTCACAAATCAAAAGATGGCTGTTTGTTCTGTACATGTTTGTTATTAATTCGTGTAAATTGTTAGTATTTGTCCTTAACATCCTCATTTGCTTTCTTTCGAGTAGCGGAAATTGTGTGTAAAAACAAGTAGACTTGAAATTCAGAAAAAAAGCTGAAAAGCAAATCATATATGCTGCGATATAAAATACTACATACCGAACAGTTTTTAGCAAATACTCTACAATATAATAGAAAAGCATTATTATTATTATTATTCAAAAAAAAAACAGAATTATTCTGATAACTATGAAACGGGGAAAGAATCACATGTTTAAAAGAATCCTACATCATCAGTTACCATAAATGTATAAAAAACAAAATCCAGTTCATCACCAATGAAAACTGTCTTGTGATATTTTCACTAATTAGCACCTCCGTCGTCTAATTAGTAGTAGGAGAAATAGTGATCTGAAGTGCGGATTCTTCGTAGGAATCGTATTTTTTTTCCTTCTTCTTCTCTGCTCCGTACACTACGAGAGTAAAATAACGAGGCTATACAACTCGTCACCTAGGAAACTCGATGGAATTTTTTTTGAAAATTTCAGGGCGCTTTTATCGAAGAAATCAGATTTTAATATTTCAAGCAATTATTCCATAGATTTTCAGTGAATTAATTTTCAAGTACATCTCCCCATTTCCCATTAACGAAGTACTTCCGATAGTCCATTTTTTGACCAATACATGAGGAACATTCATGAATAGATTAACCATGAATAAAATGCTGTCAGCTCACTTAACAGGGACTAAGAATAAAATTCTGATACGAGCCGTCACATGGTTTGAATCTCATTCAAAAGCCCTACAAACTGTAAAAGTAAACTGGTTCATGCAGCTGGATTCAAATTCATGACTTCATGTGCAAATAAATACCTGCAATCACGTGGGGATTTGTGTGTAATTAAACGGTGAATTATGTAAGAGGCACCTCTTACATAATTCCGTTGGTGACTTTTCGTGGCACCATTAACGTGTCAAATTGTGTGAAATTTCAGCTATCTTTTGCACCGGCTGACTCCTTTGCAACCCTTCCCCTCGCCAGGCTCTTAGCTTTTCATTCAGGAGCGAACTTTCCCAAACCGTGGTGCGCTGCACATGGATTCCCTACGGACGTTTCCCGTGGTTACGCCGACTGACTTCGTGGTCGAATGCAGGAAAACCTTTGTTGCATCTTTGTTCCTCGCAGCCACCTCACGGTCGGAAGTGCCGAGCTACTACGCAACAATACAGCAAAGGGTGCCACAAGCACGGCGCGGTTTTCCTAAACCCAAACAGCTTGAGATTTCCACTTTCGAAAAACGGTTCGAATTGCAATTCGGAAGTTACACGTGAATCCACGCGAACTCTCGCCTGCAGTGTTTCAAACGCACTTCGAATTGATGATGACTTTCTCTTTTCTGTAGGTTGGGATGAGAAGTGTTTGGAAACTGACGATGTGTGGATTTTACCTTTTTTCGAAAATTGCTCGTTGACGAATGAAGAACAATTTGCTCTGTTTCACTGTTACTGCCACGAGAACTTTCTTTCAAAAGTTCGAGCAACAGGTCATAGAGCATGCGGCCTTGTTAGCATCTTAATCATGACCGATCGTATCAGCACGCTGTATAAGAGGTGTGTTAAATGAATTAATTACAGGATCTCGTTATAGGGTCAAATAGTTACATTGTTATAGTGAATTGGTGAAACGGAAATTTGATCGGCACCGATTATATCCAAAGTACAGTGTAACGAGGATTTCTGAAAATCCTTTTATAAAGTGCAACGCTGTACGAAAAATGACGGAACAACACAGTGACTGCAATGATTGATTCTGTAGTTTGCATTTTCCGTTTTCGGGCACCCACTCCTCTCCAGGTCAGAAATTATGATTTCCTCTGGAAATTATGATTTCATCAGCATCTTTGATTAGCATGATTATCACGAAGTTCCACCAATAATGGAGGATTCCAGAAGTACACCGTCAGGGTACATTATTAATGATTGATTTACGTGTGTGCCTACATATGCTTGAGCGAGGTGAAGTGGACTGGCCGACCAGTGGAAAATCATCAACGTAATTCGAAAATTAATAATCCATACAATCCTTTTCGGAGTGTACTTCTGAAATCGACGAATGATTCTTTCACAAGTACTTCGTTCCCACCTACTGCGTGAAAAATGGAATCGGGGCTTGTGTTTGGCCTTTCTCACGTTTGCTGTGCCCAAGTGCCATCTTGTCGAAATAACCTTTCGATACAAACATTCGTTTCGTTATGCTTCTCTTCCTCTTCTTCTTCCCCCCCCACCCCCGCCCCCCTCTTGCTCTCGTTTAAAAAAAAAGAATGCGTGGCTTTAAAACACAACTGATGAGCAAATGGCAAACCTTTGCAACTTTGGCACAGCCTCCGTAGGGCACGACTGTTTATTCGTTAGTGAGTAAAGTGTCTTTGTGATTCCCGAAAAGCTTCCAGAAAAAACGTGGTTGGCATTATTTGATGTGTGTCACCGGTGGGAAACAGACCTTCGGTCTATTCTACAAAACCTACGTCCTGATTCTCGATCTATCACAGAGTTCACTGTAGCTAGTTGGCAGATGGATGAGTGAATGTCCGTAATTTGTAGCAACAAACCTGTTTGTATTACCGTCTCTAATGAAGCAGAATCAGATAACGTGATTCCATTCTACTGCATTCTGGCGTTTTGGTGAGAACCTCACCACGGCAGTCAAACTAGCAGCCCTTTGGTGACGAAAAGAGCTGGGGACGCGTTCCTAAGTCGGGTTTGCAAATCAGCGTGGTTACCAAGTGTGCCTAATGTACTGCACCTATTTTTCAGCCGATCCAAATGTTTTCCTGGTTCTGAGGAAACAAAAACATCCAATGAAAATACACACACAAAAAAATCGAAATATGTGGTTATTTCGAAATCGGCTCTATAGATGTGCATGGAATACACGGGCAGATCTGACTACTCATCATTATTTGCTATGCACCTATTGGGAACTACACGGCCATTGCCTGTTAGGAAACCCAAACCAAATTCCAAGCATAACAAGGAAAGCAATCTTGCAGAAGATACGTTGCTAAGACAACCGTGCATCCGATGCTGCGAAACATAATGTGTGAAAGAGTGAGCATTTCTGGAAACTTGAAGGAGATACAGTGGACGCAATTCAATTAGCTTCCTGAACCTGCAGGCCTACCAACCAAAACTAGCAATCGGATTTTAGGAAAGACGATTCGGAGGCAGGAGCAAAAACGCCTGTGGAAAATGCGAAGCCCACTTGACCTGTGTTCACCTGAACACGGATCAGGTTTGCCCGTTGGTCAGATTGGTTCAAACTCCCGTGTTCATTTAAGCTCTGAAAGGTTCCAACCGGAACCGCGTACGTAATCCTTCCTCAGCTTCCAATGAACAAAGGTATCCCCAACAGGGGACGTTAGGAGGTTAGATCCACCCTAAAGATCTCAAGACAGAAGATGAAGTCAATTTGTTTGTAAATTTGCTCGTTATGTATGACAAGGAAAGAAAGCAAGGACTCCAGCATTGGTGTTAATGACTAGTAAAAAGACCTCCCACCGAAAGAGAAATCGGAATCCGATAGCAGCGATGGGACCTTGAGGGCTGATAAGCTATTTTACAACTGGTAAGATAAAGATGCTGAGAGATGGATATATCCTGACAAAGAAAAAAAGGAGATAAAAGGATTGCGAGGATGTTATTTAGTTCCACTCATATGAACGAACATAAAGGAACCATCAGAATTATTGTGATAAGTTACCTATAAGAGCTCATATTTACCTATAGAGGAATCACCTACAAGGGATTCGGGAACCTTCGGAAGATGTTGAAAAGCGTCAATTCCTCTTTAATTTGAGCTTCCACTTCAAAGAATGCTCCAGTATAGTTTTCCGGAGGACATTATTTTTCCATCACGGGAGTTTTCCGTTTTCAAAGCGGCGAGGTCTCCAGTCTGGTCTCTTTCAAAAGATTCATCGTCTGCATCATCTGCTGTAGTATGGCACTGCGTGGAGTAGCAGGAATGAAACGCGGAATGATTACGAAGGCAGGTCCTTGCCAAACACGAAGGTGCTCGCCACCGAACTCCTTGTATTAGGCGGAAGCTTTCTTACGTGTTACTTAGAGACGTAAGAAAAGGATAGAGGGGGGATAGAGGGGTCTGGGAGATAGAAATAAACTATAAATAATGCAGCTGTAAGGTATTTGTTTAGCAAAGACGCCAAAAGGCTAGAGGCTGCTTTTGTAGATTGCGGGTTACGTTGAAGCCAAAGACTCGAGAAGCAAGCACCCAGCATGATCGTGATCTCTTGCAGCTGTCCAGCTCGGAGACTTCAGCAGTGAAAAACTGCCTCAACGTTCCCTACTAGGCAGCTGGATTCGGTAGATGCCGCACTGCACATGGGTTCTTTACTGAAGTCTGGAAAGATTCCAGGATTTGAATTTGAGAGAGAATGGCTCGAGGTGGCACCGTTTGACACAGAGCCTTCAGATCTCTCATCAGAGGGCGTGCGAAGACCGGGGAATCTTGAAATTAGGAATACAGAGTCCCCGTGAGAAGAAAAGCAGCTTTTGCAATGGCATGCCGAAAAATGTGAGAAATCCATTTTAAAATCCGTCTTGAACCAGTCAAAACAGTCCAGCCGATGCCCAGCTTGCATTCCCGTTTGAATGCACCTGTTTAAGATGTACAAAAATTTGGTTAGCGTTCTTATTCGGTCACTCGTTTGTGCTGTTGGAGCAGGCTTTGAGGTCTAATAACTACTGACGAGCACCTTCACTTTCCCCGATTTCTCACATTTTATCTCCTATTTTATAAAGATCAAGTCCAGTTTTTCGAAACAATACACACACACACACGAAGACGTGTAAGTTTTCATCTGTTTCTTCATCTTCGGCTGTAGACGCTTTAGTTCCCTTGCTTGCAACAAACCGCGCAAGAAGGTCCACGACTTACCATCCCTGTTTCTTCTCTCTTAAATCGGATGGGGAGAGTGGTTGTTTGAGCCTTTGCTCAACAGACCGCATTCTTTTGGTTCAAGAGAGTGTGTGCCACCTTCTCGCCCCCTGCACCCACGCCAAAGGCAAAGAAGTTCGCTCCTCTGCCAGTTCACCGTGTGGCGCGACTTTTGATCACTTTCGTGAGTTCCAGCGGGAATTCGCACGGGAATTCCTCACCAGCAAACCCAGGTGAAGTACTTGCAGCTCTCTCCTGTCAAGCTCAAGCCGATATTTCAAAGCTTTCAAATTCGGCATTTTTTCAGCTTCTTCGAAGTTAGCAGGTTCGAGCTCAATAAGCCCCACTGGGGAGCTGTTATTTCTTTATAACAGATTGGGGGTTTGTAGAAGTCTCCTTCAGCGGAAAGACGGAAAGTTGAGTACCAATAAATACACTTTCGATTGGTTTCGAGGTAAATGGGCCTCCAGGAAACTCAAGCGATCGTTCAAGCACCTAGATTGGTGATCCAGGAAATCTTTTAATGGGAACATTCCGCCTTCCTAATTCTCGGGGCTATCCTTTGAGGCTTCCGAATTTCAAAACTGTGCATGAAAAAAAAAAAACACAAAAAATCGCTGAATCCATTCGCCCAAGAAGGCGAATAAGAGAAACCTCATGAGGTCGACAGCAAGGATCTTATGCTTTTGATTTTTTTTTAAAAAAAAAACGTTAGATTTTTGCTCTCCAGCAAACTGCCTCGTTTTCTTCTTTGAAGAGTGATAACTGTTTAGGCGATAAAAAGATACATCCAGTCCCCGGTTCCCATAAATAAGTATCGTTCACGGCCTCTACCAGCGGGTGCATCTTCTGCAGCAACTGCCGATCGAGAACATTCCCCAAAAACCAAATTTCGCGCTTTTCTATCAGGGAAGCTGGTGCTTCGCAGATGAAAAAGGATCCCAATTCGGTCAGGGATGCTTCGTGTTCTGGAAGCAACAAACGCAGAACAGTGGTTAAAGGAATGGGGTTTGGGAGGGGAATGGCCGAGTCTGTTCTGTGGAAACGAAAGTATCGTTGCATGTTCCCCTGTAGGGACGTGCTCTTTTATTTTTGATAATTACGCTTCTGGATGTGGAAAATGGATGTGCAGTTCCGTCTGCAAGCACTCCTTCGTGCGTCTTCGTGTTAATTTCTTGAGCCTTCGACCGGGACTCGCAGCATGAGAAAGAGTTCCAGCACCACCAGCCAAGCCGGGATCGCATTTCTTCCTTCAGATCTCCAAGACAAGAATGTTGCATGGAATTTCCCTACGTCCGCAAGGAGTTTACACGATCTTCGACCTATTTTGCAACTTTCCACAAACGAAGGGAACCTTGAATGGGGAAATCATTCCTACGCGTGTAGCTGCGATTCCCTGCGCTTGTGATGAAATGCATGCGCCCCTATATAATGATGCACAAAGCTGTAAATCGGGTGCAACTGCATATTTTAATTACTCGGGATGTGTCTGAAGTTTGCGTGCGGTCACGTGGGTCCTCTCGCTTTGAATTCCATCCTTTTCGGTCAAAGAGAATGGAAGGAAGGATAAGGTAGGAGGAAGGACCTTGTGTGAGCACAGAAGAGGCACAGAAGATCTCTTGATTGCATTTCCCGGATATCCTTGTTTTCGGTCTCGCCGATCGATAGCGCGAACGAATGGCCTAGTCGTGGATGTTTTATCCAACGTTTCTAAGACAATAAAATGCGGAATCTGCCTCGCCGTTTACAATGGAAAAAGGATCACGTTCCCGTTAGGAAGCCTTATTTCTCATGTTGCACGTTCGCAAGGGTTTTTCTTTCTTTTTTCCCCCCTTCGAATACAAACACACAGTGGGAAGGAAAGTACCCGTGTTCAACCCTACCTGCTGTTGCCCAGGGCGACACGCATCGGACTGCACGTTGGAACTGCGAACTCCACCCGAGCTCCGGCTCGACGATGCCCCCGAGTGACGGGGTGTATTTTTAAGGTTTCCCCCGTCGAGCGAGCAACAATGGAGGATAAAAATATTGTAAATGTATGCCCATTGTTGTATAGGCATGCGCGGGACGCTTCGGTCCGTCGGTGAGGCTGCTTCTGCCTGTCACTCCCGCGCTGTCGTGGAAACGGAAAAATAAAGGGTGAAGAGGGCAGGACGGCGGATCCTTTTTTTTTTTTTTTTGTTCTTCTTTTCCTGCCCAGATGGCGAAACACACGCACGCTGCATCCCTTTTTGCACAGGTCACCCCCGTGGCCTCGCGGCTGCTTTCCGAAAATCGGAAACCTCTGGCGTACAAGAAGCCGTTGCTAGGGCGCCCTTGACTGGGTTGTCTCAGGAAACGGGCGCGAAATCCGCCCCCGCTTCTCCCATAACGCTTCACTGTAGCGGGAAAAGGCCTTTGCCGCATGTCCAGGACACGTGTGTGATTCCCGCGTCTCCCGAGAGGGAGGTTTTTGTTCTTCCTTCCTTACCCCGCCCCCCCTCCCCCTTTTTTTTCCTTTAGGAAGTCTTGATTCGTGTTGGGCCCTTCTGTCCGGTTCAGGAATCTCACTGAGGCTAATAGAAGGCTGAAGCACTGCCAGTGTTGAGCCACAAGGCGAAGGTTCGGGTTAGCAGTGAGATGAATCGAACGCCATCGCCTTTAAATAGAACCCATTGGCTCATCCCGTAAGCAGCGGTTCTGGCAGCTGATTCGATTACTGTGTGCTATTTTGAATTACATTAGTTTGCTTCGAATCTGTGCAGCACACTCTCGACTGCTGCAGCTTTCGCAATGCGGAGATGGAAGAATAGACGGGCAAAGCATTTTTTTTCTTCCTTCTTCCGGGCGCGCAGTCTGCGACGAGTTGCTTCTTCTCATGGAGAAGCAATCGATCCAGTCAGCAGTTGGCCTTTTTGCATGGAGCGCCTGAACAGCCCCCCCCCCCCCCCCATGGACAGCAACTGACATGCCAGTAGCCAATACTGACTGACACTCATCGGAAGCAGGGAAGATCCAACAGAACACTTCAAGTGCACGTGCACGGGCTGCAGCCCTCACATGCGGACGTGAAGGCGAGAAAAAGTATTTGGGAAGAAGCAAATTCGGATCGATAACGAGGATAACGAAAAAAAGAGAAAAAAAAACTTTTTCTGAAACGATATCAGATCGATCACTCGGGTAAGAGCAAACTGCGTGAGCATTACCACTGGTCCAGCCGAACGGACTCTCCCACCACGAGCCTGGTCAATGACAGATTTCCTCGAGATCTCGCGAGCAATGCAGCAGCGATGCAGGAGCTCCGTGCCCCACGCCCCCGAAAACTGTGGGGTTTTCTTTCCATTAGGACAGATTTTTCCGTAGTTCGGACGCACCATCAAGCAGAGCACTTGGGGCGATGATGAGTTCCTTCGCCACCCCCTCGCAAGAGCGTCGACCCAGCACGGCGTGCAGCAGCAGGAGGAGGAGGCTTCCCGCATTTTCCCTGTTTCGGAGGGAACTTCGCCCCGGCGGATGGGATCAGGCTCCACGTGAGCCCGTGCCCTCCGTTTCCAGAGCGAACGCACGTCGCTCCCCGACCACGGAGGGGGTCGGTTGCCGCAGCGCGGATCGCAGAACTCTTCGAGTCGCTGGCAACGGGGTCATCTCGGCCGCTCGCGGACTCGACACCGATCTGCTGCGAGGAGGAGTTCCGTGGACCGTGATCGCCCCATCTGCATGGGAAGGGGAGCTTTTGGTTCTGAACCTGATGAGAGAGATGCTGCGGTTCCGAGACGCAACGGCAGAAGCTAACAATGGGGTGTACAATTAGGATCTGGGAAAGGGGAGAGGTGTGGGGGAGGGGGGAGATATGGACTGCAGTTTTGCTTCCATTCAGTGTGTTTAGGATTCGTACACTCTTTTCGATCATGGAGCGATTTTTTTTTCCAACTGCGCGAGCTGCTCGACCTGCGGGGCAGTGTGCACCGTGGATGGTCGCTCCGGTGTTCCCCACGCGTGAAAGTTCATCAGGTCCTCCCCGAAGAATTGCGGAGTTGCTCCGGAACCGAAGTGGCTGGCCCCACGCTGAAAGGAGGACGTGTGCACAAACACGAAAGACACCTTACTTTCGAAGGGGACTTCGAGACTCGAGCTACGTGTGAAGGTGGTGTGCACACGGACATTCCACGGACGATATCAGCCTGTTACCACGTGATGGGGGTTCAGTATGTCATGAAAAAAAAAAAAAATACCTGATTAGCCTAGCAAAACAAGCGCTGAAGTACGGCGATCGTAAGCTTAACCGAAAATACATTGCCTTGGGCTTTTGCAGTAACTGCAGTAAGATTTTGCGTTCAATCGGCAGCCAATCATCGGCACGCAAAAGTCCTGCTTTTTTAAAACAAATCAAAGCATGGTCCCTATAAAAGACGGCTTGTCTAAACGCGGGTAGAGAACATCGTTAATTACTGGAGAACCATCTCCGGAGAAAAAGGAAAAATAATGCGTGTAAGTACTGTGATTGCCTACGTTTGACGACGATGGTGAGCCCGCGGCTCTCCGGCGTCTTGTGCTTACGCGACTGATGCCACTGTGAGAGACCTGTCTCCGTGATGACCGACTTTCGCGACGAGGAAACGGATCCTGGCTCTGTCAGAAGCCTGCTGTGCCCCGTCGTCGGCAGGACTGGCACCATGGAGAGATGGTGCATCGAAGAGGACGACTACGTGACGATGGTCGAGGCCATCCTCTGCGGAGACGAAAGTAAATTGCTTGCTCCTTTCCCCCCTTTCTCTTGGCCACTCCTCTCTTATGCGCGCGCTCCCGCGGCTCGAGCGGACCACCGCTTCCTTCTCGCGCAAAAATCCTGCGTCCGGGGGTCCTGACGCTCCCCTCCTCAACCTGCGGGTTTCTGCAGAGACGGGCACAACGATGCACTCCCGGTCGCTCCCTTGCCTCGGAGGACCTCGGAGGTTACGGTAGGCGTGAGCAGCGAGGGGAGTGCCTTAGACAGGACCGAAAAGGGAGGAGTGCCCTGTTCTTCGTCTGCAGGCCTCGCCCGCCTCCTCCTGTTATGCCCGCGTGCCCTTTCCCTCTTCTCGCGACCCACTGTGATTCTCCCGTTTGCGGAGGGAGAGACGCCCTGCGAGCTTTCCGTGTCAGAAGAGCGTTCCTTTCCTCCTGCCAATTTTCTTTTGCTTTTCCTTGCTGTAGCTTACCGCAAGCACTGCGACCGGAGCCCGGAAGCAGCCCGTCGCGCGTCGCCTGCCGGCACGTTGGACTCCGACTCGGACGCGGGGGCGGAGGTCTTCTTTGACGACCCAGAGGGCAGGGTCTTGTCGCCCTCCCCAGCGCGACTGGCGCTGGAAGGTTTCGGCGCAGGCGCCAGCGATGACTCTGGGTCGCGGGAGGATGCCGCCTGCTTGAATGCGACTCGCCCCAGGCAGCGGATGGTCTTTGCCGCTGACCGTCCCGTAGGCTTTTCGACTGGAAGACTCATCAGGGGGTGTGGCGGCGGCGGCTACGCTCCGTCCATCAGGTACAGGTCTACCGGGTGGCTCGCGAAGCTGCGTGCTGTCCTCCATGGGCTCCTTGACTACGGGGTGCCCCAGCGGCAACGATCCTTTCGGCTCGCTCGCGGAGCAGCTTCCCCCAAAAGGGTGCGTAGTGCCCCTGCTTCCCGGAGGCAGAGACAGCCCTTCACCGAACAGCAGATCCCAGTCGTTCTTCGAGAATTCCTGCGAACCCGGCTCGCCGACGGCGGTGGCCCACAGCAGGGGGCTCAGCGCGCTCATGGTAAACAAGGATGGGGTTCGCCCTGAGGACACAGGTCATGCATCCCGCAGGGCGAAATGACCATCGACTGCTGCAAGGAAGGCTCGTCTCCCTGCAGCAGCAGGTTGCGACTCCTCCCGCACTCCGCGCCGCCGCTGCCACCCAGGGCCGCCCAGGGCAGGAAGGGCTACGCGTCCTCGTCCTCGTCGTCGTCGTCACCTTTCGACGGCTGCGGCGATCAGGCTGCTGGAGCGGCTACCACCGCTGCCGCCGCCGCCGAGGCGGCGGCGCAGCGTGACGCCTCCGGTACGCCGCGCCTCCTCTCCCTCTCCCGACCCCTTCCTCGCTGCCTACACATCCCGCGGGCAGTTCTGTTCCAGCCCATCTGCACGTGGAAGGGGACTCTGAACTTCAAGAAGAGCAAGATGTCGCGGTACTCGTGCAAGGTGTTCCTGGGAGGGTTGCCCTGGGAGATCTCCGAGCAGGCCCTCGTGGCGGTCTTCCGCCCCTTTGGGCCTCTGCGCATCGAGTGGCCCGGCAAAGAGAACCTCCTGCAGCTGTGCGGGTATGCCTACGCCGTGTTCCAGTCCGAGCAGCAGGTGCATGAGCTCGTCCAGGTCTGCACACACGACTACAGCCACGGGGGCAAGCTCTTCTACAAGGTGCCCACGCGGAGGGGCCACCTAAAAGAGGTAAGCGGGACGAGGCGCGCGCCCGCTCTTTCCCCGCCGCCCCCAACACACCTCACCCCCTTTTTCGTCGGCCCCCTCCTCAAGGCTGTACCCGGCCAGATTCAGGTCATCCCCTGGGCCATCAGCGACAGCAACTACTCGCTGCGGTCAGCGCAGAAGTTGGACCCGAAGAAGACGGTCTTCGTGGGCGCCCTGCACGGCATGCTGACCGCCGAGGCGCTCTCCGTCATCATGAACGACCTGTTCGGAGGCGTCGTCTACGTCGGCATCGACACCGACAAGCACAAATACCCCACCGGCTCCGGGAGGGTGACCTTCAACAACCAGAGGTCGTACGTGATGGCCGTGGCCGTCGGCTTCGTCGAGATCTGCACGCCCCGCTTCACGAAGAAGGCACGGTGATGTTCCGTCCCCTTTTTCCCACCCCAAGTCCCCTTCCTCTTTGCTCCAGCCTCCACCTCCGCCCACCCCCCTTTGCCCGCGCGGTCGTGTGGACAGTGTCCCTTCTCTTGCAGGTGCAGATCGATCCCTTCCTGGAGGACTCCCTGTGCTCCTTCTGCGGCCTCGTCTCAGGGCCTTACTTCTGTAGGGAGCTGACCTGCCTCAAGTACTTCTGCCGCAACTGCTGGCACTGGCAGCACTCGCTGAGCGCCCTCTGCCACCACAGACCCCCCATGACCAGGAACGGAAAACTCCGGTCCCTCTGCAGCAGCAGCAGCAGCAGCTCCTTGCCCTACCTTTCCTTCTGAGGAAAAACGCTGAGTGGACCGCGGCGGAAGCTCAGGAGGTCCTTGACGGCCGGTCTTCGCCGGAAAGGCGGGGTCTATCGCCTTCCCCTACTCTTAGTCACCTCTGCGAGGTGGCGCTTCCCTCCCCCTTCCTTGGAGCCTTATTCTCCCCTCCCTCCGAAGTCGTGTTCTCTCCTTCCAGAAAGTCCGCAGCTGACGGCTTTCTTTTGGTCTTCTTTGTTCCCTTTTTTTCAATTTTTCAATTTTTTTTTTTTTTTTTAAAAAAAAAGACTGGACAACTCTCTGGGGTGTCCTTGCGCCACTCACAAGGAAGCCCCGAGGACTCCCCTGCGACCACGCCTTACTGCTGTGTTTTTATTGGTGAATGATAATTTTAGATTTTGCCCGGAACCCCCGGGCCTCCCGTAGTTCCCCTCTTTCTGTATTTTTTTTTATACGGAAGCGCGTGCGCTGTCTTTTACGGTAGCGAGGAGAGGCGTCCGCTGGCAGCACCTCGCGGCCAAGAAATAAAACATGAAAGCTGCAGCCACGCCTGCGTGCTTTTCCGGGAGGGCAGGGTGGCCGGGCACTGTGCTCTTCTCAGAGTAGCATAATACTCGCTGCCGGTTGTCGGCCTCTGCTCCTACAGCGCGGCGCAGGGTGGCCTTGGCTAAGGGTCATCCTCAGGGGAGAGGCTTTGGACTCCAGCCATCCCACTGGGAAGGTTCCTCTGTGTGGCGGGGATGCGTCCCTGGTTGCGGCCTCAACTTGTCAAGGGCTGGCGGCACTGCGAACGCGTGGAGTCGCTCGCTGGACGCCCGTTGACCTGCACAACCCAAGAGATCGACCGGCAGGGTACCCTCCAGGCGGGAGGCGTTCGGGTGCCTCGTCAAGCCGCGCTCCAGCGCGGCGGTCGGAACCAACGGAGCATCCTGCGAGCCAGCATGCGACTTCCTGTCTCCATCCGGGTAGACGTGGGGCTGGCAACGAATTTTAAATTCCGATTTCCGGTTTTCGAGCGAGGTTGTCCAACCGAACGCGCGCGAAGCGCCATCCAGACGCTCGCTAAGCCCGGCCAATCACGCTGCACGTCGTGGCGCACGTCGCTCGTTTCACGTGCACGCGGTGTAGGCCTGCCTCTCATGCCTACGCCAACGGAAGCCGCCATCTTGATGCAACCGAGGTTTCTAGGGTTACGCCGTGCGACATGCCCGATCATCGTCCGAACCACCTTAGCAAGCTCATATTCCTCACGCAGTACGATCACAGGATCGTGCATCATATTGTACATGAAATGTTGTATTGCCGTTTCTCGAAAGAACGTACCATATAGTCTGCTGTACTATTGTTTGTGAATACTACACACGCTGTACGCCGCATGTTGTGAAGAACGTTACAATTGGCACCCATTGCATTGCATGCCATATGTGCGATAGTATACGTTACGTATTGCTTGTTATCACCGGTTGCGCGTGCACTTAAGGGGCGATGCGATGCCTTACGTGGCGGTAGCACACGACGCTCCAGGCACGCCGCAGGCAGGGCGCCCTTCCCTCATCCGGTGATTGCATCTGCGCCGCCTAATGCGGGGCGCGTCCTCCTGGAGTGCGGCCGGGCTGGGGGTCGAAGAGGTGCAATCACAGGAAAGGGCCCGTTTCCCTTCGGTGCTTCTCCGGTGATTGCAACTCGCCCCCCCGCCTTGCAACTGCCCGCAGCCGTGACCCTACCCCGGCGCGGCTCCGGGTTCCAGCGAGCCTCCCTGCTCTCCCCACGTTTGCATTCGCGCGCCCCGCGAGGTTCCCTCTGTTCGCTTTCCGGCTGCACTCGGCTCCCGGTGGACCAATGTCCCGGGAGCTGCGCTCGGCGCAGCGATGCAGGCCAGACTACATTTCTCCCTTGCCAACACTACGAGGCCCCACCACCCTGACGTCTAAATCGAAAATGGTGTTCGAGTAGTCGCAGGATGTCTAAGGGGACACTCCTCTTTTCGAAAGTGCGCCCTGGGCAGCGAAGCAGATTCGGGAGTACCTCGACTGCCGGAGGTCAAGGAAGTGATGCCGGATGCCGGTGGCAGTCGCTTTACCAGGATCGGAAGCTCCCCCCGGGTTGGCGACTCGCGTCTTCACGGCGCGCGAACCACAGGATATCGCCATCTTGGTTCCGGGAGCAGCCGACCTCAGGCGCGCGGGTGGCGTTTCCCGATGTCAGAGTGCCATCAAACTGCGGGCCTTCGTTTTCGCGGACGCAGACAGAACGCGCACGCGCAGTGGCAGGTTGACCGGCCCAGCAGCAGCGCGTATCGACGCTCATTCGCCTGCTATGGGCCTGAACCTCCAGCCAGCACCGTCGCGCGCCTCCTTGCTTTGGCCACTCCGTTGTCTGGCGACCCTTTGTGCAGCTGGCAGCACTGCTCGGCTCTCCCTGGTGCCAATAGCCGGCATCGAGGACCCGGAAATGCCTCTGGCCTCCATCGGTCGTTTCCCTACGATCGCTGCCGCGGTGAGTGAGGCAGGGAGCGCGGCGTGTGGCGCCCTCGCGGTAGCGCGCCAGACCGAACGAAAAGCGGATGTGCGTGCGGCATCGCCAAACGTGAGTTCCGGTAGGGAAGGAAAGCAGGGGAAGTGACCCCTTGCTCTCACACGCCGTAGCCGTAAGTAAACGAACGGATAGCCTCGGGCTACTTTTGTGGCGACGGCCGTCGATCGACCGACCACGGATCTCGTGCGGCTGCTCCTGCTGTCACTGCTTGTTGCGTACCCGTTTTGCTTGGGATGGTGTGCTTTTTGCGAAGAATTGCCAAAGTACAAGCTCTGCGATGAGGTTACATCTCGCTCAGGAGAAAAAAAGCCGTGGTGCCAAGCGTCGCGGGTTCGAATCCCTTCCAGGGAAGCATGGACGCAGAGAAATGGCGGGGGTGCGTTGTCGTGGGTTTTGATTTCCCCCCCCCACACACACACACACCGTAGGATGACTCTGGTTGGCCGATTCCGGTGCAGCACTGGGGCCCGGGAACCCCTGACAATCCCCTGTTGACTGGCCGGGATTAGAAGTCTTTCCTCCGGGGTCCTTTCAGGATTCGAGAGGCCGGTTCCTTTCGGGATTCAACTCCAGCGTTGGACCCTTTCCAGGTTCAACTCCCTCTCGGGTTGGGAGAAGGAAGCCGTCCGTCGCGTTCCATGGAGCTGCCCCTTGATACCCCCCTCAGGGCATGTCCCTCCAGAGTGCAAGAAGGGCGTGAACCGCGAGTGTCGATACGAGTCACGGATCGCCAACGACCGACTGGCGCGTTGATGACTCATCCGGGTACTTTGGTGTGGCAGAGAGCTCCAGAGCACTGGACGGTCTTCCTCCTCTTCCCAGAATCTCCCTCCTGCCTCCAGGGCCGCTGCAGTGCCATTGAAGTGGATTTTCGCGAGGCGCAGTGCCGAAAGTCCCCTCGGGCAAACGGCGAGGGACCTTTGCCTTGCGGCACAACCCCCTGCGATCCCTCAGAGGAAAGGCCACAGCGATACAGCTGATACGGAGCGCCTCTCCTTCTCTCGAGGTGAGGTGCTCTCTCTGGAGACTCTTTCCGTCGCAAGGTGCTCCCTCCTAGCTCCGAGCAGCGCAAATGTGGGCAAAGGAAAGCAGCCGTTCCTCACATCAGCAGGACGAACAGGGTCGGAGGATCGGATCCCTGGAGGCGACGTCAGCAGCAGCCCCGGAAGGAGGGTACTTTCCGCCCGAGGGACGAGCAAAGGAATGGCCCCGCGGCCGGAAAGAAGGGAGCCTGCGCTCCAGCAGGAACCTCCAGGAGGAACTCTCGGAGTCTGCGCGGGAGAACAAAGTCTCAGCAGCTCCAGAAAGCTTCGCCGACCTCTCCGGCTGCTCCCCGGGAACTCACTCCTCTGAGTAGGGGCCGTTGGAGGGTGCTGCCTTTGGAGTCCTTCTTCCTGCCCAGTCTGAAGGTCACCTTGAAGCGTGCACGCGACCATCGGCAGGTGACTTTGTGGCAAGGAATGTCCGGAACGTCCTGGCACTTCGCTCGCCCACGGACGCTTCCGGTACTTCTGGAAGCGCGGGACTCAGCTGGGCACAGGCGCGGAGCTCCGACGAGTTTCCCTGTTCCCCGCGTTGGAGGCGCTGACGTATCAGCTCCGACCGCCGCGCGCCCTTCCGTGTTGCGCGCGCCAAACGCCGCCAAGGTGAGCAGCTCCCATGCTCCCACCAGGGCGTCCGCGCCGTTTGGGAAGCGGCACGCCTGGGCGACTCCGCAACAGCAGGCGGCGCTCACGTCGCCGGATCCTGCCGCACGCGACTTGGCCTTCCAGGCATCGCAGTCGGCACCCCGGAAGTGCCTGTGGGAGTCACGGTCTCGAGAGGACCTGGGGCAATCCAGGTCGGGTGTAAGCGAGAGAACCGGCACGCGGGAACGCCCTCTGGCGGCAGGAAGACGTGCGGACGAGAAGATCCCATGCGCCCTTTAAGGGACGAAGGCGGGGACCGTGCTTGGGACCTGCGCCCCACCGACGGACACACGAAGGATGGAGGTCATCCGCCCACGAGCGATGCAGCATAGGCGGGCGCGGGAATGGCAGCCACCCGCGCGGATGGTGATAGTGATGCCCGGAGGGATGCATCTCCTGCTCACGGAAAGTACCGTATGTCCATGGTTCGTGCTGGTCTCCTACCTGGCCTGCAGGTGCATCGCTCACCAGGAATGGGGCTGGGCAGGTATGGGGGAGGAGCGGTGGTGGAATGGGCGGTGAGGGCGGCGGAAGGAATGCCTGCGTCCCGCGGTCGACCACTAAGGTCCTCGGGGTTCAGGAAGGACGGATGCCCTCTCCCCTCCTTCCTGCGCGCGCCCGCAGCAGCGCCAAGGCAGAGATCCCCGAGGTGCGGCCCTCGCGCATCTGGATGCTGGGGGAGGCGCAGTCCAGGCGGGACCTCCCTGCCTTCGCCTCCCTGCCTCGGGAGGGCTCCTTGTTTACCCGACGGGGCTGGCGACCATTCGGTCAGCAGCTACTGCAGGTCTTCCTGGATTCCCCTTCCTCATAGCAAGATCTGATCACGGAGGGCGTTGAGCGCACTGCTGGTGGTAGGGAGGCTGTGGGCGCGACCAACGGATGCTCCGGACACCGTCAGTAGAGTGGAGCGATCCCGACCGGAGACCAAAAGTCAGGTGTCCGGCCGGTCACGGGGTGGTGTGAACGTTTCGTTGAGGAGCTCATGAGGTTGGGTGACTACGCTTTCGACGAAGAGACTCGCCTCCGTCCCGCTAGCGGTTCAGCGCGAGTTGGTGTGGACATCCCCTGCGCCGAAGCGCTCGGATTCAGGGAGAGGACCGCCTCTGCTTCCTGCGGCTTTTTTCCTCCTGGTCACGCCGAAAAGGAGAGGACATTTTAAAGAGAACCCACGAGTCGGGAACGCGGTTCCCGAGAAAGAACGAAGAAATTTATCGGGAATGACCAGGCCGACTTTCACGGAAGTCCGGAACGGAAGGGAAAGGTCGTCAAAAGAATAGAAAAAAAAAAAAAAGAGTAGGGGAAGGAGGAAGGTAGGGATCGCAGTCTGGCTTAAATCACGCTTTGCTTCCTAGAAACGTGACTTCTTGACAGCTTTTTCATCCAGGTTTTTCACTCGGATTTTCCGAGGCACGTATTAAAATAACAATGAAAGTCATACCATTAACAAAAGAGTGGTTCTACCACGTGAGTAAAACTTTTCATGACCGGTACGTAGACCGGTGAGGTCCGTTTTCGCAGAGACGCGAAAGGAAGAACCGGAAAAAAATAAACATAAAACACGAGACGTCCTCTGCATCTTGTCCAGGATACTGACAAGTGGTGTTCTCATGTTGCACAGGTGGAGCCATCTGGAGGCAGTCTTCAAGCAGAACCGTTTCCAGTGGACGGCGTCCCTTCCTTGGTAGCCTCTTCTTTCCGCGTTCCAGGCTGCTGCCACGATTCCGCGGACACAGAAGAGAATCACTAGGGACGCGGATGACGGCAGAGCAGCACGCACGAAGAGGCGTCGAAAGATGTCCCTGGGGCCGCCTACCAAGATTTCAAGGATCGTCGAGAGACGCTCCCAAAGGGGTAGGAGGGAGGCGCAGTTCAGTAGAAGGTGCGGGAAGGTCTCCTTCTTCCTGCATCTGTCGCAATTGGCATCCACACTCTCCTGTGTCCAATGGCGCGGGCGCGCTTTGCCTCTGCTTGTCATCCTTGCGCAGGGACCATGCTAATCTTCTCTGTATCGTTCTAATTTTAGTGTATGCACAACCAAAGCGTGTGTCAGGCTGGAGGTGAGGCGAGTGAGTTCTTTTCCTCCAGCCACGAGCCTTCTTCGAGCAGGATCTCACGACGTTTCTTCGGCTGAGCTGCAGCGGAAGGCGAACCCACGACTGTCGCGAGCGACCTCACGGGAATCACGCGGAAGATGGCGCCGATGGACTCGTTCGTCGGCGTCATCTTTTCTTCCTTGCACGCCTCAGGTGATGGGAATGCTCCCCCGCACGCCCTCGATTCTGCCGCTTCTCCTTGCTCGTAGAGAGCTCGTCTCTGCCCTTGACCTCAGAGGGTCTCACTGCAGAGGTCGTGGACACGGCTCTCGACTGAAGGTGTCCAAGGCTGCCTGCCCATTCCTTTTGGACGTGAGAAGCAGAGTTCTTATTGCTCCACAGGTTTCCAGCTAGTTTTGGGCATCGGATCCTTCTCTCATCTTTCTGGAAATCTTGGACCCATTCCTTAGCTCCCACGTCACGTTCCGGAGAGGGTCGAGGGAACCCAAAACGGCCAGCCGTGCTGGGACCCCAAGCACTCTTGCTGTTGCCGTTGGTCGCTTTGCTCCCCCGGGACGTCCTCTCTCGGCTCATACGCAGAATCGGATAAGAAGGTGCCAGCTCACTTTGATACAGGTGGGAAACTGACGGTGGGAACATGCAGGAAGAAGCCATCATCCATTTTGCTTTTTTCTGAAGAAGGCGAGAGGGTCCCCGGGATCTCAGGATGCTGAGTTTCCGAAAGCCGCGCTTGGGATGGAGGACCATCTGGAGCGAGTGGAGCACCGATTGCGCATATCGGAAGCGAGCAGTCTCTCTGATGAGCATGGAAGGCAGGAAAGGGCGTGGCGACTACCGGGACCCGCAACGAAGTGCGCGAGAGGAGTCGCCGGCGATGGCCGACAGAGAGCCGATTCTCCTGGTCTTTCCTAGTTGAAGAATTGCCTACAGAAAGGTGGCGCCATTGAAAGCTCCCCTATTGATCGAGAGGTGGAGTTTTCACGCGCTACCTTACTGGAGGGCTTCCATCTCGAAACTTTACCTATGACGGAACACTTCACAAATCCCGAAATTCTAACGGGATACCTTGGCCGTTTTATAGGTTAGGTAGCTATTCACAATAAATAAATTAAGCAATGAATAAAATAAGAGTGGAGAAAGCAAAACAGATATTTTAATTATGTAAAACAAAAACACATGAAAATAGTAAAATTAACTTAACAACCTTTAAAACATATTAATTTTTATAATTTTTCACGGAACACTTTCTGTGAAGAATTATGAAAATTATGCAAACATAGCTCGGGAAACGCTATCTTGGGGTATTAAATTCTCACGGTTGGGTTGCCACACCTTTCCTACAGGGACTAGTGGCAAGTCTGGAACATCTGGTTATTCCCCTTCCGCGGAGTACATGTGGGTGTGGCTTTGGTTAACGAACCTCGAGGACTGCGACCCTCTTCGTGTAGCCCAGTCTCATCACCATCTCAAAATTCTGCGAAAAGAGCTCGAAAGCTCGACAAGGTGAGATAGCAGCTCTGGCTCTTGCTTTGTCTGGCGGATAATCTTCCTCGGAGTGAAGCTGTCTTCCTTGCATTGACCGTGCGATGCTCTCCTCTCTGAAGTCCGCATCCAGTGTCTGCTCCCCAGAAAGTCTTTGAAGACTCGTCTTCTGCCATCATTCTTACAGAGTGTCATCAGACGTCACTAGGTGGATGGCGCTACCTCTCGTCCACAGAACGTAAGATGAGCTGAATGAGCAGCAAATCCCCTTTAGAGATGACAACGATTCACAGCTTCCAGCCACGGTCTCAGCCCGATCGTCTGCTTAGTAAAACCTCTCCGACAGCATGGGCCTCAAGCGACCTTCTCATTTGCAAGAGTCTTTAAGTCTTTCGGGAGAGTGGGCTTCCCGTCCCCTGAATGGCTCTCATCATGTGTTTCTTACCGGAGACGTTGCTGTCCGCCGATCTCTTTATCTTCTCTCGTGATCCGGAGCACAGAAACGTGTGGGATACTCCGGATAGGAACCCTGATGCGATTGGGCACGTGGGATTGTGAGATTTGCATCTTAAGGCCTCCTTCCAGACCTTTTCCCGATGGTCATGTTGAGCTGGTCCCGAGTGACCCTTATGTGCCATTGTGAGCACTGAGCCCCCCCCCCCCCCTCTTCCAAATTTCTAATCTCGGAAGCGTTGTGTCCCATTGCCAAGGATTGCTACCTTTTGACGTCCTGAACTTCGCCTTCACAAGGAGTGACCTGTGGTCATCTTTAGTGAGGCCAAGCATCCCTCTTGATGTGCGTCTCAGATTCCTGATCTTGAAGGTCAGGATCTTGCATGCCTCCCAGTAGGCACGACAGGGGAAAAAGGAAAAAAAATCGTGCCGTGCCTACTGGGATAAGTGCCATCCCTTCTTACGTGCTTCTTGGCCTCACAATTGTTCACCTGCTGTCTACTAGGCTGCAGATTGCTCAAATGGGAATATTATTTCGATGGTCCACTGAGATGGAGTGTGGCAAATGTAGACAACTGTGAAGCCTCGTCTGCTTTAGCTCATCCTGTTCGTCCTGTATCACTTTTGTACTGTCCCCTCGATTATCTCTGCTCTGAGCTCAGGCACCAGATCAAAGAACCACAGCGCAATTTCCTTCCCGTGTCACGCCCGACGACAGTGACTTTTCCGTACAGCGACCTTCCTCCTTATCTTGAAGCTATCCGAAAGCGTGGGATTCGCGAACTGCGCCTGAAGAAGCTCAAGGTGCAAAATTCGCCCACGGGTTTCTCCAGCTCACGAGCTCTCTCTGTCTTCCTGCAAAAGTAGCGTTTTCTGAATCCCTGTGGAGAGGGCAGCATCAGCTTATCTTCGAATGCGACTTCCACCCGCGTAGCCAGTGTCTCCCGGACGCGTATCCTGGGTGCACTGTACAATGCCGTGGAGTCCAAGAAAAAGTTTCGATCACATACATGGAAAATCGATAAAGGCTTGCCTCCATCTCTCTCCATGAGATGAGATGGCACAAGTGTGGGCCAAGTGTGTGATGTGGTGGTTCTACGACGCAAAAGCAACAGTCTCCGACATTCTTTGGCGTTATGTTCCTCCAGTTGACACGACCACGATTTATCTTCCTGAGTCCAATGGATGAAATGTACCTCCGTGCCCAGCTGCATGAATAAGCAACAGCGCAGGAGGCCTGGGTTCTGCCACGACCGGCGAGGTCACATGTAAGTTCGTTCACAAGACAGAGTTAGCGCTTGTACTGGCGACAAGGCGTCGTGGAGACATGACCTTAATGACCTTTCGTGCTCACGTGCAATATCATAGCCGAGGAGGGAGACTGAGGCGTAAATATTGCTAGTTGAAAAGTTTACCGAATGTCCCGTCTGGGCAGCGTGAAATACCGCTGCCGCGGCCATTTTGTGTGCCCCGAGAGGAGGGCAAGCGACGTTCAAAAGTGAGTGAGCGACCAGCGCAGTACAAAGTGGAAGCACCGAGCCCTCCCGGATCGGCCCACCATCGAGATCCTCAGAAGAAGAGGAAGGAGAAAGCGACAAAGGTGGACGTGGAAGTGGGACCATCCACGCAACAAGAACGGCGGCAGCAGCAGCAGCAGCAGCGAAAGCACCCGTGGCTCCATCGTACGCAAGCGTGGCCGCTTCCGCCCGATCCGCAAAGCCCGTGTCTTTCACGGGGAGCGACGTTATCGTCAGGAGGGTGATCAAGGAGGATTCAGGCCCCTTCAGGAATTCCGGCCCTGAGGTTCATGGGCCGATTGACAAACAACGCGGTGCGAGACATTCACCTCGCGATTCACTGCAAGCACATCAATTTCAAGTTCATCAAAACAACCGTCCCATTCGTCGAAGGATTCTCCCTGTACGCGGACAACCAGGATGTCATCGACGATCTCGTCAAGAATGGAGTTTCCATCAGCGAGAGGACTCCGAGGAAATTCGGAGCATGCGGCCACGACGGTCTACCTGTCAGACCTGCATCCGATGACGGACGTGCAAGCCGTGTTCGCCCGCTTCCGGCAGTACGGCGAGGTCGTGCAACTAGAAGAGAAGGGCTACCACGGAGATACCTTCGGGAGGGAAGCCTTCCTAAAACTCCGGATGTCGAAAGGCGCGAAAATCGCATCTCCTCGTCCGCATCGATAACCATTCGACCAGCAGCAGCGTGGTCTACCGGGAGCAGCCGGACTTCTGCCGCACCTTCACGGCCTTCAGACACAGAGCGGCGGCCTGACCCCACTGCAGGCGCAGGCCACGCGGCAAACCAAGGCACGGGGTGGCTGACCCCGGTGAGTCCCGGGCGGTGCTACTTCTACTGCAAAGCCGGTGGGGCCCACGAGAGGAAGGACTGCCGCAGACACCAAGAGTGGCTAGCTTTCCAAGAGGAGGGAGCGAGGGAAGAGGGAATACCCTGCTGAGGCACCAGAGGAGGTGCAAAGGCCACTCCTCGGCACCCAGGTCCTCCTCGAAAGGCGCCAAATCGGTAGCCGCATCCTGGTGGATCTTCGATCCAACGCCGCCCCAGCCACTGCAACCTCCGAGAAGGAGGTAAAACCCTTTGTTGCCATTTAAATTACAGGGTTTCCTCCTACGGGGGGAGCTCATGTACCAATGAATAGAAGAAGGCGAAGCCGACTTCGGAGATGCAGTGTGCCTAATTTGTTGTTGGATGAACTCTTTATTGTTTTGATGCGTGCAATTACATAGCTTGTTGCAGGGGGCTCTGGACTATCTTTCGCGGATATTGTTTTCGTTCCTTGGGGGTACCTCGCCCCATCTTTATGGCGCTTTCTTTCTTCCGGTGGGAGAAGATGTCTGGATTCCCTGGCTGGCTATTGGTTTTCCTTTTGGCGTGGGCTGCATCTTTATCACTTGATACCGGATATATGTAGCCACCATCCGGTGCCCTATTTCCATCAACTTCTTCCTTGGTATTCCTAGATACTGTAATACTTCTTCGTTACCAGGATCCCATGCTCCCAGAGAGCCGATGATGAACACGTGTACTTTGTTTTGCTTTCCACCTTTTCCAGTTGCATTGCTACGTTCTTGTATTTTCCTTCCGTGCTCTTCCTGGCTGTGCTGAACGCCTCCCTTCCATTTTCGTATGGGCAGCAGACGTCTGGCACGAATACCCGGTTTCCTTTTTTCAGGACCAGATCTGGTTTTAGGGTGGAAGTTGTTCCTGGAACTCTCTGGTTTCTTGATGCAGGCAAGACTCTGCTTTGTTTCATCTACTGAGGCCTTCCTGATTACTTCTTGAATCGTCTCGTGGCGTGCCATGGTCAGTGAAACGTGTTTCTTGCATCCATTTGACACGTGAGACAGCGTTTCGTCCTCTGTCCCACGACCCCGATATATGCGTTCTTCTGGTTATTTTGTTGGCTCAGAGTTGATTGCTGTATGGAGCACGGGGAAGGATCCTGCTTGTTGTAGCTGTTGGTGACTATGAATCATTGGGCATACCATGGATATAGCCCTGGAGGACATCCCTCCAGGGGCTTGATGACTAGCATTGCAGTTTGAGTTTATCAGTGTGGATCCAAACATCCAAGCCGTTCAAGGTGCGGAGAGCGAGAATCCCTCCCACACCTCTTAGAGGACTGTGTTGCCCTTTGGGGACGCTTTGCAGCGACTCTTGTAATCCCCGGCAGAAACTCCAGGGACGCGATGCGACTCCTTTTTGTGCGGGACGCCCTGCAGCCAACCGCAGCCCTTGCAGCACTTTGCTGCCTTCGTGGAATCGTGGCGGCAAGGAGCGATGCCAACCAAAGATCCAACGACAGAAACGGCATCCACTTTCTCTTCGTTTTTTACGGATAGCGGCCGGATGGCCCCACCTGCACATCTCCATGAAACAGGACCTTGCCGGCATCCTCCAAAGGATGCAGAGGACCGCCCCCTGTAGGGTGCGATTCCTTCCCGCATTCCCACCCTCAGAATTGTTTTATTTTTGTTTTGTTTACTTTTCTTTTTGTTTGGCCTCTTTTCTCTGCTGTCATGGTGGACCTCACCGGTCTGTGAACCGGTAACACGGCAGGGTATCTACAGAAAGGACGTGGCTGCCAACAATCCAATCACAAAAATTGTAAATGTTCATTTATTTTAAATAAACGCCCCGGCGAACCCAGATGAAAACTTCAATAGGTGAGGATGAAGGCTCAGTGTTGTTATGCTGGGAAGCAGCTGATCAAGGGTGGCGTATCCTGGATTCTGCTATTTCCAGGGGGGAGGGGCCCTGCGTTAAGGGGGCCGTAGAAGGCACACGGGATCCGACACGCACTTGGGGGGGGCAAAGGGGGGTCGCTTGGCGCAGGCATGGGGTTTGCAGAAGGAGGGTTGATCGTGAACAGTCGCTTCACCCGTGGCATCATCGTAGGCAATGAGGTTGTCAGCATCTGTCAGGTCATCGGGAAGATCCACATCAGCATGGGGTCTTGTGGGCCATGTCGGGAGGAGATGTGGTTTCGACGACGGAGGAAAATCTTTATTACTTTAAAAGATACAGGGTTGCTCCTTTGGAGGGAGCTCGTATACAAAATGGACGGAAACAAGACCGATATTGCCTGTTCACAGTATCCAATAGCATCATTCGCGAGTTGAATGTTCGAGGATTCTGGATCTCTTTTGACGGGACGTCACTCATGGTCGTGGTACGTTTCGTCCGTTGATCCGGGGGGACGCACCAGTTGTAGCACTTGAGAAGATCTCTTCGAAAAAGCTGGAGTAGGGGTTCTGCTAATCGGCGACTCCTCCATTTGCAGAGGGCCGCGGAAGGCAAACAGGAAGCGGCACGGGTCGTGGAGGTTCTCACTTTTCGAGGGGGTTCACTAATGGGTGGAAGATCGAATTCTTCAGGGCGATCGTCACTAGCTGCATCCTCGTACTAAGGTTGTCATCTTCCACAACCTTCTTTTGCACGCGGTTCAGTGTTGTCGACTCCGCTGCAAGATGTTCTGGAACATAGTGAGGGAACGGGGCTGAAAACCGCATGCGCAGGCTGCACAAGTGAAGCACTGAGCGTGGGGTTGGGATTAGGGCTAGCTGGACGGAGAGGGTCGAGATCTGTCGGGGGGAGGATGAGGCATCCAGAGCCTTGGTGAATAGTTGGTACTTGATGTGTTTCGCGTAGATGTCTCTGGATACTCTTATGACGGCCGCGATCACCCTGTCCCTAAGCGACCTTAGGGACAAGCGAGAGTGGCTTCGCGCGCGGCTCGAGTATGCCCAGTCTGACAAGGACTTCATCGTCCCTTGGGTTCCAGGCTCGCAATGTGCCGATGATGAATGCAACCACGTAGACCGTCCTGCCGGAGTTGCGGAAACACTGGGCAACTAGAACAGACTTTTTGACTGTTTCTGCCCGCGCAACTCTGAAGGAGTTTCGACGGTTCTCATAGGGGATAGCAACATCGATAATGGCAGCCTGGGAGTCGTCATAGACAACAAGGTGGGCTCGGCGGAGGGAGGAGTTTGAATCGCCCACTTGTTGGCCGGTTTCAAGTCTGAGCCAAGCTTCGGCCAGTTCCTTGAGGACTAAGTTGTGGCTCTCAGTTATGGAACTTCCAAGGTAGTATTTGCAGTGGGCGAGTACGTAACAGAGAGATTCCTTAGTGCATCTTCTGCATCTCCCAGAGAATCCGGGGCGCTTCATGCTCCCACTGAGTGGCAGTAAGTTCAGCCGCGCTCCATGGATTGGATGAATCTCCAGTCTGAAAAACGGAGAAGCTAACATCACTGCAGAAAGCTGTAAGAGGCAGGATGCAGGGAGACACAGTCCATGATTCGACCCTGATCAGGCTTGCTGAGCAGAGTAGATGTTCTGCCCATCCGCTGCATCGAGCGAACCGTTCTGGCCATTTGCCGACGCTGGTAGCAGGTGATCCGTTCGCCAAGGATTAAAATGTCAATGGAGTCATCCTGGACGGACCAGGACAGCAGGAACCTTTTGGAGGCTTGCTGCACTGCTGACCAGAAGCTCCCGGAGTCGTCAGAAGGGACATTAAAAGGGGGGCCACAGTCACCATTCAGGAAGCAAGCAATAATAATGTTTGTTGGGGAGAGCGGGATTTGCACCTCACCACTCACCTAAGGAACTGCGCGCGAGTTCACCACCATTGGGTCAGGTAGGACAAGAGCTTGAAAGTGGAGTCCATGCACATGATGGAGTTCTCTTCCTGGAGGACGGGACATCCTATGCTTCCAACAGGAGCAGCTATATAAAGCTACTCCGTGGAAGTGGCTTGAAGGAGAGTAAGCATTTGAGATTTCAGTGCTTTCTTAATGACGTTGTCCAGCCGCTTCCAAAAGCTGAGGGGGCTTGAGGTGCAATCGAAGAGAATGGGTGAGGGAGGAAAAAAAAAAAAGACCTTGAGAGCATCTAATTTCTGCCAAGGGGTCAGGGCAGAGTCGAGAAACCGTTCCAAGTTCCAAAGCATTTCCCCTTCCCCAACATCCGATAGCAGGGCGTCGGACTCTACTGGTTTGCCCAGATACTCGTAGGCTTCCTTGTCCAGGAGTGCGGTTGTCGATCTCTCGCCGATGTCGCGCTTCAGGCGTCCGTTGATTAAAATTTTCTGCTCGATGTGCGCGTCGATCAGCGGCTCTCACGGTGTGGATCGTGACGCCGGTCGCGGACGGGATGGCCTATATAACGTCAAAATCGACGTTCTTCCGGTGCGGCGCATTGTGAATGTCTTTAGCATTTGCGACTCTGAGAGTTCCTTTCGCACACGTAGTGTTTGCAATGTCACCATCGGTGGGCTGGAGGGCGGTTCACTCGCTCGGCTGACATCCATGATCTTCTGGAAGATAGCTGTACATCCAGGCAGTCCCTGCCGCATTTCCTGATTCCAATTTCTCGCTTTATGAGTCCTTGTAATGTGTTGATGGGGGGGGAGGGGGGGCTGTAGCTCCCATATTCCTCATCATTGCCCTTCTCATCACGACGCTCTTGACGAAGAGGACGATAATGGTCCGAAGGATGGGATTATGACGCGGAGTATTTGCGTTCCCTTCGAACAATCCCGCTAAGATGCACACTGTTGTGGTCCTCTGCCAGGCCGATCACCGCCTTCATCGTGCTCCAGCCCTGGCGCAGCGTCGGGCAGATGAGAACGTGGAGCTGGGTTTCCCTGCTGCCACGCGTTTTGCCGAGCTCGTCTTGGATGTTACCAGACCAGTGTGCTGTCCTGCTCCCACTCAGTATGTGTCCGTGGTAAAACAGGAGGAGGTCGTCCTGAGTGCCTGGTGAAAGGTCTCTCCTGAAGACTGTGGTTCCAACCGCCTGCAGGTTCACCATGCGGGTCCCGTAGCGGTTGGCAGCGCTGTTCAGGACGTCTTCTTCCTCTGGGTAGCTGTCCTTCATTACGTCGCAGATGTTGGCTTCGGTGGTCAGGATCCAAGAGTTGGATGCCTGATGTTTCCAAAGTTCTCTCGTCTTGCAAGTGTGTCTGCCTCTCATGCATTGCGCGTAGCGAAACAGTCGCATCTCGTGGACGTTGCCACTGGTTGCAAACTGTTCGCAGTCGCGGATGGTCGTTGCTGGCCTCTGAAATATCCTCTTCCAAGTCTCCCTGGGTACCAGTACAAAGTACGGGATAACCATGGCCAGTTCTTTGTTCCACAACTCCTTGCTTCGAGGCATGATGTTGAAGCGGTGTTTGGCCACCAGTGTCTGCATCTTTTTTCACGTATGGTCAATGTTGCCCCAGTCCCCGTGTTTGCATATGAGCGCCAACATCAGGCCATTCGAGTGGTTGACCAACCTCTAATAAGCCCTGCGGGCTGCATAAGACCACTGTTCCAAATCGACAGTGAGTTGTTGCGCGTCCATGTGGTCGATGGCCCGGAGCGGCAACTTCATCCCGATTCCACCTTCCTCTTGCGAGAGGCACAGCAACTTGAGTCTGACTTGCGGCACGCCAGATTATCTTCCTTTGCAACTTCTCCACTTCCTCTCTCGTCTTCTTGTCCATTCGGCGGAAGGCGACCCCGAAGAGCACCTTGGGAAGGAGCACGACGTTTCACAAGTTGGCCCTCCGCTTCATGCAAAATCCGACTCTGGCGTACTTGGCTGCTTCTCGTGTTTTCCCCTGGGTTTCTGTCCACAGCAGCTGCGACGACGAAGCATCTCCCATGTGGATGCCCAGGTAGTTCACTTTTTCCACCACTCGGAATCCCTCCTCTGTTAGAATGGAGAGATTCAGGATTCCGATGGGCAACAGATGGTTTTTTGGGGCGTTGATTTTCAATCCCAATCCTCTCTTCATGGACTCGACTACACCGAAGAACGCACGCTTGTCCGTCTCGTCCTTCAAGAAGAAGACTTTTCAAGAAGAAAAGCAGATGGTCCTCATACGGCCAGGTGAGTGAATATGCTCTCGTACACGATGATTCCTTCCAGGAGGCCACTTCGCTCTATCAAGGATGACACCACCTCCATGTACAGCACAAGCAGCATCGGTCTCAGAGTGTCTCCTTGCCGGATTCTCCTTACCATCCGAATGGTATCTGTGTCTCGTGCGTTGATCGTGATCTTGCAATGTTGTTCCTTTAATGTCAGTCCGATGTAGTCGCTGAAGTATCCTGGATAGCCCAGTTACTGCAGTATCTTCAGCAACATGCCGTGGTCAGCGCTGTCGAAGGCCTTCTCCATATCCGTGAAACCCAGCACCAGGTCATCGCCGACGTAGTCACTGTAACCGATGATGGCCAGAGCACACTTCACGTCGTCGGACATGTGGCGGCCGGGCACCCCGCTCGTCTGAACAGGAAGGCAACGGTCGCTGCAACGACTCGCTCAAGCGGTTGACCCAGATCTTCGTCAACCCATTGGCGTCGGTGTTTAGGATGGAAATAAGCCGCAATTGGGAGATCTGCGAAAGGTCACCTCCCTTCGGCAGCAGTCGCATCCTGCTTCTGTAGAACGAAGCCGGGAGCTTCCCTTCTCGGATGCAAAGCGTCAGCTCGTGGAACAGGCGCCGATAGTACGAGATGGGCACGCTGTCGGAGCCTGATTCCACGTCCGTGCACATTCCGGAGAATGCTGTCTTCACTTCCTCCAGGGAAATGTCTTGTTCCATTCGCTGCTGCTGTTGCGGGGAGCGTCGTTTCTGCGGGAGCGCAGAATGACGTCCTGCCTTCGCACGATAGGTCTTCTCGCCGTCAGAAGTGGGAGGAGTGGTGTTGGTGGAAGGCCTCCACGATCCCTTCCAACATGTGACGTATCATGTCTTATGCCCGAGTCGGAGGCCGTCTGGCTGCGGTCTCCGCTCTTGGCACCAACAAGTACTGCAGGTTCGAATACTCCGAAATGAATCGACTCCGAGAGCGTCGTGGGTTCGAGTTCTTCCCGCAAGATGACTCTGGTTGGCCTCTATTGCTTCGGCACTGGTAGCGGTTAAAACCAGATGCTCCCGATGAGGACCGGGACAAATGGGAGTCGACCTTCGGCCCCTTCCTGGAATCAAGAAGTTGTTGCGGAGGGAGTTCTTCCCCTCCTATTGTGAAGGAGCGGACCCCATTCCGGGGGGGCACTCCGCTCCTTACTGATGGAGTAGGTGTGTCGCCACCACCTCTCCAAACAGTGCAGAGAAGCTCACCGATCCCTTCGGAGAAGCAGCTCCCTTCTGAATTTCGGAAGTGTCCCTTCGGGATTCTCTTCAGAGGAGGAAACAGGAGTGGTTCCCTTGCGGGTTCCCTCCCTAGTTATCACCCGGTCATGCCGGGGTGTTTATTGATTTCAATGAACTTGCCACTTCCGTGATACGAGGCCACACTACGGCCAACCCAACAGTGGACCTTTCCGGTCGCCGATACGCAGACCTCGGGGGTCACTTCGGCAGCGGAGGGGGATGGGAGAAAACGAAAATGAAAAAAAAAAGAATAAATAAAAATAAATAAGAACAGTTGGGAGGGGCGGGAAGGGATCACTGCCCGCTGGAGGGACTCCAGGACCCGTTCCAGGATGCCGGTAAGGTCCGTCCGGATAATTCCCAGGTGGAGTCATCTTGCCGCTATCCGCAGGAAGCGAGCTGCGAACTGGGTAGTGGCCCTTTCCTTTGTTCTTCTGTCGGCTTCGCTCCATGCCGCCACAATACCGCGGATGCAGCAAAGTGCTTCTGGGGCTGCGGCTGGCTGCAGGACGTCCCGCACGAAAAGAAGGCCCTGGAGGCCGTAAAACGTCCCTGGAGGGCTGCCAACCGGCATCCGGACTGCTAGCAGGTGCAGGAGGGATTCCTGTTCCCCGCAGCTGAGACAGTCCGGGCTCTCCCTCCTCAGCTTCTAGTGGTCTCGGCGCGCGTTGCAGGGGAAGTCCAGTGCAGTAGCAGAAGCTCCGACCCCTGCCACTTCGGTTGGAATGCCGAGCAGCAGCTCGCCCCAGCGCTGTTCTCGTAGAGGGACGCTCGGGTTCGCTGCATCTGCCAGCTGTCCCGTGGTCCAACCACTTATCAATCGCTGCCTGCCTGCAATTTCGCAGTAGGCTTCCCACCGCGGTTTTTGGCTGCTGCCTAGTGCCCTCCTCAAAAAAAGCAGCCTTGCAACGAGGGAGGTCGTCTCTGCCAACATGTTCCTCCAGAACACTCCTGGACCTTCCGGAGTGAGCAGCGGGAGTAGTTGCCGAGTCGCAGGTAATTCCACCTCTCACTTTCCCTCTCATTAATCTTCGCCGATTGTTGCCTCCATCCAGGCGCTAGAGTTGGCGGGCAGCAGGTCATCTAGTCATTCTCCTTCGCCAGGGTGACGACTCAGGAGAAGACGGCATCTTCGCAACTTGGGTCGCGAGCACGAGAGGAAAGACTCGAGTCCTTCCGTCTCGACCTCACGGCTAACGAAGAGATGTACCGGAACGCACCATGAGGTGCGTTCCGGTACATGAGGTACACGCACCATGAGGTGCCATCTCAGCGAAGACAAGGGTCTTCGCTGCGATGGCCATGGTTCTCCAAAGCAGCTGTATCTTCATCTGCTTTAGCGTCAGGAGGCCGAGACCGCCGTCCCGACGCGGAGCGCGGAAGTCCGACAGCGGGACTCAGGGCCACCCGTTTCCCCACAGAGCGATGCTCAGGAAGTGCTTTGTCCGCTTTTTCATCTCGGGAAGACAGGGCAAACAAAAAGTAGGGGGCGTAGGAGAGGAGCAGCAAGCGTGTTCCAGATCGTGGCCCGTTCTGGCAAGTGAAACTTGCCCCCAGGAACGGACCGATAGCGGCCTCTGCCTTCTAGAGGTAGCTGGACCACGCCTCCGCTAAAGAATATTCCCCTAACGGCACACCGAGGTACTTAAAGTACCAGACCGTAAAGATTCCCATGCGAATCCACTCAGACCGTCTAGCCCATGTCGCACCAGCCGCCACTGCCGACAATTTCTCCCTGTTCACCCTAAGTCCTGTCCCGCCGCTCAATAACTCAAAGAAGCGCTCGAGCGCTGATGCCGGGGCGGACATGGGGAGCAGGGGCAGAAGATCGTTGGCATACGACAACACGGCAGGCCTTTTCGGACACGAGCTCGGCAGGGTTTCCAGAGTCTTTTTGTATGCTCTCAGCACCAACTCGAAGTAGGTGCTAAAGAGCAGGGGGCTGAGGCTGTCACCCTGCCTTATGCTGCAGCGTACGCTGTACGTGTGTCGACCACTGAAAAGAAGGTTAAATAGCGCGAAGCACCCGCAGGAGTGCAAATAAGCCAGGAAGGCCGCCGGGAGTTCCATGCGTTCCAAGAGCTCCAGGAAGAGTTTATAGTCGACGCAGTCAAAAGCTTTCTACGCGATAAGGATGCCATTCAGGGCGCCGCGAAATTCCTGAGGAGGGCGTCGCGATGGCCCCACCTGGATCCGCGAGAACAAGAAGAGCTTGCCGACATTCTGAGAAGGATGCAACGGCCCCAGCAGCAACAGTGATCCCTTCCTGTACCCTCCCTGTCCTGTACCTTTTGTTTAGTTTTTCCCCCTTCCCCTGCTGCCTTGGTGGACCGTACCGGTCTGAGAACCGGTGACCTGGCAGGCTCTGTGTTTCTTCGTGCGTATGTCTTGTTCTTGTTTCTTCCACTGACGTCTTTGTTAAAGTTTATTTTTAAATAAACGCCCCGGAGAAATCCGAGTGAAAATCAAAAGCTTTGTGCAAATCGACTGCGACCGCAAGAACTCCCGACGCGTCCATCCCTCCTTGGCCTTCCCCTCCCTGGTCAGAGGAGAATTTAGGTTTCCCTAGACCCATCTGTGCATCGCGCTGTTGCAAGTGCCACTACGTGCTGACGAAGAACAGGTTGGCGTCCATGGTCCGTCCGGGAACAGCGTAAGTCTGCTCCGGACTGGCCACGGGTTTGGCCACCCGTCCCATTCTCTTCTCCCACAGTTTGGCAAGCAACTTTGCGCCCGCATTCACTACTGTGATGGGACACCAGTTGCCACCAGTTACTGATCGGAACCATTCGGAAACATCCTCTCGTTCGCGGATCAGCATGCACAGTTTGTGCACCAGGAGTACCAGTTCTGCCGCGAAGCATTGGTAAAACTCCGCAGGCAGACCGTCTTCCCCTACCGTGCCGTTTTCATGGAAACACTGAGACTTCAGTTCAGTGGAAGTGTGGTTGGATTGCCTTCGGAAGGCAATCTGGTTCCGTTCCGGAGCGGGCCTCCGTTTGAAACACCTTCGTTGCTCCCCTCCTCCGCCCCCTCTTTTTTCTTTGTCCGCCCCCTATTCGGCCAAGCTCCAGGCGAGACGCCTGTTGAGGAACGCTTTGTGGGGACCCGCGAGAACCAGGATACGCCTCGAAGACTTGGCGGCTCCATCTCGGGATGCCAGTTTAGGCATCCTAACGTTGGACAGGATCGGGCTGCAAGTGCAGCTCCAGATGCTGGCACTTTGTGCCAAACTATGGTCGACTCCGTGGTGTCCTCCCGCGCGCCTGCTACTGCGGCGCTGCACCGGCAGCGAAGGACTGCTACTTTCGTCGCTGCCCCATACCGAGCGCGTCACGAGAGGCTTCGGCTTCCCCCTGAGACTGCTTTACAGGCTCTGTAAGCCCATTCTTGAATCCCCTGCTGCCCAACGAACTTTAACGCTTGGCGGCAGAAAGCGTTATGGTCCTGGGCAAGGCATCGGGTAGTGTGGCTAATTAAACTTCGTTGCGTGCACCTTTCCCCCTATCTTCCGTTGGAGGATGTGATGCGAGATCAGGGCAAGTTGGACCAGCCTGGCCGCCATACCCCTCACCGCAGCGCTGTCTGCCCTAAAGGCAAGAGACGACAGTTGCCTACAGGCAAGAAGGGAGGTCGCCTGCACGATCGCAGGAGCAGTCCGACCCATGGGCAGATGGAGAAGTAGCGAGCTGGGAGACACCGCCACGCCTCACAATTGTTCGAAGAGACTCCTTCGGTGGAGAGAACTCCTAAGTGTGCCCCCCGAAGAACTTGTGGTCCTTCCTTCGTGCATGGACACTTCTGTGTTTCCCCTTCCATAGTATCAGGGTGTGATCTTGCTGGTGCATTGGGGCTTTGATTGCAGCCAGCGTAGCAACATTGTTTCCGGGGGAGTTGCCTCCCCCAGCTGTAGAAGGTGCGGAGCAGCGGAAACGCTCCCGCATCTGCAATTCAACTGCGCTGCCCTCCAAGGACTGTGGCGGAGCCTGCCTTCAGCTCTCCTGCACCTGAGGAACACCGCAAGGATTTTTATGCGCCGCTTCTTCACGAGAGGCGTCCTCTTGTTAGGTTTGGTCATCGCGACGACCTGTTACATCCGCGCCATCGTTACAGCCCGACGCTAGTTGGAGACTCGGGAGATCCCTCGAGAGGCCACCGCAATCGCCGACGTCAACATGACGACGGCCAGGTAGCCTCATCTTCCAGAAGACGTAAGGAAGAAGATCTCCGGCATCCAACGCCGGTTCTGAAAGAAAGGAACGGCCGAAGCCAAAGATTCCTGTCCCCTCCCCCCCCCCCATATCTTCTTGTTTTTATTTATTGTCCCCTTCCTCCCATTCCGGACTCTCAGTATGCCCGATCTACGTGTTGGGAAGTCCTCCCCTGGAACTTCTATTCCCTTTGCCTGGGAACTATGTTCCCAGATGATGTGCATTTTAAATAAACGTCCCGTCGCAACAGGGTAAGAAAGGAACCGTTTTCATGGAACTGAGTTTTGCGATTTGATCTCCTTTTTTTTCTTTTCTTTTCTGCTTCTCGCTTTTCATCTGCTGCCATCCAGCCTCCTGGCCGCTCTCCTCGCCGCTTTCAACAGTGTTTGTTTTGCTCGGAGCGGCAGCCTCTGCTGGTGCTGCAGAAGAAGCGTAGCTCGCAGCGATTTTTTTCTTTTTTCCGCGCGCTTCTTGCTTCTTTTCGCAGCCGCGATGCGGACGGTGATTTCAGAGCACACTTTTGTCGTGTGTCCCATCGTTTAAACACCTCACACTGCATTTTGGGGCACCTTTGTTTCAGGTATTCCGAAGTGTGGCAGTGCCCGCAGCATTTGGGTTTCCCCACGTACCACAGGTCCAACGGTTCTCCGGCGACTTGCAGTTTGTGGGGCAGCCCACAAACTGCAAGACCTCGTGAGAAGTGATCCGCTCTGCAGCAAGGCCCCCCGGAAGCCCGTTGGGTTCCACGAGAGGAGAGGGTTTCGTCTACATCGCGTCTACCGTGCCGTACTTTCCTAATTCGCTACAGACGGCCTCCTTGATCATCTGCAGCGTTATTTCTAGAAGATGGACCACCACCGAGCGGTTCAGCATGATCAGGAGCAGCTTCCTGCTCCCCGTCACAACGTGGGTCCTTAGCCGTCGTTGAGCAAGGTCTGCCTCCTTGCAGACTACCTCAATATACTCAACCCCACTGCGGATGATCATCACAAGAAGCTCCTTTTGTTTGATGCAGTGAGCGTACATTACATTCGAGGAGGCGCGCGCTTTCCGGACTATATAAATTGCTTACCTTGTAGGGGAGGATTGAGTTATAGTTCTCCTCAATGTAGACTTGTTGTTCCTCCATGCCCGCCGGCAATGGGACTGCGGCCACGGCGTTCCATGCCCTCGATGGCACGAGGGGCGATTTCGTGGGGGAAGACTGCGAGATCCATTGACTCTGGTGGCGATTCCCATTCACTGGTGGTGAAGTCAGGCATCGCTGCTTTCGCCACCATCGAATTCACACAGGTCACTTAAAAGTAAAAACAATCGACGCACCAGCCGCGGAGCGAAGGAAAAACATCTGAAATCGTTGACAGCTCGATGAACCCATTGTAAAGAACGTTTTCTCATCAGCCACCCTGGAAATTTTCTATGGATAAGGAGGTCGCGTCTTGGACCTCAGGATGGCGTGGTCCGGTCGTGGTGGAAGTGTACGGACCACATGGAAACAAGGTTGCCTTGGTGGCTCTGTGAGATCCGCTCAAAGGCAGGGCGGCACCGAAGGACGTGATCCTCCTGCTGGGTGACCTGAACAACTACCTCGAACCGAAGCGCGACCTAGATGTGAAGGCTATCAACATGTACTGACGGAAGAGCTCCAGTGGATGCGGGTGGACTCCACTGCCATCGACTACTTCCTGCACTCTCACACCATCACGAACTACATGAACGGGCTCCGGGGCTGTCATCGACCTCTCGGATCATCCCCTTTCGTGGTTGAGGATGCACGTTTTGTCCTCCTTTCCCGAGGTGGCTGGTACGAGCCAAGGGTAGCACAAGTCTGCTGGTACCAGGCTGGTATGAGCTCCACTCGGAATGTCAGTGCGTCGTGGAGACCATCGAATCCACGGCCGACATCCTGCGCGCGGACGACTGGGATCGTCCCCAACATGCAGCCCACCTATTCTGAGTGATGAGATACAGCAACGGGAACTTGAGAGAAGAGGCGTGCCAGAAGGTGCACGAATAACGCCCTTCGCACTGCGTGTACTGGGAACTGTACCGGAGGAGGTGCCTACACAGGGGCGCGAAGAAGTACATCGGCATGCAGGAGAAGGGAAACCTCTCCATGGACATCTTTTGCATCCACTACCGAGACGCGAACTGTAGAACCTCGGAACAGGTGGTGGTGAATGCTCTCAACCTTTCCCACTCGGAGCCGCTCGAGGTGAGGAATCTAAACGGCGGGGCCAAGGAGCAGATCCTCCGCTGTGTGGAGAAGCGAGTGGATGTTCATCAGTCAGCAAAGATGGAAGAGGAATTCACGGACGAGGAGATCGAGACAGCGTTGCCGGAGCTACACAAGGGCGTGGTAGAGGGATCCAAGAGCGTGCCCGCCACGCACTGCCAGCAGCATGCACCTGCCTACCTGTAGTTGTTCCGTCAGCTGCTAGTCCGAATCCAGCGAGAACAGGAAAAACTGCCCGCCTCCTTCCATCGGAGATGAAGGCGATCATTCCCGAAGGGATGAGTCAGCCTCCAGTGCGTCGCCCAGTGGAGGTGGATCTCCGTTCTCGACTCCGATACGAAGTTGATAACCAAGATTTGGACCAATCGGGTGAGGAAGCGCCTCGAGCAGCTGGTTTCCCCCACGCAGTCGTGCACGGTTCCAGGAAGGCACATGTGAGAGACCTTAAAGTGTGCTCAAGATCTCCCAGGATACAATAGTATCCCGGGTAACGGCCTGGGCCTCACTGACATCGAGAAGGCCTTCGACTGAGTGGATGACACCATGCTGCTGAAGATTCCCGGGAAGATGGGATTCCCAGACAAGTTCCCAACGCACGTTAGAATCTGCCTGCAAGAGGCAGAATTCACCGGATGTTCGAATGATGGAAAGAAGTCCGACAGAGACATCCCGGAATCATCATGCTGCGTTGTTGTTCACGTGGGAGGGCTTTCTCCTGCTTCCTCGATCGAAATCTTACATTGCTACAGGGTCATCGTGGTGTCCCTGGACCACTCAGGAGGTGCTCCAGTAGGGAAGAAAGACAGCACGCCTCAATTCCTCAGTGGGAATGAGGAAGGAGGCAAAGTGGCCTGTGAAGGATGCCAAAGTCAAGGGGAACGCCGTCTGCATCGCACGCAGGTCACGGGAGAGACGCAACGGGTGTGACCCGTGACCCCTGTCCCTCCTTCCTTTTTATTCGTATATTTATAATTCCCTTCCCTACGTCCTCCCTGCCCTCCTATCTTAGCCCGGCCTACAATACGATGGTTGCTTTTTCCTTTTTCTTTTTCCCTCCCCTTCAAAATTTTCGGACCGGCTGGTGGATTTACGAACCCATGTGGCCTGATTATTTTCTTTTGGGTGAAAGAGATGCACCGGCGCAGCAGGGTGAAAGTGATACCGGCAAGTGTTGCTTGGAAGACCCAATGCAAGAGCAGCAGTAAAGTGCCGACTGCTGCCACTTCAGGCGATCTCCAGATTTTCCAGGGAGATTTTCAAGGTGATCTGCCCAAGAAGAGTGGTCCTCTGGCATAAGAACTTGGCATCGTTGTGTCGACAAGCTGTCGCACCATGCAGCCATTAATCTCCATTTTGTTTTGTTTTTTCCTTTCGGGCATGCTGCAAGCAGAATACTCGGCCGCTGCAGCTTCAGTCTCTTTTTCTTTCGTAAAATTGCTTAGTGCCTTCGGGAAATCCCGAACCGAGCGCTCGTTCTAGCGCTTTTGAGAGACTCACGTGTGCATCAGACGCTCAAGGACCACGTAAAGCATATCGTGCACCGGGACAAAACTTCGTGGTCACAGTGGAAAGGAAGGATCGTTTTCGCCGTCGCTCACCGCCACATCCTCTGGCTGAAGGTCCCGAGATGTGCGCCTAGTCGAGGAAATCATAGCTGGTCATCTCAGTTTCACTCTCAATGTTTGCGCTGCTGCCTTTTCGATAGGGCTTGGTTCTGTGAATGACATTTGCAGAAGAAATTCATGTTGGATAATTATAACTCGTCTCTGACGTCGAAGATCGTGGTGACAGCACACAACTTCGCTTCCCAGTGCCAAAGACGAACATCTCAGTTGTCTGTGGTCACTCTATTCACTTTGCCTTTGCAAGAAGACATTTAGAAATATTAGGAATTCCCAGGAGAAATGAGGCTTGTCCTACTTCAAATATCCATAGCTTCTGAAATAACCTCTGCAAGATTTATAAGAAGCTCTGTGCAAGTTTTGAAGTCACAGGGCACTCAAAATTGCAACGCAAATCGCCCTTTACCCATTGGTTGCCCATCTGCTTTCGCAGAACTTGATCTGCGGCAGAACAACCTTGCACTCTTGTGCAGAGGATTCGGTTAAACAGTCAATGTTAGGGAAAACCTTGCGTGTGCATGTCACTCATCATGTGCAAGAAGCAGTTGTATTTAATTCAAGTATTCAACTAGAAAACTGTTTTGGTTGAATGCCTCGTTTTTATCGGAGGGAGCGGGGGGAGGAAGAGATTGCATTTAACTGTCTAAAGAACGGAGGAAAAAACCACATCATATAAACCAAATTTTGTTCTAGTTATTGTGTTTTCCATTTGAAAAGAGACTTATAATGGAAGTTCGTTCCATCGATTCTGTTCGAGCATTCCTCGTTGATTCACAGAGAGCGGTGGTGAGTTCTGTATCGTCCGCTCTTTTGCAATTTTTGTGACATTCACCAACGTTCACTCCAACTCGTCTGGTGGATGGGATTTCAGCGGTTCCTCGGAAGCTGCTGCTCTGGTGCATTCACCGTTGCGCGATCACTGTTCTCCTTCTGTAGCACCCTCAGTTATGAGGATGCCTGTTGTCAGTCCAAATCTCTGGATGCCGAACCGTCACTGTTGTGAACACACGTCCTTGTGAGCATGCTTGGAGCTTTTCCGGTCCACTTTGTTACTGACTCTTGAGAGAAACAGGTCCACTGTCAGTAACGCTTATGGTGTCCACGGAGATATCTCCAGAAAATAAGCCTGCTTGCCTCAAATAGTTTAAAGCAGTCGATGCAGAATCCCAGGCACTTTCCATTAAATGAATGGCACTGCATACTGACCATCCAGTCCGAACTTTTACATCCCAATCAATTGTGACACTAAAAGCTTTTCTGAAGTGACCCTTAAAACTTTTAACCGCACCCATGAGAAGAAAGGTGCATTAGAAAGACAGGGTGCAAGATCAGTAAGATGTGAATTCTCGTTTCGAGGGTTTTGTGGCTACTCATCTATCTACAAGTGCGGTGTAATGATTTTCCTTCTCTTTTGGTCTCTGTTTTTGGCTGCTAACAGAGAGCACGGAAACCTTAATTTTCTGAAGGTCTACACGATCATATGTGCCTGCTTTTCCTCAGTGTTTTTTTTTCCCCCAGTGTTGTTCTTATATAACCACGAGTAGGAATTGACTTGCTGGATCTCGTCGAACATGCGCTGACAAAGTGCAGTGCAATGGCAGTGTACTCTGTAGCAGGGAAACCTCCCGCAGAGTGAACACTGAGGGGGATCCTCTGCAAGTAATTATTTCGCATTCTCCCTTTCTTGAAATCTGTTCTCATCACCTATCTGGTCATCAGTACAGTAAACCACCTTGGAACAGGACGTAATGCTTGGAGCATGCTTTCTTCATTCACACAAATTGATCCTCTATTGCAATATCTTCCGGATAGGACAATCATTCTCCATTCAAAAAAGAGTCGAGGGGAGGAGTCGCTTTTATGCCTAACTTGGGACTCGACTTTTCTCTGGAGTTAATGCACCAGGAACTCAAAACTGAACGAATGTGGGATAAAAAGTCGTCCTAGACTTTTTAATGGTTTTTCTTGTTCTACGAATGTCGGTTGTCTTCCCTTATTTGTAGTAAGAGAAATTTGCATTTTCTCCGTATTTGCGTTCGAAAGGGTTCTGACTGTGCCTTCATCGCCACAACCACGGGGCTTTAATCTGAGCAAACTACACGAGAACTCCAGAGGAAGAACTTCAGCAAGCGAGGATTAGAAGATCCCGCAAGAAAGCTCAGCATTGTGAGAGACCCGACTGAACCAAAACCGGCGGTTATCGGAGATGAGTCAAGAGGAAGATCAGGTCTACTTTGTATGACTCAGCAGACAACAAATCGTATGTGATAGCATGCAGATGTGATATTTGCAGATAGCGTCTTTACGTGTGAATCTGTAAATCGACAAATTATCTGATCATCACTGACTCAGAAGCATTCAAGCAAGCTGCATGTCGTACCAGGTTCTGGAATACACAGCTCTGAAAACAGAAGTTTCAAGTTCAAAGACACCGGTTTCAAAAGCAAAGCACCCATGTTCCTCAAGCCGCTTCTAGCATATACACTAGAATTGTTTTCCCAAAACTTGTGCATTCTATCTTTTAGGTAGAAAGTGCACATCAAAGACCTACTGTAGGTACAGGAGAAAGCTGGAAAGCACATGAACACGCGCATGCGGTCTGAACGCCTACCAGTAAGGAAGGTCTGTGTTTTAGCTAGTTCACTAGTTCACTATTCCAAGAGTTTCGCTTATTTTGGGAAAATGAAGCTCCAGAAATCGGAAGAGATGTAGGAAAATCTCTTTCAACATTGTGTCTACAGCATAGGGACCCTACAGCATATGCCAATAAACTATGATCCTGGAGATCCATTGGAGTGCAATTAAGTTTGAAATCAATAAAAATTGGAAATAGTCGATTTCCGTGTTTAATTTCACACCAGATTGTTCTCATTGCCAAACTAAAGCTTTCTTATGAATCTAGCACAAATGCAAAGCAGTGGTTCCCAAAGTGCTGGTTACCAGGTCCAGCTTGGCAAATGCTCCAACATACGTCCGATCGGTTACTCAAATTCTCACCCAATACTATAGGATGCAGCGCGACACATTTTTATGGAAGATCATGGAAAGAGTGGATGGAAAAACCGAAGGCTTCCTTCCACTTTCGGGATCGGAGAGCAGCTGCAAAAAAAAATTTTCAAAAAATTTTTTTGTAGGTAGCTTTGTGGTTAAGGCTTCCGCGCGTGGCACCATGCGTCCGGCAGAAACTGACGCCACTGCGACGTGGGTTCCAAGTTCCTCCTGCGAGATGACGTTGGTCGGCCTACAAACATTCGGGTGCGGCACCGGTAGCGGTTAAAACCGGAGGCCCCCGATGAAGACAGGAACAAGGGGAATCGACTTCCGGGTCCTTCCAGGAGTTCCCCCTCCGTTGTGCAACCTTCACACTCTTGACTAGATAATTTGTGGTTTGCTCCCATTTTTCATTAAACATTTCGTGACTAGACCTACTGATGCCTAGCCTCGGATGCATGAAGTGGTACTGCTGGTCTCCAAAATATGCAGGAACTTTTTGGAAACGTTAGTATAATCGGATGATTACAGCAAAAACTGAATATGTGCTTGAGAACGTAAATAAGTGCAACAAAAACCGCCAAAAGAACAAAACTAGATAGAAGATTTCAACCTAGGAATCCAAGATTCTCTTTCAGAATCCTCAGCTGAATCTTCGAATCCACTCTTGAACAAACACAGATTACAATTCATCGGGAAAAGGAGAAAAAAGTCACACATCTTTCTCCTTCAGAGATGACACAGGCAAATGAAGGAAGCTATGATTCCACCGAGGAGGTCTTCAAGGCATTTGGACAAAAGTAGCTCTGTTCTTGGCATCTTACACGCAGGAGCCACTATGGATTCACGAAGATTAATTACCATTAGATAAAGTTAAAATGTTTGGTAAGGCTATGAAACAACTGCATGATAATCTTCCTGTTTCGAAGTATCCATAATTAGCAGATTTCTTTGAACCATCATATTCCAAGAGGTTACTTCATTCTTCCTGGTAGCTACCAAATTCCGGTAGACCTGCTCAACGACTATCGCGAGGCAGTCTTGGAACACATACTTCGATGATTCACGTCGATGATTCTACGTGAGACCAAAAATGCACCAAGAACTGCAAGTTTGTCATACATTGCGGTGTGCACAGTGACTGATTCGTTGTAGGCCTTGAATAATGGGCTAGCAGCTGTAAACCCAGTTTTGTTTATGCAAGTAAATTTTTTGCTTGAACAATACGGGGAGGAGGTCCTACAGCTGACGTTTTCTTATTCACGTTTCCTTATTCGCTCCCAGAGTCCTTATCTGCTCAGAGTTGTCTTCCTTGTCTGGTTGCACTCTCTTCTGGATCAAGTTGCCTTGAAGTATGCATTGAGCTGCTGATTGACCTCTCTACACCAGCACTGCGCCAGAACATGCTCTGTGGTCATTCTGACCACTTGAAGCCAGCTCTTTCGCAACCGATGTCTCCAGAAGCTGAGATGGCATCGCTTTACATTCGTGCAAACACCAGCTGCATGCCAGCGGAATCGCACACGCTCTTTACTTTGCCAAACTGATCTCTCGTAAAGAACAAAACCTGCAGTTATGTAGGTGATGAAACGAAAATCCAAGTCAGTTTGACGAAAGGCTGTGAGACTTCTTCAGAGGAGTCGTGTTGCTGGGCCAGCATTGTTTATCGGTACATTTGTAAGGCAATTGGGCTTTTGAACTGGAATAATCAATAGGGGCACATATTGTTCATTCCGATAGTAATGCCATCCGATAAAATCAACGAATGAAATGAGACTAGGGATGGGGGATTGGTGACTGAGATTTGAGATGGTGAATCACCCGGACAATCCTGAAATCAACTCATTCTTTCCCACTCATAAATCAAAGCAGCTGCTTGTTAACTTTAGTGAGCTTATCTGTGTTCACCCACTTAACACAGAGTTGGTAAAGACAGAAAATAAGAATACTAACCAGAGTTCTTGTTGGCTCACTTGTAAAAGTTATGCTCATTCCCATCATTATGTACAATGATCTCAACTATGATAATAATCACCCAACAGGTAAATTTATCCAGCTCTCCAAGCAAAGAAAACTATTATGATAGATAATACTAAGTTGCATCATCATTGTGAGCAAGCTCACACTGAGCACTGTCAGAGCCTGGACATAAGTGATCATTCTGCACCTCCAGCTTGTATCAGTTCTATAGCAGTGATAAACTGCCTTAGCAACAATATTTATTTTCCAAGAAAGAAATAAAATGTGGCTCGAACAAGTAATTCAATTTTGCAAGGTGCTTTCACTCCAAAGATGTAGCATAGATGCTACAACCTAAAAGTGAAAAAAGATTCTTGATTACTTTATCATCTTTAGCAAGTTAGGGAAAATAGTGTTGAACATTCACCGAGATCCCCTCCTGCATGTTTGCACACAGTTGCTATGATTGTTAGATGAAAATACTTGTGTAGACTAATTTCTATAGCTCTAGCACTGTGGAAACCATGTCCCATGCAAACATGCAAACCTAGTCCACATTATGGAGCTAACACAATATATGAATGCTAGGACAAAGAATGAAGTCATGACATCGCATTCATTGATGGGCACTGGAAAAATTCACTTTAAGACATTTCACCTACCTCATGACATGATTTTACAGCCAAACGTGCAAACACAAACTGAAAATGAGATTGGACAAAATGCACAGAAATTGGCCATGCAGAGAACCAAAAGAAATACGCACAAATGTTTTGAAGAACTCAAATACAAAGGCAACTAACTCTTCTACAAACTAAGGTGCATATGTTTACAATGAACAGAAGGAAGCTGTAAGAAAACAACTTATTAACCGACATGCTGCACAATATTCAAACCAAGGAGAAAAAAAATTTCATCAAGGCATTCAGTTCTCAAAAAGGAAAAGCTGTGATGAGAAAAGACTGCACAGAAGTAGGACATTTTTTGGTCATAGCTTCTGACTCTTTTGATAGTAGACAAACCCAAAATAAAAAAAAAATTAATCTAATTTCCAGCTCCTTTCTTCATGAGGATACTAAAAGTGTAGTGGATATCAGAATAAGGAAGCAAATCGTACAAGCAAAGAAAACAAAAACAGAAAGGAATAACACAGAACAGGCATCATATTGGATCTGTTGCTGAATATCATCACACAACCAGCTCTTTCTTCCAGGGCTTACAAAACCTGTATTTATGGTACTTATGGTGCCTGTACTTTATAATCTATCTGGATAAAATTTGACTCAGATATGCTCTCAATACTTCTCTTATTTCCAGATGCATCCAATGTACTTGTGATTCCATGTATGATCATTATCGATTAAATTGCACATTTCTTCAATTTATCCACTGTTGATTTTCTGATGTGGAGAATAATTTTAATGCATTCTCATGCATTATGCGATTTCGGATTTAGTGGGCATACTAGAATCAGCTTTACATTCCATGACTTGTTAAACCAGGAGTTTTCCAGATCTTCTTTCCCATTAATATTACAATCTCCCATGCATGCTCTTTTCATACTTTCTTTCATCACTACATTGCCTGATGACCTAACCTGTCCCACTTCCATCAAGAATTAATTTTGTTACCTATTCCAGTGAATGTTCAGACTGCAACACAAAAACATGCCTCTAAACTAGGGAACCCTACCTGAAAAACAAAAATAGGTCACGCACAAATTCTGCTGAGATAGAGTGTGGTATCAGCTACATAAAGATTTCAGTTTAACTTCGCAAAGCATGGTAGTGTCAAAACAAAAAATGACCTCCAATACATACACATATCCAGAGTTTTCTGAAACATGGCAAAAAGCATTCCATCAGCACCTGAACTGAAAATATTGACTGGTAAACAAAACTTCAGATCTGAGCAATTCTTTTCTTTTCTTTTTTGTCCCATATTGTCTGATGACTACTGTTGAATTATTAAGGTCCTTTCCCCTCAAAAGCAATGGGACATGCTTACAAGACCTCTGTATTTTCAACTTGTTTTATGTTAAAATTGCAATCACCCATATTAGTGAATCATTCCCCCCCCCCCCCCCCCCCATCTTTTCATTCTTTTCCATTATTTTCATTTGCATGCTTTTTTGCAAACCATTATCCATTCGATACTGCAGGCATCGCATCATAGAGATAGAACAGGTGAGAAGGAACTAATTTTTTGCAAGAAACAAATGAAAAAGAGCAAGGGCAGTGAATTAATGCTATTATAAATATGTGCTGCTTGATCCTGCGGCTATTATTGCAATTATACTGGAGTAGCTTGAACCTAGGATTGACAAAATTATGAATTCGACTATGGATGTCTCTAGTTTAAATGATTTATATGGATCCTGTACTCTTTAAGGAGCTACTCATCTGCTTGCTATTGAGTGGCTCAAGTACTAATGAAGACCATAGTACGAACTATTGCTTAAGTAAGCAGTGGACTCTACTAGTAGAGTAAGGCTTCTATTTAAAGACCAAGAAGGCTCGAGTGATATTTCTAATATTTTGCTGCTACCTTACATAAATTTCTTCCTATACTTCACATTACTTAGTAATTCGCACATAGCTAATGGATCGGTTATGTTTGCCATCCTGTTGTGAAAACATGCTGTTGTTTCCTTAAGACTTTGAAATGCACAAAATTAAAACACATATCTTTTTCCTCCGCAGCTCCCAGTAACTTGATGGTACCCCTTTTTGTTTTTGTTTTTGTTTTTAATTAAGTCATTTTCATTATGGAACTGGCAGAGAATCAAATATTGTTCCACTTTAATACATGTGGAACTCCTCTGGGATGGTGGAAAATTCCATTACTGATGTGTCTCGAGACTTACCCTCCAACCTGTGCGAGAGGCACACACGAGACGGTTGGCTGATCGCCTGCGCAGAAGGCAAGGAGGATGCAAGAATCTCCAGGATACATCCTCAACGGATGCATCAGCAAACCAGACAGCCCGTAGTACCGGAGAGGTACGACGAACTGGTCGCCCGTATCAGGAGGGCTACCCTGAAACTCCGGAAGTTGGTCACTACCTGCGAGAATATCTCGGAAACTGATCCAAATCGGATCCAGCGCTCCAGGATGAAGGGAAGGTAGCCACAATGGGTGTCTCTCGCCCTAGAGGGTGTGCGTCCACGGGGCTAGAAGAAGAAGGAAGAAGATCCAGGATCGAGGATTAACTCCGAACTTTGCCTCTTTCTGTGAGGGACTGCCCGCTGTTGGGGAGAGGGCAGTCCCGTATGGGATCCCTGTAACCTTGGGATCCAGGAAACGAAGGAGTTTTGAGGGCTCTGAACATCCCCAATAAATAAGCGGGGGGGGGGGGGGGAACACATTGAACGCACAGTTTTCCCGTGATTCTATGAACCACATCGGAAGGTTCACCTCCTGTAATTGAAGAACCTCGGAAAATCACAGGAAGAGTTGAAGAGAAGAGACAGAGGAAAAGTTGGTGGAAACTCCTTCTCTTTCATTTCTTGATATCCCCCTGTTTTACATTATTGTATCTATAAAATCCGGATAACTCGTGCTTTCCCTACGCATGCCTCCTTTGTATTATACGAAAACGTGTTTCTCTTGAGCAGCTGAAAGCAACTGAGCACTACCTCATAGAGCAGTTGGACTTGGAATCAACAAATTCAATTGCAATACAAAACTCATCCATGATCACGAATCATTCGGACACTCTGCAAGATGGAATCCCAACAAAAGTAAATTCGCTGAACAGTCTCGAACGCAATGTCGGCTCATCACGAAATTTCTCTCAGACTTTTTTGTTTGATTGTCCCTCACAGCTTTCTTCAGGTTTAACAAATTGGCTTATCTCTGCCTTATTCATGAATTGCAAAGAAAATCAAGCTCAGTGTGCATATTTGGCTTAATGTACTCAAAGATACAATGTTTACCTTGGAAATACAACCCTGAACACTTGACAACAATACAGTATCACTTCAGTGTTTAATAAACGCTGAATAGTGATGTAATTTATAAGCTTATATTCCAGTCAACTGCTGCTTAGTATTCCGTCCTATACCTAAGCTCCCTTTCTTTCACTAAGGAGGGTCAAACTAACGTGATTAGGGCAACTGTTTGCATCACGCGCTGTTTTGTTTTGTTTTTTTGGTGGCTGCTTTCTTGAATCTTTCCAGCGTCCCACTGCGTGCCCAATAATTAATTCAACACCAGCATCATTTGGAGTATCGTTAGAGCAAACCCGTTTTATCGTTTATGGTCTCGGCCAAATGGTATGTGCCTCTTCAGGTTGTTGCATCCCTTGGTAAAGTGTGCTCTTACATCTATTTCTCAGACACAGTTTCGAGACTCATCAAAAAAAATGCAGGGCTCATTGTTCCCTCATTTTTCCGAGGAGCTATTCCCGAAATCTCCGCTGATTTCCGTCATTTATATCCTTCACTTCCTGAATTCTGCTGATCTGATTGAAATACGAGATCATATCAGGTCTGAGAAACAGTGTACGCTTGTAGCTGTTTGTACGATTCACTAAGCAAGAGTTCCATTTAAAATGGGGGAGGGGAGGTGGGGGGCAACTCAGCACACGTTTCCAGCTCACGCACTACGCTGCGTGTACATGGAGCAGGTATGTATATCTTTGCGTATACGTTGCGTATGTCGTGCAACGGTTGTTCAAACACCGTACATTCGTGTTTTCCGAGTTCGTGCAATCGTTTACCACGTGCTTGCAAACGTTTGCTACTGAGACGTTGGTGTTCACTGAAGTATGTGCTCGGTGGCACTCTTCCTTTGCTGACGGTCTCTGGATGTTGAGGGAGGCCTCGCAGGGGACTTTATGCCGTCGGTTCCGTCGTCGTGCAGAAACGCGTGATGCGTTTTGCACTTTGGTTTGCAAATCCAGCATCCGAGGACTTCACCTACCACACACTAGCATCGGTCCGTGTTCCATTCAGCTTGAGATTTCACTTGGCGGGATTTCTTGATTCGTGTGCGTTTGGGCGCCTTGGAATTAAGAACTTCGTGGAATGGGAAGTCGCGCTTCCTCGCCAGCTCCTAGCTCGATGCCCTAAGGTTTCCTTCTCCGGATTGTCCGCGGAGTTGTCCAGTGGATTATTGGCATTAGGAAATCCACAAACAGAATCCAAGAGGATTTCCACATTTTTAGCCGTGTACGTGACGTAAGGATCGCAAGAGATGCAAAGTGAAAGAACGAGCGCCCCGGGAGTTGATGTGAGCGTTGCCGCCAGTTTCAAGTGGAACTTCATAAAACAAATCGTAAATTACGCATTTCCAGCGCCATAATTCTTTTATATGATGATCTGCACAAATTATGACCTTTACTGGAAAACAGGAAAGTCCGCCGGATGAAGAATTCGCTCCTCTGAATCTGTAAAACAGGGGAAAAAAATAAATAAATATTCGGGAGTAGTTGGGGAAAATGATGATGACCTTAACGATATCTCGAAGATGAAGATCAATAAAATTACGTGATTTCTGTAACTTGAGATTTTTTCACCCAAACCAGCGCTTTCCATAAAACCTGAAAATGTGGTTCACCAGCATGAATTTCAGCAGGGAAAGTGTCTGAATGGCAAAAAAAAAAAAAAAAAGCTTGTAAGAGAGAGCGATTGGTAGAATGCAGGTTGGGTCCATAAAATCTCCTCACTTCCTTCAGTGCTAACACGCAATGCTCCATTAATGTAATTACTGTTTCTGGAAGATCTGGCGTAGAGAACTCTTTCATTAATAAGAAAATTTTAAAATGCTACAGAAATAGCAAATTAGACTTTATGAAAGTATTTTTTTCAGCATTAGGAGCGCCCCTAATGATGGAAAACACTTAGTGCGGCACTCGGGGCGGCCTCCAAAATAATTCCTCAAACTAGCAGGCTAAATTTTGTGGGCTCATTTGTGGTAAATTCATTAAAACACGTGGAGACTGTGTCAGATGCACAGAGTACATAAATAATGATGGAACATGCAATCTTTTGTACTAGGTAGTGGAAGAATGTCATTGTAAGAAATTACGAGTACCTACCTAGAAAACTGAAGTTGGTGATGAGATTTGGAGCTGCAGGAACATCACCTTGAATTCTACCTGCCGCTGTTTTCGAAAAAAAAAAAAAAAAAATCCAGTACAGAAGCGATCATATCATCTAACAGCAGCTACCATCTTGTGCAAGCAGGTAGGTTTTCCGGAAAAGCTGAAGACGGAAGAGCCGGAAGTCTTGCCGTTTTCCAGTTTCCAGGCTGACGAGGAGGCTCTCCATGCGTTTCCTACGTACGGTTGAATGGTGGCTCCCGATGGCGCGGTTCGGAAAATCAGACATAATAAATAGCTCGAATCGTTCTTATAACGGTTTTTAAAATTTCAGGGAAATTCCACGGAATTATTGGAAATGTCCACAAGCAAATAACCGAGAATAAATGAAAAAATCAGTAGGCAACGAGGCTCGAGTTTCGGTGCAGCCCACAAGTTGCCATTAAGAGCAGGAGCAAAGCAAAGGTTCGATTTCATGCAATACTCGAATGGTTTATATGAGTCGATGCGGCCGACGGAGTATCAGAATAAGAAAACTCTTTCCCCGATCAAGCATATTTTTTTTCTTCAAGTTCAGAGAGGAAGCAAGAGCAGAAACCGTATTACATGAAATGGCGTGGAGAATTTCCTTGTAAACGAATGCTAATCAAGAGAGGAAGTCACTCTTAGTTGAGTTATCACAAATGTCTGCAGTTTAGAGATGGAATAAATTGGGGTCAGAGCAGAGAGAGGTACCTGATAGTTACGGAGTCCGATAATGGTCAGTTTCCCTGGACAAAGATCCTCGTTTTTTATCGTTCATTCACTGAATTCACTGAATCACCATGTGATGGCGGTTTGCAGACTCACGGTTGGTATCTTGGAGCAGAGGTGAGCTTGGATCGTTCCCAAGAGCAGTCCTTTCCGTACATCATAAGTTGTAACCGCAGGGGCTACAAATTCACATTCATGTGAATCCTTCAACGATCACATCAATTTGCAGGTATGGCACAAGGAGCTGAAGATCAGAAAATTCATAGGTTCGATGTGCTGATTGCTGTCGCACTCTGAATGGAAAAACGATGAGGACAATTGGACATTTACTGAGATGATCATAGTCTTAGCAAAGGAATTCCCGCAGTGATCTTCGGAAAAAAAAAAATAGAAAGCCGCCGTTTGTACTTTTCGTGCCGGACTGATTCGAAGAAACAAAGCGCTCTAACCCGCTGGATATCGCACAAAACAAAGTACATGTCCACGAAATTTAGAAGATGAATGAAACTTGCTAAAGAGTTGTTTCAGGGATTCCTGAACGACACCAACAACCTCTTACCATGCAAATGAAAGTAGCTGGAAGACTTGAAACTCGTTGGCTTGTAGGACGAACACAAAAGCTGCACTGCCTCTACTGCGATGTTTGCTATGGAACAATTCTGCAACCCTTGAGGGCGGAATTGCCAACTTGCGGCATAAATGCCAAAAATTTAACAAAATAGAAAAAACGATTTTTTTTTTTCCACATCATCGGAAGGCAGTGAAGAACAACCATACTTTGACAAGAGGGGGCACGTATAAGAATTCCTTGGAAACAAGCTCCAGAAACTGCAAGATTATGACGATCATCTCTGCGTAGAAGAAGGAGAGCGAAATCGTCGGGAGGCTTCGAAGGGATTTAAAAATCATCTCATCTTTAGGTATTAAAATCTCTTCTTCCAGGACCACAGTAGTGAGAAAATCAGAGGTTGCGGCAGAATCGGACAAAATAACTGTAATGATTTGCGAGTCCGACTGTTGACAGCATAATTTTAATTCGAAGGATAGCTGTCAGTTTCTCTCAGGTGTCATCCTCATTGAGTTTATTTTGTCAGTCCTTTTCATTAAACCAACCCATTGACACGAATGCACTTCGCCTAGAGATCTTAACTGCTCCACGGGAGTGCAACTATATCTACGCATAACCAACAACTTCTCCCATTTCGGTTCCCACTGCGGTCACAAGCAGGATTTCATCTGCTTGATGTCACCCTGCAAATGGTGATAAAAAACTGAATGACATACTAATGAAGCCCCCTGGGTAACAAATAAATCGATTCTTAGAGATCAACGAATTTTGGGACATTTCGGAGGATTTTTTCCCCCCCCCAGAACCCTCGGAAATCGTCGGTCTTGCCTCGTTGGAAGCTCTCCGGTAAGATTAGAAGTGAAAACTTGGGGTCTTTTTGTGGGAAGCGGAAAGACTGTTTCGCAAAGAGGAAGGAAAGTGTTTAATGGAAGGAAACTACGAAAACTCTCAAAAACCAGCAGAGTGACAGTGTTGCTTCTGCTTGAGGGTGGCCTTCGATGGCCTTCGATTTAGAACGGAAAAGATTTTGAGTTCGAGGTACTCACGAAAGAATTGAAACTTTCACGTACTGATAGAGTTCGCCTTTGGTTTTTCAATGAGCATCTCCGGGCCGCGTGAAACTATCCCCCTTAATATTATTGTAATTAAGAGCTTAATTGGCATTTCCCTGGGCAGAGGGAAGACGGCAAACCGGAAAAATGGATAGATTTTATTGTCAACTTCTGCAGACAAGGTCTCAGTCATGTGGAACACGCCTATTTTTTTTTTTTTTTTTACATAAAATGAAGATCAGCAACACGCTAGACTGGAGACCTGCACACGTAATTATGTTGATGAGTACATTCCCTGTTGATGCTCCCGTAAGCAAGTTAGTGCAAGTTCCGCTTTGCCTCTCAGCATTCCTGACCAAGTCCATCACAAATGGAACTTCCTTGAACAATTGATCAGAAGTCTCACGATCGGCCATTAGATCAGTTAGCGATTCTGTGAAAGAATTTCTAAATGGACCAGAGAACTCGACTCGCTTCCATGAGTTCCACATTCCTCCATGCCCAAGGATGAGCCTCGAACCTCACTCCAGTAAGATTTATACTCCTTAGTGTTCTGGAATATCGTTCCTGAAACAACTTTCTTCAGAACTCTGCAGCAGAGCGTTTGCCTTCCTCTTGTAAATTGCCTGTCCCTCTTTTCGCTCTTAACAGGGTCCTTTACTCCACTCTCAATGTGGCTGTGATTCCGTAGCTCACAAGAGAGGTTCCATTCGTTTGTCTCTTCGAATAGAGCGCGGCTTCTGTGTGAACTCTGGAAACACGGAAACACAATAAGATCTTGTGGAAGCTGCCACTCCATCTGCATTTCGTTTTCCCTCTTGCCGACACTCTGAGTCCTCAAGCTGTGATGTTGACCCGGAGGTGAGGTGCAGGGGAGTTTGATGAGATCAGGAAGAGTGGTTGCTGGCGAAATGGAGTCAGGACCGAACATGAGATCTGTCGCCCGGTACATCAAAAAACCCGCACCCTCATCCGAAGGTGATCAAGAACGGAAAGCAGAGGATAGCAAAAGCCATCTCTGGAACCACGGTAAAAGCCTTTCTGTGGGGAGGGGAGGGATACACTTCCCTAGAGGGACGGTCCCCAGGTAATTATTTCCACAGCCAACGAGGCAATGTCTCCTGCCCCCGCTCCCTGTAGTCGACTTCTCTCATCCACCTACTTACTCAGGGGCGCGCCGTTAGTCACAATGCCAAGCATTGCTTGAGTTGCTGGATCAGACGTGACGATCCTGGGAAACAAGCATCGGCTGAAGAGAAATGCTCTTCGCTGATGTGGCACCCATTTCTCGATAGGGTGCGGCACCATTCATCAGTTGAAGATAAACTGTCGACCAGAGCTGTTGCCCTTGCTGTGAGAAAAGAAACCGAGGCTGTGAGCTTTCACAAGCCAAGAGACATATGGAACGGTCTCGGGGCTTTCGGCATTTTCCGAAATTGGTGAACGATTCTTCGAGAGGAAGAGACCGAGCAGTGGGGAAGAGGCGTGGAAGGTGGTTAACAAGTCCACCGAGATGCTTTCTATTCTCTCTCGCTATCTGCAGAGCCAACTCCACGAAGGATCCAGATCAGACAGAAGCAACCAGCCGCTCCCCTAAGTCGAGTGGACGGAGGTATCGTTGGATATTCGGTTTTCAGCCTCTGATACCCGGGAGCGGCCAACAGTTGGCAGTTTCTGGAGAGCAGTCAGCATAAGAAGCAACCTTGCTCGTTCGGGTGAGGCTGGGTTAAGAGGGAACTCCGCCTTGCTGAGCAGCGCGTGCGGCGCCTCCGCCACATGAGGTTGCGACCCTGATCTCTTTGAGCAGCAGGCGCCGAGCACATCGCCCAGCCGACCGATGACGAAACGGGAACTCACGGATGGTTGGTGGCGCAGAACAGTCGTGAGAAATAGAGGCGTTTTGATCACCCAGCTGGGAAAAGAGTCACACGGAAATCACATCCACTCCTCGAGGGAAATCTGCGGAGGCTGGAGGGATGGCAGTCGCGTTGGTGGAACTGTCCAGCAACAGTCTCTTCTTAATGGGATGCCCCCATTAAGGAGAGGCTCTTGCTTCGAGCGTGCAGAGCTCGGCGCATGTCCGCTCAGGGGACGGGGCGAGACACGACGGGATGAATTTTCCTGATAGGGGATCGTCCACTGCGCTGGGATGGAAACTGACGATGTCTCGATCCTCCTGGTAGCTTCGGAAGGGAGTATGCTTAACGAGGTTTCTCCAAAAGCCTCCTTGGTTTTCCAGGAGAAAAAAAAAAAAAGAGGAAGGAATTTCGCGAGCGCGGAGATGGCATTGGGTTCCGCTTATTTTCCGAAAGGTCAAGGTCATGCGGGAAGATGCGAAGGCAAAACGTGGGAATAGAACCCACGAAGCATCCCTTTCATCTCTGTTGCCTTTGCTCAGCATGTCATCGCTCTGCCCATTAAAATAAGCGGGCCCGATTGTTGAGTGAACAGTCTGCATGCCTGAAGATCTGGAGCCTTCATCCGTTGTTGGCTGTTGCTTTGAAGGAATGAGCAGATGCTCACGGGAGCTCTTACGGATTCTCTGGGGCTTCCATATGGAGACTTGGCGAATCCCATTCATCTAGGACCTGGATCCCGATTACTCCTCCTTGTCCTCAGCACTTTCATCGGCCTTTGAACGGGAGGCGTTTCTGCATGCAAAACTTTAAGGAGCACAAAAGGCATCCCTCCGGGACTGCGCAGGCGATCCTGATGGAAATCAGGTTGCGTGATGAAGGTCGGTAACCAAGGAGGAAAGGCGCTCCTCTGCGGAATCTTCCGTAAGCTAGGTGAACGCAATCCTTGATTTTCGGTGCCACTTTCGCCGACAGTCCAACCGAACTGGTGGCGGCGCAGGAGGAGCTCCGCAGGGAAGTTGAGGACCGCCATTTGTCACAGCCGCACCCTCGACCTTGTGCTCCTTGACTTGTGCGACTCGCGCTGAGGGGCGCTCCCTCATGGGAACCTCCGGGAAAGGAAGGATGAGGCTCCAATTCCCGGTGTGCGTGAGAGTTGACCTGGATAGTATCCGACTGGATTCGCCGCCACGAGAGCGCTCTCTTCCTTCTGCCTTGTCTCCCAGGGAAACACCAGCTTGTCGGTTCACTGGGTACAAACCGAACGCCAGATCAAGTACTCTGGGGGCGATGCAGATGCTGTGACGGTCGCAAAGGCTTCAGGGCAAACCCTTCGGATGGACGGTGTCTCGAGGCTGCGGGACACTGAGGCCGTTGCCTAGGGAGGAGTCCTCATCGGCAGTTTCTTTTAAGAGCGCTTTCATGGGTGGAGACCTCTGTGAAGGTGCAGCGCAACCTTAGGGTTTTCCCTGAGGACTGAAATCCTGCGGAAATCCCTAGATCTTCGAATCCCGTTCTCATCTCCCTGTTCTTAGCAGCGTGCACTCGTCGACATCGAATGCTGGTTCAAGGAGCACGCACTAATCTCCCTAGAGGGGTCAGTAGTATTGTCGCTCGATCCGTATTGGGTGCAGAACTTGGATGAGGGGTTAGATGACCTCTGGTATCGGGATGGGCCCGCGAGGGTGCGGCACCGACGCGTAGGTCCAGTCCCCCTGGGCTGACGACCTCCCCATCGGAAAGACGTGGCACACGCTCTTTCTGCCCAGCCCCACGCGGAACGGGACGGCACCCCCTATCCCTTTGGCTACTCAGGACCACGGCAGGGACACTGTCCGTTCGGGCTGCGACGACGGCGGTTTCGTGGGGGCAGGAGACCCGCCCACCGAACACCCAACCGATGGCGCCAGGGCCGCACACTCTTCTGCCGGCAGGCACCCCTTCACCCCCCTTCTACCCCCGCCGAAGGGTAGAGCCTTGCGTGCTTGTCCTCGGTGGAACCGGCAGCAGCCACGTCTCGGTGCAGAACGGGACTGACGTCCCCCTCCCCTCTCCCCTTCCTCTTCCCCGCGTCCCGAGAGGCGCGTGGCGATGGGAAAGGACGTTCCCGCGTGACCACGAATGCGATGACCTGCCCCTACCTTCTGGGTCGGAGGCGAGGAAGGATGGCAGGAGCGTTCCTTGTCCGCGACCCTGCAGGGCGGTCCGCCTCCCGGGCGCTGTTCCTGAGTATCCTCCAGTCGGCCGCGGTCCCGACCGTTCCCCTAGAGGGGGCGCGCAGTGCCGCGTCGCACGGCGGGCGAAAGGTGCGCACCAGGCTGCGGTGCGGCGAGCAGCCCGAGCAGGATCGTCTGCAACCTCTCTGGTGCGCGCGCCGCTGAACCCATTCTCTGCGGGATGAAGGTCAGTGCATCAGGCTGATCACGTGGAACCTTTCGCTGTGAAATTTTATGCCTTTTGGGAGGAGATGCTGTTCCTCTTGGGGAGCTGCCTTTGAAGGGACAGATAAAATGCTGCTGATTTGTTGTCCAGCATTAAAAGGGATGCTTTTCCTGCTTCTTTTTTTTTTTTTTTTTGCCCCTCCCCATCTTTTCGCCATCATCCGGCGTGATGTTCCCTCCGCAACTCTGCTCCGTGAGAGCCCATTGACCAACGTCGGTCCGAACGGGTTGCCTGTCGACGCGAGGCACGAGGGGAGGGCGGCGCGGCGGTGCGTTTCGCTCTCTCTCGTCGCGAGAGTGCTCCAGCACAGGCAAACGCCGCCCTCACGCACACTCCCTTCCAGAACGCGTGCTGAAAGGACACGCGCGCATGCTTGGCAGCCGGGTTCCGCCGGTATTTGAAGCGCGTCCCCCTCCCCTGCCCCCTCCGATCTCTTCCCGGTCCGCGCGTCCCGTCGCGTCGTCCGTCACTTCTCCAGCCCACGCCGCGTCCGGGGCGATCATCAATTACGAATGCTTCTCCCCGCACCTCGGATGTCATGTTGAGCGCGCGCGGATGAGGGAACTTTCTCTCCGGAGGACCCGAGTTTCCCCTGAGCGCTTCATCTGCCGCGCGTCGTCCGCCTTGCCCATGCCGCGCGCGGTCCCGTCCGGCTCACGCTGCCCGATCTGCCCCCCCCCGGCCAGTTTCGCTCCCTGGACTCGCGCGAGCCCATTCACCTGGGACTCGCTCGCGGAGACGGGATAGTAGTTCCGAGCACTTGGAGCTGCTCTCCGGGAGAGGGCGTCGGTTCTCTGCTTCCCCTTTTCGGCCTCATTAGTTCGACAGGCGGCCACAGCGTGTGAAAAGGACGGAAACCACAGCAACCGGCCTCCGTGAGTAAAAAGCGGGAAGGGTTCCTTCCTCCATTATTTATTCATGGGGCGCGAACGTGAATCTCGGAACCGGGCCAGGTGATCGCCGTAGGGTCTTCATCAATGGTATCGGGAACGTCCCGAACCGTGCGCGGCGATTTCATGTGTGCTGCGAGCCGCTCGCGGATGTTATTCCCACCCCTACCCCACCTTGCAGCTTCGACGGTAGTCAGCCCTGATGAAAGGCATCGGTCCGTGGTGCGTGGTCCCGGGGCGGACGCGGCGAAGCTTGACGTCCACCTCGTCCCGGAAGCAGAGCGCCTCAGGGCAGCGCACCTCGGTCGCCGCCGTTGGCTCTGCGCTTCGGATCGCGGTCCCTTCGCTCGACGTCCCCTTGGTCGCGGCTTCTTCGCCTTGATAACCAGATTCCCACTCCTCCCTCGCTCTCTGTGTATTCCCAGAGGGCGTCTTCCTGCGGGGGCACGGACCTCGGACGCATCAGCGCTGCTCGCAGGGGATAAACCACAAGGCAGAGACACTTGGAAACTCCCGTCAGAAGAGGGCGGGACGATCGGCCGCCGTCTCCCGTGGCGAATTTCGTCTCCAGCAGAGGGCGGATCGTCTCTCCTTGACGGGAGCGATGACGCCGGGGTATCGTAGGAAGCAAACGGTGGAACTCTTTGCTCCCGTCCGCGGGGAGGGGCCGTCTCCGATCCGAACGTATTTCCTCCTTCCTCTACGGCTGGATTCGGGCGTGGCAGCGGCGCGCGAACCTTCCCGTCTCCGACTCGATCCCTCGATTGTCCCTGAGTCGTTCGAAACAAACCCACGGACTCTCCGGCCTGTGGGTCGCAGGGCTGGCAGGGAGGGTGGAGCTGGTTCCTGGAGCCGCTCCCGCGAAGAAGTCCGCTCCCCGGAACCGCGCCGGGGTAAAACGGAAGGACGGGGAGCGACCGAGCCGTTCGCGCTGGTGCCCCGCCGGAAAATTCCCGGAGCGTCCCTCGGCGGCGCACGGGAGGCATCTCTCGCGCAAGCCGTAGCCGCGGCCGCTCGCGGGGAGCGGGCAAGGCGACTTCGGGAGGCGGGGCATTCGGCCACCCGTCCTTCCAAGACACGCCGTTTGTTCGTCTTCCTGATTAGTGCCGCCGGGACGCAGATAACAAGTGCGCCGGCTGGGGACTTCGCGTGTGTCTCTGAGAGGCCTCTCTCGTGCGGCGGACATTTCCTACACGATAACTTCGCCATTGTGGTTGCAGATCTGTGCAGCAGCAGAGCCGTCACTTGGAGCCAGCAGATACGTGTACATCGGACTTGTGGTCCGGCGCTGTAGTCCCGAATTCGTCGAAAGTGCTGTCCAGGAGGACAGAGGGAGACGCCATGCCGCCGTGGATGATCCTCTTCCTGATACCAGGTCAGCGTTCTTCTTCCCCTCCCTTACTCCCCTCCCCTTCCCCTTCCTCGCCCCCGAGCTCCTGGAGGCGTACGCCGAGTCTCTGCGCTGCAGCACACGCGCCCCTCTTGCACTTGGACGAGGTGGCGTCGGCAGGGAGCGCTCCGTCTCGGGCCGGAAGGGGAGCGTTCAATCCGGCCGGCCGGCCGGCCGCGCCGTGCCGACGACGGAGGGGGAATCGCAGAGGTGGACGAGCGAACGGTGGAACTGGGGCGGGGAGCGCACCGCTCGGAAAGCGAGAGAGAAGAGGCGGTCTCCTTTCGGCGCAACGCCACTCCGCGTGTCACAGCAGCAGCCAGGGGAGGGGGACCTCCTCGCCGTTTCAAGGACGTGGATTCATGGCGAAGAGTCGCCCGCGGACGCGTTACGTCAGCCTCCCTGGAGACTCTGGGCCGCGACCCCAGCACGAAGCGGCCAGGCAAAATGCACACGACACCCCGAGGGCGTCCGCAGCCACGAACCAAAGCGCCCACTTCTCTCTGCGCCCGTCGGGGACCTCCCCTACTTCTCCGGGGAACGAGGCTCGCTGGAGCGCGCGCTCGCCTCCACGAGCGATTAATCAGGGATCGCACCGTCGCGACCGAGCGAAATGGCCGGGAGCGGGGATTCCGGCGGAGATGCTGTTCGTGCCAATGCGGCATTAGCTCCCGAGCGCCTGCACCGCCTCCCCTTTCCTCCCTGCACCTGAAAAACGCTTGATGATGACGGCCGAAAAAATGATCCCGCGGATGCCAGATGCCCTCGCGGGGAACCTCGTTCTTTCTCTTCGGTACGCGTTATCGAGAGAGAAAGAGAGAGCGGGAGAGGAAGGGGGGGCGCAGAGCGCCGCGCTCGCCAACCGCGCGCCAGCGGCGCGAAAAACAATAAAAAGGGGACCTACAAGGGAGGGGGCGCTCTCTCCGGGGATGGAGATGTCGACCAGTAACTTCTCTTGTAATTATCATTTCATTCTTCGCGATGTGTTTCCGTTTCATCTTCTGCGGATGATGGATTTCCCTTCACCGCATGGACAAATTAATAAATCATTCAATTAAAGGCAAATTGGGGAGTTTTTTTTTTTTTTCCTTTTCCTTCTTCTTCCCCTTCCTCTCCCGCTCGCAATCTGGTGGATGGCACCAGCAATCATTCTCAGGCGCTTATCACGTGCGCTTGCTAATAATGGTACCCATTATTGCGAGTAGGGCATGGATGCGTCCGGGACGAGAGCTCCCATTCTCTGCGGCGCGCGGGACGCCGGCAAGGACGGATGCTCTGAGGTGCGCGCGCTCCGCTTCTCCGAGGCGACTCCTCACCGGCCGCCAAGGGAGGGGGAGGGAGCGTCCTCGTCCTGGACTGCCGCTCGAACCGAGGGCGTCCTCGGTTCCCTCTTTTCGGGGGAAAAAATACCGAGGGTATCCCGATTCCTAGGAGCACTGGGGGTCAACTGCCGCCACGCTTCCGGGGGAAGAAGGAGGGCTGGCTGCGTCCCGGTTCTCGCGTTTCCCTTCTTCCCCGTGGACGACTTCTCGCCCTTTCGCACCGCGCGCAGCACCCTTGCCGCAGGAGCAGAGCCGGCAGCGTCAGGAGTCTGAGGCAAGGTCGCGAGGCACCCCGGTCCGGCTGCTGACTCTTCAGGTTAAGTGGCACCTCTGGAGGGTCCCTACGGATTCAAGAAGGCTCCGGACGAAAAAGTTCGTTGTTCTCTCACTCCTGGGAGGGAACCCCGAAGGGACGCTTCCCGATTTCTCTGAAGGGCCTCTCCCCAAAGGGAGCAGAGCTCTCCTGGCACTCTGGAGAATCAACCCCCGAGGGGGGCAACAACCGGCTCCACAAGACGCGATGGAGGAGGGGGAGACTGCTCCATCTTCACAACCGGAAGGTCGAACCCCTCGTGATTCCTGGAAGGACCCCGCAGCAGTCCCGGCCAGTCGCCTAGCTTCCACCAGCACTGCACCCGAAGCCCACAGGAGAACCAGAGTATCATCCTGCGAAGGGAGGGCGACGCACCCTCTTCCCCCCCGCCCATTTCTTGGCGTCGATCCTTCCCTGAGCGGGATGCGAACCCGCGACGCTTAGCTCCACGCGCGGTGCCGCCGACACGGGGCATCGCTTCTCGGCCGTTTGTACGAGGTCAAAGTGGGAGGCGGGATCCACTGAAGGACTGAAGCAGACCCGAGGGCAGACCCCGGACCACGAGCGCAGCCGGGAATTCAATGCCGCTTAAGAAAGTTTCGACAACGTGGTGCGTCCTCCAGGACGCGGCGAAAGACCCGAGGTCTTCATCATCCGGAAGGTTCTTCGGGTGACGAACCGACCGAATGCACCTGGATGGAAGCTCTGCTTCTTCGGAAGGAATGATGGAATCGTCCCTCCCCGACCGCATGGGAGAGCGGCCGCCCCAGTCCGGATGCACCCATCTTGCTTGCTCGGCGGTTCCGTGAGACGGATCCAGTGGGAGCGAAGTCCGCTCCGCGTCACAGACAGGCACGCGTGGCTCCCGATGGGCACAGCAGGGGAGGAAGGGGAAAGGGGAGGGAGGATATGCGAATCCGCGGTGGCGCGAGCGGGCGGGCGAACGTCCCCGTCCGTCTCAGGAGCGACGGGACGGGGACGAACGCGGAGGCGAGACCATGCGCCTCCCTGCCATGAGATGCGGCCGACCTGCGCCTCCAAGGACCACGAAGCAACACGCGGGCGGGTGCTTCCGGCTGACGCCAGGGTTAGGAGCAGGAAACGTCGGATTGAATCCGGCCCGCGGATCGGTGGCGGCCGTCTCTTCGGGGCACTTCGTGGAGAATTCCGAGGCAGCGTCTCCCTGATCGGGAGGGGGGGGGGAGTCCCATTCTGTTGCCAGACTCGTCTACCTAGGTCGCGACCCCCGAACCGAAGAGCCAGGAAAAAGGGAAGAAAAGGAAGCGCTCGTTCTCGAGTCTGCCAGAGTCCCTCGACGGATGCCTCCCGAAAGCGGCGGCCGCATCCCCGGGTTTTCGGGGAGCGAGGTCCATCCCGACGCAACGGGACGAACGATTTGCATCGCTGAATGCAAGAAGTAGTTAACGAGGTCCTTTGATTGGCAGATACCCGAGAAGGGACGTGCCTCCCGTGGTCGATACGATCGACTTTCCGGTTCCGCGCCGGAGTTCGGCAAGGCTAATTCGATTTGCTAATGAGAGAGCAGCGCAAAGATCACGGCGGCAGCGACAGTTGCCCAGTTGCTCTCCTCCCGCGCGGCGAAGCCTTCCGCAGCCTCACCGGCGAGGGCCGCTTTCGCCAATGAGCAACCAGCACCGGAGGCACGGTTGCCCGGTGACGGGATGGCGGCTGCAGAGGCAGCAGCACTCGCGCGACTCGAGCGTGAGACCCGAACCGCAAGACCCGCGGGCTGCAGTCTCAGCCTCTGCAGGGTGGTGGCCGTCCAGTTCGTGCGTCCCCCGGACCGCAGGAGACGAAGCGGCTGGCGGGGGGATCGCGCGAGCCGAGTCTTCCCTCTTCCACCTGGAGCGACGGAAGCGTGAAAAACAAAAGGAAACGAAGTCTGAGGGGAAATCTCGGCCGAACCCGTTGGACCCGCACGTGCCTCGTCGGCCAGGGGCTCCCTCCTTACAGCGCGACCGCACGGCGCCGACGGCTGCGTAGTGCGCTCAGGCACCCCACCCTCACCCACCCCGGCAGACATGGCGGCGCTGGCTACGCGGGCGGTGGCAGAGCTCGGCTTCCTCGCGAGCCGCAGCACCAATGTTGAGCGCCACCATCCGTCTTCCTCACCTACCCCGGACTCATCCCTCTCGCAAGCGTTTCCTGCACCTCCTTCCTCCCTGTACGTTCTATAAGCACGAGACCATGGGACCATTAAGGCTTACCCGTTCGCAGCACGCGTGAGTTCGCGAGCGACGCGATGTCTCCCACCCCTTGGGGTGGACTGCTATTCGACTAGCACCACGGCTCGCCACAAGCCTTCCGCCATGCCCTCGTGTTGCCCGGATGAAAGGACCGGGCCAAGAGCTCAGGAAGAATCGAGGCCGAGGAGCTGCCGGTCCCGAATTTCCCCCGACGTCCCTCCAGCTCCTTCGATCCAGCCCTCCCTTAGCTCAAAGTCCCCCGGTAGGCAGGTCATTCGTCCCGGGTCACGTTCAGGTGCTCTGTCGCACGCTCCAGCGTCGATGAACGCGGAGTCGGCGTTGCCCTGCCGTCTCATGTTAACACACACACCTCTCCCGCAGCACCTCCTCTCGGGGAAGGCGCGAGTGCTTCTCCGAGATGGTTCTCGGGATCGGTTGGGCAGCTCAGGGAGGCGGCGGATCCCCGCTGTGAGTCTGACCTCGTCCCTCGCACAGTCCGCTCCTGGGGAGGCAGACGAGACATGGGAGAAGAGGAAAGTCGGTCTGGGAGCTCCGGGTCCCAGGAACGGAAGTGTTCCCGGACGGATCTGGTGGTAGCCCGTAGGACCCGATGGCACCTCAGAGGCCGGCTGAGTGGTAGGGGAAGCTCCTGTCTCCCAATAGAGATCCGAGAGACGGCTGCCTCCGTTTCAGAGAGGACGTTCTCTGGTCATCCCAGCTCAGCACGGGGAATCCAGCCACGGAGAGCGGGAGAGTTTCACGGGTGCGCCCTGCTGCGCCTGGGGTCGCCAAGGGGGGAAGGTCGACTTCCCGGGCGTAGTGCCACGGCTGGAAGTGCGGTGGCATCCGCGGATGCACAGTTCTCCCCTCCCTTCTTCCCTACCGAGGGGACCGCGGCCTCTCAGCACAGGCATTTCCTCGGCGTTGTTTCCCCCGGAATTCCGGTACGAGAGCGCGGCGCGCGAAGGAGCAGTCGGAGGACTCCGAGGCGCGAAAGGGCGGGTCTCGTCTGGGTGTTTTGCTCAGCCGCCACCCCTCGCCGAGCGGTGCTGCCGTTGCCGGTTGAATGACGCCAAGATACGGCAGCGCCGCTCGGCGAGAGGCGCGGCTCCCAGAACTAGCTCCGGAGAGGTGCGTGCGAGGCTCCGTCCGCGGAAGAGGCAGCTGACGGGGAAGAAGAGCTCTCCTGAGAACCAGATCCCGGCAACCCTGGGAACGAGGGGTTCGGCGTCCTGCGGGAGGGAGGGGGAGGATGCTCAATCGAAACTTCCGAACGAACCAGGCGTCTCTCAAGAGGACAGGACTACGAGGGCCGCAGCTCGGTCTCCAGGGGCTTCCCAAGTCCCTGGGAGAGAGGCTGCAGACTCCTAAATGGACGGATGGCACCAACGACGCTCCAGGGAAGCAGAGGATCCCGAAGAGATCGAGCTCTCGAGGCTTGTCGGGAGCAGCTGCTAAGAAAGGCGAACGCTTTCCTCCTTTCCTCCTTTCCTTCCTACTTGGGTGCCCGTCCCGCAGGATCGGCTCCTGGAATCCGCAACCGGGACTCGCAGAAGTCAGTGCTCCTTCCGGAGAAATGAACGTGCAGGTCTCCCACCTTCGCGCGACCTCTGGCGTCGGCAAAGATGCCATCAGCTCGGAGGAAACTCTTCAGCATGCGAGTGCCAGAGGGTCTCCAGGTGCCCTCCGGCAGCGCTCCTTCCTGCCCCCCCTCCCTTCGCCGACTGCTCAGAGGGAGGATTCTGTGCGTGCGCCGAGGACGGAGGGAGCCTTCAGTTCGACGCGCCCTGTGCGCTGCCGGCGTGGAGCGTCCGGGAGGAGCTGACCTTCCTCTTTCGGGTGGGCAGGTCCGTCCGGTTTCGGCTTCCGGATGCGGAGGGTCGCCGATCTCCGCGCACGGAAGTCTTCCTCATTCGAAGTCTCGCGTGCATCCGTTGCGGGGGGTCCATCGAGGTCCTCGGAGGACGTGGAAGCCCGGAAGATGGTTGATTGACCTGCTGGTGCGGCGGGCGACCTGCATCCGGCAAGCTCTGGACGGTGAAGACACGGGTGCGGCTGGCGTCCGGGTGCACCCATGAGGGCGATGGTGCGGTTTCCCAGAGCCTCTTTTGAGGAATGTCTCTCTCAAATTGTCTCCCTCGGTCCCGAGGTTTCACCGGTTTCCTTGTCTCTGGTCTTCATTCGATCCTGGTCTGGGTGTTTTGCTTGGCGGCCACCCCCCTCCCCGAGAGGTGCTGCCGTCGGAGATCGAATGTTGCCAGTGCCGCGGCTCCCAGAACCAGCTCCGGAGGGTGTCTGCAAGGCTCACCCACTCTCTCCCTCTCGGTGGACTCCGGAAACCCTCTGCTTCTCCGGAGCGTCGTCGGTGCCATCCGTCCATTTAGGGGTTTGCGGCCTCTTTCCGAGGGACCTGGAAAGCCCCTAGAGACTGAGCTGCGTCCCCTGTTGTCCTGATCTCTTGAGGCGACCTGGGGGGCTTTCAGCTGAGGGAGGGCTGGATCGAAGGGGCTGTCGGGACTCCGAGAGAAATTTGGAACCAGCAGTTCCTCGGCCTAGGTTCGTCCGGAGCCCTCGGCCTGGCACCGTCACTCGAGCGATGTGAGGGCATGTCGAAAGGCTTGTGGCGAGCAAGAGTGCCAGTTGGGTCGCAGTCCATGCCGTTAGGGCTGGATGGTCGCGAATGCACGCGTGCCGCGCGCTTTTGTAGAATCCCCTGAAACCCTGCGGGGATGAGCTGCATGGAATCGATCGACGCTCCAGCCTATCGTTCCCCGCGGGGAAAAGAGGAGGAGGAGGAAGAGATGCCATCTCGCCCCAGAACCCCTGGTAGGACTATCCCGACACTCTGAACTCTGCGTTCTGATCTCCCCGGAATTCGGGAGCTGCATGCCACCTCACCCTTTCAACAGAGAGGGATGAGGGGATCTTCGGCAACGGGAGTGGGCGCAATCCGTACAACCAAGGCGGCCAAAGACGTGCTGGATTTGAGAGAGGCTGCCACGTGGGCGCCGGTAGACTTCGGACATCGCGCATCCCTGCCCCCAAACAGCCCTCAAATCCTGCAGCCTCGCGACCCGGGACTCTCGGACGAACCCGGGGGCCGCCGACCGCGAGATGAACTGAAGAAAAGGAAGGAAGGGGAAGAGGGGGGGAGGGGGAACGGCGCTCAGGCGTCTGGGCGCAGAGCTCGTTTGGCTCGCTGCTTTCAGAGTCGGAGACACCAGCTCCGGTTTCCATGGTTATCCTTGCATATGCAATGCGCCGCTTCCCGTCTGCTCTCCTTGGGATTTGGGTTTCTTTTCCATTACCGCGCCGTTTTCGCGACGGATTCCTGGAAGATTTTCGATTCCGCCACTCTGCGCGCGCTCTGAAGGACTCACTCGACGAGGAGGAGCCATTCCGGCTCGCGCGGAAGAGGGAACCCTTAGCGTGGGCACTCAATTTGCGATGGGAAGCTGCACCATTCATCTTTCGAAGTATGCGGATCGATTCTCTCGAGGTGTGAGGTGGTGGCTGCATCCATCTTGTAAATGGCGTTCCTACATCCAGTAGACCTGTCCTTCCGGGTAAATGGGAACGAAGAATTTCATAACGCTCCTCCGAGGGCGCGCGCGACACAACATCCCCCCCCATCCATCTGCTCCGCCTGGACGTCAGTATCCGATCTGCATCGTCTGGTTCCCTCCCCCGCCGACCTCGATCTCGCCCTGGGAGCTCGTCGGATGCGAGAGGTTATTGCCGATGGACCGCGCTCGGGTCCTTCGCTCTCTCGTTCCTGGCCTACCCCGAGCCGAAACTGACCGCCGTTCGCGCCCCGAGCGTCGGCGCTTCCCGCGGGAGATTCGAAGGAGCAGGGGAAAAAATCGCCGCCTCCTCTCAGCCGCGTGGACAGAGGAGGGAGGAAGCGACGAGTGAAAGATGGACTGACCAGGCTGCAGGGTCCAGGGCGGCTCAATAGGATCTGAGCGGAAGAAGACGCCGAGAAACCCTGTGGAAGGGTTGGACGCATCCGTAGGAATCAGGGAGCTCCATCCGCGCAGATGAGACGCCTAGAAGCGGATGACCTTTTCCCGGAGATGCTGCACTTCCACCACAGAACCGCAACTTCCCCCCGGCTTTTCAGATCTCCTCGGCTTGCCCTCGCCTCGCTCTTACCTCCTCCCTCCCCTCTTTCCCTCCCGGATTATCGGGAGCGGTCGACCGCTTCCGGTGTCCGGGGTTCCAGCATCCACACGCCAGACAGCAGGAAAGCTCGACTCGAAGAGCGGGCGCAGAGCATCTCATCTTCCAAGGGGAGATCCGATGAACAATTTGCCTCGAAAATGGGGCCTCCCTTTTGTCTCCCGCCTCGTGCGTTTGACAAGGCGGGCGCATCGACCGCAACCACACGCGCGCGACGCGGGGTTTCCAGGATGGGGGGGGGAAGGGGGGAGACATCCCCGGAGCGCGAGCGCTAATGAAGAAAAATGAAAGCGTACCTGCCTTCAGCGGTTGCGATTCTGATTCGGATCCGGTGATGCAATCATCTTTGAAAGGGGGGATGCAGTCGTTTCCTCATCAATCATCTCTAGAAGCCCTTCCTCCCTTCCGTACGGAAAACATAATCACTACAGCAACATCCTACGCAGATGTTTATGATTAGATATTATAATAAGACGGGACTCGTCTAAATTCAATTTGATGCATCATCTGGGAAATGCGATGTGTTTCTCTGTTATTGGCATCCGGAGAACCTGAGGATTGTGGAAGTGACAAGGAGCGGCTTCCGCTGCCCAGCAACGGCGGTAGCGGAGTCTCCCGCCTCTTCCAAAGGTTGTTGCTTCTCGGGGATTTTCGTCCGTTCGTTCGTTTACTGAGATTCAGAGGAGTGGGGAAGGAGAATGGGGAGTGGGTGGGCGGGGTGGGGCGGGGTGGAGTCGCGAGGCCGGTTCAACCCAAGACTCAGGGAACGCGACCCCCGCGTCGCATTGTGAGTGCTTGCCATGAAGGAGGCAGGACGCAACCGATGCTCCTGCGCTTGAGCATCCGGTTTCCCGTGCACTGAAGAATATCCACATCCAGAAGCGCGCGGAAGGTCAGACAATCGGTGGTTTGGCTTCCGGGTGAACGAAAAGGAAGAGGGCAACAGATCCTTGACTGATCAAAAGATAGCGCGCTCTTAAAGAGAACTGTAAAATCATCTTGAGACTATGGACCGGAAGGGAGAAAGGGGTTTGGAACTGGAAGGTCAAGCGAAAAAGGAGTTAGGGGCATATAAGGTATATACGTCATTCCTTCGTTCCTCGGTCGCCCCACTCCGATAAGCCTCGTCCGCGTGGGCTTGCCAGGGGACGCAGGGGGACGACCGAGAGTCACCTGAGAAAGTGCGACTACCGCGTGCAGGAGGCCAAGAAATGCTCTTTCCCACACGCGAAGGTGAAGGAAGGCAGGGAACGAGGAGAGGAGGGCGGAGGCTGAGCAACACCAGCGCTCGTGCTCGAGCTTTGATCCCTGGGCGAAATATGCCGTCCCGCCTGAACGCTCTGGACGTCAGGAAGCCGGGAAGCCCGCGCAGCATCCGAGTCCATCTCCGGAGGGATTTGGTCCGGTGGACGACGAGCGTCCGCCTTCCGCCTGCGAGGACGCGAAAACGGAGGCCGAGTCGGGTGGCACTGCCGTCGGTGTCGCCCTCAGTCAGCTACGGAGCTGGCTGGAGTGCTCCTTCCTCTCCTTCTGGGTTGGCGCTGCCATCCGGTGGCGTACGCAGCGGTGGAAGAGTGCATCCGATCGGTCACCGGAGGCGGCTGTTCCCTCTCCTCCGTTATGCGTAAGACCAGTGCCGTCGCGCGGGCGCACTGGTCCCGTGTTCTACCCATTGGGAGGGCCGGAGAAAGAAGGTAAAAACCCCACCAAACAAACGCGATATCCCCAGGGAAGCGGGCCACTCCCTTGAGACCCCGAGCGCCCAGGGCGCAATGAAACCATGGGACCTTGACTTCGTGAGTCAGCTCGTGACATGAAGGTCTCCTGGAGTCCTGTTTACTCCTGTCTCTTGGCTTTGGAGTGGGCTCTCCTCGGCTTGCCTTGACCTCCAGGAGGGTCAGCGGAAGGACTCGCAGGCACGCGAAACTCTGCCTCTCTGCTGACTGCCTCTCGCGGCACCCCGACTTTGGCTCTTCGAGGACGGGTGGGGTCCACGAAGGCTCCCTTTTCCGAGGGGAAAGGGGGGCGGCCTTGGTCAACAGAGGCTGCATCTACAGCTGGAGTTTTCCTGTCCCTCTTTGAGCGGAACTTCCGCAAGTTGCGGTTTTCCGGACAACAACCTTGAGGGAATATTCTTCGAGGGATGTGGGACCGGCCTAGGGGCGTGGCGCGATCCCCAGAATGAAACGTTCAGAACACGGGAAAGCAGATGAAGACGCGAGAGAGCTCTAATCGGGAGCAGGAGATTCTACCAGGGGCGCTCTTTTGCGTGATCCACGGATCCAAGGTCTCATGGGAGCTCCAGGGGCATCAAAAGTTGTGGGTTCAAAAATTGTGAGTTGGGGTATGAAGCCCAGCCCGCGTCTTCCGTTCTCGGTCTCTGGGAAATCCTCATGAAGGAGTGAGGTCTAATGAGGGTGTTCCTGCTTCCCTGAATACCTGAAGCGGAGGAGACCTGGTGACCTTCCTCGGGAGCGAACGGCAAAGAAACGATCGCTCGGAAGCCCCAAATTGGGAGACCTCTAAATCCATGAGGGAGACTGAAAGTAGGACGAGTAGGAAGTAGGAAGGACGGCAGCTGAGGTGAGGGTCACCTTGTGTCGCAACCACGTCAACTAGAGCTAGCAAGGGGCGCGCGAACTGACCATGCAACTTTCGAGAGAGATGAAAGGCTGGTGGCTGGTAACGTGGCAGGCGACTTCGACGGCCCTGACGGATCTGCCCGCTGATTTCCTCGTGTGGAAACTGCCGTTGCTAACGACGCCCACAGACTTTTCTTGGCAGCGGAAACCACTACTGCATGCCAATACGCACTCTGGAAGGAAGCTGAGATGAGCAGGAGCTGGTGGCACAGGGATGAAGAGGTTCCACAGGGCAACTGGGACGTGGTGGCCGAGGTGCCCCGAGCTCCCGTGCCGCGTCCCCAGACGGCAAAGTCTCGGATCTCGGGGGATGCTGTTTCCACACGAGACCCAGTTTCGAGAGAACCTCCGAAAAGTCCGGTAGCATGACGACGAGCTACCTCTGGACCTCTTTCTACTTCTTGCTCCTGTAAAACGGGGATGCTTCACAAAGGGCACAAACAGAATGGGAACAAGGACGGCAGCACGAAAAACTTCCAGGGCATCCACAGAGTTCATGGCGTCTTTTCCAAGATGGTGAAAGCGATAGAATGGGTAAGAGGAAGGGAGGGAGGAGTAAGAACTTAGGTGAAGGCGTGAAATGAAAGAGGTCCCAGGGTCCCGGCTCGGTTCCAGGAGCCAGAAATAGAAGCGTCTCATGCCATGTGGCAGTGCCATGGGGTGGCGGCCATGAGATGGGTAGAATAAAATGGACCAGGAGGTAGGGTGCATCGTCTCTTTGTGCCTTGGGTTCGGGCTCTCCTGGACAGAGACCGAGCTCGGGTCCATCTGAACGGATGCCTCGGGTGAGGCGGGAAAGAGATTTTTGGGAAACGCAAGAATCGTACTCCCGTTGATCCTCGAACCGACCTGGTTGGACGACCTAGTTGAAAGCCCCAGTGAGTGGTGGGAAGGTGGCAGGGAGTTCCGAAACACCGAGCCAGGTCGCGCGGAGCAGCCGCGCGCACTTCCGGGTGAGCCTTCCGGAGGCGTTTGGGTAGGGCGCGACAGCGCCAACCCAGAAGAGGTAGAGTGGACCCAATTGCAGTCGGTGCGCGGACCCACTTTCGGTGGCTCCTCCCGACCCTTCCTCTGAACTCACACCTGCCCTTTCCCTCTACGCTAGTTTCCGAGAGTCCTGCGCCTCCCCAGTCCGCAAGGATGACCTGCGCAGAGGTCACCTTCGGATGGGTCGCGGGAGATCGGCCAGTCAGCCTTCGCGAGCTCCCACGGCGACTCCAGCTCTCAGAAGAACGTCGTTCCGGCTTTTCATCAGCTGCAGCAATGTCCTCCGCCACTGCGTGCTCCCTGCTCCACGCGGGGGCGAGTGCTGCCGGTCTTTGTTCCTCGCGGCCATCGGGCTTGCCGATCTCCCCGAGGAAAGTTCCTCTTAGAGATTTCTCGCTTCCCTCGAGCCCTCCGGAGTCCTGCTCTGAGTCCCAGGAACCACTGGAACCAGCTTCCTGCTCGAACTCCGCTGAGGGCTTCTCGTTCGGGTTAGCTGCCGGGGACGCCTCCCTGCCCCCCCCCCTTCCTTTTAGGAGCTTTGTCCGCTAGCGAATCCAAGGAAAGAGGGGGTCCTCTTTGCGGAAACGGAGAGAGAGGAGGCAAACCTGGTTCGTCGGCGAGCGCTCGCGGGCTCCTTCGCTCCTAAGGATCGCTCCCCCTTCCGGCACGCGAAGAGGGAAGGAGAGGCCTCGATTAGAAAGATGGCTGCTGCAGGGAGGAGGCTGCCCATCCAGAAAGAACTTGGCGGAGCAACATTACGTGCGCGGCTGTTCTTCCAAGAAGCTTCCCGGATTGCGTGCGGAGAAAGCCGCTCTTGTTCGAAGAACGCGCTTGCGTTCGGCTGTCGCCATGGAAGCGCAGGCGACCGGCGGGGCTCTTCTCAAAGCCAGGAGCAATTTTCCAAGCTGCGATGCGTAGGTCCGCGTGCCTGGGTCTGCTCTTCCGGCGGAGCTGCCGCCTCCCGCCCTCGCCGCGACCGAGACCACCAGAGGACCTCCATGGCACTTTCCTCTCCTCCGAGCAGTCCTCTGCGTCACGCTGTTCCCGGAAAACCAGGCCAGGCACGCGTCTTCCCTACGTGGCGGAAGGAAAGTGGAAAGCGGCGACTTGACGGACTCTGACGTGCTCCACGGATGCTTCTCCTCACTTCCCGCGCGGAGCGTCGCGCACTCTACCGGTGGCAGGGGAGGCTGTGAGCGGACATCTTCGGGTTGGTGAGGGAGGATAAGAGGGGTCGGTCGCGTCCTTCCAACTTCTGGAGCGGCGGCGGGCGGGGGAACTCATCGGGTTGCCCGACACCAGGCGTCCTCCCCCCCTGCGTCTTGCTCGCGCGAGCTCGCCGGGAGCACCCCGCGGAGCCCAACCAATTTTGCGGAAAGTCGCTCCCGCTAATTGAGGCTCCGCGGAAGCTGCGGTCGCGTCCCGAGCCGCTGGCGGCGGCAGTGGTCGACATTCCCTGTGACGGTCCAGCCTGACGCTGCCCGAGTTCTCCCAGATAGCATCAGATGAACAGGAGGTTTCGTTCCTGGAGAAGAGGGGTCCTCCCTCCTCCCTTCCCTAATTACATTTCGTTTTTGTTCTCGCGTCTTCCCTCTTCCTCCTCCTCCTCGTCCCGCTTGATGGTCGCGACGCGCGCGCCTCTCCTAAAGGGACCGCGAGATATATGGCGGCCTCCAGCGATGTTTATTGGACTCCGGGGGCGCAGCCCTCTTCGCCAACGCCCGCCGACTGGTCTCAGTGGGACCGCTCTCCTCCTCCCGACCATTCCCAGTCAGCGACGCGCCTCGTCTCCCTGGATGAACCTCTGCAGCCGTCAGCAGAACGAGCAGCGGAGACAGAGGGTGCGCGCGGAGGTGTCAGCGCGGCCCCAGGGCGTCCCGCGCGCTACGCCTTCGCTTTGCAGCTCACGCGCACCTGGACGGAAGAAACCTTTACGAATTCCCGGGGACCTCTCCCGGAATGCCGCCGCCCACCCCACTCTCGTCTCCTTCCCTCATCCCTCCATGGCGTCACTGTAAGGTGGCGTCCCCTTCCTGCTGACCCTCCGTCTGCGCTGGAGGCGAGCGCTCTGCCCTTCCAGAGGCGTTCGGATCGGGCGCGACTGCATTAAACCGGAAGAGGTCGAGTGGACCCACTGGCAGTCATTGCGCGGGCCCACTTTCTGTGGCTCCTCCCGACCCTTCCTCTGGACTCACACCTGTCCCTTCCCTCCTCGCTAGTCTCTCGGAGTCACGCGCCTCCTCAGCCCTCAAGGATGACCTCCGCAGGTCACCTCCGGCTCCGCCTCCCGACAACAGCCTCTTCCCGACTCGCCACGCCTGGAAGAAGCGGCGGAGGACTCCGGACTTCCCTTCTGACTTTACGCTCCCCGTAGGTTTCTCCTCCTTCACCCATCTGGAGCGACCCTCTCACCCCCCCTCACCCCTTCCAGGTCAGAACACCCTCGGGAAACGGTCGGGACCGCAGCCGACGGGGGGATCCGCGAACCACCTTGCAGGGTCGCGGACAAGGAACGCTCTCGCATTCTTCCCCGCCTCTGCCCCAGAGGGCAAGAGCAGGCCACCGCACCTGCGGTCACGCGGGAAGGTCCCTCTCGGTCGCCACGCGCCTCTCGGGACGCGAGGAAGAGGAAGGGGGGGCGCTATTTCCACTCTGCATCGAGACGTGGACGCTGCTGGATCCACCGTGGACGAGCACCCAAGGCTCCACCCTCCGGCGGAGGTGGGGGCGAAGGCGCCTGCCGGACGAAGGGTGAGCGGTCCCAGAGCCATCAATCGGGTGTCAAGTGTGCAGCTTCCCGTTCTCGAATCAGGTGCGATGCCTTGGTCCTGAGAAGCCAAAGGGGAGGGTCGTCCGTTCCGCGCGTGGGGTTGCGCAAGGCGATCGTGCGTAACGTCTTTCCAACGCCTCGGATGGTGCGGACAGCGGCCCGAGAGGACCGGACCTACACGTCAATGTCACACCTTCGCAGGCCCATCCCGAAACCGCGGTTCCTTCTCGTCGCCGCGCGGTGAGTTGGCGGCACGCGCAGGTCCCCCGCGTGCGAGGGTTTCCCGGTGTCCCATGCTTCGTCGTGGGACGCAGGAAAGCCGCGTGATGAGAGTGGACAGAAGAGTGAAAGCGGGCGAGTACTTCTCTCCATGGCAGCTCCCTCGTCACCCAGGAAGATCCGGAAGAGAGGGCGACAGACCTTCCGCCCGGCTCTCTCGGAAGGATGGGTCGCGAGGAGACAGAGTGTTCCGATCTGGAGATCTGCTAGCGTCTTCACAGGTCATCCGGCGCCGCCGGATTGCGGAAGTCCTTGCCGGGGGAGGGGAGGAGGAGTCATCGGGCATCCTCGACTAATGGAGGGGTTGATTAATAGTTGCTCGGGAAGCCCCGCATCCCGGCTCCATCATCTAATGGTCTTGGAAGGGAGAGGATCCTCGCGAGAGTTCTATCGCCGCTGCCCAGGGCCCGCCGTTTCCAGGAGGGGGTCGGGCAGCTTCCGAGCTAGTGAGATGGTGGCTCCTTTGTTGAAAGGGAAGGGGATGGAGAAGACGCCTCGGGATCTCCTTCCCCCACCGGGAACACACGCAAGGGTCTCCGGGAGCCTTCCGTCCGGCGAGCTGCGTTCCCTTGGAAGGATAGCACCGGGGAAAGGAAGGAGGGAGAGCGTCCCGTCCTGCCTGCAATTACCAGGGACGTCCATTAGCGGGAATTGCGCCAAGCAGATGGCCGTCCCTCCCTCCCCAGGCGCAGCTGCCTGCTCTCCCGGTCCGGCTGTTCCCATCGGGTTCTGCAGCGGTCGGTCCTCCGACCAACGGGAAGCGCTGCATCTCTCATCCCCCGAGCGCCGCTGCCGGGCAGAGCAGCCAGCCCGGCAGCGCCTCGAGTGGCAGGAGAGGTATGAACCCGGCAAACTGACCGTGTCAGACGGGTCACCACCGGTCGGCGCTCGCGCCCTCGGCTTTTCCTCCTCCTCCCTTCTTCGGGGATCTGGGGCCCCTCCCCCAGATCCGGAACACCCCTCCGGTCAGCTTGCATCTCGACCCCTGGCTCTCCTCTTGCAGGGTCGCTTGCCGCCATCCGGGTCTACAGCAGCGTCCCACCGTACCGGAACAGGGGGGAGGCCGCCTTGCTGGAGTGCGACTTCGACCTTGGGAACGACACCCTCTACTCCCTCAAGTGGTACCGGGACGACCAGGAGTTCTACAGGTTCGTCCCGAAGGAGGCACAGCACGTGCAGCACTTCAAGGTCCCCGGCGTGGACGTCGACGTGAGTGGCGCAACGGCGGCGCAGGGCGCGGCTCCGTAGCAGTTCGTGACTCCACCCTGAAGCACCGCTGCCGCCTGACTCTCGCCTCAGGGGCTCCTCCGATGGGCGCAGATCGCCCCGAGACCATGTGGACAAAGGATGTCCTCCTGCAGGAAACATCCTGTTGCCGTTGGCTCGGAGATGGAGGAGGAAGAGGAGGGGCAAGAAGCAGGAGCAGCACGTGCGAAGGGGACGCAGCAGGGAAGGAGGAAGGGAAAGGATGGTGGGGAGAGGAGCGGCAGCCCTGACCACGTGATCCTTCCCACTCCCTTCCTTCATTCCGAATCCCAAACGGATAACGAAGGCAGCTACTGGCGAACGAGATCCCTGCCATACGCCTGATGACGTTCCTGTCCTCCCTCCTTTGCCTCCCGGTCGCTTCTGGGAACTTTCCTTCCATCTTGTGGGATTCCGGTGTCCCGTGGTCGTCTTTTTCGGACCATTCCTGGCGTCCTTAGCCTCGCGAGACGGGGACAAGGTCCGGACCGATTCTTTACCTCCAGGGTTCCCTTCCTCTCGATGTCCCTACTGGTGGTCCCGATGGGATAGTCCCGCAACTCTTCAAGATAGGGGTCGCCCAGGGAGGAGACTGCTCTATGAATCCAGGAAGGGCTCCGGAGGAAGGAGTTCGTTCCTCTCTCACTCTTGGGGGGGAACCCCGAAGGAAAAAGCCCCTCTTCCTTATTATCTCCGGAGGGATCGGTCCCTCTGAGAGGTCACCTTTCATTTCTTCTCCGGAGGGACCCTCTGGAAAGGATCCGCTCCTTGTGAACCCCCTGAGGACAGTCCCGAAGGGGCACTTTCCGATTTCTCTGAAGGGTCGCTCTTTTTACACTCTGGAGAAGCAACCCCCGAAAGATGCGTATCAACCAGCTCCAGGGGTCGCGATGAATGGCTCTGCCTTCACAACTGGAGGGTGGAACCCCTTGTGATTGCTGGATGTTTCCCGGAGCAGCTCCGGCCAGTCAACGGGGACATCCGGCTTCCACTAGTGCCGCACTCAAAGTCTACAGGGAAACCAGCGTCATTCAGCGGGGGACTTCAAACCCATGACGCGCCCCCCTCCCATTTCTCGGCGTCGATCTTTCCTTGGGCGGGATTCGAACCCGTGACGCTTGGCGCCACGTGCGGAGACCGCGGCCTCACGGTCCCCGACGCGCCTCTCGCTGGCCCTTTTCTCTGAGGGACAGGCAAAGTGGGACATCTTCCTCCCTCCAGAAAGGTAGCTTCTTCTGGGCATTTCTACGGAGGTACAGGGGGTCGCGTCTTCCTCACTGGGATTGCCAGCTTCCTTCCCACTCCCTCTCCTCCCACTCGTCCTCCGCCATCTCCGGCCTATCCGGCCGCGTGCCGTGGGGGCCACAAGGAGGATTAAGGGTGGTGCGAGAGAGGATGGGGCAGGGATCCGCTTCCGAACACCCCCTTCTCCTTGCACTTCCTTCCGTCTCCTCCTCCCTGGGAACCTCCGGAAGCGTTGCCGAGGCTGGAGGCGAGTCCGTATCAGACCCTCCGTGCCCTCCCTTCGCCTGATCGTTCACTTTTCTCTTGATCGGTCCTTCCATCTGCTCCTCTCTCTACCCCTCATTCGGGCGCATTGGGAGGACGGGGAGTCTCTATCCTGGGAAGGACTTCCCAGGACGGAGACCTCGCCCTTTCCCGTCTCCTTCCAGAGGGACGGCTCCCTTCCTTCTCATTCTGCCCCCATGCTATTCTCTCCCGGGATTTTGGCCGTGCGAGGGTGTCTTCCTTGATCCCTCTCCCTCTCCCATCTCCCTTCCACCTCTCCATCGGGGGATTCCGACTCCGCGTTCCCATAGAGGCCACCCTATCAAGGGGAGGACTTCCGGCTGAGCCATACATATCACCCTACTGGTCGGGGAGGGCATACGGTCATGACGTGGCACCGGGCACTCCCTGCACACTGCTTCACGTCCCGTCCCGTGTCCTTGCCCCCCCCCTTCCCACACCACCACCATCCGCCGCCTCTTTTCACCTTTTTCCGCTGCCGTCTCTCTACTACGCCTCGCGACCACTTTCTTCCTCTCCCTCACCCCTGCCGCCTGGTCCAGCTGCATCTCCGCATTTTCGTTGGCGTTTCTCGTGCTCCCCCTCGCTGCCTCTGCGGAACAGATTCTGCCTGCCTCCAGCATCGGGCCTTCCCTCTTCTCCACAGACTCATCGCACCTCTCCTGCAGCTGTGCCACCCCCGGCCGGCCAACGAACCGCAGAGGGAGCCTCCCTTCTCTCAGCCGGTCGCGTCAAGGACCCCTAGGAAAGCAGGAAGAGCCGCTAGGCCTCTGTGGAAGGGAACAATGTGAGGTTGCTGCCTCCTTGCCAGTCCTCCGAGGCTAGAGATCCCCCTTCTCCCCCTGGCTCTGGACCGCCGATTCGTCCAGGCGCCTCGGGACACGCCTGACCCCCTTTCTCCCCACCTGTTACCCTGGTCGAAGCGAGGAGATAGCTTTGCCGAGGAGACCCTGGCGAGCTCTTTGCTCCGGCAGAGGTGACCGCGGGTCACACCGCGTCAGCTGCCTCTCTCACGGCACTCACTAGCCAGGAGGAGTGTCCCGACCCACCTCTTTCTGCTCCCGCGAGCGCCGTCTCTGAGCGTCTCTCGCAGCCACCATCCCACAAGGACGATGGCCTGTCGGAATTCCCTCTCTTCTTCCCCCTCCTCTCTTCCCCCACGTCTCACTCGCTCCCGCTGCCTCGGATGCCGATCCCTGCAACGCTCTTCGCCCTGCGAGCCGCCGACCTCCTGGCCGCCTACCTCCGCAATCAAGACTGATGCCTGCGTTGACGACCATGTGGCCACGGCCTCTGTCAACGTGTCACGAAGCGTCGCGGGTTCAAATTCCTCCAGGGGAAGGATTGACAGCCAGAGAAATGGGTGCATCGTGGGTTCGAGTCCCCCCCCCGCAAGATGACACTGGTTGGCCCACAATCGGGAGAGGCACTGTTAGAAGCTGGTAAAAACCGTATGCCCCCGATGAGTGGCTGGGACAAGGGGAGTCACCCTCCGGGTCCTTCCAGGAAACTGAATCAAGGAGTCCGGTTCCCTTCCGGGTTTCCCTCCGGTTGGGCAAAGGAGCTGTACTCTCTCCACTCTTGGAGTGGAACCCCTTCATTGAACACCGTGGAGCTGGTGGATTGATGCTGCCTCTCCAGAGGCCATACTGCTTCCTTCGGGGAGCGCCCTTCAGGGAGAACTCGGAAAGCGTCCCTACGGGGTTCCCCCCTAAGAATAGGAAGAAGAAGGAGCAGATGCTTTCCGGAGTATCCTTCGGGAGAGAAAAAGAAAGAAGAGGTTCCTTCGGGGTTCTCTCCCGAGTGCGAGAGGAACGGACTCTTTCCTCCGGAGCCCTTCCTGGATTCATAGGACTGGTACACCATAACTCGAAGTATGGTGACCTGGTGGTGGATCCGGGCCCAACTCTCGCCTGCTCGTCGGCTCAGATTCCTCCTCGAAGGGCAGACGCTCCCGCGTAGCATCCCAGGACAGAGAACGGCAGTCGGCTTCCCTCCAGGGGTCGGCTGCTCCCACAGCGGACGGGAAGGCGAGGAGCGAGGGGAGGGCGGGATCCGTGGGTTACGTCGGTTCCCGGGATCAAGTAGGCAGGCGAGAGAGGGAAAACCCTCCATCCAGAAGGCGGCGTTTCGTTTGACCTTCCCTGGCATCCCACGTCTCCCAGGAGGATGACCCGTCGAGGTTGGCCTCACGCCTCCTGGCGTGCTGCCGCGCTGACCCCCGAGAGGGACTGGAGATCGCGCACCCCTCCTCTCCCCCTAGGGGTATACCCTCCGGGTCCAACTTCTCCCTTCTCGTTCCGCCGCCGCTCCCGACTGCACCCTCCGGAGTCTCGCGTGACCGGGAAGGACGCGTGACCGACGGCCTCCCTCGAATCTGCGAGGTGCCGCACGCAGCAGCAGCACCTGAGCGCTCGCACCTGGGAGCCACACCTCTGCCGACGCGCACGTGTGCAGGCACGCGAGCGTTCGTGCACCCTCGTTCCGAGGTATCGCCTGCGAGGATCGGGCGACGAGCGTAGCACGGGAACGATCGCCAAGTTTGTGAGCGCCCGAAATGTTTTAGATCCCAAGGTCCAGCCCCAAGATGCTGTTTCTGAGCAATCTCTCCTTGGAAAGCACGGGGAACTACAAATGTGAGGTTTCTGGAGAGGCTCCGTCTTTCTTCACGACCGCCTACGTGTCGTCCATGACAGTCGTAGGTAGGACTACTCTTCTCCCTTCGCACCGCTGCCGCCTCCACCGTGGCAGCAGCTCTTCGGCGCGATCGACTGCAGACGCGAACTGCTGCCATCCGCTCCGCTTGGATTCATTTTGTGGCCGTGCAGGCGTGAGCTTTCCGCTTTGCTCCGCGCCTCATCTCTAGGACACGCTTCCGCTCCAGGTGCGAAACGCGGATGGAGTAAGGGTAAGCCGACGCTTCCCTTCGACTCTTCCCAACCGTGCGGGGATGGAAGGAGGACTCCCTTGCCGCAGGACCATTCGCATAGGACCGGAGTTGGACCTCCACAGGGAGGGTCTTTTCCTTCGATGTCGCTCGCGGCGTTCCCGCTCGATTGAAAGTCCTTCGCTCCCGCCTGACCGGATCGGAGGAGCGCTTTCCTTGGCTGTCCTTGGGGTCAGCGATCGCTTGTCTGCCGAAGCAACCAGCGCGCCCCGCAAGCCGGAAGTGCGGATTCGTCTCGTGCGGGCAGGGGGAAAATCGATCCAGCATCACTTCCCGAGATGAGCGAAAGGGATGGCGCTTGCTTGCCCTGCGGGAACGAGGCCAGCTTGGCGCCATTGCCTTCGACCCATCCTCCGCAGGGACACCCGCTATAACGGAGGATGCCGCTGCCGCATCCGAAAAATCCGACGAGCGGCAGACCCGCCCGAGAAGCGACGCGTTTTTTTTATCCTACGCCACCGGCGACCCCGGGTTTCCCATTGACCTGCAGAGGCGGCATCTTGCAGGGCTTTCCAGGCTTCTCCCTGTAAAAGGCCACCTGGAGTGGGGGTGGGGCGGCGGAATAATACCCCACCTCCACTCCTTGCCCACGGTAATTTGCTCTTCCGGAGGATTGAGGTCAGAGTCTCGTTCTTGCAGCGTCAGCCTTCCAGCAAATCCGCGGAACTTCATCCCTCTCTTGCAGCGCCCGGACAGACCCCTCCCCTCTTTGGATCTTCCCGGGGGGGAAGAGGGGGTTCAAAGAGGAAAGGGAAGGAAGGCGCAGCAGAGGTTTCACTGGCTGCTTCTTCACGCAACGTGATTTACTGGGCGATTCGATTCTGTGCCCAGCCGGTGGACCGGCTGGGCACAGAATTTTTTCGAGGCTTTCGTGCCAGCCGGCACGAAAGCCTCGAGTCCGCCGCCTGTGGAGACCCCCTCCGGCGTCGCTCCGGAACCGTTCTGCCGGAAGAGTCAACTCTGGTCTTTCTCTTCCTCGATAGCATCGCCGGCGGGGGAGCGGGGTGCTTGCAGGTGGTGCCGGTGGGCATCTTGAGGGAGCGTACGCGCTGGCGCCACTTCGAGACGCTCTCCGGAGCATGGAAGCGCGGGCGGCAACGCGCTCGTGGTCGCCGACCTCTCGCGGCCGGGAGCATCCGCGCCCCGGAAGGGCAAAGAGCCTTTCTCGGAGCGATGGGAGTCTCCTTTAGGAGGGGGGAAAGCCTCCGTCGAGGCACGAGCGCCCCGCCTCCGACCTCCACCCACGCAGTCCCGACCGGGGCTCAGTGAGGGACGCAAGGGTGAGCACCGCACGCTGGATTCTCCGCGCTATCGGGAAGCGGCGCCGCAGTCGACTGAGCCCTCAGTGCCCCGTGCGATCTGCCATCTCACCCGGAGCGGACCGAGAGGAGGAGGAGAGAGGGCTGCTCTTCCGGCTCTGCACCGCCTGCCCTTGCGGACGAGTCATGCCCCAGGGAAACTCTCTCTCCGACCCGAGGCGCTTCCCGGGGACGCGCAGGCGAGCCTTTGTCGATGCCTGCCTGTGCCTCCGTGAGTCGATACCTTCCTCCCGGATTCCCAGAACTCCTGGATTCTAGCCTCCTGGTCCTTCATCGAAGAGAAGGTGCCCGATGGAAGCCCCTGGGAAGCCGACGCAGAACCACTGGAAACGATCGACAACGGCTGCGGCGCGAAGACTCGAAGAAGGGTCCGCGAGTTCCCTCCTCCTTCTCTCCATTCCCCTCTGCCGGACTCCGGCTTGGGTATTTCCTGCCAAGGGAAAAGGCGTTCCCTGCCGGCCTCCTCCCGCTCCCAGCCGGTGGTGGCTACCTCTTGGGTCGCGTGGAGAAGGGCGAAGGACGCGGCGGCGCACCGGAGACGTCCCGGTGGCAGCTACGGGGGCAAAGTCTTCCTCCCTCTCTTCCTCCTGCCCTACCCTTCTCCTTCCAGACTCTCCAAACAAACCTCCACGCATCAGCGGGCTCCGAGCCACCTACAAAGTAGGGGATTCTCTGATCGCCAACTGCACGCCCTCCATGTCGTGGCCCGCAGCCAGGGTGACCTGGTTCGTCAACGACCAGCAGGTAGCGGTGGTACCACACCCGAGCGCGCAGGCCGGAGGCGGGATGGGGGTGGGGGAAGAGTCACGGCGCCTTCCCTCCTCGTTTGCGCCAACTTGCAGGTGCCGAGCTCCTCGCTGCAGTTCTACCCGGACGAGATGAGCGACGACGGGTTAGCGAGCGTCACCGTGGGGCTGCAGCTCCGCGTCTCCGAGGGCCACTTCCTCGACGGCCGCATGAAACTCACTTGTCGCGCAATGGTCGCGGTCCACGTGCTGAAGGACTTGCAGAAGAACTTGACCCAGGACCTACGCGAGTCGTCCACGGTTGTGCAGAGCCGAGCGACGGAGATCGAAAGTGAGCTTCATGGGCCTGGGTTCCCGGGAAAGGTCTTCTGCCGCCGCCGCCTCTGCTGCTGCGGTGGCGGCGGCGACGACGAGAGAGGGGCGCCGAGGAGCGGGAAGATGGAGCTCTCCTCCTTCACGTCTGACCTTCCAGTCTACAGCTCGTGCCTGCCCGCCTCCGCGTCATCCACAGTCCTTTGCCTTCTGGTCTCCGTTCTGCTCCTGCTCTTCGCCTAGGAGGGTGACGGTGAACGTAACCAAGGGGTGCCTTTCTTGCTGGACGTCCTCATCCTGGGAGTGCCTCCCCGCTTCCTCTGTTTCTCTGGAGTTTCCCATCTCCCATGGCGTGGAATAAAAGAATGGGATGGGCTTTCTCCTCTTCTTCGTCTTCTTTCTCCCTCTTCTTGCTCCTGATTCGCGCGGTTCTTGGGGATATTGGTCCCCAGTTCCTAGGAGGATGTCTCTAGCCAGAAGCCGACGGGCTGGAGAGCGCCACCGTGGGACTGCAGTTCCGCGTCTCCGAGGCAACTTCCTGGACGACCGCATGAAGCTCACGTGTCGCGCACTGGTCGTGGTCCACGTGCTGAGGGACTTGCAGGAGAGATTCACCCAGGACCCACGCGAGTCGTCCACGGAACACGAGTCCTTCCGGAGGCCTTGAGGAACGAGCGACCTTCTCTCGGCGGTGTCGGTCGTCGGAGACCGTGGACCACGGTCCATATTGATGACCGATGCCAAGACGCTGGACTCGCAGACGAGGAACCCTCCTCGCTCTCCTTCCAGCACGACCTCGCTCGTAGGGTGGGAGCAGCGCCTGGCTAGCCGAAGCGTGGACGCTCAGCAGCACTCGATCTCTCCCGACCTCCCGGGATCGTTTCCTTCCTCCGCTGGAGACACCACCCCGGCGTGCAGGCAGAAGCGTTGATCGTCTTAGACTGTCCATTGCAGATTCCGTGATCTTCCGCGCCGGAAACCAAGGAGGCTGATTTTTCTTTCTTCCTTCCCTCGCCTAGAATGAAGGAGGGTCATCAGAAGGAAAAATTCGGCAAAGGAAGAGCAAAGTCACGTCACGAGGTACATAACCTTGGATGGGCAGTGGTGGTCTCCGATTCTGTCGACCAGACACCCACATTGTGTTCCTCAGCTCTCTGTGATCCTCTCCTTTGTGTTCTGGACCAGACAAAAGAGCCACCACAATCTCTGCCGCCCTCGATTTGACTGGCAACCACTCATCGGCCTCCCTTGCCACTCAGGATCGAAAACGTGGGAAGTGAGGTCAAAAGCGTTCCCAGACTCCAGCAAAGCAGGCGAGGAAGCGGCGGGAGACGAATCAAGAGAGGGAAGGAACCTTGGAAGTTCCGCAGCTTCGCATTCTTTTTGCCTAGCGGCACGGAGCCATCCTCGTGAAAGAGAGCTTACCTCGTCGAAGAGACGCTCAATGTGATGGCGTGATGCCAGTATCTCTACTGGAGCAGGGAACCCGAACGAAATTCCGGAAAATCTTCGGGAAAGCACGTGGTCAGAAGTTGCGAACTTGCGGACGCTGGGACCACGGAGCAGGGGAAGCAGAACCTCTACACTGAAGGAGCATTCAGAATCCTAAGTTGTTCTAGGCGGTGACGCCTACTGTGTCCATTCTTTTCTATAGAAGAGTGGTTAATTCTTTGCAGTTTGATATTGTCGATCCAGTCGATAAGATACCTTCCGTTTCCATTCGTTCCATCGTGCAATGCTCATTTCCAAGTGTTCTGTTAGGCAATTGGCGCAATTGTTCCTCCAGCTGCCTGATGGTCTGCTGGAAGCCCAGCAGACCATCAAGCATCATCTCACCCTGCAAGAGGCGCAACCTTTCCTCGTGTTCCTGTTGCTTCCGTTCGGCTTGCTCGCGTGGCATTTCTCACTGAAGAGAAACTTCGCTCTCGCTTCCAGGAACTTTCTGTATTTGCAAGAATGTCCTTGGCTCCTAACAGTTGCCACTCTTGGTCGTCTAAGCAAAACGCCCGCAAATGGATGTTGGTATCTTCGTCACTGCATAGCGTCACTTCGCACTGAAGAGCTACTAAAGAAATTCCAGCAACACCGTGGAGACGGAGGCAATCTTTTCAATGATACTAGAAGGTTTTGCTTGCATACAAGAGCAACGAAGAGTCATACCGTACAGGGAAGAAATCCAGGTCATAATGTCCCTTCTACTGTTTGAAAAAAATTTTTTCAAGTTCCAGCAGAAATGCAATTACGCCGACTAGTTTTTTTCCTAAACGGAATTCCCATCTCATATGCTATCAAACTCGGTCTCCAGCCTTCTTTTCAGTCGAAGAGGAACATTTCGTTGCTGCAGATGAATTCATTTGGAAGAAATTAACCTTGAAAGTTAGCAGCAAATAGGGAAATATACCAGAAACAACCTCAAACAAAGTTCAATCATCATTTTCATGAGTTGTCATTGTAACAGGGATCCTGCATACTTATTCATATCATCAAAGCGGTTGACACTAATATTTTACGGACTGCTTCTTACTCCAGCGCTTCGCCTTTATAAGCTTATTGATCTATCGAAAAATAAATAGCAATTCCTGTTACACTATGTATGACACTCGATCGATGGCTTCGAATAAACTGCAGAGCTTATTGCTTCTGAAGAGTTGCGGTTCTTGCTTTCCTCTTTCAACCATGTTAATAAGTTTCTCACTTTGCTAAAATATTTTACATTCCTCCCAAGCACCAAAGAATTTAAAATATGAAACAGCCAAGCAAGGTTTCCTTTTCTCCTGAGTGAATCTGTCCAAGAAATCTTCCAAAGTTTCTACGTGGAAATGGGAAAGCGATCAGGCATATGTGTTTTTTGGGACAAAGGAAAAAAAATAGTCCTTTGCAGATTTTGTACTCAAAATGATACGCAGTGTCATTATTTTGCAAATAAAGTATATTTTCCTGAGAGATGGATATTTTCATTTTCATTTTTTCTGCTATTTTCACATGATCAATTTTCATCGTCGTTTATCTTATTGTTCTCGTCTACGAGTTGCTCCAATGATTCTGATGATTTATCAGTGATGAAGCGTTTCTGTTCAGGAGCTGCAGATGTAATTGGTAGGAGGAGGAAAACTTCAGAAGAGGACTGAAAGGAAACAAAATGGACACGCACACACACACACACACACATGCACAAATGTACAAATCAATAGGGCTAGAACGAAATTGACTCGAAGAAAAAACTCAGTTTGAATTCCCAGTGTTTCGGCGAAGTGACACAGCTATAGAAATTTTACATTCGAGAAAATAAGCAATCACAAGCAGCTTAAAAGAGGGGGAAAATGCTCTCATTTTTCAGAGAAAAATATGATGGATCCAAAGTCCCTTCACACAGGCAGAACAATAATTTCTCCAGTCAGAGTCTTGACCATCGCTCGAAAGCGATCCGAGCATTTCAAGAGGGTTCACTGCTCTTCAATCAGTTCGTACACCACCGGCTTGTGGGACTCGGTGAAGTGAGTCCCCATGCAATGGTGCAAAAATCCTACCTTTTTGAACACTCTCATGGAGAACCGGATAAGCACAAAAAGCATGGCAGCTTGGACGAACCGATTTATGGAAAAGAATCATGTTGTTATTTATTCCTCTGATTTTTCAAAGCTCCCGCTTCACCTTCTCTAGTTGCATTGAAATCAGCTTGGAAAGTGTTCGAAGATCTTTTTAAGTGTTCAGAAAAATAGTACTCCAATACGTTCACGATGTATACATCGTGACCTATTTGGAATGAAGCCTTCCAGCACGGATTCCCCCGCGAAGGTTAAGCAGCTCCAAGTGCACCCACCGAACCAGAAAAAAAAAAAAAGAAGGAAGAAGAAACGCGAGGGGTGATCTATGCTCCCTGGCTAAACATTTCCATCAGCACCAACAAATACAAAAGCCGACCACTCGGGTCAGGAGGAAACGCCAAGTCGTGGAACGGGACACACGATCCGAAAATTCAGTTTCTTGTGACGAAACCGTGAGGAATTCAGAGAACGCCCGCCGCTGCTGCGAATGTCGGAAAGTGTGGGGTTCACGATTTTGCTGGAAAAATAAAACTGGCACATGTATATGTATAAAAAGTCTTGGTAGGCGCCCATTCACTCAGCACACATGCTTTCGTTGCCTCCTGGATCGTGTGCACGAGGACTTGCGTGTTGTTTTTAACGGGGTGTACAGCGTACGTCAGTTGTAAATACGAAGAATGGAAAAAGGTCTGTGTACCGTCGTTTGAACAATCCGAGTCTTGTACCATTTAAAATTTGCATTTGTTTCTGGTACCAGTGATGTAAAGAGGGATAAAAATACCTGAGAGGGGGGGGGGTTGAAACCGAGGGGTAACGAACCCGATTGTTGGATGCAGCATGCTCCCCCCTGCAGCCGTTTATGCCACTCTGTAAGCAAAAGCATTTCAGTGAAACTTCCGAAAGTATTAAAGGGAAAATCCCGATTGCTAAGCCCAGCCTGCACCAAATCTGGATAGGAAATGGTCAAAATTGTAATCATGTGACGTTACTCCGTAGCAATCGTTAAAGATTTGATTTTGTGCAATCATGCCCTTCACGTTGCTTGGTACATTTCGCAAATATCTCTGCCGTTTTCATCCGCAATTCCGAATTTCAGCATTAAAGGAATCAGTCACATAGTTTTGGGCGTTCAATTTGTTTACTGTTGAAGTAAATATTCACTTGTTGAATATGAATAACTGTTCACAGGAAGAATGATGATTTAGAAAGCAGTGCAAAAATGTGAGGAAAGTGCCATTAATTCACTTGTTTTGTCAGATCATGAATACCTTTTAATTGTTGTGTGTTTTGTCTTAACTATTAAATTTCTGAAGAATACGATGTAAAATTGTAGATTCTGAAGTTTACGATAAAAAATAAGCTATACCTTTCAACAGTAAATGGTATAATATTCTCAAGTTAATGCAGCCATTATAAAGATTACATGATGAAATCTCCAAATGATCCCAAAGGACCTTTAACAAGTTGGAATAGTGCATCCCTGCACTGTAGTATTCCGAATCCAGCATTTTCTGCTCGTGTAATCTCTGATAGAACTGTTTTCCCGAGGCGAAATTCCAATGATTGGTTGCAGTTGATATGTGGAAAGATAATGCAAGATTTGGAAGCATATGGATTGTGTGTTTTGGATGGATTTCTTGGTGATGAGAAGGCATCTCTGATTTTGCACGATGTGATTACTTTACATGAGAAAGGACTGTTGAGAGAAGGTCAGCTTGTTTATGGAAAAAGTGAAACCCAAAAACGTATTAGAGGAGATTTCATAACTTGGGTCAATGGTAAAGATGATGGAGGCTACTACATTGGATATTTTTTAAGCATAATCGATTCCATGATTCTAACATGTAATCAGTTTTCAGAAAACTTTGCCCAGAAGAACATTCACGGTAGAACGAAAGTAAGTTAGTTACTATTTTAGGGGACTCTTTGAAACATTTTTGTGAACTGTTTTTCGTTGATAAAGTGGGTCCATGAATCGTTTTAGATCAGGCTTTTCTTGAATTTTAGCAATTCTTGCCTGCTGGGACTTGTTTATGTGATAGCTGATTAAGTATGAGTGATTACTTTTAATGAGCATACATTTGTGGGAGACATGGATGCATCATTCAAATAGAATGATACAGTTTTGCAAATCAGTGAATTTCTATACAGAATTACAACACGCTTGGCTTTCAGGCTATGGTTTCATGTTATCCTGGTAATGGAACAAGCTATGTCAAGCATGTGGACAATCCCAACAAAGATGGTCGATGTGTAACTGTCATTTACTATTTGAACAAAAATTGGAATACTAAGGTAATTCTTGATTGTCACAATGCTTTACATTAGTAATGCAGGAACATGGTGGATTATTACGAATATTCCCAGAAAATTGGGATAGTCAAGTAGCAGATGTGGAACCCCACTTTGATCGTCTTCTTCTTTTCTGGTCTGATCGTCGTAATCCACATGAAGTGCAGCCAGCATATCGCATACGGTATGCTATTACAACTTGGTTTCTCAATGAAGAGGAATGGAAACAAGCACATACACATACAAACCGTTAGCAAGTCATGTTCAGCCGTGTTCTTATATTTGGCTGTCTTCAACTTGCCCTGTCACTGGATAGTATACTTTAAAGGAGCCACAGTTTTTTGCAAAGGAACCCTGTAATTTGATGAACATTTGATAGCAGATGGCAATGCTCTTACAGGATTGACAATGGTGCATCCTGCCTGAGTAACAGTAAAGCTTTCAAAACGATCTGCACAAATCAACAAATCTGGTAATGGATATAGACGTAGTGCAGCATCAAATGGCCAGTAGATAGGGCACAGAGCCAAAGGCAGTGGACACAGATGACATTGAGATGTTATTGTCTTTGCAAACTGGTCTGAAGGGTAAATTATGCGAATGGTTATAGGAAGAAACTCACATGACTGGGAATGTCTCCAGTGGCAGGAAAATAAATGCAATTCCGGCACATCTTAGTGACCATGTCCTCCCTAAATATTACAATCTCTTTGGTACAGTACTGTAAATGACATGGATTGCTGGTTACCACTACTGAGGGCACCAAGGACACTAATTCCTTGGTTAAACATTTTGGCAATGCAGGATGTGGAAGGACACTAGCAACTCCAGGATCATTAGGACCAGGAACAAGGACAAATTTGGTTGAACTCAACAAAGATGGAAAAGTGACTATCAACTGTCCAAGAGAAATCAAGTGATTGCGCAGCATTTTGTTGTACTCTGTGTTGTAAGGCTGAGACAAGAAACTGCCACAAAGCACAAAACATTGTGGAGGGCACTGGCTGAATCCTGCAAAAAGGGTCTGCAAATTATGCATGACTTCTGGTTGGTCTAACCAAACATCTGAAAGGAATACTAGCATGGCATCAGGCTTAGCAGCTTCTTTAGCTTGCAGCTTAGTATTGGACTTGACAGCCATACTGTGTGGTCCACCAAAAAAATTAAGATTTCCAAAATATGCTCTAAGAACCAGATGGAGACAACTTTCTTCCGATCTTGTACTACCTAGTACATTCAGCAGTCTCAACTGGAGGAAATCCCATGGCTCTGACAGAAAACATTTCATCTTCATAGGTTCCTTCACACAGAACAAAGCAATTCTCGAGAAATAGTCCTGTGTGAAACTTGTAAAATAATGCTAAGGAAATGCTGCATGCTCCATAGCAGGAAAGGATATTGTTTCACTGAGATCCAGTTGCACAAACCCTGTAGGATCTTCCAAGAAGTACTTCCCCTCCTTCAACTGAGTAATCATCCCTAGTACAACAAGATCACCTAGTTTTGCAGTGCTTCCCATTAGATATTCCACAGGTTTTAATTCATATTTTTTTCCTATGTCTTGTGTACCTAAATTATTAGCTATTGAAGAGAAAACTTCATGTCGAAGAATTCGCTGATGTATTAAAGTATACCTAACAAAAATTGAAAAATTATTTTGAAAATTTCACACATGATTACCTTTCTTCAAAAATTTTTATCTTATCTGATGGATTTCCAAATAAACTAGGCAGTTTTGACGTTATCGTAAGTTTCTTTCTTTGTGAATTATATTCTGCATGTGGAATAGAAAAGGCATCAGTCACACTAAAAATCGGATCTCCCCCACCAGCCTTGTCCTCTACACAGGTCTGAATAACATCAAGTACATTTATTTGAGTAATTGCAGTGACACTAATGTATGAATGCATGAATTACATGCAGTTACTGCATCTATATAATGAAAAAGGGTAATACCGTTATTATTGTCTCAAGTGTATTTTTCTCGATAAGAGATGAGCAGGCCTGCTTCTGTACGGAGTCGATAAACGTTTCCAACCACTTTATCCTTTCACCTTTATCGAAAGGAGAAAGCAGCTGGCAAAGATAGTTGCTTGCTTCACTACAGAAAAATAAATGAAGCTGCCGATAAAATACTCACTTTTTCAATTTGAATCCATATAAGTCAAAAAATTTCTTTATCTCCGGTTTTATGCTTGCCATCTTTCGCGCCGGGGATTTTAGCTGTGGTCGAGTATGCTGGTCAAACGGAAATGGATTTATTTCATACCGTCTGTGGTTTCTCACGTTGGGGGATTTGAAGTTTTCCCGGTGACTCCTCGCAAATGAATTCGCATTGACCCCTCCGTAAGACTTTGCCCGTAAAATCTTTTTCCCGCCTTGCGCGAAGAAGGTGCAGAGTCGGAAAAATGTTTCCGATTAACCTTAAAATGCTTTCGACTTGATGTGGAAGGAAAATCGCTGCCTGCTGGATCTGATTACAAACTACAATTCTTCAGCTTCTGGATGCTGTTGTGCTTTTCGTTTCAACTGGAACATACAGCCTTTTCTGAATGGCCAAGGGAGCAAACCATGTTTCGAACATTCAGAGAAAATGGAGCAAATTCCTGAATTTAGCGATTTTAACATTCCTTAGGCGTTTCACCTCTATTAGAGAACCCTGTTTTCTGTCCGAGTTCTGACAAAATTTCCTTTGTTTGCTCATTGGCATTGCAAATCAGATAATTACATTGGTAATGGGTATCACAATATCAGTGGAGTTTCAGATTTCGTTACATTGGCTTGAATGTTTCTAAAATTACGAGAACGCAAACATTAAATTGCTTATAAAATTAGAAAATTAAAGCACCTTGTAAGAAAACGCCCATATTATTATTTCTTGAGACTAAGGATAATTGTCGCCACTTATCTGTGGCAATGCAGTGTGACAAATAACTACGTATGCAATGCAACTACAATTTCATATAAAAATGAATCAGATCGATAGTTTTCAAGATAAGCATACATTGTGTTTCATCAAATCATTTTCATTATTAGTATTCATTTCATTAAATCATGCTTAGAGGTGTATTTCATTTAAAACTATTCCAGAACATATTTTATCTTCGTTTGAAGTGAACAAGTAAGAAATAAACAAGTAAAGAATGACAACATGAAACTTCTTGCTATGAGGGGAATAGGGTTTGCTCTCTCCACGGAAAAGATCAACTCTTGAACTCAATTAAAAAATTCCTGTTCTACATGTAAGCTGTTCCCAGGCAGAGACACCCAAGTTCACTGACATTCTTTGTTCAAATGGTTAAACTCTGGAAAAATTCTCGGTCTCGAGGTTTCAGGAAGTTTTTTTGATAATCAGAAAAAATGCTCTCAAACTCTAATTCTCTGACCGAAGGAATATCTCTTGATTTTTTGTGTGCTTGTGTTTTACTTTTTGATCGGAGTTTCAACAAAATTTCGAGGACAGTCGATTGCTATTTGTTCATAACCGTTCCGATTGTAAGGTCTAATGCTTTTAAACGACAAATTCATGTAACTTTGAAGTGTTTGTCTGTCGATGCAGATGTATTAAACTTAAATGAAAAACGGTAATGAACTCTGTTTTGAAATAACTGTTAAAATATTTCAGGCGTCTACAATTTTATTTAGTTTGGATAGAACAGCTTCGGAGATTTTCTCGAACTCGATCACCCTCGTATGCTTAACAAACTCAAGCATTTTGTTATAGTTGTTAGCTACTGCTTAATCATTCCGTGTAGTATTGATGTTTTCTTTTCAAATCGACTGATGCCTCTTTTTATTCGAAAATGAAAATACAAATTTTTGAAACCTAAAATCTCAGATTGAAGAGTGTAGGTTCACGTTTTATTTTAGATGAGAATAAGGTTCTTGATGTCTGTAATAACTCAGCTAACTCTCTGATCTCATGATTTTTGCTTTTTTTCGTGTTGTACTGGTCTGTGTTGGAACCGTGTTGTGCTTGGTTTTTCCTCAGTCCGACAAGTGGTTGGATATATTTATTCAGACACACAGCTTACATATAATACCATAAAAAGATATATTTTCAACTTTTACGCTTCAGTATTTTGCCAGCACTGCATTTCACCTCCACCGTTTATCTATTCCGGTCTTTTGAGCTTAGGTCTCTAGGGTGTCCCGCTTACCTGGGTCTAATCGTCTATCTTCTTCAAGATGGACCGGTACATCTAGGTATCCAGGAGGGTATCCTTCCACAGGTCCTGACGCTATTTCTTTTTGGATCGCATCTTTTAGGATTTCAATCACTGATGTTACCCTTCCTCTTTGTTTCATTTTAGCTCCTTTTATCAGAATACTCGTGATATACAGGCCAACTGTTGTCCTCACCATTGGATTGGATTGGGGAATGTTCCCATGGGAACTGTCCTTCAAACATTTCCGACAGGAATTCTAATCTTGCACTAGTGTGCAAGCCCGTCAGAGCCGTCCAGTCTTGGCGCGGCGTTGGACATTGGGTATGTGGAGTTGGGTTTCCTTGTTTCCTCACCCCATGAAGAACTGATCTGGGATATCCTGTACTTAATCCTCGAGCCAATCAGGATTCCTTTGTGGTAAAACGTGAGGAGGTCGTCCTGGCAAGTCCTCTTTTCAGACAGTGTTCCAACCGCTTGCAGGTTCGCGTTTCGGATCCCGAAACGGCTGGCAGCCTCGTCGAGGGTGTTGTTATTCCTTTTTGTAGAGGGAATGAATTCCCGATTATTCTTTTTGCAATTCTGTCCCACGCGCTGGAGTCTTGATTTTTCACGTTCCGCGTATCCTATGGATAAATCTTCCTTTGGCTTTTCCATTGCATTGGGACAGTGGCATTTCATGGCAGTTGTTACATGGCAGTAGCGAACTGTTCGCATTCTCCAATGGTCAATCTGGACCTTTGGTGTATCCATTTGTCACATCTCCCATGGGATGAAAAGGAATCAAGAAATTTCCAAAATTTCCAGTTTTTCTTTTCATATTTCTTTACACTATTTTAAGTTAGTGAATCCTCAACAGTGCCTGTTTCCTCTTTCAGATAGGACCTATGTTCATCCATCCTCCTGCTTTGCTTTGTCGTGCCATGTTCAGATAATAGTGGAACTTGCAATGAGCTCCAAAATTATCAACCTTATTACGTTCTACAAAGTTTTTAGTTTAAAATTTTGCATTCCAACCTTTTCAAACATGTTAGATGTTTTCACATCTGGTCAGCTTACTTGTACATGCTTACATGAACTCTATTCGGAAAATATTTGAATCATTCCAGATTGATGCGAAAGTGAGACGCCTACATTCCATCACTGTTGATAATTGGAAATTGCCTCGTTGTTTTAGGAAAATTTGCCACTGGATTTACTGACTGGGATATCAGTCATCTTGCTTCATCTCGTTATTAGGAGCATTAGATCCTTTCAACCCATGATACTTCGATGAACCGAACGGAGGAAAAACAGATCGTACATTGCTCATAATCCCAACCCTTGTGAAATTGGAGGGCTTCCAAAATAAGTATTTGATTTTTATGGAAAAATGCGGAATCGATTAATCAACTGAGCAGTTATTCCAAAACACTACACATTCATTTGGCCTTATAAAAATAAATAAATAGATATGGAGGCTATTCTATTGATATTTTTCGGTTTTGATCCAGACCCAGGGCATTAACATAAAAGGAAACGCAGGCTGATGTGCCCCCGCATGTTAATGTTTCTGCAGGAAACAACAAAGTCCTTATCTGCAAGTTTCCAGGAAAACAAGTGTTGAGATGCAATGGATGTGCGATTGTAATTTTTGTCTTTGGAGAAGAGCTCAATGCAGGATGAGCGTTTGCTTCCCGAATTCCTTTCCCCAGCATTTTCCTCTCACGTTTCCTGGTCAGACAAGAGATTTTTTTTTTCCTCGTCTGCACGCACCCAATTACTACTATTGAATACGTAAAGTAATACAGAGAATTGGATTCAAGGCATCAAGAATGCATTTATTAAGCACGTCACCGAAAAAACGGAAAGTGATCATTCTGAAGACAAATAAGTTTACGTCAATAACAATGATAATTTGCTGTAAGTGGAAGGTGGTTGCTTAGAGCCTGGGATTAATATCTCGTCCCCAGTCATGAAGTGGACGGATTTATGTTCTTGGCCAAACTTAATTACTACAATAGTAATATAAGTGGAGCACACGAGATGTGTTTTTTTGTATGACTGGAGTTTTATTGAAACCCAGTTTTTCGTTTTTTTTTCTAGGCATAACTTTGCAGAATAGAAAATCATTTTAAACTGTCTTGTACCATTTACCGAAACTGAGGCAGAGGAAATATGCTCTAAATTCCATTAAGAATGTACAGAATATATGCAAAAATAGAAGATGCTATGCATTCACCCATACAATTGTACATTTGGATATCCAAAAATTGAATGGGTTGAGTCAATTATTTACATAATAATTTTTCACATAGTCTTATTTTTAGCTCACATTTTTAACATGAATCTTCTCTAATGTAAATTCGAATCAAATGGGGACTGATACTCTGGGATTTCAAAAAACTTAATTCTGACTTCCACTTAAACATTCAGTTGAGACACACAATCGTAGCATACTCCAGAGACTTCAAGTAGAATTTCCCAAGTAAATAAACAATGCTACTGAATCATTAGAATTTAATTGCTCCAGGCTTGTTGTTAAAATAATAACACACATTTTATCATTCATCACATGAACTAAAGTTGCACTACAACTTCTTGGCATTCTTTCTATGACTCCTGCCTAACATAAATTAAACATTAATAAGCAATGTCACTGAAGTGCTGCATATTTCAGATGATTTAATACATTTGATGAAATTCAAATGATTGCAACAAAAAATCATTTTAACTGATTTCATGTAATATTTAGCCACCTCATCAAATGATTAATCATTGGCATTCAGCATGAGATATACTTATGAGTTTCATCATTAGACAACTGCTACAAATTTCCCATCTGTAATCATCTGACAAAACTCTTAAAGCCTTTTTATATCACAAACAAACACAAGACTGGAGGGCAAGCAACTTGTCTGCAAGGCCTAGATGTGAAACTCTTCAGTGCTGCACTGCAACTATCTAGAAGATGCTGCAGTTTGCTGCTGCTTCTTTCAGGAACTGGACTGAGAAACCACTTGTGTTCTACTGTTTAGCACTACACAGCAACAATAAAGAAGCTGTTCGTTGCTGAATTTCTCACCTCTGCGTAACTGATGTAAAGAAGCAATCATTCTTATCATGAAAGATGCTGGAACTGTAATTGTATCCTTGGTTTCTTCAAGCATGACTTTGTTGCGATAAATAATCTGAAAGATGGGTAAAACACAATGTTTACATCTTTACATGCCTCTTGTGTGAGTTCCATATCAAAACCAGATTCATCTCCTGTAGGACACCATAATTTGATGTCATAATCTATGCCAGATGTTGCGAGTAGAGGATCAAAAGGATGTGGCTGAACACAATTAACAACATGTTGATCTGCTTCCAGAAGCATCACCACATCAGAAGTGTGCCGATCCCATACAAACACGTGACCACAATCTGAACCACTCATTACATAATGGTCTCCCCAGAATACAGCCTCTTTGATCATGGTTCTGTGAACAATGCAGGTTACAAGAGCATGATGCGATATTTACCGAGCATTGCGATGACCAGTATACAGTCTTTTGATCTGAGGCTGCAATAAAAAAGGCACATCATTTCGTTTTTCAGGGTGCAGCTGTAGCTGTTCCAAACGGGATCTGAAAAATGAATGATAAATGAAAACAAATTCCTTAAGCAACTTAATAAGTGCCTCATCTGATCAGCAATGAAATCTTCTTCTTCATCACTTGATGATTCAGTAAGACTCTCATCGCCATTACCATTTTCTGGACTGCCAGTAACTGGAAAATATGTTCAATGAAACAGCCCCCTTAGTCCCTCTACCTACAGTATTCCCTGCTGACAACATAGTCCCTACTATTAGCTGTATGTCTCTGGGTGCCATTGCCACCCATTGGTGGCTGAATTAATCGATTCATACGATCCAGACCAGCAGCAAGTCTTCTCCGAGCAGTAGTGGGAAGTGACTCACTGGAAGCATGAGTAGATGATGATGACTCCTGCATACTATTTTGCCGTGCATCTGTATCAGACAAGGAAGGTGAGGGTTGTGCTTCAGTGCCGTTCTGGATTATAAGGCTATGAAAAGTATATGAATTATACGTTTTAAACTGATGGACACTTGCCAGTCCACAATGGGAGTTGCATCTTCATCAGTTGGTTGATGTTCTTGAACAGTACTGGGTTCTCCAGTCTGTGGGCTACTTCCCAGGGTAGGATTTAGATCAGACTGCACAATGTCCACAGAGATATCCACTCCAAGGTCATGCAATGCAGCTAGGGGATCACTGTCTTCATTGACTACATTGACATTATGAATAGCATTGTTTTGTGATTCAGCAGAAGGTAGTGGCATTGACATGGTCCTGCTATTTTCCATAGCTTCCAAAACTGGTTCTTCGCTTTCATTAGATGAAGATTCTTCACTGGCATCCCGGTTAGCCATAGCAACAACACGATTAGTGAGTATACGAGTGACGACATTGGTCATACGCTGCACCAAAGTAGACTGTAAATGAGTGCGGTTGGAGGCATATCCTGAACAAAAATACGTAATATTTGATTAACGAGCACATCAGGCTTTTCTTTACCTGCAGTTTCACTTTCAGGACGAGCATTTGGACCAGTATCTGACCAATCACCTCGCAACCTAAGTCTTTTCAAAGGGGGTGCAGTTGCTGGCTTGGAACGCTTGCACATTCCTTTGGCGCCTTCCTGCAGGCAGGTTTGCAGAGCACGTGCTCCTTGAGCATCATCCTGGCACAGCTGAATCTGCTGCCTGACAAAAAATGCTCACCTTGACATTGAACAGGTACAGATAATCTGAACAATAGCTGACCAACACTTCTTGGCCATCCCGACTGTGGCACAATGAAGTGATGCGATGTGGCCGATTTTCAAAACTAGGAACAGCAAATCTACACAGCATGGCTTTCAATCCCTTGCCTTGGAAATTGCCTATTAACATTGTAAGATACGCAACAAAAGGTTAACAACACACACCTGTTGCCTTTGTCCCAAGCATACGTCTATCAAAGATCCTCACTACTCCATCTGCACATCCAACAGCTAGCTGATAAGGCATCACTGGGTCCACTGAGATGGAAGTCACAGCACGATGAAAGTAAATAAGGATGTCCTACAAAATCAGTTTATAACTAAAGTGTCTCTTACTTCCTTGCAATTGGCTTTTCCACACTTCTGTTTCGTCCTCAAATCAAACCAGCGTACAGTCCCATCTTCTCCACAACTCAAGAAACTATTTGGGTCATTAGGCATTGTAGCTATCTCGTAAGTAGTCCCAAAGTGGCATGTAAATTTATTTGCTAAACTCTCAGCCTGATTCTGTACATCTGAGAGGCGATTTGAGCAGAATAAGAGCAATATTGTACCTACCTGTATACAGAATCATGCCATCTCCAGCACAAGAAATGATTTTTTGATCACAGGTACCAGGAAGAAACTTGGCACAAAAAATGTTTGCCCTGTGGCTCGTGGCACAGTCAAAAAGCACCTGGCAAATCAGAAGAACAATCCAAAATACAAACAGTATTGAAGCACAGTGCACTGCATTGAGTTTCTGAGTTGTACAGTAACTTAAAACTTCAAACATAAGTTGCTGCAGCATGACTAAACTCATAACTTCAAATTATAAAATACAAATGCATACTGCATTGAAATTTAGATCAATAAACTCCAATTTGAGTATACACATCATAACCTAAGTGAAGGAGAACCATAAACAATGTCAACAGGATTTCAGCACTGCTTTTAGAAACATGACACAATGCACATTAATGTACTGACATTAATGGAGTAACAGAAATTTCTCTAACAGAGTAACAGAAATTCAATTAAACATTCCCCTGTCTAAGCTTGATATCCTTTTATTTTAACTAATAGTGCACACCACAGGTGTTTGTCACAATTGACAAATCTATCGAAAATTTCTTGTTAATCTTAAATTGATGACGTTTCCAAACGAATTCTTGTTGCATTTCTCTAGAAAAAAGGAAATGACTTGTTATTTCTCAAGAAAATATTACAAAGTCCCTCTTATTTGTAGTCTTTTTCATTTGAGTCTGCATTTGTGAGCAAATTGTTTTGCACACTCTTAAAGCATCAATCTTCACTCAATTCTGTGAAAGCCACTTCACTCAATTCTTTCTAAATCTTGGATGTATGCATCAAAACTTCTACAAAATCAGTCAACTGAGTATTACATTTTTCACATTAAAAACCTCTTGAACTTTTCAATTGCACTTTTGATGCTTTCATAAGCACTTTGGTGATAGAAATGGCAAAAAAATTTCTTATTCAAGCTTTTAAACATATTCGCCACTGTTACACCACTTTGGACTACCACAGTGCACAAAAATGGAACAGTGACTATCAAATTGTTTCCCTTCCTTCTTCATAGATAAACCAAATGCATTTTTGCTTCGACTCTTTTTCACAAACTTCATTCCTCCTACCACTTTCAGATTCTCTTTATGCATGTGGGTTCTCAACACTTATTAATCACCCAAATAATTTAAGGTATTTGACATATAGTTGAGTTCATGCCAACAGAATAAACGTTTTCATTCCAGGTATCAAATGATGAAATCTTACATACATATTGATAATAGCATCATCGCTTTTAAAATTCCTCAAAAAAACAGAAAGTACGAAAAATTCTAACTGAAAAATACAAATTAATGAATTTCATTATGCTGTAATAACAGCATTTGAACAGCAGGCAGATTGCAACAGTCATAATTTGGAACCCATGAATGACTGATATATAAATAACAAGTATGAGAAATGCTGAAGCAATACAAGCAAACAGCTGAATACGATCACTGTATTTTCTTGTTCGAGAATGTGAAAGTTTGCCATCTTGAATGAAAGTCTGATCCCATTTTTAAAAAAACTTTCTTAAACATGAACACTGTAGTCAAACTCTTTTGTCATGAACTTTTTAAAAATTTTCAGTTTCATATCTAAGGATTTATGTACTTGCATGAGATGTCAAGAACTGTCACAATAACTGAATAAAATCAATTAATCAATGCATACCTTGTAACCACAAACAAACATAATACACAAAATGCAAATAACCTTATAATTGTAGCCATCTGTGATGCATAAATGTTGATCATCAGAACCCGACAAAATATATTGACCAGAATCATTCCAGCAGATGCTATTTACACATCCATGATGAACTGACAATTTTTGAATTAGTTTCATGCGTTGAATTAGATCAAGATTCCCTGACATAATGAGAAATACAAAATACACCTTTCCTTAATGAACAAAAAATCACAAACCTTTTGCATACGAGAAAAGCTTATGGTGGCTACTAAGGCCATAGGATCTGTCATATACTGAACGGAATAATTCATTATGTTTGGTTGTCATTTTACAATTTATAAATGCACATTCATTTTTCCAATTTTTCCACGTTCATTATTTACAAATTCTCTAAAAAAAATCTGACGCAGTATTTTATCTTTGCCAAGGCTATAACGCTGAACGAGCCTTTAAAACATGAAAAATGCATATGACCACGAAACTTTCCTTTAAAGCATCATGGATTCATACAACTGGCTACTAGCTTTTTTTTTATTCTGAAAAACACTTTTTAAGGTTTCCGAATGTTCTCTACGTACAAAATTTTCACTGTTACATGATTACCTTGCTTATTAATTTGCAAAACAATAACCTTTTGTTAGAAAAGTGAGACATACTTGCAAACGTACAAAACTTGTTTAGGCACGTGTAATACATATTCCCGATTGAAATTTTAGAACACAAATTTTTCATTACATATCGGTCCCCTTTTATTCGTATACTTTGCTAAGCGACATTCTCTTTGAAGGAAAAACATGATGCATTGTTTTTCCTTTTTGGAACGAAAAAAGCCAATTAATAAAACTGGTGCTACGCTTCGCACATGTAGCCTTTTCCTTGATACTTCGTGTAATCCATTTCATGTAATTGGTATGCTTTTGTACGGTATAACTTGACGGCCACAGATGGCAACCCACATCATGAATTTTCCACGAAAAGTATGCTACAAGAGTACAATAAAAAGACATCCACTTCCAGACACGGTCTTTCCCCAGCTTGGGAAATTTTGTTATGTTATCGTGATCGGGTATTCCTAATACTTTCAATTCTTTAGCGAGAAAACCCCTCTCCAAAGTGTGGGAAATACTTCCAGAAACTCTCGAGTCAAAGAAATTCGAAATCAGGAGGGGAAAAAAATTCCATTCCTATGTCAAGGAAACCAAAGGGATGCTTTTGATGCTTTCGATCGATGCTGTATTCCATTGATGGGGCCTTATCATTGCTTGATGAAGTGTAAGTCAATCTCGTGAGAAGAGTAAATTGCTAATGAACCAGTTGAAAACTGGAGCTCTTATCGTGAGGGATTTCCATTCATGTTTAACCCAAGTGGCAGCCTCGATTTGCGTATTTTATTATTTTAGCATGAATTGAAATTGTTTAAACAGTATAACTACTTTAGCTAAATGATGATCAATACTTAATTAATTTCCTTAGATCTTAATTTGTCATAGATCTTCTCAGTTCTACGCACCGACCTCAAATTCTCTAACTCGAATTCAGCATTATTCCAAACACTGACAAACAAATCTCATTAGTTAAAATCTCTTAAGCTGGATCGCTGAAAGTATAGTACTAGAATTGTCAAGGGCTACGAAATGTAGCACTACACTATGAAAATACTATGAAATTTTATACTATGATTTATACTATGAAAATAGCAACTCTTAAAGGATAATTAACAATCCCAAAAGTTTTCCAAAATCAAAAATGAGGGTTTCAGTGTTGTTGTCGGCGTTACCTTTCATTCAGAATTCTGTTCAAAGGATCTCATTGTATATTGGATATGCACTGTTGGTATAGTGCACTGCAACACATACACATATATACAAAATACTATATAAAAATATAGTACAACAATATACCATGCATCTTTAACACGGATACCTTTAATTTATTTCTCTGATTCTACTAAATAGGCATTCTGATAAATGTTGCCAGGAGCATGAATTGAGTATTTACAGCTTATCCGAAGATTAAAAAATTTAGTGAATCCACCAAAAACCTATAAGAATACAGAATTCAGAATATTGACGAAATTTTATTTAAAACAAATTAATTATGCATTGATATTGAGGATTGCCATGTGTTTTCTTTCTCGCTTCATCTAATGAAGGACACGCTTCGATGAAATCAGACCTTGAAGCTATTTCACTAACATTTACTACTTTTCTGTCTTACTACTCATAAATTAGTGGTATCAATTGATCAAGTTTACATATAAACTTGAAAAAGAAAATAAAAGATTTGAAAAAAAAAAAAAAAACTTATAACTCAGTGAACTGACAACGTCATTGCTTTAATATATTGCATAGTTATAACTGTCGCAGGTTCTCTTGAATATTTAAATAATACTCTTTTAGAATTTTTCTTCCCACTCGAATTATTACCTTCTTCTTTCTAAGATTTCATTTCAGCGTTTCACAGATATTCTCTAAATGGTGACATATTGCATTTTTATTTCTGTATTTTGCTCTTATTATTTGTTTCGAGACCTAACATGACGCACCAATGCATATTTTTCAAGTTTCTGCATGTTTGTATTGCTCTGTATTATTCTGTACTTCTCAAAGCACTAGGATTTCAATGTCTTCTTGACTTGAGGCCCTTCGTTTGGCAAACTCAATTGCAATCTTGCATTCTATTTTTAAGCAGCAACACCAGAACTTTCAAAACCACTTTTATTCCTTCGATGTAGTCCATAAACGTGCTGTCCAACTGTCCACTTATTTCTTTAGCTTTGCTTTTTATTTCCTCTGTCTGCTTCTTTTACCCTAGTATTCTTTACCCTTCTGCTGACAGCTGTCGGAGTTGGCGTCAGAGGTTGAGAAATTTTAGGCTGTCAGCAGTATAGAAAATACTGCTGGAACCGTCCTCGCTTGTCTGCCCTTTGGCTAAGATCAAAATGATCACAAAATTTCCATCACTGGTCGTGATTCAAGCAAACAGCGGGACCCTCCTCTTTGTATATTCCAGGACCAAATCGACTGTGGACTTGTTTTCGTACACAGTCACTAGAGATAGTGTACTTCTGTGCTTCGGGTACACAAGTGGCGCGTAAAAAAAAAAAAAAAAAAAAAAAAAAAAAAAAATGAACGATTTTCCCAATTTTTTTTTTCCATTGGCGCTTCCTGTCCGTGCCTCTTGCATAATAGTGTTTGTTCCTGATCCAGCGATTTCGAGCATCGTATTAAAATAGAAGATGGGGGAGGTTTTTTAAAATAAATCATCGTTTTTTGTAAAAAAAAAATCAATCCGCAGCCACAATGTTTCCTGCGTGTTTTTCCAACTGCACTGCGGAGTTGCCAAATGCGTTTCGTGGAAAAAATTCCCTGTCGTCGTCATCAGGTGATGTCACATTGTGTGTGTATGCAACACGAAAAGGGAGAATGTGAATTCACAAGACTCCCCCCCCCCCGGATAACTTGATACGTATACTGAGGCTACAACCGCTTCCGGAAATGGGAGGTGAATCTCTAAGGGAATGTTTTACTGGGCGCGTTGCTAGGGCAAATTTTTTATTAGTTAAAATAACTGAGAGGCAGACGAGGAAGGACATGGAATCCCAACGCAGATGAACGACTTTTCCGGGGTTACGCTCGCAAGCACTGACGCTTGGGGGGGAGGGAACTGCGTTCTTGCACGAACAACGTTTGGGCTCCCGGAAGTTGGTGGTTTCAGGTGCCCTTTGCCCTTTCGAAACGGGGCTCGCGGGGCACTCCCGGAAAGTGTTCCTCCCATCCTTGCGTTTCTCCGAAACACTTCTCCCCCCTTCGCGACGGGCGCGTCTCCTTGGGAAGTCCCCCTCCCCCCTTCCGCAGCTGTCGCCGCTCACCTCGTTCCCCGGCATTGCGTAGCAGCGAAAGTGGGCACGCGTAGCAGCGAAGGCGTTCGGCGCGGATCGCGTAGCAACGCGCGCGCAGTTGCGGATCGATTGGCGTGCCGGGTTGCAGTGGCGGCGGCGGCGGCGGCGGCGTGCGACTCCAGGTGATGGTGCCCGGGAGACGTGCTCGCGAAGGGAACGGTGTGGGAAACGCAGCCGTCGGGAACGGGAGCGCTCTTCCCGCAGCGGGAACGCAACTGACAGAGGGGGTCCTCGTGTGCGTTGGGACAATGTTCCCCGCCAGCAAACAACGTACTTGAGTTTGTGCTGCTGGAGCGAATACAGTCGGCGCCAGATGGAACCATCCGGTGAATCGTACGGCCTCCCCTTCCCTTTTGTTGACTATGAAAGTGACGGCAAAGCACCCAAGTGCAATCGAATCATCAGGAACGGAACGGCCATAACGATCTATGATGGCTTCCAAGGAATCCCGGAAAATTTTTTCATCAATATCATTGCTTTCACGGTACTATTTCGTTAAATAATCCATCTGCATAGAAAGGCCTTTGTCGGCTCTCAACCGCTGTATTTTTACTTTGTAACCTGTTTTGTTGTAAGAAGCGATGGCTAATTTTTGTAATTTCATGATTGTAGTTGATTCTGTGTCTCTTCGGATGCCTCCGAAAAAAGGCTTGGAATTATGGCAGAATTGCCCTGGTTCAAAGAAGTGCTAAAGAGTGAGTTTTTCTTTTTTTTTAAAAAGAAAGTGATTTTGCCCATTTCAATTCTTGATTGCATGACATATGTGGTTATGTTTTTGTCTTGAATCCGTGCTGGCGAATTGTATCTTAAGCCCCCTAAGGGCAGCAAGCATCCCCGGACTAAAGTGAATGGATTGAAATAAAAATTTGAATTTGTTTCTCGTATAAATTATTACAGTCAGTTAGAAAATTTGGCGCCCATTAAAGCACATTAGCACTTCACTGTACTTATGGCTATTTAATTCAAGAAATTGTGTTCTTAATGAGAGGTATTCATTCCGAAATAAGAACAAATTCTTTGATTTTATCGTATTTTGTTTTTTAAGATCAACACAAACTAGAGTACAATAATGTAACTTAAAAGGGTAAGAGTAATCAGTGGTTTACCATTTTTAGCCTGTATTCCTTTGTGCTTTTGTGTCGAATCATTTGATATTTTTACATGCAGAATGCGTATAAAGTTTTGAGTTTTTCGATAAAATATGAAGTTTATAATGTTATCCAGTGGAAGAAAACATTCATGGGTTAGAAACTATTTGCTGTTTGGGTATGAAAGAAAAATGCTTATTATCATTTATTTTCTGTTCTTGTTGCCATTATAGTAATTCTGCCTTGTTATGTTCAAAGCGATGGTAGCTGCCTATATTACATAATGGTTGTACCCAACTTTTGTTTACTTGTAGTCAGTTGCATGCTTTCAGTGCAGTGGTTCTTTGTGCTCCGGTACACACTTGTGCTCATTTTTCATTATAATCAAAAGCTTTAGAAACTAAGTGATTCATTACTTGAAGTGTCATGCTTTATCTCTTCATTTCTAAATGATATGTGTAGTGGGACATTTAGTGTGCGTACCATAGAAAATGAAATTTAGTTGCAACACTGGGAAGGACCAGTTGCAGAAAAATACCAAATAATGTTTAGGGGTCCAAAGTAGAACCAATCCACTTGTGATATAAAACTGTAATAATGAGGAAAATTGGGAGCTCAACTATTTTGTGTCATGAGTAATGAAGGAATTCTTTCAAGCTTAATGTAGTTTTTCATCTGAAATTTGTGGTCCTATTAATTGATTTGCAGACAAGCAAAGTATTAAATATTTCTTTTCTCATGTGCAATAAGTTGGATGCAAAATCCAAACTGTCAGAGCTTCGATGCCAAATTTGCAACAATTAAATGAGAATTGGTCACACAAAGGTGTGGGTAAAAATGTGAAAAACCATGCATTAATTAATTTTCGTGTTCAGAAAAAAGCAGTCTTTTTGGTATATATTTAAAAAATAATGCATATAATGAAAAAAATAAGCCTTAAATGAGAGATTGAGTGAAAAGTTGGTTTATGAGTGAAGTCCAATAATTGTGGAGATTATGTGCACTGTGTAATAGAAGCATTGGTACTGTAGTCTCTTTTTTAAAAGATTGTTGAAAGCAAGTTGGTGCTTAGTAGTTAAATGCAACTAAATCATGGAATACGACATCCAACAATTTCTGTTCATTGAAGTATGGAAACTTTTTGGAAATAATATATCATTAACCTCATTAAACTGACATCTTGAGTTAAAGTATCAAGGATTTGAAATTGATACATGGCAATTATCCACATTCTAAGCATGGCCTGATTGCACACTTCTAATTGGACTCAGCTTAAGTGGATTGAAAATGAATGTATTACAGAATCTTGTGACAAATAAGATTGGGAGCTGAACAAGTAATGGGTCTTTTTATTTATGAAATTGATATGTGAAGACCTTCATATGTGAAAGCTTCTAATTTCATCTTATTACTTGGATTATAGAAGGAAACATTTCATGTTTTGGGAACTATAAAGAATTTTATGAAGTTACGAATTTTAACCTCAATAAGCAAGTTTTATGGTAAATTCTGCCTAGTTTCAAAGAGTTTCGATATGCCAAGTTAAAAAAGAGGAATGGCTGCTTAATTCATGCTTGTATATGTCCAAAATAAGAAGTAATTTTAAGAAATACTTTTAAATTATATGTAATACTTTTGTCTCATGCTAACAAATGTTTCCCAGGTATCAGAGAATGTGCATCTGTGTCAATTGTGACAAATATCGAACAAATCGATGACACACACAAGATGCAACAACCAATTTTTCACTAATGGTCATTTTCAAATTCACTTATGAGGATGCTACTTTATATGTGTCCACAAAAGATAGGGTAATGCAAGCACATCTGGAAAAATATGGATTGTCAGGAAATACTTGTAGGGAAGACTGTGATCCGAAAATGGGAAACAAGCACCAATTTTTTTAAGTAACTTGAAGAACATTTGCAGTCATATCAACTCGAGAGTATAAGCAAATTGGTGTAGAATGCAATCTATTTACCTGGTGGTGTGCAGGATATTAGCTGTTCCATGAAGTGTTTTGATTCAATCAACTTGTTGCATTGGATTCATAACAAAGCTTTGTCATGGCAGAGCATGTGGTGACATTGGAGATGGGTAATTTCTCTTTATGTGCTCCATGCTTGGCAAAGAAAAGATTTGTTACAAAAGGAATGTTATGACCATATTCAAGAAGTGACACAACTATATGTTGAATGGTCTTATCAAGTAACTTGGGTTGTGTCCACACTGAAGAACTGTAGCATTTCATGTAATGTTTTCATGTTGTACTTATGTCAGCAAATGAATTTTTTTTTTTGCCTCCAATGAAGCAGAGGATGAATACAAAGTTAAGAAAAGCTATGTATTTGAAAAGTTATGTATTTGAGTATCTATATTTACAATATACAACAAAGTTAGATCCAGGAACTTGAAGAAAAAATAAAGCATCTATAAGCAGTTTTTGTTGAAGCTGATAAGTAATTTTGAATAACCGAATGCTTTGGGACAGGGAAATTAGGAAAGTAAGAAAAGGAAAAATACCTTCTAGAATCTTTTTTAAGACATATTTAGAGGTGTATCGTTTTTCTGAATAGCAAAGAACTGATAATTAGCCATGGCTCAAAATTCCAATTTCCCAGATTTTTCAAACCAAATTCGGATTGGAAGGATGGTATTTGTGATTATTTTCGTCCTGAATCGCTGTTTGTTCTATCAAGAAAAGGGACTCACACGTTCTTGGATATTCATCCATCTGTTGCAAGTTTCTTAATTTTTTTGTGCAATTTGGATTCAGTACCAATACATCCCTAAACTATAATCTATCATTTTGGTTTCTAGCTTCAAATGGAGCTTTAGTCTGATATTATGGAGTGTATAGTTCTGGAACCATGTTCGATGACAAAATTTTGAAAGTGCATCCGTCATATTTTAGATGCTTTTGTTTTAATATCATTTATTGGCTGCAAAAGTTATTTGTTTATATTCATATTCAAAGCATCTATAATTTAATTTTTTTCGTCTCTGGTGTAACATACCCGGTTTGTCTAAATCAGTTCTTTGAGAAATACCCTATTCATCATCTACAGCATCCCGAATTTCATTTACCATTTCTACTTTTTTAAGGTTTATTAGGAATCAGTTTTTCAATTCTCTGATTTCTTTTCTAATAAGGAGCTCTTTGGTTCAGCACTGCAAGTGTGAAAATCTGTATACATGTATCATATCTAATTATCAGTTTTTAATACATTTTGTGATTCAGATACAGTGCATGTATGTGCCACTTTGCCCATGTTGGTTGATGTATGTTGAAGGTCGTTTGTCTGAAAAGAATTTATATTTTCACTAGGAAAACTTACGGGATTCGGAGGTGCGTTTTGTTGTGTACAGATGCTTTGTAGATAATAATTTCTTGCCTATTCAGTACAAGATTGTAAATTAGTAGTCACTTTAAGACTTTCGGTATTGCAAGATTTAAACAAGTACTAATACAAATCTTGTGATTCACTTCATTGCGCATTGTACATCTAAATCAAGTTAACCCTTTTTTACAGCTGGACTCAGTTGTTTTATGGAGGTGATGCAACTCGTCAAAATGAAGAAAATAAGGTTCCAACATCAATAGATCATATATATTATGAAGAAAAAAATTTTTTTTCCTGGTTGGCAGCAATCTTCCTTATCAAGTAGGGAAGTGTTTCAGCTCTTGATTTAATTTTTTTTTTTTTTTTCAAGTTGATTTTTTAAAAAGTTGTAAGTCTTTCATTGTTCATTTGTATTAACTATTTGTATTAAGTTTTGGAGAAATATATGTTTATTCAGGGAGCCAGTTACTAATGCCCTTTTTCTCATAAAGAGATGAACAGATCCAAAGCAAGAGTGGTGTAGATGCCCTGCAGTATTTGATTTTCCAGAGGTATATTATTGGTTTTACAGCTGTAACGTGTTTGATTTCACTTGGTGTTGCCTTACCCATCAATCTTCAAGGTACGCTGCAGGGTGGAAAGACTCAATTTGTGCACACAACATTAAGTAATTTGGAACCAAAGTAAGTATTTTGAAGAAGAATGCTGTGATTGCAAGGGCTTTTAGAGTTAGTATTCTATTATAAAGTTTGTTCAGTGCATTGTAAAGGATATGGAAAGCATGTTTTTTGAATTTTCAGGATGGTCCGTAACTGCTTTTAACTTTTTTGACGTTTCTTCCAATAGTTCGACTCTTCTGTGGGTTCTGATTGCACTTCCCTTATTGTTTCTGGCTTCAGCTGTTTATTTAATGCATTGCTTCGACATTCACTTGAAAATGACAGAACAAGAACCTTATTCCCAAACAATAATGATTATCAACATTCCGAAAGGGCACTGTTCCAAAAAATTGCTGTTGGATCATTTCTCGTAAGCTGTTTATTATCTTGTCTTCTGATACACTTACATTAGAGAAGCATATCCTGATTTTGTCATACTGGATATTCAGTTTGCTTATAATATAAGGAAACTCGTCAGTTTGGAACAACGCAGGTTTATCATTCTCTCGTTTTGTGGTAGAAATAACTGCAATTTTTAGAGAAGCAGCTGTTGCAGCATTATACTACAGTGAGAAATATTTGTCAAGAAAAGGAGAGCGTTTCCGAATGACACCTCATGTATGTGGCACAATTAGTATGTTGTGTTGTTGTCCATGTTCTCGCAAAGTAAGTAGTAGTCTGTGATCCAGTGCTTATTCGCAGTTACAGATTGATGCAATCAGGTTTTATACTGAAGAAGAGATTGCATTAAGGCATGAAATGGAAGAGCAACGGATTAAGGCCATGAATTCTCCTTTGGGTATTGCATTTGTTACATTCCAAACTCGGGAAATGGCATCAGTGGTTTATCGTGAATATCAAGATTGCCCCAAATGTCTGACTCTTCCATCAGGTTCTTCTCTTAGCAAAGAGTTACGCACCTGGAAATGGCATATTAAATATGCTCCTTCACCTGATGACATTTACTGGTGTGTACCGCCAATAATTGTAATTTTCTGTGTTCAGATGCCAATTTTACAGGGAGAACTTGACAGATAACTCTGATTTCTACCGTCTCAAAGTTGTTTGTGTTAATGTGCTGCTTTTTTTTATTTTTTTTTTTCTTACTACACCTGCCATATGCATGAGCTTGCTAGATTACTTCAAGTTGCGCAGTGAACTGGAAAAGATGGTAGGATTTGCTGATTCCTGATGAACGTCTTTGTATTCTCACTGTAGAACCGTGTGCTCTCACAAATCCTGCCTTCCTTTCTTTTATGGCTTACAACACTTCTGCTTCCTAGTATCATTCCATATTCTGATCGCTGGCTTTATCACTGGACACGTTCTGGAGAGAATTATGCAATCATGAGGAAGTCATTTACATTTTTGTTATTCATGATTGTCATCTTACCATCTTTGGGATTAACTAGGTAAGGACTAGATCCCAACATTTGTTTGGTTGTTACTCTAAGAAAGTGGGTTGCAGTGCTCAAGCCCTTTTGAAATGGATAATGGATACTCATGTCACTTACCGATGGGAATGTGTTTTTTTGGCCGATAATGGTGCTTTATTTGTCAACTATTGTATCACAGCTGCTTTCATTGGCACAGCATTTGAATTATTGCGCTTCCCAGAGCTGTTTGTTTTTGCTGTGCGTATTTGTTTATCACGTTCATTAGCTGAACAAGCAAGCATACGCAAAGCTGTTGTTTGTGAATTTCCTTTTGGCCGTCAATATGCATATCTGTTACTCATCTTCTCCATCACCATGATATATAGTTTGGTATGTCCTATGGTGACTCCATTTGGTAGGTCATTTATGTGGTCATGGCACTCTGCTTATTTTATTTTAGGACTTGCATACATGGTTAACAAACATCTGGTCGACCGTTACAATATTTTCTTTGCATATGCTCCATCAAAGATTAGCAAGAAAATTCATGCCACAGCAGTTTTTCTAGTTCTAGTGTCCATTTTTCTTCTTCAACTGGCTTTGTTGTTTTTCTCAGTTTTACGACGTGGATTGCATGACATCACATTTTTTGCTATGGCTACATGCATTCTTACTATAATTGTGGGTTTAGGCCAAGTGATATTCAAGAGCATTAAGGAATTAAAGCATGTTGCCTACACGGTAAATAAGGAAGTTTTGAGATTTCTGAATTAATTGTATGATTCCATTTAGAGTGGTGACACTAATGATGATGCACCTTTCATTGATGAGAACACAAAGTCGTTTATACCAGCAGTTTTGCAGAAAGAACTTGATTTTGATCAACAAAGAGATAGCCCCAAATATGAAAACGAACGTCGCAATTATGGCTCAGGAAAATACACTCAACAAAATGCTTCTGTAGAGTTGTCAACAAATACATATGTACTTGATTCTGAGTGACAGAAAGCCTTGGGCCCAAAACCATATGGGCATCACTAAACTGTGGAAGAAAAAAAGCACATTAAGGAGCAGCTGTTCTGTGCTTCCTGCTTAGCAGTAGTTGAAGATAAGTTTATGGCTCAAGGATGGGTGTCTAGTATGGTGGTACTAGATTTGAAGCAATAAACCATCATATTCTCTTTTGTGTGTTCTCCTGGTGGTAGAAGCATTAAGCTTCTTATAACCACCATTCAGCACAAGCAAACATTGAGCATTATGTTGACTTACGGTTTGCACTATCTAGGTACACAAAACATGCTATCAGATTTGTGGGTGCTCTTACCTGGTTTCCGTATGGTAATGCGGACATTTTTCAAAAAGCAGAAAGATCAGCTTCTCCAATCATGGGAACACTCATCTTTTCAGTCTTCCTGTGAACTGTTGCAACTGAACATTTGTGAAGATTTACCACTTGCAACCAACCCGAATTTTAAGGTGCTTCTATATTATACATGTGACAGAAATAGCTAGTCTTTTAGGAAGCCTTGAACAGATATTTGCATGAAACACAAGAGCGCTCATGGATGATTGTGAAAGGGCTGTGTGCTTATGGAAAAGCAAGTGTGGAGTTTGCAGTTTCAAATAAACCTAGGGATCCTAACAACCAATGTGGGTTTAAATTCCATGAATAATTTACGGAATGTTTCTTACAGCTCATGCTGACAAGCCCACAATCCAGTTTGAAGAACCTACAATCAAAACAAAGGAAGCACCAATTGCTAAAGAAAGACCTAAACAGGTGAACTTGTGATATTGGCTACAATATGATATTCAAAACTAGTTAACTAGTTTATCAAGAGAGAGCAAAGTACCTGCCACGCAGGTGGGCCGTATGTTATCATTTGGCAGTTTAGCGGGGCGACTAGTTTTGGGTGCCATGGCTGAAATCACTTGGCGCACATTAGGTGCAGAATCATCAGCTAAAACATCTTTATTACAAAGAAGTTTATTCTGGACACCATCTAATGCTGAGCGCATTGTGAAGACATTATGTCGAGTTAGAGGTAATGGGCAGGGAATATGTGTAAAATCTTTTATTAGAGCACGTATGCCATAGGATCAGCACTAAAGCTGGGACAAATGTTAAGCATCCAAGATAATGAACTAATAAGTCCAGAATTACAGCAAATTTTTGAACGAGTAAGGCAATCAGCTGATTACATGCCAATGTCACAAGTAGAGGTATATCAGATGATGTAGTAAAAAAAAATAGATTGCAACAGAAAAATAGCAAGTCATGCAAGGGGAGCTGGGATCTGACTGGAGGAACAAATTTAAACAGTTTGAAAACAAACCTTTTGCTGCTGCATCTATTGGGCAAGTTCATGCAGGCCAACTTCTAAACAATCAGGAAGTGGCTGTCAAAGTACAGTATCCAGGTGTTGCTAAAAGCATCCACAGTGACATTAACAATCTAATGGCACTGCTGAAAGTGTGGAATTTTTTACCTAAAGGTAGCAAGTTGTGAGCAAAAAATGGTGGTTTAGATGATGCAGGTCTCTATTTGGAAAACATGGTTCAAGTTGCACTCACAGAATTAGCTTGGGAAGTTGATTACAAGCGAGAAGCAGCATGTGCTACACGATTCTGTGATCTCTTACAATCTTATCCGCAGTTCTATGTTCCAAAAGTAATTGGTGAGTGTTGAACCTTAGTGCATCTTTTTGAACAGAGTTCAGAGGATCTGAGCACAAAATTAGTGTTGACTACAGAACGAGTAGAGGGAATTCCTGTTGATCAATGCATTAATCTTGATCAAAGGACTAGGAATTATATTGCTGAACTGATATTAGAATTGTGTCTTCTGGAACTGTTTTCTCTTCATTTTATGCAAACAGATCCCAATTGGTCCAACTTTTTATTCAACCCACACACAAGACAGGTTTTTATTTTTCTGTGTGTCAAGTGTTGGCTATATTTGTGAATGCAGTTAATACTTTTAGATTTTGGCTCTAGTAGAGACTTCTCCAGATCTTTTGTAAACGATTATATTCATCTTTTAAAAGCTGCATCCATTAAAGAACAGAACCATGTGCTACACCTTGCCCGCAAAATGGGATTTTTAACAGGCTATGAATCCAAGGTAGCAGATGTACATCAATTGTGTATTAAAATTGGCATTTTCAAGGTAATGGAGGAGGCTGTTCTTAGTGCTGTTGACACATTGGCAGAACCATTTGCAAAAAATGAAGCTTTTGATTTTGGCACACAGAATACTACAAGGAAGATTCAAAGTTTGATCCCTGTCATGATTGCACATCGGCTGTGCCCTCCACCAAGTGAAACTTATTCTCTACATCGTAAACTCTCAGGAGCCTTTCTGTTGTGTAGTAAACTAAAAGCCCAAATAGACTGCCAGTTGATCTTCAATTCAGCATGGAGCAGATTCAAAAAGCTCTGAAAGTATATTATACAAACTGGGTAGCTATGGCAAGAATTTTGGTAAATGATCCTGTCTTGCATCTTAATATAGCTGGAATTGGCAGTAAGATTCTGGTGCCTAATGGATTACCATTATCATCTAGGAGAACAATGTTGTTGGTATCAAATCTTGGCACCAGAGGGGCTTGCTTCTGCTTAACCCCAACAACATAGGCTTTTTTCATATGGCCTTTTATGGCAACCAGAACCATATCTCCTAAGGATAACTTAATTGGAAGTATCATTGATTAATTTTTACCTAATCCTGCTTTGGGATGTCTACCCCACTTATAAACATATATACACTTTGGTGGTTTGCCCTCCACCATTGCTTGTTTTCCTAAAGCACTATTGTCAATAACACGGAGACGTGTCAATTTTTGGATCTCCTTCTGTACTATGTTCGTATGAAACATTTTCGCAGGCAGTAAAAAGGATAAAATCCCATAAGTTGTTTTATTTAACATCTCAAAATGCACTCCGGGCTGAAGAAAAAAATGGGGGAAAGAAGCAGGTCCACAGTTAATAAAATATGAGGTTAGGAATTGTATCTTACCATTAAACACTCAATAAGCAAACTTAATAGAGAGAATATCTGGAAAATAGTTTTCCAAGTTGACACAATTAAACCTCAATGCAATTCCAGATACTATATCATATTCTAAATGCTCCTTTCAAAAACACTGATTTGATCTCGATTTCTACTGAACCCGCGTGATGCATTCAACGCACAAAAATGGCAAACATGTCCTTGCTCTGCGTTTCCTTTACGAACTCCTTAAGTGAATGTTTTCTAATAAACACTGACCATTCACTCTACCCTGCAGAAAAAAGGCTCAATCAAGTAAACAAACACCGACCTCTCACGGTTGCTTTTCAAGTTTTGTGTGAAACTACATGCGCTGCAGACGGCACAGTGCAGCACATATAGTGAACGCAATTCTCTTTAAAACCACATGGTTCCCAGAGTACCATAAAAACAAATGCAAACAAAACAAAACCCGTGTTAGAAAATATTCAGCAGAATTGAGGATTTTGCGCTATTCGTGCAAATGATGCAAATTCTCAATTCATTCTCAATTTTTCACTCGGAAGTTCTCACTAGACTCTTGCCAATTTAAATTTACGCTTATAATTTTTATAGTCAAGTCAATTTGTTTGTGTCATACTAATATTCATCAATATGCTTATCCAGTATCTTGCCAAACGTATCTTAAATACAAAAACTGCACAAGACACTATGCACAGTTAGATCCATACTGAACATTTCCTACGTTAAACATGTTAAAAACGATAGTATTGGCGAGTGCTACGTATTTGGGTACAAAACCATGGAACATTCTCAATTGAACGATACCAAACATGATTAATTAGAAGCTATGCTTAAGTGAACGAACAATAAGCCATGTACAAACAAGTGGAAGCATGAGCTTATTTTCTTTATTTCTTGCTAATCAATAGGAGTGCAAATGGAGCAGGATTATTAATATCCAATCAAGAATTTCTCAAAAAAAAAGTGCTTAATGGTAGATGGACATCTATAATTAACGATAACGCACTGTATATCTAAGCACTTCAAGGAAACTAAAGGGGCAAGAACACGTTTTGGCATATGAAGAACTCATTTGAAATTAAATGCACACTAAGCACAAATATTGTAAATTTCACCTTCTTAATTCATTACTTCACTAAGCTCCAAAGAGAGCCTGAATTCTCATCTCTTTAAGAGCCATCACATAAACACTGATAGAGAACATAGAAACACCAGTAGATTAGCAACTACAACTATATAAGTACAGAAAATTGCTATCAAAAGTCTAAAAACGTGTTTGTCCTTAAAAGACTAGCTTTTTCCAAGGTAAAAGCTAAAAACCCCTGACAATCCTTCTAGTAGTAGAAGAAAAAGAAAAAGCACACTTTTCGGTAGCAGAGGACTAAATTTCTGTACCTAATAGTTCATTATTCAATAAATATGAATGTATAATATGATTTAACTTTTCTGGATGAGTAAGGATTGTTCTGATATTGCAATTTCCTTTTTCTTCATGGTCAACTAGGTTATCTCCTATGTGAAGATCGGCTTCATTTTCTTACCTCCAAAAGCTTCTTTAAAGAGCATCCTTTTCAGAACAGATTCAGATTAAGATGCTTAAAATTAAATAGAACATAAACATTTACTTTTGAATACGATATTAGACTACATGTAAATAAATCAAAGGAGTAAAGAAGGTAAAGTCAGTAAAAAGGGTTTTTCTTTGAGCAGGGATATTGTTACTTTCCTTGTCAGAGTTTATTAAATATTCTGGTTCAGCTTTGGTTACTAGCTTTGTTATTGTAAATATGCATGTTTCTACTTCCTTCTGTTTTTATTGGATTTGACTGAATGTATTCGATTGCATAGATAGACTCGTTATGAGTAGAGAATTTTGATTGAAACAGTGTTAGGTTGATGTCAGTTTTGTCGATTAATTGGTTTGAAGTTTAAACAGCTTCTAAAAATACATTTGTTTTGAGAAGAAAAAAAAAAATCCTTTAGTATTGGCAGTAATCAAGGTAAGGAATTTTTGCATGCTCACTCTTATAAAAAAAAAAAATTATTCAAATCTATGATTGTTTTTGCTTTTATGGAAGACATTTATGCTAAATGATATTCAAACCTACATGTCTGCTTAGCTACTTATACACTTCAATGCTCATTATTCTCAATACATCTTGAACCTGGTTTCCTGTCGGTATTTGAATTTCCAGGAGCACAGATATTTATGTACCATTTAAATTGTATTTCTCTTACTTTCACGTTAATAGTTCTAATATAAACATTAACATTTATAATAATTCGAATGAAATAGCAAATAAGTGTACCTAAATTAAATTATCGGAAGCATTCATAATAAAAAGATTATGTTGTTATACCATAAATGGAATTGATTATTGTTCCGCCCCTTAACTTTTCCGATTAGTTTTATTTTTCTTGAATTTGGTTTCAAAAAAAAAAAAATGCTACTGTACACTTAGTAAGAGCAGGAACAAAATTTTATCTTAGGTTGCATTCTGATCTTTTGATGTAATAGTCACGAGGAAATACACTAAAAAAAAAATATTTTTAATATTGAAGACGAAAATAAATGGAATTGGTTTCAATATTTTTGCATAGATAAATTACAAGACCCTTCAAGTTCAAGTACTATTATTTTCACTAATTTTTGCTAGTGTTTCTGAAATTCATTTTAAATGAGTACTGAAACCCTGTTGAAATAATATTTTGCAAGTTTGACGGCAATGATGGCGAAAGTCATGTTGAATGTAGTGAACAAGTTTCCGTTGGTTTGGAATGGTAAGTAAAGTGATTACAAACAATTTGAAGTTCAGATTAAAAAATTTGCTGTTGATACGTTTTGTGTGTGAAACGCATGTTCTAGCGCAAGCACTTCCCCGATTGGAAACATTTGTTAAATATGCGCGAGTTGAACTGCTTCCGCCAAAGCCGTCTGAGATTCCAGAAATTAGACGGAGGTTTTCTAAGGGTCTCTCAACTTTGCGTTCCGGAGATTGGACAAAAAAATCCGTCAAAGTAAGAATTTTATCTTAAATGCATTTGTGATTAGGTACTCAAGGAAGCTTGGTTGGACACTCTAATTGCTGCTGAAATTTGCTTTTGTTTTTTTATTGGAGAATGCTTTGGAAAACGTAACCTAATAGGATATCAGTATCGAGCATGAACACAAGTTTCCTCTGGAAGTTACCATTGCAATATGGGAGAAGCCCAGTAATAAATGAAAAACTTTAATACAAAATAGAAATATATTTCTTTGTTGGAAAACTGGATTAACTACGTAAGGATTCCATATTCTGTGGCTGAATACCTAACTTCTGTGTGACTTTAACTTGCGCCTCAGCAGCACCTCGTTGTGAACACAAATGTGCAATTTCAATTTCTGTTTTGGCATATTCAGTAGCTTTATTGAATAAGTTGATTGCTTTTGATACGTTATTCCTTAAAAAATGGAAAGATGATCCATTACTTGATTGTAGAACTTACTTTTGTAACTCAATTAATGCTAGGGTCTCATATGCTACCCCACAACATTCATCCACTTCAATGGCCTTTGTCAGCAGGTCAATAGCTCCTTGCAAGTTGTTATCATACTGAAGCTGCAACATCCCTATAACCAAAACTTACTATTCTAGTGTGAGCTGTTTTTTTCACCTCGATGTACATAGATGCTGCTATTATCTGGTTCTGCTTCTAGTGCCTTCTGAAAGCATGTATCTGATTCATCATATTGTCGTTGTTCATATTTAATTTGACCGAGCATTGAATATCCTTCAGAGTAATTGGGGAATTTCTTAATAACCTCCTTGAATTCTTCAATTTTGTCAGCTGCATCTTTAGCATTTGCTTTCTGTGCACACGCTCGATATTCACAGTGACACTTTTGTATTTGAGCTAATGGAAAATTAGGCTGAAGCTGCACAGCACAAGTGAAATCCTTGATGGCATTCTCCAAATCATCAAGAATCATGAATACCTATATAGAAGAGTAATCAAAGTTCATCTGAGAAAACCTACCTGTCCTCTGTGATAATAGACATCACAATTAGTAGGAGAGAGTTCCATTGCTCTATTCAGATCCTCCTTACACTTATCAACTTGTCCATGCTGTGTGTATACCAATGTACGCTTCAGCAGAGCATTAACAATTATCTAATTAAAAATTCATTAAAATGTTAATCAACAACTAGTTTCCATACATCTTTACTCAAGGATACATCCTCAATGATTTGATTGAGGTCAGAAAGAGCCTCATCTAATTCTCCTTTCAATATGCAAAAAGTTCCTCTAAGGAGATGAGCATGTACTGCCCAAGGACTATTCTCAATCTGCAATTCCTCTGTGCAGTCTGCAATGACGTTTTCATATTGCTGACATCTTATATCCAACAGAGCTTTACAAAAGCCTCTACAAGCAATAGTTGCAACACATCAATAAGACATATACCTACTTTGTGCTCTCCTCTTTTGAAAAATTTAGTGCATCCAAAGGATCATTAGCAAATGATGACATGAAGGCACGAATTAAATACTTTGGAGACATTACCTTCTGTTTAGTATGCATGATTTCCTTAGCTTGTTGCTGACCTGTAAGAAATGAGTTTTCCAATAAATGAAGGCTTGCTTATACCATAAGTTTTAAGAACTTGATCCATCATGAGTAAAGATTGTTTGTTTTGAAATTTTTCAAGCATACATACTGCAGAGAGATCTTCCAATGCTTGTGTCAGATTACCAGTTTCTTCGCATGCTTTTGCTCTCCGAGTCATTGCTTTCACATATTCAGGATCATATTCTAAAGCTTGTGAACAATTTTCGATTACTTGATTATAATTTTTCTGAAAAACATTTTCTTATTCGAGTACTTAAACTAATTCAATTAAAAACACCTTAAGAAAATGGTCAACTTATATGAAACGTAAATTTCTAGTAATGAATAATTATTTGTAAAAGACATACCAACTGTTCGTAACAGGCGGCTTTATTATGGTAAAAAACGGCCAAATCCTTCTTCTTATCCTTGTTTGAGCAATTAATGGCTATGTCATAAAGTTTTAAAGCTTCTTCATAATCGCCATTTTTATAAAAATCGTTCCCTTTATTTTTGGCATCCAATGCACTGTTTTCAGAACTTACCTTAAAGAAATTATCAAAATTCATTCCGTGTCACGAATACAGATTAAAAATTCTTTTTTAATTTCATAGAATTGATCAGTTAAATGCACCAAAGTGCAACTCAGTGCATGACTATTAGCCCAAAAATCAAAATTACCTCATTCTTGATGTCATTTTTTTCTTTACACCCTCCTTCTTTGTCAGTTTCTGCACCAACACCTGAAGCAGTTTTTGATTTCTGCCAATTTCTGCTTTTTCTCCCATTAGAATTCCGACACTTTAAATACCAGTACCCAATACCAAATACCAATGGAGTACCAAGAGCAAGGGCCAGTTGCCATTTTGAAGACGTATTGTAGTTAGTTAACATAACTTTATAGATAACTGCCATCATCTAATCGCAACACACCATCTGCTTTCTTTCGTGCACCATTAATGAACCAATATTTCCGAATCGTTCATTACAAACAATAACAGTGGAAGAAAGATCTGATGTCTACTAGCATGGCAGCTATCCCTGTCTAATGCACTCCTGGTTTCCGGAAAAGCAACTGTAGTTCATCATTACTTGAGTAATTAACTCTACTTTGGATAACTGAAAGTAACACAAGTAAATAGATTTTTCTAATTTTTAAAATGCAAAGAAAAGAAAAATGTAAGCATATACTGCAAATGTAAAGCCATGCTTTTGAAGGAACCTCCCAAAACTTTTCTGAAGATTAGCGGTTGCCGAACAGATTTCCGTCATTTGACTTCGGATGAAAACTCTCTTCATCGATATGTGCAGGATTACCCAGTGAGATCTTCAAATGCAGCTCACCTTCGGCTGAGCTTCATACAAAAGGGAAATGAAAGAAAAACATGGCGTGAATTCATAAGGGTATTAAATCAATACAACATTATTAATCAGTATTAAAACATTATTTCATTACCAATATTATATACAATTCCAATTATCTGATAAATAGACTTTTCGAAAATAGCCACGGATTTCATTCTGGGATCTCTAGTATAACGTATTATTTCATTCACCTATTTTGTTGTAAACCATTGCAATCTGCAATAACCTATAATAATTTATCTACGATAATCATCATTTATTACTGAGCAGGCAATAACAGCACTTATTTAATTTAAACAATTTACAGCATGGATGCTCTCATCTTACAAAACAATAAAAGGTACTTAGTTTTCCACATACATAGATACTATCCCTTAAACAATAATTATTTTTTCATTGGAGATAATGTCTAAAATATTAGTTCCTTTTAATATTTATTTATATGTTAATCAGGTTCATTTTTTCAAGCACACTAAGAAAACTCACAATATAATTTGACTCGCAATACGTTCAAGTTCATGTCTCAGTGTCTGAGACATGAACTTGAACGTATCATCATTTCTTAGACACTCCAAAAAAAAATTATTTGAAGCTCGTACATGAGCTTAAAAAATAGAGCACATGCGTTCGTTTATGATATATCCTTTTTGAGACCAATGATATTCAAGGTCTTGAATACTTTTCTTCGTATCTTTTCGACAGTCCTTTTAAGGTATAATCTTGAATTTCATAATCAGCCACCTCAGAAGCGTGAAATGACAAATTTTGCCACAATTAAACTTGGTAATTCTCATTCTCTAGCTATCTGCTGGTGAAAACAGTCATGAAAATTAACTTAAAACACAATTATAAAATAAGTGTGAATGAATCTATTAATGCATGTGTATTGCTTCCATCTAATGTAGATATTCAAAACGTAAAAATTCTATCGTTACATCTATTCTTTAATACTTCGGTTTTCCAAAAATAATCTTATGTTCCGGATAAATAATGGATTTCAATGCAATTATTTCATGAGACTAATTCTTCAATGTATGTTAAGATTTGTTCCGTGTTTCACTTTAAAAGCAAGCATTGATTTTTTAATATTAATTTTGGATGACTTAACACCGTTCTTTCACTCAATTAATGCAAATGCTGCAATATTTTTCTATTTAAGTTACATCTTCTGCCGTTTTATGCTTTATTTACGAATTTACCTTCGAATTCGTGTTAGCAAAAATCTTATGTTCACCCCTAGTTAAAGGCTTACTTGTATAAAAACTTTGATAAGCATTTTTCAATTAGACCGAGACTACAGCAAAAGATTATACTTCTTAAAAATTTAAGTCGTTATTCTTGAATTCATAAAAAATTTCCAACACTAAGAGCATTTTAGCTATTCAATGGATAAACAACCTGCGATTTTGCGATAAGAGAAATGCTTGTCATCTTCTCCATACTTAGCTATTTCTAGCTAAGTAACAAACTATACAAATGCAAGTAATTTAATGAATTATAGTTTTACCTCATAATGTTGATTTCTCTTGAACTGTCAATGTATGTGATTTTGAGTTGTTAAACCTCTCAGACTATGCATTTCCTGAATAAATGTACTTCAAAATATGGTTGAGCCTGCTAGTGCTAGATATGAGTGAGATCGCTTTTTCAGTATTTTGTAATTTACTGAAGATGGGGCAAATGAAATCTCTGAAAATGCATCCGCTGTTTGATAAGTAGACGTGATTTGCATTATGAAGTATTAAATTCGATTAGCAATCATTTCTTGCTTCCATATTTTTCTGTCAGCATTGGCCAAAAATGATAATCTCGTGTTTTATGGATTAAACACTAATGCAGTAGTTTAGTATATAAAAAAAATGCATAAAAAAATCATATATTTGTTATCTGATTAAAGATTGATATTTCTTAGTGTGTACATATGATATTGACCGTGATCATTTAAGCTAATATCATTGTCGATATATAAACTTATGGTATACCGTTGTTTATGCTTTATTCATTTTTGTGGAAAGCAATTTATAAATTGTTTGCAAAATACATGTTGGCTATCCTGCTCAGGGTATTTTACGATTTCCGCTGTGTTCTGTTCGGGTCGTTGAGTAGCTGAACAGCATGGGGCACCAGAATATTTGGTATTCACATCCTCGAAAATATGGCCAAGGATCTCGACGATGGTAGTATATTATCAGACAATTTATTTGAATGGAATTCCTTTACGATGGGGTGTTTTTGTGTTGGGTGTTTAAGGTTCTCACTTTGGTGCAATTTCCACACAGTAATGAAAATTTTAACAGAACATTGTTTTAAATTCTTGAACCGTACTTACGCGTCTTATTATCATTTTGGCAAATTGCTTTTTAGTAATTACTAAAATGTGTATAAGTGCATGTTGCAGTATTTGAAAAGTCGTTCATTTTAGTCGCACATGTTCCAATCGTCATGGATTAATCAGGAAATACGCTATTAACATATGCAGGCAATGCTTCAGGGAACAAGCTAATGAGATTGGATTTAAGAAGGTAGACATCTAAACTACTTTGAAAATTCTGTTTATATATATATATATATATTTTTTTTTGTTTTACAGATGGATTAAAGATCAATAAAGTTAATAGCTTCTTCCAAATAATGTGTAGAAATGGGGTGTGTTGAGACATTCGTGGTGAATACATTTAGTGGTTGATAAATCAGGCTGTTCAAATGGTATACATAAAGCTTTGGCCCCCATGGATGCTAGTCCTGGATCCGTGGTGATTTCTTCCCTTTGTGAACTCTTAAAGACTGTTACTAATGTTCAATTACTTACTTAGCGCTGTCTTTTCGAATTTTTTCTTCACATTTGCTTTCACCACAAAAAGGTGCCAACAAAAGGTGTTTGTTATCGAGTTCAATACAGAAGTTTTGCCATTCATGACACAAGATTATATTAGTGTCCATATTCTCCTTGGCTCTAAAAAATAAGAATTACACAAGAACTCGGTTAAAACCTTGTTACCTTTTGTAAAGACTGGTTTGTATATCTGTTAACAGTTTCTGTACTGCACTAACAACATCAGGATACTTGAAAAGCTGTTTCTCTCCAGTATCTCTACGGATAGCAACACACTGATGCAAACCAAGATCTTTTGGTCCTACTTCTAGACGTATCGGAACTCCCTGTGTATAGATTCTTATAAGTTTATCCGAATTCTTTAAATTTACCTTTAATTCCCAGTGGTTGAATTTCCATCCTGGACTATAATTTTCTCGGTAATCACCAAAAGTGCGGATACCTGCATCCTTCAGTTCTTTTTCAAGCTTTTGGCAGGTTTCATCTAGGGAGTCACGTAACTTGGGTTCCAAGCTACTGGTCAAACCACATGGGACAATTACGAGTTGGTATTTGGCAATTTTTGGTGGAAGTACCAAGCCTTTATCATCACCATGTACCATAATCATGACACCAATTGTACGTGTTGTGATCCCCCAAGAATTCTGGTAGACAAATTCCTTCTTCCTTGTTTCAGGGTGCTCATAGACAATCTCAAACATGCGAGAGAAATTCTGCCCAAGGAAGTGTGATGTGGCTCCCTAATTAGTCAGTCAGTTAAGTTTGAACAGAGGCAAAGAACTTACTTGGATTCCTCTCCCAGTAGCTGATATAAATGCTTCCACAGTAGTTGTATAATCACCACCTGCAAACTTTTCATTTTCTGTTTTTCGCCCTTGAATAACTGGTACTGCCAACAAATCCTCATAAATCTGACGGTATAATTCTATATGTAAGAATATACTTAGTTGACTGGTAACTTATTTCATGCTTATGCTCTTCATTAAATGTGATAATACAACTAGATTTCTTGTTAACAATGCTTGCAACTTACAATTACTAGCAGTGCTTTTATTTCTAAACCAAATAAGTGCTATACAATGTTACTTGATGGAAATGTTTCAAATTAAAAAAAAAAACGAAAGCACGAACTTTTCTGTCTTTTTGCATAGGAACAATAAAACCACTACTCTTGTCAAAACTGATAGGCAAAATTCCATGTTTGCAGCATAGCTGAAGCTTGAAACATTTTTAAATGGCATTCAACAGAAGAGTTTGTGCTGGACATTAAGATGATGGAACAAGATTAAAAGCATAATGAAAATTGATTTGCAGTTCTTTCAAGTGAAACCATGAACCATGAAACTTTTTTAGATTCAAAAGAAAAGTCATTTGTAATCATTAGAATACTCAAAAGAAAATAATTGAATTGAACAATTGAGAAACAATAAAAATTTAATCTGAGTAACTCCTGCATTTACTCTCCAGATGCTTACCCAATATCTCCAAAACTTCTGCTTCTGCTTCTTTCTTATTAGCAAATGCTGTGTGACCTTCCTGCCATAAGAATTCTCGTGTTCTTAAAAATGGCTGTGGATGTTTGAATTCCCAGCGCACTACATTGCACCACTGATTCAGACGTAATGGGAGATCTCTGTATGACTGTATCCATTTGGCATAATAAGGGTACATAACAGTTTCACTTGTAGGGCGAATAGCCACAGGCTCTATCAAATCTGAATGTCCTGATTTTGTTACCCATGCCACTTCTGGAGCAAAATCACTTATGTGCTGTTTTTCTTTTTCAAGTGCTGCATTGGAAACAAACATGGGAAAATAACAGTTCTGAACCTCCATAAGGTTAAGTTTTGCATCAAAGAAGTTCTTAATAACATCCCAAATTGCATATGCCCAAGGCCTTAGGATGTAGCAGCCACTCACATCATAATATTCAATCATTTCACCTTTGGTTATCACTTGTGAATACCATTCTGCAAAGTTACTATGCTTTGCTGCTTCTAGTCCCAGACGTGTCTGCTTTTTGGTTAGTGAGGTTGCATTTGACTTGCTGTTCTTTGATAATGGAGACTTAGCATTATCAACTTGTTTGTCTGATACAGATTCAGTACTTTTACAATGAGTTGTCTTGCTTTTTGGTGATCTGGAAACCTGCTCTGTTTGCTTCTGTTTGCCTCCCTTTTTTAAAGTCTCTTCTTTTTTGATTTCCAGCTTTTTCTCTTTTGAAATCTCTTCTTTTTTGATTTCCACTTTTTTCTCTTTTAAAATCTCTTCTTTTTTGATTTCCACCTTTTTCTCTTTTAAAGTCTCTTCTTTTTTGATTTCCACCTAACAAAAAAAGTATTCATTTATGAATGAATCTATGTCAAACTTAATCATCATAATATAATGAAAACAAAGATTTTTATCCAATTTCTTTTGCTGATACGATGTGTTGATGGGAAATATGTTAAGACAGAGAAGTAATAGAAATACAATCTGGAAACAATACATAAATGATGTGATGAGAACCAGAATGTGTCAAGATTTTTCACATAAAATATGATCACAGAATAGAATTTGTGTAAGAAAAAGGAAATGCTTTGAAACTAAGCATCCAAAAGCACACACAAACAATTGAAAAATAGATCACTTTACTGAGAACAATTGCAACAAAATATGGAAACTTTGCATATGTGACAGAATCAAAATGCTGATTAACTGACACAATGGCAACAATTTGTGGGCAGCATGGTATGTCAAGATCCATTTTGTTAGATGATTATGAAAACAACATGAATCTGAACAAAATCATAAACAAGGTGAACACACACACTTTGTGTTATTTGGTGAATACAGAGTAAATAAATGAAGAATTATACGATACAAAATAAGCATTTATGAAGAACTTGTATAAGGCTATACATTTGTTGACCTTATCAAATTGAATCACAAAGAATCCTACATATATTGTGAAAGGTTTTTTGGGAAAATTCAACATATAATGCTTACCAATAAATCAGTTCTTTCACACCTTACTCTACTTCTGCATATAACAATTCTAGTAGGCACAATATTTTCACTGATACATCCATTCCACAATTTATTTCATGCATCAAAAACACATGCAGTAGAATGCACAGCAAGACAAAATGCATACTGTACTCACATCCTTAAAATTTTGCCCCAGCATAATTTTCTCAATAACCAATAAGGTGGATTTGGTGCCATCGGGAATTGCAATCAATTGTAAAGGATCTTCGAGCCACGTATATTTGCTGCAAGTACACAAATTGTTTGACTTAAAACTAATGTTAGATAAGTAAGAAATCTTTTAAAATTACTACGTGAATATCGGAAGGGCACTCTAACCTTGTCTGAGAAACTACTATAACATAGTGTAAACTAATATTTTGCAAGAAACTATTCAAAACAATTATAATATTTACATGACCACTAATCTTATTATTAAAGATACCTGGGTTGCTTGTAAGGTGATTCACAGATAAAATAACCACGCCGTTGCAGTTGAATAATGTCACCTTTGCATAATGTAGTCATTGCTGACTCCACTAAAACAGGCAGCTCAAAATGTGACTGATGGTCAACAAATTGCTTAAAATCTTCATCCTTGGCCAATACTGCTTTGCTAATGATAGCTGTATAATAATGTAAGGTGCAAGGAATGGGACAAACTCTTGATCCAATAGGTAACCATGTAAGCTTCAGAGTTTTTTTATAATTCTTGTCATCAAGATTTGCTTGCAAAATAATTTTTGTGATCACTTCTTCTACCCTTTAAATCTATGAATATGATTTTGTTCATATGCTACGTACTTTTGTATGTGATGCACTAACATATTTCCCCAGCCAATCAGAGTAACATTTTCACCTTGGATTACTAATTTAGCATCTTCTTGTTCTAATAACACCTGCGAAGATAACCATACTTTCTTGGATCCAACATCTGCATTTTTTGGATGAAGAGCCATTTCTATTTCCTTTTCTTCAATTCCAATGATTTCTACTGGTACATGATACTGAGCATCAATAGCAGTATAGCGAGGAGCTACTGGATCAATAATCTACCAAAATACGTAACGAATTCTATTGGTATGCTATAAACATCAAAAGATGTTTTAAGGTGGATACCTTTTTATTGAAGGCCCATATTTTATCCCAATCCATTGCCACAACAGAACGAGATGATCCTTGAGCTAAAATAAACTGCTTCAATCCATCCACAGTCATTCCCTGTCTCAAAATTCCTCTGACTGTTGGGAAACGAGGATCATCCCTAAAACGATTATCATTTATTGATCAAATAAAAAATGCATGCTAGCATTAGCTACCAGCCATCAACCAAGCCTTTCTCCACAAACCAGGTGAGTTTACGCTTGGAAAGTACTGTGTGCATCATGTTGAGTCTGCTATACTCATAAATATAAGGCTTCCGTAAGTTCAGGGTTTCCAAAATCCAATAATACTGCTCATCTCGATCATGGTATTCAGTGGTTCGAAGTGCGTGAGTGACCCCTTCTAGACTATCTACTATTGGACAGGCAAAATCATAGATAGGATATACTCTAATAAAACATAAATCAGAATTCGATGTGTATATGTATTCTCATACTTATGTTTGTGTCCAGTACGTGGATGGGGAACATTCTTGCATCTATATATAGTGGGATCTCTCATGCATCCATTTGGAGACTGCATGTTGATTTTTACTCTAACACAAAAGTTCTGTCCTTTCTCACTCCCCAGTTTCATTTGCTCCCAAATTTCCAAATTGTATTTTACATCTTACAAGAACACACACTAACTTTTTGCAAGAGTAGCACCTTACCATTAGCTCTATTTCTGGATTCCACTTTTTGTTCACGCTCTTGTTTCATCACTTCAGCATTTGTGTCATCTACATATGCTTTTCCTTCTTCAAGAAGTAGAGTGGCATAATGTAAAAGCTGATCAAAAAAGTCAGATGTAAAAGAAAATGAATCTGGTTGAATGTTTAACAGCTTCAGATCTTCTAAAATAACCTACAATAATGTATTTAATTGCACTGCACATGACATGGATGCCTACTTTTTCAAATTCTGCATTCTCTTTGTCCGGATTTGTATCATCGAATCGCATGATTAGTTTCCCTTCAAAAAACTGCTGATAAAACTGATTAAGCAATGCAGCTTTTGCATGTCCAATGTGCAAATATCCACTGGCTTCAGGAGGAAAACGAACCACAACTTTGCCTTTCTCTGCATGAGGTAATGCAACAAATTTTCCTTCTTCTTTCACTTGTTGGTCCTGCTTCAATGTTTCTTTTTTAACATTCTGTTTCTTTTTTTCATTGAGTTTTTCACACTTTTTGTTTTGCTTCTCATGATTCTCAACAAGGCTCATATTTCTTTCAGGTGATATCCCTTTTTGCAAAACTGTCATCCAGTTTTTGAAAGTGCATTTTACACATTGCTGCTCAGCTATAAATTTATACCAACGATGTATATGAAGAAATGTGTCTGTCTTTTCCAGCTTGGTCCATTCTGGAATGGCTTGACGACTTCACTGAGAGCATTTGATCAATAATGATACTTACAATTTAAGGCTGCCCAAACGTTTAAGTCAGCTATTGTCACTGTATATCCAACAAGAACAGAGCGAAACTGTAGACATCTATTAATGTACTCCAAACTACCTTTAATTTTACTTGGTTTCAACAGCTCTGTTTGAATAAATGTCAGCCAGTGATCAACCTGAAAATGCCAATTAATTACCAAATGCATTTGAAGAACCACAAAAAAAAAGAATCAATGAACAAAAGAATCAAAGAATCAATCAATGTTGCTCAGCATGTTGTTTTTTTTCTAGATATTCAAAATGAGAGGAACAAGAAAATCAAGAGGTGAGAAATCAACAATTTTGAAAATCATTGTGATCTTTTCATCATACTGCAGTAACATAACTGAATAAATTTGAATTCATTCATAAAATACAATTAAAATACATCATCTAACATAAGCATAATTTTAGAAAACACATTTTCGTACTTTTTTCAAACGTACCACTCCATAAGCATTCAAAAACAGAAAACTGAATAAACTTAAACTAAACCAATAGTAAAAGTTTTCCTATTCACTATTTAGGTATTAACAATGTTTAGCATGTATGAGAAACTCAAATATACATCTGCAAAAATTTCCTTAAATACCTCAGTTTTGAGTAAGTCTGTTGAGCCATAGAGAGCTAATCTTGGAAAAATTTTTGCCAAGAATCGTGAAATAGAATATACATCTTTTAATTTAATTTCTGGAGATACTTCTAGCTCAGTGTGCTCATCCCAATGAATATCCACCAATGTTGGCTCTCTGACAAACTCTGCAGCTAACAAGGCACCTAAATTACAAAAGTTACACTCCTACTTTGAAATGAGATAAATAACTTAAAGAGAGGAAATAATAAAACGTAAAACGATTGCTACTTTCGTATCGTATTTAACTTAGCGGCACACTGTGTGTAACTAACATTTGCAAGGAATACTCACCTAAGGGTGGTTCGTTTCTATTGCATATCAGTTTGTACATGGTTAAAATGATTATGCCTGCAGATTTACTTTTTGTATCTCAATTCACGTGATGAATCTAAACCTACAGTAACAGAAGATTATACACATTACTTACATGGACACAAATGAGCATGAAGTAGAGAACTTTAAAGCCCACTTCAAAACACAAAATACAATTTTATAGCTAATAAATGTTGCGGCACGTGAATCATGGTTTAACAAAAACGACGCAAGACATTCAAAATTTGCTTTCATGCAAACACCACGATTTCTGTAAATCTACCGAAATGAAAGATCAGTTTTGAATCGCCAAACAATTTTGCAATTTTTGCTATTTCATATACTGCTTGAGATTTGTACTTTTCGGACTGTTACAGTCAGTTACTATAAGTTCACATGTTACATCCACTCTGCATTCATTACTAAAAGTTCTCCATAACCTCAATTTCTACTGTTCTCTACAGACTCTTGAAATCACTAGAAAAAGAACTTTTTGAGGGAGGGGATGCTTCTACAACGATTTTGCTTATGTTTCGGACTTTGTTCACATGGCAATCTATTTAAGATAGTTATGCACGAAAGGAGATAAACAGTTCTAGTCATCGTCCGTATTCGAGTGTATCGTCCCCTTTTCATCCATATTGAGGTGAACTGATGATGCTGTTTGTGATTCCATTTTATTTTAGTGAAACTATAAGTATGTCAAATGAAGACCACATTACACAGCTAGGTTACCTTAGGTTACCTAAGTCATCTGCGGGGAGTAGCCTAAATCATGAAAAATGTAACAAACAGTAAAAGATTCATGGTACAGATAATCTATTTAAATTAATGGGAAGATGAGAACCCCAACATTTTTTCCGACCCTTTCAGTTTTCTCAGATTCTTTTTCTGCTGTACTGCAGTTTCTTTGCTCCCTTGATGTTACTGACCAATGTATAATTACAACCTATTCCAGTCTTGGAATTAAAAGTGATTACATTCGACTAAAAACCAGGTTCTTAATAATCACTGTTTTAAGAAAAAGAATTGTACTGGGTAGAAATAATGTCTCATGATTCAGCAAGCTAGTCTGCATACTTATTCCTTCATACGAAATACATCAAGAACTCTTACAAGTGTTGATAACAACAATGTTCTAATCTACCGCGAAGTCTACGTTAACTTCATCACTGTGTGAGCTAAACTGCTTCTGGAATCCAAACAATAGCCAATCATATAATGAGGTATATTTACTTATAGACTACTTTTGAGCTTGAACCTTCCCCATAATTGCTGCAACAGTTTTGGTAGGAATACTGATGTCAAGTCATTATCCTGCCTAGGTTCTTATCTGCCACACTGCACGTAGAATATACCAATGAATGACATTGTCTGTACCATTCTACACCCATGTCAATCAGATGAATTGACCCGTGAACTAATAGTAACAATAGGATTTTTCCAAAACTTCTCCACAAGGACATTCAAGATATTATTTTAAATTAGGTTTTCAAAGAAAAGATCATACTATGGTTCTTAAGGAAGGAACAATGCTTCTCAATTCTAGAATCCAAAGCGGCAAAAAATTACCAAGATTCTTACTTTTTAGTCCCCAAGCAATTGAAAGAAAATGCAAAAGAATGCTGAATAGTTTAAAAAAAAAGAAAACTAGAAAATTCAACAAGCAGACTGACTGATATGTATTGAAATTTTATCATACTTCTTATAAGCATGCAATGTCCAAATGAGGAGACATAACAAGACTTTTCACATTTATTCTTTTCATCTAAGACAAGCAATTTCCAACATTACATTAACTTGCATCTCATACGCAAGTTAGTATATGTTAGTATACAAGTTAGACATACAAGTTAGTATCACACGAAAACTTGTATTTATTTTTTGTAACTTCCATACTCTGATCCACATAACCGGAAGAGAAAAAAATAATGCTCTATGAATTATAAAATAACCAGCGACAGAATGCCAACAAACAAGGTTAACTGATTCAGAATTGTACACAGATGAAATGGAAAATATTTAGTCTTGTTAGACATGTCTTGTTTGGTTGATTGGTGTGTGCTAACCGAACCAAACACTCAGTAGCTACTTCATGGTGATTTATAAATAAGGATATTTGTTGACATTCTTCATCTCGAATTATTGAATAAAAAGGCCTCGAATGAAGGAACAGGGATAACTTGTTTGGGGAAGTCTTTAGGACTTAAGGGAAATTCATAATAATCCAATATTTGTGTCTGATTTGTGAAATTATGCGGGAAGCTGAAATCAATTAAATAGTGATGGGTTGCTTGCGATATGAAGACTGCCCTTAGAATGTATGGAACTTTATGCAATTTAGAAATAATCTAAGTTAATTAAAACTTACTACTGCCAAGTGTCAGAAAATCTCGAAGATTTTCAGTAATTTTTAAGAATTGATCCTCTAGCAGATATTCCTCAAAAATAATGGAAAGAAAGGAATATGGTTTTCGGTGAAAGGTAAAGACTGGAGAGATAAGGAAAGAGGTAGATTTCTTTTCGTAAATGAAAAAAGGAATGATTCAGAGCAATGTATGGGTTCAGTATCAGCTTCAAAGTTTTCTGTATTCATTCCCTAATCATAGAGACAATTCCTTAATCATAGACAACTGCCAGCGGGATAATTTTAAGTAGAGAAATAAAATTTTGCAAAGGATTACTGCAATTAATTAATAAATTTAATTAATTGTAATAGTAGCAATCACAGGATTAACAACAACATAATCAAACCCAGGACTTATCGAGAACTTATTGTACTCGGTTCATTTTGCAGTGACGAAAATGTGAATTCGAAGTAGCTTCTAATTGCTACTTAAATGGTCGAATAATTCGATCTCCGATGAAAATATTCAACCTCGATTCAAAAACTATTCTATATCACTCAGATTTGATTAAATGACTCTTACTGATCCATAAAACATTCTAAAGTTACTGTTTGTTGCATATTGATCCAATTTTCTCTTTTATTTGAAGTACTATGGAATGAATTGGAATTATGATAATACTTGCATACGCACACAATACACGCGCATACGGCAGTTTTTGGATTTACTTACGAAATTTAAATTATGAAGTAAACTTGCAATTCTTCATATTATATAGAAGGCAAGATATGTGCTGTTAAACCTTGGTAATGCAAATCAATTTGGCGGGAAGCTGAAAATGTTTTAACATTTTATTGCGCCCGGGGACTTTGATGTTTTGACTCGGTGACTTGAGTTTACGAGTTATGGATGTAGAATCTGCGAATTCGTTGATACACATCTGCCGGTCTTTAATTAAATCAATAGGATGTGTCATATGGTAAGTTGCGAAATCAAATGGCCATGTCCAGTTGATAATTTTAGTTTGGAAGTTGTTCAGTTCCCTCTTGTGACCAAATGCGGCCATCTTCTGTGCAAAGTTTGTGTTCAGAAATACAATGAAAGGGGATATGTCACATGTCCTGTTTGCAAATCGAAAATTCATCGAAGAAGCCTTCAAAACAGCGATCCTTTTAATCATTTGGTCCAAGCTGTTGAACATTTGGTAAATTGTATATCAGAAGAGAGTGGTATTGAACTTAAAGAACAGTGTAGTATGTAAAAGAATGTAGCATTTGGTTTTCATATCGAAGTAATGTGGTTTCAGATCTCACAACCAAAAACTTGAAGAGGAAAGTTCCATTACCATCTGAGAAACATGTTACAAAATTGTTGAATGCATCAAAGAATACTAAAAATTCGGATCTAAACGAGGAGCCGATCATTCAGAAAACAGATGAAGTGGAATCAAAACTGAATTTAAGCAATACCATATGTAAAGTCGCAAAAGAAAATTTGCATGAGAACCAGACCATTTCCAAACATGAAACAAATGTTAATAAGGGGAGGTCTCGAACATATTGTAATACATTGCGAAAGAGACTATCTGCAGAAAGAGAATGCCGAGTTCTGACAACCTCAAAAATAAATATCAAAGAAAATCAAACAAAGACTGCAGTCTCTTTTCAGGAAATCCCTTGCAATGGAGGAAAGCATCATGTGATCCATACTTCGGATGAAATTTCAGATATCATACATAGTCCAAAGCGGATAAAGAAAACATACATCAATAAATCATCGAAAGAATCAATAAGTTCTGAATTCATGGAAAATACTATGAAAAGGGATGTTTGGAAGAACTCAAAAAAGACAAAATCAAGAAAAGATTGTAAAGAAAATCAGAAGACTGATTTTTTAACAGCTGAAGGCTTTGGAGACAACAGGAAAAATTCAGGAACCACTTATGCGATGGAAAATTCTGGATCTAATGCTGAGGTGGATCTTCAGGAAAAGACCCTATCCAACTTTTCCAAAAGCTCTGTAAGCAATTGTGAGTCTTTGGAGGAAGAGGATTCTCTTACTCAGAATGGAGAATGTTTCTCGTTGGTTTCTTCTTTGGGAAGCTTTGTATCCGAACAAGGAAATAGAGAAATGCTTCAGACCAAGGAAGAGTCATTGAGTTTATCAACACCTATACAAACCAATGCAAGAAAAAGTGTTTTTCCATTCATCTATAGTGCAAAAGACGATCCACAACAAATGCCTTATATTAACACTAAAAATGGATTACAAATGGCAGCTTTGCCCTCTTGTCGTGTTCCCTTTTTTTTTCCAAACAAAATGAATTCCTTTTTGTTTTCTTTAAGTACTCATGAAAGAAGAAAAATACCATTTTTCCGTTCAGGACGGATTGTTAAGCCAAAACGAACATGCCATATTCGCTTCCTGCTGCTTTCTCCCCTAAGTGGAAGGTGACACTAACTAACTGCAAAGTGTTTATAATGCTTGTTACAGAGATCAGCAGCTTGCAAAAGATATGGAAGTTGAATGCAATCTTTTGAATCATCATGATGTGTGTGCTGGAACAAAAAGGAATCCTATGGTATATTTAGATGCACGAGGTAAGACAAAATGATCAGTGAAAGTTGTAACTTATAACATTCTAGAAGCACTCAACGAGAAGTCTGTCCAGACACTCCATTCATCTCAAGAAAGTATACTCTTCAAAAAAGTTCCACCATTAGTGAAAACATCTGATAAATCTATTGATGAATGTGAGAAAGGGACTGTAGATCAACAGTTGTGTTTGGCATGTATGTGAATGCAAATTAACTGCTGCAGTGACTGACAGTGAGCATGTTGAAAAGCAACTGGTATAAGCAAATGCATTGCAGGTGTATCTTGTGAAGAACCTCCTGACAAGACAACAAACAATGATATGCAGGAAATCAGCACACTTCATCAAGCTTGTATTGTTGAAAGACTGTCAGCAGAAGCATATCAATCAACATGCAGTGAAAACTCTGTATCAGTGCTTATACATCATGAAGAAGAGAAATTGGAATCTTCATCCTTTTTTCATTCATCAATTCCTGAACAAATACATGATAAACTGGAAGATGCAGAAACCCAATGCTCTCCATTGGTTCCAACAGAGAAAAATAATGTAGATGGAGATATGCTCAGCTTATCACACACATCATTGGTAATGTTCTCATAGAAAAAAATAGATGGAATAACGATTATTTACAGGATCTTTCTGGGGAATCGAATCACCAACATGTTGACAGTGTAGTAAACAAAGACAAGGAATCAGTCTTGTGTTCAGATCAGGTGTCTTCCCACATTCTAGAAGATACGCCAGATGTTCAGTCATCAGAAAGAGATGTAGCTAGAACATGCAACTCAGCATTTGATAATGAGTCTGAGCAAACTAAGTTGTTGGAACAAATGCTAGTAGGTAGCACTGTTAGCACTACCCACATACTTGTGTGTAGATCAATCAACCAAGTGTCATGCCAACTGAGTCACCCATCCCATCTTCTTACCCAGCTGCACCTTCACAGAGTCTGCTATTTTTGGACAAAAGACAAGCCAAAGTTAATGACTGTGAAACTTCCAAACAGTATTTGATTGACTCTCCTCCATTGTTGTCACAATTGAGTATTACACATACCATGAAAGATGACCAAGATGATCTTTTTTGGTAAATTGACATTGAAATGGATGGTTTATTGCTGTTTTATTAATCTCTTATAAAGCTCCCCTTTGCTATTGGACATCTGCCCACCCAAGGCTCAGCTGTATCTCCTATGCACAGGCTTGGTGGCTTATGAGATGCATGAAGTATGTAAGTCTCAAATAGCCTCTTACTGTTTCTTTTTCAGGTCCACAAGTTTGCTCAGTTGTTCCATGCAGATGTGTTGACTTCTGCTACGCCTTGTTTGACTCACGTGATTGTTAAACATCATGCAGATCTAATTGCAGAGAGAACATTGAAATACCTGTTTGGATTAGCAATGAGTAAATGGGTTGTCAGCATTCAGTGGATTCATGATTGTTTGAAAAAGGAAAAGCTGTTGGATGAGGTAAGCAGCTCAAGATGAACAGAGACTATATGTGTATCTAGGGTCCTTATGAGATGGTGGATGTGTCTGGCTTTCCAGGACCTAGAGAAGCACGCTTGCACCCTCGAAAAATTTTCTCTGGTTTTGAATTTTGTTGTTTAGGCCCCCTAGAATCTTCCATGCCAATGTTCCAGTTGCAGGTCTTGTAATTGCAAGTACATTTCCCCAACTACTTTTGATTTTTCAGGAACTGATTATTCTATGTGGTGGTGTGCCACTTACATCTCCTGACATGTTTTCTTTTGAGCCAACCACTGTGTCCCTAATTGTTGCTAGTGATATTCCCAATGAGCATCCCAGTCCACTTATGATGAGTATGTTTTTTTTTTCTTTCTTTCTTTTTTTTTTTTTTTTGCAAAGATCAGTATACTGCAGAGAGCCTCTTTTTAATAGATTGGTGGCATCAGTATAAGGTGTTGTCTGTAGGCTACTACTGGATAATTGAATGCATTGGTTTACAGCAGCTGGTATCTGTGATTGATTATTTATTATTTGCTGTGGACATTGTTGAACTTAATGCCCTAAGTTTACCTGAGGGTATGTTGCAAGTGCCAAAATATGAATTTACTTAAATAGACATTAGTTATTTTATTTGTCACAAATATATGATGTTAAATTTGTAAAAATATTATTTGTTTACAAAGGCTTAAATGGTCCAATACACAGTAACTCATGATGCAGCATTCCAACTGCATAATGAAGGTTATTAAAGGCCCTATTAAATGAACATTGTTGGTGTCATGAAAAAAAAGTTCCATAGATCAGATTAACAAGACTACAGTTACACATCATTTGTAATATTTATTGTAATTGTCTTCCATTCTGTTTCTGATTCCGCAAGTGCTTCCTTTTAGAGATTGAAACCTGTTGGAGATTTCAGTTTATAAGCTTTTCAGTGCAAGTGCAATGATGATTTTAGCTTTTTGATAAAAGTACATGCTCGACCTGGCAGTTTTATTAATTTAAACATTTATTTCATGGCCCTATTTTGAGAATTAAAATGTTAATGTTGTCTACTTTTAAAGTTATATAAATACAGTAAGGAAAGCTTACAGTAGTCAGGAGCTATAATTCTGTATGTAGAAAGAATTGAAAAACTGAAGAAATTAAAAGATGAAAGTGGAAGAATGAACAGTGAAGGTCTTTTCAAACCATAATTGGTTTGTAACTATGCTGTATACAGTTAAATCTGGATAAACCTCATCTTGATATGTGCTCCTATTGTGAGCTTTCATACAAATGAGGTATAATTATAGGAGATATGAAATGAAACAAGTTACTCAACATAAAGAACATATGAAAAAATCAGGGGAAAGGCACTCGTTAATAGATGTGGAGATACATAGGAAATCAGTGAAGTTTAAATGAGATGAATATGTTATTCTCTCGCTGAAATGTAATTCAGCAATATTATCATATTTAGATGAGAACAAAAATGCATTTGTTAATGCCAATATCAAATGAATTGAGTTTAGGGAAAGCAGAAATGATTGGAGCTAAGTGGGTGATATGAATTCATTTAGTTTATGTAATCAAGAAATATAGCTATTTCAAAAGATACATCAAAAGAGGGAAGAATTTCATATATTCCAAGACTGCATCCAACAATTCACATACAATACAACAATACGATATAATGAAGAGAGTGAGCTTTTTTTGGTCTGAACTTTAAAAGTGTGGGTTTCTGCTCACAAGAATGGGGCTATCACTTCCTAGCATTCTCTGGTTAATCGTGCAATGAGGGGTGAAGTTAGATCAAAAAACAAGCTAGGTTCCACATAAGGTTAAAAATCTAGAAAAAAATGAGCCTGCTCAGTTGCAAAAAAATAATAGGAAATAACGTAACATCAACTTGGGCTATCTTATGTATCTCAACAAAGAATGAAGTGGAACCCCCTCCCCCCTTTTTTCCCCCTCCCTGCATGCTGGAGACAGAAACTGAACACGGGGAAGGGTGGGGGGGACTTCAATTGAAGTACATTTCAGTTTCAACGACTGTCCATCTACACTCAGCACGGTAAGTCGGGGAGAAACAGCATTTTAACGCAATTTCATCTTCGGCACATAAGCTGAGACAGCGAAACATGAAGACGATATTTTAAGATATGTGAAGAGAGAATTCCATAAAAGAGGAAACTGTTTCAGCCATTAACGACCTACAATATGAAAACAAAAGGCATGGATAGCTGAAAATGAAACTAAGTGATCCATTAACCAAATTTCCGTGTTTATAATTTGGTGCTAATCGCAAAAAAAATGTGTGTGTGTGTACATATCCATGCATGCATGCATGCATGGATATAAACACAAATATATGGTTATAAACATGTCAGTTACTAGTATAGTCTTATAAAAAATGAATTGGAAATTGGCCAGGGAAATAAAAGAAGACATCATTATCTATTCCAAGATACAGTTTCCGTTTGATTCACTATACTCATAAACCTAAATGTGTCTGGTTCGCTGAAATTCATAAAAAATCAGACTTCCTCGTAATTAATAAGTAATTAGCCAGTTTCTTTTATAGTTTGGTCTTACGACACATCCGATATAATGACTGTTTTCTTAATAGAGGAAGCCAATAAAACTAAAAGAGCATTTACTGTGTACTGAGTGCAGGCGTGCAAAAAAGCTAAAGATTAACTGAAGAACCGATGAAGTTTGGTAAAGCAACTTTTGCGACGCGTGACAATTAGAAAGTCAAAGTAATCAAAGAATCAGAAGTTTAAACTTGATTCAAATTGAATATCAGTTGTCCCTAGTATGTGAATCGAAAAACAAATTGACAAGCGCTTGAAGATAAGATTGCATTACAAAAATTAAGCCGTAATGGTTTACAAGGAAAGATCAAAAAGTGCATTCCATTGACTGGTCACATACTGACATTCTGCTCAGAAAGAGATAGAGAAAATATGAAAGCAGTGTTCAAGAAGCTTTACGAAGATTGCCCAAGTGTGTGAATTTGTATTATCAGGTCAGCAGGTGTTCACTGCATGATTCTCATTTCAGAAGTGGAAGAGCGCTCCATCAGTGCGATTGAAGACACTCCTGATATTGTTTGGCGTCATCTGGAGATGCAGGATTGGGAGAATCGGCCTTTGAAAGAATGTCTCAGTCTTGTCAATCTGATGACAACTGCAAGTTGCTTCAGTCTATTAAAATCTCCAGACCAAGTCTTTACGAACTCTTCGAGCTCAAAAGACGATCAAGCCGTGCAAAGATATATGCAGTACGCGAACAGTAGGTTGTCAAGTATCTGGACAAATCCAAGTACTCTAGGCTTTTAAATACGGCGAACCAAAGAATAGCAATTAAGAATTCATGTGTGATCAGCACACAAAGCTCAAATTTACTATCGGCGTGCACACAGTCCAGAGTGGGGAAGCATGGCACTGTTATCTCGAGAAGCACATAGATCAAAGGAAGGGCCATGTCCTACTTTGGACAAATCTCGTATGGAGTCGTTTCTGTTATACTAGGGATCAAATAAGATCTTCCCATTGCCTCTCCGTACACGGTAGCCCACATCAAACTTATTTTGCTCGAGAGAGACGTCTGCGACTAGCGGAGGGCATCGCATGTGAGAAACCGTTTGGTGTGGAAAAAGTCATTGACGCACATTCTCAACCTCTGTAATCCTGTGTTCATTACCAAGAGGCATGATCGTCTGGTTAACGAAATAGGAGCTATGCAGAAGAAACGGGAGCTGGTGATCATCAGCTAGGCAATTCTAGGATTCGACTCAAGTCTCCTAGACCCATGCTCCAGGACGATACCCGAGTCACCACACTCGATGTTTACTACCCTTAGGGAAACGCAAAGAGAGTTCTGGAGGAAGTACTATTAAGAACGAAAATCAGATACGAGGAACTGTTTCCCTTGTGTGCCATAGTGCCGACCTCGGTGAGGGCATTAGTGGCAGACACCCTGGAAGCCTGAAACAAAAGAACGACGAGATGCTCGGACGAGTTGGGGTCTCACTCACACAGACAGAAAAACCTGAAGGAGAAGATGGCATGCTGTAATATCAGTTTAGCCATGACATGTAGAGTTCCTTTCTTACCTCTGGGGAGTCATCAGAACCAGCGGTTCAAGAATGAATACAGTGACCATGAATGAAGCTTAGAAGAATGAAGGCAGAGTGCTGGGAGATGCTGACATCAAATCTATCCAACAGATTCCCAGGGAGAACTCCTGTCTCCGATCCTTTTCATTCTGAGTCTGGGACCTGAGAATGAAAAGGGATTATTGTCATTATGGAATTCGTCTGCCTGTTAGCAAGCAATCCAACGGCAGTAGAAGAAGCAGGAAAGGAAAGAGAGCAAGTTCTCGATCGCTTAACTTTTCACTTCATCGCCAGTGTCCGCCTCTCACGTCCACCAGTGTCCCTGTAGTCGGATCCTTACAACAGTGAGACCCAGAAAACGACAAGGTTCTCAGTGAGTTGAAAATTTCAGGAAGACCGAGCTAAACACCTAAAGAATGGAATGATGAGCATCAATGTCCAGCTCTATCGAGAGGTCCACTGGTAACACCTAATAGGTCATTGCCAGTACTCCTACATATATGCAACCAGAACGATCATAGGAGAGGATGGAAAAGCGCGGAGAATGCATAAATTCTCGCCTCCTCACGCTTTGACGTACTTCCGACATTTCCTTTTGCATACATTTCAAGAAGAATAAAAACTTCTGACCTGATGGTCAGATGATGAAAACAGAAAATCCTCTCGAACATTTATTTTATGCACCAAAAGTTTAAATAAAGGCGTCCATATGGGTTCTAAAATAACCAAGGGTTTAAAAAAAAAAAAAAGGAATCAAGATTTTAGAAGTCAAAAGCTCCAGTGTGTTTTAAAAAAACAAAAGAAAAACAATAATTTAAAGATCTAAATATAAATTTTAAGGAGAGCAAGATATTACAAAAAGTTATTATAACAAGAAATGAGGTTTTCTTTGAAATGTAGTGAAGCCTTACAGATCTGTGCTGAATGGAGTGAGAAACGAGCAATCAACAGAGAGATAAAGAGACCTGATGTGTCAAGCTTTGTAGACGAAGACATTTTTGAAGGCAATATCAATGGACCAGTTAACCATATAATAAGCACAAAACTTTTCTCATTTGAAGTGTAAAAAATGCTTCTTGACAAGCTGGGCTTTCAGCATTCCAGAAAACCAAGAGCTAATGAAGTAAGTAAATTTCAATAAGAGAGTACAAGTTAATGAAACAGTAAATGCAATAGAAAGTTTAGAATGCTAAAGATTAGAATACGACTCAGGGGACACTGAATTTTTTTAAAATGTGGTAAAAACGTAATAGGTAGAGCAAGTTGTGCATTAGCATAGAATTATGCATTTCCTAATAAAGCAGAAATTCACTGTACAGACTGTATACAGACATACTAAATGTACAAAGAAAGACAGTAAACAGTTAAAATTCTGGAAGAGATTTTCTGGCACCAATGCAAGCAAATGCATATCATAATCTACTATACTGAAAAGATTCAGTCAGCATGCATCCATAGTCAGCAGACAATTTCTGAACAGGTGCATGAGGCCTAAGTAGAGAAGGTCTGAAAAGGATTTTCCATTTTTTTTTTACATTCAAAAGATCCATTATCAGAGGTGAATTGGGTGCCGAATCAGACCCTCATAACTCTCGTTATGGCAAAGTTAAGTTCCACATATTCACTTTGTGACATGTCATTATTGAAAAAAAACTTATGTATGATAAAGTATGATAAAACGAAAGCACTACGTTAATGTTTGCAATTCAGTTTCACATGCAAAACACCTCAGCAACATGCGCATACGATCGAGAATCTGTGGGGACTTTTTTAAATAGAAGTCAATCTTGGATATGACTTTAGTGATTTAGTGATTTTATACGAACTGTAGCGAAGATTTGTTTAAAAACGCTAAAAAATATTTAAGTGAATATTTTAGAAGTATTAAATATGTGTTTTGTTTTAACAGTGAAATTAATAGTAATGTTGAATGTTGATGGGTTAAATAAAATGATTGTTATGTGTAAGAAAATGATTTAATGGTAGATATTAGATTGTATGGCTCGTGCATGTGCACACGTACGTCATATGTATTATGGTGATTTCCTGAATGAAGATTCCTTTTAATCCTAGGTTGTTTCGATTTTTTGATGTGTAAGAAACGCAGGACTGTGTACTTAAGGATATTAAAAAGGGGCTGTCATTTTAAATTAGTTTTGTGAAAAACAGATACAGAGAGCAAACTATGTACGAAAATTAAAAAGTCTGATAAGGCCTGAAACATATTCGCGAATGTGTAATGAGAATGTATAAACGTTGCACAGTTCTTGAATTTCTATCGACATACAAATTTCATCATAATTCACAGGTATTATTAGAGCTCGAGAATCATTTAAATCTTTAATCGTATATACATAATCTTATTAATCAGCTGTATGGTGTACCTATGTGAAATACTCCTCCCTCTAGAAATCACGCAATTTTCCTATAAGCAGAATTTCCACTACAGTGGAATATATTTCATTACATTGCCCTGTTGAAAATTTTCCCTCCCAAAGGAAGCATATTCAGTGCAACCACGCATGTAGGATAAATCTCGTGTACATTAAGATGAAACACCAGCTTGCTTTATAGCTTGCAAGAAAGGCACCAAAGTTTTTTTTTTCCAGATATGCGTTTGTGATTTCTTGAAACAGAGCGTAAACAGAAAGTACGAAGTAGGATTTCAGTTACACACAGTTTTTCCATTTAGATTGAGCCATATTATTACTGGCAAGTTTTTTTTCTTTGTTTGCACTAAGGTTTATATCCTAGTGGAATGAAGAAAAAAAATATGTCAGCATCCATATTATGGTTTATTCGTCCATCTCGGTTCAAAATGTGTGAAAAAGATTTTCCTTTGAAGATTATCTGAAATGGTGATCTACCATTTCGCATATTCTTACTGAAATGCATTCAAAATTTATGCCAAGATTGTTTCTAAATATCTGAATAACACACCGAAATACTTATTTCAAGTGGAACCTCATTCAGTAGCTGTTTGCTGATTACTGGGTACACGGAGTTTTCACAGAGATTTTCCATGAAAAAAAATTGAATTGATAATTATTTAAAATTTTGGAATCGCTGAAACAATGTCAACAAATTTTATCGAGAAACCAATACCATAGATGAAGCTCTTGTGCAGCCTTCGACATTGCTTTCAGGTCCCTACTAAGCCTGGTGATTGGATTTGAGTGTTAAGCCATGTCATTTACTGAAAAATGAGATTACACCCAAATCTTTTTACACAAGGCAATTGCCGCCGTTGTTGTTGATGCAAACCATAGGTTGATGGTTTGCATCGTTAGCATACCACAGGATGATTTCTTGCCATTTGAAGTAATGTGTAGGTGCCGTATCCTTCCTCATTAGATGACCACTCCGTGGAAGCGGCCGGAAGTTTATGCTGTACAAATTTCTGTGCAAACTTCTGCTGCACATTTATCTGAAACGACCGGATTCAGTCGGTGTGCTCTCGCTGTGTATGTACGATCGTGTCACGGTATTAATGTACCAGTTGTGTTGATGAGAGTGCAAATAAATTTCCGGTATTTATTGAACGTTGCACCTTGCGAGCGGCTCACTGCAAGCGCTGTGTCTCTCCCAGTGGCGTCCGGTCTGGTTGTGTCCGTGTCGTGGGGCCAAACTTTTTGCACTTCATCCCCTGAGTAATGCAACCTCCTACACCAAATCAGTTCCATGATGGATCATTTCATGTGCTTGCATCAGTGGTAGGTTCCAGTCTTGATAATCCGTTTTCCCATCCACTTGGAGGAAGCAAATTGACAAAAAAAGGGCGATTTGTGTGTATCATTGGAGTAGATTTCAGTCTTTCTTCTCCGTTACGTTTAGGTATTTTTAATGCTACATATAGTTTTTGCAGCATTCATGTTGTCTGTGTGTGCAGGAGTGTATGCAAATTAGAAGTGTTTATGCTCGTGTTTTCACACTAGAATTTTTTTTTTATTTCGGGATGCGAAAAACGATTTAAACTCGAGCAAAGTAATCTTTCACATGTTTGGAAGTCCCAATTAATTATGGCCTGTTATAATTAATGCCCATTTCGAGTGTAACCTAATGTAGCTAATGTTCATTTAGATGTTTATTTAATGTAAGCAGTGTGATGCTGGCAAAAAGAGGTAACTGCTTGCGGAGTCTATTAATGCATTTTAAAGACTGAATTTTTTGAGTTCCTTCGTGAGATTTCAGTTTTAACAAACAAAAACACATTCATAATTCCAGTGGGTGAACACTGAAAACAAATAGTGGTGACCAACTGACATGGAAGTTTTTATTCATTGCTTGATTTATTTCTATTTGTTGTGGTGTACTGAAATGTATATTATTTTAATGGATAACAGTAATATGTAACAATATATTAAGTATCCCCATGGGCATTGCTAAGATCTGCATTTTGAAATTGTTTCCTTTTTACAAACAATTAGATGTACATCAGTATATTCAATATTCTACATTTGTTTAAAATATTTGAAGCATCAAGGTTTTCATGAATTCTCCATTGTACTACTATCATAATAGTTTGCAATCGATTAAAGAAAATTGGATTGAGAATTCTCTTCCTGAGAAATGATTGAAGTACATCATTTTTGGATTGAAATTTTGAATAAGTGGGATTATGGGTGGTTTTTATCATCCATTGGGGATCACATCTGCACTTATATTATGGTGCTTTAAAAAGAAAATGTGTGAATGATAGAATCTTGTGTGTTCACCATTGCAAAAGTGAAGATTCAGTTGAAGATTCATGAATTTTTTTTGAAGCATTCTAAATTTGTACCTATCATTTTGAGCAGGGGAAAATTTTTAGTTACCAAACAAGTATCAGCATTAATTAAATGTGCATTAGGATGAAACAAAACATTCTAAATGGCGAATTGACCCAAATTTAATGGATCTTCGAAAACCCATCTCACAAGACACTGAAATCTGTGGAACAATTAAGATGCAGCATTTTGGACATGATTTGAAAACTTGCCTCTAAACAAAAGGACTTGGTGTCTCCCTGTGCATAGATTACTACAATTGCTGAAATTTTCTTTAAAAACTCATACTTGAATTGAAGTTTGTATTTGAATTACGGATTCTTACTATTGTTTTGGAGGGAATATAGAGTGCATTTAGCAAAAATTTAAATTGCAGTGTTACACAATATACTGCATGCTGAATACATCCACAGTACAGCCCTTTTCTGTAGTCATCAAAAACATTTTAAATTTGAAATCCAGCCCATGGATTTTTGATTCTGAGTCAAAATCAAGTTTGAAATAAATTACCGTTAATTTTTGAATATGTTTTTCAACCGAATTTTGTTTGGCATTCAGTTGTAATCTTTTTGAATTATGATATTCAAATTCTGAATTTATTTGGTATTTTAATGCTTTGTTTTAGAATTGCACTTTCAAAAACTAAGAAGAATCTCACTTCTTGGATACAGAACCGTTGAATTACAGTGTGGATTGTAATTCAACAGCAGTTCGTAAAATGTGATTGTGTCCTTGGTTGTTATGAATGTTACGAGTTTAAAATTGCATCCTTTTTTTTTTTTACCCCTTTTAAGTCTTCACATTGCAGTGTGGAGAGGAGTCCCCAAAATACATGCATTTCCTTTTTCCAAAATGAGTCGATTAATGCTTTTTGAAGTTTTTGCACGTTTTTAAGATGAGTTCGAATCGGAAGACATGATCTCGCAGTTGTCAAATGACTTTTTTTTTTTGTCCTCTCGAGTCCAAGCAGCCGAATTTTTCTCTGATCCGTCGTTATAATTTTTCCACTTTAAATAAAAAGAAAGGAAAAGATCGCATCCTTATGCTTTGAACTCCGTAGGTTTCCCCGTGTGAACGTGGTTTTCGAACGCTGTTGAGGTTTTCTTCCAGCTGCCAATTTGTAATCAAGGAAAATTGATAGTTACATAGGAACCATAGAAATTTGATCACAAAGAGTGTGGCTGAAGTTATCCAGATGGTCATTTTGAGTAATAGGTAATTTTGTCATCGTGGTTTTCAGCACTTTTGTCCCGTTACCTTGGAATTTCTGTGGTCGGATGTAACTTTTGAAATGCAACGTTGTGTTCTCGATGATGGTTCCAGCTTTGGACTGAGAAGGGATGTTGAAGAAAAAAACAGGACCGAGCTATTTGGAAAGAATGGATGAAACACGCGTCAAGTGGAGCCAGCACTCCATTTTTGCTTTCAGTACATCACGAGAAGAACTGAATGGGGCAGGAAAAGGAGATGAGATGGTTGCTGTTTTCACGTTTTTCACGTTGTCGTTTAGTAACTCGCAACACGAATGTAAAAAAAGGAAAAAAAGGGTAGTTGCATCATTAGGTGACCAAGGGATAGGAACACTCCGTGTAGCAACTCGCTCATCAGGCCCTGTTGAAATCAGGCTTGCCATGGCGCAGTGGAAAATTTACCATCGGTTGTGTTAACTTACCAAGAACCAGCTGCATGAGTAAATTACAGCTCTCTCGTTATTCATTTACTTATGTAACATTAAAAAAAAAAAAAAAAAAAGAGCGATCGTGAGTGTGTTTTCTAAATGTTGCACTTGTGGTAGACTTCACGATCCGATTGCAGCACCCGGTTAAATCTTTGTATTGATTTTTGGCGGACAGATGTGATCGTTTCAAATGAATGTTTTTCGAAAGGTTTTCTTTCGTACGTAGCCGTTTTTGGAATTGTGGAACCCCTTGCGTGCTGCCCACCTTTCCGAAAAATCCACGGAATCCAGTCATTAAATGAAAGATTGATTTTTTAGCATACAGTTTTTTCGAGTGTCAGAAAGGAAATTTGTTGAAGCATCGCAGAGTTTAATGCCTCGCACTTGCGGTTTCTAGCAAATCTGGTGTTGTGATCGATTGACCATGTGGGTGAATTAGCCATGGGCAGTTTTCCGTGAAGGAGGAAAACGTCATCGCCCGTGATTTCCCTGCATTCTCGATGAACCGCCGGGTCTCCGCTTCTTTCGCTAAATGAAAACCCTACCCATCCCATTGCCATCCCATAATCAGCGGTGTGCCTGTGGTTTCAACCTGGCCGGAATGTTGTGAAGTGTCAGCGTGTAGATTAACGTGCCGATTCTCTCTGATGGAACATTGGATTCAAGGATGATGTGAGCAAGGTGCCGGCTCACCGCGTTCTTCAGCTCGCGCCCATGCATTCGTTGGGAACATCCTTTTTTTTTTTTTCGGTGAAATGAAGCAGTCGAAAGGTGAAAAATTTCATCTTCGGAAAATGCTTTAAAAATACTCAGCTGTTTTTATATAGATGGTAAACGAGAGAAGTTGTTTCATTTTTGCAGTCCCTTCGGTGAAGACTTTGCATTTCCTCGTCCTAAACTCATTTTTCTCATCGATGCAAAGAAACTGTGTGCGTTTATTTTTACGGGCAGAGTTTCCAGTCGTCAAAGTTAAAGGTGAAAACGAAGTAAATTATTTTTCCCAATTTTTGTGTTTCACATGTCTACCAATTTTCCAAGTCAGCAGGACATTTCATAATTCTGTGCTTCCAAATCGAAGGAGTAATTTCCGTTAATAATTAATGGCTGCTGCAATTTGAACGGTGCTGGGTCACGTGCTTTAGATTTCTTCTGATTGTTCGCAATTACTTATAGAATAATTCATCGGATCATTAAAATGAATGTTGCAGGTTGTAGTGCGGCTTAAAGTGTGTGATCACATTTGCAAGAGAGTATTTAGACAAATTGATCATGGTTTCACCTTTTTTTCCCTTCTAAACCCCGTGTCCGGCTGTACGGTGTTCAGGTTCCACTCACAGGTGTCACGGTGTTCGATGGGAATTCTTTCGCCGTTGTAACTGCATTTCGTATTCATTGCGTGTAATGAAATCACCCCAAGTCATAACGAAGGCCTATGAAATTCATAGTAACACATAGATAAATTTGTCTATTTAGCTGTCGTTTGCGATGACCGAGACGAAAAATCGAAAGAAAGGAGGAGGTGAATGATATTTATCCAAGTTGTTTTCATTAAGGTAAAGTAGTTTGAAAAGTGTTATACAAATACGAGTTAAGATTCCTGTTTGCATTTTCGAGATAACAATAACCTCAACTTTGCATTTCATCCGAATTAGTTTGGTGAAAGCATGAATGAATTAGTGAATATATCTATCCACAATAAGTGTATGCCACCGTATCCACTAATACTGGAAACAAGACTGGTAATTTCTAGGTAACCCATTTGTTATAACCCCGTTTGCCAATGTAGTTTTTTTTTTTTGTATTTGCTTTACTTGAATCAAGTAGAGCAAAACTGTATGTAAAGAGTATCCACTGATCCAGAAAAATTGTGGAATAAATACTTACTATGGTTTGGATGGGGTTGACATTTTGGCGGTGGAAGCAAGGAAGCCTGTAAACTAATGATTGGAACCATTTTAGGTGGATTCTAAATGGATAACATGAATAATTCTGTACCTACACGTCTAACTAACAGCTACAGCAGTCAGAGTATTCATTCCAATTTTTCTGATGATTCATTAATTTGTGGGGAAAGTAGAGCTGAAATTGCCAATTCTCCTTTCTGTAAGCAGTTGCCTGAAGATGAAGACACGCTATCTAATAGTAGCACAATTGATACCCAGGAAGTGGAAGATCATTCTGAAAGTTCTTCAGATAAAGGTGTATTGCTTGTCTTGCATGAAAAGCTTCTTGTCTATATTGAATTCTTGCTAATTAAACTTTTTCCATAAACACACATAAATCATTTGTAACAGTCTCCATGAATGTTATTGGAATGTGTTTATAAATGTATTCAAATAAAAAGCACAATTTTCATGTGAGGATTCTTGCAGACTGCAGATTCTTCTAGATTAAGTTCGAATTATGTTATCTTTGTCGAATTCAAGTAAGCCTCCGGTTCAATTTGTTTTGTGATGTATAGTGAGTTTTAGACCATCTAATGCAAAAGTGTAACTTTTTTAAATATATGTTGTAATATCGCATAACATCTGTCCTTGTTCTGACATTTGCCCCTGTTCAGATGTCTTGTTTTCATTCATAAAGGAGTACATTCGTGAAAAAAAAAAAAAAATCAATTTTCACATGAATTTACAATTTGCAAATACTTAAATACAATTTGGTGAGGTTAAATTTGTATTTATCAAGAGATGTGGTTGTTTCAAGTGCGAATTTTTTATAGTGAACTTGAAATATGATGGATGTAGTCTCTGAGTTTGAAACAAACACCGAATCCAACTTTTTAACAAACTTCACAGTTTTTTAAACAGTTGTTAACAACGACGTGCAAAATTGTTTTGGGAAATAGAGAACAGATTCTTAAAAAAAGAAAAAAAAAGAAAACAAAAAAAAGCCGTCAAATCGGTAACCTTGGTTACCACAGGAACCCTTTGCTTTCTTCGGTGTTCCCCTCTTAAGCTAGTCGCGTTTAGAATGAGATGATAAATATTGTGACTCAACTCCTTCGTGACTCAGCCCTTCTCTATGATGACCAGTCGCTACGAATTCCTGTGGAATCATGCGTTTGCCATGAATAGCAAAGGGATAAGAGTCAGCATTTGTTATTCTTCATCGCCTATGCAGATTGTACGTCCCTGTCTCCATACCCACAGTAGGATGGATAGACTTTTTCTCCTTCTGCGAAAAGCTTCGAGTTTTCATGGGAACGAATTTGTCAGGCTTTTCGGTTCATGGCTCATTGATGATTGATGGGTTTTCGACTATCACTGGTAGTTTCCCTTCGTCTACGTGCACCTCAGCTGCTTAGATTCTAGTGCAATCTTCTTGAACTTGAAAGATGATTGCCGTCACCGAACGCTGCTGTAAAGGCTGTGGAGTTATTTAAACCAATATGTGTGTTAGGGCCCAATGTGGCCCAATACAGGTTCGGGCCTTTCCGTCTCTCCCGTCTCATCAGAGTCGGAAATTTAACTGACCACGGATCATCGTGTCCATCCTTTTTGCAGGGTAAATAAGACTGGTAAATGGATTATTTGTAAGAAGACTGCAAACTTGATGAAATGCTTACGATAACAAAATGGAACGTTCGTAAAGTCAAACTGGAAGCATCTGATTCCTCAGAAGAGGGAGTGCTCTTCATCCGTATTTCAGGAGTTCTTGAATGCGGTTGGTCTCGGTGTCGGTAATTTGTCAACTGCCGATGCTTGTCAGTCAAGTGTTCACATTTGTTGTTGTAATGTAATGTCGAGCCTTCTCCGTAAGAATTTTCGCGCTTCGGAAATCACTTGGGTGAGCACGAACCGTTTTTCGGTGAAATAGGATATTGCCTTTCGAAACCCAGGAAGTGCGAATCAGTGCTGTAAATCAATTTTGTGTTGGAATGAATGAAAGAACTTTGCCAGTGTTCGAAAGTGACTTCAGTTCGATGCAAACTACTTGCACCATGAACTTGTTTGGAGGCAATCAGCTATGTATCTTCAGAACTGCAATAATCTGCATTTTCTTTTCATTAATTACATTCTCCCCATGTTTACGTCACAGGAATGTATAGGTCTTCTACCCGAAAACATGACATGCTCTGGAGAGACACTCAAGCTGATGGAATGTTACGTTGCTCTGTGTCCACTTCGTCCGATTCGGAAAGCCCAGGTGAGTGTTCTTCAGTTCAAGGAAAGTAAAAGAACTGACTTTCATATAACCGAAGTTGTGCATGCTTTCGAGATGTTCTCTGTATACTTAAGTGCAAAAAATACTTTGATTCATACCACTGTGTTCATCAGAACTCACCAATGTGTTCAGATTTTTTTTTCTTTTTTCTTTTTTTTCCAATGTATTGCGTCTTGTCCCAGCATTTGTCCGAAAAAGAATATCTTTAAAACGGTAGCAGTAACTGCTGTGCTTTTCTTTCAGCAGTGGTAGCTAACGCATTACGTGCTGCTGTCAATGCAGTCGGATCAGTGTAATTAGCAAGGCTGGTCGAATCCCATGTGGGAATGAAGGATAACCCATTTTCGGAAGGAATAGATTGTTTTTTTCTTTTTCCAGTCACTTCGTTTACGTTTGCATGCTACTTTCATGCCCTCAGCATTCAAATCAACGATGGTAGGCTACTTCAATGTAAAAAGTAGATCACAGGAATCGGAAGCGGTTTGGTATTTTATCGGGATTCTGGATTTGGGGTTACATTCCCACGAATGAAATTTCAAGCGTGAAATGCAGATCAGGGGAGATTAACGAAAAGCACTTATCAGAAAATCCAAATCTTAACTCAATCAGCTGTGTTCCGATTTCAAGAGGTGCCTTTGTGCCGCCCTTAATTTATAAGCATGTTCAGGAATGGCATCTTTTATTGTAAGCCTACGTGCCAAATATTTTGTTCCTTCAATGAAAGAATAAAAAGGTTCCGTTTGGCATTGCTTCATGAAGGGGAGGAGGCATCAGCACGAATTGGTTGCGAGCATCTTACAAATTAGCAACTCTCCAATGCGAGCAGTTGAGCTGCCAATTAAAGCCTTTCAGAGGGAAGGGAAAAATTCTCCAGCGTTTCAAGTGTGAGGCTGCTCGTGAAGTTCTTAGAGTACCTTATTCAGGGAAGCAAAATGGGTTCTAAAGCCCTGTACCAAAAACCGGATCAGAAGGTAAACTTCTCAGCACCAAAGTAATGAACACGTTTTCCTGCGTACACTCTCCAAGCAGAATCGGAAAGCCTGCAGCCCTGAAGTGGTCGGGGAATAATAGCTTTTTGTCAAATTAACGTAAGGAAGCATTGACTGCGTACACGATGGAATAGGAGATTCTGGAACATCTGTGATGTACACCGCGTTCGCTGCTGCCGGTTGCATTTTTTTTTTTTTTTTTTTTTATTTCTTCGGATCTTTTTTTTTTTTTTTTAAGCTGTAGTTCTAATGTGTGATGGGAACATGAAAGAAATGTTTGGTTGGAATTCTGAGAAGTTCCGAAAGTTCGCGAACTCTGCCATGGAGTCCTGATGGGAATGCACTGTGTTTTTCACTTGCAAAATTCTGTCCATTCATCGAATTGTATACGCCATCTGACTGTGTGCAATTGTGGGAACGTTACTGTGCGTATTCAAAGTGTTTGTGTGTTGCATAGTATTCACTGACCGCATACGCAGTAGAAGTTCAGGCTCGTCGTGTGTAAAGATCCTAAGCGATTTCTTGGTTTAAGCTGATGCACCGTATCTACTCGGTGCATCAGTCCGATGCTTCGTCATTCAGGCTCTTTATTAAGGACGCATCTCCCGGATTCGTGTGTCCGGGAACACGTTCCACGACTAATGTGCAACGTGAGTGCGTCCAAAAAACACACACACATGGAACACGTAATGTTCTATAAAAGTCTTCTTCCATAGTGTTCGAAGGTATTCCAAAAGTCCTGGTGTTTGAAGTCTTGAAGATAATGCCTAAGGATATTTTCTCAGAACTGTATTCATAATAGTGCAAGAACTGATCCTTTCGAGAAGGGCATTCAATGCACTATGTAAACCACGTAAAAAAAAAAAAAAAAAAAAAAAAAAAAAAAAAAAAAAAAAAAAAAGGAATCGTGTAAATAAGGGAATTTCCGGATTTCATATAAGTAATGGAAATTCTGAGGCTGTTTGTGCATATGATGTTTCAAAGTCTGTTGTTTTGAGATAGCTAGATGGACGGGCTTAAATGTCGATGTCTGCTTAGCGTTTTCGTGAATTTTTATGGTTGAAGGTCGAGTTTCACGTGCAGGTTTCAAAAATGCTTGCCGAGTGAACGTAAAGAGTTAAAGAATTTGCCTCGTGACCGATTCCCAATCCGCAAACGGTATCTTTGAGCATCCAGAGGCTACGGGTTCAATCTAAAAGCACATTCGATTTCCAGCTTGCTAAATCTTCTCCTGTTTCGTAAGAACTCATCCAACTGACGTGCTTTCGGATCAGCAAATGCTTTCTTCGGAATTGGCATCTGTGCTTTGTCCGTGCAGTTGTAAAGAGTTTTCCTGCACACTGTAGACATGCTGAGCACATGTAAGAGTTTCGTAACGATTTCATTTAGTGCAATCGACGTTGGTTGCTTCGAGCTTTGAAATGAAAACACATTAGAGCTTTTGCTTGCGTGTGATCATGATGACCCACGTAAGTAGTCAACAGCACGTGTGACGTTACATCATGCCGAGCCCTCAGCACTTTTGCTCTTAGTGCTGCAACGGAATTTCGTTCGGGATTTCGAGCTGAGGTGTTTACCAGGCAGCAAGTTTGAATGGCTCGAACAGTGGTTTCTACTAGATACATGTTACTGGTCTCACACTCCACTCGACTTCCTCTAACAAGAGAAGCAACGACGGCGTCGCTTTTCCGACACGGAGAATCTCGACTTTGGGGGAAGGGGCAGAGAAAAGATTTAGAAAAAATTTACGTCTCGTGGTTCGTTTACATGAGGAGCAAGGATGAACACGGTAGCTGAAAATGCGAACAAGAAGGGCCCTATTTCAAAATCCATGTCGAATCTGCCATCGCAATGTAAGTGGGACCGTAGTCGGACCATAGAAGATTCGAATCCAAATCTTATGGCGACCTCAAGTCGTCACAAGATTTGAAATCTTTTTTTGTTTTTAAAAATGCAAGAACTAGGCTTGCAACAGTTGAAAAATATGTAAAGTCTTGATTTTGTGTTTTGCAGAGGCATGTGGTGTTTTCCCTGGGGCGCAAAACGAGAACGTACGTGGGAATTTTCTCACTTCGGTTCTTCCCATTGTATGCTGGTGTGCACCAATGTTCGCATTTGTTTAAAACCGCGGCAATGCTAATGTCAATAGCCCTCTGGCTTCCTTGGCAAGTCTGGCATGTTGTTTCGAATCCCCCTCACTCTTCCTTCCTTTGTCTCTTTTCCGGGAATCATTTTCTTCTTCTATCATGGGCTAAGCGAATCGCGCGCCAGTGACTTTGGGTCCATCCCTTCCTTTCAAGCTTCAGCCCGCAGGTGGTTTTCCTTCCGTGTGTTCGACTGTAGATTTTTCCCGATGCATGAGATCGTATTTCATTTTTTCGGGTGTCGATGTACTCAAAATGCTTTGAGTTTCACAAATGTCACCATCGTGAATTTTGCCAAAAAAAAAAAAAAAAAAGTCCTTTCTGTTGGACCGTTCTTACAGAACAGGCTTCCCGATTCTGCACAATGCCGAGATATACTTATGCTTTAAGATTTGTTGTGATAATTTCATTGTGCTGTTGAACCTCATGTTTTCCCTCTTTGTCAGATCATAATTTCGAACTGTTCTCAAGTTCATCTGATGCAGAACCAACGGATCACTCCGAAGTTTCCCGCAGCACCGTTAGGGAGAACACTGACGCAAAAACAGTTCAGGCGTACCCTATGGCTTTCACTGTAGATTTGACTACGAACTCTTCTTCGGATATGGGGAAGAAATTAGAAATTGGTGATAGCATTAGCCAGTATGTGCCAAAACGCAAAAAGGTTTCCGCCGTTTTGAAAACGAGCGAACATAAGGTGAATGCAAATCTTGCCAACGTCTTATTTTATGGAGTGTGAAAGTTTTGTGAAGTGCTGTGCTGTGTGGGCGAATGCGCACCGTGAAGTTGTGTTCCTTCCTCCTGTTGCTTCCACCTTCCACCCGGGATCGGAATGTTCCTTCAGTTCGAAGATTCACGTGAGGTGCTCGTTTACGGCGGTGGAACCGTTTCGGTTTTAAGATCGCCGGTGCGACTTGCGATGCAGGATGCTGCAAAAATCCAGATCGGTATGCGACGCCTGCTCCGTGCATCTGATGCGAGAGTGGTCGTGAATTTCGTTCCCGGAAGACACGCGTGCTCTCGGAAAGGTGGAACCTGATTGCCGTCTTGCCTGCTGCCGATGAACGGCATTTAATCATTTGGTACCGTTTGCCGCGTTCCCGCTGCCTCCTGCCCGCCGGAAGACTCGAATCCCAAAGCAGTGATGCCATGCATTTGTCACAGATTCACGTCAACGCGTACTTTTTGTCTGTGCCAGCGCCGACCTCCCCTCGGTTGCGTCTTCCGGATTGAAACTTAACCGAACTAAACGCGGAGGTCTCTCGAACAGCATCGATGCTGTTGGCTGGCATCAGCACCCATTCACTCAAGGTAGAACTTTGATCATTATGATGAGGTCGGAAACCAGCTGTCTTGTCTCGTTTTCGTTTTCGGGTTCCCCCCTTCCCCTCCCCCAAGAAAACATCTACGAATACAATTTGAAAACTCCATCAGAGTCGACGGTTTTCTGGAATTTTCGTTCCACAAATCCAAAGACTCCCAAGGGAAACCGGGTGAGTTCTCGGAAGCTTCTATGAACAAGCTTTCCATCACATGATGTGGAAAAAGGTTCATAAAAGCTTGTACTTACTGTATGCAAAAATCTTCAGAATCGTACACATATTGAGTAATGCAGTTTTCATTCCGTCCTTAACTTGCCACCTTTTAGAAGCGTCGTTCCAAGGAGAGCCTGTTTTCTTAAGCGGTTTTGTTTATTCCAAGATATTCGTGTTGAAACAAGCCAAGATTTCTTGCCGCTTTGTAGAACATCTTGATTGCTGCGCTGCACGCCGGATTCGAATTTCCAAAAATCCCATCCATTAGAGACCCCTTAAAGACCTGTTGTATTTCGTTTCCATGCATTTCTTAAACTCTGAGCTTGAGAACTGGGCGCAGTAAAACTTTTTCAAGCTTCTTTTAGTCACACGCCAAGGAAGTCAAGTAAAAGGTCAAAAAAAGATTTCGAGATTCAGTAATTGTAATGGGGATATATGGGGGGGGAGGGGAGTCGAGGAAACACACGCAGAATTGTAAGTGGGTCCTGATACACAAGTTGGCCCGAAAAGGTCACATTCACACAAGCTGCACGACTCTGCAGTGTCCTGTAACCGCACGTTTTGAGCACATAGAGCACTAGATCTTGGAGGAGTTTTCTCCCAGAGGTTTGGTGGTGTAGGCAAACGAGATCGTGTTGCTGCTGTCATGGCTAGCCTCCGCCCCACACTATCCAGGTCCCATGCAGTCCGGCGCTCCTCCCGTAGTAGATGGTTGCCATATGGATGCGTATACTAAATTCGGGAATAAGAATCGTTCCTCCCCAAGCAAGTTTTCGCAGGTAAAGTGTCTGAAGCCGATTTTTGCTGGACGTCCTTTTGGAGTGGGGGAACAGTGAGGTATTCTGGTCCTCCTCCTCCTCTTTTTCTTGTTTCCGCTGTTTTCACTCAGTATGGCTCGAATCGTACAAAGCAGCCCTACTATAATGGACGCTTTAAATCATTGTGCAGCAGCAACTCGAACTCCTGCAGTCAGCACAGTCAGTGGAAGGATTTCAATGCACGAGGGAAAAAATACGATCCTTGTACAAATTCCTCTCTATTCCGATACCTTAGCTTATGATCCACGATCGAGTTGCGGTTGCCGTGGATCGGTTTGCACGTGCGAACTCACTTTTCCATGCAGGTGGAATTTTCTCGAAATCTCGTGTGCTGCTCTGCACTGTGTTTGTGTGGGCTTTCCTTTTTGCGTTATCGTTAGCCTCGAAGCATTGCTTGCTTCTTCCTTGCATGGAGAATCTTCTCTCTCACTCGTATCAGTTGCTACGTTGTCCTAATGCTTTCCTTGCTTTCCGTTATTTTTAGGCTGCTGCAAACGATCGCCAGATCACCGTAAAACCGAAACCCGATATCAAAGCGAGAAATTATTTCGGCAGTAAAGATGCCAACAAAAACGGTGCAATCATCCGTGCATCCCAATCTTGCAAGAGTGATGCTTCTAAGAAAGGTGGAATTTTAGAAAACCTCCTCTGTTTTTATGTTGTGCTTTTTTCCTGAATGATTTTTTTCTCTCTCTCTCTCTCCCGAATTTCAGTCAAGGATGGAAGAAGCGATCGAGTTTGCAGTGAGACTTCGGAAAAAGAGCCAAACAGATCTTCCGTGAAGATGGGTGCTTTGGCTGCTTCTCGGGTGTCAAATTCTTCGTCTGACGACATAGGTTCAGAAAGGGTTCCCAAGGAATCAGCAGCAGGCAGATCCGGCAGGAGCAAAGACAACCCTGCCGTGTCGGCATTACAGAAATCGAAATCTGTTCCCAAAGTGTGTTCTCACGCGTGTCGGACTGCCAAACGGAATAAGCAGATCGGTTTATCGGAAATCAAAGACATGGCTGATCGCGATGCGAGTCTTAGAAGAGCGAGTGATAGCAGCGATACGATCAGTGAAACTGGCACGTATACGGTAGAGATGGATTCCAGCGTCTTGCAAGTGGAGGCCGCTTGCCAAGAGTACATCTCCGACAGCACGGTGAAGCTGCGAAATTCGGACGCGTACGTCAAGCAATGGGTTTTGAAACACAACGAAAAGCATTCGTTCAATTTTCCCATCCCGGACATCCAGCAAGTTGGTCCCGGTTGTGCGAAGTTCGAACCCAGCGAACCCAAAAACATTGCGAAGAGGCCTCCCCTGTACAACAGCACCTCGTCCTCTTCCTTGAAGAATTGCTTGGGGTTTTCGAAAGCCGCGTTCTCCAGGAGTGCTGCCCACGCCAAGGTCGGTAGCACCAGATCTGCGCAACAGCAACAAGCGCAATTTGTGTTGTAGAACCTCTCTGGTAGTCCATCGAACTTGGAATTCTCAAAGAATTTGGAGCATTTGCAGCAGCACGTGAGTGACGTTCACGTAAACAAGGCGTTTAGCGCCCAGAACATTGGAGTCAAAGCTAAGGGAGTGGGTCCGAAGTCTGCGCCCATCAAGCAGAATCTGATGGAGGAGGTGTCTTCAGGTCGTGACGCGGGCAAACCCGGTCGCATGAACAAATTCAATAAACGCCCAGTGCAACTTGAGAGGCAGGCGAAAAAGTCGGTCCCTCCTCTTTCACGATCTATGATAAGTGATAAACAGTTGGGCTCCACGCAATCCTATCCCGTTGTGAAATCCGCTTCCTTTAAACTGACTACCGAAAATGCGTTTGCTCGTTCCGAAAGAGGGCGTCAGAGTTTACGCGTAAGTTTGTATGATGGTGGGTGTCATTTCGCCTTTCTTTCGTCCGTGAAGACCCCGAAGTGCACTTCCGCGCAAATTCGCAGTAGTTCTGCTTTGTCGAATAAGGGTCTGGAGTTTCAAAATTGGCGCCGCCGCCAGGAGTACGATCCTCGGAAGGCGGCAGCTGAAGGTAGACGTAAGAAGAAGGAAGCTGTGCGAGCACAGGAACCCCCAAACATGTGGTAGAAAAATTCTGCAAGTGTGCTTCCTGTTTGTGATTTTTCTTTTTTTTTTTTTTTTTTTTCTCTCCCTCTCTCCCACTAGTGACGATCTCACCGGTGTGATGCGCTCTGCCTCGTTTCACTGTACGGATAATTTTTCTCCTACTTGTTCGCATCTTCCAGTGGTCAACGGTCTGGAAGATCAAAGCTTGCAAGAGCAGGCGTATGGAGGATTAAGGTGTGCCAAGGTGGGGTTTATGTGCAATGCAACTTGGGGAAGCTTCGCTGCAGGAAGTTCCGTTTCACCAGGTCACCCGAAGTCTTGTGAAACTAGAGGCTCTTGACAACTTGGTCATCACCACAATCTCAGTGCTTTCCTCCAAGCTGTGCCGGGGTGCGGAACAGCTGCTGCTACGGCTCAAGTAATGGGGGAGGCCCGGATTCGCGGATGCCTTGACCTTTTTTTTTTTTTTTTTTCTTGTCATCTCAGAGGTGCCGTCGACGAAGGTGAGGTGGCCACCAGGTTGTCGGCAGTGCTGGAACAGCTGGCAGAAGAAAACGAGGATTCTAGGGAGCCCAAAACCGCTGCGCGGGAGCTGATTAACGTTTGGAAGAATCTGAAAAAGGTTGAAAGTGCCGAGGAAGGTACGGTTCCGGAAGAAGGGAGAGCGGCACCGGTGCACCCTGAATGTTTCAGTGATCGCCTTGATACTCGAGTAAACGGCGAAAGCGTGGCTCGAGCCTTGACGACAGTGGTGCCTGCGGTTTGTAGCTAACGGACCTTCAATAACCTGCAGCTACAGAGACGCTTCTTCACCTGATGGTCGAAGGGATCTGGAAACGTGGTTCTGGATTTCATCACGGCACTCGTGGTCATCCCGCAGCGTTGTTCTTATCTGACCTTCAAAGAGTAACAACCACGTCGAGTGCAGTTCTGCATTCTTTTTCTTTCCTCCCCCCCGCCCCTCCCTATTTGAGGTTGTTCGATAAGTCCAGAGTGCCTTCCAGAGTGAGCTAGCCCGCGATTGCGTAATGACTCGTTAGCTTACAGTCGTCGGCTAACATGTAAATGGCATATGGGTTTCCACGTGCCTCAGGTACCTTATGAAACGAAGGATATGCATAGCTTGCAGCATGGCGTGAGAAAAATGACACGCGGAAAAGGAAATATAAATTCTTATGCTAGCCCTGGTTGCTTTCCTCTGTACCGATTTCCCCGGAGGTAAACTTTGGACGTAAACCCAGTTATTTCATGTTTGTGGAATCGGCGAAAAGGAAAAGCTCGAAGTGGATGTGCCGCAGGATGGGAAATGGCGAAAAGAGTGGACCGGATGTTTGCTCGGGCGTTTCACCGAAAGCTTTCGGTAATGAGATTTCTGCTGAAAAGTGGCTTCACTTCATTGAATCCGCCGGGTCGGCCCGATTCACTTCGCTCTCCTCGTGGAACATCTACCGGGGAATCCGTCGCGGCGGAATTAGGAGGTGGGTGGTGTGCACTCTTTCAAAAGCTTGGGACACTCCAGATGCTGAAAAGTAGGTAAGGAGAGTAAGCGCGGTGAAGATGGAGGCAGAAAATGTAGTTTAGCTGGAAGGGACTCTTTTTTTTCCTGCGTTTGAAAATTCCGGAGACTGATCTGTCTAAAAGGTGAAAGGAAAGCACAGCTGTTTTTTCTCCCTGTGGAGTTCCGTTTCACGTAACCACGTCAGCACTTCCATCGAGTCCATCGTTCCCTTTGAATAGTGGTCTCTCTGAAAGGAAATGAGGAATCGAGCTGCAACAAGGCTGTTTTACCTGCATAAGGAATCAGGTATTGGAAGACACGGAAGGGGGGGGGGGACTGGTGGTCGGTCCATGGCAAGAGTCTGCGCCGTTGATTGGCCCAACATGATTTGAGCTCATATTCAGGGAACGGTTGCCTTCCGTGGTCGCATACAGATCCCTAATAGTGAGGTATGGGCCTGCAGCATTTCAGTGGTATTTTGGTTCAAAAAAGCTGTGGAGCTATGCTCATTACACGCGAGTGATTCATAATAATCTCAAGGGTATCTGGCGACTTAGAGTGGGGCTCTCCATAAAGCGTGGGGGTTCATTGATTGGCTCAACCATATGGCAGGTATTGCTGTGGCAGGTGAGCGTTAAACTCTGGGAGTGCCCTGCAAGAAATGGGCTTCGGGAGGGTTCCTGAACTCGCTTTAGGGAATCATAAACAAGAAACAGGCCGGGAGCTACTCAGGTGTGCAAAAAGCAGATACACTGACAGGAGAGCAAGGAAGGAGAACAAGGGGGAAGAGTTCCCTAGCTTGCAGGCCGATGGCTGCACTGAAGCAAACTCGACAAAGGGTGGGGGTGCACCATGTGCAAAGAGACTACCGAGGGAAAGAAGCAGAGTGGAACGGGGAAGTCTGTTTTTTCTTGATTTTTTGTCTTCGTTCCCCGTAGGTTTCGAGCGGAAGAAACTTCCGCCAATCGTGCTGAGGGACAGGCAGGCAGCTGATGATGGGGGCTTCCCAAGTAGTGGTTGGCGAAGGTTACAAGTGACTTGTAGCACTAGGTACTCAGGGAAACCCGCAGGCTCTCTGTAGGGCACATCGGATAGGTGGCGAGCACTAGAAGAATGTAGAACTGATCAAAACGAATGGAAGAATGCCCGAATCGATGCTGGCGGGTAGATCTGCACTGCGTGCTTTTTTTTTTCTGGAGGTCATTATCCTGGACGGAAGTGAAAATGGAAAGTTACGGATGTGGTATGAAAGGATGGTACAATAGGTTCGTGTGCATTCGGCATTTAAGACTCCCATTTGATCATAGGCTTAATTGGTGATGCTGGAAATCAGTTGCAGGATCATGTGATCGGTCCGAACAATCATAAAAAAATAAACATATAAACATATACAGTCAGCTCATTCTATACATCAATATATATATATATATACATAAACATAAATATACATATAATAAGAGTGTATATTTATTTTTTATGATCATGATATATATTAATCCATGTATTAATCTTTGATCAACAATATATTAATATTTTAATAAAATTTCGTCACTGAATTTTTATAAATCTTTGTTCCAATAATATTGCTGTTAATATATATGCATACGTGTTTATTTTTCATGATCGTTCGGGATTTTGAACCAGACACTATGTGTAGATAAGAGCTAGATGTGCTCTAGAGGACGGCTTATGGTGGTTGATGAAGATCGCACACGCTCCTGAACTCTTCGTTCTCCTTTTGCATTCTGAATATTCGGAATTGTGGCAGTGTAAATATCCTAAGAGATAATGATGGTAATGATTGCTGGTGCTGAAGCTCTCCCACTGGGTTTGCATATCGGTGCTAATAACATGGCAAACTGTCCTTTGGCTGTCGAATTCGCATTCCTGGGAAACGGGCGTAGTCCCACCACCTGGCTGTAGGGAGGGAGAGGGGGGGGGGGGCGTCCTCCGGCTGATTGGTGACTCGCACACTTTTGCTGACTTTGTCCTTTGGCGAGCTCGTCCAGATGAGCAAGCAGCAGCGGAAGGAAGTGCCCAGAAGACCAGAATTCTCGGCGGATCCCAGTTGCAGCAGCCGAGGGTAAGGAAAAGGGAGAGAGCGAGGAGTTCTCTGTCAAGATAGATGCTGGAGGCAAGGACAACGACGGAAGAACGCTACATCGCGACCGGCTAAGAGCAAGGGTAAGCGCTGCGAGCCCAGCGGGTCGTGACATCCCTTCGCAGAAGCCGGCCTGCCGGACTTCTGCATAGGGTTCTCCGAGCAACGCCCGAAGATTGTCGGTACCACAATGTCACTGGCGGAAAAAATAAAAAATAAATGTGGCGAATGGGTGAATGCAGGACGGAGACCGTGGAATTCCCAGTCCTTTAGAGGGTGTGTAAAGATCCACCTGCCGAAGCAACCGACCCTGAAAATAGAAGGTCCTCAAATGTCGAGCCCAGGCCCAACCGCCGGTACAGTGCCTTTTCTCTCCTCCGGCATCCCTGGATCGGGAGACATGCGGTTCTGAGCGAATAGGATGGTTGCGACGATGTTTGCGCAGAAAAGTTCGATACGTGAGCTCTCCTGAAGCTGCAGCCAGAGGAGCAGATCTTGGTTATGGTAGCAAACGCTGAAATGAGACTCCGATGTTCTGATGACCTGATGCGAAGGTTCCTTGGTAGCAGCCTTTGGGCACGGCTCAGTCGATCATAACTCTCCGGAGTTCTGGACCTGACCTAGGGCGGGTTATTATACTCGATATTTCTCGCTCCTGTCGACTGCTTCGGAGGAACCGTGGACAGAAGCAAAGTAAACACCGAAAGCTGACCCTCTGCTTCACCAGGAGAGTACCTGCTTCGGCTGGAGCACTCGTCGTGGGATCCCTGGGATCAAAGAACGGAGCTCCCACTAAATGGAGAACTCGGAGAAAGGAATGGTGTGCTTTAGCATACAACATTCCTCAAATGATAGATTGGATGCAACCACGGCTGGACGAATCGAGGGAGCCCATCGTGAAGGTAGTGTAGAATTCCCCTTGAACACCTATTGGATGCATTTAAACGTGAATAAAATACACGATGTCAGAGTGGATACGCAAGATGAGTAGAGGTCTGGAGTGTGGAGTGGCGTTTGGTAATTATGTCCGTTAGAGATCGTCAGTAGAATCGATTTGCCTTCTCCATTCTGAGCCATCGTTTTCGATTTCCGAGTTTCAGGCTTGGTGGAAAGCATAGTGAAAACAATTCAAAGAATTTTATTTCAACATTGCCTTTGTTCCCCTCAAGTCAGCTATCTGATAGATCCACGTAATGGCCTTGCCCAGGCCGTGCTCAAGACAGTCTCTTGGTAATAGCTCTTTAAGCCTGAAGTCTGAATGTGACTTTTTCAAGAGGCCCTTCATTCTTTGTAGAGATAGAGGTGAAGGGATGATCTGCACAGTCTCTTTCATCTTTATGAGGTATGCATGAAAACCGAGTTTTGCAGCCATGGCTCTACAGGAAAGCTACTCGCTTGAGCAACAAACTAACCTAATTGGAATCTGCGAAATCAGTGCTTTCTTCAGTCTAACAAACAACATCCCGAAAACTTCTTGAAACGGAAACCTTGGTCTAAGAGAAAGTCAGAGTCTACTCTGACACCATTTGCGATTATTTCCCGATCTCCAAGCAATGAATTCGCACCGCCATCCCCAGCTTTCTGCTCCGACTACTCCATTCCCTACTTCAGCTCCGCCCATCAAACAATATTCCTGAGGCCAAAAGTAGGCCATCTCCAGAAGGAAAACAAACACTTCTTCTATCTTACATCATGAATTTTGTTGATTGTGTGAAATTATTTTCTTCATACTTTATGTTGTAGGATGCATCCTATGAAACAGTATAGGTATATCCAGCTATCAATTTAGTAGAATACGGGATGATTCCTGAATGTCGACATTAGGTTATTGTTTCTTTTGAAATTATGCATGAGGATTCCTGTAACGAGTGCTTCATATCACAAAAACTCCAAGGTGAGACTGCGAGTCAATACACATTACCTTGTAAATAGTGAGCTTAGTCAGTTGAATCGTTTAATAAGAACTTGCAGTATTTATCAGTCCATGGCATGTTGTATGTCCAAGAGTTACTGCGTTTACATTTTAATTACAGAGTACTTGTCTTCGAATTACTGAATTGTCATTAAGGCATTTATAGGAAAAATAAAAAAATTAAAAAGAGATGTATAGTAAGGGCACAAAGTTCAAAGCTCCAAATGCAAAAATATCGGTATGAATGTCTTTGTTTTTGTTTTTTTTCACTAATTTCTTTTCTTTTAGCTGTTGCATCTGGATGATGCGTCAATTACTAGGTATTTTATTCATTTCTTCCAGAAGGAAGAAAATCATATTGGCAGTACCTATTTTGCCATGAACATGCTGACCTCGTGTTGTGGATGCCCAAACACTTTTCCTAGCGTCGCAGTCTCCATCAGTAGTTAAACAAAGTTGTGAAGACCGTAAAACAGTAATGAATGTGGATCTGCAATGAATCTTGGGGAATCTGATTTTGCAAGTTTATGGTTTTGTTTCTTCGTTCACTAGGAATTTTATGACTTTGAATTTCACGCTTCAGGTAAAGAGAAACTGCAGAAGGTATGCGAATAAATAAATAAAAAAATCGTTATGATTAATTATCTGGATAATAAGTAAAATGCGTTTTTTAATTTCTTTCCACCCACCTCAGTAGCAGCAAATGAAAGCAGCCTGCGATTTTTTGTTCTTCATTTCAGAATAAGTAATTTACGAAATGTGGTTGCTTAATGAAGCTTTTGCTTTCACCTATGAAATAGTTTTTCCTTTTTTTTTCGAATAACGAAATTATGGGAAGCGAAGGTGCTCTATTCGAGAGATGATTGCTTTCGTATCCACGGATCTAAACGTGTTCCTCTGAACTCGAACATTGGACTGCACTGCTGATCTTTGCATCGAAAACTCATTTCCTGCATTGAGAGGAAAAGAAACGCACACACACACGGACACGCGAGGATGGAAAGCAAAAACAACAAGCAAAACACGTTTCCGATGCTTCCTGAACCGTGTAATGCTGTGTACCGAGCCTGAATTACACGAGGACTCTGTACTACAAAGTTGGCAGCGGAATTCATCAAACCTGGGAACTTTGTTTGCCCTTCATTTTTCCTTTTTGCACTGATAGGTTTCATTCGTTCGCCCAATTTCTCTACGTGCACTAAATGGGGCATTAATTTCATCAAAACAATTCAAAGAATTTTGTTTCAACACTGCCTTTGTTCCCCTAAAGCCAGCTATCCGATGGATCCATAACAAAGCAATGTCTTTGGATGTCTATCTTCTTACCCCTAAAATGCACGCTTGCATTTCATTATTTGAAATTTCAAGTTCATTCACAGAGATGATAAAGTATGTATGCATGCACTGTGTACACACATACCCAGGGTGTGCATTGATGCATACACCACAGGCCTTTATCAATGCCCCTTCACAGGGGATTAGGTATAAATGAATTTTTCGATTCAATTGCCAATTAGGTTTTCAAATACGAATCCGTGTTTAGAAATTCCTTCCAGAAATTGAGCAAGTGATCATGAGAAACTATAAAGTATGCAAAGTCCTGATTCACACCTTTATTTTCTAACATCTGAATATTCAGAACCCCAGGAATGAACTGATTCAAGGATGACATTTGATTTTGAAACTTCTGGGACATCAAGTGGCAGCAACCAACTGTTGTGATCAATGGATCACACAAAATTAGAGTGGGTGCCCATTTCATTTTTTTGTGGTGCATTGTTCAAACCATTTCATAATGTGGCCTTTCCTTGATTTCCTTGATGAGATGAAAAAGGACAGCTCTTGGGACTGATTTTTTATGTTTGAAAACCCTTTTTGTAACCCAAATCTTGCATTTAAGATAAAAATGATTTGAACTCTGGGACCTTTGTACGTTAGAAAAGATTTTTACACCAGAATTGTCTGTTGTAATGGAATATGCCATGGTGTTTAAGTTTCTTTGCTTGTGTCCTGGTATGCCTATGCAAGTCGGTGCACACAGCTTTGCGAATGACACAACTAGCTTGGGTCAAGTGACTCAACATGAAATACAAGCATGAGACTCTTTGGAAGAGGACAACCATGTAAAGTCAAAGTATCAATGATGCTTGAAACCTGGACATTTCATGTATCCACATCAAGCTTCTTGGCTTAATCTGTTTTAAAATCACTTGGAACAAATAAAAAGTCATTCCAAACCAGTCACATATTATTTTAGATAAGACAAATGTTGAAACACAATGTCCTTGTCAAAACCATCATAACCACTAGGGAGAAGGTTTGCCATCAAACCTGCAAACAGTATGAAAACTGTCATCCTCACTAACTTTGCACTTTGATATTTCTGAAAATACTTATGGGAAAATACTTTCACTTTCTGAAATTTCTTAACTAAACAATGATAAATCAATACATATACTTATGGGAAGTACTGGATTATCCCTGTCAAATTTCACATGCACATTCAACTATAAGTGAATCAAAGGAAAAATGAAATATAACCTGAAGACCCACTAAGTTCATCACTCACATTCACAAGGTTCATCAATAATTTCATATTTTATCTGCTTATTCAGAAAACATTATTTTTTATTCTGATCAAGAAGATCTTTGGCCTCATTAATTTTTGCAGCCAAATAGGGAGAACCTCCTTTGTCTGGATGATTCAGTATCATAATTCTCTTATGAGCTTCCTGAAAAATATTTTTATTGCATCCCCAAAACACTTCTACTGACTTTGATTCGTAGCTTGCTAGCACTAGGAGAAACTCCAAGTATTAAACCTGCTTCTCGTCTGTTCATCTTAGGTTCAAATCCACCTTTGTAATATTTACTGTTAGCAAATGCCTTCATATGTTACATTAAAAAAATGTAACCAACAACAAATCATACCTGAGATGATACTTGCTTGAAAGCTTCAGATACTTTGACTTCTGGTAGAACTCTGACTAGGTATTTTCCTGCATATGCTAGTGCTGCTAGCCCTAATCCAGCTAGTACTATGCTTGACTGAAAGGAGAGAAAACTATCACAGCAAGGAAAGCACACAACTGAATCAAGTTTACATGATTAATTTGTATACACCTATTTATATGAAATGTAAATGCAGAATTTCAATTGTGTTTTACGGACAAAAACCTGTATCTCAAGCTTATCTTGATGTACGCTAACCAATCAATGCATAATGCTTCTTGGAAAGACTATGAAATTCAAATGAGAAACACCAGTCTTTGAAGATATGAACTTAACATGTTCATGTATTTAAAAAATGGCACATGTCTCCAAAACATGCAGATGAATAGACTGAGAAAGACCTTTTAAATCATCATATATTGAGTAGGAATGCATCATGTCCTGGTGCAGCTACAGACACAAACAGCAACTTCCAAACACAAATCTTGAAAATTTGCTAGCAAAACATCTGCAACAATCACAATAATTACAACAAAACTGCCAAAAGATGCAGCAAAGGTAGGATAACGAATCAATTGACTGTAACCAGTAACGAAAATTATTTCTTGGTTCATTCCGGCCCTAAACATATAGGTCGAGAAAAAAAAAAAAACAGGGCCCATGTCCTTTGGAGGGGGGGGGGAGGGCAAAAACGGTAACGCAACAAACCCGACTCTGGACTTACACAAATTTATTCTGAAATTTTCATTTCTTACAATACTTACCATTATTAATTCCCCTAAGGAAGTAACAAAAGGTTTTGCAACGGGGTCACACAGAAAACAAGTTCCCCAACGAAACACAAGTTTCGATTACTAATCAAACTTTTGCCACCAACTTATTGCCTTTAGAAATCATCTTTTGGATGCTTCTACGCTTTACTCTACCTACATTTCCATTACTGGATTTCAAATGAAGGTTTTCTATGTTTACCATAGCTGTTTGAAACCTGGATGCTCGTCAGCCGTGGAGCGAAGAGGACAGCACGATCCCTGGCAGGCGCAGGGCGCCCCCGGTGCTCGCTTCCGGGAATTCGAATATTCACGTAGGTGGGCAAATTTGAACGAGCATCCTGTCACCGAGAGAAAATATTTTTCACACCGCAAAAAAAAATATTAGTTTTGCGTAATTTATTCGAGCCTGCAGTCCAAACTCACACACACACTTCAAACTGCAAGCATAATGCACAAGAACACTTTTTTTCTATGTAGGTGCAGACATAAATAATCAAAGTTTGCATTCGAATTTCCTAAAAATTGGAAGCTCCGGATGCAGTTTTCAAACGTCATTTCGAAATCTCGATTAGTAACTCTGGGAAAACTTAATTTTTGCTAATTAGTCTCACAGAGGACTTTCAAAGCGTACGTTGCCTATATATGATGATAAAATTCCCTCTTATAAGTAATGGAAAAGTTGACCAAATTGTCTTTCGTTCGTTAATTTGAAAGTCGAAACAAATGTTCGATACCCTAGCATATTTGTATGATATTTATTATTAGCTTTACGTATTGCACACCCGTCCCCAAATATATGATCTTCAATACAAGAGATCAATTTAAATCAAGGGAAAAATGAAATATAACATGAAGAAACCTCACCAAGATACGGAGCATCTAGCGGATCAATAATTCCGAAAGCATTACTACAAGAACTTGAATCAATCAAGTTTGCATTATCATGAAAACTTGATTCATGCATCAGTTCTGTGCTTTCCTTGCTGTAATAGTTTTCTCTCTTTTCAGTCAAGCATAGTACTAGCTGGATTAGAACTAGCAGCATTAGCATATGCAGGAAAATAGCTAGTCAGAGTTCTACCAGAAGTCAAAAGTTTGCTAATTAGCACATTGTTGGCTAAAAACGACATCATCTAATTTTGATCCTATGTGAAAACACACAGTTTGTTTTAAAGGACTTTTAAGAAACAGAATGGATAAAATATCTCGAGTATTTCTGAAGCCTTAAAGAACTTGAAAAGCCAAAATAAAAAAAAAAAGAAAAGGTAACAGTCAAGACTTTCAATCACTAAATCATCTGCAGGTTTACATTGAGATCCTTTCAGGTTACCTTTGCAAAAAATCAGAAGATGCCTTCTCGTTCAACGAAAGTTTTGAGAAGTTTAGTCAAAATTCAAATTGAAGATTTTGTTTGAACCATTTTTGGTGCACACCCTTCCCATGGGTCACTTGCTTATATAGTCAATGGCTTTTGTGTTAGATTCAGTTGCAGGTTTCATTTTTGGTTCCAGTTTTGTATACGAAGTCGTCCTGAGAATCGAAGCATTTGCAACTAGAATATTTCGGACACTATATGTCCCAATTACTAGAAATGTAAGCGACTTTCAGCGTTTCTTCATTTGCTGTTGTTGGAGGATGTGAATGTGATCGGAAATATCCATGAAAAAGAAAAAAGAGCTATTTGTAAATTCAACAGTGAATTTTCAATGTAAATTGAAAAATGAAGAATATTAGCAAAAATCGGGGAAGCTAGAAAGAAAAAAAAATAATACAGTGAATACGCACAAACTGCCATATAACAATACATGAATTATAACAGAGTAAAAGTTGTATAAACAGTATACACATACACTGACCGGAATACATCATTTGAATAGCTCCTACATGCATTTTATTTTGCTAAACTAATGCCGATACGTAGTGAAATGGAATGGTAACATAACCATGTTTATTAGTCCCCCAAATCTAGAAAGCATCCAAATCAGCAAAATGAGAAGGATCGCTTGTCCTTTGCCTTCCTTTTTCATGTTCTCCTTTCAAAGCCTGTAACTCGCATGTTTAAATTTTCATTTTCGAATACAGTTTTCACATTTCTGATTGTGAAGTGGATAGTTTATTAGTAGCCTGTTTACATAGAGCGAATATGAATTGAGTTTCGTCCTTTTCTCTTCGTCCACCCTCTCTAGCGTGGATTGCCAGATGCATTCTGACTGATTAGGTATCTTAGGTTTACAGAAGCAAAGCCTAGCTCTCATTCAAAGAAGCGTTCATCTTTTCAACTTTATGTAAAAATGTTTTATGAGACTTTATAAGATGGAATGTTTTTTGTTTCTGTTTACAAATCAGGAAAGCCTGCATTGCAATTAAGAATGTACCCCAGGGTCCACCATATCCTACTGTTTCCATCAACACGGTTTATTACCTGATTATTATATAGTTTCCTTTAGAAATTGTGCTTTTGATGACCATTTCTGTACTTTGTTCTCTGAAGGAGAACGTTTTTCTATTCGAGTGGGCAGTTTTCCCTTTATTGGTACATTTATTCATCTACAATTCACTGATAATCATTTTTACTAAGAATTCAATAAACGAAGCTCTCAATTGCAAATATTTCTTTAAGTTTAGATGGGCAGCTGGGGAACTACGCTGAATTCTGGCAAGAACCACTTATCTAACAAATCTAGAGATGAATGGATCGTAACGCATTCCTAAGAGAAAGTTGCCATACATAAACATCACTTAATTTTTTCCTTTTCCAAGGCTGTTCTGTGGAAGTAGTGCAACCCTTTTTTTTCTTTTTGCAAAATTCAGATAAGTGTTTTGGTAATTAAAAGTTGGTTCACAAAATTCTCGAATTTTGAGAAACGAGTATTTAAAAAAAAAAAAAAAAAACTCCAAAGCAAAAAAAGAAGAAACGCTTGGAAATGAAAACACTAACGGTAAAAGTGTTTGCTACGTCTGCGTCCACTAAGGATCGAACGAAAATCCATTTCTACTTGCCTCCGTGACCACTTCTGCAAACGCAAGAAGGTTTTTAGAGAATCGAAAAGAGGACTTCTGGAGAACTGCTGTTTCATTGTGGGCTTACAACGTGTGTGTTTGTGTGTGTGTTTTTCTTCTTTCTGCAATGTAAATGTAGGAGAATGTGTAAGAAGGCAAATGAGAAGGAAGAATTTTTTCCTTCTACCTAAAAAACAACCTGCTATATTAAGAACTTGGGATTTTCACTTGAATTTGAAGCTGCAAACTTCTCTCTGGAGCTCGTAAGCAAAAGCCTTTGTACATACTCCTAATGTTTTGTCCAAACGGCAATCAAATGCTTTCAACTTTTCAGCAAAAAACTGCAGTCCCGGGCAAACGGCCCTATCATCATGTTAATCAAGGATAGCAAGGAGCCCTGCCCGCATGATTGGAACAAGCATACCCATAGAAACGAAACTTTCACTCCAGCAGAAATTTCAGGCTTCTTTGGCTTGATTAAGAGATGGCTGATGGATCTGTTCTCGTTTTCCCTCATTAGGTTTAGTTTTGAGACGGCAACTGAAAGGGAAACGCTCGAGGTTCCAGGTTTCAACCCGAGCCATCCTGCGCAGAAACGCAAATAAAGCTCTTAGTAGGATTCACCCTTTGATGGCTTAGCACGACAGGGATGCCCAAGCAAAATCCACAGACCCAAGGGATTTTTAGAATCATAGAAAAAAAAAAAAAAAAGACCAACTATTTATTGTTTTTCACACGAAACCTTCAGTCAATAGATGGATTGATTAACCGGAACCATCAAAATAACACTAACCAAAAATCACTTACAAAGAACACAGAAACAAATATCATACGGAATAAAAATGCATTTGTTCAGACCTGCTGAGCACCAGAAGCAGAGAGTAAGAGGTTAATTTTGGGGGGAGGATGAGTGTCAGCCGTTATCGACAAGCCCCTTGATCATCATCTGATGACTGCCTGATCAATGATCTCAATTACCCGAATGTTCAGTTTTTTTTTTTTTGTTGATGGTAGGCATTGCAGCATAATTCAATGCTTAATGATAAGCAGGGAGCATCGAGATTTTTTCCGAACAGAGGCAACAGATGATTTGAGAGCACTGTTTTATGTTTCTCGATTTCTCAATTTATTTTATATCTCGACACTGCTCCTATTTACGGAAAAGTAATGAGCAGAAGTCGTTTACGTTGCAAAACTGAGAGTGTCCATTGAAGGGATCGACTTGACTCGTGTACACATCACGATGTAGCAGATACGGAGACAGTGGTACTGTATTCAGAACTAATCATGAATTGGCTCTAAGAGTGGATTAATGAAGGTTTCAGGAGGAAACCAATAGAAGATTCCATTGTACACGGATGACTGCACTCTGATATTACACAGTCGTGTTCATTGATCAAGGAGTAGTTTCTCCATCACTTAAAAATCGAGTCACACGAAATGACATGAAACCCGTCAAGGAAAGAGGACATGGATCAAATCATGCAACCGCAGTGTGAGTTTTCCGTATTTTGCTTTCCTTTACTCTCGTCATCTATGTGAACAAAGATTCCAAAAATCTGCACACCTTACTTTTAGCACTCAAATGAACATCCGGCATTCGTCTTCGTCTACTAAATTCTTTGGCTGTCAACGCAACGGCAGTGTCGTCCAAAGAGGCGAAGGCGACTGCACAGAGGCCGTCCAAAGATTCTTCTTTCACATGTGCTGGTGACTGCACTATGAATCGAAGTTTTCTGACCGTGTTTCACATTCGTGGCTGATAAGACGGGGCGGCAGGGCCTGGTACACCGGGATCGTTCCAGGAGCTTCTCAACATGCTTCCCGTAGGGAAAATGGGGTGAGGGGAAGGGAAGGAGGAGCAGCAGCGTGTCTGTCCGACAACGACCCATCCATCCTGCTCTCGCCTTTTGGGTTATTTTGTTTCTGTGCCTCGACCTGTGCCCCCACGCGTCGCCAAAGACGATGACGTCGTCTCGACAACGTCGCCTCCGAACAGACCCACTACAGTTCCTCAGACACGGGAGGATGCAACTTTCGAGAGGGCTTACGGTCTCGAGATTCCCTCTGGGAGCAAAGGGCCATTGTGTGCTGCAGCGACGGCAAGCAGGACAGTTACGAGCGCTGCTGCTCGCGAATGAGATGAGCAACATTTAATTGCTTTAAAGCACCGAGGGAAGGAGGTGTTTACTTGGCTATCCGATCACCTTGATTTGTAGTTAATTTGCAATTTTATCAACAGTCCACTTTAATCAGCAGTGCATTCTCAAACATGCTAGTCATTAAGTGAAACCATCGGCGAATTGACTTGACTTCCGAAGAGAGACTTGACTCGTGATTTATTCGAAGTTTGATTTACTTGTAATTCATTTAACTTTCCTGATGTTTAAGAATTAGGAGTGAGCCAAAGTGGAAATCAAGTTCTGATTTAGCTGATTGGCTTAGGATCCAGGGAGGGGAAAGGAATTCCAAGAACAAAACGCAAGATCTGTGTGAATGATGAGCAGCATGCTGACTTTTCTTCGAGATACACAGGGGCGTTCCTTCAAACGCAATAAACATCCAGCACGGAGGGAGTTACAACATCCAGAGGGACAGTGCTTTGCACAACGTAAGCAGATGTCGGATAAAGGATAAGGAGGGAGGGGAAGGGAATAAATAAGCAAATAAAAACGATGAGATCACCAATAGCCAGCACTCTATGTCCCATTCAGGTAGTCTCCTGGAGATTCATACATGGCCACCTAGTTGCTCCCATTTTTAGGGAGTACGTCATTCCTATGGCCTGTTGACGTAACTGAAGTACCGGCTTCCCCATTCACTACCTCTCGGACGTAGCAGCAGGGAATGGTGATGGTTGCAGGTGGCAATAAGTCCGTCCACACGGAAAAACTTCCTTAGCAAATCTTTTGGACTATCCTTCTTCGGATGGTCGAGGGACTCTGCCACGCGCCTCCATCCCGAGCATATAGCCACTCAGAGCTCCACGTGGTGCAGGAAAAATTCCGAGTCCGCGCCGTTTGCAGCACAGGGAACGCCGCACACCCCGACCACCCATTACAAACCTCCCTAGGGGACCCAGCGTAGAAACAGGAGCAAGTCGTGTTGAGCTCTGAGGGAACCATTTCAGTCTACACATGGGTAAAGGCCACGAACTCATCCCATTCGTCCGTCGCCGAAGTGCCTTCAGGGCGCGAGAGTCATTCCCCTCCTCCGGAAACCTGACGAGTTCACGCTGCACGGTGCTCTCATCAATGCCAATCCCTCGCGGCCGAGACCAGCTGCACAGCGTGGTCAGGCACCCGTGTTCCTTCCGCAGCTCACTCGGTCAGAACCATTCTCCGGAAGTGAGCCTGCGGCTCCGTCCTCAGCAGAGTTAGAGTGCCAAAGCCACAATCCCACTAGAGTGACGAGATGTTCCTTGAGGTGGGCTTGGGGTCTTTGGGCGTTCCACAAGGAATTCCCGAAGAATAGTTTGTCCTAAACCCGTCTGGCCTCAGATGGGAAGGGGGGGGGGGGAGGCAAAGAGAAAGAGAGCCGCAAAGGTGTTCCAAACGAAGTCCCGAAGACTGGCGGATGCAAGCAATCATCTGAACGAATGAGTCTTGGTGTCCTCGAAATGAGATGCACGAGGGACCAGAGGATTCCAAAATATCGTCGCATCATTCATTCATGCCAGGATGGCAAACCGAACCAAAAATCAGGACGCCAACGCTGTGATACGTTGGTAAGCAAGTAGAGAGATTGCACGGAGCCGATGACTGTCGATGAAAGAATGCGCTTACTTCAGAAGAGTGCTTGTCCTGACTGATGTGTGGTCGCCGCGCTTTCCATTCTATCCAGTGTTCCCAGGGAAGGATGGGAAATTCAGTAGAATTTAGGAAAGCCTTGCAAGGTGCCGCCACCTCACTGGTTCTTGCCACAATAGGTCAGCGCCATTTTTGAGAAGTCGCATTTTTTAAAAGACATGCTTTTCAACTGAGCTATAGCGAGGTGTCGGGTGAGTGTCAGTCTCCCCGAAGCATGATGCGACACGATGAAGCTTTCGATGGCTACACCTCCCTGCTGGAAGGGGCCCTCTTGTAAAAACTAGAACCGTATAGATGCAAAGCACGGAACAAAATGAACGAACACAAAGTAGGAACGCAAATGAGAGGATGCTGTAATCTGATCAGATCCGGTTTCATAGGCACATTTTCGTTTCCATCCACTCATGCCCCCTCATGATGTGTTTCCGTGTGGCCATTCCCTCTTGAATATCGCAAAGAATCTGTTTTATGGGAAGGTTCATCAGTTGGTAGGATCCCAGGCAATAACCGTGTATATGTCAACGCGATCAGTTTCTTACACTGCGAAATTGGGTTCTTTTTCAAGTGACATTTATCGATGATGTTCTGCAAACAAAAAAGAAAAAAGGTACTCTTATGAGTATTTTTGTTTCGAGCGTGAAATACCTGATCCCGGTCCCCAGTGTTAGGCGGACCTACCAGCAGCCCAGAGTCACCCTACGAAAGATACAAAAATGGAGGAGTGGGTTCTTCCACCACACCAGGATACTACAGCATGTTGACATGATGACGGGGAGGTTCACCCACAGGACCCGCGAAATGTGGAAGAACCACAATAACTAAACGTGGCGCAGGGTAACCAAGAAAAATCTACGCCGCATCATCAAAGAAGACAAGAACACCAGTGCCCTCCAGGAGGCAGCCCATCGCTACGGGGCTGACACACTCAACCTGTTGGCTATAGGGGGGATACTCTGGAGGAGTGACCTACCACCGGACACCCAGAACAACCTCCTCATGTTCTATCATGGAGGAATCCTGAGCGGGTCCAGAATGAAATACTTTACAAGAGCGAGAGAAGACGAGGGCTGCAAAGCATGCGGGGACGCGGACACAAGGCTTGACCTTCTCCACAATACATCAAGACTGGCAGACTCTGCAAGAGTCACAGGGCTGCAGAACTATTCGCCAACGGAAGTCCTGGCCAAGATGTTTCAAGGAACCGGTAACGTTTCTTGTTACAATCCCATGCTTAGGGCGACCATTGCCCTGTTTATTATTACGGCCATCCTAATCAGATGGTGGAAGATGAGGACCAGTGGAACGGCCGTATCTCCCCTGGAAATCCTGAAAGGGATTATCCGAAGAGAGATCGGCATACGGAATTGTGGTAAAGTGGACATACCGATATATCCTAAAAAGGATTGGGGTCAATGTCCAAACCCACCCGAACCCACCCTAGTGCACAACCTCAGTGCAGTGACTCCCCGAAGTAACCTTCAAAATGGAAGAAAAAAAAAATAGTCATGAACTTTGTTCATAATGGAATGAATGAGATTGCAGTATGAATGATCAGAAAATAAATTTACCCCACCCCCTGTGGGATTGGGGAAAGTGAAGTACCTGATCCATAGAACCTTCCTAGATGGAAGAACATTTTTTATGCATTCGAGTACATTTATCTAGTAAAAAATTCCAGGGTTTGCTTTCGCCTACGTGTGCAGGGATAAGGCTAAAGCAACTTTCAGGATCGAAGGTTGGGAAGAATGTAAAGACACAACAAGGTAAGCATGCAAATGCATTTTTTTTTTGGGGGGGGGGGAGGGAGGGAAGGGGGGGGGGTTCCGGCTCTTACGCACAACAGATTCACTTTGTGATCCGGCGCGGGTAACCAAGGCAACGCATCGATCTAATTTTCTGGAGGATTTACATCGCCCTTTCCAGTTTGCAAGTGGTACCTGGCAGTATTTTTCACTTCTGTGTTCACACGGTTGCAGTGCAGTAAACATCGATTTTAAGTAATTGCCATTACCTGTAAGTGGGAAGTGGAATTCAGCAACCACGTTCAAAGCTTCCTTTTCTTTCCTCCAGAATAACGGGTTTCGGGAATGGAGCACGAAACGCAAGCTAAGTACACATTCCAGTTTATGCCGACGAAAAAAATAAAAGCCTTGGAATCTAAGGAGATGCTGGAATATCTGATGAAATGGTAATTTTTAAAAGTTTTCCGAGAGTCGTTTTTTTTTTTTTTTTTTTTTTCTTTCGAAAGTGGCGACTCGCTTCCGTTTTTATTTCTTTTCTTCGAACTGAAAGCCTGAATGCTCGTTTTCTTCCTCTTTGATGGGTGGCGGGTTGGAATTTGGAATTTGGAAATTTTTATTTTTTTTTTTACAAAAAAAAAATGAAAATGAAAATGAAAACGAGCGCTTTTGAAAAATTTCTATTAACTTTCTATTGCTGAATCGATTCATCGCTATTTTATTCTGAAGCTGCAACTCACTTGAGCTCTTTGGTATGGATCGGCATCCTCCCATACTCATTTCGAATTCCACTGCTATGCTTTCGGTCTGTAAAAGATAGCCTGGCAGCTTTTGCTGGGGAGAGCGAAAAAAACGGAAAAAAAACGAAAAAAAAAGACAAAATTTGTCAAAATGTCACAATTTTGTCAGAATGGCTTCCCGTGATATTCTTGAAACCGTGTTAAGCTCGTTAGGCGCTTCTGATTTTAATTGCTGTAATTTGTCGATCAGGAAATATCGGTGCTTCCTGTTGCATGGCTTCCTCATGCCGTCACAGGCAGCCTTTCAGGACTGATTTACAGGAACCCCAGCAAGCAGGCTTCCAAGTTTTGGAAAGCCTTCCACACAGCCAAGGCCAGCGCCGTGTCTTGGACCAGCAAGTAGGCTGCACAGTTTTCTTCCCGTGTCTTTGAAAACGATCAAAGGAACTTTGGAATTTTCAAACCCTTTCGGTGCACTTCACTTCCGGTAGGAGGACAATCGGCACTTTCAGGAGACAACGCGAGAAAGCGAAAAGGTCCATTGAATTGGAAGCAGGTCAAGGATTCTCGAGTGTTTTTCCACTTACCCTAGAACGTTCCGTGGAATGAATGGTCCATCCTATGTTTTGACTTGCTGTTGATGAGTTCCTTCAGTTTCCTTGTTGAGGAGATGTTCTTGAAGAGTGTTTTTGAGTTAGAGCAGATACAAGCAAGAGATTATCAAAAACCTGGAGTAGAAATTTTCGTCTTAAAGGAACTCGGTACGCTTCGCCGGAAAAAGGACTGTTTTTGAGGACTCGATTGCAAAGTGCAGCCACACACACCTTATTACCCTGGTCAACCAAAGACCTTCCCCTGCTTTAGAACACATGCCTCGGATGTGGCAATGTAGAATAATTGATTGGTGTAGACATTCCTGTTTTTGAACCCGAACATTCTGGAGTTTCCTTATGAGAAATTTCATTACGCATTTTGTAGTCAGGAAAGGTCTAAAACATATGAATATATGTTTCTGTATATATTCATATATGAATATATTCTTCTGAATTAACTGAAGTGTAAAATTTCCCGTTATGATGGAAGAGTGCTTTTTTTTCTCTCTCTCCCTCGTTTTCTTACACCAAAGTAGCAGTAGTGCTTCTGAAACAACTATGTTGGGAGCACAGCATCTGAGGAAATGCATCCAAATGAATCTTAAGTGGATTCTTTTTATCGAGAGAGAGATTGCGAGCCAAAGGAAACTGAGAAGTTGTAAGCAATAGAAGTAGAAGCATGGAGCGTAATTAGAAAGATTCTGAATCTGAAGGGTTTAGAAAGAAGGTGACCGAAGGAGAACGCGAACCGTAGGAAGCGGGGCGGCCATCGGGGCATAATCATGATTCCGGAAATAAAGAGAAAGAAAAATTGAATTTAGAGAGTGGCTGAAACCAAAACGAGTATAGAAAGATGGGAGAGGAGATGAAATTAAGGAAGAAGAAGGCGTGCTTCAGTCAATTGAATATGCAACTATTGATCAAAGAATGTTCGGATTCGGGTTGACCAATGTATAAAGGTCAAACGATTGTATCCATATCGTATGTATATTTCCTGGTAGTTATCAACGAAATCCTTTAGAAATTTCGCCGCCCAAACGGAATCGCAAAATAGCAAAGTATGATTAAAGAGTTGCTTTCAGGATACGGAATCAGAGTTGTAGTACTTCATTTGTACTTATTGTACACACTTTTAGTACACAGGTGCTTATTGTTTGTTCAAGTGCTTTGTGTTCGTTATTCATGAAGAGTTTGCACGAACCTCATTTCATTCCCCCCCCCAAAAAAGTGATTTTTGTTTCAGATGATATTCATTTTGAAAGGAGCTGCATTGTGTTTTAGACGACTGATAGCGTCCCAGCAAGCCTGGATTATCCATTGCAAAAATAGATGCAAACGAAGGAATGATACAGAAAAGAGGAGGAACGAATCCAAGGAGTGCATGCATGGGGAGTGGAACTACAGGATGAACACAAGACAGATTTTTTTTTCTCAAAGAGATTAGAGGAATCCACTGGAGTTTCATGGCGTGCGTTTTGGCCACGGTTTGCTACGTTCTCGTGCAGAGAAAGAGCTCTCTGCACGAGAAGGTAGCAAATGGGTAGCAAACGGCACGATGGATGATTTTGGACCAGCTGGCTGAAACGAAAAGCTCCAGACTGCAGACCCCAGTTGCTGCGATGAGTTCACTGAGTTTCTGCTCATCTGAATCCACGGAGTGGTGCAGAGGCCACTGCCGCGCTCTGATTGAAATCAAACACGCCGTGTCCTTTTCCGCGGCTTTTATATAGAGGATGGTCTCATCTTGGATGGCAAATCGGCGAGACAACCATGAACTCGTGTACTCATTCGTAGGGTGAAAACGGATTGTACAGAGCACAGCATTTACGAGGATGTCCTAAACCCCGGGGTATAGTATTTCCATGTAGGTGGGCCCGGGATACAATCAAAGACGAATCTCGTTTCCTCGGCTACTGTTTCAGTAGTAGCAGTAGGCATTCGTGGTAATAATCATAGACCTGATGGTTTGTGCTGAGGAAGCGTTGGTTTTGGCGTACTGTGGCCACACTTACTTTTGAGACAACCCTTTCGTTCCACATTCGCCGCTGACGCGGTATCGAAAACTGTTCAGCGCACGCTCAGAAAACGCAAAAGAAGGAAAAAAAAAAAAAAAAGGAAAAACAGCTAGAAAATGACAGTACGCTACTAATCGAGGAAACTGCAAGTTTTCCACTTGGATGGAATCGCGTGGTGATTTCGTAAAATTTCTTCTCCTCCTCCAATTGAACACATGCGAACGTTCGAAAAATACGAAGGCGGTGCCGCAAAATGGATCATGATGTTCGTCTTGGTACACTCGCTTCTGTACGTATACACGCGCGCGATCCTGTACGTGCATATGCATCTACTGCGCACACGTGTACGCTTTCGTACAAACAACTCGTGCAGCCGAAGGATGCATGTGTATTGTGTTTACGTGTGCTGGCATAAATAGGAAATGAGCATAATAACATGCGAACTGCTTGCTTTCAATGCGTTCCTACCGGATCCATTTTTTCTTTTTTCACCACTCTGTCAAAATGGGCTGCTCAACGTAGGGCCCGGTAGACGCAGGGCGTCGTTTCCTTTAAAGGTTTTCAAAAAGTCTCTTTAATCGCAAGTGAGTCACATCTATTTTGAAAAATGCTTCTTGTTATCTATTTTTGTAATTTTATTAGAAAATTCGAGCTTAGAAAACACGATCGGTCCGCACCGAGTCCTCTGCGAGCTCTGCTTTTGACGAGAAATTGAAAACTTCTCGGAGCTCAATGGCAGACTTGATGTGAAGTGAATCTCAGCCTGAATCGACCATTATTAATCTAAACTAATCTAAGCTTATCGCAGAATTTAATATTATCACTCGTATTTTACCTTTCATTTCGTAACAACGGCGGAGCTGATTCTGGGTCTGGATTGGGATGAGCAGATGTGGGGTCGAAAGATGCAGCAGTACATCGGATTACATGCTGATGCTCATACAGCTTTTAATATTATTCTAAACATCCATGAGAGTTTTTTTTTTTTTTTATTTTCTTATCAAGAGTCAGAATGAGGCCATCGGCCGACGCTCATGAGTGGTCTCCCTCATCCCTTCGTACGTTGACTCTTCCCCATATAATATATGAAGTGTTTTTTTTTTTTTTAAAAAAAAAAAAAATGCATGTGATGTAGATACTTTCCGTAAGTACACTGCACATGGAATTTCAGCCTCTGTCTTTTGAACTAAAAACATTGGAAAGTATCGTGAAAAGGCATGCATTCCGATGATCTCAGAAAGAGTGGCTGCCCATGCTCTGACTGCACGCCTAAATTGCTTCATCATTTGATAAATAGTTTCGTATTTATACACCAACAGTTCAGTTAACGAAAATTATTACCGAATCAGAGATAAGCCCAGCTCAAGGGATGCGCGTTGCGTGAATGCAGTATTTTCATAATGGGGGGAAAGAGTTTCTTTGGAAGCGTTTATTGTGCAATGAGGAGAAGTAGAAGGGACGAGGAAGACTTCGGAGTCCCCGTGTGGAGTCCACCCGGAGAACACAGACGCAGTGGAACTTCCTTGGCTTTGGATGCATGGATGCCGCTGATTCTCTTGAGGATGCTGCGAGAATCAATTCAGAAGTCCCCCCCCCCCCTTTTTTTTTTAAAGAAAAAAATCAGCATTCAAACAGAGAAAGGACCGCTAGAAGATATCACTCTGGATGAAAAGGAGGCGGAAAAATTAAGCAGTTTCTTTATATATGAAGGGATAATGGATCGAGAAATCTGAGAAGAAGATGAACATTTTTTCGTACTTGCTTCAATGTGGATGAATTAGGTGTACCCAGGAATAACAGAGTCCCTTAATTACTATCATCCACAACCTCGAGAAGAACTGATCCTATTTGAGTTGGAAACACGTGGATAATTGATGGAAAATGATTGGAAATGCATGAAATAAAGGTCCCGTTTGAGGTCCCTCTTGGCCATTTTAACCGAGACCCGGGTTTCTCGTTCGTAAATTGCCTTCTGATTCAGAAACTTGTGATTCCCGTGTCGCGAGATTTGCTGGCAACACGAAATAGGAAGCGAAAGTTACAGCCAGGAATCAGATGGGCTTCCGGATTCTGGATTTGATTTTCATCTGCGAGGCTATGAGGAATCCGATCGTGCACTTCAAAAGGGACAAAGTTTGCCAAAGTTTGTCCAGCCTTGATTTAACGACGCTTCTGGTAAAACACCACAGTTTCGAATAACTGCGGAGCAGAGTTAAATAAATACACATGTAGTGCGTTTCGACAAGACATCGAATTTTGTACACGACGTTTGCTAATGGCGCCCACTTTCGGATTTTTCCTTCTTCCCCCCCCCCCCCCCCCCCCACTGGAAAGAAAAAAAAAAAACAAAAAAATGCAGAAATAGTTTTCGCGGTGCACGATAAAACCGAAAGGATCCTTGTCTGCGACGGTCGGAGGCAGTGTTTGAACACGCGGTCCAATTCATAGAACGAAAACCCTCTCAGCTGGGTCAATCCAAGAAACACACCGTGGGGCACGTGAACCGTCCAAACAACAGCGAAGTGGTCTTCAGCGAGAGGAGTGAAGGATACGCACATCAATCCGCTTTCCATTTCAGTTCATTTTCCTTATGTTATTGTTTGATAATTGGCTTCCTTTATTGATTCATTATTTGGAGATTTATACCAAACAACATGGCACAAGAAAAGAGCAAAACAAGGTACTAAAGGAAAGAGGAGCGCTTCAGGAGCGAGACAAAACGGCAACCATGCTGCGTCGTTTCCATTGTACAGTGCATGTACAGAAGTAGGAAGCACCATAAAGTCACCAGTTTGAGTTCTACCTCACCTACATTTCCTTATTATAGGTGGATTTTATGTAGACATAGCGGTAATCAAGATGACTGTAGGAACATAACTCGAAATTATAGCTAATGTATCTCTTTAAGGACAGCCACAAAACTGTTACAAAAGAAAAAGAAAAAGAAAGTCATAAATACAGAAACTCCTTCAATAAAGCTAAGATTGAGATTGATAAAGCAAATAAGGAAGGGGGGGGGAAAATGTACAAGTCAAAAATGCAGAAAGCTAATTGATTCGATTTCTTACCTTGTCAGATGGAATAAGTTATGAGAATCTACACATCTATTCATGATTTGCTTCCTCTTTTTTTTTTTTTTTTTTCATGGCATCTGCATTCTAAGATCAAGGCAAACAGCGCAGAAGAGTATTGAAAGACGTGAAACGTGCGCAGATGACTTCAAGCCCATGCAAATCTAAGGATCCGGAATAACTCCAATCAAAAATTTACCTTAATGATCGAAGACTTGGTTTCCTTTTATTTTCGGTGTGGTACTTATGCCCAGAAGTTGCAATGAAAGAAAAAGAAATAAAGTCCGCATCTTATTTGAACGTTTCACGAAGCTTTGTGTATAGGATCTTTCTTTCTTTTTTTTTTCATTTGAATCGAAGCTGGTTGAAGCTATTAGCAATTTAGAATTTGGCTGCCATAAAAATATCCATAGCGGATAGCAGTCAATTTATTAGCATTTCGATGAGTTTTTATTCCATAGCGGGGAGTGTCTCGATTTCGTTTTGGGAACGCAATATGGATGTGAATTTCCGATGGCTCAAGAAAACGAATGTTGAGAAATTCTAAGCTGCAATCCTCGGATGCTGGCTGAATCCAGATGTTTTGAATTTCATCATCCCTAGAAGCAGCGCCGCTGCACCTTCGGCTGTTTGGGTCTTGGAATTTCTGGGCACAAAACCCACTATAGGACGGGTGGAACATGCGAGAACCACCTGGACGTAGAAGTGTGTAAACTACGGGTTCGGGATAAAAAATAATGAGGTTGTCCAGAGGTTTGTCTTCGCTTAGACAAAAAGAGCTGTACAATGCGATGGAAGCATTTCGAAAAGGTGGAATACATCAAGTTCCCAAAGGAGGCTCATTACAGAAGCAAGCACGAAAGTTGATCATATCTAGAGATTCTGCAGTTGACAAGGAACTGACGAGCAGAAACTGCTGTCTTGAGTATCGCGTTTCATAATTCCACCCAACGTTAACTACTTGCTATAAATAAATTTTGTGTTCATAAATTCTGCCAACTTTCAAAAAATGGTAAGAAGCTATTAACCAGAAGATTCCAAGGGTCCTGTAGAATCTCAAGCCCTTCTATTCGAACGTTGGAAGACTTATTTTGTTTATCGCTAAAAACTGAAGGAGCGAGGGGGGGGGGGAAGAAAGAAACTGATGTTCTCATAATTGGGGCCTTGGCAACTAATTACTGTTTTCCTGCCAATTGAACTTCTAAATCTAAATATAATCCATAGAGCTTTTTTGCGTTCACAAGAACTTAAATTCCCATTGGCAGCCAAATTCTAAATTGCTAATAGCTTCAATCAGCTTCAATTCAAATGAAAAGGAAAAAGAAAGAAAGATCCCGTACACAAAGCTTCGTGAAACATTCAAATAAGATATATGGTGATGCGGACTTTATTCCTTCCTTTGAGTTCGATGTCAAGGATGCTTGTTAGGAGGATATGTAAATGAGGTCAAAAAAGAAATAACTGGCGACAGGGGGTTCGTCTCTTCTTTTTTCTGCTCCCCACGTTACGCGGATAAGAGCATAGTTCCATCAGGAACAAGAGCGAGATGCTGCTTGTTGAGGAGGGACTTGTTCCCGTTCAAATTAGAGGGGGGACAGTCCTGATTCCGTCTGGAAAGCGAAAGAATGTCACTTTGCATTGCTCACTGGAGATCGAATTCAACTCCCAGATTGCTTGCTTAATGGACTGCCCGAACACGGTGATGCATATCCGCTGGAGAGCGAACAGTTATTTGCATTGCTCAGTGGTTCTTCTACCTTCCAAAATGGCGTGGTTTTTGCCGCCTTCATCCGTGTTGCTTTTCTACCGAAACTTTTCTTTGATAACGGGACGAAAGATTCAGAAAGAGAAATTCATGGCGGCTGCACACTCTTCGTTGGTGTCAGCTGAGGAAGTATGAATAGGAATTTCTAGTCGAGGGTTTCCAGCATGGATCTGCTATGCGTGCATTCATTTGGTTCCTTAATTCAACCGAGTTTACTCCTCGGCAATGACCAGCAAGTGTACAAAATCTACAGAATGGCTCATTATAAAAACACGCCAAGACTTGCCATTTTGATAAACAGTGTGCATGTAATTTTGTTATAGTGTACTGATGATTTTGTTAATGATTGTTCCAAATCAGGTCCATGAAGGGTCACATCAAATGTGAATGTTTCTGCTTCGACCAAGCTTTCCACATTTATCAGAAAGAAAGTTTCGTTCGTGTAAGTTTTTCAAGAATTTTCCACCTTATTGAAATGCCGCAATATGTTCTTAGCATACAGACTACTGGTATTTTGTGTGTGTCTGTTCTACAATCCTATGCAGCATGTGATCAGGGCCTTTTCTCGTTAGCAAATGAGAAAAAGAAGATTTTGTGGGGAAGTGAACTTTATCAAGTTTTCCCTTCACAGTTTCAGTATCTTTGAATGTGCTGACATTTTTTTTTTTTTTTTTTTTCAAGCAGTGCCTCTCAAGGAATGTATATTTGTATGTACGTGTTCTCGACTCTGATTGTACGTCAAGATTTATCACTTTTATTTGAATCATCCATTTGCTTGCTAATGAAAGTGTTTTTTTTTTTCTTTTTTTTTTCACTTTTCCGTGTTTACCCACTGCTTTGCTTATTTTACTGGTTTCGTTTGCTGCTTTTATTTTTGGCGTCTTCTGGAATCTTCAGCATAAAATAGAGAAAATAAAATAGATTGGTCTAGAATGTGAGGTTTTTAAAAGTTCTCCAACCTTTTTTCTTCTTCTTCTTCTCCAAGTGCTCCTAATCGAAAAAGATAGACTCAAGTTTCTCAAGCGGAAAAAATACTTTGCAACCGTGTTCCAATGATATTTGCTGCTGGTTCCCCATTAAAAGCCTTTGCTGCCACGCGTTGGCTGCTTTATTAAAAAAAAAAAAAAAAAAAAAGCAACTCTTTCTTACACTGCATCTTAATTGCAGTATAATTACGTCTCGATTGTGTAATTATAGCGGTCCAAAGCAAAATGCCAAGCCTGAGTTATTACGGAGGTAACTTCATTTTTTTTCTGTGTCCTAAGCGGTAATGCTGCCCCGAAAATGGCGGCGTGCTGCTTGCTGTACGTACAGCGAAGAGCGCGACTTCAGCATGACTTCCTTGCAACTTTGCTCCCTTAAGGAAAAAGAGCGGACCTGAGGAATTCTGTTTGTTGCCTTGATTTCCTTGATTCGTTTCATTTCGTTTTCCTAATAACTCACTTTCTAATTTCCCCCTGACATCGATTTCCACAAAAATCAAATGAGTAAGTAATAACTGAAAATGACTTTTTTTTTTTTATTTTAACGGTTCTTAAGATGCGAGATGTCGGATTCTTGGAACAGAAACCAACACTATTCAAGTGCTTTGGAAACGCCCGCGCATTCATCTTCAATTTCCTGCACAAAAATAACCGCTGGAGATTCATTACTCTTGCAAATCATTTCGAATAGGTCGAAAAGCGAAGTGGTGGACTTGGCCACCGAGCACAACGTTGACGTCCTTTAGCACGCTTGTAATATAAAATTCACCAGCCTGGTTACTGCTAAACATTTCGAAGAACGGGTAATCGGAATATTCAGGCAGCAATGATTCATACAAATGTTCCTAAAACACACAGTCATGTCGAACGCCCATGATAAACTTGATTGATGATTCTGTTGTTTGATACGGAAGCATGTAGATATGCTGTTAATCGTCCGAATGGTACACCTGGATTCATTTTTCAATTCCCATATTGTTTGTTTAGTGGGCAAAGTAAAAAAAAAAATCCCCCCTCCCCTCAAATGACGATGATGGTTGATTAAAAACACGTTCGAGTAGGGAGGAGAACCTCTGGTTCAATCAATATGCGACTACACATCCACTTTAAAATGTAAATGTTGCCTTTTGTCTGTTGAAGGATTTCTTCCACGATGACAACGTGTGCACTTCTTTGAGCTGGGTATCAAATGACGGGGACTGGCTTCCAATCAGTAAGTGATTTCCCATGTCCTTCTGGTTTCGTCAGGGGTCCGCTCGAAGAAGATTTCAACCGCTCCTCGATGGATGCCTTCTTGGGTTCCCTCCTCACTTTACAGCATCATCGCTCACCTATCAGTTCGGTCTCGCAGTTTCCAGAACCTTCCTCATCCCGTTCGTGTTAGATTCCTTCGATATGTTATGTTTCATTCCGCGATGAGAGAATCGGACGTGATTTCGATCCTAAAGTACCATCCAATTTCGTTCGTCACAGCCAAATAAGGTAAAGAGGAGAACTTGAAAAAATGGCACGAAAGTTGGACCCGTTCTTGCATTTTCGGAGAAAGTTGCTGTTGTTGTTGTTTTAAAAAAATGCTTGTTGTAAATGATTGACGGGGAGACAGACTTTTGGAAGAAAGCACACTCTTGAAGTATTAAAAACGTTGGTAATCCTGACAAATTTGAATTCAAGGACAAAAACCAGACAGATTGGAAGTAGAAGAAGTTCCCTGCTCCATAACGACGATGGCCTTCTTCGACCGATTATTCGGATCAGCAATGGTCACAAATGATGGAACTCTGGTACAATGCGTCGATGAATCCATTGACTCCTTTTTGGTATGCGATGAATTGCACAAGGTAAAATGATGTGAAAATCCTGATTAAACCAAATTACGGAAATTTCCATAAGGATTTCGAATGCTCTTTGCACCAGAGCAGCGGCGGGGCATCTCAATTTAATGTGAGAACGGGAAATTACATTTTTGCGCTTCCGATTCAAATTCAAAGCTTTATTCCATGTTTTTCTCGTTCCATCATTTTATATCAGCCATAAAGCCATGAGAAAACGTTCTTATTGACTCACAAAACAGATTTCGGAACTGTTAATTATTCCCTTCAAAGCACTCCCTTTCGACTCCCATTCAAAGGCCCTGGCTTTTCACCCAGCTGTTGTAGCACTTCTCAAAGTTGTTTTCCATTAGATTATTTAAAACTCCGCCAGACCTCTTTGAACGTTCCCTATTGTTCCAGAATGAGTTCCTTTCAGGTGACTTCAGTATTGATAACAAAAAGTCACATCGCGATAAATCAGGGGAGAACAGAGGTTGTTCGGTCACTGAAAGTCGTTTTTTCTTTCCTTTTCCTGGCCAGATAATTCCGTGGCGAGAGTGCAATGTCGAGCCCAAGCGTTGTCATGTAGCAAAATCCATTCGTCGAGGAGCAGCTCCGTTCTCACAGCCCCAACCCAGCACTTTCTGAACCTGAAACCGGTGGAAACGGTGGGTTCGCAATGCTCCGGAAGAACGGATGCGGCATTCTCTGGAGCCGAACGAAGAAACCCAAAGTGGTTTCATCTTTGACTTTGGCACTTCCGTGCCTTTCTAAATGGCGGAGATCGCAGCGGTTTCTCTACCGAAGACTCCGTTCGATTCGAAGTCGTATTTGAGCACGCTCGGTTCACTCTATGATAATGGAGACTTGCGAAACCCCAGTCATCAACTTTCCTGTTGCCCCGGTGATCTTCATCTCACAAAATCTGCCCGAATCTTTCCCATCTTTTCTGAAGTCTGTTCATCGGTAGGTCAGATTCCGTACAGTCTGTGCTCAAATTTCCCACACCCCTATGTTTCCAGCCAAAATTAGTCACACCCTCCCCGTTTCTGCCATGCTCTAAAGCATGAAACGATGATTATTTCTGATGGTGTCATTGCCATAAACCCTCGATCCAACGATCTCCCACCCCTCTCACTTTTGTGTTTTCCACTTTTCTTTTGTCGTTTTGAGGCTGTTTGATGGACCATAAACAGCAACTGCTGACTAGGACGGTTGTCATCTCCATGAATCTGTTGCAACATTTGGGGAATTTCCAGGGTTGCCTTATGCAGTTCAACCAACAACTCAGTGTTGGTTCATTATTCCACAAATCAATCACTCGTTTCAAGACGAAATTGAAAAGCAAAAAAAAAAAAAAAGCAAACAAACAAGCAAAAAGCCAATAAATCTGAACGGCAGCTACCCCGTTTTGGTAGAGACGTCGGCCAGAGACTTCAGCATCTCATCCCTGTGCCAATACTCTCAAATGTGGCGTGCTATCCTCTTCCATCGGTTTCATTTTTTGTTTGTTTTTTCTTTTCCTTGCGTTTCCATCAGTTTCATCGAAGATCACTTGGCGTAACCCACATAACCGAATTTTTCTCTCCATTTCATTCTCGCGTCATGCATGCAGCGCAAAATACTTCGAAAAACGAACTATCCATAAACTGCCATCATCGTTTCGAATATTCACATTGTATAGGACGACCACATGTGAACCCTCGAGTCACGTTTTTTGCTGTGTTTCGAACGGAATCGTGACATCCGAATCGTTGCCACTGCTGCCTCGATTGACCATTTCAGCTGCTGTTATCTGAAGAGTATGCAGATGTGCTGTTCGGGAAACAGGAGAGGAATGAGTTTATATTCCGATTATTCTCCCATTTCTGTCTTGGCGGCCTGTGGTGCCAATCGGAGCACACTTTACAGCCATACCTTGATGTCACGAAACAGGTCTATAAGGAACTCATAGAGTGAGTGAATCCATCCGAGTCACCTGAGCCACCTCGTTTTTTTCAGCGTTTGCAAAGATGAAAGAGAAAAACGGGTCCGCATACTTTCAGTGGTTCTCAAAGTAAGATTGTTCTCCCAAGACTGGTGCTACTTTCCAGATCGAGCGGATCACATTCAGAATTTCCTGTATTTGATTGTGCAGCCATACAGGAGGCACGTGATCACGTTTTATCACAAATTTGGCGGCCATTTCGAAAGCTAGCATCGGGTTGTGAATAAATGATTCTGTGTCGTCTGGGATCCATCAGTGACTTGGAATGTTAATCAAGAGCTCGGATTTGGGAGCTCAGGACCACGAAAATAGCGATAGGCGCGCGCTGCATCTTTAAAAGTCTTCACCAGCTCAGACATGTTTCGTGAATCCATTTATCAAAACAAGCTTCTTGCAGGCGAACTGACCAGTCCGAGAATGGTTCTCTGAGTAGAAAAACACGCTTTCCCAGAGCACTGGCAGTGGACCGGACTTGGCCTTTCCGTGGTGTCTCCAATTCAGCTCGTCAGTTCATCTTTTCCCCCTCTTATTGACAAAATTTGATTTCTCTGAGTGTCCCAATGAATTTGTAGCCTGTCCTCATGATTCCAACATCTGTTTATGATTTTCTACTTATCAAATTTAAAAAAGAGTAGCTGTGTTTTGGAAGGGAAGGATTTTGGTAACTGGAATGGGGGGCAGCATGTGAAACCTTCGTTTTCCAGATGGAGGTTTTTGAAATTAGATAAATCCCGTAAGCTGCTTTGTGTTTCCAAAGCACTTCGTTCCTGATGGTTATTGAACTGCGTTCAGCTGCGTCCATCAAACTGAACCCGAGAACCGGGAAACCAAGGTAAAAAGGTCAGTGCTCGGTTCCCGAAATAACAGAGCTGGAATCGCACGAAAACTCACTTCATTAGAAAACGACAAAGAGGAATCAGCGAACTTTCAAGCTGCTTTCGTAAACGAGAGTTTCATCTCTCTCGTACCCGTGTTACCATAGGGGAGAGCGTTCGAACATTGGCCAAGAACCACTCAGTCATGTCATGTGGCTGCATTTTTCCGATAACATTACAAGCAGTCTCCTCAGCTAAGCAGGATGCATCAAATAAGACGTTGCTATGCGAGGATGAAGCACTTTTCCGAAGTAGAGTACGTGATCCCTTAATTGGATCCTTGTGGCCCGCTTCTTGTAATGGCAGAAGGAGTTGGTTTTGTTTACGCTGAAGAGAAAATCGAATTTTTAGATCACTGATAGTAGGCGAATCCGGGAACCCCCCTCCCCCCAGTTCTTTTCCTAGCTAATATACTCTTCCTCGTTCGAGGAGCATTCTCATGTGGATGTTCCCCCAAATGTCGTGTGACCCTTTCTTGGGATCTGTTCGGGGCATTTCTCACAGGTAGTCAAGTTGCCTCGAACTTCTAGAACATTCTATTTTATTTTATGTTTCTTGTATCTTTTCTTAATTCTTGTTGAATCCTTTCTCAAAGGAAAGAAATCATTGTTATGAATCATGATCGTCCACCCAATTTCGAGAGCTTAATGATTTTTTTCTTGTTTTCGCTTCTGAGGCTCCTGCTCAGGCTATTCGAACCAGCTTCCGTCCCATAGCACCCTCGATCATTGATGCCGTACTTGAACGGATGGAGGACGAAGAGCAACCACTATTCGGTTGTTGACGAACGAAGCAAATCAAATCAAGCTGCAATCACCATGGAACTCTCAATCAAGAATGGAAGAATCAAGCATTCCGGAATGCGTTTCTGCACACGGATCGTCTTCTCAAATGCTTAGATACGGCTCCTGGCCGGCACTGCTTCCATTGCAACGGCTTGCAGGAAGCAGCTTGGCACCCGGTTCCTTTCGATGATGCCCACCACAGAAGGGCGGAGCAGATGGCTCTTGCGCTTTCCGATTGCCAGTAGATTCTCGGAATGGGCTGCAGGTGGTTGTAATGACCGGAGAGACATGCGAGAAAAGCGCTGGGCTGCTAGAAGGAGAAAGCTGGCTTATGCAACCGGATCCTGTCGAGTCACATAGTGCACGTCTTGCGCAGCCTGTTACAGGGGAAACAGAGGTGGTGGCCCGCTGTCCCACCTGCTCTCCTGATCTGATGCCATGTAGCTGCTTTCTAGTCTCGGGAACCGCTTTCAATCGTGCTGCGTTGTTCGCTCGGTTACCGCGGTGATAACACCTCGGATTGGTACCAAATGGACGCGATGTGCGGCCCCGAAGACGGTGCCAGAGAAAGAGGAGTGTGTTCTCATAGTCGTGAGACGACGTGAGTAGACAGAGATCACGAGCGTGAAGGAACATCCCACCTGTCCATACACAGGCCAGCTCAAACAAGAGTGGGCCTTTGGACGCAGAACAAGGGAAGCATTTCTCGAATGTTTCTTGAAAACAGTTTCCAATGTGGTAAGCATGATCGAGGATGCTGAACTGCTTGTTGGCATCTTAGACATGACCAAAAAAAATAAGAGACACGAAAAGTATAATGGAAAGTGACTTGACGGTTCAGCAAGAATCTGCACGAGCAGCTGCCATCCAACTTTTGTAATTATCTTAACAGACTGCTGCTGAAAATTCTGAAGAAGAGTCGGTAGAGAATCGATCATTTTCCACTTTCGAACTCTCGAGATGGAACCACATCCGTTGCATCAACCCGTCTTTCGGCCGTAGGATGAAATTGCAGTCTGGAGCCGAATCAATAGAATAACCATTGCGTTGCTTTTCGAAAACTGAAATTTCGTATAATTTCGTGATAGAACAAGTGGCAACGCCTGAGTTTGGATTTTGCACCCGGATCGCCTAACACGGGAGAATCCGTTTCCATGCCGTTCGAACCTCTTTCTATTGTAAATTCCTGCTTCGGGAACGAGAACTTTTATGAGAAGTAATGCTACTGGAGATTGTTCCTTGGAGTATCACGAAAGTGCACATTTTGGTTCGGAATTTGAATAAATAGAAACAAAAACCGATCGGCTGGAAACGGGCGTTTCCTGAAAAGCATTCTCCAAACCTATCAATGAACTATACATACACAGTCAGTGCACCGAATTAGAGCTGTGTTAGAAGAGTAAGTACACTTATGTATTCTTCGCTGCTCTCAGTTTAATGCATTCTGTTATGGAGAGGTCTTTCCAGTTGCTGCATTTAACAACAGCTTCTTAAGAAACATCCTGGACGGAAACACTACTTTCTTCATTGAATTTCTTCCATAAAAGACTCAAGTAATCCAATGGGAATTTTGGACTTTGCCACCATTGAGACAATACCCCGAAACTGGGCAGCTGAGACATTATTTATTTTTTTTTTTCTGGCTCAGCAGAAAAATTAACTAGACATGGTTAAGCATTTAATGATGCAAATAATGGGTATGCTAGTAAAAAACAGTAAGATCGCAAATAAAAGAGAACAGTAAATTTTTGCTTCTCTCACGAATCTCTCATAAGCAGGCAGTTTGTGCTTTTGCGACCGCATTTTGTAAAGTTAGATATTGTGTACTGAACTGTTCAGCTAAGTCCACGTGTACTTATCGGCATGATTAAAGAGTGAGCATTTCGGATGAATCGCCAGGTCGGAGGCCAGTCTTTCAAAGGGGACCATCAGAAAGACTCTTTTCCACCGTGAATTTCGTACACGCGGCGACACGGAGAATGCGAAGGACTAGTGTTTCGGGAAAAGCAAGCTCCTGCAGACAGCGTAAGGAATCTCTTCTTTCAGAGACCAGAAACTCGAATAATCCCCTCTTAGGAAAGCTCGAAAGTTTCCAAATGGGCAACGGGAACTCTTCTCAGTATTTTCCTTTTCAGTTCAGTTAACAGGAGGAGTTCTTTTCGGTTCAATGTTTTGAAGGTTGTTTCAACTCCATAAAGTGATCGATCGTGACAAACCTTGTCTTGTGAGTGGGAGAGAAACTCCGAGGAACATGGAGTTCTAGAATTCGGAACTCCCCATTTTGATAGGGCCGACTCCTGCCACTTGACAGGGAGGGTTGCACTGTTCCAGCACGCTGGGGACCACTTCACCTACTCCGGAGGGATGCCGAGCAGCTCTTTCCCTCAGCATGTATGTCCGTGGGGTGGGTGGGACACTCGGGGTCACGGCGTCCGCGAGTTCCCGAGTTGTCCGCGCTCCCAGAGATCGAACAGTGCAGAAAACAGGTTAAAGACGAAAAAAAACAAAAAACAAAAGCAGAAGCATGTAAATCGTAAAAGAGAACCATAACAATGTTGGAATCAAATAATTAGGTATGTCTCGTACAGTACCAATGTGGCAGGTTTATTGTACCTTCGTTTTGATTTCATTCCCTGGAACTTGGTTCGTCCTTTAGACTTTCATGCAAACTGGTGAAAAACGCCATTCAGCAACTTACGGTTAAAGAAAGCAAGAAAGATTCTTCTAGTCTAGCAGGCCAAGTGATTGCTAGACACTTTAGAAAACGCTGGGGTTTCGTTTCTATGGAAAATATGACTTCTTCTCAACCTTCTGAGGAAAAAAATTCCAGCTTGTTTCCTGAAAAATACAATCCCGAAGTTCCCTTAATTTTTCTGCAATCCAAAGTCAAAGAATGAGGAAGGCTGTTCTTTATGTATCCAGAAGTTACATCTGGATACATAAAGAACCTTTCCGGAAGCAGGAAAAACATTCCTCCAATGCATTCCATAGCGATGTTGCAACCGCTGAAACTCTAATTCATACATCATCTGAAACATCATTTGGAAAGGGTGGATGAGCTCCCCCAATTAATTAAAGATCCTCCAAATCGTGCTTCATCCTGTTTATTAATCAGCACGGGGGTTGTTTGGGTTGTCATTGGTGAAAATGGTTGTAAATGAAGATAAAGATTGGATTTCTCCGCATAAACAAATCTTTTTCATTATACCTTCACATGAGTATTATCTGCTTTTCATGGTATGTGCTTTTCATAGCAGTCTGGGTATGTGTGTGTGTGTGTGGGGAGGGGGAGAATCTCTTCAAACCCATCTTCATTTAGGTGATCATCATAACTCTATGGAAGAAAAAGCTAACTTTCTAAGAAAAAATAAAATAAAATTCGAATTTTTTAAACTGGTTTATTCTTGCTTTGATCACTTTTGGATGTTGGAATGATGACGAATTTTTTGGAAAATTTGGAATTTTTCCTTTTCTCAGTGGTTGCGAAGATGAATGTATGCTGAAGTACTTTTATCGGTGCAGTCAGAAATTGCACATCCATGAATTTGCGAGTGCCCCACTGTTTCTCTGACAAGAACACTTGGAACGTAGGGGAGACTAATACAAAAAACATACTCATTTCAAGTACAATAGCTTCTTTTCCAATTCAGCATCTACTGGAATAATGGAATTCCGGAAACTTTTCCTTTTCAAACAAACTTCAAGGTAGGGTCTACCATAAATCTGCATTCGAGGCGGATTTTGTCCAGGATGGATTCGACCTTTGCGTGTAGCTGACTTCTTAACGCATTCTAAGCGAAATGCCACCGGTCAAGGAAGGACAGACCGTTTGAATTCTTGTACACAAACCTGCATCGAAATTCGTTCTCTGGGAATGTTTCCAAGAGTAAAACGTAATTTCTTTTTTTTTTTATGTCACTGAACCCTTCGAAACCAACAACGATTTTGACAAACCTTTTTCTTCATGAAATCATATGATTTTCTTTCATTTGATATCCCATCTTACGATGTATGCACCGTCACAGAAGAGTAAATCCTGAGCATGATTCCAAAAAGGATCGCGGGTTCCTTGAAAATTTTACCTCGTCTTTCATCGTAACTGCTTACCAGATATTCTTAACAAGAAGTAGTCCAGAAAACGTAACCGTTACGATCCGATTTTAAAAAGTGACCTTTCTGCAACGTGGGCTTTCGGTGCTTGTACGAGCGTTCTTAAGGTCAACAGCTTGCTAGTTAATGATGGCGTGGTATTTAATGACGAATTCGGCTGATCTAGGAAATACCGTGCACAATGCAGAGGTAACTGAATACATGACTAAAAAGCTCTTGATTCCAGAGGACGTTTGGAAAACTCTAAACATAATTTCTCATCCAGAGTCAAGACGTGATAAGGACAGATGTTTTCAATGGCAATTAGACGGTGACTGTCCTTCAATTCCCGGAAAGCTCCCATCCACAAGACGCGAGCAAAGCTCATTCACAGATAATAGTGAAAGCACTACTGAATGCAAAATAAGTAACGTTTAATAAAATCTGTGTTAATCCCATGTGCCAAGGATTTCAGTCACTGAAGTCCCCATCAGTTCTATATTCTTCCTCCAGCTTCAAACCATTCGGCGTGTTCCCCGTAAGGAGTTTTTTGGATTGCCCCTGGAACCATTTATCCAATATTTGATGTACATCCTGATCTCCTGGTCTATTGAAAAGTTGAGGCCTTCAAAGTGTCTCTTTGGTAATCATGTGAATATGAAAATTAGCCTAACAACGGGAAGTGAAGGGACTCGGCAATTCGGATGATCCTGTGCCATTTCCCGCTTAGAGAGGGTGTGGAAGTTACGCTAAAGGCACAATCTACCAGCAATGATCTTCGGGATTTGTTCCGAAGTGCAGCCTGCAGGATGTTTCGCAAGCGTGTTTCAGCATTTCAGCCATATTTTCCCTCTACGCATGTGGTGATCCAGAATTATCCCTCGACCCAGGCTTGCCAAGCTGTAAAGGATGTTCGTCGAGTTTCGGAATTCTTTTGTCTGACTTAGACGCGTCTCTTGCTAATGCAAGTTTCGCTTTTATGAATTAATTAATATTGTACGATAAAGCTCACTTGTTGGCGCATCTGTGCAGAGAATACGGATCTCTGTGCCACACTGCAGCATTTTGTGCACTGTCTGCTCTTAATTTCTCAGTGGACCGAAATCAGTTCTGTGCTGCCACCACAATTGAAGAAAGCAGAGGGCTACGGGGATCATGCTGTTTTGGCACTGGCTGCGAGTTATGATGAATTGGCCACTTATATTCAAATCATTTCAGACGAAAATCCGGATCTTAATAGAGCTTAACCGAATAGACTTTTGTTTAGAGCAGTCCCTTTAGACTGTAGGCATGCCTTTCCATTTTTCAGAATTGAAAGTTGGCCGGTAGAAAAAAAGGATGCAGTCATTACTGTTCCCCGTAAGACAGGCTCAGTAATCCTGAAATTACCCTGTGGTATATTATGTTCAGACAACTTTGACTAGTATTTGCAACAGATACTTTTTGGAGTACTGAACAAACCAAGACTCTTACAAAGTCTCCTCGTTTTTTTTTAATTTACTGCATAATACACTTTTTAATTTGAACACCAGATATTGATCAGCAAAATTGCAAAACTGTTTCAGTGTGCAAGTGTTCTTTGGCGAACAAAGTTGAATTTTAGTAATTGAGCGATCTTTAATATATGGAGGGTGTGCTTGCGTTCCTCACTTTCATGGTCTCTGAAGTCGCCTGAATTCTTTTCCGGTGGGATCTCACGCATAGAAATTTGTTCACGTTAATTTTTTTCTTGAGATGAGGATGAGCAGTTATTAAGACACCATGCCAATTTTGTGTTTGATTCAGCCACCGAATTCATTAGACTGCCGAATCCCATGCGGTAATCTTTTTGGGCAATGTCGTAGCTGTTAATTTGTTAGAGTCACCAAAAGCACCTATGAGGAATTAGGTGCAGATTAAGCAGAATCAGCATGCAGAAAATCAGTCTGTTGGAGGGATTTTTCTCAAGAGTCTCTGCCGAGTGATCCCCAGGAATTTTGGAATGGAAAAGTGCAGATCCGTGCTACCGTCGACCTTAGCAGGGATAACGAAACCTACAGCTGATTCAGGAACAGAAGTGCAAGAAAAGAAAAGGAAGCACACACGGTTTTTTTTTTTTTTTTGCTTCAAACACAAAAAAAAAAGGCTGTAAGTGTCCTCAGGAAGGAAAAACAGGGATTCCCGGCCATGCACGAAAATAAAACGTTTCAGTTTACCATGTTCGCAGCTTTCGTTTCCTTTTTTTTTTTTTTTCTTCACCCCTCTCTCTCTCGCTCTTTCCAAAGGAAGGAAGAAAAGAAAAGAAAAAAAAAAAAAAAGGAAACAGCATATTCAGCAAATTTCTTTCCCGAAGCTTTCGTAAGACACGTGATTTTTCCTTCTCTCGTGAGCAGCAAAATGCCGAACCTTAAAAATCATTTTTCCAGCCGGAATACCGTTGTCACTATTGATGTACCGTGAGCAGCAGTTGCGAATTCTAATCTGCAATCGAAGCATTGCGAGCAATTCTGTTGTTTTCTGTGGAACAAAAAGTTTGCTTTCATCTTCGTCTGTTTTTATGGCACGTGAAGATCTATTTTTCCGTACCCCCCCCCCCTTTTTTTTTTGGAGGGGGGGGGGGGTTTGTTGTTGTTGGTTGCTTCCAGTACGAGTGTGTGTGGTGAGGTTTGTGCAGAGATAATCACTGGTTTGCCATGCAAAACTGTTTTACTTGCCGGATTTTTTGAAAAAAAAAAAAAAAAAAAAGAGGAGTCAGCGTAACTTGCCTTGGTAGCACAAAAATAAAAAAAGGCTGCCCCTTGAAGTGTTTCAAATGTATCCAGTGGTCAAAAGGAAATCAGTTTCCAATGTACAAGCCACAAAGTATTTTTGTGATTGGTCGTAATATCGTAACAATGCCACATTTCCTAATTCATAGTGAATACTATTTTCAGAAAAATCAGTTTCCTCCAGAGCAAACCCACTTTTGTGCCATTGGGATGTGTGGATGTGCATTATTAATTCTTGTCAAATCTTTTGTGTGTGATGGCATGTGTTGATTCCATGCATTTATTTCACATCATCAATATTTTCAGATTTTAACCAAGTATCTACTTTGGATGAGCATTTTTAGGGTTTTTTTATATTTGAATCATTAGATATATTACAAATGAAATTATTGAACTGACTTATGTGTATTCTAATGGCAAATCAGGGAATTTCTGTAGGAAAGCTCTCAGGTTTTTTGATTCAAGATAATAATGGTAAGTAACTGATCTTAGTTGGGGATTTTTCGTTTAAAATGCATTACATTGCACGTCAGTTTGTTCCTTTGCAAAGTACTTCAAGATTAATGAATTTCAGGGACACATCAAATTATCAAGGTGATAAAAACTCCAAAAGTATCTGTTGCAAATACTAGCCAAGCAAATGGAGCTGCTGTGAAATCCATTTTGAAGAATTTGGAAACAGATGGACAGGTAGACTTGAAAGTAATAAGCTGTTTTGTTAACTCTTCTTGTGTTGTGTTTGAGAAAGTGTTTGTGTTTGTATACACCTTTTTTGGTTAATGTGTTTATTTAATGTTAAGGATGTATGTTGTACACATATTGCCGTAATTTTATGATTTCCTGATGTAATGGGAGATTTTGTAACAAACATTGTTGACTGGGTTTGCATACTATAAGCAAAGAATTGTTTTCTGAAGGGCTTAGGTAAAAATGAGATAGGTAAAAGGAAAACTTTGGTGAAAATTATTTGTTCCATCATATGTCTTCCTTTGCTCTTGCACATTTTAAAGTCAAAAGGTTTGCAGACTTTCGAAAGAGATCTTCAGGATTTTCCTTTGCTTTTAGCAGGAGAATTTCTGTTTGAATGTGCTTTATTACATTTATTGAAGTGTTAGTTTTGTAACCCTCGTTTTTGCACCATAAATTTTTCATGACAGTATGTGCCCAGGTGAGGGAGGGGAAGGGAAAGTGTATTACATAAGAGTGGATCAAAGAATTCGCAATACATGTTAGTTAGTGATGTATGTTTTACCTGTACACTTGATTGTTAATTCACTTTGTGTTAGCTATAAAATACAGATACCTCTCTTTGCCTATGTACACATGTGCAAGGCAGATTTTATGATAAACTGGATCAGAAATTTATGTTTTAAATTCAATGTTTAAGGCAACCATATAAACCATATAAATGTAATGTGAAGATAAAATTTCAAGACTGCATCATGGGTATTTTTTTTTTTGTTTTTTCAAAGTTCAAAGTTTATGATTCATTTTGATGTATTGAATTCATTTTTTTCCCATGTGCGTTTTGCGCTTAGCATGGATGCGTCATTGCATTGTGAAAGCACAGTTTCAGGAAAACTGCTTCCTGTTCCTCCTCCTACAGAATTTCTAGGTTTGCTTGGTTTGGTTTTCGCCGATTTTTCCTTTGTCGTATGCTTTAAGGTGTTTTTCGTCACCCGGCTGACTTTCGATCAGGAGGAGATGCTCCTTGGTTGCCGCGCATAATTCGTTGCAAAGAGCTCGGAAATTTCTCACGCCTTCTCCCCCCCCCCCCCCTGCCCCCACAGGAACCGGGATCCAGGTCCTTGCGGTGCTCGTTGCGGACGGTCCTCCCCCCCGGGGTCGCGGGCGCCAGAGCTCCTCCGCCGCATGGAAGCAGCAGCAGCAGCCATTGGGGCTGCAACGAAAGAAATGCCGGGAATGCACGTACAAAAGCATTGTGCATGGCCGTTGCCGTGCCAAGGGTTCGATAGCACGGAGAGCTTCCTTTCCCCCTTTTTTACGGAATGCGGACGCGAGCGTGTTGTTTTTTTTTTTCTTCTTCTTCCCTCCCCCCCGTGAAGGCAGCACGTCCTGCAGCCTCCAATTATCCCGGGTTGATTTAAGGCTACCTGCTCGCCCAGGTTTACGTGTGCCGCGTCCCCGGCCGAGGAGGAGTTGCCCGTTGAAATACGCGCGCTTTGGTTACGTCGGTTACGAGTGCCGAGGGGGGAGAAGAGAAGCGTTCCGTATTCTTTCGCTCCAGCTGCTGCAACAGCTGACGACCAAAGTTCGCGGGAAACGGATGCGTTCTCCATTGGTTTCTTGGTAGCAGCGTGCTCCGCCTATCCATTCATTAGTATTGCAGCGGGATTTTGCTTCACGGCTTTACTCAAGGACATTAATCTATTGCGCGAGGGGGGGAGGGGGAGGGGATGGTTACCCCAATAGAAAACGATGTTCGTAATGTGTGATTCTCCCCGACGATGGTGTTTGGTGATGTTTCCGAGGGGATCCGTGGCGCATCGAATGGAGTGTGTGATCATCAGCGAAGTTTCGGTGATTCTTCCCGGACGCAATTTTCGAACGCCATCCACTCCAAAGAGGGGCACTAAAAAATTATGTCTACTCGTGTGAGACCGTTGTGTTTCCTGGGCCGGCGCTGTACATGATCAGTTCGTCGAACAGAAGAACTACGCGGCCGTTTGTTCCAGATGAAATGGAATCATCTGGAATAAACGGCCGAAACGGAAATAGCGAAGCCAAGCGATGTCGCGCATTGGAAACGTACAGGGAGCTGACCATGACGTGACATCTCGCCACGGAATGCTTGGAAGACTTAAGTAAATGCACGTCATCAAAGCACACAAACAAGTGAACGTACTGTGGCCGCGGGAATCCGCATGCCCCACATGTTCCGGAAACGAGAGAAAAGAAGCAGGAATGCCAACATCACTTGCGTGCTTTACTCGCTCGCTCCGCGCTCCGAGACAAAACGTGGGACGAAAACCCGGGGGCGCGGTCACAAGGACGGGTCCCTTTCCCAAGGAGGTTTCCCGTCCCGGGGACAGTTTGTGAATTTCCACGTAGCCTGTGAACTCTGGGTAGCGGGACGTCAAGCAAATGCCAAAGAGATCTCGCAGCGCCGCAACGAGATGAATGCCACAGAGTTCGTCGTCGAAAGTTCGTGTCTCTGTTTAAGAAGGTGAGGAGGAGGGGGGGGGGCGGCGGAGGGATGCGACAGAGAACCACCGCAAGTGCTTCCGTTCGTAAAAAAATAAGAATCGGAAAACTGAGTTACGGAGTGAGTTGAGTTCCGTGAGATGGAGCCGCTATCCAAAGTTCACAGGCTCGCTGCGGTTAGAGGATTCGGACGCGAAGCGAAAAACAAGAAACGTGGAAAATTCGCAAGCTGCCCCCAAGACCGGAGACCTCCCTGGAAAGAGGGGACCCGTCCTTGTGACCGCGCCCCCGGGTTTTCGTCCCACGTTTTGTCTCGGAGCGCGGAGCGAGCGAGTAAAGCACGCAAGTGATGTTGGCATTCCTGCTTCTTTTCTCTCGTTTCCGGAACATGTGGGGCATGCGGATTCCCGCGGCCACAGTACGTTCACTTGTTTGTGTGCTTTGATGACGTGCATTTACTTAAGTCTTCCAAGCATTCCGTGGCGAGATGTCACGTCATGGTCAGCTCCCTGTACGTTTCGTCCCACGTTTTGTCTCGGAGCGCGGGGCGAGCGTTCGGAACCAGCCGTGAACTGAGGAAGGCAGCGAACGTTCTGATTACCGGGAAAACGGGAAGGAAGGCAGGTGCCGGTGCTGCTGGCATTCCTGCTGCTGCTTTTCGTGCAGGGCATGCAGGTTTCTGCGGTCACAGCACGCCACATTTACTTGTTCATGTGTTTTGGTGTGCATTTCTTCAGCTGTTTTCCGATCTACGGAGGATTCGGAAACCCACCGCTAGAAGTACTATCCAAGAAAAAGTACGTCTGTTTTTTTTGTAAAAAAAAAACACACACACACACACACAAGAAAATTTCATTCGTGAGAAAGTGAATTTGCAAATCTGGCAAACGTGGTTGGAAAAGACTTGGAACTTCATTTTCTTTGCCTTCTTCCCGCGGCGGCGATGGTTCGGAAGCACTCGTGGTGCTCTCTGGATCTCTACGAAACTGCTGTTGTATGCTACAGGGTGAAAAACCGGAAAAATTTCTCAGCAAGCTGACTGTTTCAAAGCTGCTTGTTTGGAAACGTTCCTTAAGGAAGAAGACGTTAATTGAGTAGGTTTATGTTTGAAAAGAATACGAAGGAAAGCACTTTCACAAACTCTGGTTTTCGAAAGCTCCTCTAGTTTCACCAGTTGCTGCAGCGTCTTCCTCAACCGGCGCAGAGATCTGCCGATTCCTGCGTCTTTCCGTTAGCCGCAGTCAGCTCGAAGATTATTTGCAGTAGCCGTTATTTAGCGTAATGGCTGGACGTCGCCCTGGTATTAGCTTCGTGCAGCCATTATGAAGTGATATCGATTTCGCTTTCATGTATAAACAGTTGACTTTGTTCTACCATCGAATGCGCAGTCCAGCAGTCATTATGCGTGATTTCGTCGTGGGCGAATGTCGGTTTGATGGTTTGCCTCGGTTTTCGTAATGCCTGATTCGTGAGGGAAACGTGCTGGTGTTCTGGGACCCCTGCATTCGCGCATGCCGACTCGGAAGAAGGCGGTTTGCTCTCCTCGCATCGATTCAGGCTCCTCGGACGAAAATTTGTGTTTGGTGTTTGCATCTTTGGAAGAAGGAGAAAGAGAAGCCATCAAAAATCATTGCTTGAAGGATTCTGTAGCTGCCTCCAGCTTCGCAGACCATAGCGCTCCGTCTTGCGGAAGCTTCACGTATTGAGAAGCACCAAATGCTTATTTATGCTTAGGGTATTTTGATGCCAACACGGTAATTTGCGATTCTTTTCTAAACAGTTGCTGTCCCGCGTGTCTGTCCCTCCACACGTTTAGGTGCCTCTCCCCCTTGCCGTCCGGGAATCCATAAGAGAAACGGATTGTCACCAGTCTTCCCTCCAGCACACCTCACTCACAGTCATTGCGATGACTCTTCCGAGGCGCTCTGTCACCTTGTGATTGCTTTTCTCGGTTGATTTCTGCCCGTGCCACACTGTGTGCAGGAGACCGGACGCTCCAGATTTTTTCTCCTGCAGTGTGCATCCGAAAGATGCATCCGTAGGGAGCATGTCGAAAAATGCAGTGCCGAAAGAAGTGGCTTTACCTTCTCCAGGCGCATGGGAAGTAACGAAACCTGCGGGATGAAACCATGGGTGGTGATCACTGAAGATAAATCGGTCGGGAGGTGGTGAACACGGAAAAGCGGCCAACCAGGCACATTCGAGAAGTCGTTCGAAAGCAGTGCGTGCTCGCCAGCCTGGTAGATCCCCGGACCGAAATTCGTGGGGAATGTAGAAGTCGGTCTTCGAGTGATTTGAGCCGTGCGTGCCTCCCAGACCATCACCGACGGAACCTGGATGGCTGAGAGTGGTAGTAAAAATACGGATAAGGGGAAATTGGTTTCTTTTAAGTAAATCTTGCACAACTGAGATTTCGGCCAAGGCAGACTCATTTCACGTGTTGAAATGCAGTCAGCGATAATATAAGGGAAGAGCGGCTCAACATGGAAGCGACGGAAGAATGAAGGATCAGATTTATTCACTAGTGGACAAACCGATCGTACTGCGAAAAACTTAAATATGTGTTTTCCAAATACCAAAATGGTGTTTACTGAACTCTTTGCTTGGAATATCGAGCAAATGCTAAATTGGGGATATGGTATTTGTGTGTGGGGGGGGAAGCGTCTTCAGGAAAGTAATAGTGGTGCAGAATCGGAACAGTCTGAAATGAAATGCTGATGACCAAGTAATTTGGTAACTTGATCCGATTCAATTTATTTACATCGGATTAAGTAGCTGGAAGGTCAGAAAGACGCGAAACGAATGCTCTCCGCATCTGTACCATTTGTCCGATGGCAGTACAAAGCAGTTCGTGAGTTCGTCTGTCCGGGTATCTCGGCGAAAGAGAACCCAAGCCAGAGACAGCAGCAGAATGACATCGCTCGACGCTCCGTTCTTGGTCATGGCTTCCATGATGCTATGTACAAGGGCAGTTTGTATTCGTACGTTTCCTAGCGGATCCTGATTGAACAGCAAGCCATTGGAGCACTGGGATTCAGCCACAACGAACTCTTATCGCTTGCTTGTTCTTCATAAATCACCACTCGATCTGAAACGGTACAGATAAAGATGTTCTCTATTGTCACATATCTTCATCACGTTATCAGAAATGTGCTCGGAGATTTATTAGGAGTGGGAGTAGTGTGACGCATGTCTTTTGTCATGCGAACATGACTGTACGGTTGGTAAGTTCAGTACAGATTACAATTCTTGATTTCCGAATGCTGCTGGTAATTTAATCTTCGTTTCTCAAGTACAAAAAGGATCTATTTGTCTCACTTGTCCGGCGGAAGAATTGTGCGATTGCGGATCGAATGTTGCCATAATGGGGGGTGCATGAGTGTTAAACGCTTGGAAGAATCTCGAAGAATGCTGGGCTGAAAGAAAGTTCAGAAACACGCACTTTTTCCCCTTCTCAGTTTCTTAGTTTATTATTATTATCATTATCATTATTATTGTGCGTAATTGGTTTCGCGAACATGGAGCCGATTACAGACTTAACATCTTGGTCGCGAGCACCGGTTCCTCTATGCCAAACTTTGCATTCTCTGCATAATGAAGGAATAGTCGTCAGCTAAGGCAATTCCCCTGACACTGACATCTCCATACGAAATTGTTTTGCCTTGTGGGTGTCGCCAGTTTTGATGTACGACGTGCGTCTTAAGAGATACGAACCTGAAACTTCAGTTTGCAAATTATGCATGAATTTTTGTAACCAAGTAAACGAAAAGACGTTCACCGAACAGCAGTTGAATTATTTGTAAAGCAATGGCATATTTTATGTGTTTGTGAGCGTCTTCGCGCGCGCGCGTGTGTGTGTGTCATATTATCACATGGACCATACCTTCAAACCTTGAGTGATAATTTGGAAAGCAAATATAAGAATCGTTTTCCCCGTAATCGTTCATTCGTTGATTTCGTCGTGACCGTTGTACTCTCGTTGAATGTTTGGTACACATTTCCGGATTTGCTTCGCTGCTGCTGCTGTTATTAACGTGTAACTGGTGGTTATATTATCTTGAAAGTCGATCTTGTGTTCTCAAAGAACACAAGAAAGCCTGAATGGGAAGAAAATAAACTTGCATGCTACTGTGTTTTTCGAAAAAAAAAAAAAATACCTCCGGTGTCTCGAGCTTCGTGTATCCGTTTTCCCCGGTAATGTTGAAAGATTAGTTCGCAGCCCAGACAGCTCTTATCATCTGATCCTCAAGGATGCTGAGAGTCATCCCCATAACCCATTCATATCTAAGTATCCTGTGATCTTTCTAGATTTCCAAGTAGTGTCGTGGAATTTCTTTCAGCGGTATCTCGGTCACCGTAAATTTCTAGTTGAGAAACATCTTTGCAAAGCCTTCGTCTTCCGTTACTGTCGGACGCTGGACGATAGCGTTGCCCTTAACAACGGCAATGCGTGAGGATGCTGTGCGGCCTGTCCTGTAAATTACTGCAGGATCAAGAAATGCTTCCAGCGTTGTTCATTTCTTTGGGATGGATGATACTTGCCTGTTGTTTCTCATATAAAACGAAACGAAATTTCATTTCGTTTTTCTCATGAGTGTTGCTTTGGGTGATCCGTCGAAGCTATGAAAGCAGGAAGGCGAACACCGTGCGGTCGCATTTTTTTTTTTTTTCCCTGTCGTCGAACACGAACAACCAACACTCATCCACTTTGCCATTCGCGTGAAACCAGAAGACCGGCGCTCCACCGTCTGAAGCCCAAACCGACCGAGAAGATCGAAACCCTCAGTTGCAATCACTGCTCTCTGCTTCTCTTAAGCATCTTTGAGTTGCAGGCCAATAGCGGAAGGCCGTCATCTTTCAGGCAGCAGAAGAGTGCTCCGGTATTTGATTTCACAGCAAAGCACCAGAGGTAGGCCAAAGTCCGGTAGAGCGTGGGCGGAGGCTGCATCTCGGGTACATCGCAGGCGGATTTTCCAAAAGAGGAAACGGGAAATTGAAGAGAAGGCAGCATTGTGTGCATTGTGTTGTTTTTTTTATTACATTGGTTAAATGTAATAAGAAGCCGCCGAATCGATCGAAATATCTCATTTACATGATAAATGCACTTTGGTGACTGCATGACTCTACAGCTTGGGGTCCAGCCTGCTTGCGGCGCAATATCGGCCAGTTTTCAAAGGAGGAAACTCGAGTGGAGGATTCTGAAGGATGCAACACACAATTATTGCATTATTCCCATCGTGGCAGTTCTGACTTTCGGAAATTTTTCGTTAAGGTTTGCCTAAGGGAGTGCAGATCTGGTTTCTTGTGTTCTGAGGAAACCAGAAGCCTCTTCTAACAGTTCTGGATTCTGTGCCCTGGAAAGGCACCACCATGTTTACGGCAAAGAACAAGGTAGATTCAGCTTGGTCAGGGCTTTTACTCGAGCTGTCTTTATCGAAAGACTCAAATTCGTGGAATGTCTCGAAGATCGAAAAAACAACGCTACCTTCAAAAGATCCGTATGCCTTTTTGAAAGGAAAGTCATTCGCTTGGTTTCAGCATTCCTTCGTTTGATGGTTTGGCATTGGATTTAGAATTCTCCATTTCTTTCCTCTTTGCTGTTAGGGACGCAGTTGTTCACGACGTGTTGTTCGTTTTTTTTTTTTTTTTTTTTTTTCTTTTAAAAAAAGAAAAAAGAAAACTTCCTATTATTTGGTAAGCTATGCAACCGTCCGTGTGTATATCTGCCCTGTTCATCTGCACTGAGGGGTGACCCATTCTAACACAGTGGCCAGATAAGTGAATACTGAAGAGGAAATTTACTTTTAATCGGAAATTGCCATCAAGTACTCTGCCATATCGGCACTCAGCAAACTCCAGTTAGCGTTCCTCATCCCTTTGAATGGTGTATCTCGTGGTTCTTGTTTTCCTGTGTAACGCAGATTCCGATTCTTCCTGGCTCTGCACGCCATTTTGTTTCCTTCCCTCTTCAGGAATACAGTCACTGGGAAAGAAGACTTTGACGTGAATACCACCGCGAGTGCCGATTGATTTTTTATGATTTCGTGATTCCCGGTTCCCTTTGGCACTCCCAACTTGGGCCCCCTTCTTTTGCCCTTTCATTTTGGGTGCCGTAACAGATCTTCGCAGAAATCTGCAGATGCGGCAGCATCCTCGTGCACATCCGTTCGAGAGTTCTCTCGTTTTTCTCTGTGGCCCGACCGTAACCTTTAACTTAAGTTGGCTTCTGTCCATGTATGAATAAAGGTAACTTCGCTTAAGCTTCCAGGTAACTTAAGTAAACGAGCATTGGTGGTTCGTTTACCTTGGTTTTTTGCCCTCGCTCGAAGATAAATGAAATGTTTGTACATCGGTAGTGCAAACAGCTACCGCATCTTCAATTGTACAGTTGACTTTCTTTGAGGGAATTACTCAAAACTGAAAGCGTTAATTATTTCCGATTCATGCTACCTCTAATTCTTAACGTAAACGGTGGGTTGTTGTCAAGTCATCAGAGTGTTTCTGAAGTGTTCGTGTTGTTGCTTGTGATTTACGTGGCCGAATGTAAGCTTCCGACACCATCTGTGATTGAAGTTCTTTCGAATAAGGAAACGCAACGTATAAGCGGTGGACGTGTTTCAGAAGGGTTCCTTCGGTGAGGGATTCCAGTGATGGTGTCAATATCATCTACGGAAGGTCTCTGTAGGAAAGATCAAAGAGATGATCAAATTCGCCCTGCGTTGTGCTCTGTTTCAAGAGTTGAGCTCTTACGTTTAAGGATGGACGGAAGACTTCAGTAGCGTTGCGTTGTGAGAAAAGCGGAATGAGCGTGCTCGAAAGTGGTGGTCCTCGTCCTAGCTGAAATCCAAAGTCATCCCAGATTGCTGTAATGTTGAGGTCCCCCACCTCTGTTATCCCGCGACTTGCAGCAGCACTCCTTGTGGCGTCTTTTCCAGGAACGGCAGCCGACTAGTTGTAGTTGGTTGGCGCCTTTTCTAAAGGAAAAATTTCCGGGCACACGAATTTACTGCTGAAACAGACATCGATAAGTGCGTGGCTTTTCCCTCTGGGTCACTGGATCGAGAGTGCGTAAGAGCATTGCGTGGAAACACATTCCTGTAGGAGGATGTAACTTTAACGGTGATAACCCCGTGTACTGTAACACACACGTTTTTCGTCACGTGTTGCTTTTCACATTCTTCTGGAAGCGAAATCCTCCCACTCGAATGGTTTTCCCTCCATCTTTCTTGGTTCACCCGTACGAACGAAGCGGCGCGCTGCGATTTTTCGGAGTCTGGGGGGGGGGGGGGAGGATAAAAGTCTTTCGGTCCCGAACGGCTCACCTTCAGAAACGTATTTCTCATTTCAGAAAATACTGGTGAATCAGAATGGGCAGATCATCCAAGCCGTAAAAGTGAAAGTGGCAACAACAGGAAGTACTGGTGAGCTATTTAAGTGGACTGATTTAATTTAATTATTTTGAACAGCGGGAGGCACCAAGCTGCTCGCGTTCCCGGCCAGCATAAAACATATCAAGACAATTAATGGCAACAGCGAATCCACGGTAAGCGCCCGGAAGAGGAAGAAAAATGGACCGGCCGCTCGTTCGTTGCGTTTCCCACAGATAAACAAGAATTCGGTAGAGGTGAAGGAAGATGCCGTGTCGTCGTCGCAGCCCGTCATCTTGAAAACGGAGCTGCAGTTACCTCAGAAGCAGCAGATCGATGTGCCAATCAGTCAGGTGGCCGTCACATCACTCCAGCCCATCGTCATGAAAACGGAACTTCCGTTGCCCGCGCAGCAGACGGACGTGCCTCTCCAGGAGAGCAACAAGGCAAACGTGCCGCTGTCTTCGAAAGTGTCTACCGGCGTGATCCTCACGCCGAACATCCGAACAAATAAAGGAAATGTATTTATTTCCCCCATTCTGGACCACAGTAGGTCGCGCAAACGGATGGAATTCAATGTCGATGTTCCGTTCGAGAGGTGAGTGGAGTGGTGCTGTCTTCCTTCGCATTCGCGCCCAACTACTCCAAGCAAAATGCAACCACCCTGTTCCCTTCTCTCCAGCCCTTATCTCCCGAGATTTCCCAGATGTTCTTCATCCGTTGTGATTGCTATTCTTCCTCATCAGCAAGAAGCGGAGAACCGAAAAGGGAGGAGTAGGCCTTCGCCAGTTTTCGATGAAAGTCTGCGAGAAGGTGAAAACCAAGGGCCGTACCACCTACAACGAAGTAGCAGACGAGCTTGTGGCCGAGTTCACAGACCCCAACAGGATGAGCGTCATCACGGACCAGGTGAGCCTTGATTGCACGGCATCGTGGTCGGATGGACCTTCGTTTGTTTGCCTGTTCGACTCCGCGGTCCCCCTTCATGTCAGGGTGTGCTCGCCCGCCCTGATGGGACTCCAGAGTTTCAAAAAAAAAAAAAAAAAGGGAAAAAGAAAGAAAAGGACATCCCTCTCCGCTCTTGTCGTCGTGTTCTTTTCCACCTCTCCCTCGCAAGCTACTGCGTACTCTGTCAAGCGGATCCGCTTAAGAAATCGGGCAATTTGGTTTCTGATTGATGATGGCTACAACTGCGTTTTGCGGCGCGGCTGATACCTATTTCGCGGTTCCCGACCTCTGTTTTGGATTCCTGTGATGCCTCGGTACTTTCATCGGAGCTTTCCTTTTCTCGGATCGAATAAGCGACTCGGTGTGTTCCTCCCTGTCGTTTTTTTTTTTTTTTTTTTTTTTTATCCCTCCGTTTACGCAAAACTTTTTTTCTTGGAAACCAGCTAGTGCACAAGTGCCAATCATTCCAGCAATACGACCAGAAGAACATCAGGCGTCGCGTGTATGATGCTCTCAACGTATTGATGGCCATGGGGATAATCAGCAAGGAGAAAAAGGAGATCAAGTGGATCGGACTACCCACAAATTCGGCGCAAGAGTGCCAGAACCTGGAGACGATCAAGGCACGCAAGCTGGCGAAAATCTCCGTCAAAACTCAGCAGCTGCAAGACCTCATTCTGCAGCAGATTGCCTTCAAAAACCTGGTAGCTCGCAACCGAAACATGGAACAGCTCCATGGACCTCCTGCTCCCAACACCACCATACAACTGCCATTCATCGTCGTAAACACCCATCGCAAAACAGTCATTGAGTGCAGTATCTCTCAGGACAAGTGAGTTTCTCTCCCCCTTTCTCTCTCTCTCTCTCTCTGTCTTTTTTTTTTTTTTTTTTTCTCTCCCTCCCCCCGAGCTGCAAATGCATCTTTTGCCAGAACGGAATATTTATTCAATTTCGACAGCCCTTTCGAGATCCATGACGACATCGAAGTACTTAAAAGAATGAATATGACGATGGGTAAAATTGTATAAGGATTCAATTTCCAGAATTTTGTTTGTCTCAAAGGACTTCACACGGGCAAATGCTCCGACGAGGATTTGGAGAAAGCTCGGGCCATGTTACCTCAAGCGTTTGAGGGTTATTTGTATCGTAAGTTACCGACCGATCCGCGCGGAATTTTGTGCACCTAAGAGAGCAGAGCTAGCAGGGAGGCAGTCAGCACCCCAGAACTGGGAAGTGTCGTGCATTGAAGAATGTTGTTCTGAAAACGCATCGCTCTTACCCAGGTACGCCCTGCCCCGAAGCCTCCGAAGACCCTTGTCATCTTCCCGCGCTTTCCTCCCTCCAGACCTCCTAGTGCAGCCGACACCACGAGTTCCATTGCTGATTACGAGAGCGATCCTCTAGACGAAACGGAAAGATCGAGCGATTGAGCTTCCCTCCCTCCGAGAGAAAGTCGGAACCAAGTACAAAGTTGCGTCAGGTCACTCCCAACATCATTTTTTGCACTGCTGATTCAGTACCAACGTATCGCCATTAGAGATCTTGATGAAAAATAACAGTAAATAAACGCAGTCGTTTCGTAAATTCCACCCCTCTTTATTTTTCGCCCCTACTGACGCTGCCAAGCACTGCTTGTAGCCAACTGGGATGAATATCTGCTGCTGTAATTACCACGAGGCCACTTTCCAGTTTCCTTGAGCGCCCGAGGCAGCATCAGAGGATCCGGCGAGGATCGGGCTGCAGAGGTAACTGCTGCCAGTTTAGGATCCTTCGTCCCTCGGAGGAGAGACAAACAAGCGGACACCGAGGGGGAAAACAACACTACGTGCATTCCGTATTTGTGCAGACACTCGCCGCCGCACGCGTGAGTGCGACTGAGGCACTAACGGCAGGGTTTTCGAGGCGAAAAGCCAGGAGGGTGTTTGAGGGTGTGCCTTGCCATTCGTGCTGTTTCACTGCCACGGGGCAGCTTGCCAGCTCGGCGGCCACCCGAGGTGTCTCCTTCACGCCGAACGCGGGCTCGGACTTGGCTATGAAAAGCTCGGAAGAGTTCGAAACAGGAAAGAACTGAGGGGGTAGACGCGGGGGCATCCACGCGTAAAAAAAAAAAAAAGAAAAAAAAGCGGCTGCACCTGACAACACTTTGATAATGTGTCGGCAAAGCGCGATGCCAAAGCGCTTTGCATCATTCCTTTGGGAGACAAGGAAGCGCGGATGGATCTTTAGCGGGCAGCAACTTATCCTGCGGACTCGAATGCGCAGAACAACAAGAAAAGAAAGCAGAAGACAAACACTGGAACGAACACGTCGTGCACGGGTGCGGCTGCTACATAGCGTACAAGCATCCAACCGAAGGAATCCAGTACTTAAAGTTCCTTGTGATGTAGCTGTTCCATTCTATTCCGTTCGTTTCCATTTCCATTCCATTCCATCATGGAGAAAATCTTGGATTCGAAGCCAAGAAGAGAATGGATGCTAACATATGAGGAATAGTTTTCTCACTAAAGGCAAGAATCGTCACCCCAGAGACTCGGATTGTGAGCCCGAAGGCGTGCCCATCGACGACCGGTGAATCGGTTGCTTCACCAACGGATTGCAATGGCTTCTACTCGTATTTGAGGGCAATTGCTTGGATTGGAGGTGAAGGACGCAGCAAAGTGGCGAAGAACAGCTGTTTCTCACCCGGGTGCGCCGGGGCGTTTATTCCTAAACTATCCAGGAACAGAGTTCCCGGGCAAAGGACATAGAAGAAACGAATGGGGGGATCCCCGACACGCAGGTCGGTAAACCGAAAGTCTGGAACGGGAGGGAGGGGACCACAAATACACATATAAAAAATAGAAATAAAGATATGGGGAGGGGAGGGGACAGGGGTCTTTGGTATGGCCGTTCCTTTCCTTCAGAACCGGCTATGGATGCCGGTGATCTCGCTCCTAACGTCCTCTGGAAGATGGGCCCACTCGGCAGCCGACGCCATGTTCACGCCGGCTATTCCGGTGGCCTGTCGACGAATCGCCTGCGTCTCCAGCTCTTGGTGGGCCTTGTCGATGGGAGCCCGTTGTGATGGACAGGCCGCCTGGCGTGAAGCGGCGCATCAAGTCCCTCGCGGTGTCCCCCTGGTGCAGGAGAGCTGAGGCCAGCCTCCGCCAAAGTCCTAGGAGGACACCGCAGTCCGGGAGCAGGTCTCCCCGCACCGTTTACAGTTCGGGGAGACAACTCCCCCGGAGACACGGTTCGTCCGCTGGTTGGAGTGAAAACCCCAATGCACCAGCATGATGACGTCCTGCTTCCACGAAAGGGGGAACACAGAAGTGTTCAAACAAGAGGAAGGGAGTTCTTCGGGGGGCACACTCAAAAGTTCGCTCCACCGGAGGAGTCCCTTCGCGATGTGGCGAGGCGTGGCGGCGTCTGCCAGCTCGCAAGTCCTCCAGCCGCCAATGTGTCCTGTTGTTCCTGCGAAGGTGCAGGCGACCTCCCATCTCGCCGGTAGGCAGCTGTCATCTCTTGTCCTGAGGGCTGACAGCGCGTCGGCGAGGGGCGTGACGGCCAGGCAAGTCCACTTCTCCTGGCTGTTCCAGACCTCATCCACCGTGCAGTACGGGGAGAGGTTGGCTCAACGGAATTCCAAGAGCGAAACATCCTGCTGCTTTGCCCAGGCATGCATGCGAAGAACAGCTGTGTAGGTATTAGGTTTGAAGTGCTCTGGGAGCACGGCTCAAGCACACGTCAGTTGCTTGATTTACCGGAATCACGCGTGGTCGTACTGCAGCGTTCTGGGACGTCAGTAGCAGCAGTCACGAACCGTAGACGAGACGGCGCTTTCGATATGTGCTCGTGTTGCTGTTGATGACAAAGAACTACCGGTTGTCTTTCAATAGGGATCGCATCCCAAGAACAGGTATTCCCTCTGGTATTGTTGCAAGTCAATAAAATACATGAAAGAAAAAAAAATGTGGTATGAGTGGAAACAAAAAAAATTTACCCTTTTTTTTTTAAAAAAAATATCAAATCGCTGCGATTTTCAGTTCTATCGCGTCCTTCACACCTCTGATGAATTCATCAAAAAGACTATTGTAAAAGTCTGGAGGATCAGTTTGAAATTGCCGCTATTAGGTGCAGTGCACCATTAAAGAGACACTGGTGATGGGAAAAAATGGATATCAGGTTTATAATAATATGTGGGTGATAAGAATTACAATAATAGTGAACTGAAGCTGCTCACCCTCGTAAATCTGTAAACGGACTTTATACCGATTCTTCAAACTCCATAACTTCATCGTGAACACTTCATTCTGAAAAGCAAAGGCACACGAAATCCCGAAGAGTTGATCAATGCTAGAGTTCCATCGTCACAAACCGATATTTCACAGATGCACCTAATTTTCCTTAAGGCTGGCCAGGAAGCTGTCGATATTTGGCTGGAGCTGATCGATGACATTCTCTCAGTATGTTACAAATCAAGGGAAACATTTTCAATTAACTCAGGAAGGGGGGGGGAGAAGAGAGATTATCTCTGGCAGTGACTGCGGTGTCCTATGCAATTTATTTTCCGAAATTTGAAGTTTTACTTGTGCCAGTTACCCTGACCCGAAAATACCACTAATACATTTTGTGGCATGCAACGACAGGAGTGGGAGAAACACCGTAGACGAGAGAGTAGTCTCCTGAGACGCAACATCAAACCCCATCCGGTACCTTTTATCTTGCTTGCCCTGTAGGTAAAAGCTTAGATTCAACATGTGCCTAGGAAAAAAGCTACAGCATCTATCAGGAAGTCCAGAAATTTCACTTCACCAAGTGGAGTATAAAAAAAAATTGTAGAAAAAACAAAAACGAAGTGTTTTGTTTCTGATTATGAACAATCCCAGTAGCTGCCTTTCACATATATTTTGTTTTCTTTTACTGGGAAGATTTTCCTTCTTGTTAATAACAAGATACATCCTGTTAATAATGCTGTAGATACATCAATATGAAGATCATAGTGCATGTTCCAAATGTGTTGAAATATAAAGACTCTCCCAAGACTTCGAATATACTGTACATCACAAAGAGTATTCAGAAAATATTACACACATGTATTTTTTGTACATAGCTTACAATCTTACAGGGTACTTGTAAGGAACAGCATGAGATGCTCGTATGTTTCGAAAATAAAAGCATACTCGTACACTTCATTTGCAATATACGTTGCAAACTTTTCAATTCTAAGCTGCTCATTGTGAAATGAATTAAATACCTAAGCTGCAGTGTGCACATTTGCATTTCGTACGTGAAAAATGGACTTGGCAACGAATTTGAAAATCCAAAATGACATCGTTTCGAAACCTTCATCTTATTCCGTTGGTAAGACCTTTTACAGGTGCAAATCTAATCCTTGCATGCAAATCATTCTTATTCTCGTTTCTTCCTTGGATGGTGCTCTTCTGGTGGGCACCAGTCCGAAACAAGTGCACGCTGCACTCTTCTTTCCCAGTCTTTTAGCTTTTGCCGAAAATCGTCAAAGTCTTTCCCCCATTAAGCCAATTTTGCAAACAAGCACACAAAACGAGGATTAGTGTGCTTTCTCCAACATGGCGAAGAGGAGTGAAAAGTACGTTTTTCAGCTGGGCACTCGTGTTTTGCGTCATTCCCAAGCTTCCAAAGATTTCCAAGGAACGGAGATTCAGGTTTTGTGTGTTACTGGGCTCACTGGGAACACAAGAAGTCATTTCAGGGGGGGGGGGGGGGGGATAAATGCAAATGGTTTAAGGCGCGTGGAAAAAAAATAAAAAATAATAATAATGCGAGAACCTTGACTATTATTAAGGAAATTCAAGAACGGAACTTGGATAAGCCATTAAACATGCGAGAGTCAGGATTGCCAAGCCTTTTTTCCTCCAGGAATTCTGAGCAACCGAGTACTGCAAGGAACAGGAAATTGGGTAGCAAACCAGACGAATGGTAGGTCACTTGGAGACAGTCTGAGCTTACCTTGTGTACTTGTTTAAAAAGCTGTAAATTACTAAACCTGATTGTCCGTAATACCATCATGACTCTCTACGGGGGTATAGTACTTTATTTAATGCATTCCTTTCGCAGGAATTTCACGGTTCCCGAGGATGGCAATAAATTCACACGGTCCTTCAGTGTTTTTCGGGTTATCATTTGAAGAAAGAAAGGCATCGTGTTCAGGAACGGAGAGGCTTCTGTCCCGAAACTCGAAACCCATACGGCTGTCCTGGAAAACTGCAGTCGGGATAAAGGGAGTCCCGGGGACCCGTGCTTCTTGCTGGTGTTTGCTGGCCGTGGAGGAGTCCAGGGATGCCTTTGTGGCTCCACGGAACTATCTCCAGGAACAGAATTTCGAAATCCCCGTAGGGGAGAGTCGCACACGAGTTTGGCCTACGCGGTGTTGCTGCTCGCGTCCGCGCTGCGGCCCACTGCAATTTCACGAAGTGAAGATGTCGAGTTTTTCGGCTGCTGCATCCCAGTTTGCCTTGAGGAAGACGTTGGAGGTGGCGTTAAGGAAACGGAAGAAATTTGGAACAGACCGCCAGGAACTCACCATGGAAACCCCACCACGCTTTACTCAAATGCACATCATGGACTTGTGAGGTTCCACAAAATGCGATTTGCATCCTGACTGGAAAGTGCCCCTTTTTTTCCTTCCAAATCCACGATTAATTTAAAGTAGACTATGAGTGATTCTCTTTCCTCCAGAACATTTGAAAGTAAAGTTGCACCGTTAAAATCTGGGCCATCTTATGAGAAAACGGTTGTCAGCTTTTATAATGCAACCCATAAACATGTTGATGTTCTCTGGATTGATTATAAGGGACAGCAAGTGAAGTACAAGGTACAGATGGAGCTGTAAAAGTCTATAAAATAGCTAGTAAATCAGAATTTAAAAATGCGAAATAAACAGTGAACACATTGCTAGTAAGAGGCACATAATAGTTGGTTCACCATAGAGTTTTTGAAAAAATGTGGTTTTTTCAACAGTACAATACCTGTAATATGAAATGTAGTGATTTGTCGGTTTGGATGTAAATGCAGATGCTTGTTAACAAGTAAACTATCAATTAATGTGAATGAAAGCTTCAACTTTTGCTTCACCATAAAATTTCAGCTGAAATTTTCCAAGTTTCCTGATCATATCAACTCTGCAAGAAGACTTTTCCCCATTAATTGTGACAATCCCTTGATTTCAGACAGTAGCACCTGAAAATTATGTTCATCTTAAAACGTATACTACACATCCTTGGGTGTTTAGAGATTCAAAAACCAGAGATAAGTTACTGGCAGACCTGGAGGAAGTCTTTTTTCCTCCTTCAATGAAGGTCATCATTATCCAGTGTTGATGAAGTTGTTATTGCTTTTAATAGGTTACTGACAAATTGTGGAACCCAGTGATAATCACCTCACCTGTGTACACCTTGAAAGAAAGATGTCTTCAGGTAATGAAGTATCAGAATGATTTTTCACTGTATGTTGTAAACTTAGGTGCTCAGATTGTGTTTGCATGATAAAAATGATAGTTACCAGCTGCAGCTTCCTTCGAATCTGATTCAAGAAATACTTGATGGACCATCTGTTTGATCCTGGAATGGATGGGTGGTTGGGACGGAACTGACAAAAATAAGCAATTGCTACATATAAATAAATTGATGATATTTTTCAGCTATGAAGATTGAAGAAGTAAAGAGCACTACAAAAGCTCAACGTATTTCTGCCCATAGTCATGTGAAGGGCTTAGGTCTTGATGAAAATGGAACAGCTCTATCGAGTGCAGCTGGTTTAGTTGGTCAGGAGGCATGTCGTGAAGCTGCTGGGCTGATAGTGGATCTCATCCAAATGAAGAAAATGGCTGGACGGGCTGTGCTGTTGGCAGGACCTCCAGGCACCGGCAAGACAGCTATTGCTCTTGCCATATCTCAGGAACTAGGATCAAAGGTCCATTGGGAGGGAAGGAAAAGCAATGAAAGTTGTGTGGCAGGTGCCTTTCTGCCCAATGGTGGGCTCTGAGGTGTTTAGTTCAGAAATAAAAAAGACGGAAGTACTAATGGAAAACTTCCGGCGTGCTATTGGTCTTCGTATTAGAGAAAACAAAGAAGTGTATGAGGGTGAGGTCACGGAATTAACTCCTGTGGAGAGTGAGAACCCAATGGGTGGATATGGAAAGACCATCAGTCATGTGAAAATTGGACTGCGTACAGCCAAGGGCACTAAACAACTTAAACTTGATCCTTCCATCTATGAGTCTTTGCAAAAGGAAAGGGTAGAAATTGGTGATGTCATTTATATTGAAGCTAACAGTGGTGCTGTGAAACGTCAAGGGCGTAGTGATGCATATGCTACAGAGTTTGATTTGGAGGTGAGTGCTTGCACCTTGAGGTATACTGAGTTGTTGGCCATAACTCCTCTTAGGCAGAAGAGTATGTCCCACTCCCCAAAGGAGATGTGCACAAAAGCAAGGAGATAATTCAAGATGTAACATTGCATGACTTGGATGTAGCCAATGCTAAACCACAAGGTGGCCAGGATATTCTCAGCATGCTCGGTCAATTAATGAAACCCAAGAAAACTGAGATCACTGGTAGGAAACTTTGTATATGCTTGGTTTCATTATTTGAAATACAGATAAGTTGCGCAAGGAAATCAACAAGGTTGTCAACAAATACATTGACCAAGGAATAGCTGAGCTTGTTCCTGGAGTGTTGTTTGTGGATGAGGTGCATATGCTGGATATAGAATGCTTCACTTATCTCCACCGAGCTCTGGAAAGTACCATTGCGCCTATTGTTATCTTGGCAACCAATCGTGGGCGGTGTGCTGTGCGGGGAGCAGAAGATGTAGTGGCACCTCATGGCATTCCCTTGGATCTACTGGATCGACTGCTCATTGTGCGCACCCTGCCTTATTCCAAAATTGAGATGGCACAGATCATACGCATTCGTGCAAAGACAGAGAGCATTCAGGTAGATGAAGAGGCATTGCAGTTGCTAGCAGACATTGGGGCTCGAGCTACGCTGAGGTGAGGGATAGTGGTGATCATACAGGGATTACAATCCGGTGCACACTAGGTATGCAGTGCAGCTCTTGACTCCTGCTAGTGTATCTGCCAGAATCAACAGCCACCAAGTGATTATGCCAGAGGACATCAGCGAAGTGAATTCCCTATTCTATGATGCTAAGACATCAGCAAAGATTTTGGCGCGAGAAGATGAAAAGTACATGCATTAAAGTACTTTCCCAACATTCTTCTGTTTTCACTGAGCACAAGCTGATGAAGATTTCGAGTCTCGCTTGCCCCCAAATGTAAATACTTATTGCTTTCAGCCAGAATCCATGTTGACTAAGAACCTCCCATTGATAAGTGCCTGTTCCCGAACCGAGATTTTTCTCACATTCTGCAGCACACTAACCTCACTTGCCGTAAGCCGAAAAAGTGGGAAAGAAAAAACGCAAATGCGGAAGCACAGTTTTCAAATATCTCCTGAAAACAAACATGATTTGGGGGAAACAGCATTTATAGTTTAAGCGCCCCTATGAATTTTTAGTGTTTTGCTAAGCATCATTACGACGTCTGCCAGCTTTCATTTTGCCGCAGGGATGGAGCGATTTGGATGTTAATTAAAGAACACAAATGCCATATTTCATGTGAAATGAGTTTTGGCATGCTCTCTCATAAATTTCCACTTGGCTATTGTAAGATGCATCAAGTTTCAAGAAAAAGTAATAACTGAAGGATGTAAAGCATTACTTCTAAACTAAAGCTAACCAGCAACTCCCGGGAGCGCCAATCAGGCCGCCCAGCGGACGCATGATCTCCATCAACGGGTGCTCAGAATAAAAATTGAGCTGAATCACAGGTTGCACCATCGTGCACGCAGGAAGTGCCCGAACTTTTGTAAAGTTTTCTTCTCTCAGTATAATTTATTTCGTCGTATCAGTTTCTAAGCCATAATATGCTCACGAGAGAAGTATCGCCAAGTAAGCAAGAAAGAAAAAAGAAGAAAGAAAAAGAAAGAGAGCAGGAGGAACGTAGCAGGGTGGACTTGGCATTTACAGAATGGGTTCGATTTTCCTTCCACCGCTGAAGAGTTGCTCCGGTCGGATCAGTTGCATGCATGTGTACACAAGGTGTATTGTAGTAGTCTGAAGTTATTTAATCGCAGTATAATTCGATGCAAATGAGACTCAACCGTTTCAACTGCATCTCCATCATGAAACCAGCCTTAGTAGTCAGAAGCAAAAACATGAACCCTTTTACGTGACTTTGACGCTCATCTAATGTGGCAACCCTGTTTCAAATTGGAATCCCTACTCACAGGTTGACCGACACGACGACCCTAGGAAGGAAGCATCCCTAATGGAATAGGAAACATCTCTAGAAGCAGCTCAAGAGGGTGAAGTATGGGAGGCACATTCCAAACCTGAGCTCTCCTCATACGATACTCTGGACGCTTGCAAGCGGATTGCAAGTGCCCCTGTCGGCAGAAGACCTTAGTCGGTAGTCTGCAGAGTTGATGATACTCAGCAGCGCTTATTCTTAAGTTTCTTAAGTGCTTCACATCTTTCAGTCCCGCACAAGGGAAAATTCCGACCATGCGCCGATCGTTTGCCGCGCATGCGCGCTTCAAACTTCTATGATGAAGTGCTTTCCTGTTCCATCTCCAACTGACAGATAAAATCAAGTGCTTTCTCTCCTTACATGATCTTTAAAATGTACAACTTGGGGATTTGGAGACTATATGTATATACTGCGTGCGTGCATGCGTGTAGATATTCCATACACACACAGGCTTGCACGCACGCAGAGTTACTCCTATCAAAGATGTTTTTTGGATGTGTTGAACAGCGAATTTACGCTGTAACTTGTTTTGTGTTTTCTGAATTCAGTTATAGACCATACGGTTGCGAGATTTTTTTTTTTTTTTTTCATTCTGCGGGGAAGAAAAGCAAGAAGATGAAGATAAACGTCGGATGCTGGAGGAAAAAAAAAAAAAAAAAGCGGAATTTTCGAGCTTACCACTAGTAGATAACTTGTTCGAATGACCTGGAACTCAGGTGGACAACCAATAATCTCGGGACTCGAGTGTTAAAAGTCCTCAGGACTCCAGTCCTCTGAAGACACAGTCTGCCTGTAGAGAAAGGAACACTAGCGGATTGCAGATTGCTGTTTTTTTTAACACTCTCCAGTTGAAAGTGAGGGGGAGAAGCGAAAACGCAGAAGACATCATCAAAGGAATAAACTCGGGAAGCACCTCGTTTTTTGTTTTTGTTTTTTGCATTGCTTTTGTTTTTGTTTTTTTCCTCCCTCAGCATTTTCTGAATACTTGAGCTCGAGAAAAAAGCTCGGGGAAAGCGCAAAGTGGAACTTCTGGTGTGGAAACTTTGCGTGTCAACTATTACTAAGCAGAGAATGAATTCACTTTTGATTTTAGCGTTGCTTTCCTATACTGAAAGCAAAAAAAAAATCACATAATTAGGCGCCTCCCCATCCATAATCATTTCCCTCCTGATCCGATCTGTTGGTCAGCTCGGGAAGCGGAAACCATGGAGTGTAGCGCATACTCTGGAAATTCGTGTTTTATGTGACGCCACTGCGAAACACGCGAAAGTTACCTTTCCCATGTGGCAGACGCGTTCCTCAATCAGGTAAGCCAGCTAATCTGGTGCGACAGCTGCCTGTATAATAAAGAGCATAAAAAACTGGAGGATTCCTTCAAAACTGTGCGTGTACAGCCTCTCCTCTTCCCAAGGAATGCGAGCAGCGGAGCAAAGGAAAAGCAACGGGTGGAAGAGACAAAGAGGACTACACAATCCTCGGTGAGGAAGACTGCGGTTTGACTTCATCCCATTTCTGCTCTTGTTGCTGTTCCACCCTCTGAGTCCTCCTCGAACCCTGAGAGATGCAGAGACCCGGCTTGTTGTCAACTCTCGTTTGCTGTCAACCGAAAGGAACACCGGTGAGAACAGCTCTGGGAAACTCCTCCCCGAATCCCTCGATCTCGGCCAGGAAGTCTAAGCCTCAGGAATACGAAGGAAAGAAAACCATCCGAATTGAGAACGCAGATCCGAAGGTTATGAGAACCATGCGCTAAAGCCGAGCCACTGGGCTACTTGATGCTTTCGATCGTCCGCGTGGTCGGCAAGGAAAAGAAGGCGGAAGAGCGTCTCCACGCCCATCTCCCTTCCATGTGTCTCGGTCTCCCGAATGATCGCGGAGGAAGACACGACCTCACCTTCTGAAGGAGGCAGGCGGATACCAAACTGCGGGAGCGGACTCCGCGTTGTTGCCTAGGTAACAGCCTCCGCACCGACGCGCGGCGCTATGCGGGCTGCCTTATTCCTTCACCTACGAAAATTACGTATGGGGGTGAGATAAGAGCCCGCTCTGAAAGAGTGGAGCAAACTTTCAAGCCTCGAGGGGGCGGGGATACAGGGGAAGGATAGTGGTGCCTTTCGAATGATGATCAGGACTGTACGGGGTCCGTGAAGAGCGAGAAGCGGTCCAGAAAGGGGAACTGAGAAGGGAGAAGGATTCTGAAAGACTCGGACAGCTGAAAATTCTCCGGGAAGGGCGGGAGATGAGAGGGAAAGGAACGGCACCGGGGTCGCCTGACGAAGCGAAAGCTGGGAACGTAATCGGGGACGGAATGTTGGCTCTCGACGGCCCGACCCGAGCTCATAGACTCTTCGCTCCAGCCTCCACCACTCCGTGCTCTGCACGATCGAAACATCCGTTCTCGGAGGGGTGTCCTTGCCGCGCGCGTGCTCGGTCTGTTCGCTGCCCCCCTCGAGGAATCCGCTTGCTACCGCGCAAGGGGATCGCTTGCCATCCAATGTCCCCCGGGTTAGCTCCGGGCACTCGTTCCTCTTGTCCTCTTGCTTTCACCTAGGGAGTTTCCTCTTTGGAGAAATAGGTGGTTAGAAAGAAAAAAAAAAATGTTGCAGATCGGATGTTTCCTTTTTTTTTTTTTGGCTCCCCGACACACCCATTTGCATACAAGCATCGCCTTCAAAATCCTGCTGGATCGATGCTCCCTAGGTTTCAGGTAGTCTAGGCAATAATTTTTTTTTTTTTTTCCGAATGGACCGCAAGGAAAGTCTTCCGGTTTATGTCCTCCACTTATAGCTCCTCTTTTCAAACGGTCCTTAGCTACTGCCCAATTTACAGCCCACACAATGACCCGCCTCTGGCGATCGAAACTTTCTTCGACGGTTTATGGATCCACTTTCTTCCTTATAGAATCGCGTGCTGAAGAGCCCGTTAGTCTACAAGCAAAGGAACACAGCCACCGCTGGACTTGCCAATACGTCGATGCTGTTCTGAACCACAAACCTCACTCACTTACCACCCCGAGTGGACGCGCGCACACACCATCCACCGCGCCGGAGAATTCTGCGGTCATCCACTGTAGTTCGGCAGGGAGGCGGCGTGGCCACGTTCACGTGGTGGCGCCGCTGGGGGTGACGCAGTCAACACCTTTTAGCGAATCCATTGCGCCACCCGAGGTCACGTGACCCGTCCGCGCGGGAGGGACGCTCCTGCATTTCGGAAGAGGGCTGTGCGTTGGGGCGCAGTCCCCACGTGGATACATGGAGGGCGTGAGGTAGGGTGGTGGGGCGGCTCCTTCTCGTGCCCGTTGCGGAAAGTGCGGTTGCCCCCCGACGCTGAGCAGCCGCTGTTCTCCATGAAGAAGCCTCGGAATCCACCACACGCGTGCGCCTTATCGGCTGGGCAAACCTTTTGGATACGTCTGTCGTCGCGTGTTGACGGTCCTGCGACTTGTTCCGGGCGGGAAGGGGACAGCCCTCCCCTTCAGACTGGACAGTCCGTTTCCTGGCGGTAGCTGCTTCCTCCCCTCCGGCAGAGCGAAGGCCGGTCGGGGCGGGAATAGTGGGCGGACAGAAACCGCGCGCGCGCTCGCCTCCAACCCTTTCTTCATATAGGTCATATCCTCTGTGGCCTGAGCAGCCTCGTCTTCCGCCCCCGCGGGATGCTCTAGTAGTAGAAGGCGTGGATCTATATCAGGGATGGATCCAATCCGCCGGGCCAAGAAAGCAGAACAGTAGACCTTTCTTGCGATGTCTTGGGGGTGGAAAGCGTGACCTCGCGCCGCGGAAGAAAGGTGCAGGGGCGGGTGGGTCCCTGGACGCGTTACACGGATACGTGCGAAGGCAAGGGTGAGGAATCCTCATTTTCCCCATCACCACTCCCTTGCGGCGAGTGAAAGGTAGGTTGGTTTCAACATCTTCGTTACATTCGTGAAACCTTGCTCTGGGGATCCGGGAGTCCTGTGTGTGTGTGTGTTCTTTTCTCTTCCCCCCTCCCTTCCCCTCTCTCCCTCCTTTTCTTGCTAGCATGCCGGTGCCGGTCCGTGACGCATCATCATCAAGAAATGCGGAGATCGCTTTCGTTGCCCCCTCCCCCTCCCCCGTCGCTACGCAAGAGATCGCGCCCTCTCTCGCAGTCGAGAAAGCGTCGCCGCAGAGCCGGCGAACGATTAGGTTTTGCCTTCGCCAAAGCCGATGGCGCCGCTCTGCGCTCGGCCTGGCCACTGTCGGCGTTCCACCCACCCGAGTTCGTTCTCCTCCTCCTCCCTTTCCGAGGACAAAAGTGAAAATAATAATAATAATAATAATAATAATAATAAAAAATAAAGTTCGCCCATCCACGCAACATGACGACTGCCTCATCCCTCTTGATCACATCGATAAATAAGAAGAGAAATCCGGGATGGCAAGATGATTGCGAGGGCTGCTTCGCTGCACTCGGCGGAAAATTTACGAGCGTCGTGCGCAGCGTTTGCCCGATGAGTGATGTCACTGCTCGAAATCGACTCGGTTTCGCATCGCTGAGCGTCGCCTCACTTTCCCCGCGGCCCGCAGGAAGCCCCCTCCTCCACCCACCCCCCACCATTCTCCCGGTTAACAAGCGCAGCAAGAGCGGAGCACCGCAAAAGTAAATAAATGAAATAAGCAAAAGCAGACCGTTCCCCGCCCCACCTCTCTCCCGCGCGCTGAAGGGCTGTGGCGGAAGAAAAGTTCGGGAGGTCGTGAGTCGAGGGCGAAAGAGGCGCCCTGCGAACGTGGATCGAGAGCCGCTCGTCCGGCGGTGCTCGACCGCGTAGTGGACAGCACTCCCCTCCCGGCAAGCAGTTGAATCGGGTCCGGGAAACCAGGGAGGAAGTCTCTGCTAGTCGTTCGCGGCGTTTGACGGGCGCGCCTCGCCTCCTTCAGGTCAGGCGCGGCAGATACAGCGGACGCTGCGACCCCGAGTGTCCCCCCGCCAAAAGGACTTTTACGCAGGGGAGAGCTTCTCGCAGTACCTCTTCCTCCGGAGATGCCACCCGGGTACTCCGGGACGTTTATTAAAAACCCTTCATCGGTCAGTACAGAACGTGGTACCAGGCCCCACTAACGGCCACGCAATACCGGACCTGCCGGGACGCCGGGACGCAGCCCGGTGTGACTCTCGTCGGCAGTGGAAGGGGATGGGGGAGAAAACAAAAATAAAATAAAATTGAGAAAAAACGAAAACAAAAAGAGTTTGGAGGGCCGGGAAGGGATCACATTCCACTACGGGGAGGGCCCATCCTTTGCAGGATGCCCTCGAGGTCCTTCTTCATTCTACCCAGCTGGGGCCATCCGGGAGCTCTCTGCAGGAAGCGAGCAGCATACGGGATGACGTCCGTCACGTTGCAATCTTCATCTTCGGCATCACTCCAGGCCGCCACAATACCACGGATGCAGCAAAGTGCTGCGAGGGCTGCGGCTGGACTGAGGGCGTCCCGCACGAAGAGAAGACTGTGAACGTCTCTGGGGTTGCCACCGACCGGTATCCCGAGGGCCGTTCCAAGACGATCCCAAAGAATCCGGAGGGCAGGGCAGTCAACTAGGAGGTGGGGGAGGGACTCCCGTTCCCCACACCTGGCACACGCAGGATTTACTCTTCCCCGTGTCCAGTGGAAGCGGCGCGCGTTGCAGGGTAGACCCCAATGCAGCCACAGAAGCGCCGACTCTTGCCACTTCAGGGGAAGAATCCTGGATCCAATTAGAACCGGGGGCCACTTCAGGTCATCCGACCGGATGCCGAGCAGCTCGCCTCCTCCTCCTCCTCTGGAGGAGGAGGTGAAGTGGCCCACAGCATGTTGGAACAGAACATCCTCCCGATGAAGTGGCAGGAGGTGTCGTTGCTAACGTTGCATTGGGGAATCCCATGCAGAGCACGACTCTCTTACTGGACACCTGGTAGTGCAGATGCCCTCTGCGAAAGATGCGGGGAGAAAGATACTTTGCCGCACCCTCTGTTGGACTGCACCGCCCTCCGACCCCTTTGGGATCGTGTATCGACAATCCTGAATATTCACGGAGGCGGCGCCAGGGGCGTTTTTAGGCGCTTCTTCACGCGTGCCGCTCTGCCCCGGTCTCAGCCATAACAGTACTTTGCTGCATTCGCGGAATCGTGGTGGCATGGAACGCATCCAGAAGAGGCCAGAATGGCAGGATCTTTTTAGAGGCCGCGTCTAGATGGGGTCCCTTTGGGCAGTGAAAGGACGCATCTTGTTGGTACCCTAAACAGGATCTAGAGGACGTATCCGGGCGAACAGTGATCCCTTCCCCACTCTCCCCAGCCCAAGAACAGTTCCCTCTTTCTTGGTTCCACTTTTGGTTTCTTTTTCCCTTCCCTTTCTCCGCGGGGCGGACCTCGCCGATCTTTGGACTGGTGACCGACGAGTTGCTGTGACGTGGCGAACCGGAAGAAAAAATGTAATATACTTTTTTTATTCTTCGGAATAAATGCCCCGGCAAATGCGGGTAAGAAGCCTCCTTCAGATCAGGATGGCACAGCAAACTGTTACCGCTCTCGGACGGGGTGCCTTGCGTTGTCCATCCACGCTTTCACATACCATGAAGTTCTTTTTATTGCAGCCGCGGAACACAGGGACGTCGACCGATGTTTCCGAACGGGATATGACCGCCGTCGCTCGTACTGTCCACCGGTTGGTCTTTCACGATTCGGTGTGAAACGAGCTTGAGGTTTCCTTGTTTCTCGTGGTAGGCTGTCAAGCGAACATCTCGGGAAAACGCAGAGCTTCTCGCGGGAAAGCGTTGTGGTGCCAGATAGATGACGCCACAACTTCGCAACACGCGATGGTCGCAACTTGACGGGTCACTTCTTGAGGTAGAAGAAGACACGCGCCTTTTGCAGTGACGTTCAGAAGCGTCACAGGAAGGCAAAGTCGACGGACTGTCTCCTCTGCCTCTTGGTCGAGGGTTGATGATGGCGCATGCGTCAACTGCTTTTCAGGACAGCTCTTAACGATTTGCAGCGACCGGAAATCTCACCTCCTGGCGATGGCGTTGCTGAGGACTCGACGACCTCACTATTGCCTGCAGAAGCTCCCTTAAAGAGAGGATCGTCGCCCACTCATCTTACGAATACCCCGCGTCGTCAGCCCGCTTTTTGGGAACCAGAAGACGCGAGGTGCGTAGAAGAGCTGCTTCCACCCTTCAACAGGACGCAGCACCTTTCTCGTCGATGACCTTTTTCTTTCGGGGTTTCACTTTTGCACATTCGTGTCTTTCTGCTTTTGTCAGCTCAGAATGACCCTGACTAGAGTTTTTTCTTTTGATTTTTTCCAGTCAGCTTCTACTCCGTTCCTAAAGACATCCAGTGAACGCGCTGAACTCCTTGGCAAAGAGCAGCATCAAGTTTTCAACAGGTCGAAAATGTCTCGCTTTTTTTTTGCTCCCTCTCCTTTCCCTTCTTCTTCCATCCTGGGAGAATTCCCTTTCGGAACCACGATGCCCGGATTGATCGACTGGAACGCCGAGTTCACTTGGCAGGACAACGTGTGCAGCTTTTTGTGGGACATGTGTCTTATCAATCATCCCAGAACTCTTGCTGTGCATGGAGTGTGCTATCCAGACTTTTCGTGAGATTACCCTCAGTGATCACTGTTGTTTCGGACTTTTTTCTTTTTTTTTTTTTTTTGCAACATCCACTTATCGGGGAAGCTTCGTCTGTTTTCCTTCCGTGGGGAAAACCCCGTTCCGTATCTGTGCTACTGAGGCCTAACTCTGCGAAGAGAAGGAAACCGTCTGGAACTTCTAGACGTGCATCATAGGCAGCTAACGGAAAGGACAACCACAGGTCATCGAAGCGATATGTCCCCCAAGTTGGTGCCAGTATGGATGTCTTCGGTGATTAGACTTCTGAAGGGAAATCGCAATTACAGGCACTTCGATTTGCCGGATTTTAAGCTCCCTTCATTAATTCTGGAGGATTGAAGAAGAAATTAAAGGAGGAGTAATCGTTGAATGGGCGAGGAGGAAGGCTGCCAACTGCTCGCGTTTTCGGATTCCCGGGCAGCTAGAGGAATCAGACGGAACCTTTATGTATCTGGGATCGACTCATCATGCAAGAGGGGAAAAAAAAAGAAAAAACTGCGGAAAGCTTTTTCTTGGGAGTGCACGGATGCGGATTGCTCCAGCATAAGAAGGAAAATGTCTCGTGGAAGACCTGGAATGCTTTTCCAGAATATCGCTTTAATTAAATTCATCCAGAAGTGGGAACGAATGCTTAAATTAACATTCTTAGGCACCGCCTACAGGTACTGCACGGACGAGGAATCATTTCATAACCGAAGAAAGCTTTATTGCAACGGAAATTCCGAGATAGGACGGGGGGAGGGGAGGGGGGGGGGGAGGAATGCGCGTGCATTCAGCGAGAACACGACTGTGTCGAAAAAAAGGCCAGAAATACATATCGGGCATCATCGCTGCAAATGACATTCGTCTGCCCCTGAACAGATAAACACCACGGGTGAAGTCCCCGGAAAAATGGGAAAAGAGTTCTCCACGCAAATACGGTCGCACCCCTTCGGTGACTCACTTTCCTCCTACGTCATTGGATCCCCATCTCTTCCTTCTCACGTTGGAGGGAAGAGTAAACATCCGCAGCCACCGAACGCGCACACCACGCGCACATCCCTTCCGGGACACCCATCTTCTCCGGGCTGCGTTCCACGTTTGTTGCGGTGCGGGTCGTTTCCCGCCGGTTCGTGTCCGTGTTTGGTGTACCGGGAGGTGTGCTTTGGGTTCCCGCTCCGTCGCGGATATCCACCTGCGCGCATTCGATTTCGCAAAAAAAAAAAAAAGGGGGGGGGAGGGGGAAAATCCCCCCCGTTGCCTTAGCCAGAATGGGGAGCGATTTGCTAGGTGGTTCCACCGTGAACGGAAAGGAAATGTTTCATGCGGACGTCGCAGGCGGAACTTTGCAGGAAATTTCCCAGGGATCGGGAACGAGGCCGCGAGGCTAAAAATACTCGGGAGGGGGGAGGGGGGGGGGAGGACAACAACAATGAGCGAATCTATCGATCCAACAAGTGGTGGCTCGCGGTCGCGCGGGCTGAAAGCGGCGCGCGTCCCCGCTGCACGGTTCCCGCGTGCGTCCCTGCAGCATCTGCGTGCGTTCCGGGGGGGGGGGGGAGGTCAGCTTCTGCGGCAGGGTGCGGATCAAAAAGGCCGAACGTTTATCCCTACAAGCAATCCGTGATTTTTGTGTATTTCCTTTCGACGCGCTGGAAACGGGGAAACCCTGAAGATTCGCGCGCGCGTTTGCGATGGGAAATATGCGGCCGCGAAAGAGACGGATCGAATTTCGCAGAAGGCAGCCGTCGCGGTGCCACCGGCGCGCAGGCCGGAGCCCGGAGGCTCCCCGGACCTGAAAATGATCTTGGGAGGTGCGCCCGCGAACGAAAGCGATGCAGTCGGGGGGCTCGACGCAGCCGAAGCTCCGGAGACAAAGAAAGACACGCACACGTGACCCGGACGTGCTACCAGCGTTGCGCCGATTTTCTGTTTCGTTTGCGTGAATTTTTCATCCTTTGTTTTCCCGTTCTTCAACGGTGGGTTTCACGAGAAGAGAGCTCGGCAGGACCTCACGCGCAGCGTGAAGGGAACGCTCGCTTCCCACGTGGCAGCCAGACAAGCCCCCAAAAAAATCGGCTTCCCGGAGTTTCGCTACGGCGAGGCTCGCTGTGATCGTCTGGTGCCCGCACTCCGTGAACTGTGGCCTGTGGGGATGCGTTTTCGTTCGGTCCACACGGCCGCAGTGCGGGAGGAGAGGGAGTGAAAAATTCCCGGAGCGAACAAGTCGAAGGATCCGAAGTGGACGCGGTCGCTCGGGATCGGTGTGTCCGATGATGGCTTCGCCGGGTGCGGAAGTCGAGCAGTGTACGGGTGCCTGATGGCGCGCAAGCGCTCCCGGTCGGCACTCGGGCAACGGTACTCTTGATTGTGAACCGCCTTCGGGCCGCTCGCACTCCCATCGGATAGGGGGATAGATAAGAAAGGGGTGGGGAAGTTTCGTGCGGCTTGCTGCTTCTCCGGCTGGCGATCTGCAGGTCTTGGGAGACGGTCTTGAGCGGGTCCCAAGACCGTTGATCGGGGAGGGGCACCCCTTTCTTCTCTTATGACCCGTTTCGAGGGAGGGGCACTCTCATTCCTTGCTCCCCTCTGCTCCAGCTCGACTCGGATACGGTACGCTTGCGGGTTGGAACGTCGAAAGCCGACGTCAGTTTCCTTTCTGCGACCCGCCCTGCCGCCGTAGTTCCGTGACTTTCCGGTATCCCGTCCACCGAGTGGCTGCCATGCCGAGGACTGGCCTCCTTTGTTTTCCCTTCATCGCAAGCCGGGAAAGTTCTTTCCCTTCCCTTCGCTTCCGCTTGCTCCTCTTCCTCCTCCTCTTCTTCTTCGTCTCTTCAGTCATCGCCCTGGTCACGTTTTCTCGCATCTGCGAGTGTTGACAGCGAGCTCAAGTACGCCGCAGCGTCTTCGTCGTTGTCATGGTTCCGATGCGTCAGCAACGACAGTTAACCTGGCCGCTGGCAAACGCAGGAACCGCTCTTCCCGTGCTCGCGCGTTGGCACCTCTCCGAGGTGGTGGGCGCACTTATGCGCCCTCCCCCGCGAGCCGGCGTGCTTGCCGTGCAGGGGAAGAAGGGACTCGTTCCGGCGGGACCTGCACCCTTGGAAGATCTCCAAGGGAGAGAGAAACATCCGTCTTCCCCAGTCTGCCTTTGGGCCGCAGGTGCGCGGGCCCCGCACCACCGCGTGGCGGGATTGCGGCGCCTCGCGTCTCTGGAGCGGGACCTGGTCGCTGCGCTGTTTGCCGAGCGGACTGCAGGCAGACACGAGGAAGGGCCGATGCAAAGTCACTTCGGAGGTTGCTGCCACCTCTGCGTGCGAGAGGATGCGTAAAGATAGGAGGGGGCTGCTTTCTGTGTGTGTGTGTGTGTGCGCGCGCGCGCGCTCATGAGTCAGCTCGCAGGTCGGGGAAGTTGGGGCGAGGCGTCAGCATCGCGCACACGAGGGGGAGGCGGAGGGGTCTCTCTCTCTCTCTCTTTCTCTCCGTTTCCGTCTCTCTGGGGGAGTCGGGAGCGGAGGACGGGCCACCTCGTGCTTCCACTCTGTAGTGGGGGTAGCCTTGTCTGCGCAGAGGTGCCCAGGTCAGAGTCGCCTCGCGCTGGCGTCTGGCACAAGGGTTGTCCCAACGGTGCCCGCTCCAAGGGTTGGACAGGAACCGGGCAGCGTGGGCACCCGTTGAGAATGCGGCGGAAAGACCCAAGACCTCTCCTCCTGCCCGGGGCGCCGACTCTCTCAACAGTCAGGGAGAGGCGTCATCTGCGATCCCTCTCCTGGCGGGCTGGCCGCTTCGTCCCCTCCGGGTATCCTCCTGCCAGTCGGGATGCCGGAGCACTGTGCCCGTCGTCAAGGGAGATGGAAGGGAAGGGAGAGAGGGGGACGGCAGGGAATCCGCCGCTTCAAGCACTGGCCTTTTCCTTCTCGAAAAAAAGAAATCCTTTTGGGTTCTTTTCTGTCTTCGCTGTTTTTTCCCTTCCAGCATTTTTTTCCAGGTTTTTCAGGTTTTATTTTTTTTTTGGTTCACTAAGTACCTCAGGAGCCAGTCGCGTGCCTCGCGGCGCACGTGGCTCTTTAAACAACACTGTTTAGTTTCCACGCCACTCCATCTGTAGCAGCCCGCAGGGGGGGATGTAAATTGTTCAGTGTAATTCTTCAGGATAGGGGACACCTTGGGAAGGGGGTTCTCCCTATGAATCCAGGAAGGGCTCGGAGTCCGTTCCTCCCACCCTGGTTGTCTCCGAAGGGGAACCCCGAAGGGGATCTCCTTCCTCATTCTCTCCGAGGGACACCCACCTAATAGGGAGGGTGGTCCTCTCCATTTCATCTTCTCCGAAGGGAACCCGGGAAGGATCCGCTAGTAGGAATTTCTTCTCCGGAGGGAACCCGCAAGGGAATTGCTCCTGTTCACTCCTCTAAAGATAACTCCGAAGGGACGCTTCCGAAATTCAGAAGGGGCGCTGCAGCTTTCCGCAGGGGGAAAGGTTGAACAACTGGAGAGGTGCCTGTGAAGGTTCCTGCTCCATCTTGAAACCGGAGGGGTCCACCCGGTGTGGGGGTTCCGCTCTCCGTTGCACGACCGGAGGATGAACTCCCCACTCCTTGATTTCTGGAAGGTCCCGAAGGTCGACTCCCATTGTTCGGGCCTTCATCGGGGGTCTCCAGCTTAAACCACCACCTGTGCGACGCCTTTCACTTCCCCCTCCTCGATCCTTCCTCTCCGACGGCCGCAGAACCTTTCCTGATCGGTTTCCCGGAAACGAGCGGGTTGTCTTCTCGCGGGAATTTGATCCGCCAGCTCTATCCCCGTCTCCCGCGGCAGAGGATCCACGATGGAGGTTGCTCTTCCGTCCTGGAGCTTCTTCCCGTAGTCGGGGATACCTGAAGCTCGGGGCAGACCTTTTCTTCCCTTCGAGCGATCCCGCACCCTCGCGGTTTCCCCTATTCCCCACCTGTTGCCATCCTCTAGTATCCATTCCTGGCAGCGAGGCGTGAGGCAACACGCCTCGCTGCCAGGAATGGACTTGCCTTCCCTCCTCCCTGTAGCCCCCTTGCCGGAAGCTCCGGGGAGCCGGTCGCGCTCCCTGGAGGCCGCTCTAGGCCGACGGGGAAGCGGACGGAGGTGCGTCCTCCCCCCAGATCGAGGGAGACTCCATCTCTTCCTCCGCTTCCGGGAGGAAGAAGTTGAAATGCGGCAGTCCATTCGTCCCTGCTCCATGGCCCCGACGCACCTTCATCCCATCCCGCAGCCGCCTCCGCCCCTGCTTTGCCGGGATGGCGGCAGCGCTTCTCGTGGGCATCCGCCGCATTCCGGGGTCGACCAGCCAGGCTGGGGTGGGATGGTGTGTCAGCATTTCCCTGTCCTTGCGCGCAGAGTTGGACTAGCCTGTCTCGTTCCCTCCGCGCTCCCGATCCCTTGGGAAGCACCTTACGATGCGGGTCCCCAGACCCCCGGGCTGGCAATCAATCCACCCGTTACATTTCTCTCCTTGCGGGTGCGTCGGACTCTTGGGAAGTTCCAGTTGGCACTCGGAGGTCGCGGACGAAGGGAGAGCCCTTTTTCTCTCCCCTAATGTGGCCTCCAGGTTCCTTTCTGACGGCGGGCTGGTAGTCGATGCGCACTGCTTCTGGCTCTTCCTGCTCCCCTCCCTCTTACCCAGTGCTGGAGGGAGGTCACACGAACTCGCAGAGCCAAGCGGGATGCAGTGCATGAAGGGGGAGGCGAGGGGACTGCCCTGGAGCTCGCTATCGTGACTTCAAGGGACTCATGCTGTGGAAAGAGCCGGATGACTCTGACCTTCGACCCAGAGCCATTCGGTCTCCAACGGTCAACATCGCAGCCTCTCCATGCTCTCGCGGAGGCGTCCTTGCCCAGCCTCGGCGCTTCCCCGCATCGCGACTCTCGAGGGAAGCTCACCCGTCGCCTTCCCCACCGCTGACACAGAAGAGTCGCCGTAACGGAGAGTTGCTTCAGCCCGGGGCTGCATCCAAGGCGAAGCCCAACTTTGCCTGACTCTCGCCGCCTACCGACTTCCACCAAGAAGGCACCTTTTGTCATTCCTCTGCAGCCTTTCCTCCCCCCCTCCCTTGCCGAGTAGACTCAGCTCCATCCCTGACTCCGCGTCTTCCTTCCCAGCTCGCCAGTTCTCTGCCCCAGGCACGGGATGCCACTATTCTGGACCGCACGAAACATGCATGCGAGGGCGCTTCTTGACCGCCCTCGCATGAGCCTGGCCCTCTTCCTTGGCGATGCTCCCCGTCCGAGGTGCGTCTGTCGAACCCCTACCCTCTCCAAGGCACAAGCTTTCCCCAAACTGGACCGTTTGGAGAAGAAGCAAGAGACGAGTGGATGGGGTGGGGGAGTGGGATATATGCATGTGAATGAGTTTGTGTGTGCATGTGTGTGTGGTGGTGGGGAGGAAGAGGGAGGCAGAGATGTCCCGCGGGGATGCTGACCCTAAGTGAAGGTCCCCTCGTGGGCGGTTGTTGCAGTGCTCCAGCTCTTTCTATTGCAGCCGAGCTGATGGGTCTCCGGAGTGCCTTTTCTAGGGAAAGGCTGCCGCTCTAGGAGACGGCGGTGACAATACGCCGAGAACTGCGCGCTCCTTCCTCTCGGGGCTCTCAAGGAGAAAACTCCTTCGACCCTCCGCTGCTCCTGCTTTGATGGTCTGCTGGGCAGCGAGTGGCTACGCAAAGTAACAGGAAGGCTACTCTAGAAGACCGCTGCCCTCTGAGCCGCCCTTCCTGCTCCCGAAGCGTCCCATGGGTGCCATCTCGCTCCGGCAGCGGGCGGAAGGAGGAAAGGAGAAAAGAAAGGGATGCGAGCTTTTTGTTCCTCCAGTGCCAGCGGAGGGGAGGATTCCGGGCTCGTGGACTTGTGGGCCGGAAGCCTCTTCGTGGGAGGAAGGAATCGCCATGCAGAGGGGAACAGGTCTCAGGTTTTCCACTTCCTCGCAAGAGGGGGAAGACGAAAAGGGTGCATCCCGGGAGCGGGCGAATGAGAACGTTGGTGATTAAGATGGGCAGGGCATCGCTCGTCGCTCGGAACGGTGTTCACAGGAAGGAGGTTGGAACTCAGGGCTTCGAGCGTGCACATTCCAAACGTCGCCCGTCTTCACTTTCCCCAGTGTCTGTATTTCATAGAAGTATGCGGTTTCATTTATATGTCCTTACTTATTATGAATTATTATTAGTCTAAACATTTAGGGCATTATATCATTCAAAACGTATTCTTCTAAAACTGTCTTGCGCACGGGCAGTATCATAGGCGAGGAAGGCGACTGAGCCATGATTATTGCTAGTTGAAAACTTCTAAAACTGTCAAGATATTGTTATAAGTATTACATCAAATATCAAGTATCGGATAAAACGTTGTATGAATCAGTAATTATCAAATAAAGATCCACATAACAAAACAAAATCTGATAACTATTTTATGCGGAGTTAAAATGCGTTTTTCATAAATAAAAATGTCTAAAATATGAAATACTGCAAAGCCTTCTCAAACCGACGCTGATCCCATACCTCGGAGATTCCGACTTGCACACTCGGCCATCACCCCCTCTGCCTCTCTCTCTGCAGCCTCCTCGTGCCAGGGCCGTCGGTGAGCGCCCCCCCCCCCCCCTCCTCTGTCGCGACGAGAAACCGCCTAGGCCCGCCGGAGGGTGGGGCGAGCGGAGCCACCCCTCGGTGGGGTGGCCGTCCGCGGGGGGCTCGAAGGCTCGTCGCCGATACGCGCGCGCGGGCGGATTCGCCTTCGCCCCGGCCCTCGCGGGCTGATCCTCGTGAGGAGATGTGACGGCACCGTCCTTCGCTTCCCGGATCGCGTCCGGTCTCGCAGGGTCGATCGCTCAGAGCAGAGAGCTCCGAACGAATCTCCCCAATCCGTCCGGATGCATGTAATTTCGCGACAGCCGCCTCCCGGCTCCAAGGTGACACGGGTTCTCCCTCTCTCTTTTGCCCGCGCCCTGGACACGCGGCGAGAAGCGAAACTCGCAAGCAACCAACGAACGGGGGGAGGAGGGGAGGGGTGGAGGAGATCCGATGGGAGTGGGGGAAAGGGAGCTTTGATAGTGGCGCGCGCGCGGCGTGATGCGTGAGACCGGGCAGGAAGTTTTCTGAATCTTCCGACTGGGAAGAAACCTGCAATCAGGGAAGCCGAGGGGATGCAAGCCGAAAGGGAATGGCGTCACAGCGCAGCGCCGGGAGAGGGCCGCGACGCCGCTCTCGAACATGCAGGTGCTGATCGCGGCCCTAAAAAAACACGCTGCGCAAGCCGCTTGAAGGAGAAAGTGAGGGGAATACCGAGTACAAGAGGCTCCAGGACGTTCCGTTTCGGAAAGAGCCAGCAGCACCTGCTCTCGCTCGAGTGGGGAGCAAAAAACGCAAACAGGTTTTCGAGATGCCTTGGCAGAAGGAGCTGCACGATCTCAGGCATCCTTTGCGGCTCGCAGAGGACTGGCATGACCGTAGTAGCCTAAGGGGGCTTTCCACTTTTTCGGGGTGATTCCTGCGCGAAGGAAGGTTTTTTTTTTTTTTTCTTTCTTCTACACACGACCGATGCCTCATGCTTTTCTTTTTCTGCCGAAGCGTGCCTTTAGCAAGCTAATAGCTGCAGCATTCACGGGACGAAATTGCCCAGAACTGCAATTTTGCAGAGCGATTGCGACCGAGGCCGCGAGGCTAAAAATATTCGGGGGGGGGAGGAGGGGGGGGGAGGGAGGACAACAACAATGAGCGAATCTATCGATCCAACAAGTGGTGGCTCGCGGTCGCGCGGGCTGAAAGCGGCGCGTCCCCGCTGCACGGTTCCCGCGTGCGTCCCTGCAGCATCTGCGTGCGTTCCGGGGGGGGAGGAGGTCAGCTTCGCTGATTCTGCGGCAGGGTTCCAATTAAAAAACAAAAAAGGGAAATCGACAGATCGCTTTCCAGCACTCCTGTGAACGCATGTCTACACGAGAACGGGAAGGTGGAGACCAAAGCAGTGCATCCTCGTGTCCGAAAAACACCGCGCCAGCAGGATCGAGCAACACGTCGCAAATTCCCAAACGGACAGACGCTGTGTGTCGCCGCCTTGCTTTCGGCGCTCGGTTCCCGGAAGGCCGCAGCTTTCATGTATCCTGAGGAAGCACCTCTGCTCGGCAGACGGAATCTTCCACGTTGACGCGACTCGGGAGACGGCACGCATGCAGATGAGATCTTGCTTTCACGCTGGAGCCCCGGTCCGATTTGCTGATGCGTTCCGGATCACTGTTCCACGACATCATTTCCCATTACGAGTTGGTTCAAGAGAGATACATGGCAATCGCTCCAGATCGCTCTTTGAGAAGCCTCGGCTAATTTCTTCAACACCGAAAAGCAGTCACGAGGTGGATCCATGGCCCTCTGGATTGCATCACGAGTGAATCCCCTTCCCCCCTTCTGCCCACCTTCCTCGCCTCTCGGAGGAGCGGCATGCTTGTGCCTGTTGCACAGCACCACTCAGAGGTTTCCCTGCTCCACTTGCAGTGCTCCTTTCGCGGAGGCGACTCAAGACGCCTGTGAACCTCTTCCCTACCCTCGCTGTCTCGAGATGGAGGTGCTGCCACCATACATTCACACGGACAGAGGCACTTTGATCTTAGCCAAAAGGCCGAGAAGCGAAGGCACGGGCTCGCCTTATGCTGCTCTTGAGAAAGTTGCTGCACACATGCAGGCAGAGCGCGCTATTAGTCCAGCAAGTGACTCCGGGAAAGGGCGGCGGTCTGCCACGAACTGGCGAGCTGCAGACCGAGAGGAGGAGGAGGAGGAGGAGGAGAATAAGGAATGGTGATGAGGACGAAGGTGGGGAGAAAGAGGAAGGCCACGCTCACGCAAGAAAGGACTTCGACTGGCGTCGGAGTTCGCAAGGAGCTGCGCCCCTTCCGGGCGGAGAGACGAGAGGATCAAATCAGGAAGGGGTGGATGCCATTGCTGAAGCAGGGGATCTGCTCCTGACTGGAGCTCCTTCTGTACCTCACCCTGCTGCTGCTCAAACATCCTGCCTGTCCTTCTGCTCGGGAAGCTACTGGAAGCAGTCGGGAGCTTCTTGTGGCGCAAACTCAGCCGCGATCCAGGACCCTTCGCTTGGGGAAGATGCGGACTGAAAGGAATCGACTCGAGACCGTCGCGCAGGAGGTAATCTGGTGGGCGGATCACGGGAGCACGAGGGACGCCTTCGGCCGGGATGGCCACGCCTCCTCGGAAGCTCATCCTCGAGAGGTCGTTGTCCCGCAACGCTTGCAACTGCAGCTTCATTTCTCAGGATGGTGCTTTCTCGAAGCGATGTGGATGGGAAGAAGGGAGGAAGGGGGAGGGGGGAACAAGGCGAGTGAGAAGAGACACACTGAGCCCCCGACGGCCCTATATGTCAGGGTAGACTTCACTCATGCCCCCAAGTCCACCCTTGTCGTCCCATTCTGGAGCTGGTGCCCAGCCACCGCCAACATGGACTGCGAGAAGGGAATACCTGATGCCGCAATACCACCTTTTCGTCCGGGAATCGCCCGGGAGCGGAGGGGAGGACGATGTGAGGACAAGCTGCGTTGTACCGCGCTCACTCTCTGCATCCAGGCCGGTTCTGCGTCTCCCCAGATGTGTCTATAAATAGGCGCGTCCGCGTCCGCGCTAAAAATACAGAAAAAGGCGAAGGCGGGGAGGAAGCGGAGGGGGGGAGGGTAAGACGCTGCTCGTGGAAGCAACGGAAACAGCCAGCGTAACATTCCCCCCCCCCTCCCCCCTCCCAGAGGAAGGGGAAAACTCGCACAGGGTTCTCTTTTTCCTCGGGAGGAAGGGAGGTCATCTGCGCGTGTTTGAGTGGTATCGCCCACCTCACGATCTCTGCTCCGCCTCGCGCACAGGTCACTCCCAACGGCCGCCGTGCGGCTCCAGCTGCTGAGCAATGGCGAAGGACAGCCTTTCCGTGGAGGTCTTCACCCTTTTGAAGGTCCACGACGACGACCCGACGGTGGCACCGCTTTCGAGACGAGGGTGGCACCTCTGCCGTGAGGCGGCAGCCACCGACGAGACGACGCGCCTCCGCGGGAGGCGGGAAGGGGCGTGAGCAACCCTGACCCGACGTGGTGTATCTCCCGGCGCGATCGCGGAGGGAGATGGGGAGGAGGAGGAGGATCTCTTCCTCGCAGCATCCGTGAAGCCGGTGCCTGCCTGTCGCCCGTTCAAGCTCGCTGGACCAGAGAGCCACAGGTCCGCAGCCAGCGCGCGCGCGGCGGTTTCCATGGAAACAGCTCCGAGCCTCCGGGAACTCTTCTCCGCTTCCTGGGGGGTCGCGACAGGGAGCGACCTCTGCTCGCTCTTGGCGGTTCGCCGCCGCTTCCTAGCTGACAGGGCGGGAAGGGACGTGGAGGCGAAGAGGACAGGAAGGAGGGGTAACCTCAGGGACGCGGCGAGATCGGAGGGGCTTCCTTGCGCTCCAGGAAGTTTCCCGCCAGTTTTCCTTCTCTCGTTTTCCCGTGGGCAGTCCTCCGCACAGAGAGATGCACCACGGAGAGCAGAGGTCGGGGCGGGTGGGTGAGCGGGTGGCCGCGGAGCCCCCCGGCGGCATGCAGCACCGTGGGAACACGAACGCGGGGGGAGAGAAAAACAGTCGGCACGGCGACCCAGAGCGCACCGTCCCGCGTGCTCCTTCGGATGCTGCCGGCTTCGGGGTCTGAAGTCAACCCGGCGGGATGGGGAAGGGAGCAGCATGGCCTCCTCGAGCTCGGGATGCAGCTGCTGCCTTGCCTCGGCGAGCTCGCCTTGTTTTCTTTTTTTCTTTCTGAGGGTGGGGGCTGGAGACATCCCCTCGCACTGGGCGAACCTTCCCTCCGGGTCAGCGCCCTCACATCATCATGGCGTGAGGGAGGCAACGTTCTCCAAATGGCTCGCTGCTTCGGCGGGTGTTCTTCTCCTGTGCGGGAAATTTAAGGAGGCATCCGAATGCACGCACCTTCTCACTCGGTACCACGTCCACACCGTCACGAGCGGGCGTGACGTCACCACAATAAAAAGCTGTTCCATGCGTAGTAGCATGCGTGCTAACCATCCCTTTCGCAAGTAGCCGAGCAGTCTTGGTGCCTGGACATCCCGCTTCTTCCCATTGTTTTCCCCTTTGTCTTGGTCCAGGTCCAGAAGGTTCCTGATGCCATCGGAAATGGGAGGCTTCGTGATTCGAAACAAAGCCGCTCGCATCGCCGCGTTCTCTTCGTGAGTGCGCCATTTTGAAGCCGGCGGGTTAGCGTAGCGTGGAAACCAGAAGGGGGCGAAAGGGAGGGGAGAGAAGGGGGGGGGGGGGAACTCAGAAGAAAGCAAGGATTTTGTTCAAGAAAATTGACCAGAATCGGCTGCTAATGTTGCGGCATTTCAAGCAAAACCAATCGTAATCGGGTGAAACTGCTTCAAGTTTTGCGGATTATTCAATATAACCTTCGGAGCATGAAGATTCGTAAGCCATTATTTTAATAGTTTCATTACCCAGGGACCTAACGACACCAAATTTGTCACTGTGTGCGGCCGTATCGAAAACTCGGGGAGCTTTCGTTCTTTCCGGAAACGGTTAATAGATATTTATATACACTCGAATCTTATCGGCTGGGGGTGAGGGGGGGGGGCTGGAATAACCCAAGGTTTTGCTTTGTTTTGCCTTTTTACGAAAAAGAAGGAAGAACGCTTTTGCCGCATTCTTGGTACGTACGGTACGTTTCTGCAGCGAGCGCTTCGTCGGCAGCGACGGTGATGCCCGCATTTTTGCATGCGCCGTCTTTCTGCAGCTCGTCTTATCCACACGTCGAGCATCATGGTCGAAGACCTCGTGGACGGGAAAGTGGAACGTCACTGGTCCTGGTCTCCCGCGTGCCACGCACGCTCATGTGGCGGCACTTCCTCCGTTAAGGGGAAAAATTGCGAGCGGCAACGGCAGTGACGGTAACGATGACGACGGCGGCGTTTGATGAATGCACTGCGTCCCCATAATGGATCGATTTCCACCCGCGAACTTTCACCGAAGAGATTCCAAGAGCAGATCGGGGTACCCGAGCCGCTGCTGCTGCCCTGCTGCTGCTGCATCTTGAAATTCTCAACCGTCCCCGACTCCTCCGCCGTCTCTGCGCCCCGACCCTCCGCTCCTGGGACCGCAGGTTCCAGGCCAGCGTCCCGTGCGAGCGCGCCGGCGGCTGGGAGAGAGGGCCGGGCTGACGCGCCCGCCCGCCCCGGACGGGAGCTGAGACTGGGGAGCTCGGGGCTGACACCTCGCGGCGACCTTCTCCAGTGGGAGGCTGCTCCGCGCCGCACTCTCAGCTGCCTCCTCTTTGACGTTTCCGGAAAAAGGGGAAGCGGAACGGGATGGCACCCATTTCCCTCTCCCTTTTTTCTTTTTTGTTCTCCGTAGTTCACGTCAAGTTCTCTTTGACGGGAGGAGGGCAGCCGGAAGAATGGGGAGCGCGTGCAGGGAGCCCGTCGGAGCTCAGGGACCCCCCGGTCCACCGTTTCGAGAGGAAACGATGCCGTCCCCTGCTCTCTCGAAACCGAGCTGGAGCCGTCGGTGGAACAGGAAGGGGTCGGGGAGGGGATTTCTTTTTTGATATCGAAGGCCTTGCTGTCACCCCGGAGTCCCCCACGGCCCTGACGAGTTCGCTTCTGGGTCGCGATGACGCGCACCCATCCCTGCCCACCACCACCGCGACGGGAGGCGGCCGAAACCCTTGAGGGCGCAAATGGAAAGGGAACCGCAAACCGGGGTTCCCTGCTTTTCTTTTTCCTGCTGCGTGCTCTTCCGGACGGTGCTGCCCTCAGGGTGCGGCCCGGAGAGACCCTCCTCGGGAACGGAGGATCTCGAGCGACCCTCGGGGAGCGGAGAATTGATCGCCGAGGCCCTAAGCAGCGGGAGGGGGGGGGCGCCACCACCATCCCTTCCTCCTCGGAGTGTCTCTGCCCGGACGCTTCGGGTCGGATGAATGTGCACCACCACCCTCATCGGAGGGGACCGCGGGTCGGCGCCTCGACCTCATGATGGATCCCTTGAGCAGCCCAAGGGTAATGCCTGCCGTGCAGGCTGTGGCGGCGGAGCCTGCTGGGATCGAAACGAGGGGAGGGTCCGTCGTCTCCTCCTCCTCCTCTCCCTCTCTCCGGGCTTCCGCCCGCCGTCACGGAGGGCGGGAAGGGAAGACTCCGGGAGGGCTCCCTCCTCGGGGTGTGCGTCGGGGGAGAGCGCCAGCAGCAGCGAGCCGGAGGCGACGGTGAAGAGGCGCCAGCGGGCGTCCTCCGTCGCCCGGGTCAGGCTGCACGTGTGGCGCGAGCGCCGAGGGAGCGGAGCGTCCATCGAGGGAGAACCCCCGACCTAGCAGGGGAGCGATCCTGACACCTCCTCCCCTACTCCTTGGGGGAGAGCGCGTGCTCGTCGCTTCTCGCTCGAGCCTCGTCCAAGAGCCCGAAGGCCGCCTCCAGAGGAGGAAAAAAGAAGCGGCGACCCCCGCGGTCCATTTCGGCGGGAGTTCGCGGCTGTCCCCCGGGGGGTATCGTCATGGGGGCCGGGAAGCGTGGATCAGCTCTCCTGTCGGGGGGCCTCGCCCGCTCACATGTGCGTTTTCGCGCCTCTCGGACGCTGCGTCCGACAGCGGTTACCGCGAAAAGCGCTGACCACTACAGCGCGTCTCCGCGGTACCGCCCCCGAAAAGTAGGCGCGAGCAGGAAATCCCCCTTTTCCTCAGGAGCACTGGCCTTCCGGATCCGCACTTTCTCGTCTGCCCTCCGTCGTCCTGGAAACGTCCGAGAAACGTCATCCTCTTCGTCCGCTCGCTTCACGGACAGACCTCCTCTTAGGCTGCCCAGGAGGGAAGAATATTCAGCGGACGCCCTCCTCACGGGGTGGATGAAGGGTCTCTCTTTTGATTACCCCCAGCACCCGGCTCCACTGTGAGCTCTCGGCCCCTTTCCAGGGAGGAGGAACCGCAACGAGAGGTGGAGCCCTCGGGATGTTCTCTCTGCTGCCACCGCTGCTGGAGATGGAGCACCAAGTGGTCTCTGCCGGAGCCCTCGCGTTTCGCTTCGAGGTCGGTTGGTGTCCTCCCCTGCAGGATCCAGGAAGAAGGGAGCCGGGAAAAAGGTTAGCGCTCCGCCACGTCTTCACTGCGATCCAGTGGGGAGGCGCGCTGCTCCGAGTGTAGGAAGAGGGAGCGGTGACAGTGGAGTGGAGACCTCCAATGGGGGTTTCAGCAATGGGGCAGGGTGTGTGCGCGTCCTCGATACGGGAGTGTAGGTGTAGGGGAGGGCTGCTTGTGGATGTGGCGCTATCGTCGGTCGCTGAAGTCAGTCAGGTGCAAGAAGCAAGAGCAAGGCGTGGCGCCCCTCCTCTGGGCAAATCAACAGGGCGCGGGCGTTTCGCGCGCGCCCAGAAGTCACTCTGGAGCGGGCAGGTTGCGGATAGCCTAAGAGCACTTCCAGAAGTCCTTTCCATTCCGGCCCAAAAACAGCAGTCTCCGTCCTTCCGGCAGCCGGCATTCCAGCCGGCTCTGGAATGCCGGCGATCTTCCTCAGGCTTTTCTCCCCGCGGCGCTGCTTCCAGTGAGCGGAGACCCTCCTCCAAACGGGTCAAAGAAAGAGGCAGAATCGGAACGTGTCTGCAGCTTCCACGAAAGGCGGCGGTCGCTCTGAGCGCTGCGGCGGAGACCTTATCGCTGTAGGCCGCCGACTCTCGACCGTCAGGCGGCGTTGGGAACTATCCCTGCGGCTACAGCCCTCTGTTCCCATCGAAACCCCTCGGCGGTGGTCCAAAGGAAACAAGCTCAAATGACTGTGCGGCTTCCCTCCTGGGAGCCGACTTACCGAGCTTGTGCAGGACACCAGTTACTTGGGAAACGCGGCTTCCGGGTGGAGGATCACTTAACCAACGTTGTAGGGAGGTCACGGCGTCATGCGAGGGCAGATGGTTCCAACTTGGACCACTCATTACCCCTTTTTCGTTCCCTATCCCATCAGAGGGCCTGTCTGAGAAATGTAGGGCCCTACAGAGGGCATTCCGCCTGCCTCCTTCGCTGCCGAGCATAGTTGCTGTTTCATAGGGCTGTCGCGGGCCTACGAGATTGCGTAGGGAGTAACTCTCCTGCCTCCTACAACGGGGTCTTCCTGGCTGCTGGCTGCGCTTCTGAGGTGGGAACAAGCCCTCCCGGCGGCGGTGACCAGATCCTGATGAAGACTGATTCCTTAAAACCAGCCGTAGGGCCACTTGCGCCTATCTGTCCGTGTAGCGAGAGTCAGGGAGCAACTTCCCTAAATATCTCAGAGGTACAAATCAGGAGGGCAGACCTCATTGGGATAAGGGAAGGACCGACGGGATCCTCGAGCTCTGCTGCTGAATAAGTGAGATGCACTCTCGGACCTGAGAGTGGGAGCGAGGTACCTCCGGCTTTACCTTTCTGCAAAAAGTGCCAGAATCTGCGTTGGAGGTCCACCGTGACAAGGAAGCAGCCTTACTGCTAAAAAGGTGAGTGAAAGATGAGGAAGAGCACCTCGTTCAGTCGAAAAAGCAAGGGATAAATATGGCAAGAGGATGAGATGGAAGGCCACTCGGTGCCGTCGGGAACGACTTGGGTCGGTTGCAAAGGTAGGAGCGACCCTGGAACGTCGTCCGTTGCAGCAAGCCCCGCGTCTTCCGATAAGAGAGAGAGATGCCTCCAGCTTTTGCTAGGGGCAAGAATTGGTTCCGATGCGTCCGCAACATGGAAGTGCTGGTGCTGACGCCACAGAGTGCCTCCCTCCGCATGAGGACCCACGCGCAGACGTGCGCAGGAGTCAGCGAGCGCCTGCAAGGCGGGAGCTGTTCTTGATCCTTCTCCATAGCAACTCCTGCATTTATTTTCAGGCGGCTTCTCTCCCTCCCCTTCCTCCATGCTCGTCCCGCCACGTCCCAATTCGTCCCGCTAACCCTCCAGGGTCCAAAAGAGGGAAGCACTAGAGGGTGGTTTGCTCGTTCGCCGACGGGAGACCCGCCATTGCAAGGTGTCTGACGCAGCTTCGGGGGAGGAAGAAAAGGGGGGCGGGGTAGCACAGGGCACTGCTATCGATCAGTGAGATACGCCGTCCTTCGTGCTAACCACCTCTTGCTTTCTCCCCTTCCCTCTGCTTCTCAAAGGCACTCCCCAGGAGGCGGCTAGCTCCGATGTCCTGTTGGATCCTTCCTCTCTGATTTCGAGCGCACCCGAACGAAAGGGTAGGGTCTTTTTCTTCCTTCTTCTGGATGCTTCCGGCGGTGGGAGAAGGTGGTCTGGACCTGATGGGGTCCCTAGTTGTCCTCCAGGGAGCAGGTGCACAGAGGGATCACGTGACCAGGCGAACGGATCCCCAGCGGGGAGGTGTTCACGCGACGGGATGCAGAGGTGGCGCGCCTTCGATCGCCGCTGCCGTACTCTCCGCGGGGGCCTGTCGTGGCCACTTCCGAGCCGCGGAGCGCACCCGGGAATCGGCCCAAAGGCAGTGTACTGAGGGGGTCTCCGGACCCTACTGCCGGAAGGGGCCGCGCCGCGACCTGCAGCGAGATGAGAAACTCGTCCCAGTCCCCGGGCTTCTGGAGCCTCCCTCCTTTCTCATCCTCATCCTCCTTCTCGGAAGGCAGGAGCCCGCGGTCCGGGAGGCTCCCGTCGGTGCGGGAGTTTCCAGAAAGGCTCGACCCGCGGCAACAGCAGTACGGGAACCGGCAAGGGGGCAGGGTGTGGTCTGGAGCCGGGACGGAGACAAGGCGTTGCTGCCGACATCGACAGCAGCAGGAGTCCGTGGCATCCTCAACTGCCGATGCCCGGTGGTGCCGCACCGGCGGCGGCATGCACTGCAGCTGCTGCCGCTGCCGCCGTCGTCCCCATCCGGCGGTAAGTGGAACGTCGCCGTTCTGGTAGGTACCGCTGCCTTTGCTTTCCAGTGATATGCGCTCGGGGGAAATGGTGGCGCTGCCGTCCATTTTGACGAGGTTCCCGCTACGGACCGGCGGGTCCTCCCACTTACTGCCGGGAGAGGGTCCGCGCCTCCCTTTGAACGGGTCGTGGTTCTCGCACGGGCAGAAGCTCCCGACGGAGAGCAGCGTGCGGACCTCTCTCTCGGCTCCGCAGAATGTCTTCAGAGACTGCTTCTCAAAGACCTCGTCATCGAACCAGCGGCTGTCCAGGGACGCGACCGACACCATCAGGAAGGAGATGACGATCTCAAGGAGCCTCAGGGAGAAATGGTAGCTCCACCAGGACCAGGGATCGAGGGGACCTGGGAAGCGTCCCAGATCGTACAGCCCAAATATCCCGAAGCAGTACACGGAGAGGAACACAAAGGACAGCAGGGAGGAAACGAAGGTCATGTTCGCGGCACACCGGAGGGCGGGACGGGACACACACGAGAACGCCTTCCGCGCCTTTTCCTGCCTCGACGTCGTTGATCCCTCGGCAGAGAAGAACACTCGGGAGGAGGAGGAGGAGGAGGAGGACGCAACCTGGATCCTCTGGAAGCAGAAGCAGTAGCAAAGGCACAGGGCGAAGAACCAGATGACAAAGAGCAGCTGGCTGATGAAGCAGAAGAGGGAGGCGTTGGGGATGCTGCCAGCGATGACATCGCTGCCGACAATGAACGAGAAGTACAGCACAATGCCGAGCAGCAAGGAAACGGAGTCGGCGCCCAGCAGACGCAGCCTGGTGGTGACGAGGATGACGTAGAACAGCACGGAGAAAGTGGACAGCAGGCAGGGGAGGCCCATATCGATGAGGACCAGGCTGAGGACGGGGGGATACGTGCCCCGCAGGTTGTACGCATCCATAAAGAAGAACGTCGTCCTGCTGAGGCCGAACAGGGAGAAGAGTACGTTCACAAACAGGAAGAATCCGCGGGTGATCATCCTGGTAGAGGACAGGAGCAGGCGGAGGTTGGAGACCGCATAGAGAGTGAGCAGCAGGAATAGGGCAGCCAGGATATACACATGGGCGTACCACGCTCTCCCGAGCTGGTTCAGGGCGTCCTCAAATTCCGGAACGGGGTAAAAGTAGACCGCCGGCTGGTGAATCCTTTCGACCACAGTCGCGGTCGTGGTCAACGGCTGCTCCTTCTTGCGGAAGAGTGGTGTTCGGGAGATGCTGTGCTCCTCCTCCTGACCGTGCAGAGTCGGCGACTTGGTGGCGGCAGAAGAGGTTCCTGCAGTGATGTTAGGGAGGCTGGTGCCTTTGCTGACACTCTCGGGGAGCACTGCTCTGGAAGACGGGGAGGAGTCAGGTCTTTCACTCTCAGGCTGGTTCCAGGGAACATTTGAAACTTTGGTATTCACTGACGACACATTTTCGTCCTCAAAGGGCTTCCAAGATTCTTCGTGCTGCACCGAAGGAGACGACGAATATTCAGCTAGCCATTGAAAAGGCGGGAAGAGTTCTTGAGAAGGAGTCGCCTTGGTTAAAACTCTGTTTCTGGTGATGCCTTGGATCAGTTTGGGGATGTTGACGAATACTTTATAAGTGGTACTTTGCGAGTGATGGGAGGAAGAAGGACCGGGATTCTTGTATTGAGGATTGAACCCACCGCTGTCAAAAGACACTTTATTGAACACTGCGGCGATTTCATCCTCGATGTGGCTGTAGTTCCGCGAGCGAAGAGATCTGGGAAACTTTCCGGGGTTGAATGAACGGCCGGCTTCTGAATACAGAAGGATAAAGTCGCCAAAGATGGAAATCAGGAAGACAACTGCTCTCTGCATGCACATGAAATTCATGAGAGTTACGTCGCAGGAAGTCCCCATATCCTAAAGACTGATGATGCTTTCGATTCAGGATAGGGAATAAGTCCATCACCGTAGGATACAATGCACATTCTTCGTTATAAAACATTTATACGTGGGCTTCTCAAAATGCAGCTCTGGAAAACATAAGAGAACCATCACTATCGGAGTGCCAGATTTTTCCTCTTGAGCACACTATTGCTAGCTTTCTGTGGTTTCGAATATCAGAACGCAGACAGAGGGTTTTAGTGCTTCAACACTTGAAAACAAGAAAAGCAAAAAAATCAACGTTTAAGCACACATTTCAAAGTCAAATGGCTGGGACAAGGGATCCACTTCTAGCATTTCTTCCCGAGCAATAACAACAACCGCGAGGAGTCTGAGATGTGCTGTTCCGTGATTCAGTAGAAGCAAAGGAGGCTGTTTACAGATCGGAAAGCAAACACTCAATATCGAGCACCGGCTAGGGTGTAAACTACTTGTCTAAACGTCAAAGAGGCGCAGTGGTTTCCTTGAGCCAACAGAAGCTCAAAGGAAAACAACACCGAGCCACCACCAAACGCGCCTGGATCCTGTTCAGCAGTGGCCACCCTCTCTTCGTTTGTGGCTCAGTGTGCAGGATGTGCCTCTCTGACCACTTTCCACGCCTGGCACGGACTCGGCTCCACGTCCACAGTGGTTTGCAGCCAGGTTTGCACAGTCAAGTTCCTGGAGGGGAGGCGCCGCTATTTTTCCGGAGGAAAAAAAAAAAAAGAAGAAAAAGTCGCAATCTTTACGGGACGCAACCCGTCGAATCGAGTACGTGTTTCTGCACAGCTTCTGAGGGGGACGGTTCATCTCCTGTAATCTTAAATAAATAGATGTGACGGCTGAAACGTTTTTTTTTTTTTTCTTGGATTCCTTCCTTTTGTCGGATGCAAAAACCCATTTCGTCCCAAGAATCCCGGTTCGACGGCCTTACCGGAAACAAGATTCAAGAAGGTAAACCATGCGCACCGTATTCATTTTTCAATTTGGTGTTGTGTTATGAGGAAAACGCGTTTCTGCAACAACGGCTAGGTAACTGGCGGGGAGCGGAGTGGGGTGGGCGGGGTGGGGGGGATGATTACTATATTCCTGCTTCCTCCACACCGCGAAGGAAATGCGTGTCATTATTCGCAAAGTCTCTATCCTGCTTTTCATTAAGGTAATGACAAAATTGATTAAAGCTGAGTAAAAGCGCGTTGGGTTCTCTCGGAAGGAGCTGCTTTTTGCGTGCAGCTCCACGATGCAGCTCGATTACGGATGACCCTCAGTTTCCCCCCTCTCTCCCCCTTTTTTTCTTTTTCATTTTGCATTTCTATTTGCCTTTTAAATGATGATGTTCGAAGGACTGAATCGGATCCCCACGACACGCGTGTGCACGTCAGGTTGGGGAGTGACCTGTATATCTTTCTCCCCCCCCCCGAATGTCCTGGCCTGCAAGCGACTCGCGAGAGAACGATCGAGGGTGCGTGCTTGACGTGGTGTTTCCTGTGGGAGACCCTGGATGCAATTACTTCGGTACGGCAGGCGCTTGAGAGCGTGAACACAAAGCCGAGTTTTCAAGAAACACGGAGGAGCTCCATTGCAGAAAACGCGGTCGATTACTTGCATCTAAAACAACCTTCGGCGTCAACACTTTATTAACTCGGCCAGGTTAACTTGGTGTAGACAGGCGGACGAGGAGAAATCGAACCGAGAAGAGACACGTAAAAAATATCACATCCCTCCCCCCCCCCCGCCCGCCGCTGCGGGCGTTCCTCTTTTAGCGCCGGGAAGGAAAGAGAGGGTGAACTTGCCGAGCCCCCTCGAGGAAGTCTGAGCTGAAATCATGGGGGTTTGGCGACAAATCGTCGCTGCAAATGAGAGCTCATGAGACCGCATTAGCGAGTTTGCGAAGCTGGTCAAGCAGGTCGGCAGAGTAAACAACCTCCGGGTTCGAGATTTGCCCATCGCTGTTGTGATGGATACTTCGACGTCGCTTGCGTAAATATTAATCCCGAGGGACTTGGGTTGAGTGCATTTGCTTACAGTAAAATTTTTATGGCAGAAAAGAGAGGAAACGACGACACAAGCAAATCCATAATGCAATTTCATCTGATCACAGGGTTCATGATCTGCAGATTAATCAACTGAACTGTACAAACGACGGTAACATGCGAAGTAATCAATTCAATCGGAAATTGTATAGCAGCAAACAAACTTGGGGGGAGCTTTTATTGGATTACTCTTTCGATTACTAAAAAACAACTGTGCGGAAAGAACGGGCTTTCCCTGCAGCACGGATTTACATTCGGACGTGATTTGGGACTTTTCTGCACTTCGTCATTATTTGCATTATCAGTCTTCCAGTCGCTGGAGCCTTTCACAACGGGCGGAAGTCACGGTCCGGACGCACGGATTGCATTATTTCAGGAGGCTGTCCGCATCCCGCTTTGGCGACGGTGAGTCCCCCGACCCCTCCCCCCCTCTCCTCCTCCTCCTCGGGATCGGTGGAGGAGGATGGCTTCCTCGTCGTCCGTCCTTTGCCAGTGCCCGCTTCACCCGGCCGCTCCATGATAAGCTTAATGAAATTTGCAGATTTCTTTCAGAGGCATGCAAGGCCGTGGTTTCCTTCCGATCCCTGCGTTCGCTGGGACCATGGTAACCTAATTTCTCAATTACGAAACGGCTACAAATCAGCAGTCCCATCCATCTTCGAAGTCCTCCGTTCACCACGCTTCCTCTGGTCGGAAATCGACCTCTTCCCCCGTTTTTCTTTTTTTCTTCAATGGGTATCGCATTCCTATTTCCTCGAGCTGGAAAGTGGTTAAAGATTCATCACTGTTATTAAATATTGCAGGCCCGTCGCTTTCATCCTTCTTCCCTTTAAAATTTTCATAACCACTTCTTTTTCTCGAAGGCAATCGTTTCGCTCTGCTCACGGTACGACTGTGATGCGACTTCGCTCCTTATCTCCTTCGCTGCTTCCTTGCTTCTTCAGGTGATGCCACTCCTAAAGGGAAGGTGCCTTACACTGCTTCTTGGACGTCTCGAACAACCAACGAGCAAGAATCAACTTGCAGTATTTAAAAGCAAATGCTCACTTGTTTACTAAATAGTCTGAAGCCAGCTTGTTTTCTCTCTTCCTAGACTAAACAGTTCCACTAGGGAAACGGCTTTTCGACATCTTCCTGATCTCCCCATTTGCACATTACATTACCCAACATGTGCAATTCGCTGTAACAAACAGCAATAAACTATGCTGCTATATATATATATATATGTATATATGAATTAAAAACTTCCAACTTCTATTAACTTTGGATTATTCTCGCGCAGCCCCTTGCGTTACCGTTTACCAAATCCTGACATAAATCATTTAACGTAATAAATCCATTTACATTTAGTATTCATAACTCCAAGCGCAGACTCCATGTTCCGTCCTTGATAAATGATGGCTGTCGCATGATTAAACACATATTAAATAATGGTTAGTTGTGATTCGTAACACAAAACGTTTATTACTGTGATATTATTATAATACCATTTAATGCAAAATGCATTAATTATAAATATGTTCACGTTGGACGATCCATGCTATCATCCATCTTTCACGAGATGGGATTTTTGTTGATGTTTCACACTAGGAAGAGGGAACATTGCATAACGCAGTGTCCATCGCCCACCCATCTCGCATGGAGCCATTTTTCAGTCATCATCCGAACCAACCCTCAATTCAATTTACCAAATGTGAGATCAGCTTTATAGAACCCCTTGATTTCCATCGTGATTTCTGTTGAACATATGCGAGGAGCTATTTTTGAAGCTGCAAGAGATGCTGAACTTGATAGCCAAAAGAACAAGAGAGAGAGAGAGAGAGAGAGAGGAACGCAAAAAAAAAAAAAAAGAAAAGAAAAAAAAAAAATGAAGAATGACGAACACCTGAGATCCAAATTGCTTATGTTCAAGAGTTCCCTTTTTTGTCTGTTCAACTTTACACATGATGGTCGAAAGAAACTTCAAAGAACATAATTCAGTCGAAATAAAGAGGAATCAGAAAAACCACCGAAACTTTTTTTTTCCCCCTTCCCCGCTTCAAACAGTCGTTCTCAGCATCCGAAAGGTTTTTTTTTTTTTTTTTTTTTTTTTTGTGGTCCAACTGAGAAATGCGGAAAAACCGGTATCCGAATTAACCAACCTGTCAGGTCTTGACCGCTCGGAGACTTTTCGCCTCCGCTAATAACACGGGATGCAACCGAGCATCCTCCTCCGGTGTCGCGTCGGTAATCAGAAATCGACAGATGCAGTCAGAAAAGAAAGAAAAAGAAAATCCTCGTCATGGGGAAACGGGAAATTAAAATATGCAAATTGCCTTGGCAATGCAGTCACTCGTCTCCACGTCAAGTCGACGGTGGCTCCCCCCCCGCCCTCGTGCAAACTTGACGCACGTTTCCCCTGTACAGGAGGACGTGGCTTTGGCGGCACCACGTGTGCGTGCCTGTACACACTGCACGCGACCTGTTTGAGATGCAGAACTTCACGTACGTGACAACGGAACGCAACGCCGAAATTTCGGAAAGTCGCCGATTCTGGAACGGGGGGCGCCAGCATCCGAGTCTTTTCGGATGCTGCCGATCCCAGGGCAGCGCGGGCATCGGCCGTCGGGACGGGTGCCGCAGCTTATCCGACCGTTTCCAAGCAACGTTCACGCAACCCCCCCCCCCCCCCCGCGTACACATCCGCACAACGTCGCCTGCCTTGCCAACAGAAAACTCGAGCGGATTAAACGCCGAGATCATTTCCGAATATGCCATGTAATTTGATTTCATACTTCTTATTCTCAGGCTGCTTTCCTTTGGGTCAGCTGATACTAAAAGATGATGAAAGAGACGTTGCTGGGCACGTGAGATCGATATGAAATGCATTCGAAAAGCAGCCGCCAAGTACCACGACGGAAATACCATTTATTCAATAAGCTTCATCAGAGCACACGGTCATAACGAAGTTGTATGGCCGGGAGCGAAGTAAGCTCTGAGAAATTTGTTGTCTGCCAGCGAAACGAAGTGAGGTTACACGGTGGAATGAATGCAGGACGACAGCTTCCTCGTCACACACTTTGAATCCAAAGTCCCCGTTCTCACAAGTCTGTCGTTTTCTTCTTCCGGGGATGCTCTACTTTCGCATCTCATCTCAGAATGCTGGGATTCCCAGCCGCTGACGTCTCGCAGCTGAGATTCTCGAGATCACCTACTCCTACAAACCAAATTTCGAAAACACACACACACACACACGCCTTACGCTGCTCGACAGGAGCGCTGTCTTTGCGTGTCAAGGAATCTCTGCCCAAACAGGATTAGGAAAGTCCATCTGCCTTTCCAGAACGGATCTGAGCGACAACAAAACGGCGCCAATGTACGAAACCATCCTTTTGGCGCTCTTCTCGCCTTCAGCGAGGTTCACCCCGGTGCTTTTGTTTTGACCACGAGACACAAAGGCTGCTGAAGTGAAAGCACAAAGAATAATTCCGATCGTGGTCCTTAAATCGCACCGTCGTCAGGACTGCGGCGGGCAGTTTCTGTGAGGTCACCGTGGTGATGGCACATTTTCTTCTTGCCGCAACTCTCTCCTTCGTGACACAATGAGAGTGCGCGGAGGAGGACGACCATAACTTAGCTTCCAAGATAAGGCCATGTAACCACCGCTGAGTAATGTAACATTCCTTGGTCTAAATAATATTGTTTGCACAATCTCGGTTTCGTTGCCTGACGCAAGAAGATAAAGTGAAACGAATGATTTCTCCGTTTTCGCAGCGGCTCGAACGCGGGAACAAATAACTGTCAGCAGGGATCCTCTGCATAGCGAAAAAGGATATCCTAAACTGACTGGCATCCGCTACCAATAAGTTTGCTTATTTGTCATTTATGCAGAGATAAACCAGAATGAATCCCCCTCCTCCCCCCCCCCAACGCAAGCTTAGCACATTAGGGACGCGGCTTACTTAAATCATAGGCGTTTTCATTCTTAATGCACAGCAAGTGCTTGCGCATGGTAATGTTTTTTGGAGAGGAACCGAGCAAAGTGTAGGCTCGGAGACACGGATGCAAATTGGACTTTGCTCTCCCAATTCAGCCCACGGATTGAAGCACTCTGCTTTCTCAAATCAGTCCATCGATCCCTTTGATGGAGCCCTTTCGAAACAGCACAACCACGCGAATTCTGCCGAAACCATTCTGGCTCGGACTCGGAATTCACGACGGTCATCTTCTTCCTGGTTCCCGAATCGACACACACAACGTACACGTATGCCACACTGCGAAAACACACGCTCTGAACGCTTGGCGGGTTGGTCCCCTTACGCTACACTTACGGTGAAATGCTGACCAGCAAGATTGCAATTCACAGCATGTGCAGTCAAGTGGTTTCCGGTTTCCAACGGATACTGCTGGCGCTTGGAACAGACAGCTATGAATTTCCAAGTAATGCTTCGGAGAGCAATTGCCTACGAAACATAGCTCTCTCCCCTTAAGAGTCTCCCGGTGTCCATGCCATCGTCGTCGTCTGTGTCCATAGTCTTCTTTAATGTACCGGGCAGGATCACTGTGGAACGCGCGGCCTGTGGCCTCGTGGACCGCAGCTGGCGCTCAAGAGTCGCATTCCACGATTCTTTTCCGGTTTTCCCACACGAAAGTGCACACGGAGAATTAATTTCTCAAGGGGCTTTCTCCGTCTCGCAGCCGTGCCGAGTCGATCGTCCTATGCGCGCGACTGCTACACCGACGGTGCTTCAGTGTATACACGACGCTCGCAGAATGTGTCACGGGAATGCTGAGTTTATCGTTAATGAGTGTGTGCACCTAAAGGAATGAAACCCGTCGCTGCAGGACGCATGGCCATGCTGACGATCACGGAGAAATTCGAGCTGCTACGTCCCCTTGATAGGTGCTGTGCCCCGAGGGAAGAACGGAAAGCAGGACACGGAGAGCGTTTCGCCACACGGCACAAAGTGGAAAAATTTCATTCAATACCTGATCAAAGCACGCCACAAGGAAGGGATCCTCGCGATCCTTTTGCGGTTCCTTGGTTTGCATTCGACGCAAATCCGGCCGTCGAGCATCATTCGGTGTGATCAAAAAACAGCGAAAAGAACTTTTTCCGCATCGGATCTTCATTTTCACCCTGTTGTGTAGGCCTCTGCACTGCGAGAGTGTATCGGGTTTCTGGCGAATGCCTACGAGGGCACATGACGATATCATCCGACTCAGAGCGCTCCCAAAACCTTCTGCCACCTTCTTTCTCTTTTTTAATCCACGAGCAAATTTAACGCATCGTCTGCCTGCGATGTCACTTCTGAAATTCGAACTCTGTTCACGTGCGAGACATCCGAAGACGTAACCTCCGAGCTGAAATTTCCGATGCATCTACGGAAATTGCGAGACCCCGTGCACAAAGGGAAATTTTAACATTTTAACAAGAAAAGGCCGTTTGAAAATAAAAGAAACAAGAACAGAACGCACGTGACTTTGATAGAGAACACGAGGATGGCATCTCATCGCAAATACTCCAGGAGCAAATAAATCATCTTACGCTGGTACGATCTTGCGCTTTCCGAAGGTGAGAGTTCCGAACCAATCTCCAGAACACTGCGTCACTGATAATTCTGCTTATTTCATATGAATTTGTCCGATTCGAAAAGCATGCATCGGAGAGCTTGTACAGAATCCGGTTCCGAGAGGAGCTTCGCGGACATGACGGATGAGCAGGGGCATCAGGGAGAAAGAGGAGGTTTTCGATGCTGCATCGCTCCGTCTGAAGCACTTGATAACATCCAGACGGAGCACGAAGCGGAGCGGAATTTTCAAACAAATAAATAAAAAAGAATTCGGGGTCTGAAGTTCAATTCGGTGTCAGGCAGCAACCCCTTGTGCGAGCGAGCGACGTACATCTGCGAGCATACATTTGTCCCCCCTGCTGAAACATGGTGGCTGTGGTATATATCGAAAGATAATATCTGCCTGCTGTTCCGGCACGTAGGGAGGAGGAGGCCTAGCTTTCCTCGTACGTATAAAATTAGACCACCCTGCCATTGTTGCCGAGTTTGCCCTGTGGTGGTTGCGTGGTTACCGAACTTTGTTGCCGCCGCCGCGAAATCGAAATCGCCATTGTTGCCGTGAAATGGATTCCGATTGTTGCTCCCAAACGGAACGGATCCGGCCCCAATTTTAGTACATGTACAGCCGGAGCGTGCATGTACAATTTCGCCCCACGAAAGCTGACAAGTGCATTCTGCTCGTAACCAGGCTGGTTTCGAGTCGTCATTCCTCGCTCGCAACGCACATGCTGGTTCGAGACCGAAGGGTGCTGCCAAAACATTTTGGGGGTGGTTTTTTATACTCTCGCTGCAGATGACGATACAATTTGTGTTCCTCGTCAAGGATCATCCGGAGAGGATCTCGGCATCGCAAATCCGGAAAGCAAGGAGATCACCGAGAATGGGGAAAGAAAGGGTTTCCGATTCGCGGGGCAGAATGCAATAAACACGCCAAAGTTGAATAGAGGACACCAAAGCATAGAATCCTGATCACTTTTTTGCCAGAGGCGGCACGGATGCTCGAGACTTGAGCGATGATCTTAAAGCAGCAAGCTCTCATAGAGGTGTTCACCATGCGTTGCTTCACAGCAGCTAGCACAAGGGGATACCACTGCTCTGTCGCAAAATGAATAAAAGAATTTCATTAAAAGCAGCTAGAGTGCACAAGTTGAAAAGCCCATTGCAAACTTTTTATTAAAAATTACGGAATTTCTAAAAACTCACTCCGGTGTGTAAGCTTCAGTAGCTATACACTCCCTACAGATCAGGCTCATCCCAAGGAATGCAACCAACTTATTAATCATGCGGTTTTCACAGACAAAAACTACATCCCTGGTTGCCAATAGCTTTCAAAAAAGCTCCTTAGCAAAATTTATATTAATGAGATCAGTCAGCATGTGGGGAATCAAACACTTCATCAGCGTGGGATGCATTACAGTGATGATTTTCACTCAAGGCATCATGTAGTCCTCGTTCCACCCCCCCGTCCCCCAAGGGAAAAAAATAAATAAATAAATGGAGATTTAATCACCTTGCATTAAGAGGAACCGACACCATGATTCAAAGAAAAGAATTATGAGAGCGTTATCAAAAATTACCATTCATTATTGTTAGTAGTAAGGAATTCAACAACATCAGTTTTTTTTCTTTTCTTGGACAACAAATTCTCGTCTCGAAAATCTGTTGGAGGGTCGGCAAAGTAAATTATACAATTAAAGGAAAAATAAAAAAATCTACGCCTAGATCCGTGCACAAAATTTCGAGACTTTTCAGAAAACTGCATTGCGTGTCTTAAAAGTCGTTTCTTTATTAGGCCAGAAAACAGAGTCCCTCGAGCAATTACGGGATAACTGCTGAAAAGTATATATTAAGCGGTAGACTCATAATCTTTTCGGGAGAAAAAGTCTGAAGAAGGGAATCAGGTTAACGAAATTGCTCCTGCAAAGTCAATTCTTTCGTCATCCTCCGTTTGGAGCTAAGCCGAATAAGTTGAAGAAGGACGAAGAAGAAGGAAAAAATGCAGCGGTGTTTAAGCCTCAGTAATAACGTTAATCGCAACGAAAATAACTGGAAGACGCACCCAATTCAAGTTTATTCTTCTTCACATTTTTCCAGAACCAACTGTAAAAAGTCATTCGCTGCGTTGCATGGAAAAACGGATGGAAGTTGGTGAAAACCATTCATTGATTCTAAGAGCTGATTGCAAAGCAGAATGCTAATGTGGGAACACATCCGTGGCATGCAAAGAAAGTAGAGAGAGACGACGACCACCGTTTGATGTCATCCTCACCAGATAGATTCTCTCCATCTACACAGCTTCCGGCAGACACAGACACACACGCATCCCAGGGGCAAGGCAGACTGCAAAAATCTGTGCTCCTCATGGTTACGCATGAGCTTGAGTTGCAGGCTCAGGTGCGGCATGTGTACAATGCCGATGACCATTTTTGCAATCCATCTTGAGATCTCTTCTTCCGAGTAAAGAAGATGCTCGAGGTGATTGAAACGCTTGTGCTTATTTATTGCCGAGATAATAACAGAGATAAGTGGGTTTCCGAAAGGATTCACCATCTGCAACACAAAGTGAAATCCCATTTTCAAATCGACGTCTTTGTGCCGCCTGACATGTGCTGCGTCTGCACGTGCAATTACGTACATCATCACACAATCAAGAAGCACTGCTGATCATGGAGATCACAATACCCAGAGAGGAATCAGGGGGATTTCCCCGTTTCCGGCAGACTTCCCAAACCGAATACTGCAACGTTTCCCTTTTTGAGGTTTAAAATGCTACACTTTTTGTTTGCGACTTTCAAGCATCCCAAGGATTTTCCATGATAAATCTCCGGTAGAAAACACGAAGGACCAACGGAAGCAAGCTTAGACTTTTCCTTCCGTCCAGTGACATCTCAGTGGACTCTCTATACAAAGTGTTTGCTAAAACTAATGTTCTAAGTACACACTCCCGTGGTGCTTTAATGAATTCATTGGGGAAGTATTTCAGAGTGCTGCTATCTTCTCACCCCCGCCCCCACCCCATCCCCCAATTATGCCCATTTACAATAGAAATCGGTTTTCAGAGGTAATATGGACTCTGCGCCTGATACACAGGAATCTTCGTTATACATGCTGACCCAGTGAGAGGTTATACATAGAGATCTCAGGAGACCACGGGGTGGAGGGGGGGGGGGACGGAAGAAGTACGGCAACAAAAAACATATAAATTGTGAAATCCTCAAATGGCGTATCGGTGAATCATTTCTTAAGCTGGAATCCATTGGGGTTATCGTTCTCGCGTATGATTTCACTGAGACACATTACAAGCTTCGTGGATTCGGAAGTTCAAGGCTTTGAAATTTCTTCGGAAAAAAGTCAGAATAAAAGCGATTGACTCACATTTTCCGCTTTTTTTTTTCCTCCTTCCCCTTTTCCTTTTGATTCCACGTGAGACATTCCGTCTGAATTTCCTCAATTAACAGTGCACGTCCACCGAATGCTTGCCATAAGGCAAACTTAGTCACTTCTGGAACGATAATTTTCCCATCTCCTTCGGGTCACACGTGTTCCACCCATCCATTCCAGGCCGGAGCGATATAACGTGAAATGCATACTGTGCCTCGATAGACGAGATAGACAAGTGGTCGCGAGGAAAGGCAGATGATTTGTCTCCTGGGGTGAGAGAAACAGCAGCTGCAGAAGCAACGAGTTCACGGTGCGTTTCCAGGAGCCGTTCTCTTTCCATTAATGCGTCGCAGGACATCAGCCTGCCGATTCAATGGACTGAAGTCATACATCCAGATAACGAGATCATTGGAGAGGTAGGACTGAGCCCTGTGACTCACGGGTGCGTCTCCCCAGGGTGTACCCGACAGATTTCCGTCTTGCACACAACTTGCCTTCCGGTTAGCAGCAGCAGCACTTGCTGCCAGACATCTTGCACGCACACACACACACACACACACACGCAGAGACCTTGGAACGAAAGTCTGATGGCAAAAAACCTCAGAAAACCTACTTCCACCTAGTGGATCTCAAGAGCAAGGTGCTACTAGCTGACTTGCTGGTTGCTCGAAGATCTGTCCGGGATCACAGGGACTGGTCGCCGGAAGCAGAAAGCGGCAAACAACCTACGGGTCGACTTCATCTCACAGAGTACGTTTCCACTGGTTGCCTCCAGCGATATCCCGTGGTCCTCTCCCGAGTGTTCAGTGCTTTCCGAACTGATTTGGCGAATTTTTCACAAGAACTTGCGAATCACAGATTCTCTCTCACAGGGAAAAACGAATGATAAAACCCCCGAGATTTCAGCACTGCTCATCGTGGGCCTTGGAATACCCTCGTGGTCGTACAGTGATACACTCCTTTTTTTCGTGCTGACCTGGTACGCACATGCCCAACGGCACGTTCTCAAACGCTCCTCCCTACCGAAGTTTCACTTTTCTTGAGGAAAAAAAAAAGCACCCATGATTTGGCGGAATCCAATACCTTATCGAGATCTTGTAGACATTTGTATGAGAGACAGATAAAACTATAGCTAACACTCCCATATAACAACCAATCTATCTCATGGCTGCTTTGGTTTTTACCTAAGTTTCTTATCATGCATGCCGCTTTTATTATCTAACAGACACGTGGTTTTTATTTTTTTTTTAAAGCCTGAAGCAATCCATGCAAGTGATTCTCCACTGGACCAAACCTCCTTGCACCAAACTTCCATTCAAAACCGGGCACACGGAAATATTTTCCGCCACTCGAGCCCCTCTCCCCCCCCCCCCCCCCGGTATATCATTTCCTTAATATGGTTGAAATCAATAAATGCTACACAATCAAACGTATCTCAACTCAACGCGAGAGGATCATTGAGAAGCCGGGAATACGCACAATTAGTTGGGGAATGATCGGGGAGTCATCCATGCATGTGATGGAATGCATTTTTAAGCACCATGTGGGAAAAACGCGCGCGCGCACACACACACACACCACTCGCTCTCGATTTTCCTTTCTCTTCGCAATCGGATGAACGGATAAAAAATCTTTTGCTCGATTGAAGCTGGCATCTCAATGTGCAAAACATTGTGAAACGAAAAGTTTGAACTCCATCGCTGCAGCAGCGGCGCTCTTCTTCCTCTCTTTCATTACTTCCGTTCTTTTTTGCCGGGAGTTCTATTTTCCAGGAGCATCGCCTTAAAAGTACAAAGGCGAACAGGAAAAAAAAGGAAAAGAAAGGAGCGGAAAGAAGAAAGGCTCCCATCGTGATGAATATGCATTTTTAAAAAAAAAAAAAAATGAAGAATATATAAAATTACAGCGATAGCTACCGTCCATCGAACGTGGACATGGAGGCGGGGAGGGGGGGCACTGGAAAAATCTGAACTCTACATGCCGTGGCATGAATTGTACAACGCGCATGTACACTTTGGCTGGTCTCCCGAGCAGCGAGGGTTCTCTCTCACTGCTGCATGCATGTAATCTTGAAAATGAAGAAGGGAGTAAAATACAGTAACACATCAAATGTCAGAGCCATGGAGAAGATGTTGGGAAAGAAATACACTGATCAAATGTGTACACACATATAACATGATAAAACAGCTACTTCTCCAAAAGCAACAACAACAACAACAACAACAAAAAGCATCAGTAATTAGAATTTTCAGATTGTGTAGTCTGAAGACCACACAATCGAAAAATTCGACTTCCTTCCATGACAAGCGCTCAGGCTTGCCATTTGTATTTTGGTGTCGAAAGAAAGGAGAGAGAGAGAGAGAGAGAGAGAAAAAAACTCTAAACAGATCTGAAGGCTGCTTTGTACTTTTAATGGATTTGGCTGACAATTATCAGGAAAATTATTTCTGTGAGAACTGCAAAGCACTTTTCATATTTCAGAGAAGATTGGTAGGAACACGGCGTGGAAGACGCAAACGAGAAGACAATCACGAGCATCCGATGTTATTTTTAAATTCCTAAAGGAGGCAGAAAATTGGTCCATCGGAAAATTTCTAAAGCATCCCTACTATTCTCTGCACATGTGTTCTGGTAACAAAAGCTATTTCTAAAGATTTCATGGTCCAGGTCAAATTCTAAACGCTGCTTCTGGGAATGGAGATGTGGAGTTAGAAAAACCTTAGGAATACCAAAGGGATGAAACCTGTGCCTAAACTGATAAGCGATAACATTTTAATTTTTTATTCTTTTTTTGCCGAAACCCGAAACGCTTCGGAACTCTTACGTAGTTCATTCAATTATCCTATAATCGTAGAGGCATCTTCTGGTCATATTTGAGGGTCCGACGGGAACCGTCGATGGAAAAAGTTTCGGTTTTGTGCCCTTATTTTTCAGCAATCATTTTTTTTTTTTTTCTTCCTTTTCTTTCCCCAGAAAGTTTCTGTGATTTTGGGCTTCTGGAATGGAAACTTTTGCTTTCCTGTTCGAAGGAACCCTTATTTCTAGGCGGCAGATATCACGGCCTGATAGTGGGGGATCGACGAAATAGCTGGATGCGGAGGAGCAACGAGTCGAATAAAACGAGTCGAATCCACATTTGGAATGCTAAGAAGGCAAAAGAAATAAAAATAAAATAAAGTAAAATACACCGTGTAACCCTGCCTCCGCTTGCGTCTCCCATGAACGGCAACTTTTTGTTGATGGAGAATGTATCAAACCGCCGTAGATTTATAGGGAATGCATTAAATTATGACTCATAATGCTCTGTTAAAAAGGCACCTTCCTCTCTAAAGAATAATAACCGGGCAGATAAAGAATAATAATTCATTCCATTCTTTCATGCAACATTTAGCGCTTTTTTCCTTCGCTACCCGCATCTGTGTCGGATGAACTTCCCCCAGCGGCTTTGAATGTTTTAAAGTCCTCTCTTTAATTTAGCGGAATGATGCTGCACATGTAACCAGATGTGACGAATGAATTCATCCAACTTTTATTTGCTCCTAATCCTTTTTGTATTACAACACCATAAACACGGTACGGCACGGAATTTATTTGCTCGATGCTTATGTAGTGGCATTAATGTATCAATGTCTAGAGCAATGTATCGCGTCATATCTCCGCATGAGTTTTTTTTTGCAGGGGAGGAAGGGAAAAAAAAAGGGGGGTGGAGGAGACGCATACTCACAAAGATGAAAAACGCAAGAAAAGAGCTGTTTTAATCAAACACATGCATGTGTGTGTGTACGAGCGGCTCTTCAGGGAACTTAACCACCGAAGAAGGAAGGACAAAGCTGTTGGGCATCGGAGGGGTGATCCAGACACTCAATTTATCTATTTCATTTAGTGGAATGCTCAACCGCCAGCAGCTCGGGAGGACGCGGGACATCCCAAGGAAAGGGTGGTTCTTGAGCGTCCTCCGGGCGGTGCGACTTGCACAAGGCGCAAAGGTGCACGCCGACGCCCTGCTTGCACGGCTGTGACCAGCGTGAACACGAGCCGGGATCCCGACAAACTCAGGTAAGGGAAAAAAGGGGAACGCACACATCCCGGATCTGCGTTTCCCGAATTCGCGGGCGCGCTTGCCGGGAAGGACGCACGCATACTTCGCTCCTCGAAGACGGCGCAAAGATACGGAAACGAGTCGGGAAAAAAAAAAAAAAAAGCAAACAAGCAAGCAAAGAGGGAGAGAGGAGGAAGAAGAAGAAGAAGAGGAAAAAAAAAAAAAATAGGCTTGCTGTTCAGATTGGTGCTCGATGACGTTCCCAATCTACACGGAGTCCTCCTCCTCCTACTTAACACGCCAGCCGAACGTGAAAACCAACCGAAAAAGAAAAAAAAAGAGAGGAAGAAGAAGAAGAAGAAGAAGAAGAGGAAAAAAGGTTCCGTAACGGATTCGTCCAACTCTGGGTTCTCGGAAGATATTTTTACTTTCGGAGCGGCTCAACTGCTCCTGACAGCAACATGAAACAGAAGTCGGGAATCTTTAAAAGTTCCTACAAGGGGCTTTTGGAATTTGATTTCACTTCGAATTTTTTTTTTTTTTTTCTTCTTCCCCCTGAGCAAAAATTTGCGGCCGGAGTGTCACCACCACACGCGGAGCCGGCCACGAACTCTTTGACTTGGGAGAGCAAAAACACACACACACATACACACACAAACACACACCAGCAAAAATGCATAAATACCAATTCGAAATATCAATTAGCTCCCTGTCATTTCGCCTAAGTGTTAAAGCCAATAAATAACACAAAGTGATCGTAACGGTACATCCCGTCTGAATTCTTTTAGGCATAATATTTCTCATTAATTGACATTCCTCAGATGGACGGAAAAACCACGCTGTGCTTTAATTCACCAACACATTTCACTGGAGCTCCTTTGTGCTGGAGGCCGCCTCCAGCACGCGAAAACCAAGTAAGAAGAGAAGGGGCACGTGTGCAGCATCCATTTATCATTTCAAAGGAACGCCGCCAACGGCTACGGATCTCGCAATATCTCGGGATGGATGCACATTCCGGGAAACACGTCCAACTTTAGCTGCAAACACTGCCCGAGTTACCTTCTGCCGGTAGCGTTCCCCGGTGCGGCCATATTAGCAGCAGCCCGTATCCCAGCTGCCGATGCTCTGAAGCGGCTGAGAGCAATATCTTCCCCACCTCAAACTGTCAAACAGGAAGATCCTCACGAAGTTGAACGCAAAGGGCGCGGGAAACTGCATCGGGGGAAGATGCTTTCCATCGGATCACGGGAATCCCTCTCTCTCGGGAACCTCCGTTCCCGCCGCGGCCTCAGGGAGTGACGACGTGGAGGACGCGGCACCCGGGAGCATCCGACACTTTACTGCACTTTTGCACCTTCGCATCTGCACGGCGTAGGTCCGCGCGGGGCGAGGCAGCAGCCCGGTGAGGGCGCACACCACATCGCACGACAGGCAGATCGCAACTGAGGGTACTCTTTTTCCGTCCGTGCTCTCTCTCCCTCTCTCTCTCTCTCTCTCATCTTCACGGGCGGATCGGTCCGGATTGTTACGCCTCCCGCCGGGGGCATCTCTCCCCGGACGAGGTGATCTCTCCCGCCCTCGATCACGAGCCGTCCGAAGGGGGGGCGCCCGAAACTCGGGGAAGCCTGGGGTACGCGCGGTGGTCCCCGCGTGCCCCCTCCACAGGATCCCTCGTAAGCCGTGCCGGAGATGGTCTCGGGATCACCGTGTGAGCATCCCGGATCGATTCTGCCGGTTTTCGCTGTCCCCCGGGTTGCACGCGTCGAGGAATTGGGTTCGCTGAATGCAGGGGGTGTCACATTTTCGCAAGCGCAAAAGGGAAGCATTCGTCCCCAAGCAGCTTTGCTGGGGCAAAAAGACGACAAAAAGTGTGCGTGTATGTGTGTGGGGGAGGGAGGGGCCTTTGATGTGCAACGCAAGCACAGATCGGAAAAAAGAAAAAAACCCAAAGCGTTCAGAAGTTGAGGCACAAAGGAAGAACTCTTTAAAAAAACGGGCACGTCAAGATTAACTCCGCAGCTTCCCACTGTCACCTCGTGGCATCCGCGGACGGTGGCACCTATGCGACGATGATCTCATCAGGTCGAGATGCGGACGAGCGCGTTCAGCTTCCTTCGTCCACTGCGCTTGTCCCTTAAAAAAAAAAAAAAAAAAACTCTTGCACGTTCACGGTTAGTCTGGAGCCGTCCATTCCCAACGCGATGTACAGTAACGTCTGGAGAATGGGAATAATAATAATTAAGGCGGTGTTCCATAATCATGCGTGCCCAAATTCGTCGGACCGACTGCGGTTCACTTCTGGGAGGGGTTCCCGTTCGTAGGACTGCTAATTACTGTACAGGAGGAACCGATATGTACGTTATCGATATCGGAAGATTCACATCTGCTGCCATCTGCACGGCTCGGCAGGAATCAATCCTTTCAGTCGATGGAAGAGTTCGGGAAGGCGCGTGCGTTTCGTGCGGGTGTCCAGAAGGATTTCGCGGGCCTCTTCTGGAGTCGTCTGCTCTAGTTCCTGATCCAGTGTCTGTTTCCCAGGGGCCGGGCTAGAGGATCCCTTGAGGGGAGGGGAGGATGGCACCCTGCGGAGGAGGCGCGAGTAGCGGAGGCCGCTTCGGGCCACGGAGCCACGCGAGGAGGGCGCCTTGTCCGAGGTCCGGGGATGGCGCGCCTGACTCTTCCGCTGCCTCCCGAGAAGGGCGCAGAGAAAGGTAGGCACGGCGCCGGGGTGGGTTCGTTACGTCGTCGCCTCATGGGCGGCTGGCGAGGGCGGGCCGCGCTACGATGCGGACCGCTGGCTCTCTCCGCGCATGGGCAGGAGGGAGGAACTCCGCCGTCGGAGGAGGCGTCCGCGAGCCCCGAAGAGAAAGCGGGGGTGGGGGCAGGAGTGGGGGCAGGAGGCTGCTGCAAGCGAATGAGGAAAGTATGCACCGATGGCTGCTCTCCCACTTCCGGTCCATGTGGTCTCTCGGCCGGGGCAGATGGAGGAGGAGGAAGAGAGAGAAGCGCGAGGCAACCTCAGCTTGGGAGCAGGAACTGAAGGGAGAGATCATCCTCACCCGCTGCCTACCCTCTCGGCACCACGCTCGCTCGCTCTTTCGACTGCGAACTGTTGCCGTGGACACCCCGGTGCGATGGAAGGGGGAAGACGGAGCTTTTCCGGTTGGCATGACCAAGACGGGTGTTCCCGCTCGGGCAATGCCAGGATCCGAGTAAGGGGAGGAGAGAAGAGGGGTTTCCTGGGATACTGGCGACCGCTCCGCTTCGCCTCGAGTTCCTCCCTGGTCCCCCTGCCTTCTTCCTCCGGGCGCAAGACCCAACTCCTACTCCAGGCAGCCTTCAGAGGTGGCCCGAGGTTGCCGCGAAAGGGCCCCCCTCGCTCGCCCCTTCCTGCCCACTGCTGTTTCCTCAGGGACGGGGTCAGATTCCAGGAACGGACGCTTCCGGGTCTCCCGGAGACCTTCCGAGCATGGGGTCGGTCGGAGGAGATGCCGCCTGGATGCAAGGGCCCTCTTTCCCGGAGGGACGAGGCTCCCTCCCCCTCTGAGGAAGGCGCCCTCAGAGGAGGGAGTGCGAGTCCAGCCAGGGGCTCCGCAGTTGCTCCCTCCCCGCCCTCGGCATTCCCCATGCCGTTCAGCCGCAAACTCCCTCTCGCTCGCTCGGTGGCCGCCGCCGACTGCGGGCCACACGTGCGGGGGCGGACACGAGACCCTGCCTCCAGAGCGGACAGTTCAGCGACCCTCTGCCTTTCCGGCCCATCGCCGCCGCAGACCACCCGGATCGGGGCAACCCGGAAGAGGAACTTCCGCGTCCTACGCCCCTGACTCCCCGCGGGCGCGGCGGCAGGAGGGGCGCCTCGGGGATGCGGGAGGCTGTCCCCATACACGGACGGCGCCTGCGGGCTTTCGAGGTTCCCCGATCGGCCGATGTTAGTGCGCAGCAGCACCTTGCCTGCGCCCTCGGGCTATGGCTGGCCCCCTTCCATCCGGGAGGGGATCCAGGCGGCTCACGAAGGAGGAGGGAGACCACTCAGTGACCTCCGTGGACTGGAGGAGCGACCACCACGGGCAGCGGCCCGGGGAAGCCGACATCTCCCTCGCGTGAGAGAGCACCCGTGCGGGGCCTGCAGTCCCTGTGGGGAAGGTCACCGCTGGGGCTGCCAAACTCCTTGGCCGCATGGAGGAAAAGATCCTCCAGGCATGCTCGCCTCGGGAGCAGAGGAAGGTGGGATGCGGATCAACGGAGTCGTTCCAACGCCGTTCCCTGCTCCCCTCCCTCCCCGTCCCCTACGGTCGCGCCACCGGTGCCACCCGGCCTGACCGCAGGCGCCGGCGGGCGTATTCTCCGGAGTCTCGCCGTCTCCCCGGAGTAGACCGCCGTCTCCAGGACAACCTTCCTCCGGGACAACTCCCGCAGGAATGGGGGCGGGTCGGGACTCCTGCCGGACGCATAAGCAGCGCAGCAGCCACCATGCGCCCGCGGTCCTCTCGGGACGGAAGCAGCGACCTACCCACATCCCTCCCGTTGCATAACAGCGCACATCTCCACGCTCCCCTGCCTCCCCGCTCGCGGTGAAGGGCCGGATGAGAAGACCGGATCCAGTCGTTTCGATCTCCAGCAGTTGCCGCGGGGACGCCGCTTGACAGGACAGGCGGTACCCGGAGGCACCGAAGCCGAGGGGTCGGGAGGTCAGGCGTTGCCTGGAGCCCGCCTGGGCTCAGATCTTGCGGACCCCGCTGGTGGGAAGAGATCAGGAGGGGAGGGGGCGTGCCGTGCCGTCCCTGCTTTCATCCTTCCGAGGTGGGCAGCGGCGGAGCAAGGGCTCGTTGCCATGACACCCGAGACGCTTCTTCCGCTCCCGGGTTCGCCTCCGGCGGCTTCGCGGGAGTTCCCTCCGCCTTCCCTGGGCTCGAAGGGAGGGTGAAGGAGGCGATCTGCCACTCCATGGCGAGGGCGGCCTCTCAGGGAGCGGCTCCTCCCCTCCCCCTCCTCCCGGCCACGAAGCGTTTCGTTGCGCGCGCACACAAGGGCCGAGAAAGTGGACAGGCGAAGAGGATTGTCGTTGCCCTCTCTTGGCGAAGATCCCGTCCGCCTGCATACGAGGGATCCCTCGGTCGGAGTCCTCGACAGGAGGGCTGGCTTGTTCGGAACCGGTCCGCCAAGCGAGGTGGCGGCGGGGGTTCCTCCTGTGGGGGTGCACGGGAAGCGAGATGGACAACATCCTCGGGGAAGGAAAGATGGGCCGCTCCCTCCTCTCTTCACGAGCGGCGGCAAGCCAGGACCCCGAGCGCCGCAGGCGTGTCTTCCCCCGTCCCCTGTCGGCTGCACGAAGACAGCTCGTGGAGCCGCAGCGGGAGTGGCTCGCCTCCCAACAGACCGGGGATCTTCGCCCAAGGCGGGACCCGCCTCACTCCCTTGCAGTTTCCCCGCATCCTCTTAGGCCTTTCTCCGCACTTCTTCTCCATGGACTGAGGGCTCGCGACAGCTCCCCTCCTCTCCGACCTTCTGCGCGTGATTGGTCGGATCCCCCCGATCCGGAGGGTCGGACGCGCGCGGGCTCAACCGCCTTGATGGACGAGAGTCACGTGACTTCCGATTCGGTCCTTAGCGTGCGCGGCGCTAGGGACCGAACAGTCCGTCCCTGACGCAAGAGTGGTCCTTTGTTCCTCCCTGCCGGCGACTGGGCCTCTTCGACCCGCTAGCCGTGCGCTTTGCTGGGGACAGGGACGGTAAGGGGGTGGTGGGAGAGGAAGGAAGGAAACAGACGTATGAGCCCCTCGAGCCCGCGTCCCGCGCCACCCAACCCCCTCTGCCAGAGGCGCGCTCGTGGAGAGCGAGCGCGGAGCCGCCGCCGCGATCCTTACGGCGCACGCGCGGTCAGGCACCCGCCTGGTCGTGCGGAACGCTACGGCTATCGCTCCTCACGCGCCGACCTCCGTGACCTCCCGCGAACGCATCGGGTCTGGCGTCGAGCATATGGCCTAGCTGTCTCGCATGCCGCACGGGCACGCCAGTTTCGCGCGGGGAGACGGTGCCAACAGGAGCACACGGACGAGCAGCAGTGCACCTTCCTTCTGAACCGAAGCGACCACGCGTCTTTCTGGAGGATTGGACCCGCCGAGCTCTAGGATTCGAGCTGGGTCGACCGGAACTGGGGTCGGCAGGCCGGCTGACCTTCTCTTTTTCTTCCCTTCCTCTTCCTCTTCTCTTCCTCCTTCTTCCTTCCTTCTCCGTGAGCTGCGAGGAACACACTCCGCAGTCTCCGTGGATGCAGGAGGACGGACGGCGTAGTTCGGGAATGCTGGCCGCCGCCTCTCGAGGGCGGAGAAGCTGAGGATGCTGAGCTTCCTAGCCGGGGGCCGGATGTCCTCTCTCGAGGTGGATTTCCGGGTGCCGCCGGCTCGGATCGCGGGAGCCGCGGGAGAGATCCGCGTCGCATCTTTTCGGATGCCATTCTCGATCCGCGGCAGTCTCCCCTAAGAGGAGCACGCGCTCCCGAAGCGTCCCGTGCAATGCCGGAAGGAAGGGGAAGAGGGGCGCAGGGAGTTTCCGGCTGTTCGTTCTTTGTGCTCTCTCTGCGCGTTGGGTTGAGGGGGGAAGAGGGGAGCGCGCGAAATCGCCATTCTCGTCTAGCGTGAAGCTGGGGGCTCTCCGGGTCCGGACCGTCGGGGGACTGAGGAGGAGAAGGGGTACACCTGCTCCGGGGCTCGGAGTTCTGCGCTTTCCTCCCCCTTTCTTGTCGCGCCCACCTCCACTCGAGCCGGCTGCCAGGCTTCCCTCCGTGCTTTTCCAAGGGCTCATTTCCAGGGCGCTTACAGAGCGTGCGGGGTGATTTCCCTCCGGGGAGAGGAGGAGCAGCCCTGGCGTGGCCGGGAGTCGAGCAAGAAGCGACGCCGAGGCGGAGAACCACCCCGCGCTTGTCCTGCTGCCGGACGATGTCGACGCCATCTTGGATTGTGAGCGCCGTGGATTCCATCCCCTCCCCTCCCTCCTCGCGAGGAAGAGTGGAAGCAGAGGCTGCTCCTCCCGGAGCGATCACCCTAGCACGGGCAAAACGAGGTGGTCCAGAAGCTGCCTCGCATGAAGCCCGGCCTGCTCACCGCGGGTTTCCGGTGTGCGGCCGCCCCGGAGACAGGACGTCGTGGAAGGCAGGGAGGGGTCCTTTCGGGCAGTGCTGCCCAGAGAAGGAGTCTGCGGGCGGCGTCGAGGGCTCTCCCCTAAGCAAGGGGAGTGGCTGGGGAAGGAGTCTCCGTTCGTCCGCGGAAAGGGGCGGTGCTCACGTCTGCTACGCGCGGCCGTCGCGCGCCCGCACTCCCGTGAGGTCTGGGATCTCCGGAGCTGGAGCGAGCATCCCAGGCGCCTCTCCCTCCTCCTCAGACACCCCTCCAGGAGACTCCGAGGACATATCGGGAAAAATGGTCCGCCGCCAGGGCAGCGAAGCGCCTGAGCGCGCCTCCGGCAGCCGCTCGTGGTAGCAGATTCTTGAGTCACCACTCGAGTGGAGATCGCTTCGCCTGCTGGAGCCACGGGAGCAAGGAGGTTCAATGTGTTCTCATCGCTCCTGGATCCGAGCGACCGCTCCTATGGGTGCCTCCCTGAGCTGCTCCAAAGCCAGCAGATCCTGGGGGAGCGCGGCGGACGTCAGGATTCCCTCCCAAGGGGCATTCCTGGTAAAGAGGAAGGCAGCAAGGGAGCGCGGCTCCGCGGGAGGCGAGGGCGATGATGTCCCGGTTATTCCGGAAGCAACGAAGCGGGTAAGGAAACCGGGAGGGAATCCGAGAGGGAGAGAGCAACTGTCCCCTGGGATGGACTCGCTTTCGGTTTCCCTCGCGGGGAAGACCCCCACCTCTTCCGGCGGCGGACTGCCCTTCGGGGTCCGTAGGGCCCCTGGGCCTTCGGAGAGGCCTCGGAAGGAGGGGTGAATGACGATGGATGAGGGGAATGCCGGGGGAGAGGGCGAGGAGGAGGAGTAGGGGCAGCAAAGACGGCTGAAGAAGCGTCACGAGGAACGGTCCTTCCAGCCGGAGGAGTCTCCAATCACTGGAATCGTCTTTTGCAGGTGACGCCATCTGAGAGGTCTGCAGGTGGCCTCCTCCGCGGACGGACCCGCAACTAGTTGTCGGACCCCAAGGACAGAGGGAGGGAGACACTCCGGAGTCCGATCCTCCCTTCCTCCCTGATGGAGATCTCAGCTTCCCTCTTCTCCTTCCTCTTTGCTGGGAGAGTGCAGAAGAGCGTATGCCCGCTGGAAGCGACTCTCGCTGCCACCGAAGAGGCCTGCTGGCCGCCGCCTGAGTAATCCTCCCCCCCTCCTTTTTTTTTTCCCGCCGCAGCTGCGGAAGCGGCCGCGCCAGCTGAGGCGCGCGTGGAAGCCGCAGCTCCAGTGGCAACGCCTCCTCTTCCCCCTTCGCTCCAGTCGCGCGCGCGGCGGGTCACATGATCCGCCGCGCTTCTACCCGGGCGGTTTCCGCGTCAGGTGCAGCCGTCCTCCCGATCCCTCCTGCGACGTGCCGGTGGGGCCGCTCCTCGGCACCTCTCGGAAGCCGGGCGGGGCCCGCAAAGAGCGGCGAGAACAATCGCTGGCGGTCGCGCCGGGCTGCAGGAGGAGGTCGGCGGCGTCGCTTTGACGGAGGAGGGGCTCGTCTCCTCCCCGCGCTCCCATTGTTTCCCTAGCCCCAGCCTTTCCGGAGAGCGCCGCTTCCAAATTTATCACCGAGGCAGTTCCGGGAAGGGAGACTGAGTCCGGGATGGGCTACCGCCGCCGCCGCAGCTCCAGCGAGGGCTGGGAGTTGCCTCGAGGGAGCGTTTTTTGTTTTCGTTTCTTCTTCCCCACTCCTTCTTCTTCTGGAAGATCCGGGAGAGACAGCGGAGGGAGGAGGGAGAGGAGGAGGAAATCCTCGAGCTCTCTGCTTCTTCCAAAGGTCTTCCGAGGGGAAGAGTCGCGCGCGCGCGTGCCTGCGGCGACGGCTACGACCCGCACGCACGCGCGACTCCGAGGACGCTTCCTCTGAGAGGGGGTTCACCCTGCGCGAAGGAACGGGAGCGAACGCCGCCGCCGCTCGCCCGAGACGCTGAGTCAGGAGCGAGCGGTCTCCGAGAGACCAGCAACGAAGCGCTCCGTCAGCATCCAGCGACAGCGAAGGAGAAGAATCAGGCGAAGCGAAGTGGCGTCTTTCCGACGTTGCAGGGATGCTGCTCCACATGCCTTGCGGGGATCCGGATCGGGAGGCCGATGCCCGACTACTCTTCAAGGCAAACCCTCAGTGACCTTCCAGACGGAGATCAGCCAGTACGGAGGGCGTTTTCATACTGGCGTACTTCGAGCCAGTACGAAACGTGCCTGGCCTTTTCTTCAGGTCTTCCTGCCTCCCGTCGATCAGCAGCATCTCGGTCATCCTTTCCGGGGAAGGGAGGGGGATGTGCACGAACAGATCGGAGGTACCTCTTCCATCCTCAGTGACACGACTGGCTTCCAAGGTTGTAAGAGGTTCCCCTAGACCCCGATGTCCCCAGACCTTCCGAGATCGAACGTCGGCAGGACATCACCCACCCGGCTCCAGAATGCACGCCTGATGCAACTGTTTTCTTTACTTGCTAACCCTTCCTTCACCTCCTCAGGGTCACGACCGCTTCGAGGCTCTCCGCTGCACTTGTCGCGTTCAGCAAAGGTCGAAGGCTCGTCGAGACAAGCAGCCCTGGAGACCCCAATCCATAATAGGTAGGGCCAAGACCGGCTTGGAAACTCGAGACAGGGCGCCAGCGTTGGCGCCGCCGCCCTCGGGGAACCGAGTTTAAATCCTAGAATGCCTGGATGCCCTAAATCAGGCATTCGCAGCCACACAGCCCCCGTTGGGGGGCCGTGTGGCTGCAGTCTTTGGGCGTGGTACCGAACTTCGCGGGTTCGAATCCCCAAGTGAAGGATCGACGCCGAGAAATGGCGGGGGTGCGTCGTGGGTTTCGATTCCCCTCTCTCCCCCTGCGGGATGGCGCTGGTTGACCTGTGCCCGGGTGTGGCACCAGTGGAGGCCGGATGCCCCCGCTGACTGGACGGGCTTGGAATTTGACCCTCCGGAGTACTTCCAGGAATCAAGGCGTCCGTTCCCTCCGGGGTTCCACCTTCCGGTTGGGAGAATGGAGCTCTCCATCGGTTACCATGGAGATGGTTGATGCCTCTACGGAGTGTCAAGAAGCGCGCTGCTCCCTTCCGGGAGCGCCCTTCAGAGAAAACTGGAAGCGTTCCACCTGAGTTCTCTTCAGAGAAGAAAACAAAGAGCGGTTCTCTCGCGAGTTCCTTTCGGAGAAGAAATGAGGGGTGACCTCTCTGGAGGATTCTCTCTTCCGGAGAGAGTGAGGAAGAGGTGGTTCCCTTCGGGGTCCCTTCCCAAGAGTGAGAGAGAAATGGACTCCTTCCTCTCGAGCCTTCCTGGATTCGGAGAGTGGTCCCTCCGGGGATGCCCCCTATAACTTGAAGAGTTACGCGCACCCTCCCGGGAGGTGGGGACGGTCCGTGTACGAGAGTTTCGTGAGTCCTCAGGCGGGCGATTCGCGAGTGTTCCGCTCGGGGAGGCCGGAGCAAAACGGTCGGGATGCGCGTCCGTTCCGAAGTGCTGCTTTCCTGCCATACTGCCCCGAATCGCTGACAGCCGAGTCTGCTCCGGGAGGTGCCTAGAACGAGGTCTTCGGAGTGAGAGGTTACTAGGAGATCCCGCTCAGGAGACGCCTTTCTTGAGGAAAAGGAAAAGATCTGGCATTCCCCTCGCTCTTGTCGCGCGGGAGTTTCGGCTGAGCGGGAGCGGAAGAGACGAGCTCGAACTTGGGCGACAAAGTCCAGCCTGAACCGCAGAAGTAAACGCGGGGGTGGAAGTTGAGTCGATGCGGCCGAGACTCCGAAAGTGGTCCGTTCCTCTCACGCTTGGGGAAGGATCCCCTCGGAGAGGGGGGGGGATCGCACCTCCCACCCTGGTTGCCTCCGAAGGGGATCTCCTTCCTCATTCCCTCCGGAGGGACACCCACCTAATAGGGAGGGTGGTCTTCTCCATTTCTTCTCCGACAGGAACCCGCAAGGGAATTGCTCCTGTTCACTCCTCTGAAGAGAACCCCGAAGGGACACTTCCGAAATCCAGAAGGGGCGCTGCAGCTTTCCGCAGGGGGATCGCTCTCGCTTGCTTCCTTGCACTCTTCTGGAGAGGCGGCGACTCGGAGAGTCCCCCTCTCAACAGGGGGGTCTGCTCCTTTGAACAACTAGAGAGGTGCCTGTGAAGGTTCCTGCTCCATCTTGAAACCGGAGGGGTCCACCCGGTGTGGGGGTTCCGCTCTCCGTTGCAAGACCGGAGGGGGAACTCCCCACTCCTTGATTCCTGGAAGGACCCGAAGGTCGACTCCCATTGTTTGGGCCTTCATCGGGGGCCTCCGGCTTAAGAGGCCACCGGTGCCACGCCCGAATGTCTCGACAACCAGCGCCATTGCAGGAGAAACTCGAAACCCAACGACGCAATGGCGTCAGTTTCTGCAGGAGTATTCTAACCCGCGACGCATGGTGCCATACGCGGAAGCATTAAGCACAAAGCCTCCGACGCGGGCCTCAGGCTGCTCTCAGACGGGGAGGCGTCCCCTGAATACAGGAGATTCCAAAAGAAAAAAAAAACAAAAGTTCATTGGAGATGACCACCGGTACGCAGGCACTCTTATAAAAAAGTAGGGAGCGGAGGGAAAGGACAATAGATAAATAAAAAAAGAGACGGGAGGGTAGGGAAAGGTGTCTTTTGGTTTCAATCGTTCTTTTCTTCCTAAAAGCGGCTGTGGAAGGTGGCGATCTCCTTGATGACTTCTTGGAGTTGAGATCACCTTGCTGCTGTCCTCATCGAGGCGCCTGCCATGAGGATTGCGCTGTGAACGAGATTCCACCACGGAGCGGGCTGCGATGATGGCTGCGCAGGCGCAACAGATCGTTCGATTGAGCCGCCTTGCGAGTCCTTGGCGGTGTCCTCCGAGTAGCGGAGAGCCGAGGCTGGTCTTCACATGTCCTTCAGGGTACCTCAGCCCAACGGGAGGTGTGGGAACGATTCCATCGCCAAGCGCCTTAAACGGTTTGGGAAGGTAGCTCCCCCGGAAACCAGGTCTCTTGAACCGGAATCCCAGTGCAGAAACAACAGAACGTCCCGTTTCCAGCGGAGCAGGAACACGGAGGAGTCCGCATATAAGGATGAGACGGCGGGTTCTTCGGGAGGCACACCAAGCAGGTCACTTGTGCGCTCTGCGTCGCGACGGAGGACTCGGCCTCCTGACTCTTGAGCACCTGGAGCGGCAGCTTCGAGTGCAGGGCGCTTGCCCTCATGGCGAAGATATGCAGCACCAGCTGGTGCGAGCCCGCACGATACCTAGTCAAGTGAGCCACCGGCTACGCGGGACTGTCTTTGTTCCTGGCGCGGCGGCGCAGACGCAACGTGTCCAGCTGCGTACTGGAGCTCCGGCGGATGGTCAAGCTGACTAGGACCAACACCTGGATCTTCTGCCGACCCGCAAACGGTAGTGCCTGGACGAAGGAAACCATTCACACGTGGACCAAGATGGTTGAAGAGAGTCTGGAAATGTGGCAGCAACTGCTGCACTGCTTCTACAACGACCGCTCGCTGTAGGACGTCATAGTGCAGCCCACCACGTGTGCGTGCGAGCAAAGAACCTCTCTAGCTGCGGCACTGCCCTCCTTCAGGGAGCACCTGGTCAGTAACCAGCTGGCCAAATGGGAGTTCAGTTGCGAGATCAGTCAGAAGACGAGGGAACTAGGTGGTTGGACCACGGGCCAGCTCACGCACGCTGCGACTCCGAGTGTCCCACCGAAAGGACTATTGCGCTGGGGTGAGCTGCTAGGAATCCCACAGGAAGATCTCGAATGGTCCAGATCTGGAAAACAGCCGGGTCCTCACCCTGAATAGTTGCAGGAGTCGGCACTTCTGCTGTTGCACTGCGGTATCCCATGCAACCCCCGCCGGCCATACTCGACTCAGAGGGCCATTGACCACAACTGTTGCAGGTGCAGGGACAGGAATCCTAGTTCCCGCACCCGTTCGAAGACTGCGTTACCCTCCGACCCCTGCGGTTGCGTTACGCAACGGCCCTTGGTGCTCCGACGAACAATCTCAGGGACATGATGAAGCGCCTATTTGTGCTCCAGGCCCATTCTCCTGCCGCAGCATTCGCAGCTCTTTGCTTCTAAGGATGGGGCAGTATATGTACCTGCTTCGACGGTACATATACTGAAATTGCTGCCTACGTGGGGTTGTGGCTGCCTGGAGCTACGGAACAAGAGAACGGCACGATAAGTACGTCATCTGCTTCGCCCTGCGCTTCCTGAGGACTGCAGCAAGATGGTCCCACCTGGGGCACCCTCGGATGGAACTTGTCGGCATCCTGGAAGGATGCAGAGGATGCCCTCCAGTAAACAGTGATCCCTTCCTGCTCCTGCCAGAGTTTTTTTTTATTTATTTTTATTTTTGTTTGTCCCTCCTCCTCTGCTGCCGAAGCGAACCTCGCCTGCCTGCGTGCCGATTACTCGGCAAGTTCTGAGCATTTTCGGACAATGTAGGGGCGATGCCCCTACACATGTCTGCTTAATTTTATAATAAACGCACCGGAGTGACTGGGTGATAAACCGAGCAGGTCACTCCACCGAAGGAGTCCCTTCGCCCGGAAACGACGAGTGGAGCCGTCCACCAACGCGATCGTCTTTCAGCCGTCAAGGATTTGCTCAACTCCCATCATTTTGCAGGACAACTCACTCTGCTGTCATCACCGGCTGCTGTCATCGCTTGCCCCGAGGGCAGACAATGCTGCAGCAAGGGGTGTGACTCTGTCCGGGACCACTGTGTCCAGTTCTGCAGGAGATTTCTCGGAGGCTTGCATCGGAGTTTCGGCTGTGGATTAGGTTTCTCTGGGAGCACTTCAAGATTGGCAACCCAGGACCACAGTGCCTCCTGCCGCCAGGTGCTCCAGCCTTTTGGCCTGCAGGCGGTCCACGGATGGGCCACCAGTAGTGAGGACAGGAATCGCCTGCGATGCTATCCCACCGGCGGCACCGCTGCTCTTCCCGAAACGCAGATGACGGTCAGGCGTGGAGAGGAGCGACCCCCTGGGGGATACCACACCTAGGAAGACTATCCCTGCTCCGGAAAGGGCCAGCCGGGACGCTGCTACCGGCTCGAAAACTTTGGCGGGCTGCTGCGTTTTCGGAACGCTGTCTGCGACGACGGGTTCCCTGGAGAGACGGCGTTCACCCCGGTCCGGCAGCCGAGAGCACTGGACACGCCCCCTTCCGGCGACTTCTCCGGCGAATCCTCGGAAGGGATTCTCCCCCGGCGCGTTCAGGAGTCGTCATCCCGCATCGTCGCAGGGTCCCAGGTGGGACTGGTGGGGGCAGAGCAGTCAGTGGCTCTGAGCGGCGCGACGCTGCCGCCGCCTCGCGTGGAATCGGGCGGCACCCCGCGCGCGAGCACGCGCGAGGCGAGGCCTGTAATCATCGTTTTCTCGGGTTCTGCCGACCGCCGCGCCGGCGGTCCAGGGGATCCGCGCGATCCGCCCTGCTCCGCATCGGCAGGCGTTCCCTCCCCCGAGCGCTTCCCCGCTCCACGTTGCGCCCACTTCAGGAGGGTCCTCCGTTCCCTCCTCCCCACGATCGAAGCGCGCGCGGGGTTGAGCGAGGTTTTTTTTGCTCGGGGACAGTGTCGGCGTCGCAAGTAAACCTCGTGAGACTCGGGAGTCTTTTCCCATCCCCCTCCTCCCCATTTTCCTACTCCAGAGGAAGGTTGACTCTTCTTTCGCCTCTAGAACAGCGCACGGGGGTCTCTGTTCTGGCGCTCCCCCCTTCCGAACGCTGCGTCGGATGGCCACTGATGCCGGCGCGGTCACGGAAGCGCAATGCAGGAAGGCACATCGTCCGGGGCGTCCTCCTCCGGCCAGCGGGAGATACGTTCGTCCTTTGAGGGGCGGTCTCCGGTCCTTCGGGTTTCACCCGGCCGCCTCCTGACGGGCGCCTTTCCCGAGGGTGTGCCTTCTCACTGTTTCGCGGAAATGGAGAGTCTCGGGGTCGCGCGCGCGCGGGGGAGCGGCGAGGGAAAGATGGCGGACACGCGTCTATTTTTAGCCACGAGCACCGTGCAGTCCGTGATTTACGGGATGGATCCGCAGCAAGTGGATATGCCATTTCAGCTTGGCCATCCGGGAGAGGTGGGAGGTCGGAGGGCGGGTCCGGAGGTGAAAGATGGACTGCAGCAGGGAGGCTGGAAGGTCTCTCCCGGTGATGAATTGCCCCCGAGCCCAGCCCGGAGGAGGGAGGGGAAGCGGTGGGCCACCGCCTCCCAAGCGCAGGAGCGAGGTGGGAATTATCAATGGGAAGAGTAGACCGAGGGCCGTCGGCGGAGTTAGCTCAGAGGTGGCGAGTGCCTGGGAGGAGTCTGGCCCTTCGTGCTTCCCCTTCCGATCTTCCAATGAAGGGGGGGAGGGGGGGGAGCGGAGCCCTCCTTCAGATGGCTCGTCCACTCGGAATCCGGAAACTGTCGGACTTCGCGCAGGAAGCGCCGTTCCCACGTGCCTCTCATCCAGAGGCTCTTCGTCCTCCCGTCCAGCGTCCTTCCATTCTCCGGGGTTTGCCTTCCCCCCCTCGGTCCTTTGGATCTCTTCTCGCTGCTGACGAGATGAACGATCGATTCACGAAGAGGAAAGACGGGAGAGAGAGAGAGAGAGGGTGGGGGGAGGAGTGACGAAAAAAAAAAAAAAAAAAAAATGGGAAGATTTTTCAGAATTGCGAAGGAGAAAGGGGGGAGGGTGGGAAGGAGGCGCGCGAGCCCAGGGGAGAAGCAGAACGACACGCGCAAATCCCGCCGTCGCCTCGCTAGGGACTTCGGCGCCTGCCTGTGCGTCACTGCCGAGGGCGCGCGGCCTGCTCCGGGGCAGCGCCATCCCCCTGGTCCGATTTGTTCCCCGTGGAACGCGGGCGTGCAGGCGGGGGACTACCCTACCCATCCCCCTTTTTCCCCGACGTGAGGATGCCGGTCGCGCGTGACCGGAGGCGTAGGGAGTAGCCGGGGACGGAGGAAAGGAGAAGGCGGTTCTTGAGGCTGCTCTAGAATTGGGAGCGGAGGCCCCTTGCGTTGTCGCGGGCCAGGCACCGCCGCATTTCCAGGGACGGGAGCTCAGTACAGGTGGACTCCCGGAGCGAGGGAGCGACGCTCGCTTCCGGGGGAAGAAGGGGGGATCGCGGGCTTTCGAGAGTGCCCAATCGCTTGCGTCGGGCAGCGGCGCGTCTTGGAACCCCTCACTTCAGACCGAGGACCTCATCCGGGGATCTATCGGGTCTCTCGCTTCCCCAAAGGGTCTCGAGGAACATCTCACTTTCCTCAAGCAAAGAAGCCAAGGCAGCTAGGGCGTCTCGGATGCTGCAGACACGGGGGCAGCACGAAGAAGATTGAACTTTTTTTTCCTTGGGTGCCGGCTAGTGCCGGAAGCTCCGGTCGACCTCGGGGATTCCCGAAACCTCTGCTCCTTGCCTCAGGGATTCCGCTCTGTCCCGAGAGCGGTTTTGTCTATCCCCACGCGCCACCTAAACCCAGCCTGTCCCGATCTGGCGCTCTCTGCCAGGGTTTCTCTTCCCCGCAGCGACAAGCGGTTGGGGATTTTCGGGGTGAGTTGGAGTGCCCGCCGCCCTCCCGTGGTTGCGCAAGCGCTCCCAGGGACGACGAGCCGTCTCGAAAGGAGCCACGGAGGCTCGCTTTTCCTTTCAGGACACGAACCTCTGCGTCCCACGGGGTCGCTCCCGGTCAGGAGATGCCCTTCAGTCCATCTCTTCCTCATCCCAAGCGTGTCGGGGAATTTATTTAAACCGAATCAATGAAACGATTAAAAAAAAAAAAAAAAAAAAGGGCAATCGGAAGGAATCTGACATCTGCGGGCCAGAATGGAAAGGGTTAAACCCCACTGGAGATAAAACGAGAAAGGGAATGGAGGAGGGAACCCGTGGATGCACGGAGAAAGGAGATGGACCGGCGCCACGGCGATGATGAACCTGCAGTTGCCGCCCGATCATCAACGGGGCCCTCGACGGCGGGTCCGGTTTCCCATAATTCCCCCAGGAGCCTCTGATCTCCTTCTGCGCTGCGAGCACGCCTTCGTTTCGCCATTGCTCGGCACCGCGACCTTCCCCAGGAACGAGGAATGCCGCTGCCGCCGTGGCCGATCCCCGAAGGATGCATGTGCGCGCTGCGGGATCGCCCGAGTTCCTCTTCACCATCGCCGCAGATGCATGCACCAAACCGCACCCTGGGGGTGCACCGATGGCAGCAGCAGCTTTCCCCAGCAGGGACAAGCCAAGAAGAGTACTTGACTTGGACGAACCTTTTCCCGAGCGTCCACGGTCTGCGTCCCCCAAGGTCGACTCCTCGAGGTCTTTCCGCTTTCCATCCCCTCATTCATGCCTTCTTGGTGATCCAGCCAGCAGGAGAGCTCTCCTCCACCAGGATGGGGCGGGAACTCTTTCGGAGACCGGAAAGCGCGGAGTGCTGCTGCTTCCTCTGGACAACCTTCCCACTCCTCCGAGGCATCCTCCGGCGGAGGGCGGCGCCTCCTCATCTTCAGTTTTCTGGACCTCGCTTGAGGGGAGGGGTCCAAGAGCGCCGCCACGGATCCTGTAAACATCCTCTCCGGTGGGATCTCCCCGGTCAGTCGTGGAGCGTCCCCACTGCGACTTTTCGTGGACCGGAGGCGTCACGTGATTGTCTCTGAGGGGTGGGAGAGGCGGCCGTGAAGATCCTCCCCGTCCTTGGGGTTTGGGTGTAGCTTCTGGTTCCTTGATGGATCTCTCGTGGGAGTCGACACTTCGAGCTCGAGAGAGGAGGAGGAGCAGAAGGAATCTTCCCGTTCAGTGCGAAAGCCGTCCAGAAGGCGGGTTCATCCCTGGGAGAATCGTGGACCCAAGAAGACGGCGGCGGTGCAAGAAACACATGGGAGGAGGAGGGGGGGAAGGGTCTCCAAAGCATTCGGCCGCAGGCGAAATCCCGCACTCTCGAGAAGGAGAGAACCGGAACCATCGGGGAGGTTTGGAGTGAGGGGGAAGGAAATTTGTTTGAGGCTCGCTCGAGGTCCATCTCTGGAGGAGCGTGGAGGTGTCTTGCAGCCTTGTTCGCCTTGCGACCAGCTCCAGCTCACCCGAGGAAAACTTCGGAGGGAACTAGCCTCTTTAGATGCTCCGATTTGTCTTCGATTGTGCTTTGATCCACAGAGTCGAGAGGGGCAGCACCCCTGCATCACCGGTCCCAGGCTTCCAGTGGTCCAACCGGTCTATCGAGGCTGGGTTCCCATGCTTCCAGCATCCCAGGATCTCTCGGTCACTCCTCTGTCCGAGGGTTAGGAAGGTCCAAGGATTAGGAAGCCACGAACGACGGTAAACCTACGGAAACATCCGCAGCTCCCGCTGCTCTTCTGATGCGCCTCTATCGGCTTCTTTGCTTCCGGCATTTTTTTCGACCGTAGCTACTATAATGGGGAGCTCCTTGTAACGGCCCCCGGAGGGGCTGTGCATGCCGTAAGCTCCGGATTTGCGGCCGTGGACCTTCGCGTGGGAGGATCCAAGTCTCCATTCAAATCTGAACGCCAACTTTCCAACGTGAGGAAGCTGGAAAGGGATGGGTGGAAACACACGCATCTTCCTCTCTCATATCCTCCCTTCCTTTGATTCGAAGGGTGGATCCACTCAATGTTCCCATGGCACATTCCGGGGACAAGGGATGCTCCTTCCTTCCCGATGTGCTCCTGCTGCTACTTTGAAACTTTCCAGCCCCCCCGAGACTCCACGACTCGAACCTTCCTCAAGAGCTCGGGACTTCGCCGTTTCTTGCATTCTATGATCTTGGAGATCCTCCTGGAATCATTCTTAAGACCGCGGGCGCTTCTTCAGAGGAGAAGGAGAAGCGGACTGGACAGTCCTTTCCTCTCCTTCTTCGCCGTCTCTTCCTTCTTTGTCTCTAAATATCTCTTCTGTCTCTGCAAGGGCAGGCAACGTCCAAGACGACCATATTCCTTCTCTCTGGAGCACCACATCTGCCTTCAATCTGTTCCCTGAGCATTCCTGGTTGTCGGCGGCTACCGAGTGCCGCTGCCCTGGTGTGCCGGGTTCGCCATCCGGGTCACCAGCTGGCTGTGCTGCTCACTGATCCACGGCCTCGTTGATAGCTCACTTGCTGAGGACGCTCTTCCCAGCCGCTGCGCCTTCCGCACAGGCGAGCAGCGCCACCCCCGATTCGGGGAGCCCGAGCATGCGGAAGGTCGGATCGCACCGCACAGGAAGATATGTGACCTACAAGCCTGAGGTGCTTTGCCTCCGCTTTGCCTCAAGGCGTATCGATGCCGACCCCCTCAAGACCAGTTCCCTCGTTGGTCTAGGCGGTTTGCGGTTCCCTTAGAGATTCCCCTCCATGCGTGCAAAGGATCCCCCCACTAGGGGAGGCCCTTGTGGGGGGATCCTCCGTCTCGTACCATGGAGCTGGCGCGATACCTCTCCAGAGTGTCAAGAAGCGCGCTGCTCCCTTAGGGGAGAAACCCTTCAGGGAAACCTGGAATCGTCCCTCCGGGGTTCTCTTCAGAGGAAGAAACAAGAAGCGGTTCCTTTCTGGGGGGTCCCTCTGAAGAATAAATGAGGAGTGGATCCCCTCCAGGACACCTCTCCAGAGAGAATGTGGACGAGGTGGTTCCTTTCGGAGTTCCCTCTCAAGCGTAAGAGGAACGGACTCCTTCCTCCGGAGCCTTCCCAGATTCATAGGGTACTCCCCCCCGGGGTTATCCCTTACAATCTGAAGAGTTCCACGCAACCTCGGGTCGCGTGGACAGTATTCGGACAGTGGACATGAGAGCGTTGGATCGTAGATCTCTGCGGTCCAGCGCCTTCCTTTTCCCGGAAGCGATCCATCTGTGCCCACTCTCAGACCAATAGAGCACAAAGGTTCTCTTCTTGAAGCATTCCCCGTTCTTCGGAGGAACGGGGACTATTGACCTCGCGATCGCACGCGGTTGCATCCTCTCATCCCCCTCATCCTCGCAGCCGCTCTGCATCTGCGAGTCTGCGGGTAGGAGCTGCAGGCTCGCTGTTCGTCTCTGAGGAAATGGGAGCACGCGAAACCCTCCCCAAGTAACCAGGTCACGAAACCCATGCAGACATCTCTGCCTGCAGTTCCTACCACTGCTGCGAGCCACTGGACTCCAGCTGACCACTCTGAATAGTCTCCCGGTGGGGAGGAAAGAGGAGGCGAAAGGGGAGTTGCCTCGGAGAAGCCGAAGACCGCGTTTCCTCATCCCCAGCTCGTTGAGCCGCAGGAGCCTCGAACCGAGTGCAAGGAGATCCCTGGATCCTGGGATTTCGGAGGATCACCTTTTCCGAGAAGAACGGTCCTCTTCAAGAAGGTACAAATATGAGTCCAGCCTAGTACTAGGAAAGCCAGCTCCCTGTGCCTAGGTGCGCATCACCAGCTATAAGAGAGAAGATGGGCGCTGCATCGGGGTAGCTCACCGGAAGTCGTGAGAACTCTCAGTTGGATCGTCTCCAATTCGCATTGCGATCTGAATGAGGCTGACACAATAACAACTGCTGAAGCCCACTGTGTGCTTCCTGCATTTCTGTTGGTTCCGACTTTTGGTTCCGCCGATACAAACGACTCGATCTTCCGGCTCCACCAGCAGCTCCCACTGTTCCTCCGCAACCTTGCTCGTTCGATCTGCGAGGAGCGACAGGAAGATTAAAATGGTACCGAGATGACGACGCATCGTTTGAACCAGACAGTGTCTCCCTTCGGTTCGTATTCCGTTGATGGAAACTCGTTCGTCAATGGATCCTTCCAACGAGCAAAAGGTGCGCGTAGGCACCGTCCATCCATAGTCGCTCTGCTTGATAACAGCATGGTTGCATTCTGGCTTCTTGAGCGTCAGATCGGAGAGCGGACCGTGGAATCTGCGAGACGTCAATCCGAGCCCAAGACTGCATTCCGGTCGTAGTTTTATTGCCTTACAGCTTCCGTTCCCCTGACAGTTTACCATGTGCCCGCTACCGCCTTGTCTACTCCTGGTACGTTGGCCGGGTGGGTCGTGACGTTCAAGCCGCAATCACTGCACCCTTCGAAAGGAGCAGCTTAAATTCTGTCAGCTGCCTCAAAGTTCCCACACAATTCCTGCAACTGATGGATCGATCCTCGGCTTTTCGAAGTCTTTCTCGATGTTCACTGCTCCGACTGCCTCGCAGAGGTTCGCTCCTGTGTACGAAAGAGGTACCTGCAACTCAGTAGCATAGGGACTGCAAGAGCGATCACCAAGAGGCGAAATTAAGATACGCATCTGAAGGAAGAGCAGATTCAGTAAAATGCAAAGGTAGTAGCCGTGACAGAACAGAAGAATAAACTCGATTAGAGGATATTTGGTTGTGCTCAAAGGGTCCATTGAGACATTCGGTCCTCGGCAAAAGGTCCTTGAAGTTTATGTCTGAAACGTCTATGCTTAGAAAGCGTTTTTGGATTATAATAGTCCATAGAGTTTCTTTATGCTTTTATACACGAATGCCACCATCAGCCCTTCATTATGCCTGATGGATTCCGAGACTGCAGATATGAATGGAACTCGATTATTCTTACCAACCACTGTGGCGGAGAAATATCTTTTGGGGGTCCATAACGCCTGCATATGACAACGGAAAGTAACTTTGGATGTAAAGAATTATGGAGAATACAGAACAAAATTTGGATGAACTAATGGACTATGCTAGAAGGGTACAAGTCCACGGAAGGCGTGGAAGAGGTAAGAGAAGACCGGGAGTTTCCAGGTTTTCACTGGAAACTTGGAACGTCTATGCGTCAGTTCGGAACGGCAATCGCAGGGCAGACAACGCAGCGGAAGGATGCAAATTCCAAAGGCTGGTGGTCGTTCGTTATCTTTCCATTCAGAGATTTCTGGAAGTGCTGTACGACGAAGAGCGAGGCAACGAACAAGTCGTCACCCAGATTCGTGGTGGTCACCTTCGAATACGGTCACCAGCATCACGACGACATCGAAAAAAGCCAACACACAATGTAAAGCTAATGATGAGATCGATGTGTACTCGGGGGCAGTCGCTCATCTGCGTAGAAGCCACCGTGCTCAGCTTGATGACGAGGAAGAGCAAGAATGAAGTGAAATCCAGAATTCGGCATGCATCACAACAAGAATGGAACGTGAACGAAATTCCACGAAATAAAATGTTTGCATCCTTTGGAAACCACGGACGACGAAATGTCCTCACGAACCTCTCGAAGAGCACCGAACCTTTCCGCGGACCAGATGCCTCAGCGGACCCTTTGGACGGGACGCCGCTTCCTGCGAGGAGGGAACCTTGGTTTTGATCGGACTCCTCCTTCCCGAATATGTGGCCCGGGAATTTCGCGTGCGGAAGATCTCTCCGCTGCAGGGTACCGGGGGGCGTCGTATCCTCCCGGCTGTCGGAGGGCGGCGCCGCGCCGGAGCCGACAGGACCAGGCGCTTTTCCGCCCTCCCGCGCTGAGCTCGCCCGTTCGATCTCGCGTTCCCTTAATGGCGACATGGCTAATTAGCGCTTCCCGACGGCAGCTGCCTTCCCTTCCTGCCGGACAGCTCGGGAAATTCCTCGCTCTGCAGAAGGCGAGCTTCGGAAGGAAGAAGGAGGAAAGAGCGGAGCGCTCCCCCTTCCCAAGCTAGTTCAGAAGTGACAAAAAGAAAAACCCTTCGCGCGTTCGAGAGAGTCGATGGCGACCGTATGAACCGGTGGAGCTTCCACTAATAAATGACCTTCGCGCGGAAATGCCCAAGAAAGCTCCTAGCGCCGATAACGAAACGCTTGCCCGAGACAAAGTGCCGTTCGGTTTTTATAACCAACGAGTTTATCTCTCAGGAGCCTCGCCGACCCGGCACGTAATGAGAGCAATGCATCTCGCGGAGAGCAGCGCGTGGATAGAGAAGACGGTCGGGATGATCGGCTGCGTCGAATTGGATTCAGAGATCGCCAGGCTGGCCTCTCTCCCTCGGAACAGCTTCGAGAAGCTGATGGAAGAGGGGAGGGGGAGGGGGGGAAGAGTCGGTGCGGTCTCAGACCGAAGGAATATCGGTTAATCTCACTTAGCACATTCCGCCATCTCTGATGATGCGTATCTCGTGTGAACTCCTCGCCGCGGGCCTCGCCGCTTTCGAGGATTCGTGCTCCGGCAGACCTGAAGATGTTGCTCCACCGAGCGGCACAAATGGCACCGAAGACGAAATCGTCTGCAGAGTAGCAATTCTTTGAGAAGGCGGACCCCGGTGGTCCAGTAGGCGGAGTGGAGCTCGCAGCACTCCGGCGAGCCTGTGGAAGCCAGCACCTGCGGCCATGTTGGATGCCAGCACGCCAGCATAGGAGGCCTCCTCCTGCCGCTGGACCACCTTGGAATCACTTCTTTATTTCGTGGGGATCCTGGAACCTGACAGATCTGGGACTAGGACCGCCGCCCGAACAGCCATCGTCGGCAGGGACCCGGCGAGGCTGCTTATATTGGGTCTCCTTTCTTCTCTGGAGCCCTTATGGGCGCGTTCTCTCGAAGACGAGGGCGACGCCCAGGGCGAAACATTCTTCTCCCCTTCCTCAGCACCAGATCCAGAAGAAGAAGATCCTTTCCTGGCTTCCTCCCGCTGTCCCTCTCTCCGTTTTTTTTCCGGACTTTGTTTTTTTGGATCCGCTCCTGGAATTTCTTTTCTGAAAGGAAACCCGCAAATAAAGCGTTCCTTGTTTCTTCCTCTCAAGAGAATCCCGGAGGAACGATTCCAGGTTTACCTGAAGGGTTTCTCCCCTAAGGGAGCAGCGCGCATCTTGACTCTCTGGAGAGGCATCAACCAGGTCCATGGTACGCGATGGAGAGCTCCATTTTCACAACCGGAGGAAACCCCCGAAGGGCTCCTTGATTCCTGTAAGGATCCTGGAAGATCAACTTCCAATCCTGTCCAGTCGACGGGGTCATCCGGCCTCCACTGGTGCCACGCCCGAAGCCTAGAATCCAGCCAGCGTCATCCTGCCGGGAGATTGAGGGGGAAGGGGGAATCGAAACCCTCTCGCCATTTCTCGGCGTCGACCCCTCCTTCACCGGGAGGGATTCGAACCCGCAATACTCAGTGCCATGCTCGGAGACAGAGACAGCCAGCTCAGGCTGCCCTTCTCGGGAGGCGAGGCCATGCGCCGCCGCGTCGCCGGAGGAAGTGCTACAAACGGCGATTTGGCGCACGGGGAAGACACGCTCCGCATCCCCTGCAGCTAAAACACTGCTTGCGACAAGGAACCGCTCCTCCCCTCCCCGCCTTCCCGATAGGGCTATGTAGCACGGATGGATCTGAAAGTCGGACGTCTTCGAGGCCGTGGTTCAGGTGGCTGCTGCCGCGCGGGGCGAGCGGAAGGGCGGCGTGCTGCAGCGTTGAGAGACGCTGAAAACGGGAGCGACCGTCGGCTTCAGCCGGTACTTCAGCCGCCTCGGGGAAGGGCGGGATCGTGGGATTTCGCGCTTCGCGGCGGAACGCTCCCACCCCTGCTGAGGGTCGCCTTGCAGCGGCCCCGCTAGGGAAGGGCATGTGGCTTTCCGAGTGCGCGCATGCCCTTCCGAACGACTCCATCGGAGCATCGAACCTCCCGTGTCGGAACGGTCGACGCTCCAGGGCTTGACCGCCCACGCGCGCCCTCGGTGGCGCTTGACCTGTCGATCTGCGGCTCTGCAGCGTCCCCTCACGGCCCGCGAGCGCAGAGACCAAAAGGCGAAGGACAACCGGAAGAACGGGGCAGAAGGGGTGAGCGAGGGTAATGCCAGAAGGCCGTACCGAGGTTGCCGACTCCCTCGAAGGTCTGTGCGGGCCGCATGACGGCCGGGGTCATCTCGGCTGCGAACCACGGGCCGTCAAGAAGAGAAGCCCGTGGTCTCCAGAGTGCCTTTCCTCCCCTCTGTTTGCCAGGAGCACCGTCTGCTCCAGAGGGAAGAAGGTCCCCCCCTTTCGGTGGCTCCGTCCTGTCAGAACAGCGGCGGAGTTCCGGATCGAGGAAGCCCCGACACCGCCGTGGACCCGGGAGCTGCTGCATTCTTCGTGAGGGATGCAGCCGCCGGGACGGGCACGCATCGACGCCGGCTCTGGAACTCCGCGGAGTTGGGAAACCGAGGGACCGCCTCCGGGGGCAGCCGAAAGGTCCGAGGTCAGGAAATCGGATCACTCGCGCCTCGCACCAGGCAAGGAGGAAAAAACTGTAGGAGAGGAGGGGGAAGGGAGGGGGAAGGAAGTTCTCCGCATCCCCAGCTTCCGCAGCCCTCCGAAACGAGGAGTTGGGCCACATTCTGGTGGGAGGCGGATACAAGTCGTCCTGGTTCGCTGGAGCCGCTTCCTGGAGGAGGTCCAGCCCGAGAGCCCGAAGCGACGAGCTCTCGGCCCACGAAGCGGACGGCGCGAGCAGCAGCGGGGGCCCCTGCCCTACCACGGATGGGAGGGGGGGGGGATTGGAGGCTGTGCAGTTTTGTTCCAGGGAGCCAGGAGAGGGGAGAGGTGGAACTCCTTCCCTTCTGCCGGGGCGAGGAGCCGCGTCTGCAGGGATACACCACTCCCGATCCCCGGAGGAAGCATGCGAAAGAGCGGATTCGTTCCGGGAAGCAAGTCCCGGAGGGGCAGGAGCGGAGGGGTCTGGAAAGGCGTCCGAATCGCTCTGGGACAGGCGAACGGGAGAGCGCTCGGGAATCCTCCCGCCCTCTTCCCTCCTTCCCTCCGCTCCGCCCGCGAGGGGCTCGAGAGTCCTGAGCCTTCCCAGCGGAACGAGGGGCCTGCCGGTCGTCCCGTGAGACGCCAGCCTCCGCTTCCTCCCTTTCCTCCGCCAAACGCCTTGCCGGCCTGGCGGGAAGTCCGCTCTCTTCTCCCCTTCCTGGGGGGCCGCGAATCAATCCGAGACAGGGGTGCCGCACGGGAGGGAGGCGTTTCCTTCGCTTTCGCTCCGTGGGGCCGGTGGCCCCTCCCGCCTCCGCTCGCCGGCCTGCATCTAGCCGGTCATCGGGGGCGGGACGAGCGAAAGGTGACGCGCGAGGCCGGTTTCCGGGTGGGGGATCCCAGCGTCCCTCGCTTCGTCCGCACGAGTCGGGGGTGGGCGCGGGGCGCGCTTCTTCGGGGCGAATTTCCGGACGCGCGACTCTGCATCGAGCGTACGGGAAGGGGGGGAAGGGAAGCGCAGCCGGCCCGTGGATCTCCCCGGCACGGCACGAATGTTAAGCAGTCCCCCCCGCAGGGCTGGACTCCCGGTTGCGCTCCGGGTGCGCTCACGGGAAGCGTCCGCGGCAGGACACCCAGTCCTGCTGCGCCCTCCGGCAACGTGCCGAGGCGCGGCACTGGGCAGAGCTGGGTGGGACCCGGCTACGGGGAGAGGTGAGACGCTAGGCGGCAAGCGAAAAGAAAAAGGAAAAGGAAGCCCCGTGGGGCGGGGACTCGGGAAGGGACTACTGCCCGCTGGAAAGAGTCCTCTGCATCCTTTCAAGGACGCCGCTGACGCGGCCCTCAGGAGGAGCTCCGTCCAGTGGATGGCACTCCCTTTGCCCCGACCCCTCCATGCCGCTTCCAGGACCCCACGGAGACGGGCGGCCGACGGCAGTGCGTCGCTTGGGATGAGGCGTCTCGTCAGGTTCCTCCTCCAGGGACCCGAGGGCAGTCACAGAGTGTCCCCAAAGGGACAAAAGGTCATCAAGAGGAGGGTGAGGGTGGGGTCTCCGGGATTTTCCTTCTCCTTGCACCCACTGCTCAACTCGGCTCCCCGCTCCTCCTGGTTCGGTGATGACGGCGGGAGTTGCACGGGAGATCCCCGATAGGGGTGTCGACCAGCTCCGTGATACGCAATGGAGGATGTCTCCCCTCAGGGGGTAGGGCGCGTCTTCATCTTCATAACAGGAGGGGAACCTCGAAGGGCTCCTTGATTCCTGAAATGACCCCGGAGCACTCCTGGCCAGTCAACCGGCTTCCACCAGTGCCGCAACCGAGCCCTACGAGTCCAACCAGCGTTCACCTTGCGGGGAAACTCGAAACCCACAACGCACCCTGAAGAGAACCCGGCCGTTCGATAAGGCTCGCCCCCCGCAAGCAGAAGGGAGGAAGGCCCTCCACTCCAGCGAGGGGCCTCTCTCCTTGATGGCCAGTGGTGCGCAGCCGAGATGATCCTGACCGGCGCGTTTCTTGCGCAGACCTTCGAGGAAGTCGGCAACGTCGATTATCTGAGAGGTGGGAAGCTGCGCGGCAGCGCTCTCCGAAGGAAACCTCGAAGGACTGGACCCTTGCCTCCCCCCTCTCTTCACCAACCCCTCCGTGATAAAGTCGACCGATCCCGGCTGCGTCCCTTGGAGAGGGGTACTTGGCACTGCCTACGTCAGACAGTCTGAGTTTCTGGCTGCTTTGCTGCCTCCGGACGCTCCGCTCGCGTGGTCTCGGATCGCACGTCGCTCTCCAGGAGAGTCATGCACATGCGCGCGTTCCGGCGCCTGCTGCCGTCCTCAGAGGGTTTGCCCCCGTTCCCGTCCTTCCAGGGGGTGCGGCGTGGAATGGGAAAATATCCCCACCCTGCCGGAACCCGGGAGACGATTCCTGGAGGCTTTTCCCGGGTCAGTCCGCGTTCCATCTTCTCTCGCTCGGACTCGCCGGGGGAAAAGCTCACAAATTGTGGTCGGATACATGGTCCTAACACGCTCCATTTGCCAGTGGACCTGCCAGGTTGCCGGTGCGCAGACCAGTGAGGTTCACCTCGGCAGCAGTGAGGAGGGGAAGAAGGGAAAAGAAAAAGATAAACAAATAAAAACACTCTGAAGATCTGAGAAGAGAACGCTGAAAAAATAAACAAATAAAAACACTCTGGAGATCTGAAAAGGGAACTCTAATCTGAAAGGGAAAATACCTGTCTCCTTTCCGGGATGCCGGCTAGATGGAACCCAGGTGGGGGGCATCTGGCTGCCATCTGCAGGAAGAGGATTTTTCCCCCAGTGGGTTGAGGCGTTTCGCTAATAAAAAATAAATATCCACAATCTGTGTGCTCAGAACGGTGGCCACGTCCATTTTCCAAGGAACCTGCCAGGGTTCCGGTACGCAGACCGGTGAAGGTCTCTACAACAGAAGAGCATAGGGGGCGAACAAAAGGAAACAAAGAGAAAGATAGAACTTCTGGGATTAGTTTGGTCCCTTCATGCACATCCTTTCCAGGTCCTCTGCATCCTTTCGAGGATGTTGGCAAGTTCTTGCTGAGTATTTTCCAAGTGAGGCCGTCTTGTTGCTATCTTCATAAATCGGGCGGCGAAGTGGACATGGCACTCCTGTCGTTTGGTCCTCCTTTTGCTTCTCTCCAGGTAGCTACAATCTCGCGTAGGCAGCAGAGAGCTGCTGGCGAGGCAGCCGACAGGAGGACGTCTCGTACGAAGAGGGGTCTAACAGCGTTTCTGTAGTTGCCGCTGGGGGCTCCTAGGGTCGCAGCAAGACGTTCCCAGAGGGGCCGGAGAGCGACGCTATCCACAAAAAGGTACAGGATGGACTCTAGTTCCCCTCGCCCGCGACATCCAGGCTCGCACTCTCCAGTGTCCGATGATACCGGCAGGCGTTGCAAGGGAGGCATCAATGCAGCAGCCTCAATGCTGACTCCTTCTACTTGAATCGGAGGGTGTGGATGCCTAAGAGCACTGGGGGTCGCTGCAGATCTTACACAGAAATATCTAGTCAGACTGTCCAGCCCACGTCGCACCAACTGTCCTCATTGACGACTTTGCCCTATTCACCACCAAGCCCATCCCGTTCTCTCGTGCAACGCCTGCCGGCATCACCGTACAAGGGTGTGTGTGGACCCGAACTGTGTCGGGTGCGGAGAGCGTGAATCTCTCTCCCACCTGCTAGTAAATTGTTTCCCTTGGCTCCTCTTGAAATCTTTGCCGCGGCCCTGGGAACCTTCGGCAGCAGCTCCAGGGACGCTTTGAAACCCCTCTTCGTTAGCGACTGCCTTCGGCCGACAGTCTCGCTAGCAGCCCTCTGCTGAGTACGCGGGATCGTCGCTGCCTGGAGCGACGCAAGAGGGACGCACAGAGGGAGGGATGCCACATCCACTTTGCCTTCCGATTTCATGAGGATGGCCACAAGATGGCTCCACCTAGACAACTTATTACGGCAAGAACTCGCTGGCTTCCTGCAGAGGATGCAAAGGACCTGCCTCAGCAGACAGTGGTCCCTTCCAGCATCCCCCAAAGTTTATTTATCTCTATTTTTGTCTCTTTTCTTTCTTTTTTTTTGTCCCCTCCCCTCTGTTGCCATGGAGGACCACGCCGGTATGCGAATCGGTGTCTCGGCAGGCTCCTGTTGAATTGTGTGTGGTTGGACCTCCAATTTTTGGAAAATGTTTATTTTTTTATTGGGATAAGCGCCCTGGCTCACCCGGGTGAGAATCGAGTGCTAACGCCGGGATGAACATGGAGAGCAGGGACCCAGAAGATCGTCGGCATGCGCTGACACGTTCCATCGCGGGGAGCCACTTCCGCGCTTCCAGTCTTCCGACCCGGAGACTTCCTGATTGATGGCCGAAAGTCGAGTGCCTCCGAGCTAATGGCCTGCTTTGTCCGCAGAACCTGGTCCTCATCAGACGTGCGATAGAAGCTCCTGGAGGATCTCGGATGACCCTCCAGGGGACACCGGTGAGCGTCCGGCGGGGGACGGAGCGCGCGCGCGCGGCCTCAGCGTCTCCATGGAATCGCAGCGGAGGTACCCCGAATCTTGTGCGCTCTTGGGGCTCCCGTTCGCGTGCCGCGCGGCCGCGTGGGCTTCGGAGAGGACTCTCCATCGGCTATCCATCTTCCCGCGACACTCCATCTGCCACGGACGCGGAGGTCGAGGCATGAAAGACGGAAGCCGTTGCCTTTGATGTGTTCCCATCAAGCGAGAGGACGGTGCCGCTCCGTCAACGCGAATTCGTAGCGCGGTGAAAGCCCCGCACGCCCTCGGGCGCCTTGGCGGAGGTTCTCGTCACACCCGTGCAGGTGGGAGACGCAGCTCGGGTGCAACCGCAGTACAAGGTCGGAGGGGAGCGAAGGAGGTAGGGGGAGAAGGTCTCGTGGTGCCCATCTTAAACGCGGCCGCTGGTGATTCGCCTGCGCCTCTGAGTGCGGGTCGCGAAGTCGACGGAGGACGGCAACTGACCCCCAGAGGAGCGCAGCGTCCCGACCGCCCTCAGGAACCCTGGTTAGCTGCCGCCTTTGACGAAGAGCTGTTGATGTTATCTCCAGCATTCTTGCAGCGATAGCAATCTCCCGACATGCCGAGAGTCCGCTGAGGCGCTGACCGGCGAGGTTCAGCCTCCCCCGGGCGTCCAGCGAGAAGCTGCTGCTGCCCCGAGAACGGCATAGCTGAAGAGCCCCCGAGCGGCAAGCAAGACTGTTCGCTCTGCTTTGGCGGTCACTTCGAAATCCTGCCCTCGGTTGCCAGGTGCCATGACCTCCCGTTTACAGCGAGAGGGGAGGGCGGCCGTCAGCTTCCGCAAGCGCCGGATGCAGGGGGTTCTAGTGCACGTAGTCGACCTCCCGTACTCGCTGTTGTGCGGGAGGAGATGGTGAAAAGCAGGGAAACAGCCGGAGGGTCCAGGCGAACCTCAAGGCGCCAGAAACCTACTGTGGGCGTACCTATTGGGGCGTACTGCGCCCGAGGAGCTTCCCGCTTCTATGGACGCACCGCGGGGTCAGCGGGGAGTTTCTCTCGGTTGCCTCTTGGAATCTGAGAGTCAGGCAATCGCGAGGCGGGAGGAAGGCGTCCCGGAACGTAGGGCGATGTGTAGAGCAAATGAAAGGTTTCGAGGGTAAGGAAGAGGCCGACTGTGCTCCTGTATGAAATGGAAGGGGTCAACCTCTGTTGGAGGAGGAGGGGAGGTCAGTCGATAGGGGTGCGTGGGGACTGGGGTGAACCGGTCTCACGGTGCTCACCGTGGTTCGCCAGGGTCTGCGTCGCTCAGGGGCGGTAGGGGGAAGAAGAATGTCTCTGCTCCCGAGACCGCAGTATCCCTTAGGCCACTTCTCACCCTCGCACGAAATCGATGGCGATCGGGAATGGCTCTCCAGGATGATGCCCTCACTCTCCCTCCATTCTGAGGTTGCTACATGCAGCGGAAGCTGGGCCTGCCGCCGCTCAGGCAAGAGGTGAACATCTATCTCAACATCTAGACGAGACGTGCCATGGGGGTAGTTGGAGTGGTGCCCCTGCGATGCGCCTCCATCCCCGCTGCAGCCTCAGGAGCATTTCAGCAGCAAGTGAGGGATGCCTCGCTCGGGGGGCCACCTCGACGAGGTCTGATGCACCAATGGCGAGATGGTAGCATGCTGGTGTCAGCAGGGGACCCTCTTCTCTTGTGGCTTTCCCCCGAGAGTCCCTTGGAGCCCAATTCACCTCCGAGATCCCCGCGAGAGAGGTCTCTGGGCGCGGCTTGCTGCGCCACTTCTCGTGTCGTGGGGTGGGCTTCGCAGCTCCCGCGGAAAGAGAGAGCGCGCCCGAGGACAATATGTAGAGGACGAAATGCAAAGGGCACTATGCAGATGGCAAGAGACAGAGGCCTTCGCTAGCCGGCCTCCTCTTCAAAATTCATCCTGGGGGTGCACAGCTCCCCATGTATTCCCAACTCACCTCCTTCACCTTAATCCATCCCCCATCGTTGCTTGCTAAAATGTAAGGACAATTTTGTTTTTTACATCACCATGTGAAAAGTTGGTCTATTCGTTTAAACGCACTTTATTTTGTGAATAAAAAATAATAATTAGAATAATTTGACCTCAGGCCTACCTGACTCGAGATTTCATATCGTACAAGTGGCGCCACTCTGCATACTCTGCATACCTGCAACCGACAGGATTCTCTTCGCGACTTCGGGAAAGGCTTCTCTCCCTGGTTTCCTGGCAACAGCGAGAGCATTCTGCCGCGGGCAAAACGCGGGCTCTCCCGCTGCAGGAGTGGTTGGGACCATTCTCACGAAACCGAAATGAAGTGCCGGTGGCTTCTCGAGACTTTCGTTTGAAGAAGCCCGTGAAGGCAGTCGGGAAGCATCCTGCGAGATCGCGGTAAAAAAGAACCTGAGATGCTGGACGGCGCGTCAACTGGCTGACGCATGCACCCCCGCCGCCATCCTCAAAGGAATTCGTCTCTAGTTGCAACTTATGCACATTCCTTCTAAAGAGAAAAATACCCCCAGTGTTCATGGGCCACGTTTTCCCTGAAGTGGCAGGACTCGGCATTGCAGTTGTGGCACTGGGAAATCCCATGTAACGCATGGGTCCACCATTGGACAGGGGGACAGCACCAGACCGAGCCAGGTGAGGGGAACGGGAAACCTTCCCGCACCTGTTGTGGGATTGTGCTAAGTGTCCGAGAATGCTTCGCTGCTACCCTCCCACTCCCGATGGACGGCAGAGGGGTGTTGCAGCGCTCCTCGCCTCTTTCGACTCGACTTCACCTGCGGCTTCCCTTGCAGCCCTGTACTGCCTTCGTGGGATCGTGACAGTGAGAAACTGTGACGAAAGAGGTCATCACAATTGTCTTCTCCTTCATGAAGAAGGAGACAAGATGACCACACCTTTGCCAACAAAAGGAGAAAGTTGCCAACATCCTCCAGAAGATGCTGAGGACACCAAGAAGGAATCTATGATCCTTTCAGCTCCCCCCAAACATTTTTCAACTGAAATTTTGTGTGCATTTTTTTCTTTTCGTCTACCCCTCCCCCCACTTCTCCTGTGCTGCCTTCATCGGGGGAGCTGCTTACGAGAAGCAGCGCCTCTGGGGCATTTCCCTTTGTAGTAGGGATGTGAAGCCACTACGGAGATGGACGTTTTTATATTTTTTATGACTTTCCTTTTTTTGTAAACATTTTTTTTTAGAATCAACGCTCCTGCGTGACCGGGTGAAAATAAATCAAGGCAGTCTTGCAATTCCTGATCACGGGCGGAAGGGGACGAGGAGGCCTACGATCACGCCGGGCGGGGGTCACCAGCGAGCGTTCTTCGCCGCCTGTTCGAAATGCGGCGCCGCCGCGACAGTGGTTCGCCATCCGTCCGCCACTCGGGGTCCGTGCTCTAAACTGCAGACAAAGAGAGGAGTGGGCGTGGGTCTCGACGCCGGTGCCTCCTCCGTCAGCAGCTCTTGACAGGAGCTGGAAATGTGCATGGCAGCGGCTTCCCGACTAACATCCTCCGACGCCCAGGAATCCCGGAAGACCCCGCACAGCCTCAGTGCTGACGAGAATCCAGGATTTGCAGCCCCGACCGACGCTGCGTGGAAGCGGAGGCGGAAAGATCGTGAGGTGCTCGATGGCATAACGTCCGGAAGTGAGCTCCCTGGCACGGCAGGCAGCTCCTTCGATCCGTGTGGGCGGTTTGATCGTGGTAACCTTGGAAACGAAGTTCGAAACGGTGGTTCTGGCGTTTTATTGCACGCCGATCGTTTCTGCATACCGTCTCTCCGAGGAGATGAGCTCCTCTCACTTCCCAGATGAGAACCTTTGCGGTTCCAAAGCGCGAAGAAGAGTCAGATTTTCTCCTTCCTCCTGCTGGTCCCTTGATAAGCAGTGTGTAATCACTTGATGTGCCGCTGAAGTCGCGGCCGCATCCCCTTTGGCTCTCAGCACAGAAAATCCGCACCTGCTTGTCTTCTATTTCTTTGCTCGCCTTCAAAAAACACTGGATATCAACGTAATCGCGGCATTTCAGACGACGGCCACTGACCGCCGCGTCACCACAAGGCGACGGTGTACTTCCCAGGTAGCACGGCGCATGGGCAGGAGAAGATTCTCGTCTGGAGCATGCCTGAATACATCCGCGGAAGATACCTTGCTCTCTTCTCTACGGATCTCAATGGATTTTCCCTTTCGTTTCTTCTTCGCCTCACCGGGAGCTTTCGCCTCCCCTTCCCGACCTCGTCTCAGGGGAAGAAGCAGCTGCGTGTGCAGACGTTCAGGCGAAGGCTACCCGGGCGCTCTGCTTCCGCGTCCAGAGTGCTCTTGAATCCTAGTTCCAGCATGGACCGCTGTCTTTTTTCCCTCCACAGGAAGGGACGGGGGACTGGGGACGGGGCTTCGAGGAAGGAATTGCATGCACTGCACCAAATGGCAGAAATCCCAGTCTGCTGCTGCGGTCCTCTGCAAAACCGCGCCTTGCAGGAACAGCTCCCTTGCGCGCGTCGGGAATGGTACGAAGATGTCGGATAAAAAAGAGCTAACAGAAAAGCACTCATCGAGGTGCGACTCCTTCTGCGATGTTTGGTCGCTTCTGTTGCCATCCGGTTCTGGCTGGCCCGTTAGGCGTTGGACTTGGAGGGACCAGGTGGGTGCCATCAAGTCGCTTCCCAGCGGCCTCTTATGTGGGGCGCTCTCGAAGGAGTGCCTGCAGGTGTTGGCGGAACAGAGCGCGGCGGTGCTGACAAAAGAAAGCAAAAGAGGGACAACGAGTTTCTTTCACCTTGGGGCTGCTTGGCAACAGCGGCATTCATAGAAGCAGCCGTTTGGATCAGCGTTGCTGGAGACAGGACGGGTTCGCAAAACCGGGACTCCGCAGAGGTCCTTTCTCGGAAATTCCCGAAGGAAGGCTCCTCGAAGAATTGCAAGAAGAGAGAGCGGGCTGCCCTTCCATCTTCGGGGCCCTGCAGACTGTTTCCAAAACTCACCGGTTTCTTCAGTGCCTGTGGGTAGCTCCCTAGCCCGCACCGCTTTCCCTGAAGCGGGGGAGTAAGGTGCAGCTCAGCTAGCCGGACGCACTCAAAACCCAGCTCTCTTCTGCCCACTAGCGTCCCGGAGGCGGATGGTCGCTCCTTACTGAAGACATGGCACCTCAGTGCCCGTGCGGAGTTCGAAATTCCGTCTTGACCATCCAGGAACCCTCACGCATCAAGAAGAATCGAGCCAGACTAAAGAGATGCCTCGCCTCCACCAGCCCCTCCTCCCTGCTTCCTCCAGACGGCGTTTCTGTGATGCTCCGGCTCTGGGTCTTTTCCCAGCTTTCCAGGGCTCCCGGATCATTCCGAGCGATCCCGTTTGAAGGAACGTGGGAGAAAGTCCTGAACCTTTCGCCAATCCAGCATCTCTTCTCAGGAAATGGAGGCCGGCAGTCTTCAGCGGTCGCCTGCCTGCAACAGCAGCAGCAAAACACTACGAGGACGGCTTCATCGTCGCTGAGACGGCAACGCTGGCTGTCGGCATCAACAAGCTGTAGCCAACGATGGTGACCGCCGTCTCCATTGCATTGAAGACCGGAGACAAGGTCCAGGGGATCGGCAACAACTGTTCCTCGAGAGGGGAGCTTTGAATCCCTGAGGGGAACGAAGCGGCCTGTCCACCTCCACCTCTTCCCTACCCTCTGCATCCATGGGAGCTGGCCATAGCTCTCCGCCGCCATACGGTCCATCGCGCGAACGCCGTCCTCCTACCCCGAGGGTGCCCGAGCTTTGCTCATAGAAGCGCAGGAGACCCTTCCGCGTCAGCCGGCAACAAGCAGCGCTTCAACGAGACCTTCGAGGACCTCTTCTCAAGTCATGCGGATGACCGCTCAGGGCACCGCCTGCAGGCCAACGGCTGGACAGGGGGAGCTCCCTTATTCCCCATCCGGACCATCCCGGGAATTAGGAAAGAGATGCTTTCTCTCTGGGTTCCTTCCAATTCCACGGGAAGACAGGAGGTGGCTTGAGGCACGGAGATCGAAGCGGACTTCGGCTTCCATCTCTCTATCGAGCTCATCTCAAGAACAGGCTCGAAAGGGTCTCCTGGGCTGGCCAGTTGCCAAGAAGCTGCAGGAGGGGGATGAGTGGTGGCTCTCGGATGGTACCCCATTCTATCTGCTTCCCTGCATCCTTCATCTTCTTTCGCTCGTGCAGAGGACGTGCGGCGGGTGCTTCGGGGATCCGGGAGGCGATCCTCGAGGCGGCAACAAGGGGGTTGCCAGGGACAACCCTGGAGGACACGGGTAGGAAGGTGACAGGTGACAGGCTGCAGACGGCTGCTCCTGCGCAGGGGGAGAGTCTCTTCGCTGCAACCATCCAGACGACGATGCCGGCCTTCCGAAAGAAGTTCGGGGCCCTCCTCCTCCAGTTTACGCGTCTGGATCTCTCGACTCCTGGAGGACGCTCTTCGGGCGCGGAGGCAGCTTGGGGAGGGATAGGGGATGAGCCGTGAGGAAAGGAGAAAAGGAGGAGGAGGAAGGGTGGACGCCTCCACCACGAAGATGGGTGCGGTGCTCAGGGTCGAGAAAGGGTTCGCTAGCGCAGCATCCACAGCAGCGAGCATCACCTCGAGGTAGTGAACGAGTCTGGTCTCTGATGTGCTCGTGGAGGATCATTCCCTTTCATCTTTCACCGTCCTTGCTTTTTTTTTCTTTTCTTTCTCTCTCTCTCTCTCCCTCTCTTCCCCCTTCCTCCTTTTCTTCCTCCTCCTCCCCCGCGTCGCGGCTTCTACGAGCTGGCGATGTGGAACTGAATAAATGATGAATTGGCCCGAGCCCGTCGAGCAGGGGAACTTCTTATCGCCGGATTCGAGCGATCAATTCGCGTCAAGAGAAGCGCCTCTGCCCCGCCGAGGACGCCGCCGTGCGGCCGCGGCCGGAGTTGGCCAGGCAGACGCTCGCGCACGGCGCGCGACCTCTCTGAGGAGACCGTCGAAGTCCCGACGGTGCTCTGGGGAGAGAGAATCGCGGGGGACAAGGCGGCGGGCAGGAGCTGGTCGTGGTGAGAGGAGAGGGAGCGGGTGGAGGAGGAAGGAAGGAGGAAGCGCTGTGTGGAACTCTCGGCCGTGGCACGCCCAGAGCGCCTCCGCACGAAGTTCCTCTCCCTCCCCACCCGACTTCCCGGCCCACGCGCACCTGCGATGTCGTACCTCCTCCTCGCTCACCCCCGCCACTCCAAAGGGGACTCGCTCTCAAAGCTGGATGTGGAGCGATACGGACGGTTCCTTCGAGGGCTTGGGTGGCTGGAACTGACGCAGAATGCCCAGGGAGCAGGCGAAGTCAGGAACACGAGGCGCGCGTCCTGGAGCTGCTGGCTTCCCGCCGGGTCCCCCTCGCCATCCGGGGCCGTTGTCGCGTCTCTTTAAGCGACTCCCCGAAGCTCCCGCAGATCTGAAGGCGGAGGAGGCTGGGAGCCTGCGCTCCCGCCTCCGGAAGACAGCAGGGAAGAGAAGAGACGTCGGTGTTCTGTTCCTTTGCCTTTCCCAGGGGCAACAGAGGATTGAAGGGTGTCGCACGCTGTGGAGCAGATGCAGGGGAATGGCGTTTTGTGGCCAGGAGCAGCTTCCAGGGCTCAACGGAAGCAGAGACTTCCGGGAGAGGAGCCCGATGATCCTCTGGGGGTGATGGTTCGTGCGGCTCGTTTACGGACTGTGACCACCGGAAGCGCTATCCTGAGACCGGGGCGAGGTGGACGGGAGGAAGCATGGAGCGAACGTCTCATGCTCGGAACAGGTTCCGGGGGATCGATCGTCGTCATCTCGGTCCTCGGAGGGAACTTGGCCTCGGGGCGTGGTCGTCGCCACCGGTCTGGTCTGTCGCGAGCTGTGCCCCTTTCGCCCGCGAGTCGGAAGGCAAAAACACCCTCTGGGATGCTGCTAGGGCGAAGAGTTCCTGGAGGGGGGCGGGCCGAGAGGCCGGAGGAGGGAGGTGTCCTGCTCCAATGCGGTTTTTTCTGCATTTCCGCTCGGTTCGCCGGGAGGAGTGGACCGCGGCTGCCGAGATTCTCGCGTGCCGCACGAGGAGTCTTAGCATGCATGGGGAAATGCTCCCCCCCTTGGTCGTTCTCCGTCCTGGCTGCACGGAGGGACCATCTCCATCTCTCGGATCGATTTCACATCCCCTCCTTCGGCTGGCGGGCCGCTCGCAAGAGCTTGGGACCCAACTTAGCCCTCCCCTTTCGAAAAGCGGCCCGTGAAGGTGCATAAAGCGAAGGAGGTCACCTGCCTGCATCTCGCGCGCCGGGGCGGAGGGAACCGTGAGACCGCCACCACGATGACCTCCCTAGCCTTGTGAGACCTCGCTCTGATTTATTGGATACCTCCTGTGCCTCGTCATCAGATCTTCACATGAAGTGGACGTGGACTGATGTGGACTCTCCTGGGCCGCCTATTGAAGCGCGCTTTTTGTTTTCATTGATGCTCCCTGCAACATGATCAAATAAGAACGTGCCTCTTGTCTTCCGGCTTTGCTAGGTGTCGCCTGCGCAAGCCAGAAGCTTCTGCTGCAGGTCTCTGGAAAGCAATTTCCTTATCCTCCTTACGTATGACCTGGAAGTCTCCTGTAGACTTGAGGTGTCCGCCGTCCGGCCGGATGTCTCCTTCCTGCGGCCCCGCGTCTTGGCCACGTGCTCCTGAACCGGATACTTGGGTCACCAGGGCTGAGGACTCGCTAAGCACTCAAGAACCTCTGCATCGCCCCGTTGGGACATCGGAGAGGGGGCGAGAAAAACCTACGGACGGTGGGGTTGCAAGTCCAGCCCACTGCCACGATCTCGAGCACTTCCTGAAGCGGCGAGGGGCCCGAAGATTGCAGGCTGGTCAGCGGGGAATCTGACCAGCTAGTAGATGAGCGAGCCTGAAGCATCCCTCCACCTCCGCGCCGTCTTGAGAGTGCCCTAATCAGCGAATCCCAAGGCCCTTGGATGAACGCGGCTGCCACGCAACGGCTGGTGCGGGCGGCAGGGACTGAGGGACCCCCAGCTCTGGCGTCTGGAGTGACCAGAGAGTTCGGTTGCCTGCCTCTTCCCGCTCTCCAGAAGAGCCCCCGATCCAGATCCGCCTCGTCTGAGGCTCATTGGGTTCCAGGGGAGGCGTTCCTGCTCTCAGCGAGCTCGTAACTTGCATCTCAGCATGAACTCCTTGGGCTGCGCTCGTAGAGCGGGTGACCGCGGAAGCGCCATCGCCCGGTCGAGGGATCCAGAAGAGGAGGTCATTGCGGCGGAGCAGGGTTCGTCGAGAGCGAGGAGAACGGGCTCCAGCAGAGACGCCCCCCTCCTTCTCGGACGCGCCCCACTCCGGGAGCGATCTTCCGCTGCCATGACGACCATCGCGATCTCTACTCCGGAGGAAGGTCCGGAAGGTCCCCCTGTAGCAGAGGTGTGTCCTTGAGCGGTCCCCCTGTAGCAGAGGTGTGTCCTTGAGCGGTCCCCCTGTAGCAGAGGTGTGTCCTTGAGCGATCCCCCTGTAGGCGTCTGTCGCATGGCGCGGGAGCCACGATTGGTCGGCTCTGCCCCCATCTCCGGAGCCTTCGAGATGGACTTTGCGACATCGCGCTCTTCGGCCTCCAGAGTGTCGGGCGGGTTGCCTGGGAACTCTGCTCCCCAGATCCACCGGATCCTCTCTCAGCACCCCTCCGCTTTCGGAAGGAATCGACTGACCGTTGGTTCTTTCGACCCTTCCGTAGTCCTCCAGCTTTCGCTCCATAGAAAATCTCGATCCTGCCTTAGGTCGGCGGGACCCCACAGCGAGGCTGGCATCCTGTGGAATCGCTCCCTGATACCCTGGCAGACCTCCTTCTCGTGAGCTGGGGAGAACTCCTTCTGCCAGAGACCGCCTTCCAGCCTCCAGCCGAAGCGTGCCGAGAATGGCGAGCTCCCGATAAGCTCCCCGAGAAGTTACTCCTGCGGAGTCCCGGATCTGCGGAAGTTTTCCTATCAGGATCCCCCATGTGACAAGAAAGGCCGACGGAGAACTCTCACACCTACCGAGTTCGTCCCGGCTGCGCGAAGAACCGGCTTGCGCAGTCTCCACCGACGCCTCTCCTCGTCGGATCCGTCGACAGAACTCCCTAAGGATCCATCTGCCGACTGTTCTCTCCTGCTCTTTCAGATGGAATGCCTTCCTGATCGCCATATTCGTGCACAGAAGTTGCCGCGCTGCCCGTGATTCCTTCCCGCGGATTCCGTAAGAGTCCCGCTGCCAGGAAACGTTCGCCGTTCAGAAACAGCTGCAGATGACCGCCGGTCAGGAGCACTCGAAGCGAAATACACTGGTGGACAGATTTGCGTGTATAGAAATGTACTGGCAGACGGATCATGGGATCCTGAAAACGATGGAGTTCTTAAACGCTTAGGCGTCCCTAGAAAATACGCGACCAAGATGAGAAAACTGATAGTTTCATCAGTGATCGCATGCAGAAGGGATGCCTACTGGACACATCGCCTGGGATATGCACCGGATAATGCTAGAGACCCGCTAAAGTTTCTGGATGTCGAAGCACCGTAAACAATCAGCTCAATGCCAATTTGGTCCATTTCCATAGAAAGGATTGGTAGATCAGGCAGGTAGAAAAACGTACTGGCAGACGGATGTACTGGTAAAAAAATTGTACTAGTAGCGTGGATGTGCTAGTAGGGAGTGTATTGGCAGACGGATGTGCTTGTAGGAAAATGTACTGGCAGACGGATGTACTGGTGGAGGGATCCGCGAATTGAGAAGTGCAAGCTAGGAAAACGCACAGGCGAACGTGCTGGTAGCTATTTAGGTGTATTCAGAGCCAAGAGCGTTCACAGCGGGATGCATTGGTTGCTGCATTTCCCTACGAGAGTGAGCATGGCTGATGTGATGTACTTTCCCTGATGGAGCGAATGTTATTGAGGTGGATTCTGCATGCACATCGATGCGTGTTGAAGTCGGGCGCTGCTGGATTGCTCACCTTTCTCTGATATGGAGTTTGAAAGAAACAGTTCCCATTCAGCATTTTGTTCCACAATCTAGAATCGGCGCATCTCGAAGATCACATCGTCTGCGATTTTAAAGGCACTGCAGCTGACTTCTTTTCTTCAGTCATTTGACAGGAAAAGTGAGAATCAAGAGGGGATCCGGGAGGAATAGCGATCCTGTCGGTAGTCACAGGCGTTCCATCACCGCCATCTCTTTGTCGATCACCTACAGGTCCCTATTCTGGTCAGTCAGCTAAACTCGTGTCTCTTGATCCTCCCCCTCTGAGGTCTCAGAACTTGTTCAGAGTATTTCCTGGAAGCTGGAAGCAGAGCATCATCATTGCGTCGAGGCAACTCTGTCCCGAAAGATGACGCATTCTTTCCATTGCATTCGCCTTTGGAGGCGGGTGGCGCCAGTACGATGGAGGCGCAGGTGTAACCTGGTACCCGCGCGCGCCAGCAGTGTGAAGCCAAGTTCCACTCTCGTCTCTCCAGATTTCCGGATCCCGATCGCGGTTTCTTCGGTCGGTTCTGAGAGCGACCTTGAGCTCGGCTGGTTGACACTCGGTCACGCCGGGGCGTTTATTTATGAAATATAAACGTCTGTGGCAGGACGTTTGATCCTGCCACGTTACTCATAAGTACGAGAAGGGACCTGCCGGGAACTGGCACGCAGGCCAGCGGGGTTCGCCTCTCCAGCACAGGGGAAGGGGAGACACACAAAAAGGAAAAAATAAAACAAAAACATACAGTCAAAAAATGAGGGGAGGGGGGTCGGGAAAGGTTTACTGTGTGCTGGAGGAGGTCTTCTGCATCCTTGCCAGGATGCCGGCAAGTTCCTGTTTCAAGACTCCCAGATGGGGCCATCTTGACGATCTCCTCATGAAGAGGACAGCAAAATAGATGGCGTCCCCGTCGTTCTGGCCTCCTCTGGCGTTGCTCCATGCAGCCACAGCCCCGCGCGTGGGCAGCACAGTGCTGCTGGGGATACAGCTTGCCGGCGTGAGGGCGTCTCGTAGGAAGAGACGCTTCAAAATATCTCTGGTGTTGCCACCGGGGCTTCCAAGGGTCGCGGCAAAGCGCCCCCAAAGGTACTGGAGGGCAACACAGTCCACTAGGAGGTGCGGGAGGTATTCCCGCGATTCCCGCTCCCAACACCTGGCACAGTTTGGATCCACACACATCCGTGTCCAATGATGCCTGCGGGCGTTGCACGGGAAGCCCAAGTGCAGCAGCATCAATGCCGACTCGTACCACTTTAAGGAGAGGGTGCGGATGTTCGTGAGCACTGAGGGCCACTGTAGGTCTTCCTCCAGAATATCCAGTAACACGTCCCAGCACAAAAGTCCACAAGGTCGAGCACCCGAGATCGCAGCGTCAGTGAGCTGGCCCGTCGTGCACTCGCCCAGTCCTCTTCTTCCGGAGATTTCTCTGGAAGCTCCTCGGCTGGTGGTTCCTCGGTGCTGCAGGTCTCGGCTTTCCGGTGCTGCCCTGCTGTTCGAGGCCGTGGCTTCCAGGTGAACCCTTCCCCGCAGCAAGCCGTAGACATTTCCGACGAAGGGCGACCGGCCTGACCGTTCGGGGTTCAATTTCCTCGGGATTTCGAGTTCCTCAGAAGAGCCCCTGGTTAGTGTCAGCTGGAGGGCCGAGTCCACTCCTGGAGGGCTACGGAAAATTTTTCCCCGTGCTCTTGGAACCACTTCCTCGAACCGTCTGAATTCATCTTGGCGCCATTTTTCGAGTTCGGATGGATGAGGAAAGCGCTGTGAGCGACTCCCGGCTAGACAGGCGCCGCAGCGGTAGCATTCCAAAAACGCCATCCAAGAAGGAGCGTTCCTTGCAGGATATACGTTTTCCTCCACTTTTCCCGGTTCCGGGAGAGACGCTGAAAAAAAAAAAAAGAAGAAAAGAAAGAAAGGCCAAAAAAAAAAAAAAAAAAAAATGCAAATCTGATGAATTCGCTTCGCAACTTCGGGAACGGAGGCAGGGCTCCCCTCGTTTTCATTGGGCAGGCTCCCCACTTATCGCGTCCGGGAACCCCTCATCCAGCATCCGCAGGGAGGCAGTTCCGACGGCGTAAATTTGAATCGGAAGCAAAATACACTCGTTGACAAAAAGACGAATTGGTCCATAAATTGAGATTAGAGCGAAATTAGTTATCAGGAGGAACTTTTAGCTGGCGATTATGAGGTCTCGAACTATCCGCAGTGAATTTCTCGCTCGTCGTCGGGGGGGCTTCTCCGGCTTTCCTCTCTATCGAGCGGAGTTTATTTTCCTCCCAGGCGGGTTTTTATCGCCTCCGGCTCTTTATCAGTGCAAGAACAAAAAAGCATCAACACTTATATTAGATCACGGATAATCGCCATATGTTCTCGTGCTCTCTTCCCAGAGAGGGACTGGGGGGAACGCCCCGCGTCCGGATGTGCGCATCCCGAGACGCGTCTTGAGGGGAAGCCGCAGCCATCGCCAGCCTGGCCGGCGGCAGCGCACGTTTGCGGCCGATCCCTTTGGAAGTTGCGTCCCCATCACGCGCAACCCACTGTTCCCGAAGGAAAGTCTTCTTTCGCCCTCTGCTCCACCCGCTGGCGCTTTCGTGCTCGCATCTGAGACGCGCGGAGATGAGACGCAGCAGAGTCCGCGCTTTTTGGACCAGGGTGTGTGCGCGAGGAGGCACCTCTCCGAGCGTTTTCCCCCTTCCGGGCGCGAGGAAGCGCATGGGGCTCGCTCCACGACGCGCTGGTCGCCTGGCAACTGAATCATCCGATGGCTGACCCCAGATTTTCCCACTCGAATCCTTCCAGATTCTTCTCTTCGATCAAAAGAAGAAGAAGAAGAAAAAGAGGAAGGAAAAAGCCTCTATCTCGGCATCGGAGAGTTCAAGTAACCCCCAATCTTGATGAACGGATAGGTGGATCTTCATTCGGTTTACTAAGTGGAATCTGCCATCAGGGAGGTCAGTATCGTACAGCCAGCTCCATGGGACGCAACCGACTCGATGGCGGATACCTCAAAGGAGGAGGGGGGCTTGTGCAGGACTGTCGAGGTTTCCTCGGAGAGCAAGGACGCGCTTTGCCTGCCTACCAGATTGCTGGGAGCCATCGGCTGTCTCTCTGTGCGTTTTCCACTGCTGCGGATGGAGGCTTTTTATCTTCGGGGACTCCAGCAGCCACCCCGTTCCGTCCGCGCGAGGACGACGGCGCAGGAAACAACTGCCGCAACTTTCTTATGCGAAGGCTTCTGCATTAGATGACCACCAGTTTCTTCCGAAACATGGAGCCCCTACTTGTTCTGACTGCACGCGAGCTACTCAAGATGCCACAGGGAGGGTATTTCGAGGAATATTTGAGAAATCTGTCTCATGAGCTCGTGGACTTCTCCTGAACGAGGCCAGATTAGAAGACATGATTTGAAGATCCCAGGAACCCATCTGATGGGTTGGAGGAGGAGCGCATGAGTGGCACACTGCGCAGGAGTGCTTCTGCGACACTTGGGAGTTCCTCCAAGAGGGTTCGGGCAGTCGCAAAGATGAAGGCATCTCCAGCCTCGAGATTTGTTCTCGCTGGTCCGGCATGAAGACGGCAGTCTCTCTTATGTAATCGTGTGGTTTCATGCGAACCACCGTGTGCAAACCACGTCTCGTTCTTCCCTTTCCTTCTGAAACGAAATTCCTCAGCTTTTTCCTTTTTTTCCTTCCCTTTCTAAATAAAGCCAGTACTGTCAAGTACCTTTCATGCAGTGCCAGATAACAGAGTTTTGATGTTTATTTGGAACACGGCAAAAGGACTCGAAAGAAACTCCTGAGAAACGGGAACGGAGGAATCGCATTTAGGGAAATTTCAAAACCGCTCGCGGCCTTCCTGGTTCCTGGACAACATATTCCGTTCTTTGCGTCTGGACTCCAACCAAGAACTTTCCAAGTTTGCTCAAATTTTTTTTCCCCCTTTCAAACACGCGAATCCATACCAATCCGTTCTTAAACAGATCGCAATGGAGCACTTAGGGATGCCGTAGCTGTTCCGGGAAAACCAATTTCGTTTCTACCATGGCGATCCAATAATTCCATTTCTCCCTTCCCCTCTTTCTTCAAGGGATGTTCTCTTCACCATTCAGGTTGTTCTCTGGCAGTCCTTCACATTATTTGGTTATCATCCAAGCTTCCCACTTCCTTCTAAATATAAAATCTTCTTGTGAATGATAAATAGGATTTGCTGAATGCAATTTCTCCGTGAGTCTCCTCGGAGAACTTCCTGCGTTTCACATTTGCTTTGTTTGTTTTCAACAAGCCAAGCCCAACGTCCTTCTGATTGCTGCACGTTCATCTGCCAGCTCAATAATCAAGATGTTGCCCCTGTTGAGTGCTCACGAGTGCACTCGGAGGAGACGCACTTCTAGGAGTTTACCTATGAGGACGGTTCCTCGAATTGCCGACAGTCCAGAAGACTCTCCTTACCGCCTTCCAGTTGGTTGATTTTCTGGGAGGGAAAACAGCACCGCTCTTCGCAAAACGAGAGCTACAGCAGCCTTTTGCACATGGTGGGCGGTGGAAAACTCCAGAATTCCCCATGGATGCCAAAATCTTTCATTCTCTCGGAGGAGCGTGGATGAAGCCGCTACTAGGGGGAGGCGTCCTTCGACTCGATTATCCACTCTTGAGGCCGAATCTCGAGGAACTGATTCTAGGGACGGCTGCAACGGGGTGGGGTGAGTTTGAAGCAAAAGAGGATTCCAGTTGCTATGGCAGCAGGTGCAGTCATGCTCGTCGTCATCATTGCGTTCCCCTTCTGGGTGTGTCACTCCTTGATGGCTGTTCGAAAACAGAGCTGCGCTCGATCAACGACACCAGGCTGCTCAACTTGCAGCGCCCTTCGGAGAGTTCTGCTCGTCTTGTTGGGACAGCCCTGCCGGTACCAGACCACATGCAGTCGCTCCCCGTTCCTTCTCGAAGGCGGGGGACGTCTGTTGGTTTCATCCCTTCCTCACAAACGCTTTCATAATCGAAGAACACGCTCAAAAGTCACCAGAAACCCGGAAAAAATCGTTGCTTTCCAAGGTTCGATGTGCGCTCTTGCTCGCCCTGCTGCAAATGCCGAGGATCCAAAACGGGAATCATTAGGGCGAACGGGTGAAGCGTCCAGGGATGCCGTCTAGAGGGCCCGCAGTAGGCATCCCCCATTTTCAGATGGAAACCCGTCCTCCCCTCTTCCGCAGTCTTTCCCCTCAACCGTGGATCCGGGATCCCTCCAAGTTCTCCGAACTCCTACCGCATCAGCAGTCCACTGGTCTTCCCGGTAGAGAGCCCTAAGTGACACCGGAATTGCGCTCTGTTTTGGTTTTGCTCGAATCCGACAGCTTCCCAGCTCGTCTTGCTGGAGCCACGAACCGCCTTGCAGCCGCCCCTTCTTTTCCGGTGTCACGTGAGCACCGTCGATGCCTGTGCAGAGGAACCAGCCTGCACCCAGGCGCGCCCCGATTGACGTGCTTTTAGCTCAGTGAGACTGGTCTTGCGGAAGGTCTACCGGGAAGCGTCTCGGGATGCAGAAGCCCCCCTCTCAGCTTCCCCTCCTCGACTGGCCCCGATGATTCAGACTCTCGGATCTCAGGATGGCAGACCCGGCACGCGCAGGAAGCTGCGAGAGACTATCAAGACGATAATGTGAACTCGGGGCTTCCTCACGGGAAACTCCTGGGGAGAAATCGGGAAGGAGGAAGGAATCAGAAACGCGCCGCAAGTCCAAAATCGATAAGCGGATGGAGGATGGGAAGATACGGCCCGTGTTTCCGCAGCAGCGAGCGGACGACGCTATCCGACGGAAGACTCTCAGGAAAAGTGCGATCCTGGCTCCAGAGAAGCAGGAGCGCCTTCCTCGTGCTCTGTGGCTACGCCGCCAAGCTGTTTCAGACGTCCGTTGAGCACCGCTGCTCCGGTTTAGCAGGAAATCTTTGCTGCTGCCTTGCCCTTTGCTGACTTCTGCCAACATCCGCCGCTCCCGAGTGCGGGTGTTCACCCTGGGGCGAGTGTGTCACCTTTCTGAAAATCACATCCCGGATCGGTCTGGAACATTACCACTTTTCCGTGTTTGGCTTCACAAGGATTTCATGGGGAATCACCCTCCTCTGATTTCTGCTTCGCCTCCTGCCTGAAGAGTCTGGAGAGATGGCTGCATTCACTGTGGGGCACCTCGCCTCCTCGCAGCAACGTCCCCTCCTTTCGGCGTTTTTGTTCTTTCGGACCTTGGTTCCACGCATGCTTCGTCCAAGGTTCTGGGAACAGGCAGCCGTCTAGGAGCTACGGGAGTAGCAGCCCTCAGCGGACGGGATCGCAGGCTGGCCGCAGCTCCCCTTGAGCACTGCCGGCTCAGCACCAAAGGTTAGGGTTTCCTCGTCTGCGTGGCCTCCCTGCTCAGAGTCGTGACTACCCAGCGGACCGTGCGATCCGCCACGGTAGTCCGTCAGCTTGGGCGTCGCTCTTCCGCGAGGGTGTTGAAGCGATCGGGTCCGAAGGGCATAGACGAAGGCACCGTTTTCTTTTTTTTCTTTCTTGGCTGTTCCCTGAAGTTTCGAAAGTGCTTGGGAAAAAATTCTGGAACAGAATTCTTGGGGGTTTCCCTGCCAGTTCCACAATTTTGTTCCCTGTTCTTCCAGACTCCGCGAGACCTTCGCGTCGCAGCCACCTCTGACTTCCCCCTTCCTCCGAGTTCCCTCCTACAACTTGAGGGGCGAAGATGGCGCTGGCGCGCTTTCCTCTGAGGGCTGACAAGAAGTTTTTCATCTGGTCACGCCAGTGCGTTTATTTTATAGAGATGAACCAGTCGGGAACACTCTGGTTCCCAAACAAAGGCACAAGTTCAAGGAATACTGGAAAGTCCGGAGCAGAGAAATGGAGGGAGACAAACCACACAAAAATGGGGAATCCGGGGGAGGTGGAGCAGGGATCTTTGGGTTCGCTCTTCACACTGAATATGTAAAAACCGGGGAAGGTCCGGAGCAAAAGGAAGTGGAAATGAAAAAAAAAAAAAACAAAGAAAATAAGGTGATGATGATGATGATGATGATGGGGACAAGGGTCACCGGTTTCCGCAAAAACAGCGCCGCATGCTCGCGGTCCCTGCCTTGGCATCTTCTTGCAGGTGAGGCCACCCTGCAGCCATCCTCATGTAGGCGACTCCCATCATGGTGACCTTTCGCTGCGTGGTCGTCCCCAGCACGTGGAGGACCGTGACAATGGCGCTCCCTTCCGGAGTCCTCCCGGTGCGAAGAGCCGTCGCAGAGTATCCTCCTGATGCAGGAGCGCGCTGACGCCAGCCTCTGCTGCAGTTCCTGGAGGGCACCACAGTCCAAAAGCGGGTGCTGATCGACTCTACCGACCCACACTGACCAGTTCGGCTATGCAACCCCTTCGGAAACGAGGGTGCTGACTGACTGAACTAGAGTTCCCAGCGCAGAAACAGGCAGCACAATTTGTCTCCAGCTTAAGGGGAACTCGGAAGTTTTCAAACAACAGGGAGGAGCCACAAGATCTTCGGGGATGCACTCGACAGTTGGAGCCACTAAAGGAGTCCTTTCTCCTGGATATGCGGAATAGCATCGTCTGCCAGCTCGCGCATCTTCCAGCCGCCAAGGAGTTTTGTCTCGTCTGTAACGGCGCAACCGGCACCGATGGACAACTGTTACATTTTGCCCAGAGGGCCGACAGCGCTGCGGCAAGAAGTGTGGCGGCGGCCTGGGTGAACCACTTCGTCGAGTCCTGCATCACCGCTTCCTGAAGGTGGCTTAGGAAGTGGCGCAGAGGGCGAAGTTGCTCCGGGAACATACCTTGGAACGCAGCCCGGGACTCAACCACCTCCTGTCACCAAGCGCTGGAGTTCAGAGGGTGGCAGGAGACCCGCTGTTGGGCTTCCAGGAGCGAGGTGAATTGTCTGAGGGGAAGCTAAATCCTCCATCCTGTACAGGAATCTTGGCAGCAATGAGAGCAGTCCTTCGCTGCCGGCGCATCTCTTCAGGATGAGGCGTTCTGGCGCACAGAACGGGGGAGTCCACAACCTTGCGCACAGCGCCAGCATTCGGAACTGTGGACCTGCAGTCTGATTCTCTCCAGCGTCAAGATGGCTAAACCAGAAGCCCGACGCGAATCCGCCCAAGTCATTGAGGCGGATCCCGGACCTCGCAGGTCTCCAGAGAGCATTCCTCAATAGGCGTTGAGTCCGAGAAATTAGTCCGAAAGTAGAGGGAGGCACTAGTCCGTCGTATCTCAGGGACCGCAGCACGCCTTGCTGCAGATGACGAAGAAGGCGTATCAATGTGATCTTCCCGGATACGGAGCGATGTCGTATCCGATTCTTGAAGGAATTCTTGTGGATTCTAGAATTCCCGCTCTGACAGAGGGCTGCCGTCCTGCTGGAAGTGTTGGTCTCCTTTGTGATGCCGAGCGTCTTACCACCCTCGAGGAGCAGCGTATCCGACGAGTACTTGTGGTGCGCATCGTGGACTGGTTGCTCCCGGTCCTTTCTCGGCTTCACGGAGGGCGAGAATGCTCTGCAAAGGGCGCTAAACCTTCCCTCAAGCTACCCAGGAACTCTCCAATAGCACTTTACGCCTCCCCGCTGACACGCATAGAGTTCATGGACATGCATAGATGATAACGGTGCTCATTTGGCTAGTAGAGAAGCGAAACCAACCACCACGCCACCCACAACCCCTTAGCAGCCCCTTAGCAGATCTCTCTGAGGCAAGGTGCGGAGAAGCGATCTCCTCCTCGACGGAGAGTGGACACGCCTCGGGGCCGTTGTGGAGCCAATTCAGAATCGGCATCAGTGAGCACACTCTCCGACACTCCTCGACCTCTCCCAAAGCGCTCCTTTCGACAATCTTTAGCGCGGAAGGGTCTGCTGCTCTCCTCTCTATTTGCTCACTCATTTGTCCCCCCACTCCACCGTGCCTCTGTCCCTCTCAGGAGGTCCGCCCACCTACTGCGTATGCGCCTTCCGACAAGGTCAGGGGTTCTTGAAAGTCTTTACCTGCATCCTGCGGTTGAACGCCCTGGTGCGCTCGAAATGAGAATGCACAAGCGGAACGTCCACGCACTCTCCTCCTTCAGCTTTGCCTCCTTGTTTGACTAGAGACGGTCGCTAAGGGAGCAGTTGGAGGCGCCGGGTTTCCTCTTGAGTTCTCGCTTGCCTCGGTGGGGGCTGCACTGCGCCTGGGAAGAATCGACGGCCGCCGTCCTTGGCAAGGTCATTGAGCGCGCTCGCGATGCCGAAAGGACCGAACCATCTGCTCGTTCCTTCCTTCCGTTCCTCCGGAAGAACTCACCATTCTCATGCCGCTGGGATTCACGGCAGGTTCCCGATTCGGCTCCAGTGTCGATTCGTGCAAACCTCATATGCCCAACGCAGTGTCAACATGGGCGAGGGAGGCAAGCTCCGCTTTCGTCTCTTCTCAAACCAACAGAGACGCAAAAGGCATCTTTCCAGGGAGCAGAATCCACGCGATCGATAAGTCCACGCTGCTGAAGCGAACCATCAGAACGGTCACAAAGGAGGAGGCTCGATCTTCAGCCACGAAGATAAGAATCGGCGAAAGACTTCTGTTGGAACGAGAGTTCACATCGCAAGTGAAGGATCACCTGCTGTTGCTGTCTGTGGAAAAGGGGGCGCCGTTCATCTGCATTTGGTCGCCTTTCCCTCTGGCCTTGCTGCGGACTTGCTGACCTTCGTATGAAGCGTCAGGCACCTCTTGTCTCGTTGAGACGGGAAAAGCACGCTGTCCTGTCTGCTTTCAGCTGTCTGCATGTGCACGCGGAGTTTGTTGCCAGGCGGCGGCGGCATCTCTCCTCATCCTCCACCTTCTTATCTCTTTTGGATTTCCAACGCATTCCTGCTTCCTTGTGTTTCTTATCTTGCCCGCCAGGAGTTTTCCGCACGAACCCCCAAGTCTTAATGCTCCTTCAGCATGCTGGGAGAAGACTGCCATTTTCGAGGACGCGTATTCCTTTTCCTCCCCCCCCTCTTCGTCTCCAGGAGGAGATTCCATCTCTTTCAAGGGAACAGAAAACATCACTGACTCTCCTGAAAATGCTGTGCACTGTGAAAACCCATGTAAGCTGGCTTTACCCGGATCTGATGCAAGTATAACCAAAGTTCAGAAATTCCATGCCCCTCTCCATCCACATTTCTGCATCCACATGAATCCTCACCCACATCTGCGAGATCACCATCCACATCTGCACCTAAATCCATTTCCACATCGACGTTAATGTACACATCCACATCGATGTGCTACATCTAGGTGCACACCCACATCGACATCTATATGCACATCTGCGTACTAACTGAAAATTCCACATGGCACACATGAGAACACACCTCATTGATCAGAATATTCACATCTTCACTTGTTTGAAATTTTCATCCGCGCTTGCATAGTACACCTCTGATGATGCCTGCTTTGATGCGTTCTGAATTGCGTCCACCAAACTGGGAGCTACTATACCGCTCTTCGGAAGAACGGACAGGAGCACCAAACGATGCGGAGTGTTAACCCGTAGCATCTTTCCTCAATTAGCGATGGTACATTTGCAGCTTCAAATGATGTAAGACATATTTGTTAAGATAAATACGACGAAAGCACCTCGTGTGCTAATAATACTTGTTGTCTTTGCATCTACCCTAACTTTTCTCTTTATAAAACGAGGGAGGGGGGGGGGAATCAGACGAAGAATATCCAATGCAAAGACAGCTCTTGGAAGATGTGGTCCAGAAAGCGAAGCAAGTTCTGTGATACCTGAAGTTTCCTGTGGGGAGAGGCAAGAACTACTGTAAATTCTCCTCGACTTCTGCTTGCAGATGAATTGACCTAGTCTGTCCAAGAACTAACAGAACGGCTAGTCAGGGAGGCTGTCGAGCTTTGAATATCTAGAAGGAACTTGCAACAGAGGCATGAGGCTGCTGGATCCCTCCCGAGTTGTGAAGCACGAGCTGCTTCGGATGCACCAGCTCGCATTTTCGTTACACCGAAAAATCGGTACATTCCACGTGATGATTTCGTTCTCTAGGATCTTGCAGAAGAAGCAGTAACTTTCTTAGAAAGGGGAGTCTCATGCCCATAAACGATGATTCTGGGTCTTGCCTCGTCTGTTTCGATTCACTTGGCGCCACGAGGCCTCGTCGTCCTGAATTGCCCGGCGATTCCTTTGAAGTAAAGAAAAGGGGAGGAGAAAAAAAAATATGCAACTTTTACGATGGCCAAGGAACCCACATGAACCCGGTGGGAACGAAAGATGCTGGGAACAAAACTAAGAAAGGTCAGAAAAAGGGCAACAACAAATAATTAGATGAATAGGGAATGAGCAAGTGAGCGCGCTCTCCGGAGGCTCGAGAGGGGAAGAGGTCGTGGGTTCGGTGGTTTCGAGCTCATCAGATCACAACTTCGGGGCTCCCTTATGCTTCACATCCCAGTTTGGGCTATTCCGTGGCCCTTTGCACAAGGGAGCGGACGATCGCCAGCGGCTCCTTGGGATGAAGGTCCCAGCAGCCTTCGGCGAGAGTAGGTGAGAATCCTCTCTTTCACTTCAAAGATCCCTGTTGGTTCCTGTGTCAGAGATCGTCAACAGAGGGGACAACCGCTGAATCAGGGAAGGAGAACGTTCTCTGAGGAGGTGCAGCAGGGCAGCATCGTGAGCGACTGGCGACGCCAGACCGTTGGAACAACCCCGCATCCACTCATGCAGCTGAATGCTGCTGTTCCTCAGGATTGTGGGGTCTTCCCGTCACTCGACATTCCGGAGATCTCAAGCAACTCCTGGACCTGATGCTGGAAGACGCCGGCTTCGACTGGATCGAATGGCCTCACGGCAAAGAGGAGGAAAGGCAGTCCTCGCTGCTGGCAATATGCTCTTGTTAAGGGTTCCATTTACTCCCCCTCCATCTGATGGCTCCTCTGGAGTCCACTTCCTTGCTGCATTCCAGGTGTTCAGTGAACACAGGGCACACATGAGTGACTTCCTGCTGGATTCCTTTGGACCTTCTCAGGATCTTCAGGCCTTTGTTCGGATGTCTGCATGTCTTCTGAACCTCAGCTCCTTCGGTGGAGGATGTGTTGGGTCAACTAATGAACTCAGATGACGGCGCTCACTAAACATTTTCCTGCCTCGAGATTCATCCCATTATCGAACTGTAATGCTCCACAAGTTATGAGGGCCGTTGTGTATTCAGGACCCATGGAGTCCCTATTTCATCAGCGGGCGGCTCTATGTGGAGTTGTTCTGCTCAGTGTTAATGAGGGGATCAATTCACGCGTGCAAGAAAATAGGTCGTCAGGCAGGATGATGCGAAGTTGCTATTTTTGAGCGAAAACCCAGGCGTGTCTCGAAAGGTTCAGGGGTCCTGGGACGCTTCCCTCCCACTCTCATGTTGGGTCCTTGAACTCACGATGACCGCTGAAGTCTGCATTCTCATTGAGTGCTATGTTAGAGCATCACCGTGCTTCGCCTTGCCCGTGCATAAAGCAGCGACAACTCCGTGAACTCGCAACCAGGGAACAGGAGGAAGTCTGTTCCTCTAGGAGGTGAGCAGCTGCTCTCTGCATGCTCCCTTTCTTTTCGGATCCATTTTGGGGGGAAATGGGGAAGGAAAGACAGGAACCAATTGCAGAGAACACATCTTGGGGATTTGACCGGAGGATGCACGATTCACGATTAGTCGCATGTAAGTACTGGAGCTTTTTCGAAAGAGCCCATCGCGACCGAGAGATCAACGCTTCATTGTCACTGGAGGGCATTGGTAGCAAGGGCGCTCACTCATCGTCTGCACTGATCCGAAGACCACGGGCTATGGTCAGCGGAGAGACCGCATCTATAGAAAAGGACTCAGGCGATCTAAGGCGAGACAGGGGACTCTTGGGATGACTTCTTGCGACGTTACGCAGAGAGAGAGGGAGAGACTTCATCTAGTTCAAGCTCGGAAGGATTGCTGCGGTAGGTAGTGATGTGCGCTAATCAGCCTGCAAACGCCTTGTGGGCAGGCCGGGCAGCACGCAGCAGGCAAGCTACTGCTGGCCGATCACCTGAACGGATCCAAGAGCTTAGGATCCTTCGAGGAGGCAGAATGAAGAGGATAACAAGTGCGAAGGGAAGGGGAAGGAAAGGAGTCCCTCTCGAGCGGCAGCTTCACTTTCAGCGCAGTCACCGTCACGCGCAGGCTGAAAGCACGGAGTTTTCTTGCCGAGAAGCGTCCAGAACAGGGCGACGCCGTGCCCTTCCTTCTCGGCTGTCGCTGTGCTCCCCACCATTTCCTTGACTCGGGGATTCTTGGAGGTTCTCCAATCACCGCGTCGTCGAGACAACCAGATGGCCCCGTTTCTACGATTTGAGGACAAAGCTGCCCAGCATCCTACACTCATTCTCGTGGAAGAGGGAAACGGGGTCTTTTCCCGCGCAAACGAGTTGGATTCATTTTTTTCCGTGTCCTTATCCGCCGTCCGTTCCTTTCCTTCCCCTGAGGCGGGACGGTCACCTGGATCCTTGCCTGCACATCTGGAATTCCTCGAACTTTGGAGGGAGCCGGCATCTGTGCCATTCATTTTATTTTTGCAGGAGTTTCTTCTCCTCACGTATCTCCGGCTCGACCAGAGGTGCCACGCCACCCGTCCTCACGCATGCTGCCCTGCTGAACAGGAAGACTTGCCCGTGCGGGCGGCGTCCGCAAGCAGTTAGGATAGCGCGTGCAGTAGGTCCTCGATGTGAGAAGTCCGCATCTCACGTTCTCTGTAGCTCCATGAGAAATTCTGCGTTTATCTTCCAGAGGAAGAGTAAGAGGAGGAACTAAAGAGGAGGGAAAGAAGTGGAAAGGCAAAGGAAGAGGAGGAAGAGAGGAGGGAAAAATCCGTCATCGCTGCCTAAGATCTCCAGTGCCGGAAGTCCGCTGAAGACTCCTGTCGTATCCGTAGCTTCGGAATGACGGTGATTCATCCTGCTCTTTGCCTCTTGCACACGTCGGGGACTCGACAACAGCACTGGAAGACGCGCGACAGAAAGCAAGGGAACTATATGCAGGAAGTTCATCCCTCTCCTTCGCCGCACAGGGAGCGCCTGCTTCGGGAAGAGTGGAGCCCTCGCACCAGATGGACCGAGCACGATACCCAGCACGGCCCGAGATCCCTTGGATTTGAAGCGAGAGATGGCGGGAGCCAGTGCAGGGTGCAGCCAGATTCAAGATCCAAGAGCGCCTTCTCACCCTCGTGACCGGGAAGAACGGTGGCTGCGGATGCAGTGTCGCTCTTCCAGACCGTGGTGGCAGGGCGGTAAGAATCGCTTGGGGGAAGCTTCCAGAGAATCCTTCGATGGAGCCGAAACTGCGAGCAAAGCTTTTCGATTCTTCGTCCGAGCATCTCAGGAACAGATGCGAGTGCACTCCAAGATCGGGATGGTCATGGACCAAGATGTGGGTGAGTAGGGCTTCGACACGACCCAAGCTCCAACCAAAACATCTCCCAGCATAACTGTCTTCAGGAAAAGATTTGCTACGTGTTCTCCAGGAGTGAAGGAGAAAGAGGGAAGGAGGAGGAGGAGGAAGGGAGGGAGGGAGGAGAAAAAGATTCGGCATCCGAAGAACCAAAAACGAGTGACGCAAGTGAAGGTGGTCAATAGGGAGGACTACGCGCCATTCCGGAAGTTTGCCAGGGGTCGCTCGGGAAGCGCCTTTTTTCAGGTCGGCCTAGAGACACGCGTTGCTGTGGGTGAGCGCATCGAGCTGACCGAGAGATTCGAGCTCGCCGTGCCGAGTGAAGTGCATGACGGATGCCGGGAAGGAACGATGCAGCGGATACTCGACCAAATGCCAGCAGACAAATGCACTGAGTCTTGGATCGGACGCGAGGGTGTTCCTCTCAGAAGGCAGCTGGAAGGGATTTCGAGCCGGTCAGGAGGCAGACCTCCCTAGGGGACATCGCCTGGATCCCAGACTTCCCTGTCGGCGCGAGCGGGATGAGAAATCCTGAGTACGATGCGGTACATGGCACACAAGCCGACTGGGTCGGGTGGGATCGGAGGAGAGTCATCTGGTGCAGTGGGTCCAGTGAGGAACGCAGTCCTCGGCGAAGGCGCCTGCGGGCGGAAGCGGGGAAAGCGGACGAAACCGCGAGGACGCTTTAGCTGGAGCGCTCTTCCCAGGATGTGGCAAAATAGGGCGCCTGCACCGACCCGCACCGGACTTTTCCATCATAAAAAAGCAGTAGGGAAGAAGCAGAGAGAAGTTTCAGCCGCTTCACCCGTCGACCCACCGAGCGCGCAGAAATGCGTGACACGTCTCGCAAGCTGTCCCGGAGGGTGTCTGGACTTCGCGGAGGAGACCTTTGCTCGGGACTGGATGCGCAGGAGGGAAAAGTCCGTTCAGATTCAGGTCCCCGTGAGAGTCCAGCGTGAGCTCGCCGGTGCCGCGGAACTGCGTCCGCGCCATCTCCTCGGCCACCTCTTCAAGCGCAGTGATCCTCCCCCTGTCTGTTGGTCATGCACTTCGAGCGCCGCGCGGGATTCGATCCCAGGGAGGTTTGCAGGAGAGACAACGGCACGTTCCGTCCGCGTCTTCTCGGCGCATCCAAGGGAAGAAGGACAAAAGGGCAGCGTCCATCCTGCCTGCCGATTGAGGATTCCGGCGGGCGGCTCCGTTTGTCTGGAAGCCCGAACCCTCCCCCCCAATCAGGCGTAAAAAAAAAAATCTTCCTCTTCTGGGGTGCTTGCGCGGCCGGCGGCCGAGAGATCTCTGAAGCGCCGCGGATCAGGAAGTGCGGAAAGCTCTATGTAAGCCCCATAGATGGGCAGCTGCTCCTTGCGATGCCTCCGGGTGCGTCCGTTCCCACAAGGGGGCCCTTCGTGGGAGCGCAGGTGGCTCCTCCGAAAGCCCATCCGCTTTCAACTAGGGAGGGTCACCCGCAGGCGTCTCCGCGGTTGCTGGAAGCTGAATTGACCACAACGCTTTCTCATCTAGGAATCACTCCGGTTCTTCCTCGAGGCGATCCCGTGCCTTTTCTCCCCGTCCTTCCTCCTCATCCCTCTTGACTCTGCGGCTCCCGCTTGGCAGAGGCACCAGTTTCCTTCCAAGGCCTCGAAGATCGCCTCCCAGAGATTCCGGAACTTTGCAGGAACGGCGCAGTCGAACACCTCGTGGCTGCAGCGCCATTCCTGTAAAAGCTTGCCGGGATCGAGTCCGTGCCTAGGAAGGTGCTCCTGGAATACCAGGGCTGCGCTTTTTCCACAGCTTCCTCGTTTCCTCTCGGTCATGTCGAGAGGTCGGTCCGTCCCATTCCTCATTTATTTATTTATTCCTTGTGCCTCCCTCCCCTTCATCACCCTCTATTCCTCCCTCGTTCTTTCTCCCCTCCGAAGGTGGTCAGTTTGCGTCCGTGACGACTCACATCGGTTACTTGACCGTTTTTATTTTGATGCATTCGATTCATTTCGAAGAAATGATTATCCGGGATGAGAAGCTCACGTCGGGGTGTCTGTTTAGAAACAAACAAACAAGTCGGGAATGGCGTTCCGGAAACAGGGGGAAAAAAAAAAGGAAGTCCAGAGAAAGAGTCCGCTGACATGCAAACTGAGGTGGTCCGAGCAGGAGGGAAGGAGGACAACAAACAGGTGAAGAAGGAGCGGGTGGGGACAGGGGTCACTGGATGCGGCCGACCCCTCTCTCTCAGCAGCCGGAGCAGGATGCAGACTATCGCCGGTTCGACTTCTCCCTGCAGGTGGCATCACCTCGTGACAGCAGTCCTCGTGCGGGCGGGCGACCACCCTGCGCCGCTCCCAACGGATTGCGGCGTGTGGCGGACTGTGACGGGATGGCGTCCCGTCGCCATCAAGGAGCCTGCCGGGAACCCGCCGCACGCGCCGAGTAGCTCGCGGGGAAGTTCCCGGACTGCTCCTCTTCTCCTGTCCCTCAGCGCAGAGCATATCCAGGAACAGGCTGCCCACCTTTCTCCTGACTCGCTGCAGCGAGATCGCTTCCCCCCCCGTGAGAGCGTATGCCGGGGAATCTGGATTGGTTCTCGCTGGAAACAGGGTTCCGCGCTCTCAGGATCGCTCTTGCGGGACCAGCAGTGACTGAAGGATTCGTATTCGAGCTCGGGGAAACCTGCCAGGATTGATCGGTACTGCTCTGAGCAACCGGTGAACCGTTTCGCACGCGATCCCCAGGAGAGGCTTCTGCCATCTCGTGGGTGCGCTGCTGCTGTCAGTCCCGTCATCCTAGGTGAACTCTTTGACGGGGGAAGAATTTCTGAAGTTATCTCAGGTACAAACGGCGAGTCCGAAGATGGATTGGGCGTGTCAAGGGTACCGGAGCCGGGTATCGCACTTTCCTTCTGAGCCTGGAAAACACCCTGGACACTTGTTGGAATCCCCCGGTGGATTTTCTTGGAGTTTTTCACCCGGTCACCCCGGGGCGAATATTTTATAAAAAATAAACCAGTCGGGAATGCAGTGTCCAACCGAATGCAAAAAGAGTTTGAAGGGAAGGTCCGACGACACGCAGGGCGGGATAACGAAAAGTTCGGAACGGGGGAGGGAAGTGGGGACAACAACAAAAATAAAAAAAATCCTGTGGAACGGGACAAGCATGTGCAATGTGATTAAAAAAAAAACAAAAAAACACCAGGGAAGTTACAAAGCGGAGGGGGATGGGGAATGAAAAAAGTAAAATAAAATAAACGGAGGAAGGGGACGTGTGGCACCGGAGTCCGCTGTTCCTGGTTATCTTCAAACCGGCGCTGGATGCCAGCAATCTCCTCCACTTCCAAAGGGTGAGGTCACCTTGCTGCCGTCTTCATAAAGGCGGCTGCCGTCCCGGTGACCTCCTTTCGCTGCGTGGTTGTCTCGAGCATGGAGACGCATGGAACATGGAGGGCTGTGACGATGGCGCGGATGCAACCCATGGTTGCGGCTACCACGCACCCGCCGAGAGTCTTCCCGGAGCGAAGAACCGTCGCAGCACGTCTTGGGCTGTGTCCTGGTGCAGGAGTGCTGCAGCCATCCTCTGCCACAGTTCCTGGAGGGCACCGCAGTCCTGAAACAGGTGGGAGGTGACCCCAGCTACCCGTATCTGGAGCAACAGCTCAGGGATGCAGCCCTTGCGGAAGCTCGGTATGGACGTTCGTTGCACCAGAATCCTCGGTGGAGGAAGAGCAGCATGGCCTGTTTCTTGATCTGATTTTCTTGGAGTCGTCCAATTCCAGGTGTGCAAATTGTTCTGCACAAGGGAGGCGGGATTTCCCCCCATTCCTGATCGAATTTTGAGACTGTCCCTCCCTTTGTGGGGATGTGACCGATCTCCGAAGGAAGGAGGGATTGTTCTTGTAGGACCGTCACACTTTGGACACATCTCCCTATGAATGGGGGGAAGAGAAGCACTCCTGGTTCATCCTCTCCTTGGTCACAAACTTTTGGATAGGCTCCTCTCTCCTTTTCGGAGCACGAGTGTTGCAAGCTGTTACTTGATCCTCGGGATTCGGGTCATGGGGTCCAAGAGCAGGTCAGACCTGGGCGAGGGATTCACCGCCAAAGACTGCCATTCCACCATCCGTTTTCCCAGCTTGAAGTGGCACCTTTATCACCACATCTCGGCATGCGCTTTCCAGTTGTGTCATCAAAGATTCGCTCCCCTGTAAGACCCGGAAATCAAGTTCTCCGCTCTCCTTTGGAGGACGTCCAAGTACAATTGGGTTTTTGGATCTTTACTTGGAAAAGACAAACAAACATACAAAGGAAAAAAAGCCCCAGGCATCAAGCTAACATTTCTTTGGCATCCGAAATTTGCCAATGGGATTTCACGAGTTTCGCGTTTACGCAGCATCCTCAATATTTGCATTGCAAACGTGCATATAATTGTTAAAAGTCATCAATTAAATGATTCCACTCTCTTCACTTAATTTTTAAAGATTTTCATCGATTGCACTCTCCCAGCATCTTCTGCTGACCTGCACCACATATTATGGAACATTCTACACAACTGTAGTTTCCACATATGAGGGGTACACATATGAAAGCGTATCCCTCACCGCCTTGTGCGTAGGTGACAACCTCAACTGCCCCTGACCTGTGGATGTTCCGCTTCAAAAATAAATTTTCCGTAGTAAATGAGGAAGGGCACTTGGTGTGTCGATTTTTCTCGGGTAAGACACTCCTGGATTCTCTATAGATAAAGTATAGCTCCCACGCATTTTCTTAGGGCAGCAGAGACGCAGGGCTTTCTGTGTCCACTTTCTGGTAAATGACGTTCTTCCTAGGTGCAATCAGTGCACCCTGGCCCTGAAGCAACCGGAGTGTTCTGAAGTCGTGACTTTTTTGCCGTTTGGAAGAGGTAGCTTTCGGTGACGCGGAATTTCAGCCTTCGCGCCTTCAAGGGCATTTTTCTTTCCAGACGTACCCCGATGGAAAAAACAGTGAAGCAGTGGAATTCCTGGTAATGTATTCATGGTATCTTTCAAGAAAATATGCTTTTGGGTATTGAATCCCTGCTAATGGGAGCTCAAACTAGGCTGCTCTAGACCCTGGTGACGAGTCAGGATTGGAAACGGACTGCGCATTCACTTTAGATTAGGTTCCATGATTCCGTGGAAAACCCTCAGAACATGGGTTTCCGGGATCCGTTTCGTGCGTCACCAACTCTTCCTCCGCCTATTGGGATAAGCTCAGACAAAGATGCAGCCTCAGCCAAAAAAAAAAAAAGAAAACACTCGCCCACTCGGACACTACCCTTTTTTATTTATCGAGCAAATGTTTGAGAGCAGAGGAGCAGCTTGCAGCGCTGGGAATGGCCGTTCCTCAACGGACGGGCCAACATTCCCGTCCGCTGAAGGAGATTCCCGATTACCGGGTTTTTGATTATAGTCGCGGATTGGATTCATCAAGGGGTCGATCAGCGAGCTATTCTGATGCATCGAATGGGATGGAACGGCTCTTGATCGAAAAGATGGCTCATGAATCGGATAAAACGGCAGCGATCGTTCGCCTTCTGATAATGAGGTTTGAATTCGTGCAAATAATGGAAAAGGATTCGCCGCTAATCGCCATGTCTGCGCCAGCTCTGTGGCTCGTCGCAACCACTACGGGGACCGATCCGAAGCTCCCAGTGTTCACGTCTGGCTCTTCCCGGCAAGCGGTGCAGTTTGCAAAATGTCTTTCGGGTTCTGAAGGATCGTGCTCTGTAGGCAGGGGCGAACACTTCTGACGAGCGAAGGTGACCTCGACATTCGCACTTGTTTGTTCACCTTCTGATCGAGTCGCCAAACCTGAAAATCTAGGAGGGTAGTGGTCAGCTCGCGTGAGGATGGAAGTGCGCCCGCCAACTCGTGTGTGCCGCCCTCTTCACTCGGGGGACGGCGTTTCTAGAGACAGCTCCCTCCTCAAGGCCATCTGAAACCGGTTTTCTCCCACGAGGAGGCTAGAGCAAAGAGTCCCTCCTGCCCCTACGAGACCACCTGATCGCTGGGTTCTGGAGGACTTCCTCAGATTCAGCCGCTCGGTTGCCATCGAGAGTGCTGACGGTTCGCATGTGTGCTGAATCACCGTCTAGATGAAAGCAAGGATGCCGAGTGAGAACAGCAGTGCCGGGAAATATGCCTGGGGCTGTGAAGATGCGTGCTCAGAACAGCAGTTTTTGGATCTTATTACTGTGGTGACGACGCGCAAGCAGATCTTTCCTCTGCCTAACGAAGGAGTGATCGTGGATAAGTTTTGCCCACACCTACTAGGACGCAAGAGTTGAGGAATTGGTTCCAGAGAATCATGGCGGCGGCTTCCCGAAGAACTCCGCATGTCAACTTATGAGCCACCGGGAGGCTTTGGGAGATATCCAAGAGCGTGGACAGATGCACTGTTGAAGAAGGTCAGAGGCAGAGTAAACCAAATCGTTCCTAACAGCCACCCTACCTCTCCCTTCCTTGTTCCCGCCTGCTGCTTGGAGATTTTTTCGAGCTGCCGTCATCTGCGCATGCATTTGCTTCTGTAGGCGACCTCTTCGAGTATTGGGAGCAGCATCCGCAGAGATCTGATCACCAAGGGGAAGGGGGGTGAGGACGAAGGATTTCCTCGAAGGCGCGACGGTATCGTGTACTCGTCGCACTGACACGCGCTTGCGTGCCCTCGGGTTCATTGCTGTGAGGAGTAAGGAGGTGAGGAACGGTGCTCTTGCAAGGGTTTCGCTGCATTCGCACACCCTGCAATCCAGTTTCCCAGGAAGCCACCAAGCCACTCCAAGTTTCCTGGTCAGCTCCAGGCGTTTCGCGGCGCCTCTTGCAGCCGACAAAGGGCAGCGGCTCCCGCACGCCGTGCGGCGTCCTTTCGCCGCGAGCTGACGCCTACATTCACTTTGCTGACGGAACATCCTGAGCAGTTTGCTGTACCCATTATCGACCTCCTTGCTCACCGCCTTCCCGCATCCGACGTAATGGACCCTTTTGGAGTCGCGAGCGAAGAATGCGGGATGCTTGCCAGGCTCTAATGCCAGTACGGGTGGGGCGCGCGCGGATTCATTTATTTTTAACAGAGTGCAGTCAGAAGGCAAACTGCAGTCTTCCTTATGACCATCAACAACTCTCCACCGCAAGCCGCGACGATCATTACTTTCGGATCCTTACTGCAGTCGCAGTGCATTCCTCGGGATTCGATTCACGGGAAGCAGCACGAGTCAAGGGTGGGAGCGGCGACTCCAAGACGGTCCTCTCTGCAAACGGCCCTCATCCCGGGTGCTTCCAGTAGCTCCCTGACTTACCTTTGCGTCAGGAGGAACCGGATTAGGATCGTCCGGGGGGAGGGAGGGGGAATGAATCTTGCAGGGCTTAGGTGCTGAAACTGCATCATTCGCGGGTTTCCCTGCTGACGCATTCCTCCCAACGGGATCACCGCTTATACCCACATGAGCCTGGGACTCCTCGCGTAGATCCTGATTAATCGATCGCGTCCATCTTGAGGCTGCTCGCATTACTTTCGCGTTTCCTTTCCTCCTCTCGACACAGCTTCCTCCTCTATCGCAAATTTCGCCGTTACTTGCTTTCCATCTCGGGTTTGATGGGACATCAAGGTCGCAATTGGTCCTTCAAGCGCTGCAGATGCCCCATTAAGCCGTGTCAGGCTTTCGCGATTGTGTGAAGAATGGAATGTGATTTCGGTCCGCAGGTTCGGTTCAGAGCAACAAACAGGCTTGGGTAAGGAGGCGCTCGCAAGTGGTCCATCACTGCGGGTCGTGAGCAAGCGGAAATCCCAGGAGGGAGGAAAGCGGTGGACGTGGCGTGCGCTGAACGTTTCGGAGGCTGCTGCCAGGTGGCGTAGTGTCCGGTGGTTTCCTAAAATCCCAGCTGCGAGTGCCACCAACTGCGTGTCTGTGAGTGTCGGCAGGGGAGGAAGCCTTTGACAACCTGCAGCGATGGATGTCCGAGGCTCCTTTCCTGAAGTGGAGAAAGTTTTGGCCTGCCGAGCCCGCCCGTTTCGCTAGCTCTGGAGTTCCTTTCCCTGGCAATCGCCCCCTCTTTTGTCTTGGCTGCCGCCATGAGCCAGTTGTTGAAACCGAGATGTTCACTTGAGATAGGGCAATTCGCAGCCGCGAGCGAAAGTCGCAATCGGGAGCACATCCAATGGATCACTGCCACTCTCACTATGATGCAGGCGACCGCCATGGGGCATCATGCGAGCATCCGAGGAGCATCTCCTCATCTGAGGTCATGCCTAACCTTTGGGGCCTGCGTATCCTCGGGTACATAGGGAAACCGAGAAAACAGTCGAGTCCGCGTTTGCTGCCGGATGGCGCATGTGGTTGCCAGAATGCACCCAGGGAGTGAACTTGGCTGGAGCACATCCTTGCAAGAATTCTTCTAAACTCAAACCTGCAAGATGCAAAATGTTTCCCAGTGATGCTCCGAGTCTAGTGAAAATCTCATCCTGTAAAGTGGGGATCTGTATCCTCAAACAGGAAAGGGTTTTCTGGGAGAGGAAGGATGGCAAATTTCGGAGTCCCAGGGAGGCAGGGGAAACGATAGAGTTTCACGATCCCGTCCCAAGAATTAGCTCTCTCGAAATCAAGATGGAGTAGCAGCAGTGAGTCTTTTCTTCTTCCTTGAAAGAGACATGGGTTCTACAAGGGCTGTATTCCTTCCTGTCACCGTTGCCGAGGCGATCGATCCTCTGACTGACCTCGCGCCTCGGACTGTTCATGAGGTTTCTCCTTCTCCGCTTCAACTGTGCATTGTCCTCACTGGGTTGCTCAAGAGCGCTCGTTGACCTTCGTACCTGGAACCAATGAAACTTTAAACATGGCTCGTGGTAAACAGAGGGACAACTTGATCCTTTTTCAGAGTGGTCCATAGAGTGGAGCGTAAGTTGGCCCCGTAACAACGGTTACCTTTGGATTACCAGTAGATGCACACACTGCTCGTGACTCCTATGCTACACAAGACGACCAATGCCTGCTGATCCGACGTGAGCGTTCCAAGTTTTGGATGCGCGTTCTTCTCACACTTAGTCGTTCTCAGTCCCTGTCGTTCACCGAAGTTGGGTGGGAACTCACAACGGTGGATTTCGTCACGAGTGGCACGACACCAAAGTTTTCTAAAGATGTGAAAAATAAAACTCGATGAAGAGATCTTTGATCCATAATCTAAGAATGCAATGAAGTGCCTCTTCCGGCCTCAGTTTTCCAGTCGAAGCGGACCTCAACTGCAAACTGGCACTGACCCATCACGAAATGAAACCTGGGACTTCATATAGAGCGTCAAAGAGCCCATTCTTTTCTTTCGTCAATCTGTCTTCATGGAATGTTGTAATTCGGTGATAGGAGATCTCCATCTCTTCTAAATTGGAACATCTATCTGTCCAGCAGGAATCAGTACATCGAATTGAATCCTTCAATCTCTTCTCCCTCTCAAAGATACTGATGTGTCTTCACGTTCCCCTCTGTTTGAAACAAGAAGTCCCTCAGTCCACTGAGTAGAACCGCTTGCTCATTACTCTTCTTTGGTGATTCAGTTCCTGGAAGGACCCGGAGGGTCGACTGCCAATCCCAACCACTCATCGGAGACATGCGGTTTGAACCACCACCGCTGCCGCGTCCAAATGAATACAGGCCAACCATTGTCATCTTGCAGGAGGAACTCGCGAACCCACGACGCACCCATCTCTCGAAGTCGATTCTTTTCGAGTATTCGAATCCGCAACGCCTGGCGCCACGTGCGGAGACCGCAACCACGTGGCCTCCAACGCGGGCATCCCGCCAAAAAGCAACCGTTGGCGGCTTTCCTGGTTCGGCAAACGCAGGGCAGATTTCCTTATCCAAATCTTTCTTGATGGGCATCGAAGAAATCTTCAGTTTTCGTTTGGTGATGGATTCTTAATCCTTTCCATCCTGGCAAGGTGGAAATAATGGTTTCTCGTGGAGGAATGGCGATCTTTCAGGAGGTGACGTGATTATTCGGGAAATGTGGAAGGTGAATTCCTCGTTACCTCCAGAAAGATTGCTGAACTCATACGAACAGGTGATGTAATCCTCTCCCTGCAAACCCTCGTACAGTCGGCACATGTGTGTTGGCTTGGAAAAGGGACCATAGAATCATCTCTCTAAATCACGAGGAAATAATTCATCCCGGAGTTTCATTTGGTAAACTATTCAGAGATAAGTGTCTTTTTTAGAGGTCGTATTTCTTCCTAATTAGATCCTGGATGTGCTGGAAGGAGCCCGTACAAATCGTCTGTGTCGAAAAGACACGATAACAACGGAAGCTGATTCCATACGATCGCTGTCTTGCCAGCTAAGGTTAAGTGTTCCAGTGACCATTATAAGCATGCTGATAGCTCTACGTTGGTGTCCAACGAATATTTTAGTATGGACTTTTATTTGAAGTGGTACGTGCATAATGGACCAGTGCACGGAGTCTCATTCCGGGATTTGTGCTTTGTGGGATGGAGGCACGACGCAGTCTTTGCGTCCCATGCCAAAGATATCCGGTTGTTTTGCTTCAGCATGCCTTGAGTATCCAGCAAGCCAGGCCGATCGGCCTATCCCCTGCCCATCCTCGCAGGGCATCCAGAATTCATCATGAAATGAGCTTGCGTTTCAAGTGATTCGAAGATTCGAAGAACCGCAAGAGTGCTTGCGAACCGGACCCCGTTTTTCGGAATCAGCACTGAGACGGACTCTGATAAGAGCTCTTGAGACCCGCATGTTTTGCTGCCGGTTGAATTTTCGATCTGCTCGGAGTCAGGGATGAGCTTAGGATACGCTGGAGCGACAAGAGGAAGGCTTCAAGCAGACTCGAAAAGGAGGAGGGGGGAGGGCATGCAAAAGGTTCACATGGCCAGGCACAGAAATAGAGCGGCCAGTGGAGCAAAGGAGTGATCAAGAGATTCTGCTGCGGCCATCACGGGGAATCTTTCTCCAGAGACCAGTAGCCCCGAGGAAAAACAAAAACAAAAAACGCAGCAGGCATTTAGCGTGGATCGCTCATCTGGATGCCATGGACCGCACCAGCCGGATGTTCTTCGCCCTGCTCCATGCCAACGATCTCAATTTCGCCACAGTACGTCGTGCAGCAAGATGTTGCTGCGTGGTCGGGAAGAACGGTTCTGGGATTGCAGTGGAGCTCCCTGAGGCATTTTCAGGGAACGGAAGTGTTCCGCTTAACGATCCCCCTTTGACCCTCGGAGCAGGAACTGTGCGACGCATCCACGCAGCAGTCAGGTGAAAGTCTTCCAACTCCTGGGATTTCGTCACTCTCCCATCACTTCACCGCCGCGGTGTCACAACAGGCTGGGGACGCACTGTTTGCCCTTCCGGTTCGTGAGGCAAGTCTCCGCCGCAAGTCCTCCAGGGCACTGCAGTCCAACAGGAGTGCAGGAACGATTCCATTGCCCCGCACCGGAAACAGTTCGAGACTTTTGAAGGACCCCTTTCCCCCACCCGCTTCGGACTTGCTGCGGCGCTTCTTCACTCAAGGCGAGTCAAAGACGGGAGCTGTGATGGCAACATCACTCTGGTGGTGCTGTGACCACCACGTACCTCGCATGCCATCGGAAGATATTCATCTTGAATTGCACGACGTGGCAGCACCGCCTCTCAGCAGCCGGAGCCAACACTCGGCACTTGGCTGCGTCCTCGGGGGACGGTGAACTTGAGGGATCGAAGGCGCATTTCTCAGTAGCGTCCCACGTCGCGCAACCATCACGCTGCAAGCCTGCGCGAAAGTGCTAAAAGGCTTTCCTCTTCCTCTCGCCGCTGCTTCCGGATCCCGAGGGTTCGGTCCGCGGCACTTTCCCTGCAGTCACGTCGTCGGCTACCTCCAGAGCGTCTCGCAGTGTTCGGAGATGAGTGTGCCCAGCACTGGTGTCCGCATCAGGTCCTCACGCGGCGCTGAGCGCTCAGTTGGTTCTCATGTCTCCGTAAAGGACCGCGCCGGATGAGATTGCGGGTTTCGAAGCCCTCCTTCCCCCCGGAAAGAGGACGTTGAGATGGCTCCGGGCTTTGGAAGTGGATTATTGGGACGATGTGCTCGCGTCCGCGACCGACTGCCGCCCTGACTAGCCCGGACCCCGAGGGAGTCTGTCCCCCCACTCCACGCGCACCCGCAGCGTAAAAACCTTCTGAACCTCGTGTGGTGGCACTGCCGATCCTCCCCAATATCCCCAGGGGATGAGGAAACTCTTCTCTCGTGCTTTGGCCAACCACAAATGCAACGCAAAGAACAAGGAAGCAGACCAGAAGGCCAGAAGGACGTGGGATGCAGCAAACGTGAATCGGGTTGGTCCGTCATCCCCTTCGGAAAGACGGCGTCTGTTGAGCATGCGTCCTCGTCGCACTTTGCAAAAGAAAGGCTAGTTCTGGCAACGCCGAGGCGATCTGGATCGGAGCTCCAGGGTAGCAGTTGTTTCTTTCCACTGCCGCTCATTTGCGCTCATGTCTTGGGAAACCTCCGAGCGCTAGTCCGATGGAAACCGAGTACGGACACTTGGATGCCGACGAAGTCGATTGCCGGAAGCTCTACAGAGCGAAGAGCAGCCCAAAGTACCTGACTGGAACGGAGAGCAAAGAGCAGATCTTCAAGGAGTTCGAGAACAATATGGAAGCGCGTCATTACGGATCACGAGCAGCAGGAACCTCCCAACAGATCCTGCAGGTTCCAGACGCCGATGCATCTGACGTTTGGAAGCAAAAAGGTCAGGCCTGGAGGAATGTCAGCGTAGCTGGAGACCCTGTTATTGGAAAACACGGAATGTATTCCCCGGGCGCTTTTTCCTCGCGATACAAAGGACCTGTTTGACACTTGAGAGCCGAATCTTGGACCTGGTATCAGCAGCTCGCGTGGCAACAGCTGTTTGCCAGCCAAAGAGGTTGACGTTCTCTGTAGCAGATCATTAATTAGAGCAAAATGAAAGCCTCGACGGAAGGGTTGTTGTCTCCCTCTTCCTGAAGCAACGGCAATTTCTCATCCGATGAATTTTTTTGGAATGACAGCACCAGCGATGTTGAACGCAGGATATACCATGAGTTTCCTTCTTCCTCTCCTCCAAAAGCCTGAACTGTTCCAGATGTGGGGCGATGGAATCGTTCCCTCTACTCCGGCTGGACTGAGGTGCCCTGGAGGACTTGTGGCAGAGACTCGATCCTGCAGTCCGTCAGCCACAGAATCCTTCCGCTTCGGACTCGCTGCAGCACTTCACTCAAGGCGGGCTGAAGACGGGAGCCGTGATTTCACATCCGGATGCGCCGGGGAGTTTATTACTCTTACAGGGATCGATGTAGTCAAAAGGCCCACCTATTCCAATTATTGCACTAAAAAAAAAGAGCGGAAGCCGACAAGGTCCATCACGTCCACGAAAGGAAGGAAGGATAAAACAAAAATAGAAAAAAAAAGAACAAACTATAGCAATAATAAAAACTAACAAAAAAAAAAATTAGTTGGGAAGGGAAGGGATCACATTTCGTGGTGGGTGAGGCCTCTGCAACCGTTGAAAGATGCTGGCGAGCTCCTACTTCTCTTTTTCGAGGTGGGCCGCCTTGAAGCTATCCGCAGGAAGCGGATGGCGTGCATGGCATCCCCCCATCGTTCCGGCCTCTCTCGGCGGCGCACTTCGCCGTGACATCACCGCGCACGCAGCACAGCGCTGCGATTGCGGCTGCGGGCGTCATGGCGTCCCGCACGAAGAGGGACCTCAAAGAGTCTCTGGGATCGTTCACGAGGTGCAGAAGGGACGCAGATAACATTCCCACAGTTCCCGGAGGTCGCCGCACTTCACTATGAGGGGGGGGGTCTCCTCTTCACACTTGGCACACTTCTGCGATGCGCCTTTCCTCGTCCAGTGGTGCCGGCGCTCATTGCACGGGAGACCCCAGTGCAGCATCAGCAGCGCCGATTGCTGCCACTTGAGAGGAAGCAGCTTCCTGTCTATAAACACGGGGGGCACTTCGAACTCCGGAGTCCTGATTGCAATGAGATGTTGCAACGTCGCAGTCCTCTCCGTGAATTCACCACCAGCTCTAGGAAGAAAGAGATGGTCGAAACCAAAAGACCTCTGTCTCTAGCCTTCCACGTTGTCCCTTCCCTCCGTTCCCTACTTCCTTAGAAGCCGGCCTGCGTGCCGGCGGTCATCTGTTTCTGCACTGGAGGGCTTCCAGTGCAATCAGAGCAGGCACCTGGTTTCCGGGGGAGCTGCTTCCCCAAACCGTTGAAGATGTATGGCGATGGAATCGTTCCCACACCTCCCGTTGGGCTGAGGTACTCTGGAGGACATGTGGAGAAGACCAGCCTCGGCTCGCCGCTATTCGGAGGACACCGCCAAGGACGTGCTGCGACGGCGCTCTTTCACGCAAGGCGGCTCAATCGTAACGATCTGTTGCTCCTGCGCGCCATCGTCGCAGCCCGCTCCGTGGTGTAGTCTCGCTCGCAGCGGAGGGAGACCATCCGCATAGCAGCCGCCTCGATGAGGACAGCTGCAAGGTGGCCTCACCTCCAAGAAGTCATCAAGGAGATCTCCACCTTCCACAGCCGCTTTTAGGAAGAAAAGAACGATTGAAACCAAAAGACACCTTTCCCTATCCTCCCGTCTCTTTTTTTATTTATTCATTGTCCTTTCCCTCCGCTCCCTACTTTTTTATAAGAGTGCCTGCGTGCCTGTGGTCATCTCCAATGAACATATTTTTTTTTTCTTTTGACACCTCTTGCATTCGGAGGACGCCTCTCCCGCCAAATTGGGGTTTACTTTTTTTCCAAACAAACGTCCCAGCATCGTCGGTTTAAAAAACCTCCAAAAGCCAAAAGCCCAGCAGCCACTGTTCCTCTTCCCTTCAGTGTAAAAGAAAACCAAACTAAACCAGTGCTTAGTCAACCTTTGGTTAGCTGACCATCCTGACCTTAATCTGCCTACGATGCAGTTTTCACCTGATCACGCCTTTGCTTTGCCAGCTTGAGTCTTGTGAGGTTCCCCGTTCCCCATCTGGGAGCTTGGTAAGTGGACCCCTTCTGACGTTTGCGACGATTTCCCTGCGTCGGAACTGTCGATCGGAGAGGACTTCATCTAGAAGGACAGCTCCCCACCCCGAGTAGGAGGCGGATGCCGGCTGCGAAGCCGGTAGTTCTTAGACAGAATCCAGACGCGGTGGTTCTGGGGCCAAAAAGTCGAAGCCGTTGCAGCGAACAAGGGGACCGCTGCCTCTTCCAGTACGCACTCCCCAGATGAAGTGCAGTAGGAAGGAAGAAACTCCTGCAGCGAATCGGTTCCTTTTGAGATAGCGATCGTCTCCTGTCCCCCCCTTCCTCTCGCCCTCACCCCGTCTCACCATCCCTCGACTCTGGACTAGAGCATCCTTCGTTCGTTCGAGAGGAGAGCGGGTGGGAAAAAGCAACAGCGCCGACTCGCTTCTCGCTTCTCCTTCATCTGGAAACGGCAATAAAAACTCATACAACGAGGGAATCAATTTGTGGTGATTGATGGACCGCAGTTTTGGTGACTGTCGGGAAGATCTATTTAAACCAAGACAGATGGAACGCTCCGGCGAAAATTTCCACCAGGCTGCTGACGAAAACAGAATCCGGTACTCAAATATCTCGCCGCAGATTCCGAGGCCGACGATCCATCTAACTTCGCTCGAACTGCTGTTTCGGAAGTATTCATAGAAGAATCATCCACTGGCAATCTTTCCGTGGGAAGCAGGAGCCGTGGATTCTCGCGATAGTGGAGAGCGGCTTTGCGTTATCTCGCGGGGTGGGGATACGGTAGCGGGGGAACTCTTCCCTCATCCGTCGCCGAGGAACCGGGGGGACGGGTTTTCAGAGGAGATTCGCCCAGGGCCCCGACGCGCAGCGAGCCGATTGAGTCCGCAGACCGCATCCGATGGAGAGAGCCGGGGTGAAAAGGTCCCATTTCGGGGTTCCGCGCGCGCCGGCGGGACGGATGCTCCCGGGAAGCCGGCCGATTCCCGCACGCTGTGAGGCAGGCAGGACAAGCGAGAAGCGGGAGCCTCCTCGACTTCCTTTTCGGGCTGTGGCGATCTTGCCGCTCCACGGTGGCCCTGAGGCACCGACGTCCCTGAGGGTCACGAATGCCGCAGACCCGAGTTTTCCACATTCTCATTTGGTTCTTCGGGAGCAGGAAGAGGCGGCCTCTCGGGGATGGGGGAGAAAGACGTGGAAAAGATGAGGATCCCGGGTGCAGCCACGCAGTCCGTCTCGCGGCGAAACGTCTGTTCTAAATCGGCGGATTCGGAGCGAAGTTCCTCAGAGGGGACAAGGTCTTCAGGTCTCTGGTATCCCGGGGCTAATAGGATGAACCTGGATTTTCGGGTTCCAATCAGCTCTTCTCTCGAGGGAGCAGCAAATGAGGGAGGAAACGGCCCCTGCTTTTCCGACCGGCCGGGCACGGCGACTTCGAGAGGTTCGCGCCGTTCTTTCCGCTGTCTGGAAGGAAATTCCATTCCAGGTGACGCTCAGGAACGTGGAGGTCCTCCAGGCTTTTTTTTTATTTTTTTTTGCGGGGGAGGGGGGTTTCGGGTGCTTTTTATTTCCCCCTTGGACGCAGGGGAGGACGAAGCCGTCTCTGTCCCCGCCGCCTCCACGAGTGAGAGCGTCCTCCTCCCCAGTGGGGTGGCAGTGACTTTCCGCTCGGCCGCGCACCTCCTGTGGCGGTGAAGGCGCCGCTACCGGCGGGCCAGAGTCTTCCTCCGCCGCTGGCTCGGGGGGATGAGGGGAGAGGGGAGGGGACTCTTCCCCTCAGCCCTTTTTGCCTTAGCTCTCCCTGAGGGGCGACGGTCGTCCTCATCCTTCCCGCCCGCAGTCCGCGGCAGCGGGAGGTTCCTGCCCTGTGTTCCAGCGGGGGGCCTCAGGGTTTCCCGGCCTTTCGGGAAGAAGGAGAGGGGATAGGGAAGGGGCTTTTTTTCGCCGGATTGCTCCGGGGTGCGTCCATTGCAAAAGGCGCGCATCGTTTCCGCGTCCTGCCCCACTTTGCAAGGTCCTTCCATCGTAGCGACGTTGCCATCTCACTGCGTTGGTAGTTGCTCTTGGAGACTCTTGCTGCTTGCCAGCAGCCCGCCGAGAGAGTAGTACGCTGAAAGTGAAGTGTACAAGAGAGGAGGAAGAACAGGGGAGGAGGAACAAACAAACCACCTTCCAAAAATGTATGCCAATGTCAAGCAGCGAAAAGACTCCAGAAGAACTGGGGGGTGAGCGCGAGGGGACGAGCGAAGGAGGCTCCCCTGGTATCCTCCGCACCTTTTGCAGGATGCCGGCGAGTTCCTCCTCGCTCTGAGTGACATGAGGCCATCTCAAGGTCACCCTCAAAAGGATCATGATCGGGATGACCTTTATTATCACCGTGGCTTTTCGCAGCCGCGTAAGCAGCACCGAGCCGCGATGGTCGCCTCAGGCGACATTCCATCCAGAGCGAAGAGGCACCCCATCAGGCTTGCCGGCCTGTCCCTCGGTGAGTCCGGGGACTCGGAAAAACGTTCCCAAGAATAAGGAAATCATGGGGGAAGACGCCCTGTAGTGCAGGTACGGGAACGCTTCCCTTCCACCGCGTCTGGCACAGTCCGGGGCCGCACTTCCCCTGGTCCAGTGATGGAGGCGCGCTCCGACGATACGGACATGTCGTTCTTTCTCCGTGCTTTCTGCCTAGTTGGCTTTCCTTTTTCAGCAGCTTCTTGTTCATCTGGATAGAGGAGCAGCGGTGTTGCAATGGCAGGGATGCCAGCGAACACCGCTAAAGGGGGTGAGAGCTGAAGTAAGAGCTCCATCAACCCCCTCCCGTGGAGACGGAGACGGTAGATTCTGTGGATTCAACTCCCGGAAAAGAGACGACATGGAGCCAGGTCGAGGAAACGGCGACGCCCGCTGATCATGCTGAAAGCAGGGCCTACACGTACCAAGGATACCGATCGTCCAGCACCATGATACAAGGAAGACTGTCTCGGTCTCGCATCATCTGCGCGCTCTTCTGCAGAAGACCTGCTCAGCCTTGACGTGAAGGGGTAGGGGAGATAGAAGGTCTCTCGGCTGTGAGTGGGGAGGGCAAGTGGCCGAGCACACCTGCTGGGATACGGTGCTACTCAGCACCCCAATCAGCATCGGGGACGGCAAACCTCTGCAGCTCACGTTGGACTGCTCGGAGGTGGTCCACCGAACGGGGAGGAAAAGCTTCGGGTGAACGGAAAAGAAGTCCTCCGTCAGCTACCGGAACGCGCGACTCTGCTGCTTCGCTGCTTGGGCCAGAGCCAAACCAGATTCAAGGGGCGGCTCTGTGGCTTGGCCACAGCGCGTGTCATCCTTCGATACGGAAAGTAGCTTCCCTACAGACTGCGAGCGGGCCCAGGACGCGTCGACTTGTGGTTCCCAGGGAATTTGCGAGCTGGCGGTCGCTGCAGCAAGACGAGACACCTGAAAAGAAGGTGCTTGAAACTAAGTGTTCCAGCTGCGAGCTGTTGGGACGCACGCAGTCAGTGAGCCTCCAAGGGACAAACCGAGTTATCTCCGTCTCGGGGAAGGTGTGGAGGAAAACACCAGTCCGTCGAGTGGCCGAGAGTGACCTACGTGGAACCCCGCAAATCTCCCCGCGACACCTCAGCTGAGGAATGCAACGTGGCAGGTGTCGCGAACGCATGTATTGGCAGCTGGTGATGGATAGAAGAAAAGAAGGAAGGAAGAAAGGAGAATTCACGCATTACCACGATGAAGGACAATGGAAAGAGAAGTCCAGGACAGGTGACGGCGATTGGTAAAGGAGGATGACAGTGAGTCGACTAATGAGGAGATCTCCTACTTGGCGGTGAATGCTTCTCCTCTCTTCTCTTCTCTTCTTTTCCGCCTTCTCCTAGATGGGCAGCGAGTTTGCGATGACGAAGAAGCTGGCTCAAAAGGCCAAAGGCTAAAGGGGAAATCTTGAGAGGACTCTCAGGGAAACCTCCGAATCCGAAATGGAGACGGAAAATCCTGCTAAAGGAATACACGGTGCGAGGACCCGTAGGCCAAAGCCCGGGGCGAAACGTATCCCCGCGTGAGGGGTCAGCATCCGACGGGGAGACGATTTCCGTGGGACATCTCAGCGGAGAGGATGCTAAGATGCCGACCGTCCAGGGTCCCTGCAGAAAAAGAGGCAGGAAGAAGCCTCTAGACCTCTCTCTCCCTACGAGGGTTCTCCCCTCCCGCGCGAAGCGGAAACCACGGCGAAGACTTCCGAGGAGCAATGCGAATAGTCGTTGCCTCTTTGTGTCGCCCGCGACATGCTGTTTGGGGCGCTCACGGAATCCTCAACGGCGCGAAAAGGCGGACCGCGGCCGAAACGCTGCGCCACCCCATCCCCGCTCTCCAAGGTGTTCGCAAGATTTCCTCGGAGGAGGTGTTCGAGATCGAGACGCGCGCACGCACCTCGCGAATGGCCGTGAGTGGCGTTTGTTTCGACGACGACGGTGACGTCGGCCGAGCGGACCCGACTTCAGCTCAGATGGTCCGACGCGATCGACCTCGTCCCGACGAACGTCTGCGCGCCACGCGGCCGCAACGCTGCATACCGAGAGAACTCGGATCTTCGGTGCGATCTGAGCCAAAGTTCAAGCGATGTGGGCTATAGCGTGGTGCATCTGGTAGCAGGGGATCTCATCCTCCGTCTGGCGTCAGAGGACATGCGTTGGAAAGGCCGTCGAGGGCAGGCGGATGAGTCGGGTGAGTCGATGCACGCGACCGACCTTCTCTCCGATGAGTTCGAAACGTCGGTCGACCGCGTCCACTTGGACAGTCCCCCTTGTTGGCGGGTCGACGGAAGAGGCCGAGTCAGATCAACCCTGTCCGACCGCTTCAGGATCGAACTGGAGCCACTTCTGCCCTGGAGGGGTTCCCCCGATGAACAAATGAGGGTTACGGGAGATTGGTTCTTCCACCCGGCAGCCGCGGAGCAGCTCTAGGCTATCTTCTGTAGCTTTGCAATAAGCCATCTAGAGGACTGGGACCACTTGAAGGACTCGGTCCGGCAGTTTTGCGCCTGGTGTCCACCGCACCTTCTGCCCCAAGGCTTCGGAAAGGATATCGGGAGCAGACGAGCTTTTCTGTAAGCGCGATCCCACTCCAGATGTCTGGACGAGCGTGGGCTAGCCGAATACCAGGTCAGGGCGAAACGACAGGTCTGGCAATTCCGGGCGCCACGTGCGCGAGGCCTGGAGCCGAACCAGGTCAGCGGCGAAGAAAGTCGTCCGCGACTTTTACTCCTCGAAAGGGTACCAGTCGTCTCCGCGGATTGGATGCTGCCGGAGGGCCTTCCAGCTTCAAGCGGGGCGGAGCGCTCACTCTTGGACGAGCAGCGGGGCTTGTCGATGGCAGGGATCGCCGCCGCCATCGGGAAACTCGAAAGGACTGGCGCACGGCAGCAGGGTAGGACGGACAGACCGCCGGCGGAATTCCCCCGACTTTCATCCACAGAACTGCGTCCCCCTGGCATGAGAGCTTGCGATGCTGATTGGGAAGAGGGGTGAGGTGCCCGTCTGGCTCCTTCCGGCCAGCGTGGGTCCGTCTCCTCCCGAAAGGAGGACACCGACGCACGCAGCACCGGCAACCGGCGTGCGACCACCTTTGGGCGAACTCAGACTCCCATCTGCTCTCGAATTTGAGTGTCTCGTGCGAATGGCAGGTTGCGAACTCCGTCATCATTCCGGAGCAGCTGCTCCTAGTAGGAAGATGGGAAGCGACCTGCTGTTTGCGCACAGCTGGTTTCGGGTGCAGAAGAGTGCTGCGTCCGAGTGCCACGAGGCCAAAAAAGTCAACAGGCCGCTGACCAGAAAGAGGGAGAAACGCCGTGGATCGCAGTCGAAGTCGAAGAGGCGTTCGGCTGTTTCGACTCTGAAGCTCCTGGAACGTTTAGGACCCATACCAGCTCTCCTGTATGTGCGCTCGCTTTGGAGCGATGCGATTATTAATGGTACGTTCAGCAGTGGACATGAGTGCGGCGTGCCGATGCGGAGGGGGATCGGGGAAGATGGACAGCTTGAGCCCTGTGCTGGGCAGCACCTACCTGGGGTTGGTAGTAAAACCACGCACAAGGAAACTGGTGGCACTCCTGTCCTCCTGCTATTATTCGCCGGTCATGTGCACATGGGATCGCCAGCAACGGGGCGACTGGGAAAGTCAACATTCGTCTGAATAGGTCATCAGAGGCAGTATCTGGGAACTGAGGTGCCTCAGAGGTGCGCTCTCGTCCCTGACGTGGCCAGCAGTACGCGCAAAAGTGCTCCCACTGTTCCGGAGAATAGGCATTCCGTATGCGCCTTCTCCTATGAAATGTGGTGGCGTTTCACTTATTGCAGGTGTGTCAAACTCATTTCAACCGCGGACCATTTGATGCGACGGGTAAGATTCATGCGAGCCACATGACATGAAATTCTCTTAAAATATAAAAAATAAGGTTTAGCATAAATTTTAAAAATTCAAATAACCGCGATTACTGAATTTTTTTTTTAAAAAGTTATAAAACCCACAAATCTTTGACACGCCGATCGAGACAAAGAAACTAGCGCAAATGCCTTTCATTAAAATTCGTTAAATCGATAAAAACTTGAGTTGCATTTAACGCTGCATTTGGACTTTGTCTCCCACGGTTGACCAGTGCATCCTAGCGCATGTGACATGGCAACGACGCGACGGCTACTTGCTTTTTTCTTCGTGACATATTCTTCTGTTTTTCCATTTTATTTCAGAGCATAGCGGGCCACATAAAATCACATCGAGAGTCGCATACGGCCCGCGGTCCACTAGTATGACACCCCTGACTTATCGGAAAAGAACTCAATGCTCCGGATGGTGGTCTGCTGGCCATGGAGAGAAAAAAAAAAGTGTGGACAAGAAAGAACGGGATCTCCAAAGCGGGAGCAATAGACTTGAAAGATGCCGCGAGCAAGAAGACCACGTTTCTTAGGGCAGAGGCATCCACGTCTTCCTCCGCCCGTCGACACTCCAAAAGACTCATGGCACCCTCAATGCATCGGGCTGGATCCTGAAAGGCAAAAAACCAAGGTAAAGCATCTCGCTGAACAATCATCTCCTGAGGCGTTTCACGGAGCTCTTCTACGGGAAGGTTGCATTTTCCAGGTAGCACTCGTGCCGACACAAGCTTCTGTTACCAGGGAAATCGGATACGCCGTCTCCGCCCTCCAGCAGCAGGGCAGATATGCGGAGCAGGAGACACAGACCGCGCGTCCGCCAGCGGTTGCGTGGGAGGATGGACGCAACATCCACTCGTTTTACCGAGCACCTGATGCGGATGCCTACAACGAGAGACACCAGTGGCTGCTCCGCAGCCTCGTCATCAGAGCCAGCCTCCGCAGCGCATCCTGGAGGAAGGAACCAACTCCTTCGGTCGTCCCCCGAGTCCGGTCGAGGTCGCAGCGGGACGGCGACTTGACGGTGCACACTGCAGTCTCCGCGCAGGAGGGAAAAAAGCGGAGGATCGGAAGAAAGGACAGAAGCACACATCCCGCGCTGCCGCCCTCTCGGGAAGCAAACGCGAGCCAGGAGGGCACGCCGCGTCTTGACCGGCCGGCCGGATAAACGCCGCCGCCCTTGGAGACGACGACCCCATGGGGCGGCATCCCCCGGTTGGACTCCAACCGATTCAAGCACGCGTGTTTTCGAGGAGGATCACTCCGCGGTCAGCCCAATGACGCGACTCTCGACTTTTGCCTGTTCACCTCCGCGCCGGAGCGCCTGCGAAGCAGCTCGAAGAACGCCTCCGCAAAGACTGCAGGAGAGCACGCGTAGAAAGCGAAAGAAGCGCGTAGACCTCCACTGCGGGCGGGTCACCGGAGACCGGAGGAAGTCGCGAGCGAACCTTCTGAGCAATTCGCGTCCTTCTTAGAGGCGGCAGTGGCTTCCTATCTCTGCAGCCTGAACGGTCGGGGGCGTGGAGCACGTGGGCACTTACCGTTAGACCCGCAACCCAACGACTGAGCATTCCTGCAGCTACGCTAAGCACGCACCCCACGCCTAGCAGAGAGACTCGACGTCGGCGTTGGGTGCTCAGGCAGAGCCGGCCACCCCTTTCGTGTAGGAGCAGAACCAGCCTGGATGATCTGCAGGATGCGGGAACAGGCACCGAAGTCCCCCGGATAGGCAACGCCGATCGGCTCGTCAAAGGGTGCTGCCACCAAGAAGAGGTTGCGGGGCAGGCTGTTCCAACCTGTAGTCCTCGGAGGGCGGTCACGGTGTCGCTGGTCGCGAAGGGCACGCGACGCCGGTTGAAGGTGCCCTCCGGCAGCGTGCACCTGGTCACCCCGAGCGGCTCTGTGGCACGGCCATGGTCAGGAGACGCTTTCGCACTCAGGAGGCGGTGGCGCCGTTGTCTCGCCACACCCGCTCCGGAGAGCAGCGCACTACACTTTCCGGTGCCTGCCGCTGCTCACTGCCAGCGTGATCTGTGCGCCGAGGCATCGCAACGCGCGGAACGCTCGACATTCGGCTGCCTGGTGGGGTGCGTGCCCTCAGGGACGCTTCCCTGCGTATTTGCCCTGCCGCGAAATCTTCCGCTGGGAGATGCGGAGGACGCCACTCCCATGAGGGAACGCACGGGATCTGGAAACTGATCGCCGCCTCCTACCGTGCTGATGGAGCAGCTCGCCAGCACCGCTCGAGGTTTCTCCCGGCCTTTCGGTTGGCTGATTCCGCCTTTGGAGATGCTCCAGAACTTCGCCTCCGGGTGCTCTGCTTGCGGAACCGGCTCACGTTCGATCCGGCGATGATCCGACCGGGTGGACAGAGTTCGTCTTCGTGGGCAGACCCTCTCACGCAGGTGGTCATCGAGGAACAGGTGGTCGACGGTGGTATGCTTCGCTTCACGTACCCTACCGACTTTGGGCCGCTGACTGTGGAAGCGTCTGGGAGTAGGCGGGCATTATCGTCGCCTACTATCGGGTGCGGTGCCCCAATGTGCGTCCGTTGTCACTAGTCTCGTCCCGAGTCCTGCAGGCAGTTTACCTGGTCTCCCTAGGGTTGGAGATTGCAGGGCGCGTAGACGCTCCTTATGACGAGGCCGTTGAGTGCAAACCGGTTAACTTGACCCCCTCCCCTCCCAGGGTCAAAGTGAACGTGTTGTTTGACAAGTGCGGCCTCAGAAGGATGTGTGGATCCGCATCGGTACCCCGAGGGTTCCCTCTGACGATTCTTCCGTCCCGCGCACCATCTACATAGAGATTCTGTTCACCACTTGCTGCAGAAATCGAAACTCATCAGTGATTTCTCGATCGCATGCATCTGCGTGTCATTCCACAGGTCGTGGATGCTCTTTTCCGTCTTGCAGATGGTGCTGGAGAGGGAAGAGGTTCCCTTTGTACCTTTTGTCGCTCTTTCTACGTGGCAGGAGATGTGGGGCAATAGCCAAAGACACTTTCTTCAAAGATTTGGGTATGCAGACTACAGGTGCTTCCTTCAGCATCGCGTCGGAGGGGCCTTCCAGTTCCGACTCTCCTTTACTGAGGACCACTTCCCTCCTGGGAACTCTGGGACGCAGTCCATTGGCGGACCCACACGATTTTCTCGCTCTACCACACTCGCCATTTCGTAGTCGAATGTCACTGCTTGAGGCTTCCGATCCCGAGATATGCTTCTCTGGAGGTTTCGCTTCCTTTGGAAAGGCAGCTGCGAGGTAGTCGTGTGCAGCTGGGGCCGTCTTGGTCGCCTCCCTATTTACCACCTGCGCGCTTCCATCCCTAGGGATTTCCTCGATCACCCACTGAGGTTTTCTCTTCCATTGCGGATGGTGCTGTTTTCTTCGTCCTAACTCGGTGATGTCAGGACGTTTGTTTGAAAAAGGAATAAGCTAGCAAATAAGAGGGAACTGGGGTGAGGGTCTTCGGTATTTGCCACTCCTTCCTCACTAGAGCTGGCGGCGAATGCGCGGCTGCCATGCGGGTGGCCTTCCCTCCCCTTTCCTTTCCTCTGCTGCGAACGAGACTCCATCACGGAGCAGGCTGCGACGGGCTGAGGATGCTATTACCCCGGGAACCAGATGTCTGCGCTGGTTGCGCTGGAGTCCCCAGAGCAGAAACGGCGGAACATCCCGTTTCCGCCGCAACGGGAACACGAGAGTGTCCGCATGCAAAGGGTGGACCAGCTGTTTCCTTCTCACGCGGTGCGGTTTCCAAGGGGTTCCAGGTTCTTGTTCTCCATGGGTTCGGTTCTTCCTCCTGAGGCGGAAGCGCTTTATGCACATCGTTCGGCTCCAGGGATGAGCCGGATGCAGCGCGCTGCATTCTCAGGGTAATGCAACGGCTGTCTGGTCGTGGCTGTTCTTTGTCCCGTGGTTCCTGCGCACCCCTTTCTTTTCTGGCAGCCTGGCACGTTGCGTGCGCGTGTCCCAACTGATTGCGGCGAGTGCATCTGATGTTCGGGCACACCTTCTTTAGGTTCCCCATGTCCTCGCAAAGTCCTTAAGCTGCGTTGCCTCGGGCTTGCGCGCCTATCACAAATCGGGAATTGGTACTTTTTTGTGGAATGGCCGATCTGTTTGCCATGGTTTTGCGCCTTGCGGTCAGCCCTACCAATGCTTTTGGAAAAAAGGCATTCTTTCGCAACATGCTGTGTAAACGGTGGTGGCCGAGCTTCGACAGTTAGGCCACCATCGTGTCCTTGGAATATCCCCATTGACGTCCCTCAGGTGAATCACCATGGATTTGTCCTTGTCCTCCCGTTCACGCATATTGGCGAATTTCGTAGGTGGTGGACCAGCTCTTCATCTGCTCTGAGTGGCTGCCATCCCTCACCTTCATCCAGCATTAGCGGAGCTCGGAGGTCTCCTGGGTGCATTCCGGGACGTTCGAGTTTCTTAACGAACTCCATGTACGCGGGTTTTGTTATATGACCTACCTTATATGACCTCCGTACCTGAGGGTAGAGCCCTCGTTCCACAGAGACCATTGGTCTCCGAATCCATCATTTCGTCTCTGCGGTCCTAGCAAGCCACTGCTTTCCAGAAACTGTCCATCATGACTTGCCCCCTAGGAGCACCGTTCTTCCTCAACGATGGCCTGCTCCATGGAAGTGCTGGCTTCACTTTCAGGAGTTTGACGAGGGAATCCCACTTATTGGGGCTGTGAGGCAGTCCTCCATCCATCACCCAAGGCATATTGAAGTCAACGACTTCTACAAATAAGAAATCACTGCCGTAGCCCAAAGAAGAATCCAAGTTCACGGATCGCTGGTGCGATACGCTCGCACCACTTCGGAGTGACCTTCGCATCCTGGATAGGCGAGCCCTCTATTTAAAATACTTCCGTATACTAAATAGATGCAGTCGTACACAAAGAAGGGCGCTGACACGTGCCGACCCTGAACCCAGAGGGTTGCCCTCGCAGGGGACGGAAGTAAGGAGGTAGGGAGACAATAAATAATAAATAGGGACAATATAAATAGAGAGTGGGATGAATCGATCTCACAGCATCCCGCTTCATTCCTGAGGGTCGGGCAGGAAAGGGACGGGAAGAGGGTTCTCCCACCGGCTTTGGGTTAGTCTGCCTACAATTGTTCAAAAGTTCCCTTGAACCTCACATCCCGAGTTGGGCCATTTCGCAGACCTCTGCACCGCAGACCATGGCAATTGCAAACGGCTCTCCGGGATGTCAGTCGCTTTCTTCCTCCTCCATTTTGGTGGTCACCGCTGTTTTGATGTGGCAGCGCATCTTCAGCGACCGGAAAGCCTGGGGACGCGGACGCGAGCCTTTGGAAGCGGGACTTCGGGAGCGGCATCGTGGAAGGGCACTGTGCGATGCACTTCACTTGCACACAGACGCTGATGCTTCAGGCAGCTTTCTCCCCAGTGCCTTTTGGCAGACGCACCCACCCATTGAAGTGACGGGAGTCAGCGTTGATGCTGCTGCACTGGAGCCTCCCATGTAAGGCCCGCAGGCATCACTGGACACGAGGGTGTGTGTGGAGCCAAACTGTGACAGGTGCGGGGAGCGGAAAACCTTCCCACACCTCCTAGTGAACTGTGTTGCCCTCCGTCCCTCTTTGGGCACGCTTTGCTGCAGCCCTAGAAACTCCCGGTGGCAACTCCAGGGATGCTTTAAGACCCCTCCTCCTACGAGATGCCCTTCGACCGGCAGCCTCGTTAGCAGCAATCTACTGTCTACGTGGAATTGTGGCGGCCTGGAAGGATGCAAGAGGAGGACGGAGAGGCAGGTGTACCACGTCCACTTCGCCTACAGTGCATAAGGATAACAACAAGATGGTACCATGTGGAAAACAGCATGCGGCAAGAGTCCGCCGGCATCCACGAAAGGATGCAGAAGACCTCCTCCAGCAGAACGTGATCCCTTCCAGCATCCCCCACCCTGACTCCAAATTTGTTTATTTATTTTTATTTTTTCTTTTTGTTTGCCCTCCCCCCTCTGCTGCTATGGCGGACCTCGCCGGTCTACGGAACGGTAACCTGGCAGGCTCCCAGTGAAACGGACGTGGTTGGACCGGTGGTCCAGCCACTATCTTTGTAGGTGTTTATTCGGAAATAAAGTCCCCGACGCAGACGCGTGATAACTCGGGCATCCTTCCGCGTTCCGGAAGCACGCACGGGAGTGTTCCCGCTGTCCCGCAGTAAAGGCATCCCAGGAACGCCCTTCCCGCTCAAGCGCGGTGGCGTTCCTCTTTTCGAGCGAGTGCCCAGCGCACCAGCAGGATGGCGATCTGTTTGCTTCGGAGACAGGACAGAGGAGTCGACCACACAAAGAGTGGAAACTTGATGCTCTTCCGGGGAATCCCTAAAGATTCCATCCATCTCAGGGGACCCCGAGCTGAACTTTTTCGCGTGGCCTCGTTTGCCAGGCAAGGGGGTTACTTACTGGCCAATGAGCTTAATACCCCCTGAGATACGGCAGGTCGCGCCTCATACGCTGCGCGACCGGGTGAAATCACAACGGCGCACAGCGTCTCCGAAGGAAAAACAAGCAAGCTCAAGGTGCCACTGCGGTAGAGATAGTGCCGCACCTTTCCTCGCGGAACCCGACATGGAAATGAAGGGCTCTTGCCCAACATCCTCGGAAAGCCATAGTTAGGTGCGCACAAGCAAGATGGATAGGCTTCCGCCCGGATCAGCACCCCAGCTGAGGACGCCGACACGCACGCTGACAAGGAGGGCGACGCCCTGGAGTCCTCCAGAGAACAGAACGGGCCAAAAAGCGAAGCAGCCAGAGAAATGCATTTCTGCGCCTCAAGCTCGAGAAGCACCACCGCCAGAGGAAGGAAGGCTGATCCAGGAAACTCTGCCTCACATTTCCAGCCCCGAAGCGGAACCGGAGAGATGAGAGCGTTCTGCGCACGGCGTTATGGAATATCAACGGGAATGGAATACCGTGTCGCAGCGACGGGAAGAGGCAAGCGATCCGGCGCCACCTTCGACCATGCCCCCGCACAGAAGATCCTCCAGACGTGCAGACAGGATGCGGAAGAAATCAAGCAGATCACTGGAAGGGAAGCTCCGCACTCCCGTGCCGAGTTGCATTTCTGGAAAAGCCAAGTGCTGAGCAAGAATCCGCACCGGCAGTGATGGTTGTGGTTGAAATCGATCGACTTGATCGTTGCGAGCCGCTCTTGCGCGCCATAGATCCGTTGATGCTCTCCGTATGCATTGGCTTGCCATTTCTGCTCCAGAGACCGACAGTGAGCTGATTCAGTGACACCTGCTATGCGTTTGGGCTCAGAGCCAGAGGGCCCAAGTCAACTGGTTAGGACGACTTGCTGGCTCACGAATCTGGGATGACGGGCTCTATCGATTGCGTCCTAAAAAGATCATCTAAAAGACGATCATCTGTGGCTGCGGATCGAGCTCAGAGAGAGAGAAAAGGTCATGTCCAATCATCCCATGGTGGATCCAGAATTGGTGTGTCCTAGGAAGAGAACCCCAATGAACATTCCCACAAACTCTGGGATTCGAACCATTTCAAGACTGCTATCCAGTTGGCCCTACGTTCTCTTCCATCGCAGCGAATCTCGGCTGACCTCAGAGGGAGAGTGGACCGCAGCACCTCCATACGCGGTGCTATGCTTTGATACGCATCTTCCGATATGCGAAGACCCAAGACTGTAAGAGCACCAAGCTGTGGACAAAAGACAGGCTGGCAATCTGGGACTCAGTGCCTTCTGGACGCGCGCCGCTGTCCCTCTGCTTACGTAAGCGTACGACGAAGGCTGTGAGTCTCGTGCCCCAGACCCCATGCGACCGACCCCGTGGAACATGACCGGACAGAGAGAATGTTTCTTTTGCAAGTTGCTGCCAACATACAGAAAGGGGGATGGGGAAGCAGCGGTAGAGCCTCGAGGGACCTTCCACAGCGAATGGAATCCTTCGTGTCGCAGGAGAGTTCAAGAGTCCTTCCCTCCTTTCCGGCTGGAGGCAGTCCACTCATCCTCCAAAGGAGACTCATTGGTCCGCCAGCTGCTCCTCTAGCTGCTCCTCTCCGCAGTCAGCGGGATTCTTGCATCGATGGCGGCAGAGATCCAGCATCCGGCCGACGGCGGAAGACGCTTCCGAGATCCGGTTGCTGGGCATCGGCGGTTGTTGCTAGGAGAGGGTGAAGAATGACTCCTAAGAGAACCACTGAAGAGAAGGCATGAATGGGGTCATAAGCCCATGGTCTGGATGCGGATCTGCCGAAACGAATCTCCTCCTGCGGTGCACCGAGGATCGACGATGGAGCCTGTCCGGAGGACGCGCCGGATTGGAGGTCGAGCGCCCTTGGCAATGCGAAGACATAGGAGCATCTGAAGACCTGCTGGGGGTCCCTGAGAGTCGACATTTTCCGCTCCGTGTGCCTTGAGGATCCCTGATGAGTCCATGGAATCGGAGCCGACGGAAGTGAAGGAACCGTCCAATATACTTCCAGGCACCCAGAAGCAAGGATGAGAGATGCCTTGGGATGCGACAGGGCACATCGACTGCATGCTGATTCCCACTCCAGCTTGGTTGTTTTCCAGCTTGATTGGTTCACTAAAGATGCTGGAGCTGAGAGGAACGGTGAGGCGAGACGCCACCAACTCAGCACTCAGGTAAGGGCAATCATCCTCCAAGCTTATGGAAAGAGATCTCGGGTGATCATTCTCGGCAGGCAGGGGATCCGCGTCCTCCCACATCCAAGCGCTTGCGAGACACTCATCTCTGAAGATCGCAAAAGGGGAAATTTCGAGTGAAAATCTGGAGGTCCATCGGGCATTCAAGCGGAAGTGCTCTAGACGCTGCTGCGCCGTTGGGACGAAGGAAGATAAGAAGAGGAACTGATCTTGGATGTTGCGGAAGAATTTCCGATGCAAGGCGAGTGGCGAACCGGGGGTTGTGATGGTAGGGATCGCTCGACTCTAAGCTCTCTGAGACCTGCATGCGGTAGCATCAGCGCACTCACGTGGCCTCCTTGCTCCGTGCCGCCTCCGCCGCTGAAAAGAGGGAAGCTGGACTTTGAGGTTTAGACTCTCTTTGTAGGCTGATCCATTTGACTGGGATGCTCTGGGCGACGCAGGAACGACAGCAGTTCGAAGAGATCTTCGCGGAAGGCGGCGGCGATCCGGCGACATGGCAGTCGGCCAAGATCTAAAGGGGAAGAGTCAGCTTTTACCTTAGGAACTCCGATGGCAGCAAGAGCAGAAGACTCATCTGCCTCTCGCAAGGAGTTGGGCGCCTCGGTAGCTCAGCGGGAGCGTGCCAAGTCGGCTGCACCAAAGCACCAGTTCGGACCAGCTACTCCCCGTTCCTCCGCCTGAGGCTCCTCATGGGTCAGTGTGCGGACTGCCAGATCACTGTTCCCCAGCTGGAAAAAGAAGAGGGAAAGGGTCCGAGATTCGAGGGAACAGAGGAGCGCTCGCAGAGGTTTCTGGGTACTGCTTTCCCAAAAGAATAAAGAAGACGAAAAAGGAAAAGAACCAATAGAGCGGGTTTTGGAGGTGTCCCTCAGCTCCTCCGAGGCACCTAGGAAACGGCGCGTTCCTCCAGCGACCTGAGCCAAGGGTAGGCAAACCTATCCTTTGCCGAACCTTGGAGTCCAGGGCTCCTTCTGCCGCACCAAGAATTTAGGGTTTCATTTGAAATGAGAACTGCCATCGATCGGGTAATCATCTCGAGTCTGGAGTTCATCGAACATTCGCTTCATGAGCAGGATCCATCATTCTTGGAAACAGGAAGAGGAGAGGGGACTGCCCATCTTTCATTTTGATGATGAGAGTGCCGTTCGGATTTGCTTGCAGCTTGCACTCTGCGCACACCGGATCATACCGGGATGATGCCTTTTGCCTGAAAGGCACGCGGTAACCATGGAAACATGTACCAGCCCCGGTTTGCTTCCCTGGAGAAAAGTTTCCTATCTTGCTGTGTCCATCAAGCGGTAGGAGGGTCGTTCGTGCCATAGGGATTCGAAATCGCGCACGCACGCAGCGGGGTGCACGCAAGTGTGTGTTCCCTGGGTGCATAAGTGGTGAAGGTCAGGTCGGGTTCCATACTGGATCGGGGTCCTAGGATGGGAAGGGGGAGGCTGTGCTCTTGCAGATGGTGGGTTGAGGGAACGGGGAATGATTTACCGACTAAAAGGGGTGTGGTCTTGTTCACTGACAGTAGTTGCCTTTGGATTTCACATCACGCTGCAGCGTAATAGGTCAGGGTAGGTTAATAAGACGTATTAGATTGTTGCTGCGATGGTGCTATGTGTATGGTGTTTTTATCATGGTCTCCTGAGACTAATGAAGACTATGATTTCATGGTTCTTGCAAAGACGATCTTCAAATTTGGTGGTAACGGTCCATTTTTGTGACATCGATTCCGGTGCTCTGTTCTGTCACTTTTTATGTACCTTCGTTGCCACTCCGTGTGTTCCTTGCCTTCGAGCGATTCCAGAACCGTTGGCCAACTTCAAAACTTTTTCCCCTCTGAAGCACCAGCGATTTGCTGCTGGGTTCTTCTCCTTCCAGCGGAACACCTGTAGCTGGAAATTCCAGAGTTCTGATTGCTCACGTTGTTCTCATTCTTAGATTTCAAGGGTTAATTGGAACTCTGGATAAAATCTGGAGATCGTGGTTTCACCGAAAGCCTTCCTAAGAAACGCTTACCAATTGTTTCCCGAATTGGAACCCATGCCTCCTGTCGGACAGAATTCTTAGTAGCAGCCCTGAAGCTGTAAAGGTTGCTTCGCACGGTGGGTATAGACAGTGTTCGCAGTGTTCGTCTGTTTCGTCTGTTTGAACAGATTTTGCCTCCATTACAACTACCACCATCCTATGCTGCCCGCGGCTGTTGCCTCCGCTATAGCGGAGGCAGGAGCTCATTGAGCTTTGACGTGAGGACATCGCTCAACTCTTTGAGCTGAGCTCTTCACGTGAGGAGTCCTTCGGCCTCCTTACGACGCGACAGTCCAGGCTCAGTTTCTGCTGCACCTACCTAAGCCGCATGGCAGTTCTTGAAGCTCTAGCAGTTTTTCCTGTGTGAAAATGTGAATTAGTCGAGCATGGGGTGTTGCTACCGGAAACTGTTGGACGGACTTGTGTAGACGAGGACGCTTCATAGACTAGACACAATGGTCCTCGAGCGACGCAACTGGAGAAAGAGACTAAGAAAGAATCACAAAAAAGAACCAGAACTGCTTCCTTAATTGTAAGAGCTTCATTTCACGCAACCCCCCTCGCGTTCCATTCAGCGCGATTCGCGCATGGCAGCTTCCTTTTGTGATTCCTTTGCAAGAGGGAAACAACAGGTGCCAGAAAGAAATTTCATTGCAAACTAGGATGACGGAGAAAGTGAAACCACTTTGCCACAAGTCATCGTCCGACTCTGATTTCTTCAGGGTCTCAACTACGCATTGTCGTGTCACCTGGAACATTCAAATGGCGTTTCTTTTCGTGCTGTTCATAGACGGATTGTTCTGAAGCGAGGAGGCAGAACACCACGAGATGAGACGGAACTCGGGATTCCTCGGACGGCTGTCTTCCGTGAAGGAAGGGGCCTCCCGTTTCGGTAGCAGCAATCCCGAGATCCAGACTCGGATCCTTAGCATTTGCGATGCATCTACTGCAAATTCAGTGCGCAGGTGACCGCAAGTGGCCACATTCCACAGAAAGACGGGAAGGTGGAAAGACGTGAACGCCAAGGAAGTGTGGGAAAAACCAAAGGAGTCGCCTCCAGCCGCCGAGAGTCGCTACCTGCAGTGACTGGTCAAGAAGAAACACTTGGGGCAAACGCGGAAAGGGCGATTTCAGCATTTTCCTATTTGTGAGCGATTGCACCCATCTATGCCTTCCTCCTCCATCAGGGGGATTAACTCCTCCACGCTGCTATGGACCGCCGGAATCTCCGGAATTTCCCCCTAATTTGTTAATGGAGCAAGCATGCAAAGATTCGAGATCTCGTGCTTAAGCTCCCTCGGTGCTGCTGACCATTCGAAGTCCCCCAGCATTCTCCCCAGTTAGGCTCTGCCGTGGCGATCGATTGGCTATGGAAAGGAGCAGTGAAAGTCGGACGTCCCTCTAACGAGCACTCGGTGTGTGCTGCGAAAGTGTCTTTCCCTCAGTTGGCAGCACCCTCATGCCCGAAATTCCTTTTTGAATTCTTCTAATTGCTGAGCCGGCTGAAATCTGGCCCTAGCTTTCCACAACCTCCGACAGAGTCGTTACAAATGGATGCTGATGTGTCCGCTCGTCACGAAGAAGAGGAAGTGAATGACCTCCCTGTTGTTCCCGTGGCCTGTTATCCGCAGAGTCGGGCTTCAGAGGCTTGGAAACTTGGGCGTGCTCTTCTGTTGTTTGCGTTGCTCTGCAGCAAAAGGCTCGTGTTCTTTTCTTCTCCAATAAGGTATCCAAGACCGAGCATCCCTTGGAAATCACCTGAGGCAGAAGAAAATTGGTTTTTGCTATTCAGTCGAGGCACCCACAGCGCTTGTACTTGGAGTCGTGAGACTCGAAAAACAGCAACAATGACAACAATGAGGGTCACTGGGTATTTCTTCGGCCTTGGGAGTCTGCAAAGTGCATTCGTTATTCTTCTATCTTGGCAGCTATGTGGCTACGCTCTCCTCACATGGTACTAAGGATTGCTGGGTCGAATCCCTAAGTGGAGGATCGAAGACAAAGAAATGGGTACGTATCGTGTGGGTTTCGAGTCCCCCCAGCAGGGTGGCCTTGGCTGCCCCGTGCGGGTGCGGCACCGGTGGAAGCCGGGAACCTGATGTTCCCTTTGACTGGCCTCCGGGAGTGGAAGTGGACCCTCCGGGGTCCTTTCAGGAATCGAGAAGCCGGTTCCCTTCCTGGTTCCCCACTGCCTGGAAGAATGGCGCCATTCCCCTTTCGGGAGGGAAACCCTCCATCGCGTACCAGGGAGCTGATCGATACCCCAATCGGGGGTTGTTTTTCTGGAGTGGGAAGAAAAACGCCGCTCCCTTCGCGAAGCGCTCCTTCAGAGGGATTGGGAAGCATCCCTTCGGAGATCTCTTCAGAGGAGAAGGAAACGAGGAGCAGATCCTTTCCGGGTTTCCTCCGGAGAAGAAACGAGGATTGGCTCCCACAAAACAGGGGTCTCCTTCGAAGACAACCAGGAAGTGGCTCCCAGTGCTCGAGAACAGCCGCGTTTTCCCCCTGAAGTGGCAGAAGTCGGCACTTCTGCTGTTGCACCGAGGTCTTTCCTCCAACTCCCTCTGGACGCTGGGGAGGGCAAGTCCGGACGGTCGCAGGTGCAGGGAACGAGAGTCCCTCCCTCACTGTTTGTGAATCGTGTTGCCCTCTGGCCTCTACGGGAATGTTTCGGAACGACCGTCCGGAACCAGGTCGGTGCCTACCCCAGGGACGTTTTGAGGCTCCTCTTCGTGCGGGACGCCCTTCAGCCAGCCGCAGCTCCAGCAGCGCTTTGCTGCATCCGCGGGAATGAGGCAGCCTGGAGCGAAGCCGAAAAGGGACGAGAAGGGAGGGACGCTGTCCATTTCACAGTACGCTTTCTGCGAATAGTAGCAGCCAGTCAGCCCCACCTGGTACCTATTCGGACGCACCTAGATGGCATCCTGGAAAGGATGCAGACTCCCTCCGGTGGATAGTGGTCCCTCAGGAAAGCCTCCCAAAGATTTTTATTCATTTCTATTTACTCTTTCTTTTTCCTTTTTTTTTTCTCCCATCTCCCTCAGCCGTCGAGATGACCTCCCCTGCCGGTGTGCGCACCGGAGACCCTGCAGGTCCGTGGACAAACAGTGTGTGCCACCACGTGTCCTACTACAATTTGCGACTTTCTTTTAAATTCTAAGGAATGCCCCGGCGTGTCCGAGTGGAAATAGGGGACGACCAGGGTAATCACCATGGATGATGGCAATCACAATCACTGCATGTTGAAGTTAGTGAAGAGAATTGGTAAAAGTAAAGGAAACGTGGATGCTGGTGGAAATTGGATAGCATCATTGGTACGGTAGAGGCTTCTGGAATTCGGTTCTGTACCTTTTTCAAATAGGGCCCGAGTCTGCCGGTGGGACCTGGTAAAATGGAGATCTCCTCCGTCGGCGCGGTCGCATCCCGTGTTCCAGCTGTCTTGCGGGACGCAAGCGCGTTCGAGCGGTTCCGTTTGTTCCGGAGCCCGGTTCCTTGCGTGCGCTCCCGAGGGGAAGAGGAGGCACACCGGAAAGAAAACGCCTCGACCAACACAGGCCACTGGGACCCCGTCAGCTTTAATGCCCCCCCCCGCTTGCCCAGTATCCCGAGCGTTTCTTTTAGTGTCACCGAGCGCAGTCCTGGGAAGCATCGATCCCAGATTTCCTGATGCATAAAGAGTGCATAGCAGAAGCATCACAGCGGATGCAAGATCATCTCACTGCTCTCCTCCTTGCTGCAACACATCACGAAAGCATCGAATCACTAGACAGTGGAGACTTAAATACAGCGTGAGCTGGCAAATGGCGAGTGCTTTTAGCGCACCTAAACCGTAATTCTATAAATAGCACACCGAACTGCTTCAACGCCATGATCTTTGCACATCAGCTTCCATTTTTCCCACAATCCCTCAATATACTACCGTTAGCACACCAATAAACACTATAAGATTATCTAATCGAAATTTTTTTTTGTTTGGTTCGCTCACCTATCTTAGGGGAGGCTTATATCTTCAACACTGTCCACGCCACCCGAGAATGCATATCGGTCAGGGGTCAACCTCGGAAGAAACTGTTAATTCCAGAGGAAGGGCTCCGGAGAAACGAGTCCTTCCCTCTCATACTTGGGAGGGAACACCGAAGTGGACCTCTTCTTCCTCGTTCTCCCCGCAGGGGTATCCAGGTTTGTGGGGACCGCCCCTCGTTTCTTCTCCGTAGGGACCTCCGAAAAGGATCCACTCCTTGTTTTCTTCCTCTGAGAGAACCCGGAAGGGAAGCTTCCTAGTTTCTCTGAAGGGTTGCTCTCCCGAAGGGAGCAGCGTGCTTCTTGACACTCTGGAGAGGTATCGCGCCAGCTCCATGGTACGAGACGGAGGATCCCCCACAAGGGGAGGGCCGCTCCTTTGCACTCATGGAGGGGAATCTCTAAGGGAACCGCACTCCTTGGTTCTGTTTTCTGGAAGGACTAGGAAGGTCGACTCCCAATCCTATTCATTCATCGGGGCCATCCAGTTTAAGTGCTACTGGTGCCTCATCTGTTTATGGGCCAACCAGAGTCATCTTGCGGGGGGAACTCGAATCTAAGACGCGCCCATTTCTCGTCGTCGATTCTTTACGAGTATTCGAACCCACGACTTCTAGTGCCCCGCGCAGAGACCGCAGCCACGCGGCCTCCAACGCAGGCTAACCATCAGATCACATAGGAGCCGTTGCTGAAGGACACCTCAGTGTTTCGGACCCTCTGATGTCGAGAATGTCCTGTTCATTCGGGCATTTCATTGCCGTTCGAGTGACAAACCTGGATCAAGGATCCAAGGAGTACGTTGAGAAGGTGGGTCTGGGAAGAGAACCAGGGTAGCAGACTGGCTCCTGGCGTAATCGGATTCCTCCGCATTTTTTCTGCTGCTCAGGCATCGTGCAAAATTCCTCTGTCGGGAATTCCCCACCGCAACTCTCGCAGTGCCTGCAGCCCGAGTCCTCGGAGCATGCTAGCTGTCATGGCAGTCATGACTTCTTGAGAGTCCATGACTCTTCTCATGCAAAATCCAAAAGAGAACCTTTGGTTCGTCCTTCGGTTGCACTTTCAGCCCTTCTTACTGTTGCGAGCGCGGGCTCCATGGGGGCGATACTCTTGAAGAAAGGAGACTGTACTCCGCCTGCCGCACAGGCTGGGTCTTTAGAAACAGTATCTTGACGAAGGAGCATCTCTCCAGGCTTCTCATAGCAACGTTGATGAGGAAGGTTGGATTTAACAGGAGCCTCTACGTTTACCAGTGCTTCCTGCTGGCTGCGTTTCTTTTGAGTGGGAACATAACCTTCCACGTGATATTACTGTAGCAGAGCAATTGCTGCACATAGATTCCCCTCACAGATGGTGCGCGAGACGGAAGAATCGTCAGAGGGAACCCTCGGGGTACCGATGCGGATCCACACATCCTTCTGAGGACGCACTTGTCAAACAACACGTTCACTTTGACCCTGGGAGGGGAGGGGGTCAAGTTAACCGGTTTGCACTCAACGGCCTCGTCATAAGGAGCGTCTACGCGCCCTGCAATCTCCAACCCTAGGGAGACCAGGTAAACTGCCTGCAGGACTCGGGACGAGACTAGTGACAACGGACGCACATTGGGGCACCGCACCCGATAGTAGGCGACGATAATGCCCGCCTACTCCCAGACGCTTCCACAGTCAGCGGCCCAAAGTCGGTAGGGTACGTGAAGCGAAGCATACCACCGTCGACCACCTGTTCCTCGATGACCACCTGCGTGAGAGGGTCTGCCCACGAAGACGAACTCTGTCCACCCGGTCGGATCATCGCCGGATCGAACGTGAGCCGGTTCCGCAAGCAGAGCACCCGGAGGCGAAGTTCTGGAGCATCTCCAAAGGCGGAATCAGCCAACCGAAAGGCCGGGAGAAACCTCGAGCGGTGCTGGCGAGCTGCTCCATCAGCACGGTAGGAGGCGGCGATCAGTTTTCAGATCCCGTGCGTTCCCTCATGGGAGTGGCGTCCTCCGCATCTCCCAGCGGAAGATTTCGCGGCAGGGCAAATACGCAGGGAAGCGTCCCTGAGGGCACGCACCCCACCAGGCAGCCGAATGTCGAGCGTTCCGCGCGTTGCGATGCCTCGGCGCACAGATCACGCTGGCAGTGAGCAGCGGCAGGCACCGGAAAGTGTAGTGCGCTGCTCTCCGGAGCGGGTGTGGCGAGACAACGGCGCCACCGCCTCCTGAGTGCGAAAGCGTCTCCTGACCATGGCCGTGCCACAGAGCCGCTCGGGGTGACCAGGTGCACGCTGCCGGAGGGCACCTTCAACCGGCGTCGCGTGCCCTTCGCGACCAGCGACACCGTGACCGCCCTCCGAGGACTACAGGTTGGAACAGCCTGCACCGCAACCTCTTCTTGGTGGCAGCACCCTTTGACGAGCCGATCGGCGTTGCCTATCCGGGGGACTTCGGTGCCTGTTCCCGCATCCTGCAGATCATCCAGGCTGGTTCTGCTCCTACACGAAAGGGGTGGCCGGCTCTGCCTGAGCACCCAACGCCGACGTCGAGTCTCTCTGCTAGGCGTGGGGTGCGTGCTTAGCGTAGCTGCAGGAATGCTCAGTCGTTGGGTTGCGGGTCTAACGGTAAGTGCCCACGTGCTCCACGCCCCCGACCGTTCAGGCTGCAGAGATAGGAAGCCACTGCCGCCTCTAAGAAGGACGCGAATTGCTCAGAAGGTTCGCTCGCGACTTCCTCCGGTCTCCGGTGACCCGCCCGCAGTGGAGGTCTACGCGCTTCTTTCGCTTTCTACGCGTGCTCTCCTGCAGTCTTTGCGGAGGCGTTCTTCGAGCTGCTTCGCAGGCGCTCCGGCGCGGAGGTGAACAGGCAAAAGTCGAGAGTCGCGTCATTGGGCTGACCGCGGAGTGATCCTCCTCGAAAACACGCGTGCTTGAATCGGTTGGAGTCCAACCGGGGGATGCCGCCCCATGGGGTCGTCGTCTCCAAGGGCGGCGGCGTTTATCCGGCCGGCCGGTCAAGACGCGGCGTGCCCTCCTGGCTCGCGTTTGCTTCCCGAGAGGGCGGCAGCGCGGGATGTGTGCTTCTGTCCTTTCTTCCGATCCTCCGCTTTTTTCCCTCCTGCGCGGAGACTGCAGTGTGCACCGTCAAGTCGCCGTCCCGCTGCGACCTCGACCGGACTCGGGGGACGACCGAAGGAGTTGGTTCCTTCCTCCAGGATGCGCTGCGGAGGCTGGCTCTGATGACGAGGCTGCGGAGCAGCCACTGGTGTCTCTCGTTGTAGGCATCCGCATCAGGTGCTCGGTAAAACGAGTGGATGTTGCGTCCATCCTCCCACGCAACCGCTGGCGGACGCGCGGTCTGTGTCTCCTGCTCCGCATATCTGCCCTGCTGCTGGAGGGCGGAGACGGCGTATCCGATTTCCCTGGTAACAGAAGCTTGTGTCGGCACGAGTGCTACCTGGAAAATGCAACCTTCCCGTAGAAGAGCTCCGTGAAACGCCTCAGGAGAGGATTCTTTTTTTTTTTTTTTCGGAGACGATTCTTCGGCGAGATTCTCATAATGAGGCTAGTGAGGATTTATCTTGAGCAGCAGCTCCTTCCATAAGAAAGAGGAGAGAGCACACTTGAAGAGGGAGTTGAATAGTGGGTATGTCTTGGCAGGTGTGAGGGTAAGAATGGTGTGTGTCCGGCTATGTTCTGCAGGAAGCTATGTTGAGTATTAAGAGAGCGTAGTAATTGAGTGGAGGAGCTGCAATCAGTAGCAGAAGTAGGAAATGATCGAAACAGGCTCAGCGTTCACCGTCCCTAAGGAGCCGTCCAGAGGTGAAGAAGAAAAACGTTTTGCAGTAGGCAGAGGCGACTTCGCCAAACAGAGTGGAGCTGTGGAAGCGACCTTTTGCTTTTAGCTGCATTCTCTGAAATGTGATTGTCAGAAGGGTGCCTAGTGTACCTTTATGGTGTTGGGAGTTCGCATTTTTTTTTACTGTGGATCCCTTCGTACTCCGATAAGGGAAGAGCGCTACTTTGCTCGGTAGCTGGTACCAGTCACGATGAAAGGAATACTCAATGCACAGTAATTCCTACGCGCCTGCTCTCTCTTGTTTCTGTATTTGCGTTTGCTCTTGTTATCCGCTGAATGCTTTACAAGTGAAAATCATCAGCAATTGTTTTCATCGCTGCCGTTTCCAATCGCCATTTGCATATGGAAGCACTATGAGTTCCCAGCTATCCAACGAGATGGCAACACAGGTACTTCACAGGTGAAATGTTATCAAATCGCGTTTTACGTTTCTTTTTCCTTTATTTTTTGTGTTTTTTTTTTCTTGAATAAAGACAATATGCCCATCTCGAAGTGTAGCGATAGAGTGAGTCCCTAAACGACAGCTGTCTCTCTCCTGGTGAACTGGTAACGTGCTCCTGGGACCGGGGTTTCCATGAGTTGAGGACTACAGTAGACTAAAAAGTATCCATTAGAAGCTGAGGATCTGAGTCTTCCTTGCGATTGCTGGAGGCGGCAGAACTGCCGCCTTAGTTACATCGGTTACGGTCATATTTGTGGGTCTCCGAATTGCCTCCCGTAAGGAAAGTCTGGGTGTGCGTAAAGCTTCAGCTACAATTGCGTTTACTCCCAAAGGCCGCAATTCGGGAAAAGACACCACGTGAATTGTAAGCAATAGGCTAGAGACCAATCGCAGATGATTCCGAAAGAGCCCTAAACGGCGAGATAGTAAAGACACAAAGGCTTCCTAGAAGAGAGAGAAATGTACCAAGATGCAGAAACAGATTACCATATGCAGGAGCACGAACTCAAGTCGGTTTTTACCCGGTGACGCCGGGATGCTTATTTAAAAGAAACAACAAATACAGCAAAAGTGACAAAAACGAGAGTTTATCCGAGATGACCATCGGCACGCAGGTCGGCTTCGAAAAAGTAGGAAACAGAGGGAGGGGACAATAAATAAATAATAAAAGACGGGAATGTGGCGACAGGGATCTTTAGTTGGAGACGCTTTCTTCCATCTAGAAGCAGGTCTGGACGGTGGTGATCTCCCTGGAGATCTCTGGCTGATCAGACCACCTTGCTGCTGTCCTCATGGAGACGGCTGCCATGCTGGTGGCCTCTATTCTCCGCGAGCCTGACTGCAGCACGTGAAGGGCTGTGGAGCGGATAAAACATTTCGTTGCCATCACAGAGCTTTTTTTCAGTCCGACTCCTTCGAAGAATCGTCTCAGCAAGTCTAAAGCGGTGTCCTGCAGTTGTCGGAGTACCTAAAGGAGTCTCCATCACAAGGCTTCCAGAGCCCTGCAGTTCAACAAAAGATGCGGGAGCGGTTCCATCGTCCCGAACCTTAAACAGTTCAAGGAGGCAACTCCCCCGGAAACCAGGTGTCTGTGCCGATTGCACTGGAATGCAGCAGAACATCCTTTAGTTTCCGCAGAAAGAACACGGAGGTGTCCGCACACAGAGAAGGGACCACGAGTACTTCGGTAAGCACATAGAGCAGGTCACAGACTTTCTGCTGTTGTTACTCATGTCCACGCTGGCGTCGACGCTCGAAGATTTCTTCGAGCTGTTGAGCCGCGGGACAGGACTGGAGGTGAACAGGGTGAAGTCATCCGTGGTAGCAGTCGTTTCGATGTAGGCAAGACAGCTGGACTGAATCCTCTTGGGGATCCCAACGGTTCGGTACTTTAAGTACCTCAGTGTAACACTAAGGGATAATTCTCCGGAGGAGGTGTGGTCCAGCTGCCTCCAGAAGGCAGAGTCGGCGATCGGCCGGTTCAAAATGGCAAGTTTCTCTTGCAGGAACGGGCCACGGTCTGGAAAACGTTTGTGGTCTCCTCTTCGTCCCCATCGATTAGCATTACAATTTACCTAGAACTTCCTGAGAATCGTCCCCTGGAGCACATAGAGACCCAGAGTCCGCCTGAAGGACTTGTACTCTCCGCGTCGCGTCGGAGGTCTCGGCCTCCTGACGCTGGAGCTCCTGAAGCGGCAGCATCCAGTGCAGGGCGCTTGCCCTCATGGCGAAGATATGCAGCACCAGCTGGTGCGAGCCCGCACGATACCTAGTCAAGTGAGCCACCGGCTACGCGGGACTGTCTTTGTTCCTGGCGCGGCGGCGCAGACGCAACGTGTCCAGCTGCGTACTGGAGCTCCGGCGGATGGTCAAGCTGACTAGGACCAACACCTGGATCTTCTGCCGACCCGCAAACGGTAGTGCCTGGACGAAGGAAACCATTCACACGTGGACCAAGATGGTTGAAGAGAGTCTGGAAATGTGGCAGCAACTGCTGCACTGCTTCTACAACGACCGCTCGCTGTAGGACGTCATAGTGCAGCCCACCACGTGTGCGTGCGAGCAAAGAACCTCTCTAGCTGCGGCACTGCCCTCCTTCAGGGAGCACCTGGTCAGTAACCAGCTGGCCAAATGGGAGTTCAGTTGCGAGATCAGTCAGAAGACGAGGGAACTAGGTGGTTGGACCACGGGCCAGCTCACGCACGCTGCGACTCCGAGTGTCCCACCGAAAGGACTATTGCGCTGGGGTGAGCTGCTAGGAATCCCACAGGAAGATCTCGAATGGTCCAGATCTGGAAAACAGCCGGGTCCTCACCCTGAATAGTTGCAGGAGTCGGCACTTCTGCTGTTGCACTGCGGTATCCCATGCAACCCCCGCCGGCCATACTCGACTCAGAGGGCCATTGACCACAACTGTTGCAGGTGCAGGGACAGGAATCCTAGTTCCCGCACCCGTTCGAAGACTGCGTTACCCTCCGACCCCTGCGGTTGCGTTACGCAACGGCCCTTGGTGCTCCGACGAACAATCTCAGGGACATGATGAAGCGCCTATTTGTGCTCCAGGCCCATTCTCCTGCCGCAGCATTCGCAGCTCTTTGCTTCTAAGGATGGGGCAGTATATGTACCTGCTTCGACGGTACATATACTGAAATTGCTGCCTACGTGGGGTTGTGGCTGCCTGGAGCTACGGAACAAGAGAACGGCACGATAAGTACGTCATCTGCTTCGCCCTGCGCTTCCTGCGGACTGCAGCAAGATGGTCCCACCTGGGGCACCCTCGGATGGAACTTGTCGGCATCCTGGAAGGATGCAGAGGATGCCCTCCAGTAAACAGTGATCCCTTCCTGCTCCTGCCAGAGTTTTTTTTTATTTATTTTTATTTTTTGTTTGTCCCTCCTCCTCTGCTGCCGAAGCGAACCTCGCCGGCCTGCGTGCCGATTACTCGGCAAGTTCCGAGCATTTTCGGACAATGTAGGGGCGATGCCCCTACACATGTCTGCTTAATTTTATAATAAACGTATCAAAGTAACCGGGTCATAAATCAGAGCAGGTCAACCCACCGAAGAAGTCCCTTCGCCCGGAAACGAGGAGTAGTGGAGTCCGCCAGCCCGCTCGTCTTGCAGCCGTCCAAGAGTTTTTCGACTCCTGCAATGTTGCAGGAGAATTTCCTCCCCAGCTCAAGTCGGTGCTTCTGCAAAAGACATTGGACGTCCTGAAGAGGGGTACCCTAAGCTTGGTGTCTCAAAGATGCCATGCGACTTGGAAACACCGAAATGAAACCCCCTTGCCTCCGAATTCTGTTTGTTCCACCTGCAAATTTTGATGCCTTCCCTCATGTTTTCCCTCTTCATGCAGAATCTCGGCGAATTAGTTCATCTCGTGATAGGAATTCATAGCCGCGGGTCTGCTAGCCTTTAGAGTCCCTTGATGGGCGTCAGAGTTCTCTTCGGTAGACGTTGAAGATGAATGGAAACCCATTCTCAAGAGGAAGAGCTGCTCCTAGTCCGATAGTGGACTCGGCCCACTCTACTGGAGAGTGCTAACTTCTGAAAAGATTAACACTTCCCGCCCACGAAATTCGGAAGAATCTTTGTCTCGCGATCTGTTTTTTCCTTCCTTCGGATTTTCCAAGACTTTCTCCTCTGCCTCGGTCACACTGACCAGTCCATCACTTGACTCCTGACGATGTGGTTCTTCTCTCCGTGTTAGCATAGCGTGCATTCTTTCCTGAGGAGCAAGGGGAACATCCCGAAGAAAATTACTTGATGCAGACGCGGCCAACAGAATGAGTCACTGGAGCGGCTTTAGCCATCGACGAAGCTGGCCATGGAGCTGGCAAAAGAGAGGGAAGAAGAGAAATCCGGGAAGGTTGCTCCGGATTTCCGTCCGACAGACTGCAAGTGCAAGAGAGCTCGAGTCTTCCAAAAGGAAGGCGAGTCGCTGCTCGTCAGCCAGAGTTGCACGACCAGAGATGTCAGATTCAAAGCTAAAAGCGAGGAATACAAAAGGGTTCTCCAGCTTTCCAAGTGCGTCCACCATCACCGACGCCATAAGGAGTTCCCTGTATTTGTGGGTCAAGGACGGGTGTGAGAGGTGCTGGGCTCCTGCAAGCATGCTATTCGTTTCCAGAGAAAGTTGACAGAGTACTCAAGGCGGGAGTACGTTCAACCAGGTGCAATCATCCACGTCTGTAGGGAGAGCCTGGGAATGGCTGCAAAGTCTGGATTCGACAAGATCCAGGCAGTCTCGTGTGGTCTTCCACATATGAGATATCATGTAGTTTTTGTGCATCATGTAGAGCAAGAGAGCACCCTCATTCTATCCACTACAAGCTGCTGACCATGCAATTCACATCGCGAGAAAGTGACGCAATACACACGTCGACCACCGAGAACACAAACGACAAAAATGCCATCGGAACGTGGACGGCGGCTCTCAGAAGGGGCTTCCTTCGGAAAAGCAGAAGCGGCATTCCCTTGCGCAGATCCTACCTCAGAGAGGTGTTTCATCCGGTTTTGCCAAGATATTTATTATTAAAAATAATAAAAGTACAAGTTCTTCGTCATGTGGTGAAACACTTGGTTTACCACGTCCGTTCAACTTGCCGATCACCGATTCGGAGACTGGAGGGGCATCCGCTCCAGTAGCGAAGGGGCAAGAGAAACTGCAAAATAACAAACAAAAAAAACAAAAACAAAAAAAAGGGAGGAAAATTTTTATTAAAGAAGAAGGGGGAGGAAGGGAAGAGATCACGTTTCACTGGGAGCAGTCCTCTGTACCTCATCCAGGATGCTGACAAGTGGTGTTCTCGTGCTGCCCAGGTGGGGCCATCTTCAGCTTATCTTCAAAAATATCTGCCCTCTGTGGATGGCATCCCTGCCATTTTGGCCTCTTCTCGCGTTCCATGCTGCTGCCACGATTCCGCGGAACACAGCAGAGAAACGCTAGGGACGCGGCAGAGCAGCCTGCATGAAGAAGCACCGAAAAATGTCCCTGGGGACGCCTACCAAGATGTCAAGGATCGTCAATAGACGATCACAAAGGGTCGGAAGAGTAGTGAATCCGGGAGACGTGACCCAAGAAACTCCTTTCCCTTCCTTGTAAAAGGCAAGTGGTAGATCGGTGCCTTTTTCAAGGACTTTTGAATTCCCTGGAAAACTCGCTGAAGCATTTGCTGAATTCCTTCTCAGTGAGGAATAAGTAGTGCTTGTGGACGATCCTTTCCCGGTGTTGCACCGACCAATTCGATAGTATACACGCTATGGAAACGTGGCGGGGCTAAATACACGCGTCAACAGTACGTCACGCCGTCGAAAACCGCTCTGAGGATAACGACCCGGCAGCTCAGTTCTTACAGAGCTGTGGGATCCACGGTGCAGGACACTTCTGCTGCCACGAATGCAGTACTTCTAGTACTGCGGTGTTGAGAACGGATGCGCTGCAAGAAGGAGAGCGGCAGCAAAGAGAATTGAGGTTCAGTGACTCTTCCTCAGCAGTGCATCGAAACGAAGGTTCCAGGGGAAACGTTCATCCTTACTTCCAGAGTCGATCCATGCAAAGATTCGAATCTAATTTGGCTCACATTTGAGTCAACTCCCCCCTGCACCATTTCTGATCCTCAAACCTCTACGGATGGATCAGGTAAGGTGCGGCTCGTGGCTGCTTTTCACTTTCCTCTTTCATCACGATGCATTTCTAAATGCGACCGTCTGGAAAAACAGTGGATTCTGCATTATTTTATCCATTCATCCATGCTATTCACGGACCCAAAACTGCATCTGTTCCCTTCTTCCCTTGCTCTGAGACAAATTCCGCGAAACCTGAGACTTCTGGAATTGTGCCTACGTTCTGATGAAGGCCCTCTAAGAATTCAGAGGGACCATCGGGATCTTCGTTTTTCTCGAGTTCACCCCGTACGAGCGTTCAGGGAAGAGAATGGACCATTTCTCTCCAGTGCCGGAATCGACTTAGAGAGCTTCGTCTCAGCCAAGGACCAGGCCGAGAGGAACATGTGCTGCCTACACTTGAGTAGATCCTCCCAACCAAATGCTGGAAACGCCAGCGGAGGAGAGCCAGAGGGAGCTGGACGTCGCTCATCCTTCCTTGACAGGAACTTTAGAGCTGAAGAAGTCAGGCAACTTTATTTCGGTCACTAGGTAGAGTTCGTGATTCGGAAATGTCCCTCGTCACCTTGATAATACCTGAATCCATTTTAACAAAGAGGAAAAATCTTTATCTTTGGGGAATGCCTCATAAATTTTCTTCAGATCATTCCACAGTCCCCAAAATAATACTTTTAGGACACTCACCATCCTGAAAAAAAGAATTGTTTGAAGCAGTTTATTCACCATTCGCAACTCTGCTGCGCGCGCTTTGGTCCGGGAGAAAGAACGACAGTGCTAGGCGAGTTGCATACCGTCGACGATCCGCCCATCAAAAGCGATCGCCTCTGACCAGCGACCTTCGCGGAGAGGTGCGATCGTACAACGGTTGAACGCATCGGATGACGCTCCTTCACTTCTTGAAGGTCGGTCTTGTTCTCACTTTGCTTCCTCCTTACTTCTTCCTCCTCTGCTTTACTGGGATGGTCAAAAAAGGATGATGGGAACAGAAGGAGTTTATCTCGATTCCAACCTGTCTCGGGCCAGTCTGCTCTCGAAGCTTCGCCGCGCTTCGAACTGACCTCTGAGGCGTGTCACCTCTGAAGAATCTGACTCGTCACCTCGGAACGGGTTGCTTGCGAGAAGCAGGGAAGGGGTGGGATGTGAGGCGAACCGAAAAGCCTGAGCGGAAGGGGTCTTCTGGAGCTTCCAAAGCCTTCTAGGGGTTGTGTCCTACAACTCCGCCTTGCCCAAATGTGCGCGATTCCTGAGCTTCGCGAATCGCGCACCAGGATGAGGCATCTGCTTCCGTTCGCGCCAAAATCGGAGCAGCTGTTGGCGACGAGCCGTGCACTAAATCCCTCGCATCTTCATTCTCTTGAAGCTTCCCGGATTTGTTTCCAAACTCGATTGGTTTCCCATGCTTGGCCTTCTTGACCAGGTCGCCAGAGAGGCGCCGTGCCTGCTGCTCTTCCTGATAGGAGTCGCTCTTCTGGCAGCTGGAGGAAGGTGGAAGCGGGCGCGGAAAGACGCGGCTCCCCTCGCGTACCCCTGTATCTCCTGCCCTCAAAGGAGAGCGGGGATGCTCAATCCCGATCCCGGGGAAATCGCCCCCGAGTCTGCGCTCCGATCTGAGCCCAGCACGTGTTCGGAAACGCAGCTCGACGCAGAAGAGCTCGAGTCGAACGAATGGTGCTTTGCCAACTTATCCTTCATTTGGAAACAAACACCGCTGAATCCTCTTACACCGCTATTCTCATCTTCGTTCTTCCTTACACAGAATGTGACTTGGCGGGGCGTTCACTGGTTTCCTCCCTATGGTCATTCCTCAGCTGAAAAAATGCAGTATTCTCTCCATGTGAGAACCAATCTCCCCTGTCTTAAATCTTCTCTTTATTCGTGGACGAAGGACTGAAACGACCTCACATTGTCATCATGAGTGCTGACCAAACACGGATGGAAAATGTTCCAGAATCCTGCTTCCAGAATTGTAGAATGAGGATTCGGGCATAAAGCAATGGAATGCTGAGTAGTAGTCTTCATTCTTGCCTTTCATCTTAGCTCAAGACTCACGGAACTCACCTTCACCCCATCTTAATTGCGGAATTCGTTCCTCTGGAAGGATTTTGTTCGAGCTTTGGATTTCATTTTTGGATAATGAGATCGTAGGAGTTCTGACTTGCTATGCAATCAGGCAGCTGATTATGGACTCGCCTTCCCAAACTTCTGTTTGAATATCATGGAAGTTCGGCCAGTTCTCCAGACACAGGGAAACAAGTCGGTAAGCCTTCCCTTTCGTAGGCATGAGCTCTCCTTTCTGGTCATTGCCCGTGGCCAATGGAAAATTCCACAGCTTGAAATTTCTAGTCTCCAAAGGTATCTCGAAAGTCCAGAGCATGGTTTCAGTTACCCCTTCGTACCTATGCTGCTCTCCAGAACGTGTACCGAAAACGCGCACCGCAAGTGTGCCGCTCCGAGAGCAATCACGACGCTTATCACCCGCGATTACTAAAGACATTTTCGATCACCCTCCAAGTTGGCTGTTTCTGGTAAACAGCACGTCCTTCTTGTGAGAGATTAGGCGAGGTACTGTTAAAGAATTGCTCCACGTCAACAGCGGAACACCTTGCAGAGAAACAATTTACTGTTGATCAAGTGGTTTCGGAAGCTTTGGAAGCGGTGGCACAGCAGAAAATCACTGGGATTTGGAGATGACAAGTGCTTCGTTGCACTGACTATTTGCTGCACCTTTCATCTTGTTTGCTCTGCATGTTTGCTGTCAACAAAGTATCTCAAGTGAAACGGATGAAGAAACTCTTCCTCCTGCCTCCTGCCTTCCCGAGAAACTTTCCCCTTTCTCAGGAAAGTTGAAAATTTGGGGGATATCCGGAAAGTTCCCAGGAACTGACCTTTTTGAAACGCAGCGGCTCGCTGCGGCGAAATTTCCTAGAAGACCTCTCCTTCTTGGACTGCTATCCTGAGTGATGATGTAAAGACGGGGTTCGAAAGCGTTGCCTATTCAGAGATAACTCCGGATATCGATGTTTCCAAGCACCGAATACACTTCTAAAATGCTCGCACTTGTCTCTGACGTTTCAAACATGACCAATTCATGCTCGTGGTAACACATGTACCATAAAGATTCAGAGCTCCTACACTGAAGGCCAACTGGGAAACCCTCAAAGAGACGAACGTATTGGAAAGGCCATCCGCAACTCAAACTTTGGTGTTTCGAATTCCTCAGTTGATCAGTTCAAGAATGGGTTCAGGCCGTCCTATTAACGAAAGTACGTGAACCTTCATGCCCATTCTACTAGCGTTCTTGCTTTTGTCATGGGAGCAAAATTGTCTCTATCAATCCTCCTTTTCTTATCTCATGAGGCAGTGATCCTTGCTCGATCATGTGCTGAAGAGTGGTGGGGCCCATTTTCGTCAGCAACGTTTGCGAAGTGAAAAAAAGGCAGTGCTCTCACGCCTTTGGGTAGGGAATGCTACTCTTCCTGTTTGTTCTCCTTCAGCCGAAAGATCTGCTTGTCGTAGGTCGAAGTTTCATTTTCTGAGATTTGAGCGCTGAGGAGTGGGATCATTCGCTCACCACATACGACTACACTCGAGGGAGAAGACAGACTTATGTGTCAGGGAAACCCTGGAGCCCATTCGAGAGCCAGAGGGCTAAGCGTCATGCCAACGAACAGAGTGAAGTCATGAACGTACCTTCTGATGAGGAAGGGCACACAGTGATCGTTCCAGTGGAAATTCCTGATGCAAGAGAGAAATTCAATCAGAAATTCATCGAGGAGGATGCATAGCCTGGGCAACAAGCGAAGCAAATGTGGCAAATGAGTTACTTTTACCAGATCTTGCAGCTTTTTCATCACGTCATCGTATTTCTTATGGACATCAACCGTAACCCTCATCCTAGAAGGAACGTGAGTTTCATTATGCCTCGAGAGACGTGCTTCATTACATAGGAAATCCATTTAAATCCATCTCTGCATAATCCAGGGCAATGTTTTCGGAAATCGTCCAGAATCCGTCAATGCCTTCGGAGTAGTAGGGTTCGACGGATGCATCGGAGGAAACATGATGTAAGGCTGAGGACGAAAGACAAGAGATGCGGGTCAGGAGAACTTCCTGCGGTGTATCTGAGTTAAGTAAGCGCACCCATACACTCCTTCGCTCTCACTCTCAGTTCTTTGCTGAAATGGACTCCTTTCGAGTATTTTCTTCGGTGTGTTCGATTTATGTGCTCTTTCGAGTTTTCTTATTTTTCATCCCCGCAGCATGTAGGCAGGCGTTTTTTTTTTTTTTTTTTCCTTTTTTGCAACGAGAGGACATTCATGTCCATCAAGGAGCATCTGTTGCTCACATTGCCACTCGTTTTGCCGTCGACACACTTCCACGTGCAGGGCGCGTACGGCTTGCACAGCTGCTGACCTGGGTGTCGTTTTCGGCGGTAGGTGCTCGGGCCGCTTAGCTTTACACGCTTTCCCTTCCCCTCCGGGCAACGGAACGAGAGAACCGTCACCCTGCTCGGTCGAGTAGGAGAAAGCCAAAGGGAAGAATGAGAGGAGGCAGCCGTCCCAGGAAACCACTGGACCCTTTTGAGACTCCGGGCGCTCGTACGTGTAGGGACTAGGATCCTCTTCTCTTGGTGAACAGCAGTGCCGCTGCGCACTAAGGAACTGAGGTGCTTCCATTCGGAAGTCGACCTCTCCCATCCACATATTGCAGGGTGAGAAATCGCAACTTCCGTCGGCTCATGGTATCTGGACACTCATTTCCCTCCCCCTCCCCCCACGCCGCCGCCTTCTTCCTCAGCCGTCGTCTTTCGGCTCCTTCATCGCAAATGTTTTTTCCCTCTCAAGCTGTTACGAAGAGTTCTGCAGAATCCCAGGCAGTCAGCTTCCCCCTCCCTCTCTTTTTCGTGTGGCTCCGTGCAGAGGCAGGTTTGTAGTTTCGAATTCTTTCGCACAGAGTGCGCTTCAGACGCTCAGCACCTTGCGCCGTGACTTTGACGACCCTGCATTAGCAAACTGCCACATCTTCCCAGCTCTCTCTGGGGAGACTCTTCGCTGCATCCTCCCACGGCTAAGCCTCTCGGGCACGTGAAGGACTCGTCTTCCACGGATTTGCCGAATTTGTCCTTGCCCCTCGGGTTAGGTCGTTTCCCAGCCGTGCACACGCTTCAGGCGGTTCTGGCAGTCGCTTCTGGTTTCAGCGCCAAGGAAGACTGGGGTACAGGTCGGGTGTGGAAGATGGCCGCGTGCCGTTCGAGCTCTGGCAGGACGGATGGCGCGTCTCATTGGTGAGTCGCCGCGTCTCCGGGCGTAGGGAGTAATGAATCCGCCCTCCGCTGACGTCAGTCGTCGCAGACCATCGCGAGACGGACGGACCCCTGGCAGCCCGAAATGCTCGCTCACCTACAGTTTTCTTTTTCACGGAAACCGTCTGACTCTATCGAACTTCGCAATGCGTCCCAGAGATCCGGAAACCGTCCATGCCTCTCCCTCGCGCTTCAGAGGGAGAGGCGGGATCGCGGATCTCCGTGAGCGAGCTGCATCCCAGAAGCGAAGGATCCCTGCGGGTTCGGATGGCACCGAACTCGTCCGCGCGAGATCGTCCTCCTGAAGACTCCGGTGAGACGCCGGTGGAGTCTCTGCCGCCATCCCGAGATGAGCTCTTTCGGAATAACCCTTACTCGAGAGGGCGTCCCGTTCCTTGCCAACAGACCCGAAGCGCATCCTCTCGAGTTCGGAAACGCTAAGCCCTAGTCGGATCTCGCCCGATTCCACGACGGAGCCCCGGGGGACGAACTCGCTGAGATTCCCTGAAGAGCGAGCAGGAGACAGCCATCACGAGGTGGAAGGACGGTGCCCGTTTTATCCGATCGTCAAGGGCATCCAAGGTTCACCGGAGGTTTCCCTCCTTTCCTCCGTCCTTCGTCCCGTACGTATGGGTCCGCCGCTCACGGCGCCTCGAGGAGCACCGAGCCGGCACGGAGACGTTGCGGACCCTCCGCGGGCAGGGTGAACAAGAAAATGGGATGTTTTTTTTCTCCTCACTTCGCTTCCCTCTCCTCCCTTTCCCGCAGCATGCCGCGAAGGATGCGCTCGTCTTACCGTACTCTACAGAGGCGAGCCAGAGGATGAAAGTTGCGGGCTCCATGAAAACCGCTCGCTATCCTCGGAACTCAGCGGGACAGCACCCAGAAGGCGAATGAAGCTGGTGCTCAGGGAGCGCGGCGGCAAGTCCAGCCGGCGGCGCAGCGGCAGGTCGTAGGCGTAGGTGGAAGGGCGGAAGGTTGCGTGCTTGCAACTTTTGTTTTTGTTTTTGCTTTTTAAGCACGCGAGCACTGCCGAAGAAGCAGATGTTCCCTTCTTCCAGAACCCAGGACTCGTAAAAGCCGCCTTGTTGCTGCTGTCTGGGCTCCCCTCCTCGGGCAGGTTGCTGCTGCCGTCACGCGCGCAGGTTCCCTCCGGAGAGTCTGCCACCTGTTCTAGGGAGCAGCGCGAGAGGGCACCAAGCGCCCACATGCAAACCACCTTTTCGGCCACCTGCTCCACGTCCTCTCCTCGAAAGGGTCCTTAATCTCGGATTTCCTCTTAGCGGAGCAGAACCACGTTGCCCTTTCCACAAGTCGGGAGACGTGACTCGCGAGCTGTTCACTCAGTGGGGGGGGGGGGGGGGAAGGCGGAATGAGGCGGCGGAGCAGGATGCGGAGGAGAAGGAGGAGGAGGAATAAGGGCGGCAGAGGAGAAAGGGCTTCGGCAGCGGAGGGAGAGGGAGGGATAAGGAAGAGATAGGAAATGAGTGCATTCCAGAACGACCGGATGCTCCCGGGATTCTGCTCGTTTCAGACAGGCTGGTTGGTGACTCCCAGGAAGGCAGCAGGAAACAGACCGGCACCGGGGAGTTGAGTTCTTGAACTTCGACAACGTGCGGACGTGAGCCAAGGTTCCCGAACATTTCGAACTCCTGGGTCTTCCCTTCGGATCGGCATGGGCTTCATCCCGTCGCTCTTCCTGTTGGCCTCTGTGGCGTTCGGTAAGCACGTCGTGGGTTGAGTCTGAAAGTAGATGTTGGAGGTGAAGGGAGGAGGAGAGTTCCTCCGCTCCCCTAAGAAACGATCCGTGTGGGTCTTTTCCGGGGAAGGGGACGCCAGTGAGCACTGGGGGAACCGCCGAGCGTTCGTGTGTATCCCGGGGTGGGCGGGTGAGGTGGCGTTTTTTCCGCTCCGAGCTGGTGGTGGGTGCGCAACGCGCCCCCTTACGGGTCCCATCCGATCCTTTTCCTCTCGATCGCAGAAATGGTTCCCCATCGCGAGATGGGAACAACAGCCGAAAACGGCCGGGATGGGACGCAGGGGGGTCTTCGACTCGCGGTGCGGGTGGAGAGACTACCAACCCTCCTCTGTAAGGGCTTAGAAGCGGCGGCGGCGTTTCAGTGCTGAGAGCTCTCGAAAGCGCTCTGCACCTCCCTAGGATGAGGGAACCCGGAGGCAAACGATGTCGCGTCCACATGCAAGGAGCCTCCCGCGAGTTCGTAGCATCGAAAAGGGGAGCTCTCGAGCCAGAAGAAACAGTCCGGAGGAGGAAAAAAACTTCCCTCTGGACCACCTGAAAGGCAAGCTCTCGCATCCCGATAGGAGGGTGCCACACAAGCTCGCGAAGGTGTGTCGTCGGAATTCCAGGCATGCTCAGAACCTGAATTGGGGGAGGGAGAGAACCATGGCTGGGGATCGCTAACGCACGCGCGCTCAAAATCCAATCATGCGATCCCGGCGCCAACCCTTCCTGCCAAAGACGCGTCCTTGGTAAGGATGTCCGCGGAATTAAGCACTTAGATGGGGCTTTTAGAGAGAACATGCGTCACGTCCAAGGGTCGACCCTCGCCGCTCATTTGACCCTCGCGTTTTCCTCTTTTCCAGCCGGTCTGCACGTTTCTGTGTCCATGTCGGCCATTAACTGCACGATCGAGCTACAAACTCTCACGCAGAGGACAGCTCTCCAGATGAAGGGCTCAGGAATGTCCTTGTTGGACAACTTAACCTCGGAATTGTGGACGCCGTGCTACATTCGCTGGGGCATGTTTCAAGACTTCATGGTCGATTTTATGAATTTCTTCCACAAATGGGCCATCCTTGCAGAGGTGTTCGACCCAGACACCATAGGCACCTTCTTCACGAGATTCTTCGATCTATTCGAGATGCTGCTCCGCAGTTTGTTGTACGACGTCTGTCATTTGCAGTTCTTGTATATAGGATCCCATTTCCGGCAGTGAGTACCAATGGGGCTTTCAGTCGCCACGTGCGGTCAGCAGGTTTGACGCACTCCAGGGTTTCCTGCAGGGAAGCGCTCCCCCCCCCCTTCCCCCCTCCGTCAGAGGGCGCACAGCTGAGGTCCATCGGAAACCTATCCTGAGCGCCGCTGTTCCGAACCATCGCTCACAGTAGCGACTGGGCGTAAATTCCCTCTTGATCCCTGGCTGTCTGATCCTCTTGGAACCGACAGGATCCCTGGCGACTCACGACTGCGTACCATTCAGGGCAGCCGGTAGCCCATGGCGCTGCGCCTAGGGCAATGCGGAGCACTCCCCGAGCACTCTGGGAGATCTCGACCGCTTTTTCCTCGGGTGCTGTGGAAAAGGAGGAGGAGCGAGGCGTTCCTTGAACTCGTCGATTCCAAGTTCCTGCGGTCCCATCTCAGAGCCCCTACTCTGTTGTATCGCCTGACACCTTTCCTCCGTTGGGAACATTGCATAGGGTCGCGTGCATCTATGGCATGGAATGCAGGACCACAGTTTCAGAGTGAAGAGGTCTTAAAGGAGCTGCGAAACGCTCCCCGCTGACGCGAATTGGTTGGACAGGACTTCCTTCGTGCAGAGGAGCTGCAGCTTCCTTGATCACATCTAGCCACGCTTCCTTACGGTGGTGGAAACATCAGCGTTCCTCTCCCCTACTGATTTTCTGCTCCCCCTCCCCTATGTGGAACGATACTATAATGAGTGACTCATTTCAGTCCATTTCCTACGCTTTCTGCTGCCCACGGGAGGGGAGCAACCACTTCCTTGAAGCTCTCCTGTTATTCCCCTTTGCCTATTCGAATTCGACTTTCACTCGATACTGAAAAGCTTAGAATAGTAGTCGGTGACGTAGCATTCCATTACATTTAAAAGGGAGCTCGCTGTTCCAACCTTCATGAATCAGAGCCCTCGGGAAATACAGAGGTGAAAGGAAAGTCTGAGTATCGTCTGAAGACAGATCTTCTCATCATTTTACCCCATTCTCAAGTTCCACTTTTATTCAGAGGGAGCTTCGCTCTCTTCTGCGCCAAGTTGACAACGCATTTGCCCTGAATCCTAACTGGAAGTAAAAGGGAACAGCAATGGGTCGAGGAACATCCTGAACGAGGAAAGGAAACATGGAATGGCTCCTAGCCCCCAGGCAGAGCACCAGAAGGAATACCAGAGCTTCGAGGATTGCAAGCCCATCCACGATGCAGGTCTTCACCTCCCTTCCGTCCGATCACCAGCTGGAAAGCCGATCGAACACTGATCTTTCAATCGTCACCAGAAAGGGGGTGCTTTCAAATCGACTCTGCACCAAGAGGCACGACGGATACTCGGGGGCGATTTCCCCAGGATCAGCACTGTGCATCCCTGCTCTCCTGTGACGGCAGGAGATCCAGGGGAACGCGAGGAGGGACAAGGCCTCTCGCGAAAGGGGACGGCATCGGGTTCGCGCGGGCGGCGTTCTTCTGCAAGACCCGGACATTTCTTCCGGTGAGTGCGAGCCGTCCCAGAAAGACGATGGTGCCGTCGCAGGTCCAACTCAGCCGGTGCATCTGGAACATCCTTCCTTCCTTCTCGCGACCGAGCGCGGACGGTCGAGAGTCGCTCCACGAGGAGATTGCCTTCAGACCAAAGCGCCCGAGGAAGAAGGAAGGAAAACTTCCCCGTCAGCGGGAAACCTCCCTGGTGCCCAGCAGCAATTGGAGGAGATAAAACTGCCCGGCCGAGCCCCCGAAATATCGTTATCTGTTGGGGTTACGGAAGCAACTGCACATCTCGGGCGAATCTCCTGGTCCTCATGGAAATGTTGTGGTAATGCTGCAGTCAGCAGACGACTTCGGAAAAAGTTCAGCACCTTCTTCACCGAGGTCGTGGCATGAAGGCCACAAATGGATTCACTAAAGTGCAGAAACAATCGTCAGCTGCCACCAGTCGCCGATCCAGATTGGATGCTTCTTGAACAAGCGTGACTGACGCTGATGACTTTTTTTTACCATGTGACGATCAGTGCTTAAGAAGAGCTCGGATGTCCTCTGGAAAATCAGAAACAGGGCACTGCTTGAAGAAAGCTTCTCACCTTCCTCAATCGGTTGGGACTACCAGGAGTTTTGCCACTCTTCGAGCTTTGAGATCCTCCCCTTCCATCAACTCAGACGTCATTTCCTGAGCCCATCGGCAGAGTGAGTGATGGATTCTTGCTGTTCTTTGAGGGCGCTACTGTTCATTGCCTCTCCAAATCCTTCTACGAACGTAGTTCTGACTGTTTACAAAATATTCAGCTTACATCGGATATCGAGAAGAACTGATACCATCTGTTACCTCTTTTTTTTTTTTTTTCTTCCTCATTATTTGTATCATCAACACTCATTCCGGCATCGCGCAACTGTGGAGAGAGCCCAGCGAACGACTTGCATGGGTAAATGCAACAGCTCCGATGTTTGCCGCCAGCTGATTATCATATCAGTCTTGTTTGCCGAGTAGGGATCAGGATTTATAGGGAAGAAGGGGCGCGACCGCTCATTTTCCTTCCTCCTGTACAAAATCACAGGGCAGGAATTTTCCTTACGTGTGGCTTTTTGTTTTCGTACGGACACGACGGACACGTCCGCTGCTTTCGTCTCCACCCGAGCTTCCGTGTGTTCCCTTTGGCCCATCGGATCTCCCTCTAGAAGGCCAAGGACTCCCGCTTTCGTTCGGAATTCAGAGGTGGCCGGTCGGTCGGTCGGGTTCTGCGCAACCCTCTCTGACACATAGGATTTGTGCTCGATTCCTCCCCTTTCCACGTGTTTTCCAGACAATTCGGAACTGTTGCTGTCGTGGAGTTTCACCACTTTCCACGTGGCGCCAACACGCATCCTTCGAACTGTGCGCTCTCAACCCTTCTGGCCCAACCTCGTCCCGGGTCAGGAGCCAATTCGTATAAATAACGATCTCTCTGGTTGAATGATCGTATGGGGAACTTTCCATGCGACTTCTCTTTCTGAACGATGTTTCAGGTTCTGGCTGTTAATGAGAAGTCTCATATGGGTTTTCATATGGAACTTCCGATGGATGCTGCGGGCACCGATATTTACCAAGCGTAGCTTCTGGCAGCTGTTCGTCAAATTTATCCTTTCTTTCTTATTGATATTCTTGAATCAACTGGTTGACATAACGCATCCTCTTCCAATCCCAAACGGAGATGCGACCTAACAAATGTTCAGGAAGACCTTCATGGCTGATGAGTTTTTACTGATTGCAGTTAAGTATGTTAGGTCGTCAGCCTTGGTCACCAGCATTTGGTTATAAACGACTGATCGTTGTTCTGTCTGAAAATAAAAATCAACCCCTCCTCCTTTGATTGATTTGAAAAGATGGCATCACAGTAAAGGCTTAGGTTTTCGATCCAAAGGATTCGACTCTGGGATTGGTGTCAATCTCTTCAGGTAAAAGATCGGGGACTATTACGGGCTTCATGCAATCAACAGCCGTTGTGCAGGTCAATCACAAGGATGGCAGAAACTGCGCCTTCCTCTTTTCTCAAACTTGCTGGAACCTATCTGTCTTCTATAGAGGAATTTCAACACATTACACGCGACAACTTCGGAGGCTCTGGGCAGATTGCAACGCAGCCTTCTTTGATCATGTGAGGAAGTTCAGAATCTTCTTCACCGAGTTCTTGGAGTGAAGACCACAAATGGCTTCATTAAAGTACAGAAACAATCGTCAGCTGCCGCCGATCGCCGATCCAGATTGAACGCTGCTAAAACAAGCGTGACTGACTCTGGTGACTTTTTTTTTTTTTTTTACCATGTGACGATCGGTGACTAAGAAGAGCTCGGATGTCTCCTGGAAAAACGCACCAGAAACAGGGATCTGCTTGCCGAAAGCTTCTCACTTTCCTCAATGGATTGTGACTACCGAGAAAACTCATCACCGATGAACTCGGTTCATCCTCGAAACGCCGGATGCGCCGCCATGACCTACTCTTGACACGTTTCGAAACTCCCTGAGGAGAGCGAATGCTGAAAATGGAGATCGAGAATTTTTACAGCAGAATCTCCTCAAGTTAAGAAACATCCGATGATCCCTGCAAAGATTGTTCCAGCCCCACAAAGATCGTTCCAAAGGGGGGAAAGAAGGAAGGAGATGCTGGCTTGAATGGCGGGTGAAGCATCCGCATCAGCCACCTTCTAGTAATGAACCTGGAAAATCAAGGGATGTTCAGTTTCCTTCAGGCGCTGCCGTCTTGCACATCTGTAGGAGCGAGCAGCCTCAGACGTTGACGAGGCTGGAAAGCACCCTTGCGGGTGAAACCGGTCCAGCTCTCCAGAAGAAACGGGAAAACTATCTTCTCCCTTGGTGGGAAGTCTGTCCCCTTTGCTCTCCGTCGGAATCGCTTCCGTCCATCAAGAACCGAAGAGGGCATGCTTTTTGCGACTCTCGCCATGGTCACGCCTGATAGAATAGAATAAATCCTTTTCCTGAAATTCCCGGTGGGTTCGCAAAAGCTTCGATGGATGGTCCTTTCTTTGAATACGAAACCAAGGAAGACCAAGGTCTTCGAAGACCTCAAAGATGCCGCTTGCTCGAGGCAAAAGTTTCAAGAGCTCCAAACTCGAAGGGTACGCAGCGGCCGTCTCCCTGTGGCTTGCCTAAAGAAATGCGAGTCGCCACGTCTTTCTGAACTTTCTGGGTGCACGAACCACAGCGACAGAAGCACGCTCTCTTTTTTTTCCTGCAGCCCTCGTGAGTCCACGCCCTGCTTGCTCCACCAAGCTTAGCAGCAAACAGCTGCAGAAGTCGCAACTCCTCTGCTCTCTCTGGCACGTAGTAGGGAGGTCTAGGAAGGCACTAAAAGGCGTTCAGCAGTCTCGATTCCTCAAGAAAAGCGTCGCAACGCAACAGTGGGTGCTTGCCTAAACCTCTCAGGCCACAGTGAGCTTCGCTCCTGACCGATACACCCTAAGGCGAGAGCACTTTTTTTCACCCATTTTTCACCTCGGTCGAGTCAAAAGGTGCTTTCCAAAGATGCTCTCTCTTCCACGGACTCCTCACGGTCTTAGCGATAAGTATTCTGGGCTGCATTCGTCGGGTTATGACGACACAAAGGCGGTGGGAAGCAGGAGTCAAGAAAGAAAACAGAATGAGAGATGCCCTCCTTGCAGCATCCTTTTGACGAGATGCACGAACGAAGATGCCTCCTCCTGTTAAGTACGCCAGAAGCGGAATTACCCTCGTTTTGTCCCGGTGATTCCAGGGCGTTCATTCCACAATAAACGAAAGGACAATTAGGGAACGGAGTTCCCAAATCCAAAACCAAAGGAGAAGAAAGGTTCAACAGGAGATGCCACCGACGCGCAGATCGGTTACTCGAGAAGACCGGAGTGGGAGAAAAGGATAGAATAAATAAAGTGGAGGCATAAGAGTCCTTGGCAGTGACCCTCCCTTGTTGAGATTGCTCTCGTCGGGATAAGAGCTTCGATCCGTGATCCGGAGACCTTTCCTCCCTCCACCACGAACCCCTTATCACTTATCTTTGCGTCCCACACTCTAGCCCCACGATCTTACCTGGGGGGCGTGGGACTGCGGGACTGGCGGGGTTACTTGTGAGTTTTAGGTGATGCAAGCAAACGTATAGGGGTGACCTTCCCGCCCGGAATTCCGGGTCTCTTATTTAAAATGAACAAAAATTCGTTAAAGAAGGGGTGACGCACGCCTGCTCGACACGAAAGGACTCGGAACAGGGAACGGGAGAAGACGGCTGAGAGAGTGGTGGCAGGAGAGAAGGAGCTTCTGAATGAACAATTAGGAGGGAATGGAAAGAATCAGCCTCTCAGTGATGACTACGGTCAGCAAGGGCCTTCGTAGGACAGGGAACGGAGAAGGAGTTTACTCGCCAGTTTTCAGCAAATCCGTCTCCAGCAGTGCTGATTTCCCTTGAGCCTTGCATCTCAAATTGGTCCATTTCGAAGTCCTTTGCATACAGAGGTTGGGACCGAGAGGTCAACTCATTGTTGCATGCATACGTGGCAGATCACCGCAAGAAAGAAAAATGTCACGTCCAGAGGAAGTCCCTGCGCAGTTCGCTCCCTTCTTGGAAGCTCCCGCAGCTTCTTGTCTCTACAGCCTGAACAGGAGTGGACGTGGAGCACGTGAGCACCCACCGTTCGACCCGGAACCCTCCGACTGCGCATCCTTGCAGTTGCCCAACGCGCGCGCCCACGCCTAGCAGAAAGACTCGACGTCGGCGTTGGGTGCTCAGGCAGAGCCGGCCACCCCTTTCGTGTAGGAGCAGAACCAGCCTGGATGATCTGCAGGATGCGGGAACAGGCACCGAAGTCCCCCGGATAGGCAACGCCGATCGGCTCGTCAAAGGGTGCTGCCACCAAGAAGAGGTTGCGGGGCAGGCTGTTCCAACCTGTAGTCCTCGGAGGGCGGTCACGGTGTAGCTGGTCGCGAAGGGCACGCGACGCCGGTTGAAGGTGCCCTCCGGCAGCGTGCACCTGGTCACCCCGACCGGCTCTATGGCACGGCCGTGGTCAGGAGACGCTTTCGCACTCAAACGGCGGTGGCGCCGTTGTCTCTTCATGCGCTGCACCCGCTCCGGCGAGCAGCAAATTTCACCTTCCGGTGCCTCCTGCTCCTCACTGCCAGCGTGGTCTCTGAGCCGAGGCAGCGCAATGCGCGGGGCGCTCAACATTTGTCTGCCTGCACATAGTGTGGACTTGAAGAAAGGCGTTCTTTAGAGCATGAAGAGTAAGGACTCTATGGAATGAATAAACTGCGATCCTTTCTGGAGTCGCTACGCCTACGAAAAAATAGCCAGTTTTTATGCCTTCGTTTTTTGCTCCCCTATTTGCTATTTTCACTGAGGACCTTGACTGCTGACTGCTGACATTTCTGCATTTTCCTCTAGACTTTTGGACTTTGTAAGGCCTTGAATTCCATCACTCTTGCATGCATATTGTTTTCATATTGGCATCAGCGCGTGAAAACAGAGGAAGGCTTCCCTGCGCTTCTGTCCTTCGGCAAGATTTGCCGGCATGAGATGCGGAGGATACCAATTTTAGAAGAGACTTATGTGATGCTGGGTTTTTGTTCTGTGGATGAAGTTGCTATCCAGAAACGTTCTTGGTTTTTCCCTGACTTTCTGATGGCTAATCAAGGTTTCATACGTTCTCCGAACTTTTGGTTCTGGACTTCTGGAAGGAATGAGATCAAGCTCATTCCTAAGGTGGTCGAAGAGGGTGGTCCTTTCTCGTCGTTCCTAACTTACCCGCAAAAACAAGTGGTCATCACTTGTGTTTGCGGGTCTACTTGAGTCCAACATCCCAGACTTCTTTGACACAGATTCGTGGTGAGACTGTTGGCTTTCGAGCTCAGCTCAGGAAGCACATCTCATCTGGAAGCAAGTGGACCTTGAAATTCCTTGCCATAGGGTGAGAGGTACCTGAATGAGTCGAATGTAGCGAGTCCGAAACTTCACTGTTACCCGCTGGGGCTGGGAGCTGCAGAATGCCTGAATGCTCGTCACGAACGAGGTTTATAAGTTTCGACTACTCGAGGACGAGCTGGCCTACGTGACCGCCTCCGTCCTAAAAGGACGCTGCATATCACAAGTTCTGCATCCGCGGCTTGGAGTGAACTGTGACCTCTCCAGTGTGAGCGGAGCCGAACTGCTCCTCGGCCTCAAGAGAGATCTTCCCGAAGACAAGGGATGGAGAGAATAGTGACCTGAAAGCTGAGGAAAAATTCAAGAGCACAAAGAAGTAGGATTGCTGTCCTGGTGGAAAAGAAAGCACTGGTCGCTCTAAGGACTTCTGGATTTTGACTGAAAGGAGAGAAGAAGAGCTGCGAGGAGAGGAAAGAAACAGCTTCAAGAAAGACCTCTAAAATGGGAACCGAGATTTTATGAATATTCCCACTGAACAAGGATGAAAGAGACTAATCTGTGCTGTGCTTCTAAGGGATTCCACTAGAAAATCCATAATGGGGTTTGGCCACTTCATATCAAAGGATGAATGCCACGGGATACGATCGATGAACTAACTTCTCTGAACTATTGGCTCAAAGGTTCTTGCCTAAAAGACTATTTCAGAACTCCTGGACTGAGTGAATTCCTTGTGCCTCGTTCAACGAAGCAACTGACGAGAGAAGCACGACACTTTCAATACCTAAGGGATTTCGCTTCGGGTGTTGACTCGACGTGAGGTGATGTCTGATGCGGTCGGCTACATGTCTATCCCTTCCATGTTCTTTTCCATCTCTGCGTGCGAGTGAAAGACCTTCTAGATGTTAAGCAAACCATGCCTGACTGCTCGGACTCTCTTCAGCTGACAGACTTTCCCGGATTTTCAGCTATAAAGTGTTTAAAAGTGTTTAGTAATAGTAAAAGTGTTTTGGTGACATGGGAAGACAAACTGTCGCTGGCCTTCGACCGGTATGTGACTCGTGAGGAAAACAGGAAGAGTGCCGCTGGCTCGCGAATCCTGGGAGGAGCAATCACCACACTCTTTCAGAAAGAAGATGAAAGACTTGCATCCAGTAGTCGTTGAGTCGCGTGACTTCATGAATTCCATTCTACAATTCCTTCACTCCCAGAACTTCCATCATCATTCTAGTACGCCAGGATTATTCACTATTCATTCTCAGAACTACTAATGCACTGGACTTGAGAATTCACATTTGACGTTCAGCAATATTCCCATTCACATTTGGAAACTCATATTCTCCTCTCGTGAAGACCTTCCTCCTCTTCCATCATATCGCAATCACCATTTGCCTATTCATTCTACACAGCACCTTCATACGTTTCACAAATGTAAATGCTAACCACCTCCTACCCAATAATCACCCTATAGAATTCATCTGACCCTTCTTCCCTGCGGTTATTCTCCTACTACTTATATTTCCCTCTCTTCCCATCCTCTGCCTCCTAGATAGTGGTCTCTCTCCCCTCTTGCAATCAATCAATCTCAAACCAATGATTCGGAACAGATCTCAATGATCTGAATATGCAGATCTCAAAAACATCAAATTGGACTCATTTGCAACCGTCAGAATCGAACTCATCCACTACACTACTAATATACTACTAAACCCATGGCCAACTCAAGAAATTTTAGTCTCCAGCATATTGAAAGTGCACTTAACTAAGCACATTCATCTTGAACAACAAATCATGAAATACACTATAGAATATTTCTTCGCTATTGACTTTATAAATTAACAATCCTCTTCCTGACTATATTAGCCACCTCAACATATACACCCTCATTCAACTGACCTTACTCACCCATATCACTCAATTGCTCTCCGTCAGAGCTCATTAATTTCTGTCCCATAATCACCATCGTGACACTTCCTCAACCCTTTCCCTTTCTTTTTCCCGAATCCAAGAGGACTTGCCATCAAGTTGCACCGCAGCAGTAAGCTCAGGCTGCCTGGGGATGTTGCAGCTACTTCGTCTTGTTCCTATCTCTGTCTATTTTGCTACAGATCGACTAGGAGCTTCATCTGTTATGTTATTCAGCTGCTAAGAAAGCAAACAAAATGCAAAGGATGGGAAGAAGCTTGAGGATAACCCGCCAATCCTACAGAGTTGTCAGGATCCTGCTGATTCACTGTCCCACTGAAGAAACAAATCGATGTTCGCGCTAGTCGTGCGTTTCCGATCTGACCACTGAGAGAAAGCAGCAAATCTCTGCTCCCTTTGGCGCATTTTTTTTTCCTTTTCCTTCCTAAAAATGGGTTTCTCAAGAGTTCTCCTGATCTTTCTAGAGTCAAATGTTGCAGAGTGTCTGTGCGAAATTCCGGCTCACAGATTGCATTCGTCGGTTCCGCACAGAGTTGTCAGTGCCTCTTTGGTCAGCAAGCCTCCTTCCAAACTGCTGATCTACGCTTTCCTCTCTAATCTTTCCTGATTCATATATTAATCCATCTACGACTATTCACCATCCATTCATTTGATATCCATAAGACATCAGGTCGTTTGTCTACAAAAGCCGCTTAGAACACATCGTTAGCTGAAGGTCAGCATGTTGACCATTATTCATTCACGAAACGGAACGATTAGAGCGAGCATTCTCACTGGTTAATGATGTTATAGAACCAGTAGCTTCTTTACTTTGAGGATGTCCGTTTCAGCTCTTGAAGGGTGCAGATTCGACAGTGTCCAGCTTATCAGTGGCAGAGCAAAAATTAAGGCATTGACAGTTTCCATGGAACAGAATTCAGTTTGCGTCGCCAAACTTGAATCGCCTCATTATTAGCCTCGGATGTGCGTCCCGTCCTCAGCAGTTTTCATGGATGTCAGCAGATGCACGAAGGAGTATGAAGGACGTGTTTCCATCTGGACGAAAATTCCTCTTTCCTCTCTTCGCACCAATCTCTCTATTCTGTAAATAAGAAGATGCATCATTGCATCGTTCGGTTTGGAAATAGGTCAGCAGCCAGTTCTATCCATCAATTTAGGAATTTGCAGCTGATTCCTAGACTGTTTCGGAATGCAAGTAGGAGAGACGACCCAAGTTCATGGCACCATCATAATGCGGAGATCCCCCTTTCCCTGCTTCGTCTCCCTAGATTTAAGAGGCAGGATCGACACCGGAAATGGTTCAGAATGCGGTAAGGATAAAAATCGAAGTTCGCCTTTGTTTAGCACAGGAGGCAGAGATCCACTTCTGACACATACGTGCCCCCAAATGGAGGCATGGAATTTCTATCTCGGAAAGCATCGAGGTCAGGGAAAATTCCTGACCCGGGTTGGGTAACAGTACCGTGTGTTCGCTCACTTATGTATCGGGCATGATCCATGGTACCACTTCACGCACGCACGTCGATTCTTCCTGCTGCCCGTGCGTCCGCAAGGAGAGCTGCGCGTGGAATACGCTCGGCATGCGAAGCGCCCTCGACGCGCGTCCTCGCCCGCTGCTCGCGGGACCTCGACACCAAGACGTCGGTGGACTAGGTCGAGGAAGTGACGTCGGAGCGGATCGGCCTCCAGCCAGCCAGTCGCAGGGAGGCGACTCCAAACGGGCTGCTCCAGAACGAGTCGAGCCTTCCCGTTCGACGTCCAGACCTCGGCCGCTGCTCCGGGCAAGCGACTCTGGAAGAGGCTCGACGAAGAAAGGGGAGAGTCGATACGGGAAGAGCCGCCTCTCCTTGCGGCCGCCGACAGAAGACCGGCTGCTGCCTCGGCGAGGAGCGCAGGGTGCGAAGAACGGCGGGATGCTCCGAGAATGGGCGAGCGGTGGCGCGCGGCGGTGGAAAGCGTGAAGAGCGCTGTGTGGGCCGACGCCCAGAGCAAGGTCAGAGCCACGTGCTGGGGAACGCGTTCCGGAGGACCGGCCGGGATTAGCAACCGTCAACGAGCCCTTGACCAGTGACCACGTGGAAACTAGAGCTCCCACCTAGTTTCCGGAGGAGTTGCCTCTCCGAACTGTAGAAGATGCAGAGCAGTGGAATTTCTCCCACATCTGCTCTAAGACTGCGGTGCCCTCCAAGGATTGTAGTGGAGGCTGCCTTCAGCTATCCTGCACCGGAGGGAGTCCTGGCCATAGAGGAGGAGAAGGAAGGCCTCGACGAGACTTTCACGACCGGTGAAATTATCACCGCGATCAAGAAGCTCCAGAGGAGCAAGGCGCCAGGGGAGGACGGCCTGCCCGCGGAGTTTTTTCAATGCTTTGCAGCAGAGTTGACCCCTCTGGTGCTGCGGTTGACACAGCTGATCCGAGACAAAGACGACGTTCTCGCTTCGTTTCGGGTAAGACTCCTCCCTAAGGAGGAAGAACTCAGGAGATTAAGCAACTGGCGTCCGATCACCGCTGTGAACACGGAAGCCAAGTTGGTGGCGGGGCTGTGGGCTGCGCGTTTGGGGCAGATAGCGGACAGCTTCATTAGTCCGGAACAGACTAACGCTGTTCCCGGGCGAAGCATGGACGCGAACCTGTTCTTCGCAGCACATGGTTCCATGTGAAATGCGAAGAAAAAAGGAAGAAATAAATTGTCATAAACCCCAATTGGGAGGCGCAAGCTGGGCATGGAAGAGACAACAGGGCAGGGAAGGGAGCCTTAGAGATCGCAGTCGATCTGCATAAAGCGTTCAACTGCATGGACCAGGAGTTTCTTTGGAAGCTTCTTAATCGTATGAGCTTTCCGGTCGCCTTAACGGCCTACCTGCACTCTTGCTGGAGCAACGCGATAATCAACGTCTTTTTCAGATGTCAAAACGTGTAAGGCGTGCCGTTGCGGCGCAGCATCAGGCAGGGAGACAGGCTGAATACCCTGCTCTTTAGCACCTACTTCGAGTTGGTGCTGAGAGCGTACAGGGCTACTTTGGCCGCCTTGTCGAGCTCGTGCTCCGGTACGCCTGCCGTGTCGTCGTATGGACGATCTTCTGCTCCTGCTCCCCATGTCCGCCCCGGCAATGGCAGTCGAAGATTTCTTCGATCTGCTAAGCCGTGGGACGGGACTCCGGGTTAACAGGGCAAAATCGTCGGTGGTGGCAGTTGGAGCGACGTGGGAAGGACGGCCTGATTGGATCCGCATGGGGATCCCAACGGGCGGGTATTTGAAGTATCTTGGGGTTCCACTGGGGGACTTCGGCCCGTCAGAAGCCTGGTCAGGTAGTCTCCAGAAAGTGGACTTGGCGATCGGCCCGTTCCTGGAAGGCAGCTTCCACTTGCCGGAACGGGCGCGGTGGGGAACGCGTTCGCGGCCCCCATCCTCCGCCCCCTGCTTTTTGTTTGCCCGTCCCCCCGAGTTGAAAAAAAGGACAAAGGACTTCCTGCGTATCGCTCTGTGGGACAGCGGGAGGCCCCGAGTCCCGTTGATGGACTTGTGCGCTCCGCGTCAGGACAGAGGTCTTGGCCTACTGACACTGGAGCGGATGGAAATACAGCTGCTTTTCATCCGGGTGTGCTGGGGTGTTTATTTCTAAACTATGTGAGAACGAAGTTTGCAGACAAAGGGCACAGAAGATCGAAGGGAGGCCTCCCCGACACGCAGTTCGGTAAAACCAAAAGTCCGGAACGGGATCACGGCGGTATGGTCCGAGAACGGAAGGGAACGGATCACAAATAAATATATAAAAAAATATAAATAAAGATATGGGGAGGGTTGGGGACAGGGGTATTCGGTATCGGCCGTTCCATCCTTTCAGAACCGGCGTTGGATGCCAGTTGCCTACGGGTGGGGTGAGAAGTCGCCTGCACGATCGCAGGAGCAACCCAACCCATAGACAGCTGGAGAAGTAGCGAGCTGGCAGACGCCGCCACCTCTCGCAGCATCTCGAAGGGACTCCTTCGGTGGAACGAATTTTTGAGTGTGCCCCCCGAAGAACTTGTGGTCCCTCCCTCGTGCGTGAACACTTCTGTGCTCCCCCCTTTCGTGGAAACGGGACGTGCTCTTGCTGGTGCATTGGGGTTTCCATTGCAACCAGTGCGCGAACATTGTTTTCGGGAGAGTTGCCTCCCCGAACTGTAAAAGGGGCGGAGCAGTGGAAACGTTCCTGCAACTGCTTTTCGACTGTGGTGCCCTCCAAGGACTGTGGCGGAGGCTAACTTCAGCATTTCTGCACCAGGGGGACACCGCAAGAATTTTGATGTGTCGCCTTACGCCAGGCGGGCTGTCGTTAGGTGCAGTCGTCGCAACGATCCGTTGCAACCGCGCCATCGCCACAGTCTGCCTCCAGTTGGAATCGCGGGCAATTCTTCGAGAGGTCACCACAATCGCCGACGTCAACATGACGACGGCTGTCAGATGGCTTCATCTTGCAGAAGGAGCAAGAAAGGAGATCCTCGGCATCTCTTGCCCTGATGGCAGACAGCTCTGCAGCAAGGGGCGTGGTCAGGCTGGTCCACTTACCATGGTCTCGCATCACACCCTCCAAAGGAAGATAGGGAGAAAGGTACATGCAACGAAGTTTGGTAAACGGCACTTCCTGATGCCTTGCCCAGGACGATAACGCTTCGTGCCGCCAGGCATTAAAGTTCGGTGAGTACCTGGAGCCTTCCGCCTCTTGAGCCCCGCTATGGCGGAAGAGACTTCTTCCGCCGTGAAGGGCTGATTGACACATTCCTTCTCGTCGACAGCAGGGGCATCCGTCGGCAGAAGCAGTTCGGAGACTGCGTTCCGTCGGCGCCATCGCATACAACGAGTAGTAGTGAAGATACATCTGCGGTGGCAAACCATGGCCATCGCAGTGAAGTACTGGGGCACCCCCTGGTGCATTTCTGCCTGCCTCCTTGCCAGCCGTGTATCCGCAACGCAAAGGCCCTTGTCTCATCTTCTGTGCCTTGACCGGAAGATTCGAAGATGCGACCTCCTCCTCAGCCACCCTGGCGAAGGAGAACAGCTGGATGGTATGCAGCCCCGCCAACTCTAGCGCATGGCTAGAAGAAACAGTTGGCACATGGGCGAAGATCAACAAGAGGAGAAACGAGGCGTGGAACCGCCTGAGAATTGGCACCTATGCCCGCTGCCCGCTGCGGGAGATACTCGAGTGTCCCTCCAGGAGCAGGTGGGCGGAGACGACCTCCCTCTCCACGTCGATGCCTTTCCTAAGAAGGGCACTAGGCAGCGGCCGGACGCTGAGGTGGCAGGTCTCTTGCCGGATCACAGGAAGAGAGAAGTTGATGAGCGGTTAGACTATGGGACAGCTGGCGGACGCCACGATCCCGAGTGTCCTTCCATAAGGATTAATGCGATGGGGCGAGCTGCTCCGCATCTCGACAGATGACCTGAAGTGGCCTCCAGTGTTAAAAGATTCAAGTATCCTTCCCCTAAAGTGGCAGGAGTCGTCGCTTCTTCTGGAATCTCCCCTGCAACGCGCTCCGCCACCACTGAACTCTTGAGAGGGTGAACCCGAACTGTGTCAGGTGCGAAGAATGGGAATCCCTCCCGAACCTGTTGAAACTGCTTTGCCCTCCGGCCTCTTTGGGAATGTTTTTCAACGACCCTACGGATCTTGGTTGTCAGCCCCCCAGGGACGTCCTACGGTTTCTCTTTGTATGGGACGCCCTGCAACCAGCTGCAGCCTTCGAAGTACTTTGCTGCGTCCGAGGGATCGTGGCGGCATGAAGCGAAGCCGACGGAAGGAGAACAAACGAAATGGTCGCCATCCAGTTCACAGTTCGCTTCCTTCAAATAGCAGCAAGATGACCCCACCTGGGAAGCATGCAGATGGACCTCAACGGCATCCTGCAAAGGATGGAGACTCCCTCAAGTGGACAGTGCTCCCTTCCCGGCCCTCCAGAGTATTCTTTTTATTTATTTTTTGTATCATTTTTCTTGTTTTTTTTCCCCATCCTCCTCCGCTGCCGAGAGTCGAGTCGGTCTGCGTACCGGCGACCCGGCAGGTCCGGTGTTGTGTTGGCCGTAGTGGGATCTTATACCACAAATGTATAGAAAAGTTTTTTAATAAACGCCCCGGCTTGACCGGATGGCAACACCGGAGAGACATCGCTATCGACGTCATGAGCTGCTTCTTCACGCGCGGCGGCATCTTGCTAGGCGCGTTCATTGCCACGATCTATTGCGTTCGCTCCATAGTCATGGACCACCACCTGTTGGAGTCGCGAGCGGTTCCAACACAGTTCACCACGATTGCGGCGGCCCATATGAGGATGGCTGCCAGGTGTCCTCAGCTCAGCGAAGAAGTCATGAAGTAGATCACCGGCATTCAACGCCAGTTCTGAAACGATGGAACGGCAGAAAACAATGACCCCTGTCCCCTTCCCTCCCTTCCCCCACCACCCTATATCTTTTTTTTTTTTTAATTTTTTATATTTATTTGTGTCCCCTCCGTTCCGTCCGGAGTTTCAGTGTGCCCGACCTGCATGTCGGGGAGCCCTCTCCTTAAACTTCTTTTCCTTTAGTCTGGAAACTCAGTTTCCAGATGGTTTGTTCCTCTTTTGAATAAACGTCCCGGAGCAACTGGGTGATGAAGATCGCGGTGCGGAGTCAAGTCAAGCGTAAGGTATAGTCACGTGCTGGGAAACGCATTTTGGAGGACCCGCCGGGATGAGCAATCGTCAACGAGCTTCTGATCAGAGCCGAAGTTGGTGGAGGCTCTGAAGAATTGCCGTAAGCACATTTGTCAGATTTGAGAGTGGTGACTGCGCACAGTGATGCTTTCTATGCTCATAAACTAGCCAATAAATGCTTCTGAGAAGAATTCAAATCACTATTCCATTCAGATCACTATCCCATCGTGACCCAAATAGGATAGTGAACATTTCCATGGAGGCAGGTAGATGTCACAAACACTGCAGACAGCTTCCAGTCAATGGCATTATTTGGGAGAAAACGCTTTTGCCTTGCTACAAAATCATTCACTCTCGAGACTTGTGTGTACTCGAAGCATTGGTCGACTGACTAGTCGTGACAAGCCAGAACCTCTAATTGAGGACTGGGAGGAGACAATGGCCACAATGCAAGGAAGGGTGAAAACTGTGATCGACTTTTCTCGAAAGAAAGAAAGGGGGAAAAAAGGTTTATCTGCTTTTATTTTGTACAAAAGAGAAAATCTGCTTGTTGTCCAGTTTCTGGCGTGTTTATTCTGGTAGAAGGAGCCTGCAGAGTTCTTTAGACTGCTTCCAGATGGAACTTTGCGTAGCCGTACGCGTCCTTCCCAGTGCGGAAGAAGAGAAGATCGTCCGAATCTTGAAACAAACCCTCTTTCTGAAGAGTCTTCGAAATGTGCTCTAGGAAACCCACTCTAAGGCCTCTTCCGTGTCTTTGATTTTCGAATCCTCACCGGGAACATTGCATCCAAGTGTCTGGATGCAGTACCGCTTCAGTTCTCTGCTCACGCTCCCCAGAGTTTCGACTCCGCTGGCATCGATGGCGGACATCGGGGAAAAGTCGATTATTAGGAATCCAGAGATGCAGCCGTCTCTTTCTGGAACAGTTCTCATTCAAGCGGCACAGAACGACACAAAAATTCCAGAGACGAGCGGTGGAGGAAGGATTCATACAGAACGGAAAGCCAGTTCCTTCGGCATAATCGTGTGACTCCTAGCAGTGACTGCTGTTTGGAAACACGAACCAAGGAAACGAGCAGAAACGGAAGATCTACGCTACAGGTCGTTGCTAGCTTGACTTGAAGCCTGTTAGGGAGGAGTGGTCATGCGCACACTCCAGAAGGGTTCTTAAGAAGGATGTGGTTGCCTTGAGAAGCATCATGCTTCAAGCTTCAGGATGAGCAATCATCGTCACCGATTCATAGGTAGTGATGATCAGAAAGCGCAGGTCAGAAGTTAGGAGATAATGGATGATGTCTGCGGACATCAGGTCAGATGTTGGAGGAGAACAGGAGGTGTGCTAGGAGAGAGGTCAGCTGGATCAAATGGTTGCGCATCGGAAAATGGCCACATGACCAAGGACATTCTCGAGCACTTTGCAAGTCCCTCTCTTTTGCGGTTTGAGCACTCTCTCGCTACTGACACTCTCGAGGGGGACCGCTGCAGAGCGCAGCAAGTTAGAGGTGCCACGGAAGAGGCGATGGATCCACAGTTCTACCTAATTTTGGAATCCGGAGACCGGGAGCGGATAAGAAGTAGGTCTTGCGGAAGTGAATTCCGATAGGAGATCGGTCTAGCGTGAGCGGGCGGACGCCGCGCCACGGACGCTCCTGCGAGGGTCCTTCTCTCCGCGGAAGAGGTCAGGGTGGAGTCGAGTTGGGTAGAGCAGCAGCGATCCCGGCGGGATGACCAGGTACGGCAGTCGAGGATAAGAGCGTCGAGGGCGCGAAGAGATCGGTTCGAAAGAGGAGAATCCTCTGGCATGCGGCTGCTGCTTCCAGCCTGTCCATAGGGAGCAGGCAGGAAGTAATGGTACCAGGCTCCAGAGGCCTCTTGAGAGCAGGGGCGTGATGAGAACTTGCCTCCTTCCAAGATGAGACCGGACCAGAGGTGGCAATTGACGGCAACCAGCAGAGTGCCGAAGACCGGCAGCCCCACGAAAGGCTGGCCGGCCTTGGGCTTTGAGCCGCGCTCCTCGTGCTCCCATGGTAAAGTGCTTCCCTACTAGGGTGCGAAGGAGCAAGCAGGGTCATTCCAGAGAAGAGCAGGATCAACTGGGTGTGAGGTCCCACGAGAGATATTTTTTCAGACTCTTGTCTGAAAAAGAGCCGTCATCATCCAGAGAGTTCCAAGGGGAAGGGAGAAAGCAGGATTTTTCCAAGGAACGAGGGCGAACCCTACACTCCACGGGCATCAAACGGGAGAACTCTAATCGCCACTGGACTGCAAAAACAGGAATCCTCCGGGGCATCTCGAATGCTAGGAGGCCCTCGGAACCTCAAGAACGGGTGGGATGCATAGTCAGGGTTGCGATGTTGGGACACGGCACAGCCCCTTGCGCTGCAGTCCAGCGGGCGCAGAGGGACAGCAGATCGAGGACTCGTGACCTCCTCTAGCGCTCCTCTCTCTCAACGCCCAACCAGCTCCGGATCACTTCCCTCCTGATTCGTCTCAAAGACCCCCCATGCGGCGGTGTCTTCCTACCCAGAAAGGGATCAAACAGACACGACCTACCGCCTGGAATTGACAAGAACTTTTCCCGCCTCCATCCCCGTGTTCCCCTTCTCCCCCCGTGCTTACCTTCCACTGCTGCACCAGCTTCTCTTCCTCCTCCTTTTCCTGCCCATTCTTCCCTCGGGAATCCGAGAGTGCTTACTTCGGAAAGCAAGGAGAAGCGGAAATGGTTCCTACTGGCGTAGGTGAGCGCTCCGTGGAAACGGAAGATCCGTATCTCCTTGCTTTCAACGGCCTCCTGTAATAAACGGGCGGACAGTCCCTCGTTGCTCCAGAACCCTATCTTCCCCTCCATCGCTTCCTCGCCTTTCTGGAGTACTTCCGGTCGACGAACCACCCTCCCTCGTGGTCAGCAGCCAATGAGGCGGCGTACGGACGGACGGCTACCCGGAGGAGGAAGGCGACGTTCAGGAGGACTCCGACCAGTATCCCGTACATCACATCCAGAAGCACTGTAGACAAAAACACGGCTACCCAATTCAGGACGTCCATCCTAGACCGTCTCCACAAAGAAGGGACGTCCCGAAACTGCCAGAACAGACTCCGAAGAGAGGCGACGATGATGGCGGCAAGGACGGCCTTTCCGGAAGACAGACATGGGGAGACTCCGGCACTCCCGACGAAGGAGCGGAGTACATCCAGGATAGCATGGAAAATCTGCTTACGAATGGCAGGGACTCGAAGAGAGGGCCCAGGAAGAGCATTACGAGAACCAGAAGTCCCGAAGAGATGACGGAGGAGAGCAGCGTCTTGCCCCCCGCAGAGTATGCAGGGAGGCTCCTCGGGGGAGCATCGCCCACGGCCGTGCATCCAAAGAAACTTCCCGCAACGCTGGCACATCCCTGGGTGCGGAAGAGGCAGGAGGGGTGAGCACCAGCATGGATTGAGTCCCTTCGTTACCATCGCGCAGAGTTCCCGGTTCGGGGACACTTGGTACCCCTCTTTCTTAGCGTAGAGAGTAGCCATGGAGAAGGAGGCAACAAAACCCACTATGGCGATCTCCAGCGAAGATGTGACCACTTTCAGCGAGAGGCTCAGAGAGGGCACTTCCAGTGGTGGCAGGCTGAGGACGGTGAGCTCCTTTCAGCGGCAGCATAATACGGATGCATCCCGCGATCTTCGCGGTCCCTTCCTTCCCGTTCCTTTGCGGTCGAGGGTGTGGTTCCCGCGGAGGGCCCAGAGCCCGGTTCCCCTTCCGGGAAATTCGGATCGACCGTTTTCCCCTCCCCGCTCGAGGAACAGCAGGCGAAAGGGAGAAAGGGAAGGTGATTTACTAAACTCAACCACTATCGGCTGAAGCCGAAAGGTTGTAAATTGCTCTGGAAGCGCGGTAAGAAGCTAAAGCCAGGCAAATGGAACCAGGCAATGGGAATGAGGGAAAGACAGCAGATTCTGGAAAGCGAGCGGCGGTTGCTGCAAGAGCGGATAGCTTTATGAAGGGAGGAGGAGTTGCATCTGCAAGGTAAACCCGTGAGGCGCCTTTGAGAAGGGAAGCGCTTGGAAAGAGGCCCGTCGAGGAACCTCCCATGCGTACCCTGCGCGGAACAAGGCACTGCTGTCCTGCTCCGTCTCTTCGGGACTTCAGGTCCTCGCAATACTCCTCCTGAGCTCTCCCTTCCCTCCTTGGAACTATTCGGCAACCCTTCTTGAGCTCCCCCCTCTTCCGCGGCGCTTGGCTTCCTGGACGTACCCCAGGGATTCATATCGCCCGAAACCTCCTCCCTCACGATGTAACCCCGCAGAAGAGCCCATCTCCCGTCGACATGGCGCGCTCTGAACTTTCACGTGGCATCACGTTTCCAGCGCTGCCCTCTGGCATGCGGTGCTTCGGGCAAGCGGTCTCGGATGGGTGAGGACAGGAAGATTGAAAAAGATGAGGGCCACCGAGACAGGGGACACTGACGGGCCTCTTCGTTTCGGTGGAGGAAGGTGCCCTACTCACCCAGTCGGGATGGTCCCAAGAGTGGCAAGGTGATATCTCTCTTCCAGACTCATGTACTTCGCTGCTAGGGTTCCCGCTATGATCAGGAAGAGGTCCATGGGGAATGGGATGCGCATGAGCCTCAGCAGTCTCTCCTGAAAGAGGTCGTCTAAGTCCTGGCAGGTTCCAGAGAAAGATGCTCCTGGAGCAGCGGCGTTTTCCTTGCATTCCTGAAGCGAAGGGGAGCCTGCCGAGAGGGCCACATCTTTATTGCAGCATCCGTGCACTCCCTCTTCAGTTGGACACAAAAGGTCGCGAGGAACCAGGGACCACCCGGAATCTTCCCTCAGTTTCCGAGTGTGTGGAAGAGGAGCGGTCCTACGTCACTTGAAGAGCGCCGTCCTTGTTGCCGCTGGCCCAACTCATGATCCGCAGTCGGAAAGAAGACAGGGTGGAAGAGTCAGTCGCCCATGGCGCCTAAGGCTTGAAGAAGGGGCAATCCACAGCTCTGCTCGCGTTCCAACATAGGGAAACCGCCGAGAAGGTCAAAGCATCCATTGACACAGAGATCCCTAGGCGCAGGAGGCGCGCGGCTCTGCGGCACCCAGGAAAACACTGTGGTCGCGGCCGGAGAGTGCTCCAGAGGAAGGCAGGGAGGAGGAGAGTTCCGCATCCTTTCCTTCCGAGGAAGCGCTTTGTCATCGGCCGGTCGTGACCGTGAGAGCACGATGGGAGATGGGAACGCCGTTCTCTTCAAGTTACAAGGGGCAATCTCCGAGGGACCACCCTATGAATCCAGGAAGACTCCAGAGGAAGACGTCCGTTCCTCTTACGCTTGGGAGGGAACCGAAGGAAACCTATTCCTCTGGAAGAACCCGAAAGAGATCCCGGAAGGGGTCATCATTCATTTCTTCTCTGGAAGGAGTCCACAAGGGAACCGTTCCTTGTTTCCTCCTCTGAAGAGAGCCCCCCGAAGAGACGCTTCTCAATTTCTCTGAAGAGTCGCTCCTGAAGGGAGCAGAGCGCTTCTTGACACTTTGGAGCACCATCAACCAGCTCCATGGTAGGCGTTCCCCTCGAGGAGGGATACGGCTCCATTTTCACAACCAGAGGGGAACCTCTAAGGGCTCCTTGATTCTTGGAAGGACCCCAGAGGGTCCACTTTTACTCGCGAAGGCCAGTCAAAGAGGGCATCAGGTTTCCGTCTTCCATAGATGCCGCACCCGACCAGTGTCATCTTGCGAGGGAACTCGAAACCCACGACGCAGTTCCAGTTCTTGAAATCCATTCTCCATGTGAGGATTCGAACTCGCAACGCTTGGTTCCAGTCGGACGGAGCGCGCAGTCACACGGTCGGCAACGCAGTCAAAAGGAAAAAGATAAGCTCATGATGGCCCCTCCCGAATCCTCCCGTACTGCTCCAGAAGGAGTTCCCTCCCATCTCCCCTCTCATCCTTTTTCTGAAGGAGTGCGACCCCACTACCATTCAAAGGCATCTTTTTCTTGAAGAGACCGCTGATCTTTCGGAAGGCGGAAGTGGCTACAGTACCTTCAGCACCTCGTTGTGCAGCACGCAGACCGCCAAGCAGATAGAGCTGGTAACCAAGGTCGCTATGTTGAGGTCAGGGAGAGACGTGATTATGGAGAGCCAGATCTGCGGTGCAAGCAGGATGGTCAGGCGGGCAGAACACATCCGTCACATGCGAGCGCAGGAGGGCACCACCGGCTTCAGCATCCTTATCCAGGATAGCTCCGCCTACTCTGTAGAGCTTCGGCACATCCCGAGCACGGCGAGGACCACACATGAAGCTCACAGAGAGGCCTTGGAGCACCACCACCGTAGTGATCTGGTGTACTGAGTTGCCTCCTCGGTGACCTTTGAGCATCCGCGGAGTCTCCGCTTTTCCTCATACTGGGGGGCTTCCGTCTCGCACGACCAAATCCTTGCCCGAACTTCGAAAACGCGAAGGATGCCCTGCACCGAAGGCGCCCCCTGCTGAGTGAGCGCGGAGCAAAGAGGGGCGCATGGCGTCTTGCGCGGGACGGAAGTTTTCAATCCCCTCTCCCTTTGACATGACCGACGTGCGGGTGAACCCCCCACCCGGCGCGAAATTAGGTTCTCGCAAAACGGTCGCTCCACTTACCTTGGGCAGCTTAAGGATTCCAGAAAAAGAAGGGACGCTCAGTCCAAAAAGGTACTTGAGTTGGGACGTTGCTATGTGGAAGGCCGCTCCGGTGGTGAATGCGCTCACCAGGACATCGTTGAACAGAAAACTCAAACTTCCCAACGAAAACACTCCCATAGCTATCTGCAATGGAAAACACGGCGTGTTGAGCAAACTTCGGGCAAGCAGAGATTCAAGCACCTGGTTCGAGCGGTAATAGTAAGAGAGCTCCACCCAGTGACCACAAGTTCTTTGAGTGAAAATAAAAGAAAAGAGCGGATTGCTGGTGGTCCCAAGAGAAAGGACGCAAGACGTTCTAGAGGATGCCCCTTACTTCCTCTCTCTTATCTCAGAAATGTTGTCTTTCGGATGAACGCATCTTCCGCGATGGCAAGCTGAGGATCAACACTTGGTTTCTGAATCATTCAAATTTGGTACATTTCGTCCTTGCAAGTGGTTTCCCTGTTTCTTCCACGTGGTCGACGTCAGGAGCTCGTTTAGGCTTGCTCATCCCTCTGGAACGCGTTCCCCAGCACGTGACTTTGGTCTAGCGCTGGCCATCAGCCCACACCGCGCTCTTCTTCACGCTTTCCGCCACCCGCGCGCCACCGCTCTTCAGTTCTCAGAACATCCCGCCGTTTTTCTCTCCCTACTGTCCTCTCCGAGGCAGTAGCCGCTCTTCTTCCGGCTCTTCTGAGGCAGCTTCTTACGTATCGACTCTCTCTTTTATCCGTGGATTCATTATACGCGCAGCGCTTCTTGCGGACGCCCAGCGCATGGGCAGTAAGGTTAGATGAGCGTGATGTATGAGAGGATAGAAAGGCTTAGACGCGGAAACATTAGATGAAGATACCGTGTCAAGCACGAGTCATATCTGCAAGGCTCTGGTTTCTGCGAACGGACGTCTGATGACACTTACAGAAAAAACAGAGGAGGATAACCCTACAAACCTACATTTGTGTTTTGAGTGCATGGAACGGGTGCAGATGAAAGTTCCATGTGGCAGCTGAGGGATTCCTAGTCAATCGTATAGCCTCGTCGAAAACAATACAAGGACAATCTAGTGAGAAGAAGAGATGCATTGAAGGGTACTTGGGTTGTTTGTCGGAGCAGCACTCTTGCTCTTTCAAAGAACCATTTCTCCAGGATGCTGGCAAACTCATCGCTTGGAATCTTAATTAGGGGACCATTGCTGACACTGTACGCCGATCCACGCCAAGAGAAGCAGCGCTTGCCTTCCTGGAGGTATGCGTACAGATCCAAACATTTCAGTGTGCAAGCGATCCTGAGGAAAGTAAACAGAACATTCACTTCACCGATACTTGTCAGTGTCTTTTTCAGAATTGGGTCTTCGACACATGCAGAAAACTCTCGGGAGAAAGAAAGGATGTTCTGATGTGAGAGCTGTATCCCCAGTTGAATGAATGACAAATACCTTATCTGTGCCACACGATAGAATACAGTGTGCAAAACGCTGCCCACCCTATTCTCAGCAGTCTCCTCAAGACGCTCGGTTGGACCAGCGTGAACTCCCGAGTTTCTTTTTGCTTCTCCTTCGAACGTATTCGTTTTGGGTCAGTTCGCTTCCGATTTGCATCACTCAAGTCTCTTCAAACGCTCGACATGCTGCTCATTCGTTCAGCTCCGTGGATGCATCCCTTCTGAGGAGGGGCATCGGAACATTTGGTGACTTGGTGCTCTAGGAGTATTCCACAGAGAGACGCGCGCGCTGCTACCGACGGTGTGCAGCATGTAAAACTATTTTTTCTTCTTCATCTCTGGGAAGAGCAGTGTGGTGATGTCGAGCATTTAAAGGAAACCTGCACGGAGAGAGCCAACGCTCCCTCAGCGCGGGTACGGGGTCACAGACGCCTTACGCTAGCAAGGACTGGTGGACTGTTAGTCACGGGATTCAACCTAGAACGCCTTCAAGCAATTCCTTCAAGGATGCTTTAGAAGTTATCGCTTTCTTGCTTTCTTCCTGCCTCATTTCCCTGGTTCTGCGACAGAAGCTGATGTCGTCAAATCCAAAGAACGCGTGCTCGTGAAGTCCGTTCATTGAAAATGAATCGCATCTGGTCAGATCTTGTTCGGCAAGCCTGCCATATTCCTCGCGCTTTGATGAAAACTGACTTTGCGGAGTCTGCAAGCTCTTCCGGCTGAAGGTACGCCACTATTTTTCTCCAGGCCGTCATCTGAGAATCAGAGACGGGGTGCATTTGGCATAGCGAAGTGTTAGACAAAGATGTCCGTGAGAGTTCGGCATCTCGCTTTGCCATCAGTCCAGAAAGAATGATTCTTCGCACAGAAGACCTTTAAATGGTCGCTGTTCGAATATCAAACAGCAGTAATAGATATTTCTTCCTGAACGCAGAGGGGAAGACTCCATAATAGAAGATATCTTAAGAATTTTCAGCTGCAGACTTTCAAGTCAGGGGTGCTCAAAATGGGTGTTTAATGCAAGAAACCTCGTCTGACAGCCATTTCTACTTCGCGTTCTTGGATATTTTCTCTTAAAGCGCCTTTGGATTCATCTCAAAAAGAACAAAAGTTACGTCTTGCTCATTCTCGCTTTTTTTTTTTTTTTCCTACCTCAGCTCTTACGTTACCTGCGAGATCCCGCAAGCAAGAGCCACTGCAGAACCGACATCCTGCGGTCGAAAGGTGACCGATTGGTTATTCACATCTGGAAGTCCAAACTGGGCTTCCCCCGCGTAAGTTTCCACTATGCTGCCTATCATTATGTTGGTGACGGAAAAGGCTCCTGGTTGCCAGAAAATACAGGGCATGGGATGACGCCACACGAAAACGAACGGCACTCACCGATTTGTATGTGTCTTGATGTTCCCAGCAAACAGTAAACAAGCACTGGAATGAAACCCATGTACATTCCTGTGATAGGCGGCAGGTTCGCTAGAGCGGAGTAGCCCAAACCTAAGAATTTTTGCTTTTGAATAACACGATAAGGTATCCAGTGCTTGCGTGCAAAGAGGATCACTGCTTCTGTGAGCTAACCCCATTGATAAGACCTACGGCAGGGAGTATGTGGTCGCCTTGCTTGAGCATTGCCTCACAGTGATCATGATTTTCCGGAATCCGCAGCATCACTTGCAACCTCAACAGGCTGCTTCTAGGAGCGGCCCTACCGCGAAAACTTCTTTCTCGACCGCTATAATCCCGAAACTCATTTCCAGCGGGCACATCTTGTACCAATATCTTCAGGAGACGAACCGAAATTGACATTATTCGCTAAAGAGTATTGCTAATGGACGTTCATGGAGCTTTTATCCCAAAGACAAAATATATCTCCTAATCCAGCTGGGAGACCGCTCTTTATGAACTTTTGATGTGCTCCTGGAACACTGCATCCCATCAATGCACAGTTTAAGGAATTCAACGGATAGTAGCGCGTAAATTTCAAGGAGGAAGAGATTTGGGATGAAAGAACGCAAGTATTTTCAACAGATTTTTATTGAGGGGGAGAAAGAAGACTGCCTTAGAGATCACCTTTCTCTCAATGCAAGATGAAAGCGTAACTCTCTGTTTCATGACTTCACGGAAGAATTACAAAGACTTGACAATAGCTACAGAGAACAACCTCATAAGGCTTCGACATCTGGCGCCTTTCAAACCGTATACGCTGGTAGCTCCATCAGTGTGCACACTAGAAGAACGCGAAGGATTTGGTTTCGTTTTCTCAGTTTACAATCTGAGACCTTCGGACAAAGCTGTACCTGAAAGAGCTGCTGTGATCGCTGCTTTCGGGACCGCTGATCGCTCCCTGTGAAACAAAAGTAAACGAAACGAAGGCAAAGAGACCTTGGGTTCGGAGTTTGAGGTCAGATGGGATCTCCAGCGAAAGAGGTGGATATCCATCAAGTAAAGAAGGAATTCATTCAAACCGTTTTCTTATTTGGCATTAAACAGGGTGATCTTCTGAACAATTTCTCGCTCATTGAGAAACTGGCTGGCCGCTTTCTCCCGAACGGCGTATTATCGTCTCTTGTGGTGATGGTAACACGCACTTCAGCAGTGGTTGGATGCTTTCCTAAATGAATCAGTGACCTCATACGAAAGGAAAAGCAACATTTTCGCAATTCCGGTGTTATTACCATGCCCTACAATCTAGGGTGTTTTTTGCGTCATCTGTGAATAGAGCAAGAGAGTTTCTCAGAATGAGAATTCATCTGGTAATTGCTGTCCGGGTAGAGCACAGTGGTGTGTAATAGAGCCACAAGTGCGAATTGGATACAGCATTAACTTCACAAGAAAAGAACAGTTTTTGTGAAAAAGTGGCTAAAGGATAACCCTGCTCGAATGCTTGAGTGGAACTTCCTTGCCAGGGGCCTCACAGGCAGGAGACTTACGGTAGCTAACTAAGGAGTAGAGGAGGAGCAAGACATTGTCTCCGAATCCCTGTCAATCGGAGATGCTCTCCAAGATTCTGGGAGAACTTCAAACCTGAGACACCTTCAAATCTGCCATCTCAATCATTCGAGAAGGAGTCAGTCAAACGGAAATGCGTCAGCTCATAATTTTCTGGAAGGCAAACCATCATCACCTCTGCACTGTCCCCCAAAGTTCACCAGATTTTGTTACGAGACATTCGCTCCATACTTATAGATCCCTCTGCAGAGAATCCAAACGCGTTCGACAGCTTCGAAAAATGGGACGACAAGTTTTTGATATGCTCAATGATCCCCCTAATAAGTCGCCGCCACCCCATATGCTCCTGGACCGAAAAACATTCACAGTTTGCCGCTTTCAGACCCTGAGAAAACCCTGGAACGAGAACTTCGAGAAGCCTCTGATACGGATGCTATGGAAGGGGCATACGAACTTCCCAAACGGCCTAATTAAGAAATAATCTGGTTTCCTGATGACACTCTCCGTTGCTTAGACACTGGCTAAAGGTCTTGCGAATGCAGGCAGCTGCTGGTCGTAGAACTTCCAGCGGGAACAATGATGTACCTAAAGATCACTTTGCAGGCAAATCTTTGATGCTATAGGAGAAGCTTCATCGACCTTCATCTTGCGGACTATTGCACCAGCATGCGCAGGAGTTATTGGAAGATATCTGCATACAAGCGGTTTTAGCCCTACGGGAGTCTTCCCCACTTAGCGGTCACTGCTTCACGCTCGGACGGACAGCGGACTGCCGGATTAGAGCAGCTTGAAGCGGACGGAGGAACTAGCAAGCAGAGATGACTCCTGGCACAGAGGAGGAACAGGCATTCACTTTCCGGAAAAGGACCCGATCCTCTTCCAGATCCTTCCCATTTTTGCCTTCTGCCGCTCCTTTGTTTAACTCGGATTTGGGGGGTGGTGATCTACGAAGGACGCCCTGCGGAGGAATGGCTCACAGCTGCACGGCAGCTATGGTGGACTACTGGGAACTCTCACGCAGTGCACAAAGGAACGAGCGAATTCGGATGCATTGGGAGAAGCGCGCTTTCCGCTCCCATGTGATTGATCCGCCGGCTGCTGAGTTGTTACCCCGAGACTCACCAAGAGGAATCTGCAAAATGGCTACGGTGATTCCGGAAAGGACATCTCCGATGATGCATTCTCGGAATCTGTACGCTGACAACCACGTGAGGATCGGGAAGCAGGCTTGGGCAGTGGACCAGAGACTCTTGCCAGTGCAGGATTTTATCGAAAGGGAGCCTTTTACTTGTTTCCAGGGAGCTGCAAGAGACGAAACAGGTAGTGCTTGTTGGTAATGAGGAGCGCCTCAGTCGCGCTCAGCACACCGTCAGCCAAACCCAAAGACGCAGAAAAAGCGCGCTTTGGAGAGACGCTCGGTGCAGGAAATCCTCTCTTATGATCCCATGATGAGGACGGCCACAGACATCGATCCTCCACCCGAAAACGCCTCGGCGGATTCGAGGATCCTCTTCGGTCGCATCATTGCGAACAAGTACCCATCGTACACGAGCTCGTGAATTATACCTCCCGTTAATGTACATATAAGTTACATTGAATGTACATGGGATGAAAAGTACGGAAAATGGAATTATGATGAAGTATAGTGTACATAATGAATACCTGAACACGGCACAAAGCAGTGTGCGGTTCTTGGGCATCAAGTCGCGAACTTTCCCCAGGCAATGGACTCAATTTGTCGGGTGATTCGAGACGAATCGTATCCGCAATTTTTGATTGAGAAGGATGTGCACCATGTTCTTGGATCACCTCCCGATTTATCACTCCTGCGCTTCACCTCGAGAAGGAAATTGTCTCCTGTGGTAAGTCATCACTTCGCCTCAGCGATTTTCGGTGAGCGCGACCTTCAGGGACTCCTCCCGCCGATCGATGCCACCTAGAAAAATTTCTCTTTCCGGATTTCTTCTCTTGTTGAGCCACTTGGAGGTCCAGGCTAATCAGTCACTAACAGATCGCCGAGCCCTTGGTCATTCAGGTCTCCGAAGAAAGGTCATCATTCCGATCGCTGCCGATTTTCCACCAAAGTGGCGCCTTCACTTTCGTGATCAGGGGACCCGAAGATCAGCGTCGAGGGGATCCCAAAGGCATTCTGGAAGCATTCTCTTCTTTTCTCTCACTTGTATCCCTCCTCGTGACCACTCCCGCACTCTCGCTCGGCATGGCAGTCCGTGTACAGGATCGCCCTCCTCCGCGAGGGGCAATCCTACCAAAGGTTGTTTGCACACCTTCTCCATGCTCAACAAGACCAAACGCAAGATCAGCACAGAGTGAACCTCTTCCCCCTTGTTCCATCTTCCCCTTTCAATCCTTCTGATCTTTGACTGCAGCTTCATCCTTTTCCGCGACAATGAGCGGTCACTGCGCAAAGCGATGCATGAGCTGCTAACCTTTCACTCTTGAGAGATCATCCTATTTGTCTCCGAGAGATACAAGTCCTGTCAATCTCTCCTCTCTTCTTTCGATGCTGAAAGCAACACCCTCCGTGAAACTCATATGGTTCTTTGACAGGGCGTTGCATCGGAAACGCCTTCAGCGCTTGGAAGTCTGCACAGCTCGGTAACTCCTCGAAGGACAGTCTCTCCTATCTAGGAGCATGTACAGGAACATCTGCTGCTCATCTTCTCTCCAGCGGCCTGATATCTAGAATCGCAGCATCAGAAAAATGATAACCAAAAGTATCCAATTGCGAGGGGCGAAAGGAGCAGCATTTACTCTCTGAACCGTCTTCGCGAGACGCAGTGGTTTCAGGCACAGATCAGGGCCTTCCATTGGAAACAACGGGAGAGTCCCTGTGTAAATCACTCCAACGTCCACCTGAATGTACCGAGCTCTTCGTCGAATCCTTAACTTGGACTTGCTAGACTGGAGGCTCTATGCAAGCTCCCGTCCAGATTCGCTGCGACCGGGAGTCGAGTGAGACTTTGAAGTCGCCGTTCAGTATCCTGGAATCTCGAGCAGTCATGGCAGCGAGCGGAGTTTGCAAAGCTTCACGGATGAATGAGTTCAGGGAGCGCCAAGGGTGGCTCAGGATCAGAGGTTGGAAAGACCGAGGTGAGTTGCAGCCAGCCCACACCAAGCAGCTCTCGAAGACTCACGTCCTCGCACTGATGGGTGATTTCAGAAGTGTCACTGCCTGAGCCCACACCCACGCTTGGGATGCACTTCTAAGCAAATGCGTGTAAAATACTCCGCAGAGGTTTGAAATCTGTCAGGAGAACCCCGATAGTTCCAAACGGATGTAGGTGGCATTCCGAGATGCTGCATTCCACACTGAAGTCATGCCGCTGTTACAGTCCCGTCAGGAATCAGTGAATGGGTGGAGGATACCACCCCAGTTAAAAACCCAGCAGGCTTCCATCGCGAGCTGAGGATTCGATGCAAAACGAGCATTCTCTTCGACGATGCTCAGATAGTCACTTCACGGTAAACCTACAAAAGCCCTGAGGTCTGTTCGCTTCAGTTACGTGATCGATTGCTTCGGATGCCTTCTGCTTGGGATTGACGATATGAAGGATGACCTTCAAAACGTTTCGCATGCATCCCTCCCGTGACACCCAAGGAAAGAATGACGCTCTGGACACCAAAGTGGAGCATCTTACTCTGGTGAAATATGGGAGATAGAGATGTGAAGGGAAGCTGGGGAAGGGACTGTGGGCTTGCTGAGGGGTAAGAATACGCTGCTGCTGCTGCTGGAAGACGTAGTCAGCAGTGTCCGCTCAATGCAAGCCGGCCAGACGGTCGCATCGGGCAACTCCTCTTGCAAGTCTACCCGGAAGTGCTCTGGTATCCAGCCACCTTCACCACCGTCCACTCCTTCTCCTATGATTCCCAATTGGGCACTTTGGAGCTTTCGTGGAAGCAGGCGAGATCCGCTAGGCGGCCAGCAGGAGAAAGCGAAGGAAGGACGCCGAACCACTTGGGTAAAGTGTAGAAAGGTGAAGGTGGATCGACCTACTTCAGGATTGCGGATGGGGACCGGCTCCTCCTGTAGGTCCGCGATAATCGTGACGCCGATGAGGGAAACACCTCCCGACGGGCTGCTGCTCAAGCCGATTGGACACCGAAGGCTGGGAGACCCTACGAGGAAAGGGAGCCGGCACTGCCCTCTTCTTGAGAGGTCTCGGAGACGTATGGGGCACGCATCTTCCGGTCCCGAAGGGACTGGAGAGGTGATGCTGCGAGTCACGAGAGCCGAGGTCCACTCGACGACCTTTATCTCAAAGACACTCCAGCGGATGTAGGAGAGAGGGTCCATAAGACATCCACCCACCCTTCCCCTTTCTGCCACAATCCGTTTCGCCGCTACCCCATTCGGGAGACGATGCCCTCCCGGACCTTGATCTCTCAGTCTACCATGTATACACATAAAGGATTGACTCAGAGGCCAAGATGCTCGCTCGTTGACCACAAGTGTCTCTGAGCGCTGGGTATCGAATGAACCACTCGGAGAGGTATCGTCCGACGGAAGATGATACGGTTGGATCGCGAGATGCAGGAGTCCTGTGTGGATCTCCATGGAGACACTTTCTCCCTCGCAAGAAACGGTCGGGGAGAGACTCCGAGTGGCCCCGTTTCGCTCGCCACGCCTGTCTCTGTCCCGCTCGTTCGATCCCTCCGCCTCTGCTGCTGTGCCCTCCTCCCCCCTGGTGCACGGGTGCGGAGGCATCAGATCCCAAGGACGTGGGTACTTACCCGGGAGGATCCTCTTCTCGGGACATTCCTTCCACTCCTCGTTCAGGGAGGCATTCGAGAGAATCTTCGCGCGGAGGGCGGACCTCGGGATGTCGTCACACTGGACCATCTGGAAAAAAATCGACTTGTGGTCGAGCGGAGAGAGCGGAAGCTCACCAGCTCCCTCGAGAGGAGGACCCTTGAAGTTATGCAGAAGAGACTCCCGCCCACACTGCCGCGGAGCTCGGGAACGGATGGGTCGCGCAGTAGGGGCGCTCCAGGAGGCACTCAGCCATGCCCGGACTCCCCGTCTTCTTAATCCCCACCCCCGCGCCTACAAGAGGGTATTCAGGAAGCAAGAATCCAAGGGTCACGACGCTTCGTTTTGTCTTTCGTTGTTCTGCACGGCGTATGCGCAGCGCCCCACCTCCTTTTGCGGGGAGAGGAAGGGGACGGGGAGCGGAGGCATCTACTCTGTCTTCCTTTCCAGCGAGGGCCGCCCTTCTCAGCCGTCATCCCCAAGCCGTTGGTGAAAGGCGCTGCTCGCCTCACGACGCTGCCTCGGGCGCTCAGGCGCCGGTCTTCTCGCAAAGACGTCCGCAAGGTGAGCGCGGAGACGATGGCAGTGGCGGTGGTGGATCGGCGGAAATCCATTCCTCTTTCTTTTCTCCTCCCCCTCTGCCTTTCTGTCCCCCTCGGTGGCTCCGGAGGCTGGGTTCTGTTTTTCTTCCGAGAGCAACAGCCTCTCTTCTCCCTGAAGTCCCGCCCCAGTAAGGACTGAGCCCTCTCTTCCCGTTTCGCGCCCTTGAGCACCTGGCACTCCACCCTCGAGCGCTCCTTCCGGCTTTGACCCTTCATCCCTCCTCTGGACCCGGTTAGGCCTGCGGAGAAAGGAATGGAAGGTACCCCTCTCTAAAGTTCCAATCCCACTCCATTGAGAAGCCCTCAGGTCCTTCTTCAGAGAAGCGATCGCGTGGCGCTTCTTCCCCAGTCGCTCCAGCAAGCGGAAGGGAGTCTGGACAACCTCGAAGCGTCTAGCCTCCTCGTTGCCTTCTTGCGTCAATGGCAACCTTCCTCTTATTTCTTTGCATCCTTTGCGGCGGTAGCATCCTGCCTTCCTCTTTCCCCTATGCCCTCCCCGCGCCTGGATCAGCAGGAAGTACATCGGGAAAACCCAGGGAAGCCCGACATCTCTGGGAGAGAAGGATGTCCTGGCGTTTCCGGGACTCTCTCCCTTCTCCTGAGACGACCGACCCACCTATCAAAGGGAGAGTTAAAAGTGACTCCAGCGTTTTCTTTCTTCCCTTTCCCTCGGGAGCCGCTCTCCAAGGTTTAGAACCACCGTCCTGCAAGAATCGGCTCCCACATAGGGCTGCAGCGGTCTGAGGAACCGTAACGGGATGGGCAGGTGGAGCACGTGGCAAAAGAAGCTGATTCGACGTCTCACCCGCCTCTCTTTACCTTGGTTCAGCTGTGGATGCTGAGCGACAGCTGCTGCTCGTCTTCTCAGTGGCTCCTGACGTCTCTCCTCTTCCGGCGCACCTTTGGCAGCAGGTCTATCATGTAAATGCCTGCAACCCGCGAGCGAAGCTGCTTTTATGCCTTGGAGGGCATCCGCTTTCACTTCCGATATGGAGAAAGCGCTGCCCCCAGAGAGGACGGAAAGTTAACAGGGTGGAGGGAGGACGAGAGCGATGAATCGAGAGATATCTTCGGGTTGCCGAGGGCACCGGCTTCCGATGCGGCGCGTTCTCCGGGCAGGCTCCATCGTCTATCGTATACGATGCGCCGCCGGGTCCACGGCGAGTGGAGGTCCATTTTGGTCGATCCCGCAACCAGGCCGTTGCCGCTCACCTCGTTCGTGACTCGCCTTCCTCCAGCAGCATCTGCCGAGGTCCAGCGAACGAATCCCGGAAGCGGCGCCTGCCGTCGGCCGGGTGCTCTTCTGCCGCCATCGACGCAGGAGCCACACCGACTGTGGGTGCAACAAAGGCGGTAGCTGCGTCTCGCGCATCCTTTCCTACTTCCAGCGGACTGCCTCTTGGGCACGCGAACGGCCTCGAAGCGGTTGCGAAGGCCGCAAGAGCCTGAGTGGATGAGGATCGCTGGAGGGCTGGGAAGCAGCCGAGGGGCGTCTCCTGAGATCGCTCGGCTGCTTCCCAAAAGGCGTCAATAAACATGAGGAGGAGATTTTCCACAGAATTCACCTCCGTTCGGACCTCTCCGTCTGTGCCGCCTCCTTCAGTGTCTCTTTAAATGCACGAATTAGCCCGCAGAGTGCGCAAATGCTTGCGGACGAGACACACGCCGATCAGCAGGAGATCCTCGCACACAAGTGCCAGAACGGGGTGCTGATGGGGAAGAAGAAATAGGGAAAACGACCTCCACCCACGTACACTGACAAACACTGAAAGAGAGAAGGGAGACGGGTTCAGCTGTTCCACGATTCAGGGAAGGGGAGGAAGGAGACGGCCACCAGGTGACTCGCAGAGTGCCTGCGGTATATTCCCCATCAGAGGTCAATTCTTCTTGCTAATCGTCTCATCTTCGAAATGATGCGATGCTCCAGTCCCACGACGACGACGCTGCTCCATCGTATGGCAAGTGGTGGCTGCCTCTCGGATTCAGCGCAGCATTGACTAAAAGTCTTTGTGGCATGAAGAACTGCTGGAGGGAGCCATCGGTGTGACTCATGTGTTCAAAGCAAGAGTTCCCTTGGACATGGCGTTTGCTGGTTCCTTAACAACCGCAGGGTGGGTCCCAATACCAGGACGGGATTTGGTTTCTGGAGTTTCTAAAGCATGCACCTCCTGCCGAGGAAGGTCATTGGCTAGCTAGCTTGTGGCTGGTTCGCTGTTGCCGACCGAGTGGAGGGAATCAGGAGGGGAGTATCTCCTGGTACCGAGCCTCCTCAAGATGGCAGTCTCTTGCTAGTGGTCCAACAACGAATCTTCAAACAACGAATCCCTGCCTCCACGAGAGGGATGTTCTTCCTTCTCGTGGAGAAACCGGCATGTGGAGCAGATCCCCGACTGGTCTCTGACCAGAGACACCTGAACCCTGGAGATGACGCCCTTGGATTTTACCCTTTTCGGAAGAGGCAGGTGAGAGGAAGCGGAATGCGAACCTGTTGGCAACGCCGTTAGCGTCAGGCGTGAAACCCTGCTCCTCTCTCAAGACTGTGGTTGTACGCCAGGAGGATCTCAAGGGAGGCACAAAAAATCCCTGTGGACGCTTATTGTGTGCGCGTTTCGTGAGTCCATCGGATGGTTGCACATGTGCCACGGAGACGCAATCTCTGAGGCACTTTAAGGGACCCTTAGGCTACATGAACGCCAGCTGCGGTCGCAGCACCTCGTCACAGATGTGCCGTAATGAGTTGCTGCTTGTCACGTTCCGGCATAACGCTGAAGAGGGAGGAATCCAATACAGAGTTACCAGAGCCTCATTCTTCAACAAGCCTTCGAGTAAACGTGGCATCTACGAACGAACCGAGGGCAGCTCGAAAGGTTATTGGGATTTTTGTGAGAACAAAAAAAACGAATCACCCTTGCTGACATGGGTCTGCTCTTACCCATACGATCTTTAGCCAACTCGTCAGAATTTGCATCTTCGATTGTGCGATCACACGCCACCACATACACTGTCACAGCTAGCACTGCATAAACACCGACTGTGGTGCGTGTAAAAAATACCCAATGTTGAGGGCAATACAGAAGCATAGAAGCTGCATGCAGCGGAGCAAGTGGGTATCTGAATGAGAGTTAGAGAAGTGGCGCACTCGAATCTGGTATTCGGCGCTGGATAGACAGATCCCGGATAAGTCGAACGCTCGAAAAACGAGACTCTCGAGGGCTGCAAGCGAGTGTCAGATGCAGGGCTGCTCGAAGATTTTCTTTTGACTGGGGTGAAATTGTCTTTTGGAAAGGCAGACGGAAGAACAGAACGAATTCCTGAAAGGATGGTAAGGTAGCAACATCTCAGCATATTGAAAGAGTTGCAATCTGATTCCATAAGAGCAGCTGCCAGCTATTCCAAAAGGCATGATCGCGTTCTTGCAAGAAACGGATTCATAGAAGACATGAAAAGTTTAGATAAATCGTGGCTAGTATCTTATTGAGGGCGAAGAACTAGAAGATAGCTTTCGTTGAGAGCGTAGGTGGACTGCCAGTGGGAACGCGAAGATGGCTATAAGGGAAAAGGGCATATCAACATCCATATACAAGAATCATCCTGTTTGGAAGACTCTGCTGCATCCATTTTCTCTGTCTGTTTTGAGGGAAACTTCAATAAAAGTACTTTGCAGTGAAAGAGATGTCTGATCTCTCTCAGCAATGGATAATAAGAACTGGAAAAAGCTTCCGACAGGAAATTGATTGGCTTCTTGAAATGCACTCGGAATATTTATGGCTATGCAACCCAGTGTCTGCAGCGCTGAATCACACAATTTGATAACGCTCTGAAGGCTGAAAGCATCATCATCGGTTCGTCTATCAGGACAGTAATCTGCTCGGAGAAAGGATGTCAAGGTATTAGGCCCTTAGGTTCTGTGGGATGCACCAGATCCATGACACTTTGGAAACGGAAAGGAGCCAACAAGCCAGATTCTTGCGAAGCATTTGCTATTCATGATTTCTTATAACGACTGCTTAATAACTTGAGGTTTTATCTTCACGCATCGCAGTAGTGCATTGATCGACCATGAAACCTTCCTTTCTCGTCAGTTTCAGCTGGTCCACAGTTTTCCTTTTTTCTTCTTCGCTGAAAACTTTCCAACGTTTCCTGACCTTTCTATGCGGCGTCGGATTGTGGAGGCATTTTCCAGCTACTCCGACACGTTACGTGCTTTCTTGTATGGACTTTTGGAACCTTGTGCAAGAAGCGACAGCATCCTGAGATGAAAGCAATGACGCAGCCACTTTTTTTTTTTTTCAATCCCAGGAGGCAATCGGAATTGAATCGGACCCACGTTCTTGAGAGCCCTCCACGAAACGCATGTACCAACGTGAGACGATCGCTGCAAAAATCACGTAAAATCCAAAGTGATCCTTGTTGTGTGATTACACTCTTGCTGCGCTTAGGACTGTTTCCGAAGATAGAGTGCTCACCTTACCATGGATAAGAGATTGCTAACTCAGTGTCTTGTAGACGATTACCAACAGCATCTCTTATCTTTCTCGTCGCCTTACCACGACAGGCAATTTCCATGCTTTCGACTGCACTGGCATGAAATACGACGTCTCTGACAAGAAGGGTGAATACCTATGAATAAACAATAGAGGAACCGACAGCATCTTCAGACTTGTTTGTTTGGATGCAGCATGGAACGTGAGCAGCCTTGGGTTGTCGCGTACACGACATCGTCCGTGAAGCAACACGCGCAACTCCCAGGATCATGCGCAACTCCTGACATGTTTGCAAACAGGATTGCAGATACACGTTATCAATCAGGGGACCCTCTCAGCATCTTTTGTTTGATGTCTCCTTTGTCAGTTCTCAGAGCAACTGCACGGAGGAGGGCGCAAAAGTCCCTCTTCCGGCAGCGCTTAGTTTGGTATGGCACGACATCAGCGTGCAGACACTGAAGAACAAACACACTATTCGCTCCCGGGATCTGAACAGGAAGAACTTCAGAAAGTGAAGAATTGCGACAGGGAAGTACAGCCCTCTTTTGCTCCTCCTCCGACAACCCGAAACGAAAACGGGTCGTTACCCAAATGATAGGGGTCCTCGAGCCGACGACGGTGATTTAGGGAATGCGTGATGCATGCTCTTCGGAGGCCACTTCGATCTGCTTCCATGGGAACCTCGTTGCGTTTCGAACCGTTCCCTCCGTGAGAGGGACGGAAGTGTTGCCGGGATCGCGGACGCCGGGAGCTGGACCCTGGATTTGTCACCGACACACTGCTCGAAGAAGAGGACTGCAGAAGCCACTTGCGCTTTCCCAGACTTGCGAACTTTTCCGACGCGTTCCTGTTTTCGATGCTCTTGCTCCCCCTTCTTCCCGGAAGTAGTGCATTGGGTAAAACCATTTCGAAGCAACAAGCAGACGTCCCCGTGGGCGAATCAGGGCACAGTCTCTCTTTGCGCTGGAAGCAGCAGGAAGGACGTGATGGTGCGTTCGGAAACCCTGAGAAGGTGGCATCACGGGGAAGCTGCTCCCGTTCGTTGAACGAACCAGAATTTAAGCCATCAATGTGTAGGATGATTCGCTGCCTCCATCAGTTCACATACTCCGAAGATCCTCTTCGCTGGCTGAAGACCCATCTATTCCCCCGGTTGCTCCCGGAGCATCTCTCGACCGGAATCTCGTCCTCATCGGTAAGCACCGCTCCTCCTGAAGTCACCACGCAAGCCCACCTGAGCGCGCTTGACGGCATGGCTACATTCTCACAAGACACAGTGGTGGTTCCTACCAAGCAGATGGACACTTCTTTTTCTGGAGGCGTGCGCCATTGAAACGCTGGTTTGCTGGCCGTTAGAAAGACCCATCGACGACCACAGCTGCCGAAGGACAAAAGTTTGCTAAACGGCAAAGGAAACATACGGATACACCCGGTCGCCATCCTTAGACTTGGAACGTGTGCCATCTTTTCGAGCGCAGAGATGTGGATCCGAAGACGGGGTGGCGAGAACTCATGCGGGATGTTTCGGGAAAGGAAGTCCTGGAGATTCAGCTTGGGCTCGGTTAAAAGCTCTTCCTCGTCTCTCATCTTGCTGTTAAGATGGCCTCCCGTCCGCGGAGGCCATCTTAACAGTCCCGTCATCGCGCCCTTTTCCTCACGAGAAAAGCTCCGAAATCTCCGAGAGCCAAACGGCAGTTCTTCCCAGACCCGAGATCGCTCATCAGCAGATCGGATGAGGAGAGCTGCTGGGATCGTTGAGGTTTCCAGGGAGAGCGTGCAAACAATGAGCACACGCGGTCTCACCACTGTGGCCTCCCGCGAAGTCCATGCACTTCGGGCACGGCATATCGGATCTCACGGTTCGTTGTCAACGATATCTTCGCCTGCCTCTCCACTGGCGCGACCGAAAGCCGCTTGACCGAATCTTCCCCGCTGCTGCGGTCGCGGTTTTGCTTCGGGGAATGTGTGCGGTGTTTCTATAAGTAAGGAGTCTGCTTCAGGATTAAGGTCACGTTTCTTCCTTTCCGCTTGGAAACCGTCAGCCCTACCGGAGAGCGGCATCTGTCAGATCTCATGACAAACGACGAAGATCGGAGCGACTTCCTTTTCCACCTCTCTCTCTCTTCCCGCGCAGTGCACCTTTGGCCATAATCCCGAAAGGATCCAGGATGCCATCCAGTATCGACCTGTAGGCGGGACTTGAAGAGAGATTACCGGCACATCTCAGGTGTTCGGACAGCTCTCCATTTGGTCGCTTCCTGACGACAAGGGAAGCTGTCTAACCAGTGGACGGAAGCGCACACGCTCACGCCGAGTCGGTGGAGCGAGTGCGGGATAAAACAAGACGGTATGCTCATGCGACAAGGTTCGCTTCGCTGGTTGAAGATTCGTCGTTTTCCCTGGCTGCTCCCGGAGCATCTCTTAACTGGAGCCTCCTCATCAGCAAGCACCGCTTGTCCTGAAGTGACCAAGCAAGCCCACCGAAGAACGCTTGACGGTTTGGCTGCACTTAACGCTCTCGAAAGACACAGCGCTGGTTCCTGTCACGCTACTCTGTGGGTGGCAACGCTCCCTTGCCAGGCGTCCTCCCTTCCCACCTTTGTCTCATCGCTCTCTGATATCGAAGAAAATACAGAGACAATGAAACGTACGGAATTCCTCCGGTACTCGTGAATCGTTGTTGGGGTCTTTTTTCTTCTTCGTTTCCTGCCTTCTCAGCCTCCCTGCGTGCATCCTCTTCTCTTCCTTTATGAGAGCGCCGTTGAGAGGGAAAGAATGTGGTGCCCGAAATGGAGCTTCACAACCACCAGGAAGCTTTGTCCTCTCCTACTGCAGTGAAGGCGCCTCTGGCAAGAAAGCATCAAGACAGACTCGTGCGATCTTTGCAGAAGGGCAGGCATTCAGGAGCCGGAGGGGATGTTCCAGACAGGCACCGCGTTATGTACACGCAAGCGCGCACAAGTTCGAAGCGGGAATCCGCGACTTGCGAGGCCACAGCTCCTGAAAGGGACCTAACTGATCTCCTCCGGAGTGATCCTTGGAATCGTCGCCATTTCACGGAGCACAGTTCAGCCTCTCTCACTCTTTCCGGACACCCGGAAGGCTGTCTGGAGGCAAGCGAGCATCGTCAAAAACCCGCTCGCCCACCAAGAACGAACCAATGGTGGAGAATCGAGTCACGAAACCGCTTTCTTCCAAGATGCCGCTCGTCCTGCTCTTCCTGTGGAGCTCCCGCGCTGTGCTTGCATATGGACTCCTCGGAGTGGGAAACCGGAATTTCCGGGAAAGGGAGCTGAAGAACTGCCGATTACCCTACGCAACTACAGAGAAAACGAAAACAGGAGATTCTCGGGGAACCTCAGAATCGCCCGCAGGGCAGCTGTAACTGGAGAGAAGTGGCGCCTCGGTCTCGCGGCTCTTCTATTTCGTCAGCAGCATCTCAACTTCCTGCACAGGACAGCAGCCTATCGTGAAGCAGCCTACACCGACCATACCGTGAAGCTTCACCCAGCTTTGGTGCACACAAAAAAAACATTCGAGGGTTCCTCAGTTTCCACGTGGTCACTGGTCAAGGGCTCGTTGACGGTTGCTAATCCCGGCCGGTCCTCCGGAACGCGTTCCCCAGCACGTGGCTCTGACCTTGCTCTGGGCGTCGGCCCACACAGCGCTCTTCACGCTTTCCACCGCCGCGCGCCACCGCTCGCCCATTCTCGGAGCATCCCGCCGTTCTTCGCACCCTGCGCTCCTCGCCGAGGCAGCAGCCGGTCTTCTGTCGGCGGCCGCAAGGAGAGGCGGCTCTTCCCGTATCGACTCTCCCCTTTCTTCGTCGAGCCTCTTCCAGAGTCGCTTGCCCGGAGCAGCGGCCGAGGTCTGAACGTCGAACGGGAAGGCTCGACTCGTTCTGGAGCAGCCCGTTTGGAGTCGCCTCCCTGCGACTGGCTGGCTGGAGGCCAATCCGCTCCGACGTCACTTCCTCGACCTAGTCCACCGACGTCTTGGTGTCGAGGTCCCGCGAGCAGCGGGCGAGGACGCGCGTCGAGGGCGCTTCGCATGCCGAGCGTATTCCACGCGCAGCTCTCCTTGCGGACGCACGGGCAGCAGGAAGAATCGACGTGCGTGCGTGAAGTGGTACCATGGATCATGCCCGATACATAAGTGAGCGAACACACGGTACTGTTACCCAACCCGGGTCAGGAATTTTCCCTGACCTCGATGTTACTCAGTGGAGGGATGTCAATTCTTCGTGGAAAAAGAGATTTTTGTTTCCAATCATCTCTTTTTTCCGGCTGGTTTTTGGCGCTCCATTGTGGGTCCTTTTCTAGATGGGACGCACTATTTTTTCCTCTTTCTGCGCTCCCTTGGCCACGAGGTGGAATTGAGCTTGGAACAAACAGGAAGCTGATTGGGAAATCGATAGTGGAACCCGCGCTTCTGTTGCGGCGACATAGATGCTGCAGTGGAACCTGCAAAGCTGGCATTGATGAATTGATGTGGACGCGCATTGCTCCGTGAAAGCTCTCTAATTCGACTTCATAGAAGTCACCGTCTTCTTCTGTCTTCTTCTTTTCGTGGAAAAGAAAAAAACAGTCAAGGCCTTTTATTTTTTTTTTCCCGAGGAAGAAGGAGTAGAGGTCGAGTCTTTTATCGATTTGAGCTTAACTTGGAGAGCGTTATGCTGGTTGAGGCACGACAGATTATCATGTCACACGTCCGCAGCACGCCAACCTTCAAGGTGGAGCAAGTGAGAACTCATTCAAATGATCTCTGAGCAGTTGCTTCTGTGGAAGTTTCACGGAAACGCTCATACGATTCTTCTGCCATTGGATAATCGGACAAACAAGAGGTCATCCGGCAGTCCAGTTCGATCCAACTGGAGACATGCAACTGAAGCCCCTCATCGAGCATGCAAACGAGGGCCGCATTGCTACCAGCCAGAAGAGCCGCAGTTTCTCTGGAAAGCGTTGCAGAATTGGTCGTGCAAGGAACCAAAAGGAGAAAACAGCTATTGCCACCGACGGTCTCTCGAAACCTTCCCTAGCTGCTTCCTATTTGCCCAACAAGAGTTCCCATTTCTTACTTTTTCTTTAGCGAGCAGGGATGTTTCTGTGTTGATCCTGTCTTGACCGTCTTGCACTGTTCTTTCAAAGGCTTCGAGCTATTCCTTGTCAGCGGATGATTACTTTGCAGACTCATCATAAATGCCTCACGTTTTTATCTCCTGCCTATCCGAGGAACCGTTAGGCAATGGATCTGTTTGTGGTTTCATAGAGGTTGAGAGCGAGTCTGAAGCTGTTTTGCCTCCGGATCATTCAAGCTGCATGGTCATCGGTTGAAGATGCTACCATTTCTTCATTCTTGCCCTTAGTTGAATTTCAACGTGCATTCGGTCGATTGAAGACAGCAATTGAAGAACTGAGAAGTGAGTTCTCGGCAGAGGAATCGCGCTTCCGTCGGGAGTTTGCTGTTGCGAAGGAAGAGAAGGATGGTCATCTTCTACGTTGCCTGCTTCCTAGAAAGCATCCCTGATGCGTGCTTGCGGAGTGCTTCGAGTAAAAAGGAGAGCAGATACAAGCACTTCTGTGTTTCCCTGTCAACGATGGATATTCGGATGGCTATCCGAGACCGAATCATTAGCTCTGTAAGATCCCCAGATCCCCAAAATAGAGAATTATTGTGAGAGCTGGAGATGTAGCCGCCATACCATGACAAAATGAGACATTCAATGCAGTGGCAGCATACGAGGAGCATCTCAAAAGTAAGGGCCTATCGGATACAAACAAAGAACCAATAAGAGAAGCAAAACTGTATTCGTGGTTCTAAACACGTACATCCCTAGGTCATTTTCCTACATAGTCACCATTCTTTTCCAAACACCTTTGATACCGTGGAAGAAACTTTTTGAAACCTCCTGCATCGAATTCCGTCTCCTGGGAGTTCAGCACTGCAGTTTTCCACTCCTCACTTTCCTCGAATCGTTGAGATGCAAGCCACTTCTGGAGGTGCAGAAAGACGTGGTAGTCACTGGGAGGGACTGTACAGTGGATGATCAAAAATTTCCCATCTGAATTTCTGAATTGTCTGGAATGTGCGGACAGCAGCGTGTGGGATCAAAAAGAGTGTGCTTTCGGTGGACTTTGTGGAGCCTGAAACAACCACCGCCGTCTAAAGTCTACTATGAAATGCTTTCAAAACTGCGGCGTGCCATTCAGAACCGACGACGTGGAATGCTGTGATCAGCAATTTCCTTCACGAGAACGCGCGCCTTGGCAACACATGCTGTCTGCACATTCCCCACAGTTCGAAAATTCAGATGGGAAATTTTTGATCATCCACTGTACAGTCCCTCCCAGTGACTACCACGTCTTTCTGCACCTCCAGAAGTGGCTTGCATCTCAACGATTCGAGGAAAGTGAGGAGTGGAAAACTGCAGTGCTGAACTCCCAGGAGACGGAATTCGATGCAGGAGGTTTCAAAAAGTTTCTTCCACGGTATCAAAGGTGTTTGGAAAAGAATGGTGACTATGTAGGAAAATGACCTAGGGATGTACGTGTTTAGAACAACCACCGATGCATTCTTGTTTCTCTTATTTGGTCTTTTTTGATATCCGATCGGCTCTTAGTTTTGAAATGCGTATCGTACATTGACTCATAAGTTGGGACATCTCTATGAAGGAATGGCTCAGAGCATCGACGGATGAAGAACCGGTACCGACCGATGCTGATGTGGACAGAGAGGTTTTGGAATTAATGCCATAACTGTCAGGACAATATGGAAGATGCAGGATGCGAGATGACGATGCCGTCCAAAATCCAAGACATCCGTGGCACTCACTGGATGCTCCGGCTGAGGCTCTGCTGAGCGACTGAGCGCACAACTTTGTAGTGCCAGCGTCAGTAGGAGGCAGTTTGGGCACCTAAAAATGCTGAAATTCAACCAAGAGGTCTCGGCGCATTGGCAAAAGTTTTAGACGCCCAACTCAAGGTGATGGGTTGGAGCTCCTGCATTGAGCTAGTCAGACAACTCCTTCCCCTCCACACCAATCCTCATGAATGTCTCTCCGTGTATCAGCGGGGAGTTATCTGCAAGCGTTCTGAGAAGAATATAATTGGTAGAAAGTTCCTCTCTGCCCTATTAAGTGGTTCCAAACTTTCTTGATTAATCATTTTGCTAAGAGAAGGGTTGTATTTTCGAGAATCTGATGAGAGAACAGATTTTCTGTCCTCTCCAGCATAGAGCTCAGAGACAAAAGGAACTTATAAACAAAATTCCGAACCATCCACCTATGAACTTTTTATTGAGTGACAGGCATAGAGGGAAGCTTTAATGGTGATTCGAACACAAAAAGATTTTCATTGGGACAATGGACTCTTCAGTAAGCATTGATATCAACACTGAAAGCACTTGAGAGCATTCCAATAGAGTTGGAAGCTCATAGAAGCTCGCCTGAAACGACGTACAATAAATGGATATGAATGTTTGTTCGATATCTTTGGTATTCTTGATGGTAGTGCGTACAGAAAGATGGTCTTCTAGATGAGAATCCATGAGGTTTGAGTTCTTTGCGGTCTCTGAATGGAAACCGTTTATAAATTGGAAATGCGATTCTGTGATGAAACAAGGATGATCGATTATTTTTTGTGGAGATTGGAAATTTTTTCTCAATGAGAAACTCAACCGGGATGGAGGTGATCTCCATTCCGGGGATCTCTTTCCAGGCGTGAGAGGACAGGACTCCCTTCTTCGGAGCCCTCCTACCTTCGGAACCCTCGAAGAGTCAACACTCCGCCTTAGGGTAGAGTGGAGCAGCGACAAAGAGCTGCGTGGGGGCCATCAGGCTCACAAGCCTGTCCGACGCCATCCCGTCGAGGGCCTCTCGGGAGCAGCCCCGCCGGCTGGCTCCCACATGAAGGTTTCGCGCGCCTGCGCACTCTGTTTCGAAGCCGGAAGTCGCTGCCTCAACAGCGCAAGTTCGGGGGTGACCTCTCGTTGCTACCGGAAGCACCATCCTCCTGGAAAATGCCTGCCGGTGGGCGGCCACATCAGCTCCGCTGTTTCCCGACTCGAGGCTTCCCTTCGCTGAGGTTATCCCGGCTCCCGAGGTCAGTTCCGCTAAAAGTTCTTCGATGCACAAAGAATAGGCAGTGGTCTGCCCGAAAGCCAAAGAGAAGAAAAAATCTTCAAACTTGCTTTTCACGGAGTCTATTTCATGTGGAACTGTTGATCCCTCATTCTCTTCTTCTTACTTCTAGAGGTCCAGCTGATATCTTCTGTTGAAGAATACTGTTAATCGGAAACACTAAAATGAACCGTTCCTGTCCACCAAGAAATTTGCTTCGTTCTTTCTGTCCACATGCGAGGGAAAAGAAAGCAATCGTACATCCAGAATGGTGAGTGCAAGGCGATCTGGGTCAAGTATTCTTATCATCGGGTTGCTCTGGAGATCACGAATATCTTTATGAATACCAATTATTGTACATAGCAGGGTGGTATTAAAGTTCCCATAACCCTGTTTGTCACCCTTTCTTGTTTTGCATTCGTTTCGCTTCTCAGGAAGCACCCTTTCTATTGCAAGCATTTTCAAACACGCATATGGAAGATGCTAACAGGATGCATGAGATGTTCTACACAAGATGATGAATCGAATCTATCTGAGCAACAACTGTAACTGTGAAGTTCACAGTTATAGACGGACTCAGCATTTTTGCTGGCATCTCCGAATGACCAGAAAACCCATGTGGAAAGTTTTCCAATGGCATCCGTTGTTTACCTCCTGTGTATGCGTTCCTTTTGTTCCATCCTATTCTCCTCTAAGTGTCCTGTATTGCTGCGGGATCTTTTTCACGAAATCGCAATCTACATGGTTTCTTCGTTGGCTGCTGCTGTTCTCAGCTCCTATTGTCTGCGCCGAGGAAAGCTGTAGCTTTGTGGATCAATTCTCACGAAATTACAAGAAAACGCTCTTCTACACTATGCTGAGCGACTGATTTTCTTTGATTTTTCTGCGCTGAAGGCCTGATGATGTGATTTGTGATTAATTCTGGTTTGCGTTCAAGCACGACTGACTCATTCTGGGGTCGCAGCTGATGAGAGCATCTGTATTGTCTCCCTCAGTTTATCTCGAGATCCGTTTTCACAAGCACACAATCAAGCTTTTGAGTTGGTGTTTTCCTTGACAAATCTCCTGAAACAGAACAAAAAAAACAAACAAACAAAGTATTTCTTAAGAAAGAAAAGTGGTGACTCTTTACAGATGCATGTTCTGTACTTAAGAAAACTCTCCATATTTCTTTCCTCCATGCTATTCTTGAGTAGTCTGCCTTTGCCTTGTAAAAACAACGCGACATTTCCTTATCTCTCGCAATAGAAAGATGATCGATGTGACAACGCAAGAATCAAGCAAGTGACCACTCATCCAATGCCGTCGGCCTTTCATATGATAAGGAAATTCGTTTCGCGTGATGTCCATCTGGAGACTTTATGAAACAGACTGAACGCCATTACCACGTTTCCTCAATTAGCCCTTCTCAGTTGTGTGTAGAGAATATGAATGCTCATTCGCCTTAATGTTACTTCTGCTGTGCACCGGGAACAACGATTAAAGAAAATAGAGTCATCTGTTTCCTTGGGACACATTCTAGGTTCTCCACCTTGGTTGCTCTAGAAAGCGACACTTGGTCCATTAGTGTTTTGATCCACTGAAAGCATTCTAGTCCATTTTCATTTTATTAAAAGTAAGAAATGTGTGTGTGTGTGTGTGTGTGTGTGTGTGTGTGTGTGTTTTCAGCCGTTGACTTTCTCCCTCGCTTGAAGAGACCCCGTGCAAGTGGAACTTCGTCTTGCAGCTTCATGGTTTGTACTCTGCAGGAAGCCTCTTACCAACAGGCTTCGACGTTTTCGAATCTTCATGTTTGTGACGCATCTTGGTGATTTATTTGAATCATCACATATTTGCAGAAGAGTTTCGTTGAACTGCCTTTTAGTATCATTTGGAGAAAGAGTCGTTGGCATCCCTTTGAAATCTGCAAATCCAACAAAAGCTCCTAGAAGCACAAGTTCGAACTCTAAACACAAGTGGACATGTTTCGAAACTTCCCCTTTGGATGGTCACTCCAGTTGTCAGTCTTCCTTAAAGTACTTGGGGTCTTGATGTGAGTTGCTCTTCTGCGTGTTAATACGGTAACAGTTGGTTTTTAAAGACGAGCTGTTCCATTAGGCAGCTTTACTAAAAGTCAAGTAGACTTTTTATCTGATCGGTGCTATGCTTGGCTGCTTTCCGTTTCCAAACTGAGAAGATATGCTCATTATTTGATAACACCATTGAGACTTGACTCATTTTGAGGAATTAATCTTCCATATACTTTTTCTCTTCATTCTCAAAAATTTCACCTTCCTACGGTCTGCACGGCAGCAGATCGAATACGATGCCATGTTGCTAAGAGCTGCGTGCTTTGCTCTGTAAATGAAACTCCAGTGTGAGAGAAGATGAAATTGATTTGGGCAGTTGGATGCATCCTGCGAAGTTTCACCCAAAGAAGCAGAAAGTTCACTTATAGCTGCAATATGAGAGAACAAAGGCATGCAACATTTTTAAAATTCGCGTAGGAGTGCGCCCAGAGAGCTACGTAACAGCCTTGGAAATCGCTGCATTCAGCAGCACCTAAACATTTTAAGAGAATACCAGAAGTAGGAAGAGGTGTTTGGTTCACCTGACCCGTTTTTTTTACGCCTTAGTACCTCCCTGTGTTTTTTTGAGTACCTTTCTTGAGATTGAGTGGGCAGCTTTCCGTTCTCGTTCGCATTTGCTTCCCGGCATCACGGGAAAGCACTTGTTCTTGCTCTTCGAGGTTTGCATGAGCCCCTGTGTATGGTCGCTTACATGTTCCCATTGCATCGTTCTCTTCACGATCCGTAGCCAAGGGTTATTTCCGCTTCCTTTCCAAACTGGTATTCCTATGCCAAATAGGTCAGTCACCAAGACTCAATGTTGCTTAGAACTAGCCAGGTATGAATCTCCGAGAGAGTCTGCGAACGATAGCCTAGTGATCGTGTTCTGGCACTTGACTGTCCCCGGAGTGTGGCACGGTCTTCTTTAAAGAGGAAGACAGGTTGTTGCATATGGAAAATGCTCCTCGCTCTGAGCACTCCTTCATCTGTGTTCCTGTGGTGCCTAAGTGCTTGAGCATTCGTAAGTACGAGGCTTCCATTTGCTTGCGTTGCTGTTCCTGAGACACGTTGGGAAGACATGGAAATGGTTGCTTCAGGAAAAAGACTTTTGGTTAGTAAACGATTCTGCATATTTCCTTTTATCTGAAAAAACACATTCCACTTTGATGTTTCCTCCGTTGATATCTCTGATGGCTGCTGAATTGGCTAAACAGTCAAAAGCTGCCCGGCCGTATTTCGTCGCCTGCAGCCATGCTGTCACGTGCTGGACTTCAAAATTTAAGCAAAATAGCTTCATCAGCTGTAATGAACGGGCGCTAGCATTTTTCATGAGAAAGAAATCCTACACCCACTTTTTCGTCATTTCCAACAAAGATTTATGCCAAAATCTTCGGTGTTTCTCAGGATTCTGGAATTGCATCTTCCTTCTCGTCAAAGACGTTCAGCTTCATTCATCTCTTGGCTCTGAGCATTCTGCTCTTTTCCTGATCGTGGAGAGAGAAAGAGATTTCCATTAATTCCCATCCTCATGCACCTAAGTTTTCGCCTGATGTTTTGGGCGAAATTTCCTCCTGGGATGACGGTTTAAAGCCGAGTCTCCATTCTGTTTCTGATCTTGGCGAGGACTCCTGAGCAGTATTAACACCTCGGACATGTTCAGTAAAGCCATGTTCCTAACCAATTATTATCACTTATTCCACTTCAATGTTTGCTAGACAGATCATTCTGCCTCCTTTGGAAAGAGAAGAAAGAGTGCTAACATTTGAACAATTTCGTGAACACAGAACAGACAAAGCCTCTTTCAACGTTGACGCACCTCGCACTAAAGCACCTTAGATCTCTTTCTTAGAACCCGTTCTCTGAATTATTTTCTACTTTCCCGTGGTCATCAACCCATTCAAAACTGTCCTTAGATGAGAGAGCTGTCATCTGACCGCAATGTGAAAAGGGAAGGAGACATGTGACTTCTAATTCGCTTCTAGAATACATCCCATGGTGTCGCATCAAGATAATGTTGGCAGTCGAATTTCAATTTTACTTCCAGTGACCAACTTTTGGGGGACGTCGGGCTTTGCTGTTGCATTCCTTTTAGGAAGAGCCTTGGAAGCGAAAATCCCTGAATGAAAGAATGCCACTAATGAAGATGTGCTGTCATCACCTTGGAGCTCTGAACACTTCCTTACTTTGAAGTTGTTTTTCAAATTGAGGATGAAACGGACTCGGAAACTCTGAGATGTTTGCGTCTTTCGAATGTTACAAACTGCGCGTCATCCGTAGATGAGTTACTATCCCTGACGCCTCAGGGATCTGCCTTTTCGCCTTTGTTTTCCTTTTTATCGAGGTACGGCAACGAAAGCAAGGTGAGACAGACGCAGAGAATCGGATCCTACGTTTTAATTTATCTGACAAACACGATCTGGCACCAAAGCATCCTTTGCGGAAGGAGATGGCAGCCAGGAATTTTGCAACCAGCCTAGAACAAGTCTAGTGGGCCCGTCTTGTTTTTGTTTTCGCAAGGAACCCTTATTCCGAAGTTCAAGTGTGCAATGGAGCAGGTGATTGGATAAAGAACTTGATGAAGGAATACTCGCATTCCTAAAGACAACGCGATGAAGCAGGACCAATGCCCATTCTTTCCTACTAGGCTTCAGGTCCCACGAGCACAATTCTTGTTACATGCATACGTATACATGTGAGTATGAGTTGTAAAATTGTAATTGTATCCATTAGGAGTGTTCTCGAAGGGCGCTTCCGGACGAAGGCGTTCCCGCCGGACCGAGGGAGGTGGCAGCCCTGCAGTGGGGTCCCAACGGGAGTAGGCCGTGCTCCTCTTCCCGTGACCCTCTCCCGGGACAGGGTGGCTGGGACCGTGCATGCGCACAATAGAAGCAACGGACGGAGGAAAGGCGCGAAGTTTTCTTCCGGTAAGTGAGACGTTGCGACGTCCCTACTGGAACACCCTGGAAGGTGGGCCTCTCGGACCCGCCTTATTTCAAGGTTGCGAAAGCGTGGATGGAGACGTGGATGTATGTGGAAGGTTCATCCTTCTCCAACAGCGACGCCTACTGCATTTCAGAGGTCATCGAGCCCATTGGCCAGCCGAAAACCCGTCTCTTAAGGAACAAGGCCACTTGAAGAGTTCCAACTCGGGGTCCGCCGAGATGGATGGAATCTCTGAGGATCTCTAGAGAGAACTTCCGGATACCGTGCTTCGTTGTCGACGCCTGCGTCCTCCCACTTCGGTGCCAGCAGGACGCCATCTTGCCGGTGCGCTGGGCACAACCCCGAAACGAGGAGCGCCACCATCACTCCTCAGAGGGGCGGGTGTCCAAGGAATGCCCCTTCCCCACTGCGGCACAGTGGGGACGCTCCCTCACGCTAAAAAAAAAAAAAGGATGCATCACATCCAGAGGATTATGCAATCGAAAAAGATGCAAGAGTTAATCTACGCCGCATTCCCCCCGCCCCCCTCCCGGATCCAGATGGATTACCAAGAAGATACAGGAACAACACCCGAGCAAAACCAACGCCCCTTTTGTGTATCCTAGCGTATCAGCCAGGAACGATTCCACTTGGAGAACACCAGAGAAATCCAAGTAGGTTCTTTCCGAGCCTCAGTGCTCTTGCGCAGCCTCTTATTAGGAACTAAATGTAAAATGGCTCAAATGGTAAGCGAAGAAAGCAAACAAGCAAATCAAGCGTTAGAAGAACACTTATCTTGAAATATTGTTTTCGCATCTCGTTCGTGAGTTTCAATCTATTGGAACCGAATCCATCTGTTTTTGTCATCTTCTCACGCATGAAAATCACCAATCACATCCTAGAGTATTTTTGCGAACCCTTCGGGTGCTGGTCTCCCGAGGTTTCACGCCCCTTAGACGCAAATCGTGTTTCAGAATCATTCAGTGACTCCTCCACACCCTGCGGCCCCATAGTGAGCTGCCTAGACTCGCGGTCTTATGTACATTTCATCTTGAAATGGAAACCGGGACCCCTGCGAGGAGAATTTTCGGACTTCGAGATGAAGGGCTGACGCTCTTCTAAAATGCTCTTCCCTTATGATGGCGTCACAACCAAAGACACACTCAGCGTAGGGTGATACACGCCACGACGCCAGCAAGTCTTCAGTATGCGGTTACGAACGAACACTCGAAGGGTTTCAGGTATCCGTGATGAGACAAAGAACCGACACTGGCTGGAATCCAAGTTGCTTGCTCCTACAGTTTGTATGCCTTTTCTTAAGCAGACCAGGAGCACCATAAGCTCGTGCACTCTTCGCGTTGAAGTCTTCCTTTTCTGATACGCACCAGGAAACAGCTTACTTGGGATGGCATCTTGCTCTCCTAGTCCATAACCAGCTTTTGTCTGAGGAAAAAGCAACACGCTCCGCAGTATTTCCTCTCAGATAACAGTGTCTCTTGTCATCCTCCATCCAGATTCGGATGATCCCGAATCTGTTTGGAAAGATGCTTCAGAGGATATGATTGAGACGCCTCCCCGATTTTCACTCTAAAAACACAATCTGTAGGAGAGAAGCAAGCGAATGACACCCTTCTCCTACAATTCACAAAAGACCATAATTCTCTCGGTGCGTGTTTTAGAAGGCTGACATCAGAAAACTCCAGGAAAAAATACTGCTGTGTTCATCCCTAATGTTTGGTCTTACTCGCTTCCTACTGACTTCATCGCGATCCTTGGGACGTAAAAATCTGGCAGATGGACGACTTTTTCTCTTGAAAAGAAGAACCACGTCATATTCCACAAGAGCCACCAGGAAATTTTCATGTCTCTGATAAGGCATAACGTGTGTACAAGTAGCAGTGCGTGAAATAAGTGAATTTTTTGTATTCGAAAGTGTACGCGCGAGGATAACTCAAGAATACATAAAATTTAATGCGAGCATGCTGTAAATTGCGCCAATACAAATAGCACTTACTCTTGTGTGAATCCATCTTCCATTGTATTGAGTCATGCAGTCCGTGTATTTCACCCACATCCAGCTTCCAGTGATACCCGTAGGAAGCTTACGTTGTAAGAGTTTCTAAAACCCAAATTCTTCCAGCCCAGTTCTTCCATAGTTGTGCTCCGGAAACAGGATAGACAAACCTTGATCCACAACCATTGCTCCTAGCTTTTAAAAAATTGCCTTACTGCCACAACAAACAGGGGTGGAATATGTGCCTTCACGCACGAGAGGAGGAACATAATATGAACCTACACATGGAGCAAATATTGGTATAGACTCCAATTTGCTCATTCCCTACGAGATCATCCAAAAGTCACAGAGAGTGATGGGTAGAGATCAGCAGGAGACGCAAAGATTAAGACTACTTTACTGCTTCCTTGATAACAACGCATCTGAAGAAAGTGGGTGCTGTGAAAACTCGAGATAATGTGTGCTGAGTGTTTCCGTGGAGACGACCCTGTTCACGAGATCCAGACCGTTGAAACGGTGGCCCTGACGAAATTCTTCCGGACGATGGGGATGGAAAGCCTGCGCAGAGGGCATGCTGAAACACTTTGGTTCTCAGGAGAAACGCTCCGTACGAAAGCTCCTGAGTTCGAGGAAAGAAGTTCGGACCACTCTGCGGAAGAAATGCAGAAGATAATTGCTGCATTAAGAACGTTCACCTTGAAAAACTGACCGGTCAACTGACCGGTCAGTTCTGTTTTAAGTCTCACTTCAAAGATACATGAACCTTGTGAAAAGGAATCAACCAGCAAAGAGGAACCAATCCGTTTCCAAGCTTCTAAGAAGCCATAGCAAAGGACAAAACAGTCATCTGAAAATTCATTATCTCAAGTTAGGGATTCCGTTGAGCTTCAGACCTGAATCCGAACGTCCATATTATGAGCTTCCTGATTGATTGCTCAGCATCTTAAAGTACCTCACTACATACTGACGGCGAAGTTTCTAATGAAAGATGGGATCCAGCAGAATTGCATCCGTTTGCCTTTCTTTGACATGTCAATGAATCAGATCGAGCAAAATGGATGGAGTTGAACAACGGAACTTTAAGACTCGATTCCAAAAAGCCATCCTCATCGTGAACACCCAATCCCTGAATCAGAAGGGGAGAATGCTCCCATGCTTCCATATTCATGGGAACATATACACTTTTCTTCCGTTCTGGTCTTTTGAGAACCAAATCCTTGAAATTTATTCAAGCGTGAGTAAGGAACGGCCCTGAACGAGGGAAGATTCAGACTGAAAAGCATCTCGTTTTAAGAGTTGTATCAAACAATAGAGAAATGATCTCAAAGAGTCAGAATTACATCTTATTTCGAAACAGTTCCCTTATGAGAGCCTTTCGCTGATGTTATTGCTGATACGTGGGCATACAAAAGAAGTAGTGCAATGTCATAAAAGAAGGCAAGGTCGCGCAAATCACCAATGACTTGGAGTACCATTAGAGATAGCAAAAGGTTTGGCGCTTCCATGTGCAAGAACAAAAAGTACTTGTCATCGTCCTTCAGAAGATGCAGAAGACGCTTGAGACTGCCGATGGCTTTTTTCCTCCCCAATTATCTTCACATAGGTGTTTATCTATTTATTTATCGATCCCTTACCTTTCTTCTTTTCACGGACCGGGCGCTGGCTTTTCGACAGCAACTACTAAGGGCTTTGGCTTTCCCTTTTTTTTTTTTAATTGGCAATCGCCGTAATTTGCAATAAATCGTCCTGAGAAACTAGATGCAAGCAGCTTCTTCAAATGACTCTGTTGCGGCATCTCGAGTTCTTCCCAGCGTACGGAACGTGATGCTTGCTCGGCTCACTTGGGAAAACCAGAAATGCAGGAGGGAAAATTCCTCTTAGCCCAACAGTTTCAGATAACTGCGAAGCTCATGGAGACGTAACCAAGAAGGGAAGCAGCTGAGAAATTGATCCCTTTTTATTGACAGTTTAAGGACACTTTTTATTTTGATGTCAAAAGAGCTTCTTCATAGAGAAGAAAACGAATTTCCATAGGGGACACAGATGCATCGCTTCTCGGCCTTTTGTCCAAGATCAAAGCCAGAAAAGACAGAGGCTTTCAGGAGGCAATCTGTAGATTCAACTTTCAAATATTATCCGTACAGCAAATGAAACAAAGCACTAGCCGGAGGCACTTTACAAGCATCCAAATAAATGAGAACCATGCAGTACTTGGACCCGAAATCGGATGTGGAAACGTCAAAAAGTGTATTCATTGCAGAGAGGATGGAATATGATGGGATTTTCATTTTGGAAACTTTATCCATCCTTCTGATTACCCGATAAGAGTTCCAAGCAAAACGTGGGATTGTGGTTTTTAGAAAGATTTCTCGCTAGTGACCACTCTAATTGCAAACTTAAGTTCAGAATCGGGAATTTCTAACTTTTCTGAGCATTTTTTTGTTGAATCTGACAACTGGTGCATCACGTGCTGTGAGAAAAGCTTGCTGTGCTTCCGATCATCATCTCGGTCGATTATCTGTTCATTCACGTCTGAATGGAGTGCAATCTCCGACTTTCCCAGTTTAATTGAAGATGGTTGCGGGAAGCAGTGGCTTCCATCGATTCTCTACTATCTCATTGGCAAATTAGGCGCTCTTTATTTCAGAATAAGGATGAGGCAGGCTCATTTAAATTAGTGGAGAGCGCAAGTGTTTCTCCTAAACATCTGCACAATCAACTGAAGTGAAGAGATAATAAACGGAAATTGGAATGTTCTTCCACGTTCATAGGAAGGCCTGCAATCATCAAGCTTGAACCTCAGACTGCTTTCTCCAGCAACTGTCCCTTATCGATTTCCTACCCTCCGATACCAAGAAGAGTCTGGGGAATAGGTACCTCTCCGAATTCACTCCAAAGCCACTCTGACAGGCAAATGCGCTTCACCATGCTGTCGAAATAAAAATGTCTTTGAAGTGGGTGATGTCACCTTGGAAGAGTCCAAGAAAGCTGCAGCTGGCTGAAGAAATCACTTCCATCAAACCTGTGTGGTACACGGTCAGTGAGGAAATCAGGAAGCCATCCTGGTCACTTGGGAACGATCACAATATTCAACAACCCAGAATAATTACCTGAAACCCGTCTTTGGAAGCGATGATCATAAAGGAAGGCAAGGGCAGACAAGAACCAGAGCATGCTTGAAGCGGTTGAAACATCACATGTGGAAGCAACAAAGAAGGAAATAGCCAAGATTGCAGAACGGGGCGAGATGAAGGAAGAAAAACGTATGACTCGAACAGCAAAGACTTACGGGCAAGCACGAAAAACCTGAGAGCCAATTTCTTGTTCCTTCAAGGTGATAAGAAAAACATTTGAACTCCCAGATGCGGAAAACATTTGCGCCTTAAAACGGCATTCGTAGCTTCAGAGTGTTCACTCAAGTGCACCAAGCCAGATATCCAGAGCACAAGGAGAACGAAGAAGGAGTGAATCTCCGCAGGGCGAACTTCCAAACGAGAACTTTTGTGTGTTGTTTCGGGACACAGAGGCGGAGGATCAGGATTGAGGATGTCAAACTCCATGCCTTTGCATTAGCCAGCTTTTGCTGCACTCGGTCCAGATTGCCTCTCTCGCCCCATTGAAGCTGAATAAAGCTCGAGAAAGTCTGGAAATGCATGGGAAGAACGAAGGTGGGTACTTCCACCACCTCCACAGTCTTCTCCTCTTCAACTTTAGGCATATCCTCGTTCTTTGAATCTCTTCAGCTGCTGAGTCCCGATATCCTAGATAGGTCTTCGTTATCGCTGTTGGATCCCTCTATTTCCTACATTCGTGCAGTTCAGCCATCATGCAAAAGGATAGAAGATAAACTGAGAGTCTAGGTTTTCGAGCAGATGATGGTTCAGTGGATGTATGATTCTGTGAATACGGATGGTACTGTGAATTTTATCAAGTGTTTAGTATGGGATCGAGGGATTCCCAGATCTCAAACATTGTGATCGCTGGCCACGATCCCGGCGATCTCACGAGACTTGTTCTCAACGACGCTGTGATCCCCTTGGCGGGCACCTAGAGAGCAATGCCACGATATGAATCTTCTTGTTCTTCCAGCCAGTTTGAATTCTTCTATAGCGTCCTCAAAGGGACAGCTTACGACCAGAATTATTGCTGCATCTTCTCGACAGAGGTGGGTTCACGAGTTCTCAGTATCTGGTGAGGTGCCCTTGAGGTGATACTTCACTGTCATTGTCTCTAATACCGACACAATGACAGATGACTGCATGTTGATGCGCATGTCCTTTTTGTGAGCTGCTTGGGTTATGTGATCTACGTGGTATCTCTCAAGTATTCTATTTTATCATAACCTTGATCATAAATTACCAGGGTGGTACACAGACTGAGGAGCGACAGCTGTGGCATGATATTCGGCAGCATCATTGGCAAATGAGCCATCAATGACAAGGCTAGACTGGCGCTGCTTCTGAGGATCCAGTTTCTCTTCTACAGAGGCTGCTTCTTGTCCCTAGAGATGGCCTCCATGGTATTCTTCTTCACAGGCACAGGAAAGTGTCCTTCCGCCTCTGCGCCCAGTCCACCGACCTGATCCGCGGGGTCTTCACAAAAGTGCTTCCGGGTAGCTCGACTTCTGGAGGCACTTTGACGCTTCTATGAGCAGCGGCTGCGATAGCAGCAGCACCATCTCCGACGATGCCCTGCCCTCAACGATTTGAAATGCCCTTGCAAATCATCAGGATTAGCTCCAGAGGCAGGACGACGCCAAGAGAGACTAGGGTTACTCGAGATTAAGTACCCAGGGTTGGCTCATTGTTTCTCCATCAAAGGAGTGCCTGCATCAGTTCGAAAGGTTTCCATGCGATCTTTAGGTGCCTGGGACCCGGCAAACAGTGGCGTGAAGAGAGGGTTCAATAGTCCTGGCTCCAGGAAATCCGAGGAGTACATCAGTGCATGCTCCAGCATTAAGGACTCTCAGGGTCCGAGGCAGTCGACAGGTCTGTGTAAAACGACCCTCAAGAACTCGTCAGGAGGAGAGGGGAGGGAAGGTTGAATGCGGAGAAGGTGAAGAGTCCCAGAATTTGTCTTTCTCCTTCTCTCTGGCCGTGTTCCTGGTTATCCCGCTCTGTAAACAACAAATGGGAATTAATCCTCCTGCGTTTCCACGAACAACGCTCATGAAGCAAAGTGAAACGAATGGAAAGATTGGTTGTGCACAAGCAGCCGAGCTCCTGGTGCGCAATCAATGCACAAGCTGGTGGTACGATGTACACGCTACAACGTAGTATCCAGTGTATATCAACAGTCATGAGAAATGCATGCACAAGGCAATTTTACATGAATTTATCGCATCGCAATTATCATTTCCTAATTTGCAAAATTTGCTCCCACATCGTCATCGTACATGTACTTGTGGACGTCTTCCCTTCGGCATTCGTATCGAATGCCGAGGACCTGCATAGAATAAGTTAGCATTCGTCCTTATAGGTGGCTGCAAAGACTCGAATGCACTGTGGATCATTGCCCTTGGAAGTGGGTGAGATGGCTCTGGAGTAGTCCTTCATTTCAATAGTGTGTTCATGCAACGGAATAACTTTGCGCTGCATGAGATCGTGGAGCTGTACGTATCGTACGACACATATATTGCACACGTATAGCCCACAAACATCGCTTGCAGAAAAACATTCGCCCGGAACCTGCTGTTTCTCATGGATGCCAGTATTTTTGTTCTCGAACTGCTCAATGGTGGCCATTTTAGAATACTCATGTTTACTGAAACTTTTCTTCTATTCCCCACTGTCACGCAAGTTCCTTTATTATTGAACCTTATGTTGATGCCATTTGCCATGAAAGAAATGATCGCCGATGTGCAGGAATCACCCCAGCTTCGCTGCTAGAGCAAAGTCTTTTTTCCTCTGAGTGCAGCAGCAGAGTTAGTGAGTTCTTCGTGTTTCTCGTCTTGCAGCTGGAAGAGGGGCAGCACATGAGTCCCTTATATCCGAAAGCATGCGTGACTTACTGCGTACCTCCAATCCGGCGTTCCCCCTCAGTCCGGCTGTTTTCGGGTCGAGCACGGGCGCTTTCGTAACACTTCCTTTTGCCATCTTCTTCTCAACCTTTCCCTGTGCATCTTTACTTAGAGTAAGAAGGCAGGCATTTTGTATGCCTCAAAAGAACCTTGCGGACGCTCAGAGTTTTGAGATTGACAGGCAAGCCCTTGATCTCTTTGTTCTGCTCTTCGGGGACTTGCTCTTCATCGGAAAAAGAAAAAGCGAAAAACATCATCCTCTGCTTCCTAAAAAGTTTATCAGACAGATGGTTGAGGATCGTAATGGAAAACGAATCCTCAGTGACGGGATTCAAAAACACAATCCTGACCATTTCACCTATTTCCAGTTTCGAATCATCACAGTGTGCGTGTGCATCACATCTGAAACACAGCATAGTGTTGTCTTGTAGTTTACTCCCAAAAGCATTGCCACTTACTACACTTCAATCGCGATGGGTATTCGCCTGGTTGATCCATAGCTGCCAGAGACACTGCAAAGCGAATATCTCCGTTCTTCCATCATAGCAATCACACAGAGGAATCGTATAGCAACGCATTCACAAAGCAGAAGCTGCAGCTTTCTTTAGAATCCAGATTTCATATGAAAAAGAAAGAACGAGCCGGCACGAATGGATGCAGAATTGCAACATCCTTCCATTTTTCTCTGACGGCCACTTTTGAGAGGGCTCCCGGACCTCCAACTCTTATTCTTGGCCTCTGCCCAGGAAATTCTCCAACTGTTTGCTATTAGAGGAACTTTTTTCCTCACATTAGCATTGATTAAATGATGCTCTTTCCCGTTTCAAACGTTCATTAAATGCGTCAGTCACATGGCTGGAAAAACTTCTTGATGGAGCTTCAAATCTCTTTGCTTGGTGTGCCTATGATGACCAAAGTTCTTCAGCCACCCACCCCCTTAAACAATTCCTCCTAGCTGATTTGATTCATTACGTGCTCTGTTTGAAAGTTTTGTTTTCCATCAGCCACTCAACTACCGAAGCAGTCTCCCAGCCACAGGAGAGATTCATTCGAATATCGCTCCTCCTGACATGACGTGCCGGATAAATCATTCATCCCTTGCCTTGCTCACCATTGCAGCCTTACGAGATGCTGACGACGTTTGCCACCACTCGGTGGGGAAAAACCACGCGGGCCAAACACCGTCTCGATAAGTGCTCGTGGTGTCGCGTGAACACCCTCACAGGTCACATGTGAAAATAGGCGCGAGTCGCCGTGATTTCATACATTCTATTTTACAGGGAGGTTCGTTTTAATATAATTCACGGATGTTTTTAGAAAACAGTAAGTTTAGTAGGAAGATCGAACATTCATTATCGAACACCTTGGACATGCAAGGTGCTCCACAAGGCTCGCACTGCCGTGCACATGCGATAACCCGCATGAACAATAATCTTCTTTTTTCATTTTATTTTTTTCCTACCCTATGGTCAAAGAAACTGAAGTTTGTCGCACGGAACGCTCTTCAAGGAATGAGTCGGGAAGAACACCCATTACCTAACTTGTTTCATCTAATCCCGATGGGAGCCCTGATAGCAAGTGCATGCTCCACCCTCTGTAGAGAAATAAAGTAAATGGTAGCGGGAATCGAGTTGAAAAAATTCTCTCTTCGGGGATGGAGCGTGCCCATTGCCAGGGGGGACGAATGCCTATATGTGTTGGGAGCTTACTGTCCTTGTTTGAATTCTCGCTGGCATGGGAACAAGATTCATGAGCTCCGAGTTGGGTCCCACGGGAAAGACGTTCGAATACGTGACGTCATTTATCTCGATGGCTTCGCCGTATCGTGCGTTCACGGGAGATGCCGCAGCACCGTTCCCCGAGTTAGCATGGGGTTGGCAAGCGAAAGAGATGTCGATGCCGAAAGGTCACTCCGACCTGCCACTGAGAAGATGACAAGGGACATCGTTCCTCGTTTTCCAGGAGCTGGCGTCCCGGGAAACAAACAGGAACCCTCTGAGGAGCAGCGAGCTTTGCGTCTCAGAGCAAAAAAAAAAAATCCGTGTTTCAATTCACAGGAGTTTTCTCGACTCCATCCCGATCATCCTGAAGATTGCCAGAATCCTCATGACCAACTTTCAGGACGAAACCATTCCAGTATCCGTGTGTGTGCGTGCGTGTGCGTGCAGTGCAACAAACGTATCTACCGCATCGAAGGCCACGGAAGGTTTCCCGTGAACCTCAGGCATTCCCAGATCCGAGTTCTGGAGAATTATCCCACATTACATCTCTTGATTAAGTCCTGAGCAGAGGTTCCGCTCCGCGCCCTGACCCTCCGCCGGGAACCTAACTGACGAGAAGCACGCCAATTGGTGGTTGCGAACACTTGCCGCCAGACGTGCCTGCGTCATAAGCTAAGACACGCTGCTGATCGAAATTCTCCGGTACTACAAACCGGCTGCAGAAGACGAATAACCACATTCCACATTTTCCGTTCTTTTGCTTGCTCCAGGAGCCTCGCTTCATCAGAAATAGCAACGAAACTGGAAAAGCAGGAAAAAAAACATCCAATCTCGGGATGTGAAAAACTCTTCGCCCTCTGGGGTGCGCGTCTCTGTCAGCTGTTGCATAAGTGGAAACGCATGATTAAATTAGGCGCTGAATCTGAGAACTGGGAGAGATTATTGCAAACACCGGCGGATCCGTAGCTACGGCTTCTATCTAACACAATAAACAGGAACACCCAGACTCGGACCGCTTCAAATTGTACCCAGCTGACACACACGTATACCAAAAGCACGTGCGTTTTTCATATCTAGGACGAGGAAAAAGTGCGTGTGTTCGTGTGCTCTTCGTGCACGTGTGTGTGTGTGCGTGTGTGGCTTGTGCTGAGTGCACCATTCCCGTTCCGAATTCTCTCTTCGTCCAGACTGCTGACGAAGGTAGAAATGCCACGGGGCGAATTTTTCTCCATGCTTCTTTCTCTTCCTCGTCGGGGGAGCCTTGTGTGATCCAGCGTGCTCGCTCAACAGGGGAAATGGACTTGCGAGATTCTGTTTCACGGAATCCCAGCTCCAAGTTTGCAAATGAAAGGGTTCAACAGAACTTGCCTGTGATGGGGCATTCTCATCGTTGATCCTCGTTCTCGCAGCATCTTTTCTAATGAGTTGTCAGCATGAGCCGACAACAGCACGGCGTCTTCGTACGGTGGACCTGGCACAACCTTCTTCCACGCTTTGGTCCTTCATTCGTCCATGCTTTCACTATCCAAAGGTTCCTGAGAACAGCCGTAGCCCATGATGCACAGCATATCCCCGTGTGACCTGCAAGACGCGCTGGAGTTATACAAGCCTTATGGTCACGAGTGGATGGCATGATCGTAATTACAAAAGATATAAACAGTATCTTGAACGTTATAACAGCAAACATTCATCTATGCACTTTAAAAAAAAAAAGAAAAAAGAAAACAATAAAAAAAATGCCTGTGTACCATGTAACTTGGAGTACAAGAAACTTTTGGAGTTCTATTCGTATTGAGTCAACTTGGTTTGAGCTCCTTCGTTGTCGCTGCTGAAAAACGTTTCCATCTCTGGAAATAACATTGGAAAAACAAGAGGGGAGCATCATCTGACAACGTAAAAGTGAAAAACGGAAAACACCTAAATACGTATTCGTATTTTTTATCAAAAACAGCTGAACCGACACGAATCCATAAAGGAGTTAAATTTCACCCTCAGGGGGAGGACCCACGACCACCTTATAGTGTCGCCGTTTCTTCTTTGTACGCGGGTCTCCTGTCCTTGCCTACGCTGAACGACCACAGAATCAGGAATTGGCAGGTGGATCTCACGCGAGAAAAGTACGCGATTTCGTGGATGTCCTCGCATATATGAAACACGCATGCTACTACCTCGCGACTCTCCGTAGACCACTCGGAAAAGCCACGCAGCTCATTGGGAATGGCTCCAGAGACCAGGAAGGTCGGGATCCAGGGAATCCGGAGCTGTGATACTTTTGCTGTTGCGACTGCACGGCTGCCTGCGGAAGCATCAGCCGGGAAGGGGGAAAGAAGAACTCCTCTTTCGTACACACAGGGGGCGAGGACGGAGGAACGAAGGAACCTTGCAGGCTTAACGACTCTCTTTGCCCGCTGGAGGAGCCACGGGACAGCAAATCTGGCGCTCAGAGGAAGAAACGAGCACCATGAAAGCTGTCAGCTCCCAGCTGTCGGAGGTCGCGAAAGAAAGAAAGGTCCTCGACTTTCGCGCGTCGACGGAATGGAATTCTGAAACAACATGAAAGTGCACGGAGATTGCTGAGAGGTAGGCAAAATGCAAAGGTGGCAGCCTTCTCACAGCTACGGAGAAGAAATCTCAGCCCCCAAGCAGCCTCCGGGTTCGTTTCAATCTCTTTAAGTGTACGAGGCTGCTGGCGAACCACAGAAAAGCAAGTAGCTCTTCAAGTGCGCCCAGGAGCATTTTTTCTGGATTTTTTTTTTTTTCCGAATCGAAAACAATGGTGGGTCTCCTTAGTGAGCAAAATAGTTCTGTGTGTCCTTCCAAGAATTGAAGTGCCTTGAAAGGTCAGAGTGTTCTCCCTTTATTGTTGAGATCTCTATCTTCTCGCCGACCAACACTTGCAGAAGAATAGTAAAAATGGTTGGTAATCAATGGTTCTCTAGTCAGTTTTAATGCCTTCATCACTCATTTCATCAAGCAATTTGAATGTGAGAACATCAAAGACTGAACACCTATTCAACTATTCAGTCTTAATCAACCAATGGCTTCGGAAAATTTTCCTTCCTTCCTTCGACAGTATGGAAACCTTCCTTGACACCAAAATGAGAGCATTCGATTGTTTGTTCTTTGGATCTTCGAGAGAACACAGCCACGTAGCACTGCAAATGACTTCCTGAAGATCGCTTATCGTTTCTGGTCCACCCATCTTGAAATCTCGTCTTCTAGATTTTGGGGACCTTTGCTCATTACGGAAGTGTGAACGAATCCGGACTCGGAGATCTGTGGATCTCCGAGTCAGGATCCCCAGTTCTTCTTCACTTAGGACGACTGGCAACCACGGGGGACGATTAGGCGAAAATTCTGGACGAAGGGCAGCTTCTCCAGAAGTATTACGCTACGCCATCTGTAGGGCGTCTTTTATGTTTCCGAATCCCGCTGAAATCCTGTAGCTCACCTTGAGCAAGGTTGAGCTGCGTGGTCGACGTCCTCGACCTTGTGGATTCACAGAACGCTGTTCGAGAGAGGTGTCGGTTTTCGTTCGAAAGTGAATGTCAGCTAGCGAAAACGGAGATGGCCCTTGCTGTGAGATACTTCATATGCTGTCTCTTCCCCAAAGATAGCCGCTATGTCGTGGAGTGCGCTTCACAAGCGTTGTTACCCAACCGGAAGTCTCCTTTTTGAGGCGAAACATCAAAAAGGAAAGCCAGTTACTCTTTCCCGATCCATCAATATCTGGATATTTCTGGGATAGAACAGGGATGTTTTTGGCTGGGCTCCACCGCCACAGAGGACCGAGAGAACCCTCATGTCAAAAGGAACTGTCAAAGGGAACTGCCTTTAATGCATGTTCCCACATATTCGAACGGCCCGATGATTGGTCTAAGTGCCTTTTGATGCAAGCTTCTGCTATTTTGAGCTGAAATATGGAATGCTCCACAAAACATACGTGGCATTTATCTGTAAAAAACAAAAATGCTTTTCACTTGACATAGTTGCAGAAGAATCTTCGTACCCTTGGTCCGTTCATTTTCTTTATGCTTCCTACTTGTCTTGGTATTTCTTCTTGAGGAAGGCACTGAAGCTGCTCTGGATGAGAAAACGTGAATGCATCATCCAAAGTAGAAATGAAAAAGAGATTCACTCCAGGATCGATTTCGGATTTTACCCTTCTCTGATTTGCTGCTTCCTACTTCAGAGGAAGCGATTCTCAGAAAATGGTCAACCCTGTTTTTTGATCCTTAGATGAAGCGTGATTGGACCGGTGGTCCAGCCACGATCTTTGTAGGTGTTTATTCGGGAATAAAGTCCCCGGCGCAGCCGTGTGATAACTCGGGCATCCTTCCGCGTTCCGGAAGCACGCACGGGACTGTTCCCGCTGTCCCGCAGTAAAGGCATCCCAGGAACGCCCTTCCCACTGAAGCGCGGTGGCGTTGCTCTTTTCGAGCGAGTGCCCAGCGCACCAGCAGGATGGCGGTCTGCTTGCTTCGGAGAGACAGGATGGAGGCGTCGACCACGCAAAGAGCGGAATCTCAATGCTCTTCCGGGGAATCCACAGAGATTCCATCCACCTCGGGGAACCCCGAGCTGAACTTTCTCGCGTGGCCTCGTTCGCCAGACGGGGGGGTCTCTTACTGGCCAATGAGCTTGGTGACCCTGGATATAGCAGGTCATTCCCAACAGGTCACCGTGCTTTTCCCAATCCCAGAGATCTTGTCGGTAACGCACGCACGGCGTCTTCAGTGGCCGGAGACTGCGTTTTGGGAGCAGGATGACACGGTCCGCTATCCCTGCAAGGAGAGGATTTCTCACACGACTGATGGCATTCTCGAGGGTTGAACTTTCCACCCGCATTCGCGTTTCCTGAGATTCCCGCTGCCACCCGGCATTCCTATGCAGAGGGTGATTGGACATCCCGTCGTGTTCCTCCGCCAGCAACGTAATCGAGCGAAGTGGGTGACCGCGGACCTCGCCCTGGCCAGCGGTTGCGTGAGCAGATGGACGTCGGCCTTTCGCGGGCCTCTGCCGTCCTCGGAAGAATGCCCGAAAGGAGGCACCAGAGAGGATTCGACAGTCTCGCCACATGGATCAGCCGCCTGGGCAGTGCCTCCTTAGGCGGACCGCACGTCGCTCGAGGTATCCTCACGTAGTTCGGGGACCCTCCTGTGGACACTCCCAAGGGAGACCAGACCGCGTCCATCGCTGCACCAAAAGCCGAGACCTTCTCGGCTTCTGCCTGTTCGATGGAGCGCCTCACTCCTGCGAATGGACTCGAAGGACGTATCGAGTGCGTTTGCTGGGGTACGCGCCGGTGACGGGAGGAGCAAGTCACGTGCACATGCCGGGTGCAGAGCTGCAGGGGGAGTTGCAGAATGGAATGTGCCGGTATACAACCAGCACCAGTTCAAAGAGCAGTCTGAAGAGCATGGGGCTCGAGCTAACGCTGCTTCATTCTTCCTCTGATTTTCACCCTGTTGCGGCGAGGCGTTTATTCCGAAAAAGAATAAACTATCTGGGAACAGAGTTCTCAGACAAAGGGAAAAGAAGTCGGAGGGGAGGGCTCCCCGATACGCAGGTCGGTCACATCGAAAGTCCGGAACGGGGGGAGAAGGGACCACAAATAAATATATACAAAATAAAAAAAAGGATATGGGGGGGAGAGCAAGGCTGCCACTCCCCTTGCAGCAGCGCTGTCTGCTGCTCTAAGGGCAAGAGATAACAGTTGCCAACCGGCAGGTTGGAACGTAGACTGCACGATCGCAGGAGAATGCAAATCCCTGGGCGGCTGGAAGACGAGTGAACAGACGCTGTTGCTCCTCGTAATTGTACGAAGGGACTCTTGAATGTGCCCCCGAAGAACTTATGATCCCTACCTCATGCGTGGACACTTCTGAATTCTCCCTTCTGTGGAAACAGAAAGTGCTTCTGCTGGTGCACTGGGGCTTCCATTGCAATCACCGCACGAACATTGTTTCCGGGGGAGTTGTCTCCCCGAACTGCAGAAAGTGCGGAGCAGTGGAAACTCTCCCACATTTGCTCTTCAACTGCAGTGCCCTCCAAAGACTGTGGCGGACTCTGCCTTCAGCGCTTTTGCACCAGGGGAACACCGCAATGGATGCCATGAGCCTCTTCACGCGAGGCGGTCTTTCGTTAGGTGCGGTCATCGGAACAATCTGTTGCATCCTCGCCATCGTCACTGCCTACCGCCAATTGGAGTCACAGGCGGTTCCTAGAGAGTTCACCAGGATTGCCGACGTCAAAATGAGGATGGCTGACAGGTGGCCTCATCTGAAAGAAGGAGTGAGGAACATGTCCGGCATCCAACGCCAGTTCTTTGTCTGATCGTGGTGCCTTCGGTGATCAGGCTGCTGGAAGAGATCGATAGCTCCACAGCAAGCTCAGGCAGCCAAGAAGACTTTCCGGAGATCCGAGCCGTCCCACAGGCAGGAGAGGGAGTTTGTTGTAGACGCAGCCTAGAGGAGTCCTTAGAAGATCAGCTTGGACGGCCAGTGCCGAGAAAGTCGCGAGTGAACTTTCTGAGCAGTTTGCATCCTTCTTAGAAGCGGCCGCGGCTTCTTATCTCTGCAGCCTGAACGGTCGGGGGCGTGGGGCACGTGGGCACCCACCGTTCGACCCGGAACCCAACGACTGAGCATTCCTGCAGCTACGCTAAGCACGCACCCCACGCCTAGCAGAGAGACACGACGTCGGCGTTGGGTGCTCAGGCAGAGCCGGCCACCCCTTTCGTGTAGGAGCAGAACCAGCCTGGATGATCTGCAGGATGCGGGAACAGGCACCGAAGTCCCCCGGATAGGCAACGCCGATCGGCTCGTCAAAGGGTGCTGCCACCAAGAAGAGGTTGCGGTGCAGGCTGTTCCAACCTGTAGTCCTCGGAGGGCGGTCACGGTGTCGCTGGTCGCGAAGGGCACGCGACGCCGGTTGAAGGTGCCCTCCGGCAGCGTGCACCTGGTCACCCCGAGCGGCTCTGTGGCACGGCCATGGTCAGGAGACGCTTTCGCACTCAGGAGGCGGTGGCGCCGTTGTCTCGCCACACCCGCTCCGGAGAGCAGCGCACTACACTTTCCGGTGCCTGCCGCTGCTCACTGCCAGCGTGATCTGTGCGCCGAGGCATCGCAACGCGCGGAACGCTCGACATTCGGCTGCCTGGTGGGGTGCGTGCCCTCAGGGACGCTTCCCTGCGTATTTGCCCTGCCGCGAAATCTTCCGCTGGGAGATGCGGAGGACGCCACTCCCATGAGGGAACGCACGGGATCTGGAAACTGATCGCCGCCTCCTACCGTGCTGATGGAGCAGCTCGCCAGCACCGCTCGAGGTTTCTCCCGGCCTTTCGGTTGGCTGATTCCGCCTTTGGAGATGCTCCAGATCTTGCCTCCGGGTGCTCTGCTTGCGGAACCGGCTCACGTTCGATCCGGCGATGATCCGACCGGGTGGACAGAGTTCGTCTTCGTGGGCAGACCCTCTCACGCAGGTGGTCATCGAGGAACAGGTGGTCGACGGTGGTATGCTTCGCTTCACGTACCCTACCGACTTTGGGCCGCTGACTGTGGAAGCGTCTGGGAGTAGGCGGGCATTATCGTCGCCTACTATCGGGTGCGGTGCCCCAATGTGCGTCCGTTGTCACTAGTCTCGTCCCGAGTCCTGCAGGCAGTTTACCTGGTCTCCCTAGGGTTGGAGATTGCAGGGCGCGTAGACGCTCCTTATGACGAGGCCGTTGAGTGCAAACCGGTTAACTTGACCCCCTCCCCTCCCAGGGTCAAAGTGAACGTGTTGTTTGACAAGTGCGTCCTCAGAAGGATGTGCGGATCCGCATCGGTACCCCGAGGGTTCCCTCTGACGATTCTTCCGTCCCGCGCACCATCTACATAGAGATTCTGTTCACCACTTGCTGCAGAAATCGAAACTCGTCAGTGATTCCTCGATCGCATGCATCTGCGTGTCATTCCACAGGTCGTGGATGCTCTTTTCCGTCTTGCAGATGGTGCTGGAGAGGGAAGAGGTTCCCTTTGTACCTTTTGTCGCTCTTTCTACGTGGCAGGAGATGTGGGGCAATAGCCAAAGACACTTTCTTCAAAGATTTGGGTATGCAGACTACAGGTGCTTCCTTCAGCATCGCGTCGGAGGGGCCTTCCAGTTCCGACTCTCCTTTACTGAGGACCACTTCCCTCCTGGGAACTCTGGGACGCAGTCCATTGGCGGACCCACACGATTTTCTCGCTCTACCACACTCGCCATTTCGTAGTCGAATGTCACTGCTTGAGGCTTCCGATCCCGAGATATGCTTCTCTGGAGGTTTCGCTTCCTTTGGAAAGGCAGCTGCGAGGTAGTCGTGTGCAGCTGGGGCCGTCTTGGTCGCCTCCCTATTTACCACCTGCGCGCTTCCATCCCTAGGGATTTCCTCGATCACCCACTGAGGTTTTCTCTTCCATTGCGGATGGTGCTGTTTTCTTCGTCCTAACTCGGTGATGTCAGGACGTTTGTTTGAAAAAGGAATAAGCTAGCAAATAAGAGGGAACTGGGGTGAGGGTCTTCGGTATTTGCCACTCCTTCCTCACTAGAGCTGGCGGCGAATGCGCGGCTGCCATGCGGGTGGCCTTCCCTCCCCTTTCCTTTCCTCTGCTGCGAACGAGACTCCATCACGGAGCAGGCTGCGACGGGCTGAGGATGCTATTACCCCGGGAACCAGATGTCTGCGCTGGTTGCGCTGGAGTCCCCAGAGCAGAAACGGCGGAACATCCCGTTTCCGCCGCAACGGGAACACGAGAGTGTCCGCATGCAAAGGGTGGACCAGCTGTTTCCTTCTCACGCGGTGCGGTTTCCAAGGGGTTCCAGGTTCTTGTTCTCCATGGGTTCGGTTCTTCCTCCTGAGGCGGAAGCGCTTTATGCACATCGTTCGGCTCCAGGGATGAGCCGGATGCAGCGCGCTGCATTCTCAGGGTGATGCAGTGGCTGTCTGCTCGTATCTGTTCTTTGTCCCGTGGTTCCTGCGCACCCTTTTCTTTTCTGGAAGCCTGGCACGTGCAGGTCATGGACCAGTCTGTCGCAAACGACCGAGCTAACGCGTCGATGCCTGCGCCAGCCGAGAGTGGACGTGCATGGTACAGTCTTAACAGTCTTCTTCAGGGCAGTGCCCACCCTCATATCCTCCTGAGGTCGAAAACCAAGCGCGCACTCTTGACACAGTAGCGGGTGCCCCGGGAGTTGGGCAGGAAGCGACTTCTCTCCATGAATGTTCGCCTCAACAAGGCACCCTCGCCGCTGTGGACAGACTCGTCGCAGACCTGTACTCGGCGAACTGTGGAGCGGACATGGCTGCTCGTGGCTCCCGCGGTTCAGGTCGGCGGAAGGTTTCGCCAACCTTGGGTGAGGGATTCAGTCATATTCGGAGACATCCAGCCCTGTGGCGTCGCGGATTTCTATTCAGTGTCCACCCCTCTGCGGTTCGGAGAAAAGTAGCTATCTGGGAGATGTGCCGTTGGACTAGCATGGTGGGGTTTTTTTTCTTTTCCTTTTTGAAGTTTGGTGTTGACGAAACCCATCACGAGGAAAGCCAGAGAAGAATCTCCTTTGGCCAAGGGGAGGGAACAAGATGTGAAACAGTGAACACGCACGTGGCTACCAGATTCAGCGATGAGGTGGCAGCGGAAGGTACTTACAGAGTCCCTTTCGCGGAGCTACGGGCATGCGCAGGAAACGCCTACAAGTCCACTCCCTGCCTTCGGGCAGGTCGCAGGATGTTTTCAGGGAGCCCATGCTTGTTGCTGTGAATAGGGAAGATCTCCCCTCCCTCATGCCTTCTCGAGGGAGCGGTTTCTGGAAGCTCTCCTACAAAGATCCGTTGCTTGTATTTTATTCTTTGGTCATGAAATTCGGTGGTGTCCGAAGATCCCTGGTTCCAACTCGCCTTCCTGGATGCAGTGTGGAATCTGCAACAGAAGATAGGGAGGTACTGTCCATAATTTCCTTTTTATCAACCATATCACTGACTCACGGTCATAGGGCTGTGATTCATACCTTTAAATCTATGAGTCGTGTAAAAAAAAGATGGGACTGTGGTGCCGCTATCCCGCATCGAAAACAGCTCAAAACTTTTGTTCGATGTGTCCGTGCTTCATCATTCGGCTTGGAGTCTGGCTTGGTTCGAGATGTTTGCAGCAGTATGCGATGCTTTGACGGGCTCCCTTTCCAAGTACGCTTTCTGGAGTGGAGTCTCCTTTACTTATGTTGGGGTTATCGGATTCCTTGCTTGAATAGCATCCTCGTAGGAGGGATGTTTAGTAGGTCCCGATTTCCTTTGCCATAATGGAGTGGTTTGCACTGAGCTGGAAACATTGTTCGATTGCTTAATGGTCATTTCCGCTTTAGTTGTTGAAGGCAAAACACAACACGACACTACCGGAATGAGACATTTTGATGATCTGAGAGATGAAGCTTCCGGGGTTTGTATCTGTACAGCTGTGCCAGAGGATGTGATGTTATTCCTCTGACACAGCGCGTAAAGATCAGCATTCTCGCGCAAAGAAATGTTCTCGAGAACTGGAGTTGATCTTTGATCTTTGATCTTCTTGGCGAACATGTGGGAACGGGAAAAAACTAGCCAATCTCCAAGGTACCTAAGCACTTGCCTGCGGGGATCTCCAGAAGGATCCAATTCGGCTGTCCTTCCCATGATGCTCCAACTGGGGTGACCACGGATATCTTATTCATATTCATCTCCGTTCCCCGACCGATCAGATCGAAGACCTTCTCTAGAGACGCCATTGGAATGGTCATGAGCAGCCAGAGAAGCAGGTCCTCGGCGTATGCCAACACGGCCGGCGTACATGGACAAAAGGACGGCACGGTCGGACTGCTGGCTGAACTTTAACGATGCTTTGCGGCTGAGCTGACCCTGCCGTCGCATCAGCTGTGCATGCTGATTCGGGAGAGAAGCAAAGTGCCCGCCTCTTTCTGATCAGCAAGATCACGTCTCCTTTCAAAGGGAGGAGACCTGAACAATTGGCCTCCGATCACAATCAAAGAGGATGCCAAGCTGCCCGCGAAGCTGTGGGCTAAAATGTCTGGGGCAGTCGGTCGAAACGTTCACTAGTTCGGAGCAGACGTACGTTGTTCCCGGAAGGAGCATGAAAGCGAACCTGTTCTTGGCCAGCTCATGGCACCAGTAGCAAGGGTGCACGCCAGTCGGCAGCAGAAATCCCGAATTTCTAGCTGGCAAGGGAACGGAAAGACGTTTGGATGTCGACCAGGTGCCGCATCTGGAGCTTCCGGAACGCATATGATTCCCGGCCGTTTTCCGCGCATGCCAAACACATGCCAACCACTGAAAAAAATTCTCAGGCGTGTGAAGCCAGCTGGAACTCTAGAAGGACAATGGGTATGCCGGAAACTCACGGCGATCTGGGATTTCCAGAAGGAGTACCTGACAGAAGCAGCCGAACGCCTCCGACTGCGATCCACGGCATTTCTCCCTCTTTCTGATCATCGGTCTGCTGACTTTTTTCTGAGCTCTTCTGGCCTCGTGGCACTCGGACGCAGCACTCTTCTACATCCGAAACCAGCTGTGCGCAAACAGCAGGTCGCTTCCCAGCTTCCTACCAGGAGCAGCTGCCCCGGAATGATGACGGAGTTCGCAACCTGCCATTCGCACGAGACACTCAAATTCGAGAGCAGATGGGAGTCTGAGTTCGCCCAAAGGTGGTCGCACGCCGGTTGCCGGTGCTGCGTGCGTCGGTGTCCTCCTTTCGGGAGGAGACGGACCCACGCTGGCCGGAAGGAGCCAGACGGGCACCTCACCCCTCTTCCCAATCAGCATCGCAAGCTCTCATGCCAGGGGGACGCAGTTCTGTGGATGAAAGTCGGGGGAATTCCGCCGGCGGTCTGTCCGTCCTACCCTGCTGCCGTGCGCCAGTCCTTTCGAGTTTCCCGATGGCGGTGGCGATCCCTGCCATTGACAAGCCCCGCTGCTCGTCCAAGAGTGAGCGCTCCGCCCCGCTTGAAGCTGGAAGGCCCTCCGGCAGCATCCAATCCGCAGAGACGACTGGTACTCTTTCGAGGAGTAAAAGTCGCGGACGACTTTCTTCGCCGCTGCTGGAGCCGAACGCTCCAGGCCTCGCGCACGTGGCGCCCGGGATTGCCAGACCTGTCGTTTCGCCCTGACCTGGTATTCGGCTAGCCCACGCTCGTCCAGACATCTGGAGTGGGTTCGCGCTTACAGAAAAGCTCGTCTGCTCCCGATATCCTTTCCGAAGCCTTGGGGCAGGAGGTGTGGGGTGGACACCAGGCGCAAAACTGCCGGACTGAGTCCTTGAAGTATCCGAGGAAGACACGGAACTGCGCTGGCCGGTGCTCGAGACGATCTTCCAGTGTTCTTCACACATGCACCGGAGAACCCTTCCCAGGAGAGTGTAGCTCAAGCTCGATCCCGGAGTCGTCGGACTGGGCCAGCTTTACTCTGTCCCTTCGATCCACCCGTTAACACAGGTGGTAGTCGAGGGAGGCATGGTTGACCGAGTCCTGCATACCAGGGTGTTCTATTAGCAAGTTGCCCTGGTACACCAACGCGCAAGACGCGCAGGACCTGCCGAGATGACCTTTTCCATCGTGCATCATTTGATAGTAGCCAAAGGCTGGATTCATCTGCTATCAGATTCTCCATGTTACTATCAGTGTTTGGACCCGCATCGGCAAACCAGTGTCTCCCGAGCTCATCGAAGAACCGAATTTGATCGGAGTGCCTGCTGTGACCACAGGGTTTGTAAATATTCGCTACTGAGGTCGATCGTGTTGGACTACCTGAAGCAAAGTTGGAACACTCGAGCCAGCATTGCCGGGAACTCAATGGAGATGTTTCCGTCTCGTCGACCAGGAAACGGCTCTCACCATACCAGAGCCTCCACACAGACCCTACTGGGTAGCCGATAGGCTGTGCTCTGCTGAAGGGCAGCGTCTTTCTGACTGTTTCGACCTTGGCAAGGCTTGAAGCCCCACCTTGTGTCCTTTCTTTTATTTGAATGTTGTGAAAAAATTAAAGCAAGCTTTTGTCATCAACGGGTGTTGAAAAAAAACTTCTGCTGCTTCAGATGTCTTCACATAAGCAGCAAGGAGGCAGCCGAAAAGAGAACCAGCGAATGAGACCTCGGACTGGAAGCTCCAGCTTTTTTTAGTCCTCGGTTTCTTCCATGAGCAAGACACGAAGGGAGTTTTGGAATTACCATGACGGTTCCGGTTGTTGAACGGATCCTCTGGCATGCGCCATACCTCTCAGGTGGGAGAAGCATCATGAATTCAACCTTGGAGTGGTCAATGATGCTGACCACCTTTCTTCTCGTGTCCGCCCTCGAAAGCAAATGGCCATCGAAGAACACGCGAACCTAGGCTTGCTGACCAACAGACTTTGCGCGTTGACCTCCATTAGCTATGCCTTCATGCTACGGCCTTGCGACAAGCCAAGGGATGCTTGCTCGTCGGCTCTCTTCAACACTCCGAAGTGGCATGACCTCTCGGCAAACTTGGATCTACCTCTTCGGCGTGTATGCGTTCTCTAAGACGAGGTCAACGTCATCAGATCCCTCGATATACCAGCTGACTCACTTCACAGTCCTTACTCGGCCAAGCTCCAGGATCCGCCTCAAGGACTTGGGTGGCTTTGTGTCGGGATGCTAACTGAAGCATCCTGACACTGTGGAGAATCAAGCTGCAGGTGCAGTTCCGAATGCTGGCACTTTGCTCCAGGTTGTGGATTTGCCCTTTCTATGCGCCAAAACGACTCATCGTACAGAGTTGCGACGGCAAACAAGAACTGCTCTCGTTGCTGTCGATCTTCCGGTACAGAATGCGGGGATTTGGCTTTCCTATGAGGCAACTGGCCTCCCTTCTGGAAGCCTATCTGTGGATCTCCTGCCGCCTAATGAGCTGGAATGCCTGAAGGCAGGAGGCAGTTCGTCCTGAGATGCAAACCAAGGAATGCGTCCAGTGGAACTTCTCCCCTGCGACTCCTCACGAACTATCCTTGTGTAGGGTGCCGAAGGACTCAGAGAAGCTGAGCACCCTGGCCACACCACTTGCCGCTGCGCCATCTGCCCTCAGGGCAAACGATAGCAGTTGCCCACCGACGGGGTGGGAGGTTTTCCCTGCACCATTGCAGACAACACAAAACTCCTTGGCGGCTGGGAGACGCGCAAGTTGGAGGACGCTGCTACTCCGCGTACCATAGCGAAGGGACTACTTCGGTGGGGCCGTTCTTGAGTGCGGCCCCCGACGAACCAGTGGTTTCTTTCCTGTGTTGTAACACTTCGATGTTTCCGTTGGAGTGGAAGCACGAGATGCTGCCACGCATTGCATGGGAGAGCTCCAGAGCAATCAGCCTTGCCACCTCGTCTCCACGAGAGCTGCATCCCAGAACTCTGCTAGTATGGGTCCATGGAACCGATCCTGCACCTTCTCTTAAGCTGCGGTGTCCTCCAGAACCTATGAAGAAGGCTGACTTGAGCACTCTAGCGACAGGAAGACACCGCCCGCGACCTTCTGCGACGGTTCTTCGCACGTGGTGGACTCTCGACCTGCACGGAGATCGTGAAGTGTTGTGTGTATGCCATCGTCACGGCCCGTCATGTCTCGCAGGCGACAGCGGAGCGAAGGGAAGTCATCCGTACGGCAACCGCTTACGTGGGAATGGCTTCTAGGTGGCCTCACCTAAGAAAAGAAGTCAAGGAGGAGATTGCCGGCATCCAACGCCAGTTCTAAAACGATGAACGATCGAGGTCACACTCTCCCCTTATTTATTTAATTTTTGTCTGTTCCGGACTTTTCATGGTTTTTCTCTAGAAGGAACAAATCCGTGTCTTCATCCTTCCCATTTTATCATTCATCTATTGCCCCTCCCTTCCGTTCCCTACCCGTAGAATTTTCACCCAGAGCGTTCGCCGCAAAACGTTCCTGCAACAGTCGCAGGGCAACCTAGCCCACGAGCAGGTGCAAGAGGGATTCGCGTTCCTCGCACCTGCTGCAGTCTAGGTCCATTCCCCGAGTCCAGTGATACCGGTGAGAGTTGCATGGGAGGACACGGTACAACAGGGCACGGTTGTTCAGGAGCGCAACGAGTTGAGGCGGGCACTGAAGATAGCAACGAGATGTCCCCATCTATTATGCATGCAGTCTGAACCCGCCTCCATCCCTGAGTGGGTGTAGAGGACACCCAAAGGCAGAGATCCTTTCCAGAACCCCTCAGAGTTTCGTCTGTTTATTTTTATTTAATTTTCCTTATTGGATTTTGTTTTTGTTTGCTCCCCTCCCCTCTGCTGCCGAGGCGATCCTGGCCGGTAATCCCCAAACTCCATGGTACGAGATCGAGGAGTGAGGATCTGCTCCATTTTAGCAACACGAGGGGCTCTGAAGAGAACCGACTCCTGACTCTGATTCCTGGAAGCACCCTGGAGAGTCGACTTCCAACCCCAGGCACTCAATCGGAGCCATCCACTTTTTCAGCTTCCACCAGTGCTGCACCCGCACACAGGTCAACCAACGTCATCTTGCGGGAAAACTCGAAGCCCACCACGCACCCATTTCTCTGCCGTTGATCCTTTACCCTTTACTTATATTCGAACCCGCGACGCTTGGTGCCACGTGCAGAGACCATGCCCACACGGCCTCCTACGAGGGTGTCACCTTATTCTTTTCGGACTGCATCAGCTTCCCACCCGCTTTGTTGCCACCTCCTCCCCCAAATTCGTCTTTTGGATTCCAGGGTTTGCCGCGAAAACTTGGGTTTTGTGTTGTGCCGTTCGTTCTTCTTTAATTTTTTTTCGATTTGGTCCGCGCTTGGCTTGTACTCTTTTCGCGCCAGCGAGGACCTGGAGTGCTGTAGTTGCTTTACCACCTGTGGCAACCTTATCCGAGCAAAAGGCGTACGAGACTCAGGGATACAACCCATCGCTGCACAAGTGCCTGGTGCTCGTAAACACTGGGAAAGTGAATTTTCTTCATGGGAAGAGTTTAGAGTTAGCCCACAGTGCGCCTATAAACACAATGTAATGATTTCAACCAGATTTCGAAATTGCCCGAGTGCCTTAGCAGAGACTTCATTTCTAGTGCAGCCGCAAACGCTGATGCCAACATCAGCGCCGTTGTATAAAACAGAAGGTGCCACAGTGACAGCGCCATTACGATCTGACCCCTCGCAGTCATTTGCTGCTCCCAATCGAGGAGGGAAAGGGATCCAAAAACAACACGAACTGTTTCCTCTTCGAGGAAAAGACAGAAGCGATATGATCGTGCGGGCTTTTAGATCTTACGGGATCAACGAAAGCAAAGACAATGCAGCCTTAGATTTCTGTAAAAAAAAAAAAAAAAAAACGCCCCCCCAAAGAAGCACTCTTGTCCATCCGTCACAAAAATTCTGCCCACACAACCTGGCAGCCTGGCAAAGCTCTGTAAAATACACCTGTGATATTGCAACGCATCTAGCATCGCTCATTCGCTAGAATTATAGATAAAAAGCATAACTGATTGCATAAAAGCCGATGTTTGTGTGTTTTCACAGATGTGGTGCACACCGTGTTCTAAGGTAACGTCGAGGCCGCTGCTATGATTACACCTAAGCGAAATGCACCGAATCAGTACGACACGTCACAAATTACTCGACAAATTCATCAGAGTGACCTTATTCGGAGCAAAGAAAATACTGCGTGTGTTACTACAATAATGCTACAAGTAATGGTGAGTGATGATGCACGCAGCGAATGGGGTCAGTACCTGTACGATTATACCCAACAACTCATTCAGGGCATTATTTACGAATCATCACGTGGGACGAGGCCCATTCATCAGTGGACTTTGCGTACGTCAATCCACGGGTAGCCGTGAAGAGCAAATGGGGCACTGGGAAACCAGGGCCCTAAATTTTTCGTCACAAGGAAAAATGCATCCAGTGGACCGAAATCTCACATGACTGGAATCACTGAATCTCACATCTTCGCTGTTCACAGCCGTGAACACTCGCCAACGTTAGCCAAACGAAACTCTGTAAATGTTGGCCACAGAAAGATGGAAGAGGCTTTCTCTTAGGGGAAGAGGAAGGCAGAATGACAAATCGTCCTAATGTGTTGCCAGCTGGGTGTGCCTGGGTCTCGGACATCCATCGCCTTGGGATGAACCATCTGGGATTCCAGTGCATCCCGTTCTCGTAGGAGGAAATTTCATAAATCTGAACAACGTAATCTCTTCCTCCGATCTTTTCGGAGTTCTCGATATATCTCTTACGACAAACCCTAATTATCCCCTGTTCTCATTCCGTGTGTGGAGGGTTAGGAGGAGAGAACAGAGTTGTCGAATTTTAGCATTTTCTACGGAGCAAAAATCGCCTGAGCAGATCATCTGATGCTTTCCTGGAGCAACACTTGAACCTGCGAAAGTGACCATCGCCAGGGACAAAAGTTTCATCAAGCACCTGTCAGTTCTTTCCAACCTCAGAAGTGTCCCTCGACTTCTGGTCCTTCGGAATTCTCCGGGTCACAAAATCTGCCCCTGCTCACCACTCCGGGAATGCCAGTTCGGTCGAGCGTCATCCGCGAGCTGCAAGACCCTTTGATGGCACAACAGTGCCAGCGATCCTTTATTTCATTTGCATCCTTAAAAGTATACGCCCAGGACATGAAGACGGACATCTCGCCCTCGGCCCGTGAGCCCAGCCTCGCTAGAAGATCCAAACGGGCACTTCCCATGGATTTTCTCTGAGGCAACCACAAACACTCGCTATCCTCCTCCTCCTTGCTTGTCAAGCAGGGAGTCCATGACACAGGGTCGGTTTCTGGAAGGCGTTCCGAAGCGATCGAACAGGGAAGGGCCACCGGAGATATTTTCTTAGGCAAATCCAGGATTTTTCTGGACGGTCATTCCTGAAAGTTTTGCAAATTTGCAAAGGGTGATTATCACTCGGTTATGCCGGAGCATTTATTACGTACAGTAATAAAATTACATTTGAGTGTCGAACCGTTGGTTACACCACGTGCAATGAACCTTCCGAAGAGCGGCTGCAGACCGGCGAGGTCCGCTTCCGCAGCGTGGGAGAAGGGAAAACAAAAACAAAAAAGATAAACACACAAAAACAGGAGAGTGCAAAGTATACACGGGCAGGAAGGGGAGGAACCGAGGAAGGGATCACGTTACGCCGCCCAGAGTCCTCTGCATCCTGTTCAGGCTTCTGGCAAGTTCCGTTTGTGTCTCGCCCAGGTAGAGCCATCTCGAGGCGTTTTCCGGAAGATCTGCGTCCAGTGGATGGCGTCCCTGCAATTTCGCCTCTTCTTCCGGTGTTCCAGACCGCCATGATTCCGCCAACACAACAGAGAATCTGGGGGGGATAATGAAGAATTTATCTTCATGGTTTAGTAATTTTATATGAAATAATAATGATCGTGAAATGAAGAAAAAGTTACCTAAGGGATAACAGCGTAATTTTCATGGAAAGTTCTAATTGATGTGAAATTTTGCGACCTCGATGTTGAATTAGGTATCTATAAGATGAATAAGGTTTATAGTAACAGTCTGTTCGACTGAAAATCCTACATGATTTGAGTCGGTGTGAGCCAGATTGGTTTCTATCTTTAAATTATACAACTGCAAGGGATGCGTCTGGAGGCAGTGAGACATGCACGAAGAAACGTCTGAAAATGTCTCTGGGGCCGCTCATCGGGATACCTAGGATCGTTGCAAGGCGATCCCAAAGCGGTCGGATGGCAGCCCAGTCCAAAATCAGGTGTGGAAAGGTCTCCTTCTTCCCGTACCTGTCGCACATAGCGTCCACGCCCATCGTGTTTAGTGGTGAAGGAGCCCATTGCACGGGATTTCCCCATGCAACACCAGCAACGCCAAATCCCGCCACTTGAGAGGGAGGGTACCGCTGCTCCAGCACTCCTGGGGCTACCTCACCTTTACCGGAGGGGTGCCGAGCAGCTCTCCCCAGAGTACAAGTCCTTGGGGTGGGACACTCGGGGTCGCAGCTTCCGTCACTTCCTGAGTTGTCCACGGCCCCAGAAGTTTCGTTTTTGCTGCTATGCAGCAGATCGCTTCCCACCTTGCTGGGATTACGCTGCCCCTTGGGTCCCTTAAGAAGGGCGGCACTGAAGCAAGGGGAGTAGACGAGGTCCAGCAAATCTTCTGCGCTTCACGGATGATCTTTTCCAACGACATGCGAGTGTTGAAGCCTCGCTGCAGGCATGCGTACCCCGCCTTGCTGGCGCCATGGATATTTCCCAAGACGAAGACTGATTCCTGAAGCCGGGTAGTGCAGTTCGTGGGGAGGCAAGAAATACAGGTGTTCCTCCTCCACCAGGGCAACCATCTGGCGGAGTTTGCATCCTCAACGCCTTAGCAATCTCTCGCGAGCGATGAGGAGGGATGTGAGTCCCCCGCAGCCGGTTGCGCTCTTCGCAAGAAGCCGTGCTGGTGCGCAACAGGAAGCGGCCCATCATCTCGCCGCGAGGGAGAGTCTTCTGAGTCGGAGTTCAACGCTGCCTCCTCTCCAGCGTAAGGAGGACCAGTCCACTGTCCTTACGCGGAGCACATAAGTCTTTGAGTCGAATTCTGGACTTCCCTGTATCCCACAGGACTCTCCTCAGGAGGTCCTTGGTCTTCCTTCTGACGTCAGGTGGGGAGGGGCAAACAAAAGGTGATGGAAATCCTTTTGGGTTCTTCTCACTTTACTGTTTTCCTTCCTTTGAGGGGGAAAAGAAGGGGGGAAGTCTTTTCTTTTGGTTTGCCGAATGCTGAAGAATCCCTCGCTTCCTTAGGAGAGACTGCGACCTTAGAGAGACCCGGAAGGGAACCGTTCCCTGTTTCCTCCTTCCCTGAAGAGAATCTCGAAGGGACGCTTGCAAATTTTGCTGAAGGGCGCTCCCCGAAGGGAGCAGCTCGCTTCTTCCCCCTCTGGATAGGCGACCCCCCGAGAGGGGTATCAACCAGCTCCGTGGTAAAAGATGGAGGGGTCCTCTCTGGTCCCGGAAAGGGGGAGGCGCTCCATTTTACACCCCGAAGGGAACCGGCTCCTTGAGCCTGGAAAGAACTTCGGAAAGTCAACTTTTACTCCCGGAGGCCAGTCGACGGGGGTACCTGGCTTCCATCAGTGCAACACCCGAAGCCAACAGGTCAGCCGGCGTCACCTTGAGGGCAGAACTCGAAACCCACACGACACACCCATTTCTCGGCGTCCATCCTTCCCCCGGTGAGATTCGAACCCGCGGCGCTCGGTGCCACGCGCGGACACCGCAACCACACGGCCATTCGTCACACATCTCGTCGCGAATGCGTGCCTTCTTCATCGTCTGGGTGGTCACGGCTAACTCCAGGCAAATTATATCCTCTTGATCCTGTGTCCACGTCCAACTCTCGGATGAACCATTCCCTGTCCACAGATGGATGGTAAAACTCAAAGCAGGACGACGAGGACGCAGTGCGCTTTGGCTGTGCCGTGAATTCGACGACGCACAAATCGGGCGAGCGGGATCGCGACGTGGAGGGAGCGACTTGAGATTCGCGAGTCGCCCCCCCATCGCGGCTGCCCCTTGAGATTAGAAGACGGTGGCGTCACTTCATTTGGATCGCCCCTGTTTCGTTGCACGCATCTCACGCTCCTCGTAAATCAGCTCTCGCGGCGCGGGACTTGGCTTGATGTTCCCGAGGGCGAAAAGTTTTTGCATTATCGCGTCCGACTCGGGGAAAACTCAAGAACGTGTACTGGGATTTGCGTTGACCCGTGCCGCCTCCCTCCTCCTCCTTTCCTCTTCCTCCCCTCCTCCCCCGGTACGCGTAAGCCTCGCACCGTTGGGTGAGAATATCGCAAAAAGAACGAGACTGATCCTCCTCGGGTGGTCAAAAGGACAAATCAAGCCGGAAATGGGAGGCAAAAAAAAAGGGGAGGGGGGGCGTCCACTGAGGAGAGTCATTAGAATCGAAAAGACTCTGGAGATTCCGAAAATTCTTCTCTCGCGGGAAGACATTCCACGCGTTTCCAGAAAGTCCCTCGAGGATCCTTAGGCTCGTGCCGGCAATAAACCTCCCGCATTTATTCGGGAAGCATTCCTCGCCTTGGAAGCTGCGAAGAAAGTTAATGCGGCAGTGAGGAATGAGGGAAAGACTGGAGGTAGCAAAAGCACTCCGAGGGCGGTCCGTGAACGAGGTCCAGAAGAACTCGAGAACCGGCAAGACGGCAGTGGTGTTTGGAAGGTTCCACGCGAGATGCCGCCCAGATGCGTAGTCGCGCTTCCTCGCACCTTGACGCTCCTTCCGTAGATGGCCCCACCAACGCAGCTGCCGCAGCCATATTTCATCCGATTGCGATAGCGAGATAAGGATTTACCTTCAGCTGGAAATGGGAACAAATTGACGTGAGCACTGTCCCGGAGGTGAGCCCGAAAAATGCACAAGGAAATTCAAGAGCCAGATCGCCAAGGAACGTAGCTTGTTATCCGGTGATTGGTGGTTGCTGCACCTCGCGCCGGCAAAATCGTATTTTTGGAATTCAGTGTGACTCATAAAAAACGTGGATAAAAATGTGGCGACCGAAGTGGGCCCGTGACTGAACTCCAAAGCAGCAGCCATGGTCAAGCGAACGCACACGTGCGTGTTCGCCGAATTCCTCTGAGCCGAAACGATGCTGCACTAGCTGCTGCTGGCCGGACGTACCTTCAGGTAGGAAACTGCGCCCTTGCAAGAGTTGGTGGTGTTTTCGTGGTTGAGCCGAGGGGCGCTCGTTGCGGACACAAGCGGCGGACCCACCGAAGACCCCAAGTGCCACGTCTCCGATCCCCCCCCCCCCCCCGGTGTGCACCAACGGAACCGGCAAGGAGCGGCAGTCTTCTTCACCGCCGGTGGTGTTGTCAGGAGTTGAAATCACGCCGGTTGCAGGCAGCTGCGGACTGCGGTGGTGTACGCTGCTGCTTGCGTGACCATCCGTGGGCCGCGCTTCACAGGGGTGCGTGCCTGCAGGGGTGCCGCAAGCCTTCTGGCGCACCTCGAACCGGAAAAAAATGGAAAAAGAAACGCCGTTCCGAAAGTTGCAACTTTTTTTTCTTTCTTCCTTTTTCGGCTCCTTTTGTTCCGTTGTTGATGTTGCTGCAGCGCGTGACTTTACCGCCCCACTGAGAACTGTGAATGGGGTCACCAAGTGCCTTCGGACAGCCTCGTGTAGTTGAGGTTTGGAGCGCCGACTCGACTGCAATTCATCCGTTTCGCTCGTTTCGAGTTGCTTTTTATCTCCAGCGACGTTTCCCATCCGCTCGCTGAGAGGGAGATTACGAAAGGAAAGCCATCCGTCGTCAGGCACGGATCTTCTCGGCTTCCGGAGATCATCCGCGATTGATTTGCCTCCGATTGTGCCATTTCTTTCGGCCCGCGTCCTCTTTTGAAGAGTAAAATGCAGCGGCGGTGTGAAAATCGTAGTCGGGACGAAGGCATCATCCACAAGCGCTTTGCCTCCAGGCGGTTCCAATCTGCAGGCTGACCTCTTGCGGAAAGGACGCTGGGGCAGGGAGATGGGTCTTCGCGTGTTGCCTTCCTCAAGTTGTTTACGTTGTGTCCGTCGAATGTTGGACGCCTGCTGACACGATGTGGTTGTTTCGGCATTCCGACATTCTGCACGCCGGGCTGTCCAGCCACGAGGTCATCTCTCATCACGTATTCGTTTATATGGCTTGGAGCCCCCCTCGGATAGAGCAGCTGGACCCTTCCTCCTGCCGATTTGATATCTGGGAGGATTTCAAAGGTTGCCGTTCCTGGCGTCTCTAACACAATGCTTTCCAGGATGTCGGCAAGCAAGAGCGATTCGGATCTTCGCCACAGTTATGCGTATAATAATAAAGCAATAAAAGTCACAATTGTGGGAGATGGAGCGGTGGGAAAAACTTCCTTGCTCGTCGTCTACACCACCAAGAAATTCCCCGAGGCATATGAACCAACCATGTGAGTTTGCACAGTGTCAGTTCCAAAAGTGTAGCTTTGCATTGCGTCTCGATGGATTTTTATTTGCTTTTTGTTCTTTTTCCCGTTGCCTGCACCACGAAATGCGTTTCGAGTTCTTCCGTCTGCTCTTCCTCCGAAAGCTTAGGAAGGTGCTGTCCCCTTCGCAAGAACCTGGCTGGCGTCCTGCTGTCCCGAAACGTTGAGCATGCTGGAGCGCGGGACCCTTCGCCGAAGGAATTCGTCTCACGAAAAGGCCTTACTCGTGCAAATGCGTGTCAACGAATTGGCCATTGCAGTCCCTTAATGGTGGCGGCTGAATATTCCACCTTATCGCGTAGAATCTGAATAGAAAATTTCGCCTGCATTCGCACGTGCAGCTCCACAAGCAGTCCGTCCACGAAGCACCCTCAAAGCAGTAGCAACGTGACGCTTTCTTGAAGTGACCTTTCGGTCAAGCCAGCGCGCTTCTCCCCCCCATCAATCGTGATGGAATGTCCCTAGGAGAGGTCGCTAGCGTTCCCGTATCAAGCTGTTGCACTGAACGTTCCAGAACACTCTGCTGAGGATGGTTTCCGTTTTCGGATAGCGGCAAGAAACATGTGGAAAGAAGAAGGAAGGCTTTGTTTTCGGAGAGTCGTGGTTTCGAGAAAGAGAACTGCGGACGGAGAGCGAAGAGGAAGAACTCTGCATGGATCTTATTTCGCGCTCAGTGGAACCGTGCATGCGCCACTCTTGCGTCAGATCAGAGCCGCAAATGCCCAGTTTCCAGAGTACCCGCGGCGAGTTCTGATCTTTCCCCCCTTCCTGTTCTCCGAGCCTACTTGCAAGCTGACTTATCGTGGATGCAACCAAAATCCACATACTGCCGATGGCAAATGGTCAACTGCGCCGTATGCGGGTCGCTTGCGCTCGGCGTGGCGTGATTTACGTTTCTGGATTCCCATCACGTCGTGTCCTCGAATCTCTTTGGCAGACAAGGAGGATTCGTGGCTTAATTAAAAGCAACCGTGAAATCGCAAACGAGCGCATTTCTCTTCGGAATTAAGAAGGATTAAGCAGGAGGGGAATTTTTCTCTTTCTCTCTCCCTCCACGGTTTCGAAAAGCCGAACTGTCGCGTGGTCCAGATGATTTCAGTGGTGCCATCTATCCATGGGTTCCCTTCAGGAAAGAATCGATTTCACTCACCATAAAATCAAGGAGTCTTTCGAGATTAACTTACTCTCGAAGCGGGATCGGTCCGACGAGGCACGATATCCACAGTGCCAAAGATGCTTGCGGCGATGGACCAGACTTTGGGAGACAACCGTGCATTCAGTCTCTCTATTTGTTTGTTTATTTAAAACGTGCGTTAGCATACTGTGCAGGATCTGAAGAATAGAAGCTGAAGCTCTACTGTTTTGCAAGTTTCCGGTTTTCGTAATTGCGCAATTTGGTCCAGCATTCCTTCGTTTCTTCATCTTCGTGTGTGCGCGTTCCTCGGCAGAAAACAGTCGATGGAAGTATTTTTTTTTTTTGAAAAAAATGAGTGATAGGAATTTTGGGGTTTTTGAAAACGAAAGCACATCGGAAGAAACTTCACTTGCAGATTGTGTAGACAGTTCCGTCCCCGTGATCTTGGTTTCTAGGACTGAGTTTGGCTTCCAGGAACGTAGAAAAGTTTCTGGCGTCACTTCCATTCTGTTGCCTCCCCGTTTTAGCGGTGCTGCCGAAGGGAAACACACGCCGGGATCTCACTGTCCGATCGGTCCGGTTTCTTTGCGCACAGATTCGTAACCGCGGAAACGTTTGCTGGTCGAGTCGTTCTCCGGGAAGATAAACCCAAAAGGCTCCAGCGCTTTCATTTGTTGGTTGATTCGACGCCTTCCGCTTTGGATTTTGTTTCAGTAAAAAGGTAAGGCCGTGGTTGCAGCGTCATGAGCAACTGAGCTGGGAATCATCCTGGAAGTGCAGAGCAGCGCTGCCTCGTCGCTGTCGCGACCTTTGTCCTTTCGAAGCACCAGCGGCTGTGTTCGCTTTCTGGCTGAGGATCCGAGCAAGACCAAAGTTGCGGTCCCCAGTCGCCTTAAAGACGAGAAGGTGCTTCGGGGAACTAGGAGTCAGCATCGCACCCCTCTGCATTCATTTTTGTAGTGCCGTCGTTTCCTTTGAACAGGAAGGCAGAAATCGTTCCAAGGATGATGAAACGGTCGCGGAGTTTTCGTTCAAATCTTGTCAAGTCGATGAAAATTGCGTATCATGCAAATTTTGGTGCTGCGAATTACATTCCTAGCCTTTTTAAACGATAGCTGCTTTTGATTCTTTTTTCCTTTTTTTTTTTTTCTTGTAGTTTTGAAAACTTTGTGACGGATGTCTGCGTACAAGAAGAAACTTACAGCATAAGTTTGTGGGATACCGCCGGACAAGAAGAGTTTGAGAAGCTGAGATGCCTGTTGTATCCTATGGTAAAAATTTTAGCTTATAGGATGACGTAAGAATTTTTCATGTGTTAAAGATTGCTGCCCTTCACAAAATGGGTTGAGAATAGGCGATCGTGATGATGGTCACATGATTGTTTTTGTTTTTTTTTCACGGTACACGACAAAATTGTTTTTTCTTAGCTTCGCGTTGAATACTTCCGGATTTTGAGATTCCACGCGGGCCACAGGATGATGGGTCTGGCCTTCCGATGTCGCATCAATCTTCTCGGAGGTGCGGCGCGAAAAATTTCCTTTGCCAGGTCTCCAGTAACATTCGAACGCTCTCCTCAGTTTGCGATTCCTCCCGTATCTTCCGAAGATGAAAGAAGAATGAAGCCCACGGAGCCGTTAGCGCGAAGACGGCTCATCGTTTTCGTTTGTACCTTTTGCTGCCTGCTTGTCGATAATTGTAATAGAAATCCAAGCATGAATTTTGACTGACAGTCTGACGGTGATGCACTTTGTCGATCCCGAACTAATCTTTCGAATCTTTTTTTCTTTTTCTTTTTTTAAATTTTTTCCTCCCTCGTGAGTTAGCGTGCTTTGCCTAGAGGGGCTTGAAGGTCTGGGTGCGTGCTGGGTTCAGGAGCGGGCCCACAGGCATTTCGCCTGGCATCCGCATCCTGGTAGCACCAGCAGAATGCACGAGAAAGTCTGGAAACAACAGAATGCTGGTTTGCCGAATTTCACAGTCTTCCCGATTGCAAGCACGCGTATCCAAGTGTCGGTGTACCACTTTCGAATGAGCTGCTCATTCAGTGGGTCTTATCGGCGTAATAGGTGTGCTCGTGGTCATGTTAGGGCTTCGCTAGGATTGCGAATCGGAAACACTGCAGAGGGAGCAAGGATTTCACGGGAACTCTTATGTAATGTTCCAAGTTGAGGGCAGTCGGCAAAGTGATTCCGTTCTCGGGTTTGCAGCTAAAATGTTTTTTTTTTTCTTGTTTGTATTTATTTCCTTATTCTCTCTCATTTGTTTTTGTGGTTGGGGCGTCCCCAAAACACGTTGGAGTTCGAGTCGAGAGCGGATAGGATAAGTGAGACAGTCTGATGGAGTGCTCCTGCGATCGCTACATCCCAAGGTCAGAGGTTCTTGAGCCGACTGATGAGCACCTGAGTGAATGCTCCACAGACAGGCAGATTGCACCTCGCAATGTTTAGTGCGAATCCATGGTTTTAAATTAAACTTGGCAATTCATGCAAGATGCGAATGAGATTGAGACGCCGTGAGAGCACTGGGAAATCTAGAAAGTGCGATGGAAAACGGCAGCTGCTGCTATCGAAAATGCGAAAGTGGTTCTTAGGAAAGAGGAGTCGTGCTGTGGAAGCAAAGGCGAGTGTCGTTCTTGCTTCCACTCGAGAAATTCTTCTCGAGTTCTGACGTTGCATCGTGTCTTGTGGTGTTCTGTGAAGTCCTCTGGATCGTGTCGTAGTAATATGTGCTTTACGATCTGGACAGCAATACGAGGTGAGAGCTGAATGTTGAGTTGGACGTCTCTCGCGTACCCTTTTTATCGCAAGCAGCCATCGCTTTTCACCTCAAGCGTCTCCCGGTACCACGAAAATGCAATCGCTTTTCCAGGAAAGCGATTGCATTTCCTTTCCCCCTAAGATCTCTGCTTCAGTTTCCTCTTGTCTTTTTTTCCTACTGCTTATGCCCTCACTTGCGCCAGCTGAACACCACGCACCAAGAAGACTGGTTCGTCGTGCTGTCTTCCCCACCTCGTTGAAGTTGAGCGTCTTCCATTCCGTTCGTGTGACTTGGATGCTGCCCGTTAAACCTGGAAGGCTGCCGTTGAGCTGGAATCGGGAAAGGCGTCTCGGTGCCTTGACGTTGGATCGGGAATCGAAGGGGTGTTTCCTTCCAGAAAGCTTTCTGACAGTGTGCGTGATGGAAAGAAAACCAGGAAGTCTGCACCCAGTCCTGTAGTCCGACTTGTGCACGCTTTCTTCGTGTTTCGTGCTTGATGTCACGAGTGAACTTTCCGGAAATTTCGATGATCAAGGTCTCTTCTGTCATCGCTTAGAGACGAGAGTGAAGTTCACTTCCGGAAGATAATCAAGCGATGGAAGTGCGAGCGACGCTCGGGATGCTGCGCTGGCGAAAGCTCTTCGCCTTTCCAAAGCTCCGCTGCACTTTTTCGGAAGTTCCAGATGTGAGCAGTGGGAAGGCGCCCTTCGCTGGGCGTGCCGTCGGGAAGAGATGGGCTGGATCCTTTCTCTTTCCTTCGGTCGACGCCCTCGCCCTGCATCCCACCGCGTTTCCATAGGAGTGCGGTCTGTTCGGAATTTGCCACGGGACGCCATAGCTCCTCTGACTCGCCGTTTCACTCTTGCAGACAGGTCACGAATCCTGGAAGCCTTGGAGTTTATTTATCCCAAAAGAATACTCGTAGCACCCGCATATTGCATTGCTCCTTGCATGACCTGCGTAGTCTGCTGGTACAGCAGATTTGATTGCGTCTTGACTACCACAGTGGTGCACGTGTTTGGTCACGCCGTTGCCAGCCCTGCTGACACATTGTGCCGTTAATCGCGGTTGGAAACTGACCTCCTAATCGATGCAGCACAATAACTCACCTCTCGGTAATGGATGCTTGAATTTTCGGGCGCTGAGTGGTCATCTTCACAGGAAGCGGCGAATGGTGCACACCGCGCACCCAGTTGCCGAAATTCGTGTTGTTCTGTGGGGAGGGGTGAGCGAAGGACAAAGATCGGTGAGGAGATTCTGTTTTCCTTTATAGTAATTCTGATGACGAGGAGTGGGGGGGGGGGATCGAAAAAGGTGCTCTGAATCTTCTGGACTTGTCCGGTAGAATTTCGAAGTCCTCGTTCGGGTCAGCGCATCTCTTTGCATATGCTCTGGATTGCTTCCTCGTTCTTCAGCTTCCGCGAAACCAGGATTCTTCAGTCCTTTTATTGAATGATACGAGGCAGAGGGGGAATGGGAATATGGTGCCGTAAAAAATGCTGTTTCTTTTTTTTCTTTCTGAGAGTTTAATCGGAGTTCGTCCGATCCTATTCGATTCGGGGAAGTGAGAATGTCTCTTCCCTACTTCGGGCAAGTGGACATCTCCACTTTCCCTATCTGGAATCTCTCGGTTCCTGGATACCTACATGGACGCATCTTCTGCGTCTCGTGGGTTTCCGTAAGCTCCTGGTGGTCCTGGACTCATTTGCGGTCAGTTCATAAAGGACGTTGCAACGGGCATTTGGGAAATCCCGGTATGCATCACTCCGTAAGTTCTTCCTGCGTGAGCTTTAGTTTCCCCGATTCATCGAGATTTGCATCCTAGGAGTGGCTGTTTGGTTTGTTTGTCTTTTTCCCAACATCTTGCTCAGATTGGTTGTCTCGTCGTTTTTCTGTTTTGTTTTCGTTTTGGAAAGGAGGAGGTACTCTTTGTTCCTCCTCATGTCTTGCGGCACCGTACTCTCTCTTTGTTCTGATCCAGAGACTGACTGCGCGTTCCTCACGCTTCGGCAGTTGTTCTTCAAATTTCGAAGGAGAAAAAAAAAAATGACACGAGAAGGCAGCTTCTAATTGGTTGGTGCCCTTGACTCCCCCGCCACCGCATTTCCTAAATATGGTAAAAAATATAACCGTTAAAAAAAGGGGCCACACTTGTTCGAGCAAATGCAGCCAGTGAACCGCCACAACGTCACGCCTGCTCGTGGCGGCGCCGGAATGTTCCCGCGCGCCTCCATCCTAGCGGTAGCCAAGGCCTCACACGCGTGCGGTAGGCGGTGGTGGGTCGCGTGCGGTAGGCGGTGGGTCGCGTGCACTTGGGACGGGAGCCTCTCTTGCGAAAGATGCGCCCACTCGTGGAAACTTGTCCAACGTGTGATCGCGCAGACTCCGCTCGGCAGCCATATTGTGAGCTGTGAGACTCTACACGGGGCGCAGCTACGGATGGGTGACCCAATCGCCTGACTGAGTGACCTTTGGCACGAATCGGCGTGGCCAGTGGTGGTAGTCAGGCAGAAGCGGCCGAACAAGGATTCCGTGCTTGACATTGTGAAGCCTCCCCCCCCCCCTTTTTTGTTTTGTCACGCCCAACCAAATAGGGAATTCAGTCAATTACCTGGCGCCTCTGGAGCCAGACTGACGGCGCTTAACCGGAGTGCGAACTTTCACGGCATCGCCATCTCACCATCTCGGAAATTTGGGAGCAATTCGCCTCCGCGGACGGCTGCAGCATGAGGGTAGAATGAATGGGTTGATTTGCTATGCCTTATCAAATAAAGCAGCAAAACAAACAAACAAACAAAAAAAACATAAAGTGTACCAATTCTCAAGTAATGACTCTCGGATGTTTCTGTTTCATTAGACAGATGTTTTTCTTTTGTGTTTTTCTGTTGCCAATAGAATATCGTATAACAATGCGATGATGAAATGGAAACCCGAATTGGAGCAATACTGCCCGAAGGCAAAAATTGTCCTTGTAGGTACGTATCGTCTGCTTGTCCCTGTGCAGTGGTCTTGCAGGATCTCTTTTGCTTCCCTTTTTTTCTTCTTCTTCTTCTTCTTCTTCCTGTTTTTGCCACAGGTACCAAAATCGACCTTCTGGAATGCACGGCCGATTGCATTACAAAGAGGGAAGGAAAAAGTTTAGCAAGAAGAATCAAAGCAAGCAAGTACGTGCAGTGTTCCGCCAAGTTGCAGAAGAATGTGGACTGCGTGTTTGAATCTGCTGTAGAGAGCTTCGTGGGGTCGCACCCTACGCGAAAGCTGTGCTGTTCCTTTTTGTGATTGTGGTCGCTCGATTGCGATTGAGCTCAAGAGGCGGTCGTTGTGACAGCATTACAACGGCCCAGCAGAACGTCACGGAAGTCAGCTTACTCGTTGTGGACTCTTGTGCATGACGTGTCAGGGGTGCGTCGAACGCGCTGGAAAGCGCTCTTGTTCGGCGCAGTTTCCCAGAAGGACTGGATGCTCTACAAACTTTCTTTACAGTGCTTGCAATGTACTGTACGAATTTTTTGTTCGGTCTGAAATATAATTTCACGAATTGAATTGGTCGTCCATGAAAGGGCTGGAGGGCAACCCCAGGCGCCCTCAGTCCCTGACCCCGCCGGCAGGACGCCGCTCGGGATGAGAGGGGAGGCTGCCAAGCCCAGTTGGTGGTGGGTGTAATCCATAGGTCCCCATTGCACTGTGGATGATGTCGAATCTCTGCACTGACCTGCAGCGTCACAGTATCGTATCGAATTCTCAGCTTGGACATGAACTCTTGCACGACTTTCGCTATGAAAAAGTTTCGCGTCTCCTATCGAAAACACATCTCGTGGGTTTTCTTAGGATGATAAAGCCAAATTGGATGTGTTTACGGACGCTGTTCTAATGCCTCGGCTCCATCCATCTATCTGAGATGGAGCCGAGACGTTCAATCTGCCTTGAGGTTGAACTATCATCATTTGGTACGCTCTCCAGGTGTAAGTGAAAGTGTATATTAATCGCAGAGGTCTCTGAGCCCCAAACCTTTTTAGATTGCCTTTCGCCACATCAGTGTATTTCTTAGAAGATATAACGGATCTTGAATCGTTGGAATCGGTGCTTTGACTGATTTTGTCTAAAAGCGCCGTAACCCTTTCAAGGGTTCTCCATGGATTGCCAAGCGCCAGTCTCCCGGGCCAACTACCGGTCTGGTGCCTCTAAAATGAAATTGAAATTCCCTCCTTCTGCCTTTGAATCACGTGCCTTGAAACGCTGCGGAGGGTGTGACCAGTGTCCGTCTCCCAGATAGCATAATTCACATTCGTTTTCAGATTAGAATCGGAATTACAAGAGGGCATCTGCAAAGTGCCACCACCTTCTTGAGTTCATGTTGGACGTGTCGTTTGCCCTTGAAAATCACACGTCCGCAGACAAGCGCCATCACCCACAGGCGAAAAAATGCTTCCATTGAGAACGGAAGCAGTTGTGAATGTCAGCAGACAACTCGATTCCGAGACGTCAGGCGAACCTCGAAGCAGCTGCAAAGAATTTTCCTTTTTCGTTCCTGCTCATCGGATCGCTTCATCCTCCATTAGAATTCATGAGCATCGGTGAAATTGAGTTATTCGCGCATCCTATTATCTATCAGATCTCTGCAAATACGTACCCGAACTCCCGAATGTCCGCACTTCTCCTCCAAGAACACGGCTATTCGGATGCAAAAAAAAAAAAAAACTCTTGCAGGAACTCTTTGGTGTGTCGCGTGCGCTTCAGACGAGGCACGGATTCGGCACAACTCGCGTCGCAGCGTTCCGATCCAGGAAGCACGGTGTATCGGATGGTGCATCTGACGGCATTGGTGCAGCACAGTAGATCGGATTTCAATTCGGGACGATTTGAAGAAATCCAAACCTTTTCTACATTTAATGGAACTGGAGCAGTTGATAGCCAACCTTTCTTCTCCTTCTCGGGCCACACACATAAGTTTCGCAACATTACGCGGTCTGTACATGCAGTACGTTATGCATATTACATAAGCGTGTAAATATATATATATATATATATATATACATACATACATACATTAATTCTACCAATTTGAACACAATATAGATATATTAAATCCGAAGAATGGATGGATGTAAACAAATGCTCTTTCAATCGCGGTGGGTTAAGGACAGACTGTATTCTTTCCGCGTACCAACACGGAAAACGACAAGAAACGAAGCTGTACGCAGAGACGTTGGTGCACGAAAGAGGCTCTGCGCGCGCGGGTGCCAACCGCTCACGATTTGCCTCAGATAAAAAACTACCACCTCCCGGCTATCAGGAGTTTGAAAAAAAAAAAATACTCAATGGCTGCGAATGATGTGGGCCGCACACAGAAGCTTGGCGGGCCGTAGGTTGAGTACATCGCTGAACTAGAGGAAGGTTTTGCTGACAGGGGGTCACTACAGTGCCTTCATGTTGTGTGACCACCAGTTGACATCGAAGTGATGGCAGCACTTTCGTGGAAAGTTTCCAAGTCTTCGAGTTACCTGAATGGGCTGCTGCTGCCTGGCATCACTCGTCAAGTCTGTGGCTCGTTTGAATCCTTGCTCAGCTTATCGCGCAGCTTCCCGTCGAAAAAGAGGAGCGCTCTTTCCTTTGTCAGCATCTCTTAACGAGAAGGAAAGCATAAACCACGTAGGTTTCGTGGCCCATCGCAATCTCTCAGGAAATGAGAATCCATCATGGGGGAATAATGTTCTTGGGCAGCGAAATCACTGTACTCCGCCCCAAATGCCCGATCCATAGATCCAGGTTTGAATGCTTCGGACCAGAGGACATTCGAGTGTCCCCCGGAGAGTACTTCAATGTCACTATCGGTTGTTGTGTGAAGCATTTCATGGGGGTTCTTGCAGCCCCACTTATAACAGGCGAGCAGCAGCTTGCCCTTTTCAGCCAGCGAGCCACACATTCTCCGTGACAAATTTATGCACATAATCAAAGATATTCTGGAGATGAAGGCCATAGAGAATATGGCGTGGCGTTGCATTGCATTTGGAAGCAAACGACCCTGACATACTAATGGCACACTGAAATGCACGCGACAGCTGAGTAGTTTGAAAGAGATTCTCCAGCTAGCAGAAATTCCCTCTGCCCCTGTATTCTGATAGTTGGGAACGCCAGCAGGAATCCAAGGGGAGAATCAAGGCATACTGGAGCTACACCATCCAGATTGTTTTCCCACTTAGGGGGAAAGAATTAACACCGGGACGATTTCCGAGCACGCTTTAAAGCAAGTTTGCCCCCTTCTATGCTAAAAGAGCATTTTCGGTATAAAAAGAACTTTTTTTTTTTCCTTTTTTTTTTTATTCCGTGTATCTATGGTTTCCATTTACCAGAATATCGAACGAAGCCCAGGGAATAAAAAACGGAGCCGAAACTTGAAATTTCGTGCCCGGATAAAGGATACTTGTGGTTCTTGCAGCCTGTGATGTTTGTATATTTAGTTTCACATTAAATATATGTTGAACTGGTAAATTATGTCCATTATACATGATCGTATGAGATAATCGTTAATTCAGACTTACGAAGCATCTACTAGCACACATACAGCAATTACATGCATCAGTAAACGAAAACGTAAATCCTGTGCTCATTCGCTAATACCCCAAGCAGCAGACCACGTTAAAAGCACACTAGTGTTATATGTATACATTTATTCATTTGTGTTGCCTTTTTTTGTATAGAAATATAGCTCAGATGCAGAAACTCGAATAATTATGTGCGAGTAGTTACAGTTCATAGCAAAGCTACGCGAGCAAGAGGATTGGAATGAATGCACTCGTCCTTGACGTCTTCCATGGTACCATGGTACCCAATCATCAGCATCGTGCCCAGAAGACTTCACAATACGTTGAAGAAATGAATTCGAATTTACACGTTTCAAGCACTTCAATGGAGAGCTCCGTTGTTCAAGAGCAAAAAGTCAGCTCCAAGCACTTTTTATGTTTTAATTGCATTTCTGCATTTGAAAGCGAAAGCGAAGAACGAGAAGCACTCCCGACGCACGTCCTCGGTTTACGTGGTTCCCTGCCTCTGACCACAATAGCTGGAATCTTTCTTCCTTCGGGAAGAGCCTTTCGAAGCTGCGATGTCCAAGCGATGCATTGGTCGTCACATCTCACCTTCAAAAAATCAATCTCCAGGAAGAACTAAATGCCACAAAGGTATCTTCACAGAACACCTCCACGAAAAACTTGGGTTTCCGGGAAAAGAAAAAAACCTGTCGGTTGCAAGATCGCGGAAGAATTGATACAAACTACCGGAACCGTTTCAGATGTAAGCCAACTGAAGGGCATCGGGACGCCGGCTGGAGAGGTAGTTTCATCTTCGATGCTATCGTAAAGTCTTAGGTTTCCATAAAATTGAGAATTATGTAAGCCGAGAAACTGCTGACCAAATCAACTGCAGAGGCTGCTCAAAGTTACGAGCATCTTATTTTCCGTGTAAATATTTATACTCGGTCTCTATGCTTTAAACCTCAACGCGAACGTCTCTGTCTCCTGACCGTTATGAGATTGTCAGAAAGTTGCTATGCAGCTGTTTGACTGTATATGTCCTTCAGCGTATCTCCCGGGCAGCTGTGCAAACTGTACATGAAAACACACATGATAAGAACGCCCTTACAGTACATAGCAATTCGAAAATCCCGAATCCATTATCAAGGACGTTATGACTGAAAGAAATCCTATCGCGTGATTTCCTCCAAAACCGGAGAACAGTGAGTATATTGCGGTTGCTGCAATATTTGCGTAACCATAACGACACTGCTAACCAAACTCAAATATCTTTCCCTGGCTCGCTTCTGGTATAGACGCGAGACGGGCGACAGGCGTACACACTTTGTTGGCAATCCTTATTGACGTCAGCAGGGTGAATACGAATGCACTACGTTGAGTGTACTTTAAGAGAGACACACACCCAGAGTGAACGCATGCAATGAGCTCTGGATGCACGTAACGAAATAGCCCCGAATGACTATCCAAGAGCATCCCTGTCCCATTTGCTGGGAAACATCTACTTTGAAGATATTTGTCTCCCGCTAAAGCCGTAATTTCAGCTGGTTTCTTGCTTCTTTCCTGATCGGAAGCATTTCATTTATTCCGGACACCTCCAGAAATGCAAAATGAAGCGATTCTTCAAGAGGCAAGTTGGAACTGAAAGGGCACCGCAGAACGCACAGACATGAGAAGAATCTTCTCGAGTACTCCCCTCCTTGCGATCCTCAAGACGCTATTTGCTTGCCCCGTAATCGTCTGAAACGAAATAAGGTCCTTGAAAGTTTTTTTTTTTTTTTTTTTCTTTCCATCATTGCTTTTCCTCCTTGCTGCCACGCTGCGAGTCACGTCGAGAATAGTATTACCCCCTTTTGTGCATTTATATTCTCGTAGCATAGTTTTTTGGTTCAAGAGCTGCAAGAATAGCCAAGTACCTCGGACAAAGGCTAATTTTTCAAATTGCCTTGGTACCATACTGGCTGCAGCCCCTGGTCCAAGACGATGCTAACTTGGCCACTGATACTGCGTTCTGTGATTTGCTTTAACGACTTCCTGAGTTCTGCCTCAACTGCCCATATTTTGAAAGAATTTGAAAGGACAAAGTGTCCACAAAGCAGAGTGAATCTCCGTTTGGATATGAGGCACCTGACAAGCCAAACATCCGGCCGGGGTCTCTGAGATGCATTAATCAAACCAAGGAAGCAAACCGGAAGCGTGATAACCAAGAACTGGCTAGCCAAATAATCCAAAAACTGTGCTCTCAGATGGCAGGGGGGGGGGGATAACTTCCACTATCAAGCCAACTGCTTCCGTACTACCACCACGTTACCATGGGATTTGAAAACAGAAATAATGAAATGTGTTTAATTGCTGGATATCCCGCTTTTAAGTCCACATCAAAGAGCGGTGGTGTGCAACGAGTTTGCCTCGGTAACACAAGGGCTCTCATCACACACACGCAAAACTGATAACCAGAAATGCAAACAGTAATTTAATGCACAGTTGCCAGAGGTAACGAACGGTAACACGTCAAACGAAAAATGTGTACAAGAGCACGAAATGGAACGGAGGCAGCCTCGTACCGTACCATGTGTGATGCATGCTCGGGAAGCTGCTTGGAGGCTGCCTCACACGTGACAACCAGTCCACGCAGGTTTGTGCCAGTGGATGTACAGACGACGGACACCAAGTAGTGCATTCGATGTAAAAAAAAAAAAAAATCTTGCGAATAAGAATTCGTATAAATCGACAAAATCACAAACTCACTCTCTAGTGTTGCCGCGAAAAAAAAGGAGCTTCCTTTAAAAAAAAAAAAAAGAGAGAGAGAGAAAACGATGCTATGCGGACGAATATCCGAATAGCCGGAAACCACTCCTAAACTTTTTTTCTTCTTTTTTTTAAGTCAGATTTCCGAAGCGGAAAAAAAAAAAGACAGACAGACAGAAAGGTTTCTTTGTCCTTGGGTGTATCCAGTCAGTAAACCAGTGAAAGTCAAAAACTCGAAAGTTTGCTGTGTATTCAGAAAGTTGTCCAGCTATCCCTTTTTCGTTTTTTTTTTTTTTTTCCCCTGCTCTCTCGAAAAACCATCGCCGTAGTGTTTATAAAGCAATACGAAACCTAATGATAAGGAACATGGATGCCGAGTGAACACCTCTAGCAATCCGTTTTCAGACTTGTCCTCAACAGAACCTTCGTCGAGGAATGTCACCTGCGAATCTCCTTAAAGAAGAAGTTCATTCGAAAAGGTCATCTGCTCGCAAGCCATAAAAATCGGCTGGTGGCACCAGCCTGATGGAGTCGACATGGTTTTGCGTCTTCTAAAAGAAAGCTCCAACAAAGTCCAATAAGCTTATTCGTTCCTTTCGGTCTCATCTGCTTCGTCCTCAACAGACAATATGGGTCTGTGATGACCGACCTAAGATACACAACGGAATGTTGTTCTTTCCTAGTTACGAGCGAAGACCAATCCTGACCGCTAGATTTTACAGGGTCCGACGCAAGCTTCGAGTTGAACATTCTTTTTACAAAGTTTCGCAGCTTCGCATTTTCTCGGTTCTTGTTGTCTTAGTTAAAATCTCCAACTAATGCGATCAGCATATTCGGATCACTGAAGGCCTCAGCTGTTCGGAGCATCTCTGGAAAAATGGTGCCAATCACAAGCGAAGAAGAATTCAGCTTGATCTTCAGTCGAGTTTGGAGTAGAGAGTAACTAACGGCACCTGCAATCCTCCGGTTTCGACTTCAGCAGAGCAGATATCCCCACAGTGATCCTTTACTGCCATTTGGCCCACACGGTCAGCTTGGTCAACTGACACTGGAAGGTGCGGATTGTACATCACGGTTCAACCTTCCTTATTCCTCTGCATCTGACACACGGCGGTTCGAATTGAATGATGCACTTGCAGACGCGAAAGTCCACGCCTTGGTCGTTCTCGACGCAAGTCTCATTCACTGCTAGAATAGCTGACTGCGTAAGTATCGCACCCTCTATCCACCTATCTATCCTCTATCCATCCGTGGCGATATCTTCGTCATCAAGCTGCAAGCTCTGAACTTTTAACGTCAGTTCCATGCTGTTGGATGGTGATGTTTTGTTCCAGAACTGCACCGCTCTAACGGAGCTAATGCCAACAAACTTCAATTTTTGAGACGATGGTTATCCAGACGAAGATGTTGCATCTTGAACGAGTTACACGTTCGAGCAGGACAGGACGTAAAATCGTTGGTCTGGTTTGTGAGATGCAGACCGTTTATTCTCGTAATTTTTGGCAAAGCAACGTGGAAGAGTTGCCGTTGAAGACCTTTTCGTATCCAAACACAAATTCTCCGGGAGTTTCTCTCTGGGACCGTCATAGCACATGCTTCAACCAAAGGAAATCGAATTCGCTTGCATTTTAAGCGTTACTCTTAAAAGAAGCGGCTGCGGATCGTTTGGTCATCGGGATCCAATCGTTCTCTGTTGTGACAGCATATGAGGACTAGCTTTGAGGAAGGTTTTGGATCCGACGCCCGTACTGCCGACCTGCAACCACAATCTTTCGATGTCCATGTCTTGCATTCTCACATGCAGCAAAGTTTCAACGGCTCCATTAACTAAACCGTCTTCCACAACTGTTACCATGCATGGTTTTCCAGTTGTTAAATGTAATATGAACGGAACACCTTCATTCTCCATTACGGTCGTTTGATGGAGCTTCATTCTCATGCTCACCAATTGAACATTGGAGTTGTGCCCAGTGATCTATCCTAGTGTTTCCGTGAAACGCTTGAGGATCGTATCGTTGGAACATCGCTGTTGCGAGGAAACAGGCGGATAGCGTTCGAATTGGTACCTGACAAACTCTTTAGGTCTAAACGGATTTTGGATCATCTGTTTCTCATTCGCGTCCAGAGATTCACCGCTTCCAATTTTTGTTAATATGGCAGAGGGCACGGAATAACTTTGTTTCGTTACCTGATCGAGCGGACCATAAGCTTAGCAGACTGCCACAAGATTGCACCTTTAGCTGAGTTCTTATGTGTTTTATATGTCTGCCTCGTGTTGACTGGAGTTTAACTGATCATGCAGATTCCCGCAGAATATTATGTCGAGCCCACCGAACTCACGATCGAAATCAACGTTCAATCTGAAGTCTTGGATTTATACCATGGAAGATGCCAGAGTTAACCGTTCTCAATTCGTCTACGATGATTCTCAGTCCGCCCGCGTCGGAGGCCGTGTGGCTACGGTGGTCTCCGCGTGTGGCACCACCAAGCGTCGTGAGTTCAAATACTCCGAAGGAACCGACGCAGTGCGTCGTGGGTTCCGAGGGTTCACCCCACAAGATGACGCTGGTTGACCTACATTCATCCGGGTGCGGCACTGGTAGCGGTTGAAACCGGATGCTCCCAATGAGGGCCGGGACAAATGGACCCAGGACCCGGGACCTCCGGGTCCTTCCAGGAATCAACGAGTGGGGAGTCCCCCCTCCGATTGTGAAGGAGCGGACCCCCATTCCAGGGGGATCCTCTGCGTCGTATTGATGGAGTAGGTGTGTCGCCATCACCTCTCCAGAGAGTGCAGGGAAGCGAGCCACTTCCTTTGGGGAAGCTGCGTCCTGAATTTCGGAAGAGCCCCTTCTGGCTTCTCTTCAGAGGAGTAAACAGCAGCGGATCCCTTGCGGGGGATCCCTCCGGAGAAGAAATTTCAGGATCGGATCCTTTCCTAGTTCCCTTCAGAGAAGAAAAAATGGAGCGGACCCCTCGGCGGTCCTCCGAAGAGAATATGGAAGGAGAGTTCCCTTCTGGATTCCCCTTCGGAGACAACCAGGGTGGAGGTAATCTCTATTTCCGAGGATCCCTCCCCAGGCGTGAGAGGAGCGGACTCCGAGTCCTTCCGGGATCCATAGGGCGGACCCCTCCCGGGGTACTCCCTATCTTGATGAATTACCCACCCTCGGGTGGCGTGGAACCGTGTCGAAGAACTGCGAAGGCAGAAAAGAAGGATTTCCACTATTGAAGTTTCGATACAAGAATTTCTCGCGGAAGACCTTCCGTGGATGCTGGACATCCCCACTGTAAATGCAGAATGAACCGTCGCACCATTTTATCGCTGCAGCGGCCTTTTCCGTTTCTGCTTTGTGAATCGAGTTGTGAGCCAGAATAAAACGATTGCACATTCCATAATTATCATCAAAATTCTAATCGCCATCAAGGTGAATGTTTTACCACAACCGGATGGGTTGGTGAAGAATGTTTGAAGCGGCTTCGTATTCTGCCGATCTATTATCCGATTTGTAACTTTCGAAACGAATTCTCTCTGTTCTGGATTCTTCAGCGAAACGAACTTCTTCGGTGACATTCTCTTCTGTTTCGAACAGCCGAAAGAGTGTACTGATTCGATGCCATCGTTGTTCTGCTGCAAGTTGTTTGAAGCTTCTTCAGCTGCTCCGCTCAGAGCTTCGTTCTTCATCGTTTATTTGCCGAAACTTATTCGAATCTGAACGTCTACCACCTCATTTTCAAAGGGTCAGTGAACTAAAATCATTTCTCTTTTGTTTTCAGCAGGTTCAGACATTCCACAGTGACGATATCAAATATTCTTCATATGTTCTCGGATCTTATATTGCTTCTTCTTGAGGACATTCTATTCGGAACGAAATCTAAGCAAGTATCTTCAGTTTTGCCCTCTTTTGGACGATTCTTGCATTCTGAGTGATGTTTTCTTCCGTTTTCATTCAGTTGAATCGTATTGTGTATTCTCTTCGGGAATTCTTTTCTTACGTTTGTTTATTCTTATTTTTTTTGTGTTTGATGTGGCCCAAGTTGTCGGGATGTAAGCTACTTCTCTGCTCGCTTGAGACAAAGGTTACCTAAACAGACACCTTGCAGCCTCTTGGCACTTAACTCCGCGCTATTTAACATTGTGATGCTTTCCAAGAGTTGATCAGAAAACTCCTCTTGCAATTTGATCAACTTTCTATGCCTCAGTTGGTTTTGTTGGCGTATTCGTCTACGTATGATACGCATGAATGTTATTCAGAATGAATTGTAAGCCCATATTAGAATTCAATAGTATAGCTATCCATGGATTGAACGTATTAGTCCAAGGCTGTTCCATGGTTCTTTTCATTGGGACTGTAGATCTCGTCAACCCTAAGCGAATGACGCCTAAATACGTTTTCATGGAAATGTTATGTTCTCCAGGAAATTGATCGAGTGACTCGTGATGCTTTTCTTCCAGATATTTCCCAAGCTGTTTAAAATTCTGCTTTAATTTCGTTCTGAAATTGTCCTGTGAATTCAACGGCATCAATATTTTCGTCTCGTTGCTAGGCCAATGTGGAACATCAGACCTGCATCTATCATACTCATGCAACAGGTGAACGCGTGCTTATGCACTCGGTTCAAGTATGAGGTTGATGGAAGATGCACAGAATCAACACTGCAAAGATCGTCTATTAAAGCCACGGTGTTTGGCATCCTATTAGAAACAACTTCTTTGGGATCGTTTTCCAACGTTGACAGTACATGAGAAAGCGAACTGTGCCTCGACGACTGAAACTTTTTTCGCTTAAAGCAGTCAACCACTCGATACCGACAAAGTGGATTGCGTTTTTTGGGTTCTGAGATTTGCATTCAAATGACCCGATTAGCCGAATCTTCATTAAGCAGGTTTGCTCGCTGAAGAGCAGTCAACTCAGTCATCCGCATCTTCAGCTTCTTCATTTGTACTCGGACTGTGTAGAGGTTTCAGATGACTCCATCTAACCTCGGCTGCACTCAGCATGAAAGACATAGTTGGCTTTCCAAGCTGTCTCCTCTTAACAGACATCTTTTTCTCTTTGATGCCAATAGTAAACAGAGCTCGGAATGGATTTGAAAAACGGCAAATCGCTGTCCACGTACTGTTCGACAAACTGTAGATCTTCAATCATTTGTCCTGTGATAGCCTGAAGTCTTTCCAACTCACTTGAATGTCGAGTGTAAACCGTCAGTTACCCTCAGTCTTAAGATCTTCATCGCCATGTCCAACATATGACGCCATGCAACTCCACGGCGATCCCGTCTTCTTATTTCACCCGTTGTCACTGTCGAGAAGGCAAGTGGATGGAAACGGCAACTCCCTCGGCAATGAGGTGGACATAGGTTGGTTTGTTGCTCTGGAGCAAATGCAAGATATCCATCCTCGTTCCACCCCGAGGTATGCTGTCGAGCCATAAGTAGATGGATATCACTGCCTGAAAGTTCAAGTCTCTTAACCTCGTTTGTCGATTGAATTGCGTTCCAGAATATAGGAGTTGGCTCTGTGATCTTGTAATGCTTGCATAGCAGAGCATCGATCAAGTATCTCAACAGAGCTTTTGCTGTTTCCTTCTTAACATATCCCTGCAAGTAACTCGATTTATGGATAATACGTTTCCTAATATGAACGTTGAAAACATAATCGTGGTCCAGCGCTCGTAGCGATCCAGTAACCGTATTATCGAGGTCCACTGGAATGTTGATCACTTGTCCCACGATACCTTAGCTGCCTGTTTCTTATGTTAAACGCCCGATCTGCTTGGGCGGTAATCCTGGAGAAAATAAGCTCTCACTTATACCGTCTAGAGGGGGAAAGCGGGTTGGAAATGGAGGATGTATGAACCCGTCCGTTTTTAGACAACGATGATACGTTTCTCGCATCCAAGCATCCAAAGCAAGTATTGCAGAGTTGGAACGTTGATACAGTCCCTGAGTCTTCTGGAAATTTTACACGCAAAATAGCTAAATGACTAGGCTCCGGTGTTTTGAGGTCATTCTTGATCTCCATGACAAACACTACACACGTGTCCAAACAGATTGCTTGGCAGATTGCTTTCTATTTTATTTACTGATGCTTAATTTCTCGCTCGATTTGTTTTATTATAGGTTGAACAAGAACAGTCGAGATCCTAAGGGATCCTTTCAGAGTTCCCTTCAGAGAAGATGAAATGGAGAGGACCCCCCTTCCCGGGGGTGTCCTTCTGGAGAGAATGAGGAAGGGGATTCCCTTCAGGGTTTCCCTTTGGAGACAACCAGCGTGGAGGTGCGATCTCCCCCTCCCGGGGGTATCCCTCCTTAGGGTGAGAGGAACGGACTTCGATCCTTCCTGGATTCATAGGGTTGACCCTTCTCCCGGGGTGCCCCCTATCTTGGAGAATTACACGCACCCTCCGCGGGTGGCGTGGAACAGTGTTAAAGAGCCACGTGCGCCGCGAGGCACACGACGGCTCTAGAGGTAAACAGCGAAGACAGAAGAACAGTCGATGTTGACAATTGCACATCTGTATCTTGTACTTCTGTTTGAACAAGCTGTATTCTTTGTGGTCCCTTGGACGTCGACCGCTGGGCATCCTTCGTCTTCTTGCTCTTGATCTTGTTTCCGATTTGCTCTCTTGTCCCGCACACCTTCTTTGGTACTTTTTTTTCTTTTGTTTTACCACGCCGTTTACGTGTCGCTCTGTGCCGCGATACACGTGTGGTTGAATTAGCTCGTGGCGGCATATCGACTCCATCGATCAGGGCAGAGAGAGAACTGAGGTGATCCTTTTGAGTCAGAATACCATCCAGAAAGCGAACAAGTTCGAGCTAGATTAGAGACCGGATATAGTAGAAACTGTTAATACTCTTGCCTATTAGATTCGGCGTTTGCATTTTTCGTAACGCTTCTATTTCAGCTTGACACTCCAGAACGTAGACGTTACTCACTACAGAAAGGAAAAAAAATGGCAGTCAGCATGATGAAAGCAGTGGAACCGCTTTGCTGCATTTCGCTGAAGACTCTGGGAGCATAAAGCATGAAATTACCTATAAAATTCCAAGGTCCAGCATTTGCTGAGCTAAACGCGGCTGCAGAAATTATTATATCTTTCCACGGTGCAGGGTCAACTAATCGTTTTTCGAACCAAGGCGCATGCGCAATAGCAATGCGTTGCAAGCAGAAGCAACCGATAAGAGTAACTATACTATCGAGCCTCCTGTAAGCATCGCCACATTGATGAAAAGTAGGAATCTTATCGGGAAAATTAATTATTATCATTTAGCAAATTCCTTTTGCTTCTGCACCTTATTGAAACGTACATGCATGAAAGCCTTAAAAAATGCTCCCTATGAAATCTCTGATGTGTCAGTAGCGATCATCAAAACACCTCAAAAGTGCTAGGAAGACATGCTGAAAATATATATATATATCTTTAAATCTAAACAGATCTTCATGCATAATTTATGTGTTCAGGTGTTATTAGTAAGGAAATAAGCATGTTTATAGTATGATTAATGAATATAAGCGCGCTGGAGTTGATAGGGCCATTAATATATTTGGTTTTCAACACATTTTCGCTTCACGGTTTCGTACCTGCTTTTATGTACTGACTGTGAACACTCAACTGATCTTGAAGATAGAGAACCTAGAATGGATAATGTGAATTATAGCACAAACAAGAATAATGGTAGGCATTATTAAGCGAAAATTCAGACATTTTCATAGTCCATCCTTTAATGGAGCTTAGTCACTCATTGAACGGAAACGATTACGTATCTTGCATCCGATCGCGCTCGAGATAAGGTGGATTTGCCAGATCACGATTGCCTTATTGTGTGTCTGCGTTTACAAAGCCCTGTTCTTTGACTATGGAGCTGCCTCCCCTCTGTAGAATGGTTCCAGCGTCCATCTGTGATGGTGCACGGACGATCCGTAGTTCTTGGGACATGAGCTCAACTTCAAAAGCGCTTGCTCCTAGGACGCGCGTGTCTCAGGAGGCAGCCTCGGAAATGCTGATCTGACACTGAGGATCGTCCACCACCTCATGAAGGACTCTTTCTCGAGCAGTTCATCTTCCGAGTAGTCGCCTCCCAAGCACTCTGAGAAACTCTAACAGGGGACGACAAACAGAGGAAAAACAACGGGAGGACGATAAGGAACCAATCTCTGAACCGCATCACCTTCTCTGGAAATAAAGGCCCTCCCCACCATCCTTGAGTCTTTAGGGCAAGCCGGAAATTCAGCAGCGCCTCGGGAATCGTGGACATAGGGAAAGCCTTCCCTGCAAGACCTGAAGCCATCACCAGGCTAACCCGGATAGAGAAAACTCCTTGGCCTCCGACGAGAGTAGGAATCCTCTGCCTTCAGCAGGCCCCTTAACTGAACTCTGTATCCCCATGTGACCCAGGCTCCTAGACCCCTGATTCTTCTCCCGCTGCAACCCCAGGGAAGTCATATCCCGTCGGTCCCAAGGACGATCTTCGGAGATAGGCAGTCACGCGAAAACTCGAGCAGAGTGTGATGTGGGATAAGACAAGGTTGCAGGTGCTTGTTCTTCGTCGGCGACCTTGACTGGAACCGGAAGTGAGGAAGAAGAAACGGAAGGCATCGTGGGAATGCATGAGACCATCTGAAAGGAAGCTTGAAGAGGGGATCTCTGGCTCGATTCCCGACGACGTCCGGGAATTTGATTAGCTGCCAGAGCAACACCGGAAACAAGGAGTGGAGACGGCCCTGCGCGCCGCCTGGCCGTAAGGGTTGACTTCTCTTCTGATTCATTTTCCCCCGGCTTGTTTCCAGAACGCCGAACCAGACACGCGTTCGCGTGTGAGTCATGCGATCATGGTCACCCGGTCGTCACCCTCATTCGTTTCCTTCATTGGCAGCGGTCTCTTCCTGAGCCGTTTCTTCAGGCTGGAGGAGGAGGGAGGAGGGAGAGCTCTCAGGAGAGTTTCGCGTGCTGCCATCTCGTGCACGGAGTGAAGTCAGCCGCGGGCGATGGCTTGGGATGAGGCTGAGAAGAAGCTCATGTCTTGTTCAGGCCACGCATCTCTGACTCCCCAAAGAGCTATCTCGAGCGGCACAGGGTGGCTCCACCCGCAATTGCCTCCCACTGCTGTACTTCCTTGGGATCGGTTACACCCCCGTCTTTTCCTTTTCTCCAGATAGGATCCTGCGTGAGCACGGAAGCGACGTTCGTCTTATCGTTCAGTCGGAAGACTCCAGTAGGGGTAGGTCAGTCCATCACCTCCACGAGCAGCTCCACCTTCTCTTGTCCTCGTGGTTCACGAGATCCAGATGCTAGAGCCAGTCAAGGGGGGAGCATAGTCTTGGTCGCTTCGGAGATGGCAATTGCGGCGCCTGGCAGGAAGGGGGTGGGCGGCTGGCTGAGCCCTGCTCTCCGACTTCTGGATGGGAGGCCAGAGAGCAGCGAAGCGAAGAGAACGACCATCCCGAATTCTTTCGATTGGCGAGTGAAGGTCACCAGGGAGCACGTACTTTCCGTCAGTCCACCCAGAATGGAGCGAAGAGCATCATCATCCTGACAGGGAAGAGAGGCTGCTTTTCGGAAGATCCCTTGAGGCTAGGAGGGCGCTCCAAAAGGTACGACTGCGCGAGCCCTCGTTTGCTTCCCTCGTCCGTCGACTCGACTCCTCTCCAGACCATCGCCGTATCCCCATGGTCCCGCATCCGCTCACCACCGCTTCTCCCTCGTTCCCATCCTCTTCGTTTTCCTCTCTTTCAGCTCGTTCCTTCGTTTCTATGCACGTGACGAAAGGTCGAAGCACTGGCGGGCGGAGGGGAAAAATCGTCGTGGGCACGCGTGGGCGGAGATGACAGCCCTTTTCGCTCCCGTCCTTCTGTCGTCCCCGTGAGGAGCTCACGTGTTGGTAGGTGACGGAGGGTGCACGGAAACTCCTCCTCGCGCACGGGAAGGCCCCATCAGTGTGCACGTCTGATGAGGCCAGCATGCGAACCAGAATTTCCGGGTGCGGTAGCAGGTTCGAAACCGGGAAGGGAACCTTTCGGTCAGTGTCGACTCGTCGGTCGTTGATAAGCCGACAAGAAGCGGAGAGTGTTCCCTTCCCCCCCTTCCTCTAGTCTCGATGAAGAACCAGAACTTGGGTTCGAATATCGTGCCTGGGGCATCTGCTCGGCTGTAACCGAAGGGGATCTCATCTCCTCACGGAGGGAGAATCACAGAGGAAACGGATGAGCATTGAAGTAGAGAAGCGGCATGAAAATTAAAAACTGTTGGATGGAAAAAGTTTCAGAAGCCGCAAAAGAAGTGCTGAAGAGAAAATCACAAATATTACAAAAAAAGAAAAAAAATGCCATTTGCAGCCAAAAAGCGCAGCTGTGGCAGCTGTAGCAAAAATGATGCATTTCAAGAACTACATTATGGTATGACTTCCCCTACGAGTTCTCCAGTCTCCTAGCGCCTCCCGTAATCTCCGGAACTACCAGCACTTTCAAAATGAGACGAGAACCTGGCCCATTCAAAAAAGAGGGATGATGGGATGACGGTGAGCAGGTTTGTGTAGAAAATAATGGAGGGAGAGGGGGCCTTTGCTTGTTTTTCCCCCTTGTCAGGATGCTTCCCAGACTTTCTAAATAAAGGACCATCTGAGCCACCTGAGCAGCTGGTAGGCTGGATTGACCTCTTTTCTTTCCGAAAGAAACGCCTCGTGTGGCGTCCACGACCGAAGGTTCCATGAGGTAGCACACCTACCTCTCGGAACCTCATGCCCACCGTGCGCCTTGCAGCCCTCCCAACCCGCTCCTCGGAGGAGAGGAAACAGAGATCGATTTGGCTCATGCTTGCCGACACGACTGACCCCCTCTCGCGGCGGTCCCCGGACCTTGGCATTCCATGCGGCACTACACACGGAGATGAAGAGCGAAGAGACCGCGTCGGAGGCCTTGTGGCTGCTGTCTCTGCGCTTGGCACCATGCGTCACGGGTTCGAATACTCCGAAGGAATCGACACAGTGAGCCGTGGGTTCGAGTTCCTCTTGCGAGATGACTCTGGTTGGCCTACATTCATTCGGGTGCGGCATTGGTGACGGTTCAAACTGGATGCCCCGATGAGAGTCGGGACAATGGGAGTCGACCTTCACGTCCTTCCAGCAATCAAGGAGTGGGAGTTCTTCCCCTCCAGTTGTGAAGGAGCGGACCCCATTCCGGAGGGACTCTCCGCTCCGTACTGATGGATTAGGTGTGTCGCCACCTCTCCAGCCAGTGCAGAGAAGCGAGCAGATTCCTTCGGAGAGCGACCCTTCGGAGAAATTGGGAAGCGTACCTTCGGGTTCTCTTCAGAGTAGTAAAATCCCTTGTGGATTCCCTCTGGAAAAGAAAAAATGGGCCGGCTTCTTCCAGGAGTCCCTCCAGAGAGAATAAGGAAATTCCCTTCGGTTCACCTATGATGGAGGTCATCTCCATCCCGGGAATCCCTCCCCAGGCATTAGAGGAACGGACTCCGTGCCCTTCCTGGATTCATAGGGTGAACCCCTCCCGGGGTACCCCCTATCTTAAAGAATTACACGCACCCTTGGGTGGCGTAGAACAATGTCAAAGAGCTGCGGGAGCCTCCAGGAGCGGAACGGCTCTTGAGGTACTCAGCAAACCAAAAAACAACTGGAAGGAAAACAACGAAGGCAGAAATGAGACCGTTTCCATCGTCCCTTCTGGGAAAGGAGCGAGTTGTCCCGCCTTCCTCACCGGAGAGGGGAAGCCCAAGCTGTGGCAAGAACACTAGAACGGGAAGTCGGTGTCCGACCCGGACCTCTGATGAGCACTGTGCATCCTTAAGAGGAGGAGTCTAGGAATGCAGCTGCAGACGTTTGCCCTCAGAGTTTTTGTTTTTTTTTTTTTTCGAGACTCTCCTCTGCAAGAGGAACGAATTGTCTAGCCGTTTCCTCTCGTCTGAGTTTTGGATGATGACTGATGCCGAGAGGAAGGGAGGAAGGAACGCCTGCCAAAAGGAAATCCGTCCAGGGTGACCAATTAGGGTGCCACTAGAAACTGCTTGGTAGGAAACGGTCCTATAGTTTGCCTCAAAAGCATCTTCCAAAAGCAATCAGTTGAACACTAGGTGGTTCTTTTTGTGGATCCAGGATGCATCACAGTGTCACTGACCAACTTTTTTTGTCTTTTTTTCCCCCCCCCCTCCCCGGGAAAGATCTTCCTTCACGCGGAGGATCTCATCCTCTCTCTTTTGGCATCGTGTTGGGTTCCGTCGGAAAGTGCGAGATATAGAGAATGCAACTCGCTCCAGACTCCAGCACCTTGCGGCTCTTCCAGTCCGAGAGGAGATTTCCCATGCAAGAGCAGGAGCGGCAACGAATGTCAGGAAAATCAACGAGTTGCTTCGACTGCCCCGTAGGATGTCCGTCGGATCAATGCTCGCATTCCGGAGTGGTGGGCCGGTTGTCGTAGCAAATATCGGCAACCTGAGAGTAGCCTTGTGCAGCCAGGAGGTAAGAAGCCTGCCTCTCAGAGCGGACCCTCACGTGGGTGACGAGCAGGAGTTTGGAAAGAGGTCAGGAAGCCAATAAATCGATTTGTGCTGCGGTTTGGACAGGGCTCCTAGTAGCTACGATTTCCGAGTTTCCTTGTAGTGGCTCATGGAAGGGAGTGGGGATAGCGTTGTCTTCCCATTAAACATTGAAAAAAAGGAACTCTGGAGAGGAACAGTAGGATCGTCGCGCTCCGCTTTTCCTTGAAAGGGCTCTCTCGGAGGGTAGCATTAGTGGATCTCATGGAGCTTCCCTTTGTTGAGCATTTCCTCCCAAATATCCCATCCATAATAGCGGTCCGGTCGTAATGTACTTTCCACAAAAAACCACGAGAAGTATTTCCCGGAGAAACTCGCTCCCGTTTCGCTAACGAAATGAACTGAGCCTATAAACGCTGGACGAGGACTCAAAAGATCATCTTAAACTCCTGGGAAATGCCATCGAATAAGCAAAGTCGGGAGAGTCTACCTTTTAGTCTCGGGAGTGCATAAGGAGTCGAGAAAGCCGGTGCTTCTCCTAAATCCACGAAGAGCTCCTCGCATGGAATCGTGTTTCCCTCATACCAACTGCAAACTTGATCTGCCTCCGGGGAAACCATGTCTGTGAACTCGTAATGGTTCCAATAAACTACCTCCAAAGATTTGAAACACACGTGAACGTGCACAATACATGGAATACGTGTAATATGTAACTGGATGCTGCGATGTTCTTTGAATAAAATGAATGAAAGAGATTTTCTGTACTAAGGATAAAATAAGGCAATACTTAAAAAAGACATAACGATCACATGGTACAATAATCAGTTGTAAATGTATTATGATTATTACATATAAGCACTCTGTGCTATGCTTGTTATACTATTCATTGCATCTTGGATACTCTTTGCGTCCTGTTTCAAATTGTATTTGGGCAAGGTCCAATCCTATTAACTACTGCAAAGGTTCCATAAAAGTAAGGTTCCTTGCTGCTCGAAACAAACTTGAATAAAAGGAATCAAGAAAACTTCAGTCTTTATTATTGTTATTATTATTATTATTGTAGTGAAGCATACTTAACGAAATGAAACCTTGTATGCTCTGCCTAATCCATTTCAATACGAAATTTTGTTTACCCATGCATTAAGAACTGCAGCCAAAGATATCAAGAGAATCGTCAGTGTGGAGTGATCACTGTACGATCACTTCTATCACTGTAGTCATTAACAATACATTTAGAAGAACTTCTCTTATAAGAAAGTTCATATACCTATGTCCCTGTTGATGCTAAGCAAATTAGTATCCTTGCGTGGTTCATAGAATGTTAATCTAGAAACCAACTGAATTTCAGCTTTTTGACAATTGCATTCCAAGGAATTAAAATGAAGCGTATCTTGAAAGAGTGTTATTCTCTTCTAAACAATTTTTGTATTATATTCTATAAAATATAATACTATGTATCTGGAACAATGACTTTGAAGTTGTGAGAATTTTTGCAAAGACAGTGTAAACTGAAAGACCTGCGAAAAAAAGACTTCTGTGTTTGGATTTTATATCTGTTAATGTTTATTATATTCACGCTGTGTGAGAGGCTGTTCAAAAAAAGGACAGAAAAAAAGAAAAGATAAAAGATAAACAAAAATCAGACAGCAATGTTCACTGAAATCTCATTAAAAAATATTCTGCTAAATAAAACAATGCATGCATATTTAAAGCAATATCGAAGTAAATTTTTTTTCTCTATTTGAAAAACCCATTTATGAGGTATTCGTGGACAAAACAAACATGAATTACGCCTTCATTATTTCAGCTCCTCTCTGCGTTGTTTAAGCAGTAATCAAATTGGATAAGGCTACAGAATTTCTTAAATATTTCTAAGAAACAATTTCCATATTTAAGCTCAATGTCAAATTCTCGAGTGTGCATGCAATGCGTAAGTTTGAAGTGCGTGCTGCCGGTAAGTCACGGACTTTCTATTGTATTTTTACGGTTCTTAACTGGTACTGCTGTTTCTTCTTTTTGCTTTCCTGTTGGATTTGCGTGCCTTTGCACTATGGCGAGCATGTGATGTAGTGGGTTGAGAAATGCAGTTTTATTTTTAATGAAATATTTAGGTTCTCTGTTACTTCGAGTTAAAAACGTTTCTTCTTATATGTTTCATTTTTGTAAACGCCATGTTACTCCATTCAAGGAGCATGAGCGTGCGTATCTGCACTAGGATGAGCACAAATCAGTTATCCTAACCGCCTGTAAGATTTACCGGTAAATTTATGTAGTAAATGTATCGAAAACCAGATCGCTTTTGATAACAGTATCCAATTAAGATTCATAGATATGTCTGCAAACTTCAAATGTAAAAGATGTTATCTCGTGTATAGTATTTCAACTTCACCGTTTCTAGCGCTGCACTTGTTATCTGTTCAGTGATCCAGGATTATTGAGGATTTCACTCAAGCTTCTGAAGTAAAAAACTCATAAATAAACCATTGTGTGTTTTTGTGGTCTGTTACAGTATGATTGAATTTGTGTACTTTGCAAAAATGTCTTAGTCAGCAAATGACTAAATACAGATTACAGATTACTTATCTGTCTAAGTGTTTCAAGGCATTTTGAAAGTCCTCTTACAAAATATTCTTGGAGAGTGAAAATTGCAGGGAGAGAAAAATACCCAGTACGGGATTTGGAAGCTGCCCATAAAATTGGTATATACTTGTAAGAGCATGTGAATGCAGCTCCTATGGCACAGCTTTGGCCCAAATTTCTCACAGGATTTGGCTTGCTGTGTCTTCTACACACAGCAATATCTGCAGCACAGCGTAAGTTCTCACTACTTTCAAATGTAAATAGCTACAGTACAGAGTGGGTTGTATAATTAATTTCCTCTCTATGTAAATGTACTAAAAGTTTTTTTTGCAGATAGAGTGTACCTGAGGCTTACAGAACAAGAGTTTACGTATTTACCGATAGATGTGAGTGTTTGGAGTTTCTTATTACATGTAATCATCAATGGGTTTCTGTAGGTATTGGTAGAGGGTATAGTAGCTTTATTACTGACCATGTATGGAATCACACATATTGCTGGTGAGTTTCGTGAAATTAGAGCCACTAAAGAAATGGAGAATAAGTAAGTTTAGTGACTTGATAAGCATCAGTGAACCACATGACTTTATTAGGAGTTGGGAAAATTTGATGAACAGGCCAGCATTTTATACCTTCAATCATCGAGGACAAATGCTTTTCCGTCCTAAACAACCTTGTAATAAGATTGAGACATTGTCCTAGTGAACATCAAATGTCAAACCCATGTCACTATAGATTTCACACAGCCTCATGGCATATAGATGTAGTGTTTCCGGTAACCAACATAGAAAGTCAAATCAAGAAATTCTTCAGACTTCGTATCCTTTTTGTCCACATCATAGACAACAGCAGGAGGGAGAGGATGAATCTTTTTACCATGAAAACCACATTTTCTGTGCCATAGGCCTGACCTTGGCCTATATCCCAATCGCCGAAGATTGTTGGGACTACCAATTGGGATCGAAGAATACACCAAATTACTTACACGACCTAGTGGGATTTGATATCAACAGCATAAGTTAATTACTGACTTACCCACTGTTGCAATACATTTTTTTGAAATACAAATCTCATGTTTGTTGGGTAGCTGCACATATACATTTGAGGCACTTGTTTTAGTAATGGTAGCAAATGTACCAGCAGCTCGACACATCATTGCACCTTCCCCTGGATAATTCTCAATACAGCAGATTCTGGTTCCTACAGGAAGAGCTCCAACTGGATGTGCATCACCTTCCTTAGGTTGTACTGGAAAAGACATGCATATTCTATTTCTTTATGAAAGTTTTTACCAGCCACTTGAGGGATATTACTATAACTTGTAATTAGATCTCCTGGTTTCATGTTTGTTGTGGCAATTACATATCGTGCTAACTTAGGTCCAGCAACCAAAGCAATGAAGCCGCTACGAACAGGATCTTGAATGATCTCTAATACCTTTTCTACTAGGGGAGCATCATTTGGCAATCTTTTATTAGGTACTCTTTTATAATCTACCCATCTTAAAACCCTTTTTACTCCACCACCACGAGTACCTACAACTACTCGACCTAAAAGCATACAATTGTATAACAAATTTATAAGTCATAATATGTCATACAAATAATCAGCTATTAAAATTAAATACTTTACTCACTCAATAACATACACTGCACTACAAATAAACTTTGTGAACACTATCTACATTCATGATCAAAGTTGATGTTCCATGCTTTACATTAAATTATGGATGTTTATGTACGGTTACAATAAGCTTGAAGTTATCAAAATGCGCTTTTTACCTGTTTCTGGGTCTCTTCCTCCCAAACGATGACATTCCAATGGAACAATAGTATATTCAGAAGGATAGTGGATTTTCAAATGGTAACTAACTCGGGGAGTTTCTTTTTTATGATACTTCTTTAATTTAATAGCAGCAAGGCTATTGGGTGCACATGGAACTTTCATGTACTTAAATTTGTCTCTCTTTTTAACTAGAGGTTTGAAATCATTGTACATTTTTGTAGGTTTGTAAGGAGGGGTACTTGGGGTATAAGCACTTATTCTAACAGCAGTCGAACAATAGTGTTGTTGGACAAACACACAAGAAAAAGTACACAATCTCAGTTTTAAAAAGTTCATGGTTTCGAATTTTGAGCAAAACCTGGACAAGATTGTCACAAATTGCTGATGTCTTTTGCGTGAATTTCTAAAGCATTTAAATCACATTCAGCTAGCACCAGTTTAGCATTTTTCAGTGTCAAAAGTTCCACAAGAACAGCACCCTCTGGAGCCTTTAAGGTTCATAAACTTATGGAATTTAGTTTTCAAACAGCTCCAATATGTGTTCACCTCAACAGATGTGCACAAATTGCTGAGATTTCGCAGTTACTTAATACTCACAGGTAAGGACAAGCTGAAATCAAATAATTTATCATTAATCCAAGAATTTTAAGACATTAATTAAATACAGATGGTAAAAAAAAGTCACGTAGATAGTAAAAAACGAATTTTCCTTCTAAAATCGGCCACACAAGAGGGAAGTTTTGTTTTTTGGTATTCCAAGAAAATGCACACTGAGTAAACTACGGTCTATGAAAGCTTCATAAGTAAAGCATTACAAGGTACTGGTCATTAGACCTCACTTTGACGGTTTCATATATTTTGTTCGAAATCAACGCTTTTCCTTGAATTACAGCCTACTTGCAAAAGCAAAAGGGGCTCCAAATTCAGATTTCTTAATGTAAACACCTTTTTGCCAAGGATAATCAAAAGTTTTGCTTTGCGCAAAATACTGATTGGATTCTCAATATCAGTCTTGCAAGCTCCTCTCACTGAATTTCTCAAGGGATTCGCTGAAGAGTTATGCTGCACACATCTTTAAATAAATTATGAAGGCCACAGCTGCAGTTACAGCTCTCATGGCTATTTCTAACATAGAAAAACAGGCGAAATCTATTAGAAAACGAAAAATAAAGCTTGTATTTTACATAACACAGAAAACATCCTCAGTAAGCGGTACTTATCCTCAGTAAGCGGTCCTATCTGCTTAAAATCCTTATCACATCATGTAAGGCACATTTCTACATGAACTTGTACAAAATAAACTGATGATACTAAAACGAATGACTAGACTCATAATAAAAATTGGTTGAAAACTTGAGAACGGTTTAAGTGGACGGTCTTTTAGGAGCTTCCATTAATGCAAAGATCTTTTTACAGTTCAAACCATTTCATCGCTGCATTTTCAAGGTTTTCTCAAAATATGAAAGACGTAGCACATCACCTGATGAATTCATCAATATCATATTGCAACATTATTCTTATGCAGCAGTCTCTTGTCTCGTCTGTCGGTCATTACCCACCTACGTTTTCGACAGAACAGTCGTGAAATGATGAACTCCAATCACTAGTTATATGAAAAAGACAATTTTTGAGTTATCTGAGGCCTAATCTATCTGATTTCCTTGACTGCATATTTTCTCTATAAACATAGAAGTGCTACTAGAGTATTTTCTCGTTCTTCCACAAACGCGTGCTTATTTTGCTCCCCAAGACTATTGGGTTCGTGAGTTCTTCGATTCACTGGAGGAAAATTCAAACTCAACATTTAAATTTAACTTTAAACTTCCACGCCCTCGTTTTCGAAAAGGAGAGTGATGAGTCCTACGGTCTTTCCCCTTTATTGCCAATGAGAATAGACTGATAAAACAAGCAAATCTTAGAAGCATTACTGATAACTTTGAAACTTATACGGTATAGCAGAAAAATATCTGGGGCAGTTGTGCTTTCTGAGGCATCCAGGATTCTTGATCTCATAGATCATTGACATTTTTAAAGACTAGAGAGATCTAAAACCCTGTGCTACCTTCTGAACCAAGAAGCACTGAACCTGGTTTTTGAGATTAAGAATTCCTGGAAAGAGGACATCAGGAAACTATTTTATACGCATCACGCGAGTTTTCCACTTTCAAAAAAGCACTTTATTCTCAAAACAACCTGACACTGAAAAATCAAAAAAGCGGCTGAATGCTATGACTTATCTCAAAGCAGTGCGACTACCCAGTGTAACTCAAGAGATAGTAAATGTGGCTCTGAAGCTCTAGAGCCTACCTTGTGAAGGAACTCTATTCAGATGGCAGCACTCTGAACTCAGACTCTGCATTTTTGATCACAGCAGTCTCCAGTGTTTAATCGCTTCCTTGGATTCCCTTTTTGGGGTAACCCTTTTTTGCGTATCCTCTTCGGTGGTCATTAGCTCAGACAGTTTGCTTTGTTTCCTTCTATGGTCTTTTCCGTGGAAGTTCTGTGGTTGAATTTCCATGCAAGACTCGTAATGGTGTGATCTATGTTTTCATTTCGTTGAAAATGACGGAGCATACTGGATGGATTCTGGTTCCGGATGGGTATTCCATACTGAACTCAAAGTGCAATGCCACAACTATCTGTTCAGTAAAGTATTAAGGGTGCAGTGCAAGTACACCACCTACATTTTACTGCTTCTTGTATAACGTCTTGCATATACTGCGTTCCAGATAAATGATGCGCTACTGTCATCATTCCATCGCAGGAGCATTTCATCAGTTTAGTTGGAGTCCTTGTAGCTATTCTCCTCTCTCCTCTTTGTTGGATTAAACACTCGAGTATATCTGAGAACAGAGTAGACTGCTTAAATATGACTGAAGCCTTCAGAAGCAACGCTGGTTCTTCTGGTCAACACACTAAAACGAAGATCGTTCAGTTGATCGAATTAATAAAAATTATCCCATCTTCTTTACAGATCTTATGAAATCAGAGAATTTTAAAGCAGTATTAATTCTTAAATGTTATTAGCTTCTTCTAGTAGATTTTTCCTGAAGTATTACGAGTAAGTAAAAGCCATTAATCAGTTATTCTTTGCCGGAGATGTTGATCATAATTTTGAAATAATGCATGCTGTAGAAAAATAATTTGGAAAACAGTCTACTCTATGGAATGTCCACAGCAATGATGGAAAGAAATCCTTTTGAGTTCTTTTTTCTGTCTTCGCTGTTTTCTTCCCAGTTTTTTTTTTTTTTTTCGGGTTTTCTTTTTTTTGGCTCAATGAGTATCTTAAGAGCCGTCACGCACCTGTCGGCTCACGCAGCTTTTTAACGCTGTTTCCACTCCACCCGAGGGCGAGTGTAATTCTTCAAGATAGGGGGTACCCCGGGAGGGGTCCAACCTATGAATCCAGGAAGGGCACGGAGTCCGTTCCCTGACACTCTGGGGAGGTATCAATCTACCAACTTCATGGTACGGCTCCATTTTCACAACCGAAGGGCTCCTTGATCCCTGGAAGTACCCCGGAGGGTCAACTTCCAGCTCCAACTAATCAAGGGGGGCATCCAGCTTTCACCAGTGCCTCACTCTACAGGTCAACCAAGGACATCCTGGGAGGATGACTCGAAACCCACGACGCACCCATATCTCAGCGTCGATCCTTCCCCGGTAGGGATTTGAACCCGCAACGTCTATTACCGCTCGCGGAGACCGCAGCCACATGGCCACCGACGCGGGCTCAGAGATGTAGAAGCTCATTCAAACTTGCAATGGACTTGTCCGCGTCGGAGGCCGCGTGGTCACGGTCTCCGCGCGTAGCACCATGCGTGTCACGGGTTCGAATACTCCGAAAGAATGGACTCCGAGTGCCCCGTGGGTTCGAGTCCCTCCTGCAAGATGACTCTGGTTGGCCTACATTCATTCGGGTGCAGCACTGGTGGCGGTTCAAACCGGATGTCTCCGATGAGGGCCGGGACAATGGGAGTCCACCTTCGAGTCCTTCCAGCAATCAAGGAGTGGGAGTTCTTCCCCTCCGGTTGTGAAGGAACGGACCCCCATTCCGGAGGGACTCTCCGCTCCGTACTGATGGATTAGGTGTGTCGCCACCTCTCCAGCCAGTGCAGAGAAACGAGCCGATCCCTTTGGGATCGGCTCGTTTGGAGCAATTGGGAAGCGTCCCTTCAGGATTCTCTTCAGAGGAGTCACAGGAGGACGGAGGAAAAGCAACTTAAACGGAGAGGAAATGACTTCTTTTGCACAGATTTTTCTGTTCGAATTGCTTTTTAATCGTTCTAAGGTTTCTTCACGGTTATTCCGTTTTGTGAAGAATATACTGGTGAAAAAGCTGAGCATAGGGCAAGCAGCCCTAAGGATGAAAATTTCGACTGCCTACTTTGCCCCTGTGCGTTCTGTTCAACATTCCGTGGAAACTTTGATATTTCATAAAGGATAATGCCAAGGGTACCCAATCTTCTGTAATGTCTCCATACCAATTTTTCACTTTAATGTCAGTTTCATCCTATTGAATTCAGACTTCTAGTCTCTCAAGACTTTAACTTTAAAATTCAAGTTGTGCTGCAAAAACTTCCTCACACGTCAACCCACAAAGCTGAGTCCAATGCTCAGTTTGTTCCTCACTCTTGCCAAAAACATGCTTAAGGAATGCTCGACTGGAAGTGTTCGACGGAAATCTCGACCCGAGCGCCTATGGTTTTTTGGTCCCAGGCAAAAAAGGCATAGGAAATATACTGTGACCTCGTCGTCGTCTTTTTTTTTGTTTTCAACGCATGCACATGTCTGTTTCCCACTCTTCAGCCCCAGAGATGTGAATGCTTGTGAGATTAAAATTTTGTTATTCATCTTTCACGTCTATCACGAAATATAACAGTCCAATACGCTATGCATGGCTTTGCATTCATAAGGGGCTACGAAGATATATATAATAATAATGAATATATATTATTATTATTATTATTTGCAAGTATCTTTGAAAACAGCATTACTGTAAAAAAATCCTTTCGTTAATACCGCTTCAATGATTCTGGTAACCCGTCTGTATGTTTCAGTTGATTCAGACAAGAATCACCCTTGAGCAGTTCGTAGGAAAGTGCTGACTTTTTTAAAGCTGACTATCTGGATAGCTCAGAAGTTATCATTACATAACAGTTTTGTCCTCTTTCTTCATTGTGAATGTACTTTGTGTCTTTCGTGTTCCATGTTTGCGTAATGAAATTCCGATTTTCAGATCGTAACCCTTGATTTAGCATCAAGAAGAATGACAACAGAAACAGATCTTACATCTTCTCTGTGGTCGAACTCTCTTCATGATCCAACGGAGTCTTTGCACGTCCTTTACTTGCGTAATAACACAAGACCAGTTTGTAGAAGGCAGAAATCCTCACCAAACCCTTTCGAACCATACTGTCCCATCCAGCATGCAGTCCAGACAAAGTCCTATCAGACTTCAATCTGGTCCTATGAAAGGGGGAATGAGATTCGTGGAGAAAAGTTCAGGAATGATAATAACTCTGTTATCGAGATTAATTCGGACTTCTGATGGATCCGTGAGTTCTTTTTCTTCTGTCTTCGCTGTTTTCTTTTTTTTTTTCTTCGGATTTTCTTTTTTTTTTGGTTCGCTAAGTGCGCCTCAAGAGCCGGTTGCGTGCCTCTCGACGAAAGTGGCCCTTTTAAACACACTGTTTTGTCTATACGCCACTCCGCCTGAGGCAGTCCGCAAGGGAGGGCGTGTAAATTCTTCAGCATAGGGCACCCCGGGATGGAGGGGTCCGCCCTATGAATCCAGGAAGAGCTCGGAGTCCGTTCCTCTCACGCCTTGGGAAGGATTCCCCCCTATCTGGGGTGGATCTCACCTCCCACCCTGGTTGTCTCCCAAAGGGAACCCCGAAGGGAATCTCCTTCTTCATTCAATCCGGAGGGACACCCACCACCTAATAGGGAGAGTGGTCTTCTCCATTTCAACTTCTCTAAAGGGAACCCGGAAAGGATCCGCTAGAAGGAATTTCTTCTCTGGAGTGAACCCGCAAGGGAACCGCTCCTGTTCACTCCTCTGAAGAGAACCCCGAAGGGACACTTCCGAAAGGGGCGCTGCATCTTTCCGCAGGGAGATCTCTCTCTCTTGCTTCCTTGCACTCTCGAAGAGGCAGAGACTCGGAGGTTCCCCCTGCATCAGGGGGGTCCGCTCCTTTGAACAACTAGAGATGTGCCCATGAGGGCTCCTGCTCCATCTTGAAACCGGAGGGGTCCTCCGGTGAGGGGGTCCGCTCTCCGTTGTACGACCAGAGGGGGAACTCCCCACTCCTTGATTCCTGGAGGGACCCGAAGGTCGGCTCCAATTATTCTGACCTTCATCGGGAGGCTTCATGGGAGGCCTCCGGCTTAATCCACTACCGGTGCCACGCAAGAATGTCCCGGCCAACCAGCGCCATTGCAGGAGAAACTCGGAACCCAACGGCGCAGTGGCGTCAGTTTCTGCCGCAGCGCATGGTGCCACGCGCGGAAGCCTTAACCACAAGGCCTCCGACGCGGGCCTCTGACGGACCCAAAAGGACTTTCCCGATTCTCGCAAGAAGTAGAGTCTGAAATCATACTTCTAAGTTACGGGAATCGGAAAAAGATGAAAACTACATGAGTAAACAGTGTAGATGAGCATGTGCCATTTGAGCAGCAAGTCCTATTGCTGTAAAGATTCCTGGAGGGAACTTTGCAGATGCTGAACAGTAGGTGGGAAGCTCTTTAGGAATCGAAGTGATGAAACACGAGATGCTGCGGTTCGTCAACAGCCTCATTTTTGGAATTTTATGCTATTGCGGCTGTAGTAATTACTGCAGCTTGGGAGTAGGAAGTTGGGCATGCGCTAAGTGAGAAGGGAAAGAATAGAGGTATTCTCTTCACCACTGCAAGAGAAGAAAGGAAAGGAAGGAAAAAAGAAGGCAAAAAACGGATGCATGCACCAAAGTTTCGGAGACCTTCAACTTCATCCGTGAAACGAGCCATTGAAACGAGACTGCATTGCTATTTGAAATTAAATTTTCTGGACCACTCCTACTTTTTTATTCTGTATGAGGGAAAGAAATGAAACATTATTTCGAGATGCTTGCATCAAAGGGAAGCTCTCGTCCTACTGGACCATATTCCTGTATTGCAGAGAAGTGCATCTGAAGGTCATGGCATCATGACCATTTGGTGTTTGGTTGATTTTGTGTGTGGAAAGTTGATGGCATGGTATATTATAAAGCTGCAGAAGCTAAAGAAACCTCAAATGAAACCTTTCAATCAGAGAAACAGACCTTCAGTGTGGTTCCCCCAAATCTGTCAAGATCGAAAGACTGGGTGGATTAGTGGATAGAAGGACGGGTAGGATTGGTCAGCCATTTTGCATGGATCGAATACCTGTTTTTCGGCGTGCTTTATTTCTTCATCCTCAGATATTAGTCTACATCCCTGTTTCCGAAATGAAGAATCTTTTTTCCCCACCTCAGGTTCTTGGTGTTATTCCTCCAAGCCATATCCTGTGCAAACTCCGATTCCCATAGAACTTTCCATCGAGTTTTTCACATCCAGGAGCGAGCTCTAGACTGGCTGCTCACTTTCTGCATCTATCTTCGAGGGAAGAACGGCGAATAAGGGAAGAAAGCACGAATGAAAAGAAATGCCTTGGCTGCCTAATCAGCGAACTATATATTGATCGGCAAAGAAGAAGCACATCAGCAAGGATGCTGACTGGATGCTCATAGGTGGGATGTCACGAAGTCGGCATCGGACTCTATGCAAAGTCCTCGAGTCTCGATGTGCTGCGGCCCCTCTTGCCGCCGAGAGTCCTCGCGGGCATCTATGCCGACCGCGAAGTGGAAGGCTTCATCGACGTCGTAGAAAGAGTGCTTCAGCTTATCCAAGACTCCGCTTCTTCGTAGTCTCGAACAAAGGTGATCTTGCACCACCGAGCATCAGAGCGGTCGCCCGCGAAGAGCCGAAACACAAACCTCCGACTGCGGAGAAAATCACGTTCACTCCGCAAAGAGTGAAGCTTTCCAGGATGTCCAGCACCATCTCCGCTCCTGCACTGTCGACTCTGGGCACAGCAGAGAAGTCCAAAATCAGAGATGTGAAAGGCAATGAGGGATGTATTGGAGGTCCACCGCCAGCAGCTTCCTTCTTCCGATCATTTGGAACGCAATCGCAGAAAGAGGAACCCCAAGTTTTCTGTTTCACATCTTGGGTGCCTGTCCATGGAAAAAGAAAGTCATTGGAAAAGTGTAAGACACCATCACTAGCCAGGAAGTCTCTGGAAAATTGTAAGGAAGGAAAAAGAAATCTGCTCCTTGTGAAAAATAATGCGATGGTCCGGAGCTAAAGAGATTTGCAGGGAATTTTTCGCAGACCCAAGAGTGGTCCACAGCTTTCGAACCCGTATTTTTCCGAAGGAGCTGCACGGTACCCCTGGAACGCGTCTTCCCTTGCGCAACCTGTCCCGAGGGCTTTCCTTCTTAGCGCAGAGTTTAAAAGCAATAATTGAGAAACCTTTTGGATTCTTCTGTCTTCGCTATTTTCCTTCCAGCCTTTTTTGGGGAGGGGGGAGGGGGTAAAGTCTTTTCTTTTGGTTTTCCAAGTGCCAAAGAGCCCTTCTCCTCCTTAGGAGAGGCACACGGATCTCTTTGACACTATCCACGCCACCCGAGGATGCGTGTGACTCTTCAAGTTAGGGGGGACAGCAACCTCGGAGGGACCACACTTTGAATCCAGGAAAGCTCCGTTCCTCTTGCGCTCTGGAAGAGAACTCTCCCTCTAGTTGTCTCCAAAGTGAAAGCCCCTCTTCCTTATTTTCTCCGGAGGTACCCCCCGGAAGGGAACTGCTTCTTTTTCCTCAATGCAATCTCTCTGAAGGGCGTCCCCTGAAGGGAGCAGTGCGCTTCTTACACTCCGGATGAGCCAATACCCCGAAAGGGGTATCAAACGGCACCATTGATTTTTTCTTTTTTGGAATAATGACGCAGAACACCTTCCGTTTCATCCCTATTAGCAGGTCCCATCACCGTTCTCCTCATCGACGTGAACTGGTGAGGGTCCAGCTCCGGATGCGAACGAAGCTCCTCACCCCTTTCTGAGCTCTCGCAACTCCACGGTATGACGGAAGTATGACTTTAAGTATGACTGTTCGTCTGCTCTCATCTCACCCTGCGGACTTACAAGAGGGGCACCGAAAATCCTACCAAATATGTCTGACTAGTACGGACTGTCTGTACCTACTCTGGAGTTTCTAAGTGACCACTGGCAAGCTACAAGAGGGAATGACTGTAAACCCAAAGCAGACCGTGGGGGTTTGCTGAATTTCTTTTGCATGTATTCTTGCTTGCGTTTCTGTTACGGGACGTGCAAAAAACCTGTATATGTTGCAAGGGTTTCTCGACAGATTTACGTGTGTGTGCAGTGACGTAACCGTGGTGCACGAGCGGAACTCAGAATGGGAGCTTTCACTTGACGTTCGCAAGGTCGAGCACTCTGTGACTCTCGGCACGGGAGCAGGAGACGTTCGCACTACCGCGTCAAAGTGTCCGCCTTCCTTTTACTCGCGAACTGGACCAGCAATCAAAGAAATAATCGAAAGAGGTAGCTGCGCTTGCCATGAGCTCTGACACTCTCTGATCCAAAGAGTTCTTTTTCCTGTTTTATCGATTGTCTCAGCTTCCTCCCGAGCTTTCCTCTCAGCCAGCCACTTGGAGCTCTACCGAACACGCTCGGACGCTCCAGGACTGTCACGTGTCAGATGGTCAATTATGCCTATGTACTTGGAGTTCCTTTCTTCTTCCTAGAACTTTCTTCCTTTTCCTACCCCTTTCTTGGGGAACTTCTTTCCCCAAGGTTGGTAGGCTTCCATAGGGGGGCAGGAAAGGGAGGCCTTAGCGATCAAAAGGTGCATCCTCTCCACAAAGGAATGCTCATTCCAGTTTTGCAAATTACCATTCTGGAAAAGACTTCGCGACTGTTCTGCCGTAGACAGTTGGCACGTTGTCTCCATCCTGCTCTGTGGTAAGTCTGTCCTTTTTCCGGGTCCTCTCACCCCTTTCAGCGTGATTCGGCTCATTTCGGTCTTTCCGATCTGAAATTCTCAGTGGAATGTTCCTAATCCAGTGTGAGAATCAGAAAATGACCCGGAGGGCGGAACGCAAATCACAGGAGGCAGGTGAACAGATGCTCTCCTTAATCTCTCTGGCCTCTGGAAAGCGCCATTTCTCTTCAGGAAGCGAACACGCGGCAGCTCTCCTCCACAGCCCTGGTCTCGGATCGGCAACGTCGCGGCAAGATCTCACGGATTTCCCGCCCGCCTCGAAGAGGAGTCTCCTAGCTACCCTGCAGTAGCAGATTCTTCTTGGAAGGGCAGCCTAAGCTTCGGAGAGAGGGATGCAGACCGCTGTGTAGGAAAGCCGAGGAAGGATTTCGGACCCTTGGCAATGGGAAGGAAAATTCCTGTGGGAGAAGCGAGGGAGGAACAAGAGGCGGTAATTAAGAAGGAAGACTCGAGGACCAGTCTGCCAGGAGGTGCCCCTGCAGAACCTTCCTCGAGATGACGCCTCTGGAAATGAGTACGGTTTCCCCAGAGAGCTCTCGACCCCCGTCAGCCGTCTGCGCGCACGCCACGCACGCCCTGGGGACTCGAAGTGCCCCCTCTATGGCACACCTCATGGACTCGTTTGCTCCATGAAGCAAGGAGATACTGGGGAAATGCATTAGAACAGCGTTGTGCGCATGATGCTTGGCTACCGATGAAGCCCGAGGAAGAGTTTCTCTCCTCGTTGAGTCCACGCTTGGAGGTCGGGGAGGAGAAGAAAAAAGCCCATCTCTGAACATAGAGTGAGAAATCTAGGAGATCGGGATGCGGGAACGGGAGCGACAGTAGAATCAACCACCTTCTTATCTCCAAGAAGAACATCCAAGAAGCTTCCGAAGCTTCAGGGATGCGAAGTCTGGAGGGTCTTCAGCTGGCGTGGGTAACAGGTGGGTGAGAAACTGCAACCCTACACCGGTCCGCATCGTTCTCCCACTCACCCCACTCTCAGCGTTCCCTCCCGTTCTCTAGCCCCAAGGATTCTCAAGGATGAGGACTCGTAGGGCTCAGCGTGGGGCGAACGATGGAGCTCCAAACCGCTCCATCGTAAGGGAGGGCAAGAGATGTGGGGGAAATGCTACTCCAGCAGTAGAACGGACGGTTTCGGTGGGGGGTTTTCTGCAGCTTCCATCTCTCGAAGCTGGGGCGCGGAGGGCTCGGAGTGCCCAGGAGGCAAAGGCGGGAAGAATGGTAACCGGAAGAATGGGACTCATCACTCGGCGGATTAACCAAATGCTCCAGGGACCAGGAGAAGGAAGAGGACCGAAAGCAAGGAAGAAAGAAAGGAGAAGGGGACGACGGGCGACGGTGAACGCGAACCGGCTTGACATCCGAAGGTCGCGCTGCCGCAAGGGGTCGTTCTTGAACTCTGGTCCCCTGCATGTCCTGAAGTACCCTTCCTGCTCCTCTTCTTCGACCACTCCACCGGATCGAAACGCAGCTGCTGGCACAGGCTCCTGTAGAAGTGGTCCACGGTGGCAAAGTTCAGCTCCCCGTAGTATCGAAAGACCCGGACTACCCTCTCCTCCTCGACTGCGGTCTGGGAAATAGACGGTGGGAGGCTTCAGGCTGATGCCCCGGCTTTCGTCAGAGGTCCTTCCCTTCCGCGAAGACCTCAGGAGCCTGGGAGGGAGGGAGCGCCACTTACCTGCGAAAGCATCCCCTCCTCCTCGCCGCCACCGCCGCGCTTCAGGATGGAAGCCTTTGGGTGGAGCGCGTTCCTGAGGAGGATGCCCAGGCTGACGAAGAGGGAAGTGCCCATGCCGTGAACAAGGCCTAGGATGACTGTCGACAGAAAGGTCGTCGTCCACAAGAACCCTTCCTCCTTGGAGCTCCTCCAGAAGCGGACGGCGTCGGCCACCTGCAGCACCAAGTTCCTCGTCGAGGAGACGATGATGGCGGCCAGCACCGCCTTGAAGGAAGAGGAGAAAGCCGCTCGAATGGCGTCGGGACAGGAGGGATGCATAGGAAACTCACGAGAGGAAGGTCCTCGAAGAAGGAGGCGACGCAGGTTAGGATGAAGAGCACCCCCGCGCAGGAGAGGAGTGAGGAGAGCGGGGTCTTCCCTCCGGCGTCGAAGGCAGGCAGGCTCCTGACGGGCGCTTCGCTCACGGCCGTGCAGCCGAAGAGGCTCCCAAAAGCGTTCGCCATCCCCTGAAAGGAGGAACACGACGGCGAGGGATAAGCGAAGGAGGACAGACCCTTCTCCTTCCCTATTACTCCGGGAGCCTCACCAGGGCCAGCAACTCCTGGTTGGCGTCCACCCGCAACGGCGCTGGCTTCGGAGCCCTCCGGGAGTAGAGCCTCGCCATGGAGAGGGAGGTGACGTACGCAACCAAGGAGACCTTCAGGGATTCCGGAATCGTGCGCAGGACGAGATCCATGGGAGGAATTTTGCAGGGAGGAAAGCTGAAAAGGACAGGAGGGACCTTTCCGGCTGCGGCCCCACGTCCCAAGTCCCCCTACCATCCGACGAGTCCAGACGGCTCGCACGTGCGCTACGACTCCTAACTCGACGGCTGCGCTATCTGGGTCCTCCCCCCCCCCTCCCCTGCATCCTTGCTCACAAGATGCAGGAGAAGCCTGTTGAAAGAAAGAATACAGGGGTAGGACAAGGGGCTGCGCAACGTCACCCAAACCCCGGCTTCGGAACGAGGCACCCCATGGCTGCGCGACGAGCCACCTCAACAGATCCCATCAAGAGAAGAAAAAGAGGGAGCAGGAAGGGACAACCAGAGTTGACGCGGGATTTTCCCGTAGACGAGAGTTCGCTAGTAAAGAGGTTGGGAATGCAGACTCCCGAATCCTCAGCAAGGACGGAGAGGCTGAGGGGAGGGGACTTCCCAGAGTCTGAGAAAGGACGCACGGGATGAGCGGATCGTCTTCTCTTCGCACGTCTTCGTGCCTACTCTCCTCCTTCCCACCCACCCTTAGAAAATGATCCCGGTCGTCCATCGTCCATCCACTGCGCACTCTGCGCCCCATGAACCCCCCCCCCCCCCTTTATCCCGTCAAAATAGACCTCCGACGGCTTGCTGGTCGGGGCCGGCGGAATCAGCTAGGTAGAGCCCTCGCTGCTCCTGCCTCCCGCAATCGCGAGAGGACGCAAGACCTGCCTTGAGCACGTGGGCGAGAGGACGGTGCGCCGCGCGCGCCAAGGAGGGGGGGATGGCCCCAAAGACTCACCTTGTCGGGACATCCTCCAGGACGGGGATGTCGAACGCGTCGGCGAGCCCCGCGTACCTCGATAGGAAGGTGGCGACCACCACGATGATCAGATCGAAGGGAAGAGGGATGCTCGTCCACCTAGCGATTCTGGGCTGCCGGAAGGAAGGTAGGGGCATCAGACGCGAAAAGAGACACTCAGCAAGCACGCCCGCCCCCTCCCCGTACCAGGCGCACACACACGAGGAGGCATGCCGAACCCAAGCGCACACTCTCCGGAAGGCGGAGCACGCCACCTGCACGCACACGCAACCACGCGAGTGCACGTGCGGGTCTCTAGGAGACGCACGGGGCGCGTGACGCAGCCCGTACTCTCAAGGTTTGTCGAATGGCTCCCGTTCGAGTTCCCGCTCCGGAGAAGCGAGAGGCGCGGCCAAGGAAGCGCACCTCCCTGCCAGGCGAGTGCGGGAGTTCGCACAACAGCCTGTGGAGTCCGTGGATTCTCCAGGTCGTTCCTCATCGTCGCGTGCGTTGGAGCCCTCCCGGCGTAGCTTCGGAGAGATGCTCTAGAGATGCCAACATCCTGCGAGTGCGGACGTCGCTAGTTTGCTTTGTGGACCTCCAGCGATTCTCTCCGCACAATGGTGGGAATCCTTCCGGGTTTCTCTGCTTTCTTCCGGACTTTTCTTTTGAGGAAAGGTGGGAAGTCTTTTTTCTTTTGGTTCACCAAGTACTGCAGGGACATTCACCTCCTCGGGGAGGGAGGAGGGCACAAAGCTCAAGCTCTGTCCTCGTCACCAGAGGATACGTGTAACTCTTCAATTTTTAAGGTGCAACCCCGGAGGGATCACCATATGCATCCAGGAAAGGCTCCGTAGAAAAGGGTCCGTTCCTCTCACATCTGGGGAGGGATTCGAAGAACCTTCACCCTGGTTGTTTCCGAAGGGAACCCTGAAGGAACCTTTTCCTCATTCTCTCCGGAGGAACTCCGGAGGTGACCGGTCCATTTTTTCTTTTCCAGAGGAAACCGCTCCTGTTTACTCTGCAGAGAACCGCTAAGGGACGCTTCGCAATTTTTCTGAAGGGCACCCCCCGAAGGGAGCCGCTCTCTTTTTACACTACAGAGAGGCAACCCCGAAGACATCCGAACACAACCGGAGGGGAACCCCGAAGAAATTCCAGGAACCTGGGGGTCATCTTCCAATCCTGACCAGTCAATGGTAGCATCTGGCTTCCACCAGTGCTGCACCCGAAGTTAACCAAAGCCAGCCAGCGTCATCCAGAGGGGGGGGGGGACTCAAAACCCATGACACTCCCCCTCTCTTATTTCTCGGAGTCGGTCCTCTTCCCTGTGAAATTCAAACCCGCAACGCTTGGTGCCACGCGCGGAGACGGCAGCCACACGGCTGCCAACGCAGGCGGTTCCGTTCTCGGAAGAGGGCGCTCAGCACTGCTCTTTGGAGAGCTCCGGCCGAGGAACTTGTGTTCAGGGAGCGCCTTCTGCTTTAGAGAGAAGAGCACCCCTCGTTCGGACCGGGGCCACGCGTCCACCGGGGCACCCACACTCAAGTCCACCACACAGGGTTGCCACTCCTTTCTGGCGAAGCGTTGCGTTGCCAGAAGGTAAAAATGGGAAAATTTCCGCGTGAGACACCCGCCGGAAGACCGGACGACCAGGTGACCTTGCCGTAGGGACCGCACTGCTCAGGAACAGTGTGAGCTTTTTGGCACGCAAAGTGTAGGATCACGTGAAAAAGTGCAGGAAGGAATGCGTGTGCGGGGCTCCGCGCGCCTGCCGGCGCACACGTGCACAATTGCGAAAGCAGCACCGCTGGTCCGCCTTCCCGAGGTCGAAGTGCCTCCTCGTCACCTCTCGCACCTTCCTGGAGGGAAAACGTTGCAGCTCCAGGGCGATGAAGACGATCACTCGGTCCTGTTGAGAGGCTCAGGTAGCATCGGCTCACGCGCGATCCCCTGGGAACGATATCCGCCTCTTCCCGTTCCCGAAGATTGGAGCCGCTCGTTTGCAAGAGTGCGTGCGCGTCTACTCCATGACTTGGAAGGAGGAGGAGTCCCAGATCTCTTTGTGATGCGGACCTTTCCCAAGGATTCTGTCAGCGGGTAACGATGGGCAGATCCAGGTTGGAGGCAGACGGAGGGAAGAGGAGTAGGGAAGAAACCACTCGCTCGCCTCGTCGCGGAGGAAACTCCGATTTTCGTCGTCAGAGGTCCTCGTGGAGGAAGCAAAAGATCCCCTCGAGCGGTGAAGATCTTGAAGGAAAGAGGGGGAGGGGGAGCGTAAGGAAAACGCATTCAGGGAGTACCATCTCGAAGGAGGTGAACATACTGGGTGGTGTTTCGCTCACCGCTCAGCATCCGGATCCCATAGAGAAGAGCTGCCACAGCACCTCTCTCGGAGAAAGCGCCCGAGCCATCTGCTGGCTCCCGCGTCGCGCAAGTCCTCGAGGTCCTTCGTCCCTGAGGAACGAAGGTACTCCGGCAGTGAGCGAGCGCGCCTTCTCAGAGGCAGGCGGGCGGGACGTGCGTTCCACTTTCTGTTGTTTGGAAGGACACCCTCGTGGCAAGTCCGCGCGGAGGAACGGGTCTTTCAGCCCGACCGCGCGAGCTCGGAGCGCGGAGGAAGCTCACAAAAAAGCAGGCAACAAAAGCAGGATCCTCACCTTCAGGCACTCGTTGTTCCAGATGCAAATCGCTAGACAAGAGAAGCCGGTGATGACTACGACAGGACGAGCTTCCGGGAGCGAAGAAATGACGTGGGTCCAAACCTGAAAACAACAACCTTACGCTGCTGTGAGAGGTCGCAGAGGACGGTGCGAAGGGAGAGGGGAAGGAGCAGCAGTCACCTTCATGGCGGTTACCTTCCTCTTGAAGCGTTTCATGCATCGGGAAGCGCCTCAGGGACTCCATCCGCGTGGATCGTGCGCACAACTGCCCGGTATTGCTAGTAGGGATGGGGGGAGATGGGGACTTGGTCACCTGTGAATAGCAGCGGGCGTTGCAGGAGTGCGACCTGGGGGCAGGAAAGGCGAGCGGAACTCGGCGGGAGTCGAAGACGAACGCAACCAGGAATGGAAGGTCGCTCGCAGGGATGCGAAGGCAGCGGGGGGCAGAGGCCATTTCAACAAGTGTCCCTCCCGGTGGTGGAGGAAGCCCACGCGCACGCTCCCTTCCACACTCCCCACAAGTGTCGCACCGCGGCGTTCAGATCGGTCTTCGACTCGGTGCCGGCGCGCGTCCCACCCAGTGCTGCCACGTTCGAGTTGGGCTGCGCTCCGATCGCGTGTGCTCATTCACGCAAACGCGCATGGCATACGCGTTCGTCTGAGTGGCCATGGAGGAGAGTCGGGAAGGGGACGCCTGTCGCTTCCCGCTTCTTCCTTCCCGGCAAACGCCAGTCTTTGCCGTAGTCCAAGGGGCGTTTGTCACATCAAAGACCCACGAGGCTTGGAAGGGAAGGCGAAGACGGACACGAGGGATCCTGAGTATAGGATCTTCTCATCGTGTCGGTCTCCGGTGCCTTGCAATCACCCTTGCATCCACTCCTTCGGAGTCGTACGCGCTTTTTGAAAACGGCACTGCTCTTTCAGATGGCTCGAAGAAGCGGGGAGTCCGTTCACTGAGCACAGGCCCTTCTTCTGAAGCGCAAACTCACTCTGGGCAAGGCAAGAATCCCGGAGACGGACGGCGCATCCATCCCCAAGAGGTGCTTGATCTGCGAGGTGGCGATGTGGAAGCCGGTGCCGCAGGCGAAGGAGCTGACCAGCGCATCGCTGATCAGGGAAGAGATCATCCCGAGGCTGAGAAGCCACATGGACAACTGCTTAACAATCAGGAAAAGGAGCAGTTCCTTTTACCCCCTTCTCCCCGGAGGCACCTGTATGATGGCGCAGCTGAGGGCTACGGCGGTCCCTACCTCCACAGGGCTGTAGATACCACTCGCCTCAGATGAGTTCCCGGAGTCTGGACCGGAGGACAAAGTTGCTCCCTTCCCACCCACTCCGTGGCTCTCCAGGATTCCTCCGATAATGATATTGGTCACAGAGAAGGCTCCTGCGGAAGAAATAGGACTGCAGCAAGCAGCACCCTCCGAAGGAGAAAGAAAGTGAAGAGGCTTGGGATGATGATGATGACGAGGAGGAAGAGAAGGGGAACAGCCATCGATCAGCTGCTTCCATCCCTTTCACTGCGACGCCATCTAAGGGGGATGTCTCCAGGACCTGCTACAGGTCGACACGCAGTGTCTCTCGCTGGAATGGACAGAGCGGAGCCTGCGGATCACGAAAACCATTATCCTTTCTCTTCCTGGGCAGGAGAATTTCAAAGGGGGCTGGAGCCCTATGTTCTCTCTTAGATATTCGGGGAGCTTTCGGAGAGCGAAGCACTACTTAGCATCTTCACCTCCTTCGAGATGGCACTCCCTAAGGGAGTTTTCCTCACGCTTTTTTCTATTTCCTCCGCGACCTTCACCGCCCGAGACGATCTTTTGCTTGCTCACCCGCGAAGGCCTCTGGAGACGAAAATCGGAGTTTCCTCCACGACAAGGCGAGCGCGTGGTTTCTTCCCTACTCCTTTTCCCTCAGTCTGCCCCCAGCCTGAATCAAGGGCTACCTTTTCCGACTGAACTTGCGCCAGATGCCGACCTCTCTAAGGATTCCAGTAGCCAGCACTAGAAGAGGAAAGGTGATTCGACCTTGCTGGAGGAGAACCGAGGCTGCCTTTCATTGGCGCTCTTGTCATGTCTTCGTCGCCTCTTCAACTTTTCCTTGGCACCCTTTCCGTGGTGTGCGCATCCTTGATGCTGCGAGGTCGATATTCAAGTCTTGCTCCTCTCCCATTTTTCTTCTCTTCCAGTAGCATGGCAAAACTGGTGGAAGATGCTCTGAACATTATTTTTAGACTGCCTCCTTCTCTTCGATGGCGCAGAACAAGGTCGCTCCCCTAGGGGTCTTAGGAACATGTAGCATTTCTAAAGTGGAACGTGGCGGCGAAGTTCTTCACAAGCAGGAAGCCGGGAGGAAGAAGCGTGGGCCAGTCTTTAGGAATTCACGGACAAGCCACAATCAAATGGACTGCCGTCACGCGACTCCACCGCGCAAGAAAAAGTGCAAGAAAAAGGCCATCAGTCAGCAGGATGGGGTAGTATTGGGCAACTCCCCTACTTGTCTTCAAAGCATTTGGTGCAAAGCAAGATGCATCAACTTCTGGGTGTCTTTCCTCTGAGGAAAGTGCTGGAAAGATTCTGATCAGGGGATAAAGCATGCATCTTCCACTTGTCCCTTTCCCATTGCCCTAAGTGCGTGCATGTTCATTTGTCCTTCTCTGGTCCTTAATTTGCACTCTCCACATCGTCTTCCTCATTTTCTCCTCCTCTTCTTGCACGATGATCCAAAGACTGCAAGCCAATTCGTGCACCGAAGCCAAGATGGGGTGGCTCTGGACTGGACTTGAAACCGTTTGGTGTAGCGAAGAATGGCATTCGTGAAAGAGAGCTAGGGACAATGATGACTAGCAGACTCAATGGCGCCTCTTTTTTATAGAATTCAGGAAGGAAGAGTTTGTTTAAACATCGATCGCATCGTAGAATTGCATGGAGGCTGTCCCAGACCCGCCAACAAGAAGGCTATGTCTCCCGCTTCCGAAAGCCTCGTAAACGACTTCAGAGGGTTCGGCTTATGCTTTGTGAAAGCAACTCCGTCTTCAACACCCAGATCACTCGTGACATAACCATGGACATTGGTTTCTCGATTGTTCACTCTAATTATCCAGGTTGTCCTTCTCCATCACCGTCATCTTACAATGACTTTTGTTCAACCCATCCGCTCATCCTGGGCACCATCTCTCGTCAGGCATTTCCGATCTTTAGTAGGAAAGACCCCATTGGAATTCGCCCGATCTCCACCATCCTGTGAACTTCAAGAGTTCCAGTAAGAAATTTGAGAAAACGAGGTTCTTGTCTTCGATAGAGGGTGCCGAACGACTCGGAAGGAGAGTTTCCCCTTCTGTGGAAGGAACTGACCGTAGAATGCGACCGGTCACAACCAGGCAGAGCGCTTATGGAGGAAGGTGCAAGCCAAAGGTGGTCAAGCCATGCAGCAGTTGATCCGTCAAGATGACACAGAACCGTACCTATCTGGATATGCATGGAAGTCCCGAAGAAGGCGTACACCAGTACAGGAAAAAATCCCATGTAGATTCCAGTTATCGGCGGAAGATTCGCCAGTGACGAGTATCCGAGACCTGCAGGGGAAAAACCGTGAAAATCCACATCGTCCGCTCCTCCATCCCACCCCATGGGTTCAGAAGGACGGGTGGCCGAATGGAGCGGACGGCTCAGGCAGGTGCCTCAGGAAGATAGCGTGTGCTCTGTCGGTCGTAGTCCTCATTGGGAGGAAGTGGAGCTTCGAGCCTCGACGCCACGTGCTCTACGTGCCGCTCCGCGGTCACTTGGTCACTCAGAGACCTGTGCCGTCCGCGAGACGTGAAGAATCCGGTCGGACCGAATTCCTCTACTATCGAGGAGCAGGGAAGAAAAAAGTGTTTCCTGTAGTGTGCGGTAAGGAAAAAAGGCGAGTTTTGCACGCGGAAAGGTTCAGAGGGAAGAAGGGCTCACTTTATCTGTGGGAACGGCAGCAGCAACTGCTCCAGAAGTCGCCAGGAATGGCACTCCCTGTTACCAGCCTGTTACCACACTTCCTGTGCCCAGGAAGGGCTCTTGGCTTTCTGTGGCAGTAGAATCGCTTCCGATTCCGAAGAAATTTACCGAGCCCAGCTCTGAAGTTTCTCCAGCTTCCAGAAAGAATGCAGTAGGATCCCGTCGGGTAATCGAGAAGAAACAGATGCGCCTCCCGATCACCCTTTCACCTTTCAGTGCTCCCTTTTCGCGCAACTCCCCACGGCTTCTCACTTGCTGACTTTCCAGCGTGTTGCCGAAGCCGAGGGGAGATGTGAGGAATCCCGAGGTAACCTCCGGATCGCCGGGATTCGGAGCCGCATCCCTGGAAGCAGCAACCTGTCACGACCGAGCTGCCCACCGGACATCGGCACGCACTCCCCCGCGTGGCACCAAGATCTGGATGCTGCAAGCCCTTCATGTTTGCCTCTCTAAGGAGGAAAGAGGGATTCCAAGGATGAAACTGGGAAAGAAAATCCTCCCATTGGCCCGCTGGAACTGAATGCAAGCAGCCCTTCTGGCTCGTAGGCTCCGGAACTTTTCGAGACGCGCCTCTCAGCGGAGGACGAGATGCAGCGCCTTCTCGGACCTCTTGGTCAATATTCAGACTCCGGTCCAGTGGTCACGGAGGAGCGAACCAAAACCAGGCAGATCACTCACCCACAGGTATCTGCAGGACGGCCACCGTGAATCCGCAGAGAACATCTCCCGCGATCCACTCCTTCAAGTTGTAGTTCTTGATCCACACGAGTATGGGCAGGTGGTTCTGCAGGCGCTTTAGAGCAGCTCTCCACGTGCACGAGAAGCCGCAAAGCTGCTCTTTCAGGGTCCTCTTCTCACCTGAGAAGAGGGATAAGGTGAATCCGGGTACCTTCGCTGTGTGGAACTGGGAGGGAAAGGGGCGGAGGTTGGGAAGGATCGTCAGCGAACAGCGAATGGGGATTCTACCGGGAGGAGAAAGACTTAAGAGTAGGCGCTGAGGCGAGCTGTAGGGGGTGGTCTCGTCCCTCGAGACCCACAGTTGTTGAGCATTATGCTCGCTGCCAGCACCGTTCAGGAGTCTCTGATTGTTGGGTCCGGCACCCTCTTCTGAACCCTCAGGAGCACTTCTCGGAGCGCAGATTGGTCAGAGGGGTGTATCCCTCGAGGCCGGTCGATCTGCTATTGACGCGGAATCACAGGGCCCCTCTGCCTCGTCGTCCTTTCCACCGCTGTCCTCTCCAGCGAAAAACGTGTGCCAGAAAGACGTGGAGGCTTGGATTCTCAAAATGGCCGCTTCCGCTGACTCGCGGTTTCTTCCCGGGCCGCGCGCCCTCGGCTCTTGGTGTAAGAGCGGCATGGAGGCACGGAGGTGGCCGAATTTCGCAGGAAGAGCAGGCCAGAATGCGCAACAGGATAACCCATCAGGGTGTACGGAAGGAAATGGCAAGGATCCGTCTCTCTCTGGAGCCAGGAAATGGATCGAAACTCGGAATGCCGGGATTCCTGGGGACGGACGGTGGAAAGCACGCCCCACACAAAGGCCCGGATTTTCCCATTCCAGAGCTATGGAGGAGGTCGCTGCGATCATGTGGGAGGGAAAGGCAAGAGGGATGGCAGGTAAAGGTGATGTGCTAAAAGGAAAAAGGATGGAGGCTTTTGTCGCATCCCTTCCCGCCATTCGTCGGCGACTCTGGACCCTATTCCCTTCACCCCTAAGCATGCAGAGAAGTGCTAAGGAAGAGGACGTCTCTCAAAACTCCCACAACCACGGCAGGTTGAAAGTGGGAATTTTGAAGTTGGGAATCCTGCGATGGAATACCCCCATGCCCTTTCTATAAGTCTCCCTGAAGACGCTCCGGAAGACATCCAGAAACGCGACCCGGCGGAAAAAGTGTCCTTGCCTCTCCTCTTTCCGCTCCTCATCTCTTCACGCTCGCAGAGAAAGCCCGAGGGTCCCGTCTGGAGGGGGGCATGCGCCTGCAGGGGTGCGGCTGATCCAGGATACCACTGGCATGCTCTTTCCCTTCCCGTCTCTGCCACCGGGAGGATCCAACGGGTCCACCAGAACGAGAGTGACCACGGGAAAAAAACCTCTGCCTGCGCTGACCCCTTTCTGCTCTTCTCCAATCTTCACCGCCCACCATCATCTCCACAGCGTTCGGCTCCTCTCCCTACTCCTCCGAGAGCCGATTCTTTGACCCATTTTGCCGGCGAGCGCCCCGGATGGCCCTTCTCTCCCTCCCTACCAAGCGAAGACACGACTCCTACCTTTAGAGCATCTCCACCTGTTCTCCCCGGCGCGTCCCTCCCGCTGGAGACGCGGGTGGAGCTGCCTCCCCGGTAGTGGCCCGCGATGGCCCTCCCAGCAGCCAGTGACTTCGGCTCCAGCATCTGCAGCCTCCTGCTCCTCCTGCAAGGCGATCCCTTTTGAGATGAGGGGGCGAGATGACGCACTCGGCTTCACCGCCTCCTCCTCCGCCTTCCCCGCGTACCGCGCGCGCACACCCTGCCGGGAACCGCCTCCGCCGGACAGGCGAGAGGCGGCACACTGCAGGACTGTCCGAGGCTCGCCGCACCCTCCCTCCCTTCCCTTCCGGCTCCGCCTCCTTGCCTGCGGACCACCCGCGTGCGGAGGCAGCCGCGGCGGCATTCGACCACCCGCACTGCACTTCCAGCGAGCCCTCCGAGCGTCGGAAGGGATGGAGTTGGGGGGAGGGGGCTACCCAGGGGTGTCTGCACCTCGGGAGCTTGCAGGGTTCAACGCCGAGCCCAAGCCGGCAGACCCTTCTCCCTCTATTCGAGCGGATCAGGGCGATCGTGCCTAAGCTGCACCTGGTGCCTTCACTCACCCCTTCGCATGACCGTCCGACGCCACCGTAGAGTATGGCTCTTTGGACAAAACGTTGGATGCTGTGCAGAAAGCTCACTCGCGAAGATGGCGCAATCCGACCCACTTATGACACCGCCCGGGACACTTAGATGGGGGACTGAGAAAGATGAGGGACGCTCTCCGGGTTTTTCGCCTCATGATCCTTTTGCTCGAGTGGTGGAATCCTGGGACGGCCTCCCCAAATGATCCGGGTCGTCTTCAATCTCGCAGCTTCCGCGATTCTTTACCTCCTCCTTTGCCTGCCTGCATCTCCTCGCCGCTTCCCTTTCTCTGCTACTCTCCGCTGCGGCACCCCGACCGACCTTCCCCGAGGGTGCCGCAAGGTGGCAGTGAGAGCTGCCTCCTGGCGTGAAGCCTCGGAAGGCTTTCCCACACTTACACGAGCTGGATGCTCTGCAGATTCCGCTCTTCTCCTCTGGCTGGAACCTTGGCGGCGTGGTGGCTTTGTAGTGGTGCCGGTAACTTCGCGCAGAGACTCGCTGCCAGGGAAACGGCTCAAATCCGAGATGCTAGACCCTTGGCGGACGATCGCAGCCGGGGCTGCTCTCGATTCTGTCTTCCTCCCTCTGCATCGCTCCGCCGAAAACGCCCAAGGCGCTGGGCCACGGGTTGAGGGGTGGGAGGACATAAAACTCGATCTCTTTCCGCAGTAGCCGCTTCGCCGGCCACATGGACGCGATCAGCGGAAGCCTCCGCATTTCTTAGGAGTATCTCCTCCAGTATCTGAATCCAAAACTCGACTTTGTCTTTAATATCTTGCTTGACCGCTGACCCTGGTGCGCAGAAGACGCGAAGACCCATCCCTCTTGCCTTTCGTTCTCATGTATGTGTGTGTGTGTTGTTTACCTTCTTTTTCGGTGACGTCACGTGTTTCGGGGACGCCGTCTGTCATCCTCGAAGGAGACCCGTTTCAGAAGACTAGATTGAACCACTCTCATCCCACGATCCTGTGAGGATCCTCTGGATCCTCTGGGAACGCCTGACATGCTGCCCTACACTTTGATCTTAGTCAAAAGTCCGCCTGACATGCTGCCCTACGCGTAGCTCCGTATTGCCCCTTGAGTTCTGAAACTCTTGGAGCTCGTCACCCTCTTCTGAATGTGGGAAGATGGGACTCCTGACCTTCGAAGATACATCCCAGTATGGCGCAGACATCCTGTAACATGAAGGACGACCGCGGAGCCTTCTTATGAGTTGTCCGCCATGGGAAGGAAGGAGTGCTCTGGAGCGCGTGCAGCTCATCTCAGGAAAACATGGGGAAAGTCCGAAAGTCCTCAAGTGCGGGAGTTGCCACTCTCGGAAGGTGAGAAAGGGAGGAATCCTGACGTGGAGGTCGTGGGGCTGTGGCAGCCACGCCCTCCTCCCCCTTACATCAATTCTCGATCTCCCAGACCCATCCCTATGGGTCCTTTGGTAGTAACCTCTGTCCGAGACGCTTCTGGGATGTGGTCGCACCTGAGCGGAGACGCTGCAAAGAAACTGTTGAAAGCAGGTAGCTGCTCCTCCTCCGTCCGCCTTCTGAATGACTTCCTCCTGCGAAGCTCCTTAGGTCAACACCGGCAAGACGGACTCGGTTGGACTGGTGACCTCTTCCGTCGTGAGAGCGAGTGCCCGCTTCCCTCCTCCGACGAGGCGCCTCAGCCAACCAGCCAGATGCAAGGTCTCTCAGAGTGTCCCCTCCTCCTGGGAGAGCGCTCCTAAAGGAGAAACGTGTGCCGGGTGGTCCTTCTTGGTGTGCATCACCTCTCTCTAAAGACGCCCTTAGGCAAGAATCGGGTCCATTCCCGACGGAAAGAGGGGAAACTCGGTCTACGCTCACCTCTTGGCGTTATTCTTCTCTGTACTCTTTTCTCCCCCCGTCCCTGGCAGTTCACGCTCTCCGGCTCTCTACTGGAAAAAACTCTTCCCCTTGACCACTGGGAACATCCACCACAGCTCCAGAGGATCTTAGACTCTCCTGACGGTTCGTCCTGCAGTCCTGGGACACCCTTTGCTGGGAGATTGAAGTCGGACCTCCGCTTCCCGTCCCCCTGGTTGCCACTTAATCCGCAGACGGTGACTATAGAGAAAGACTGACCGCTGGCAAAATGGAACTGGGTGAAATCATGTTTGCCCGGAAGGCGCCGCGCCGGATGCCGGATGAGGTGCTGTTCCCATAGCAGCCCTTGAACGGTCCAGACGGCGCTGACTACCTGCGCTCTGACCTCAGCATCTCACGTAGGAGCACTGATCCTGTCAGCAATCTTGTCGATTGTACGAACGACTGAGAGACCAGCTGCTGCCATCTTCGCGCCCTGGTTTCCAGTGCACGAGGTCATGGTCCTTTCACCTGACTTTCTACCAACAACCGATTGCTCACCCACCGAGATGCCCCAAACCGGATGCTAGTTGCTCTCTCCGCCGCACGAGGTGTCTTTTCTCGACAGCAGGCCGAAGCCCAGGATGAGAAGCCGTTGATGCTTTGCCTCCCCCTCAGTTGAGGAGCGAGGAGCTCCTTATCGCGTTTCAGCTCTCTTCTTCTGCGCACTGCACATTCTCTTTTCCCGCAGGAGTGAATGAATAAGGCCCGGAGAGGAGAGATATCGGAGGGCAAGGGCGATCCAAACTGGTAACCACGGTGCCCTCCTCGGGAGCTGAAGAAGAGTATATCTTCCGTGAACACGACTCAGGTCTCTCTCGTCTGCTGCAGTCCGATCCTCGGCGACAATGGGGAAGCAGGAATGCAGCCAGGAGTCGACGGTGACAGTCCGAAAGGAGCTGGATTTTTCTCTTTTTGTTTGTGAAGCTTCCAAATGGATGGCCTTGAATTCCGACGTCGCGGACGCTAGCACGAGCGCAAGAGTCAAAAAGGCAGGAAAATGAGGGTTGCTCGCCATTCCTCCCTCGTCCAGTACTATTGGAGTTCCCTGCTCTTTCCATACTGGAATCCGGGAAGTTTCCTCTCTCTTCGATGCCATTCCCGCAACCCGAGCAGAAATCGTGCAAGAAATCGCTCCACGACGGATTCTGAGGGAAACCGGGGTGCATGAGCGGAAGGAATGCCCTGGAAGCTTCGGGTCGGCCTCCACTAGCACCGTTCAATTTACTGGAGTCTTCCCGGAAACTCTGAGCTTTCGGTGCCAGTGACGAGGAGGAAAGGAATGAGGGCGGGGAAGAGCAAGAAGGTGGAAATCTTCAGGAATCGTTCGCCCTTTATTTGATGATGAGCCTCGTGACTGCAGCGGGAGGCTTCCAGCCCGAACCCGCCCAGGCGGTGGTGGCACGCTTCGCCAGCCATGCGCCCGCACGGACGAGCACAAACGCGCCGCCCGCCAGGATGACAAGCGTCAGCAGGAACACGTCGACCAGGTAGTATTGGAACCACGAGACGTATCTCGAGGGGTGCCGGATATGAAAGGCTCCTCGGTGGCGCAGGATGTACTCGATCCAGAAGACAGCCTTCCTGGATGATTGGGCAGAGCTTTCCCGGAATCGACGAGACACCCTCTCGAGGTTTTTTCGGTAACTGGAACGGAAGGAGCTCATGAAGTACCGTCCAGCCTCGCACCTGTCTTCCTTTCCTTTTCCACCCTCCCTTCCTTCTTCCACCCTGCAGGAGGTGCCCCCCAAACAAGGATGTTGCTGCTGGCGCTCGGCACCTCCGATCTCCGCACAAAAAACTCGCCCTGGGTCGCTCGGAGGAAAGCGATTTCCTTCCCCTTCCCTCTCTACGTGAAACGGAGGTTTCAGGAAGACGCGACAGTCCGTTCACGACCCGAAGTCATCAGTGGTTGCAGAAAAAAACTTCCCCCACCTCCCTCTTCCCTCCCCCATGCTCTTTTGCGCGCTGTTCTCTCTGTTGATTTCTCTATACTGTTGATGTCTCTTATTCTCAACACATAACGAAGGGCATGTTTTACAGGACGAATCTTGGCGAAGAAGGAGGAAGGATCTCGCACCGCCCGCCATCTGAAGTCTGCAATCGGTAAACTTGTCATCGGAAAGGCGGCCACGGCTGCTCCCCCTCAACAAGATCTGGCCTCTTCCCCCAGGGGCCATGCAGTACCAAGATCGTCCGTGCCTCCCCGATTCTATCGGTTCCCTGCGATCCCAGGTGCTCCCAACCAAGCCGTTGCTGACGTTCGAGGAAGGCGGCATCTCCCGAAGACTTGGCACGCGCTCCTTCGTTGCCATCTCGACGGCGTTTCGGAAGCGCGACGAGGGCGCCGGGATCCAACCTGCGGCGCCCTCGTCGCTGCTGGGATCCCGAGGAGACCGGCTCGAATAACAAGAACGGGCGCCCTCCCTCTCCTCCCAGTCCCTCTCCCCCTCCCTGGTGGTTCGAAGCACCTGCGTCCCTGAAGCAGGACCGTTCTGCATGAACCGCGCACGCACCGCTCGCAGGTTCGGCTCTACGCCAGCGCAAAGGCCGGAGCATGACCTTCGGGCGGATCAGGCAGTGGCGAGGCGGAACCTGACGCCATGGTGCCCCTTGGTCACGGAGGGCATCCCATACGAAGACGTAGCAGAAGTAGGACTCTCTCGTGATTCCAGTTCTCCTCTATCTCGGCCATGCACATGGAGACACGCGCATCCAGAGTACCCGGAGAATCTCACGGAGCGCTCAAGTGAGTGTCCATAACACCCCGTCACTCATGCACAGCAAGCAGCCAGCGCATCCGCCGGGCCCAGGATCGCACGCGTGTCGTTTCATTGTTCCCCTAGTGGACGGTGGCATGCGCAGGTGCTTCCCTCAATGCTCAGAGACCCCCTGGACCGTTCACGTCCCCTCCAGCGTCTGTTCCGTTCGCCTCGCGGGACTTCCTCCTTCCTGGATGCCTTAGGAATCCTCTGGCGGAACTCCCTTCCCCCACGAGCTAACCGGAGGAAAGACAAATTCGCCTCCTGCTCTACTGCAGACGCATCCCATCCCTCCCCTTTCCCTAACAACGTGAGAGCTCGGACAGCACATCTTCTCTGTGACCCGGAAGACGAACGGTTGCTGCACCTAGCACGCTCTGAGACGAGGTCTTCCCGAGAGACCGCCCGGTCCTTGCCGCTCCGGGTGCTTCTACTCTTTGGTCCAGAGGTTCCAAGGCTCAAGTTCATCGCAGGCTCCAGGCTCCATAGGTAGCCTCACCTTTACCTCCCATGCGGGATGCGCGCTCGTGCGCTTTCGCGAATCGGATGTTCCCTAGGCAAGGCCCCGGGAGTGGACGCGCACCCGCTGGAGAAAGCGACGAGCAGATGGAATGGAAGATTGGCAGGATGGGGAGCGCCGGAGGGGATCTCAAGGAGCAGCCACGATAGGCCAAGACCATTACTTTGGTTAATGGCTCGTTCCTTGGTAGTCCTTCTGGGACCCGAAGCTTGACCGCAGACGGTAGAAGGCACAAGACGATCCCGGAGAGTGGAGGGAACTCCGAGGGAAGAAAAGACACTCGGAACTTCGAAGGAAGGATGCAGCATCCTTCTTTTCCTCACCCAACCTGGATAAAAGGTTCGCTCGAACCGTACGGTCAGTCGGATGTGACCGTGGTCAGAAGAGGGGACGATGAGTCACCACCTGCGGATTCGAGGGATCTCTTCGTAGAGGTGCAGCGCTCAGCAGCCCGTTCGCACCCTTTCTGCGACTCGACATCCCCAATCTCGTGAAGAGAGAAGAAGAAGAGAGAGAGCGAAATAAGGAACAAAGGATGAGCGAACGCGCGGCGGATCTCTGCTGGACCATGGAGGCTGTTTTCGCTTACTCCCTGCTTCCCGCGACCCTGATGATGCTCTCTCTCAGCCTTTCTGGCTCCAGATCGTAAAGGTCGATCCTCTCTCCCAGGCCGTGCCGCATTATCAGGTGCGCGTTGAAGTTCTGGTCTTCAAACAGCGGGATGACGACAACTGGCACCCCGTGGTACACTGCCTCATGCGTGCTCAGCAGGCCTCCGTGGGTCACAAAGGCCTTGATCGACGGGTGCCCTGTTGGAACAAAACCCCTTTCCGTGAGCGCCCGCACCACGCTTCTTTGCGAAGAGCTTACCCAGGATGTCCTGCTGGGAAACCCAGCGCACCAGCCTGACATTGGGGGGCAGGTCGTCGAGATCCCTGTCCCACTTCATCACGACTTGGAACGGGAGCGCTCGGAAGGCCTCCAGCAGGCTGGCGAGCAGCTCCTCCTTGCTCCTCTCCGTGGGGAAGACGGTCCCGAAGCTGAAGTAGATCCATCCAGAGCCGTTGCTTCTTTGGACGAATTGTTCCAGGTCCTGAAAGGCGAATAGGATACTCGTCCGGGTGATCGCTCGGCACCGTCATCGAAGCCGCCCGCAGCAGACGCCGCCGGCGTACCCACCCGCGTCACCGGGACCGCATCGCGGACGGAAGGACCTCGGCGCTCCCGTCACTCACGGAGGTCGGTTCTCGGAAGGGACGCGAGACGCGGAGCCTTCCCTGGGGGATGAGAGCAACGAGAGTCAGGCGAAGGGCGAATCGCTGCACCTCTCCGGAGCATCCTTCCCTCTCCCATTTGGACCTCGTCCCCCTAGTTGCCAGGGAGCGCAGCCTCAAACGGCGGAGCTCTCCGGAGTTCCCACACCGCCGCGTCCTCTTTGTTCCTTCGGGACCCCTAAGAGTCGACCAACCTCCCTCCCTTCACGCCGGGAAGAGGCCCTCCGGCGCTCGAACAACCCGAGTGTGGGCTCCCGTCCTCAGCTGATCCTTGGTTCTCAAGAGGAGCGCCCGCGGTTCTCGCGACCTTAAAGGCACGGAGATGCTCCTTCAGGCTCGTCCTGTCGGGAAGCCCGCGGCCGTCCGGGAGCATTACCTGCGAGAGAGGTCTCGGCTCCTGGAGGTGGATCCCTCCGATCTCGACCATATTCGGAAGGAGGGACCTGGAGTACTCGAAGCTATGGTGCTGGTTGATCAGGAAGAGACTGGCGTTCCCCTGGAGGTCGAACAGGTCGTTGACGTCTAGGCTCTCGTTGCGGTAGAGCTTGAAGTAGCTCTTGATGGTGGGCAGGATGGTGAACCGGAGGTACAGATGGTTGAAGACGTCCAGTATGAAGTTCTGTAGCCTGTCGAGGAAGCTCATCCCGTCATCAAACGCGAACATGATGTTCGGGTTGAACGAGGGCAGCGTGCTTGCGCCAATTCCCCTCAGGTAGTAGTTGTAGGGGCTGGCGGTGCTGAGGAACACTAAGGGGACGCCCATGTTCTTCAGGAGGACCCAGGAGCAGAAGTTCGTGAACATGTCCTGTATCACCAGGTCGAAGCCGCTCTCCCTGCTCATGACCCTCTTCACGGTCTCCTGCTGGAGCGACACCTCGCAGACCTTGAGGTCCATATCTAGCAATGAGATCCTACTCCGCAGAGCCTGGAGCAGCGTGCGAGGAACCTTCAGTTTTAAAATGACTTTTTCAAATCGTAACTTCATATGAAGGCGCCGGTTGCCCTCCACGAGGACGACGGTAACGTTTTCGATCTCCTCTGTGACGGGAATCGGGGTGAGGATGTGGATTTGGTGTCCCTTCCGAGACAGCTCGCGGGCAACTCTGAGGAAGATGGTCTGGTGGCTGGGCCCGGAGTGCAAGAGGGACATGAGGATGCTCTTCGGCTGGCAGCTCCCGAGCAGGCACGTGAGCAGGCATGCCAAGGGCAGCGCGTGGCTCTTCAGCATGGCTTCAGGCGTGGTCGTTCGGTCAGCACTTCGCGCGCGCTCTCGACGGGAGAGAAGAGGGCAACAACGACCGGTCTACGAACCCCCTGGTCAACCTCAGATTCCCGGGTTAGGAAGGCCCCGGCCACTTTTGACTCTTTTCTTTTGGCAAATTTTTGGTTCAGAAATGCTGAAACGAAAACAAACGCCACGTGAATTTTGCCTCGGGGATTGTCGAATTGCGATCTTGACCCCGCGCAGGACATCTTTTGCGAGAGTGGACAGTCGTTCCGGACTCGCACAAGCATACTTCGTCACTCCACCTCACACGCCGGCTGAGAATCGGGATGAGCTGCAAGAAGACCGTCGAGACGCGATCCAGGATGGCAAGGCTTAGCGAGGTTCCGACAGGTCACCGTTTTCGCGCGCTGTCCTGCTTGACGCTCTGAGGGGCGCGGTGCCCGGCGCCAAATCTGGGAGAGGCTCTCCTCGAACAGGTTTCAGGCTTCGCGCCGGCTGTTTCCATGGCTTTCCGCGGTCCCCTTCATCGTCCCATGATCCAAGTCCCCTTCATCGTGGGGCTCAACTCTCTTCCTTACCGGGAACCCGCTCGGGAAGAAAACTACCAGAAATTCGCTACCGCAGTTTGGACTCGGCTCTTTGTCACGGGACGGCCGATTGCTGCCTAACTGCTCGATCGATTCCCCGTAGGTGGTGCTAGCGAGGACCCACCGATCTTCGTTCCCGATCGACAGTAGGGCGTCTTTCTTCTCGTGGAAACTCCCGCAAGTTTGTGAACTCCCAAAGCCAGGAATGGCAGGCGGAAAGGAGGAGGAGGAGCATCCGAAAGCTCTGCTGCGACCCCTCGAGCTTGCAGGAGCTCCGGCCGCGTGTTCCAGCAGGATGTCAGAGTCGGGACGCGCCTCGAACAGATTCGTCCGTCCTCGCCCGCTGGTGCTCTCTGAACGATCGAATCCGTGTGGGAAACCCAGGAGCTCCCGTTCGTCGGATTCGCCAGCGAACGTGCTCCTCCTCACCGTGCCGGAGCTGCCATGGGAACAGCCTGCCGACGGCACCACAGACGCGAGAGTATGCCACCGATCTTCCCTGCAGGCCAATTCTTCTTCTCGACCTTGACCCTTTCCGATTCGTCGGCAAACGATCCGAGGTCCTTCTTGCGTTCTTCTCGGTAATCATATTCCAGGAGAGGGAGAAGAAAAAATTTCCCAAAGCATTCCCCTGAAATTCACCCAAAAACATGCGGAACTCTCTCAAGAGTAACTTCAGAGTCTCGTCGATCCTATCACTGAAATCGGACTCCTACCGTAGTATCCTTTCCGGGAATCCTGGTGCATCCCCTCAGGAAGAGCTCTTCGTCCTTTTTTTTTTTTTTCATGCAGCTCTCTCTGCACGCTGCACGACAAGAGAGAGACTCCTCCGCCAAGTGGATCCAGTATCTCCAAAGAAACGTTTCAGATCTTGCCAAGAGCCACCATTATGAGTCGGATTTTCCCGAAGGCCCCAGCAGTCCACAGAACGATATTCAGGGAAGGCCTGCCTGGAATTCTTGATGTTTGCGTCTTTGTTTCTCCTCTTTCACCTTCCCTTTTTCATTTTCGAATTTTTATTCATCTCTTCTGCTCCTCAGGGCGTTCCAGATGCGAAAAATATACATTCCCCCCTCTCCATATCAAGCAGGAATCCTCGTTCCTTCCAGAGATATATCCAAAAAGTCTTCATAAGAATCTGCCAGAGTTGCACTTTTCAGAATCGGCGTGAAATGACGTTAAGTTAAGATCCCACCTCCCCCGGGAAGTCGAAGGGGCGAACTTCCCTTTCTCCTGGAACAAGAACTTTCAGCCTCAGCCCTCTGGCAGCCTGGCGTCGCCATTGGGTTCCAGTGGAGCCCACGTGGAAAAGGGAGACCGTGGAGCAAAAGGAGCGCAACGAGACGGAGAAAAAATCCAGGGATTAGTGTCGGCGGATCCTGGAGATTTGGGACGCGAAAGAGGGTCACGTGAGCCGCAGCACCCGAAGGTCTCACCATACACCTGGCATGCCCCGAGCGCGACCAGCAGAGACTTTAGAGGTGACTCTGCAGCAGCACGACAGGTGGTTGTCCGAGTGAAGGGCTGAAGGCACCTGAACGTGACACTTTGAAGAGGCGTAGAGAAAAAAGGGAAGAAAAGGCAAGAAAGACGCAATGATCCCCCCCAATGATCCGCCTTCCAGAGTCCCATATCAAGCATCCACGGGTGCGCCAGGAGACATGCGGGGGCTCTTGGTGTTGACCACAGCATCTTTCACACGACCACATGACCAGATCATACCGCACATTCAAGGTGATGAATCCGAGGACGACCCGATCAGCAACTTGAAGGACGGCGGTAAAGGACTGGATTTCCCACGGAAGACGGCGGCAGCAGCCGATATGAACTCTCAAGCACTCGCCAAACCCATTGCCTCCTCCCCTCCATCCGACCTATCTTACAACAGTGCACCCAAGGTAGCCCTGTTTTGCCTTCATGCTCCATCATAGGTGTGGCAGTCATAAGGGAACTCAGTCGTGGACTCCGCGGAAGGGCTCCTTGGAAAAAAGCACAAAGTTTGCCAACCCGACCTTTTCTTGACTTGCAGGGAGAGATCTGGAAGGAAAGACACGTAGGTACTCTCTCCGCTCCATTAGGAAACCGGATGGATGCATTCCATTAGGGCTTCGGCTGCCGCCGAGGCACCTGTAGCTCTGTGTACACTTTCCTGGTTGGTATCCTGGGTAGGCGGTCGTCTGGGGTTGAGCTCCAGGCGCGAAAAGCTCCCCATCGTGGAAAGAAATTCACTTGAGGTGAACTGTGTTTCGTCACATGATGCATGAAACTGTTTTCTTGGGTCCTGACAAGAGTTGAAATCTTTTCGAAGCGCACGGAGGCAGACGCCCCTCCATGGTAACTCCCGGAATTCGAGTTCGCGCACGGCCACCGCAGCGCCATTCATTCCAGTGTCTCGCGGAGAAATAGCGGAACCTGAAAGTGAGCCCAACTGGACATCGGCAAAGTGTTATGATAGAACACGGTAATGCACAAAAAGTTCGACGGCGAAAGTGCAGACAGCCTCAAGTCTTGTATGGGTGAAAATCGGTGTCCCTCATCTGGAAGTCATCTTTTGCCTCCAGACGGGATGCAAAGTAGGGAACCGTCCTGAGACTTGAATGGAGAGGCTGTTGGCAGCACGGGAGCCGGAGAGGAACTCCTAATCAACGTCGTGTTCCTCACTGATCAGAGTGGCCACAGGAAGCATAGTTCGAAGAAAGCAGAAACGGGGGATCGATGGTATGCGCTGAGGTCCATAGAGGCGAAAAGAACCGCTAGAAGATGCAAACTCATTCGAATGGATGATGCCCGCTTTCTTGTGAATAGATCTGCACAGCTCGGATGCTGCAGTGTATGGACGAGAACGGATTGCACTTCTGAGTTTGAGATCCTCGAGCAGCTTGCCTCAAAAGCAGTAAGCGAACAACGGTCACAACGAACCAAAAAATGTGACTCGAATTGCTGAGATGTCGAGAAGAATTCATTTCATCAATTAGTCCACCCGATTATACCTATGCTATGGGAAAAAAAAAAATTCAAAATTGCTACTGTTTAGATGTTTCCGGAAAGCTCCGCCTGCACCTGTCCTTCCCATCCTATGCTACAAACAGATTCCTCACAATGACCCACTGAATCTAAGACAATGGGTCAGAGCTATGGCGATCACGACACCGGCAAGATCAGCGAGGCAGTTTGCATTCTGTCGTGCTGCGTAGCATCATCACCACACCAAAGTTTCCAAAGCAACAAAAGCACGATGAAACCTTTAGCTCAGCATAAGCACATAAAGGGTACTCTCCTAATAATGATAATTAATACCTTCATTCCACCCTATTGAGACTTCCCCACCTAGTCAGGCAGTAGCACCTGATGCCTGTAATTTCAGTTTATATGATTTGAGACGCATTTTTGCGAGGACTGCGTCTGGCCAACGGCTTTGCTGACTTGATTTCTTCCTCCAGTTCTTCCTGAAGCTTTTATTAGGTCATTAGCCCATGTTTTTGAGCGTTTAATTTGAAACTTTGTAGTTTGTGAGCTCTCCTTCGCAAATGCTCCTTCACCGATAATTATTGACCTCGTTCGATCTGAATGACTTCTCTCGGACACAATTTTATCGGGTGCATTCCCCTAAACTGAATCTTCTCTTTCCTGGCCTTTTTGCCCCAGTGAATTATTTATTGAACACCGACCGGAACTGTTTTAGTCCAGTTTTATTGTGATGCGAATAACTTTAGTTACAAAAAAAAGTTCCTAATGCTTTGCTCTTCGTATTTAGATTTTTCATCTTTTTTGGTGGAATCTCCACTGGGGTTTGATCATCATGTGGCGTTGTTGATGGTCTTGTTCCTGCACTGCTGCCCTCCTTCTTAGCCTTTGCCGTTCAGGTTCTTCAATAGTTTTAGCCACTTCTAACCTTTTTTGGCTTCAGTTGTTCGTATTATGGAACGTGGTTCTTAGATTTATCTCCGCACAGTGAGTACTCACCAACAGCAGGCATGCCACTAATTCATTGAGTCGTCCTTCTTTTTCCCTTTCTGTTTCTCTTCGTGTTTTAAGGCATCAATCTTCTGCTTTTCATTTGCTCCTTGATTATTGCGCATCCACTGTGTGACTCAATCTTGCTGAATCTTGATGTTTACTTTTCGGAATTCCTTCAAATGCAGTGTTAGGCACCTGCGTTTAATCTCGTAAAGCAGAACCGTGCTCCAACTTACGGGTGGTGCAATCTCACTGCCTGTAAGTTCGAGTACTCTTTCCTAGCTATCTACTGCCATCCCGTGAGCCACAATCGTAGCTTTTTGTGCTTTCCACCGTGGCTGTTTGATGCCTGAGACATCGGTAGCTACTAAACGGATTGAGTTCCATTCCTTGGAGGAAGGAGTCTGTTAACAAAAAAGTTCTTGGCTGACTTAGCGACCTGCAACAACAAACAGATTGCGTGCAAACGGACGTGACCCTCTGAACATACAACTCTCAGCAGAGGCTGAGAAGCTGCAAGGAGGCTACTGTATCTTTTCTTTCAAAAAGATTCAGCCTCTGGATCCTTTCTTTTGGAGCCTCCGGAGGAATGGAGGTTGGATGAACCCCTCTCTTTGCTCCCACAAGCCAATGCCAACATCCGTCCCTAGGAACACTACTGAGAAACACGATTTTCTTTTGTCTTGCACCTCACCAAGCAACTGCAGCCGTCACTCAGAACAAGAATAAACGAAACGAAACTCCTAACATTTTGCGAGCACTTGACTTCATCTCAACTGTTCTAAATTCTGTTGCATCGCAGCTCGATCTCTTCTAGATGCCTTGGTGCGCCCCATGCTGACTCGCATTCTTTCTCCCCTTTCTTGGAAATAGGAGTGATTCCTCTACTTCTGCACGGAACAGCTGCCACCCTCTCTTCTCATTGAAGCAACAGAAAGCATTGAAGAGATGCCATCACTCAAGTCCGTCTTTCATTCTACTGCCCCTTCCACACACGCAACGCCGTTTCTTCCTAGAACTTTGATGGCAACATTCCTCTGAATGGCCATTCGGTATTTTTCTGTGATATTCCTCATAAGCAGCATCACAGATAGTGTCTTCTTCCGTGCAGCATCAAACGTAGCTGTTCCCCATTCCATTCACTTCCTCAACTACGGAACCACATGCGGCGTTTTTTCAACAGCGCCACGTTCGGCACAATTTCTCTCATGGACAGCATCTCATCTGAAGGGCCGAACCACGGCAGTATCGACGAGAGTAGGACTTTGCAACCATCTCCCTCTCCATTCCTTGCATCACTTTCCAAACTCGATGAATGAAAGCTCGGGTCTTTGTTCCTGACCTCCTCCACAGAACGCACAAGTCGATCGTGATGAATAATGACCGCACGCTCTAAGCTCACGGCGTCCCCTCTCCGGGCGCCAACTCGTTGTCTTCCTCGATGAGGTCCAGAAAAAGGAAAGAAGCAAACCTCTTCGGTAGTCGAGCCGGTCTTTCAGTCGTTCTTTCTGGAAGGTATCATCGTCTCCTCGAAGAGCTGGATCCCTCCTCCATCTCGAACCTGCTGCTTTGCGCGGCATCAAGCGGATGCACCCCCGACCCCTTGGTGAGCCGCTCATCTCCGGAAGCTACGCCCCAAAAACCACTGATTCCCGTTCCGCCCCAGGGTCTCCCATGCACCCTGCCTACCGTCCGAGGAAGAGTTCTGGAGGACGCCGACAGTCCACCTTCGCCACCTGTTCTTCTAAAGCACTCTATCACCGAGCCCTACCCCGTGACGCCGGATTTTTGCGATCCCATCGGGATTTGTCTCGGGTTGTTGCCGCTGGCGGGCTCCGACTTCCCAGAAAGGCACGTCGGTACGCTTGCAGGAATATGAGAACGGGAGATGCCGGGAAGCGGCAGGATGGAGTCCGACGCCATCGGAAAAACACCACCGTAGCTCCCCAAGAGCATCCATCATCTAGCCGTCTCCATGGAGAGCCATAGAGTTTGACATGAGAGAGGAAGGAAGTGTCCTTCGTAGTGGCTCTTCTTCGGACGTTCTCTCCTCCGGAAGGGCCACACAATGGGAAAGGTGCTGGGAGGATAGCGTAGAAGCAATCCCCACAAGAGAGAGGAAGGAAGCACAAGGTTCTGGATAACGGAGATTCAGGGAACGAGGGAGGGACCTCGCAACTGGGGAAAAGGCTCCTGCGGGGAAACTCAGAGTGCGTCCTCTCCTCTCCCTGTTCGGAGTCTTCCTTCCCCCCCCCCCTTTCCTCTCTTCTTCGACATCCCCCTCCGTGTGACGCAGATGGTTAGCAGCCCGGGAAGACGTCAGATGGGAGCAGCGGAGGGCGTTCACTCCGGAGAGTTCACGAACGGCGTCCTTCGTCGTAGTTGAGGCCCCTGAACCGGAGGTGGATTCCCGCGCAAGATCGGCGCAGTCTTCCGGATGTTAGTTTGAAGCGAAGTAGGAAGGCGGGTTGGAGGTGAGAAAGGGATGTGGACTCAGGGATCCACACTACTCACATTGTGGGAGTCCTCCGGAAACGGTCGAGAGGGGATGCTCGACTGCAGAGCTCTCTTCGTTGGTGCTCTCCTCCCGGGTTCCCTCGAGGGCTCGTCCGCGTCAGATGCTCCGATCCGTGCAATCCGAAGCACCCGGCTGCGCACTGAGATCTTCTCTGGGAGCATCTGCACGACTCTCCTCCCTCCTCTTAGAACAGAGAGCGAAAATCACGAGAAAGGGCATCACCGAAGAGCGGCGGCTGCGTGCGCACATCCGCCTCCTCCGGAGAAACCTCTCTCTCCTCCTCCTCCTCCTTTTCCTCTTCCTCGCTCCTCTTTTTTTTTTCTTCCTCTCTCATTCAGGCCTCTGCTTCAAGATCGAGCATGAATCATCCAGCAGGAAGGACCTTCTCTCCTTTCCCCAGTTGGAACCGGAAACGTCCAACCCATACGGCACCAGCCAGGCGAGATTTCCGGGAGGATCTCACGGAGCTGGAGGGCAGTGAGACGGGAATGCGCAAAGGTTCGAGAGTTGACGGGACCTTCCTTCCGGTAGGCGTACCACGCCCGGAGTGCTCACTGAAGCTGCGTGGGCATCCGCAAAGGGCTCTCCCTTCTCCTCCTCCTCCTTTGTTCTGCACGAGTCTGGGTTGCATTTCCTGGCTGTCGGGAGGGAGCCGCATCCCTGTCTATTCAACTTCGTAAAGTGGTTCCAGGAGGAGGAATCGTGGGTGAATTCAGACATTCTCTTCCTTTCTCTGTTCTCGACCACGCGGTGGTAGCAGCCGAAGACACGCTCCCAAACTTCCTCGAGGCCTGCCGCGGGATCATGAATCCCGTCCCGACAGCAACGGCAGCGGGAAGTTCCGGTCGGTCGACTTGGTCAGGTCTGAAGACTGCTTAAGTTAGGAAACACCCTTCTTCCCTTTTTCGAACCCATCATTCAAAGGTGTGGGCTGTTCATCTGCTGCACAGCAGGTGGGCACGGGATCCACCGCCCCTCTTCCAGCCACCCCTCAGAAAACCTTGGCACCGCGTCCCCGAAGCCTGCGCAGAGCTGAGCCGAACGTAAGGACCCGGAGGGCAGTGGGGCGGCAGCCGGCCAACCGTGCATTGGAAGGTGGGAGTGGAAAACAAACGCTGGCGGCGCAAAACCCTTGTTTTGCGCCACCGGGTGAAGAGAGGGCGAGACATCTCACCAGTCCGGAGCGCTGGCTCTGACACGCCAGCACTTCGGACCGCATCGCAAGCTCCCAGGACGGGTTGCGCGCGGATCGTGCAAATAAAGTGACCTGGAATCAGTTGTCGACCCACCCACCCCACCCTGCGCTACGAATGGGGTGTGCTGAAAGAGGCGACAGGTCTGCCGGCACAAAAGGAAGATGGAGATTTAGCTTGGTCGAGGGGACGGAATAGCACCTGTCCACCGTCCGATAGTGAGGGTAGTACGAGCAGGCGTAGTCTTGGCTCTCTCTTCGGCATGCTTGTACCCCTGAAAGCCGCTCGTAGACGAACCGCTGGCAGAACAAAGGGAAAACCTACCCCGGTGTGCCTCCTGAGAGTTTAGGCATATCAACCCTCTCCTCTTCCCTTCATTCTTTCACCGCGAGAGCAGCGTTCGGTTGGTTCGGTATGCAGCGTTCGGTAGCCTTCCTCGTTCTCTGAGCCTCGGTCATTCAGAACTCTGTGCTTCCCTTCTCTCTCTTCTCCAGTTCATCGGGATTTGCTTCCGCCCCAGCAGCTGCGCTCTCCGCCATGACTGCCTTTTGTGCGCCTGCGCGCATCGGTCCCGTGCCTGCCTTGGAACTGTCAGCTGCCGGGAAGGAAGGGGGGAAGGGGAAGGAGGAAGAAATTCCAGATAACCCGCCTCCGCATTTGAAAACCATTGAAAGCAGCCCGACTTTCCATACGAACCGCCGTCTCCACTAAGGAGACGAGGAAGAAGAGAGACTTCGAGAATGTCGAGAACCCGTCCAGCAGGCTGCGCGTGATCTGCACGTGATCCACTTCTGCCTTGAGAGGCATCTCAGGGAATGGGAAGGGGCAAAGAAATCCGCAAGGCTTACGCCGATATGGGCAGATCCTGGTACCGATTGCCACTCTGCGAAAATCCTCCCCTCTGGACCGGAGATCGCATTACCTTATTTTTTTTTTTTTTTTCATTTTTTAATTTTTCATTTTTAATTTATTTCTGCTCCCCCAACGAAAAATTCCAATTAAGCGGAACTCGAAGAAGAGAGAAAGAATGGGAAAGGGCAGCATCCCTCCCTAGAAACACTCAGTGCCACCTGCTGCGCGAGATCTCTTGAGCTATGTTTTCCAGATGCGTGAGTGGTAAGGACGTTCAAGAGCTTTTTCACTTCGAATGGGAGCGAGAAGAGAGACACGGAAGGGGAGAAGAGTGCAAGGTTCCCCCTGATGATGATCCAAGTCCCAAGATCGATCCATGGCACTGCAAGCTGTGCAGTTCCGACGACACTACCACACGCAATCGAGGGGTGATAAGGTTGCCCGACGACAGCCCGATGACAGAGAATTCGCGAAAGAATGCCACAGAAACCAATAAGTGGCGAATTTTCGATGCCCGTTCACCTTTCGTTTCTGTTGGAAACTCGGGAAACGTAGCAGTGCTTTTTTACAAACTACAAGAGCTCTGTGCTCTGAAGACACCCGACCAGTAATTCCTTTTCGGCTCGCTCTCTTTGAGATCCATCCAACAAGACGATGAGGAATCGGCTTCGGCGATTCCACTGTCAAGGAAAACCACCCTCAGGAGGTGAGCGGCGACGCCCTCCTCAACGAAAAAGTTCAGCGTCCTTCAATCTGGAAAGCTGAGATAACTAAGTCTCCGCCTACTCTCCCATCAAGTTCCTCTTCCCAGGAGGCTCTTTAAAGCAGGAGACTTGCGTTTTCGTGCGCTTCATCCCACCGCAAAGCAGTGCTCATCAACGGTTTGTGAAACTTCGCTCCCAAATATCCGTGCGCGACAACTCCAGTCGGCAAAACGGAAGTCCGTTCCGAGGTCACCTATTAGACCATGCAAGTGCACTCGGCCGACTGCAGATCGTGCTTCGTTTCCTATGTACGTACTCACTTTGTGAAAAGGGCGCAAAGATTCGCATCTGGACTCTTTGGCGGTTTACCCGTCCCCACAAATCAAACCTCCCGAGAACATTGTCTTTAAGAGCGCACGCACCTTCATACCCCTCCCCTCCCTAATCTGTTACGAGTACGGAGCACAAAGCAGCACCGTTTCCCTGTAAGCCCTCCATAAAACAGTCCTCTTTCCTCACTCGCATCTGAAAACTGCACAAAAAAAAAGGAAAAGCTGCCCTGCCTCACAACGCATCTTTTCTCTGCTTTGGCGTCGTTTCGCTGCACACTCCCTTCGGTTCCATTTTACTTCCACTAAGGTTTTCAAACAGCATGCCTTCTTTGCTCCGTGCTCGTCTTCTTTGGAAGAGAGCCGATTCGCACAACGATAGCGGTTGCACGCCTTCTCGGTCATCGTTCCCCACGTGCACTTCATCACCTCACTCCGTGGCCGAGTGGTATCTTTTTGAGATAAGATTGCTTACTCTATTCTTATCCCTTATAGATTCCGATCTCTTATTCCTATCTCTCGTACTGTGAAGGATCAGTTCACAAAAGAATAAAAGCATTTGGAAACCGTCAAAACCATGGAAGTCGATCAGCAGAGTCATCGTCACCTCATCCGCTCGTTTGCGCCCAAATTGGCGCATGGAAACCATGAATCTTTTCTCTATTTTCCGGATCCTTAATTGGCATGCACCTCCGACCACCTTGTAGCTTCGTTAGGGCTTTTGCGGGGGACTGTGCTTCCCGGCGATTCTCCTAATTCTAGAGAGTTATTCCCCTTCGGAGGAGTCGTTTCTTTCCCTGCTCCTTTCTCTACAGGAAAAAGCTGAGAATCTCTACAGAGTCTACAGAGCCACGCTTCAAAATGCTGAGATTTTTTCTTTCCTTTGCCTACCTACGTAACGAACCTGTTCTTTGTTCAAACGAAGTAGAGTTTCCCTATTTGGCAGAACTCACCTGCTTTCCACAGTTTTAACCGTCCAATTTTTTTAGACTTCCTCTTTTGGAGAAAGAGCAGTTGTTTCTCTCTTAGGTGCACGTTTACGCAACGTGTACTGAGAGGGCGTGTATCTGTTAGGACTATTACGTCATTCTTCCTTTCAACCTTTCTCCTTCACAAAACCTCTCTGGTAGATCATCCTCAATGCAATGACCTGTGAACTTGGTAAGCAGAAGATGCCCTCTTATACGCCTTTGTTTCTGAAAAGTCTACTTATTGGTCCACTTAGCCTCGGTTGACATCTGAACAGCACTTCTATGACGACCAGTGTCTTTCTTTCCACCTTCGAGAACTCCTCGGATACTGTCGATAGCTTCACATCCATGAACCGAAAGAAATCTGAGTATCTACCATGAGCCGTTCGTGGTTGTAATGTTCCGATGTCGGGAGCGAGAAAGTAGGGGGGGGGGGGGTAAACTTTCGTATTTGAATTACTCAAAACACACTGTCCTTCTCCTGATCAGAGCCACTGGGTCGATTACTCAGCAGCAGCTTTCTTGTCACTTCTTCAAACCCCGATTATCGAATCTGAATCTATGCATAGCCCTACACATTAAGGCACCCACCGTTCGGGCAAACGATCTATGCGATTGCTACCCTTTGGGAGTACATTCCTATCTGATCTCCTGGTAACCTTCAAATGCTTACTTGGCTGTTCCAAGCTTAAATGAAAACTCATTCCCTGACCATCACACGAGAAGTCTCGTCTGCATGAACTGCATTCTGATGAGGGCATCGAATCTGGACTGATCCCTCCGATTTCTTCTACGACCGGTTTTCGTCCTGAAAAGCGATCGGCTTTACGATTCGGGCTACAGGCTCATCTTCTTCCAATTAGACGATCTCCTCGCAATTTCTTCCTGGCACGATCCTTGGTATCTCAGCCGCCAGATGCTTCCTGGTTCATATTCTCTAAGCAATGTGTTCCATCCCAGCATTTTTGGCCTCTGAAGGAATTCGTTTATTAATTCGCCTGGCTTCCGCTGCTGCTACAGGCTGCTTACTGGTAGACGCTGAGGCCCTTTCACTTATCAGAGTTTGCCTGTCTGCTTATGCACCAACGCTACCCACGAGGAAGTATGGTCCTTAATTCCCTCATGCATAAGTCACTCGTGTCGTCCAGATCTTCTATAATATCGAAACTGATTCTCTGCTTCCAATTTCTTTTTCCTAGCTGCTTTTCCACGAATTGCCCTTGAATCAGTCGAAAATATCGCATGACCCTGTTATATGAAGATCTCGCCGAAGAATTATCACAAAGGATCACCAGAGTCCTGAGCTAACACTCTAGATTCGAGAGAAAAACTGCAAAGTAGAATTGTAGTGTATACAAGTGATCTTGTTTCAGTGCCTCTTTCATCCATCATTGGATGTTGCTTTCTGCATGTTATCTTTGAATACGCTTGCAACTTGACTTCTGATGTCCCACGAATGCAGATCCTTCGGTTTGCACACCAGATAGATTCTTTATTCTTTCTTTCTTTCTTTTTGCTCGGTTTCTCAGAAAGTGAGCAGAGGGAAGAAGTTGAAGATCAAGAATAAATAAAGCTCTATGAGAAACGATATAGAATAAATAAAGCGAAACTGAAGGAAAGAAGAAGAAAAGTGCATACAATGAGTCGGCTCTCCTTAGATCTAGAAAATGGTTAGTGAAGCCTTCCTCAACATCCTGTTCTCAGAGTTGTTTTTTTTGTTATGTTTTTCGAAACAACGCAAAAAGTGCCTTCTCACAGAAGTCAGCACAGATGACGTACGTGGGCGTTTCTTGGTAATGGGGAAACATATTGAGCTGCTGAAAGTCGAATGGAAAAAACACGTTCCGCTTCACCTACATCCATCACGGTGCCGTCCAGACACAAGCCGGCAGCGATGGTTGCATGTCTGTCCTGGCACAGGTGTCCTCTGACTTTCCTGGCTGAACAGTACGTGCAATCTGGCGTTGCCTCCATCCCCGTCACCGCCGACTCAGGAAGTAGCCCGCGCCAGGGCATCTCATCACTACCACCGCGACTCCTCTGAGAGGGTCTAAAGCGCAGTGCTCCGGTGTCCCACCCGAGTGTCCCTGAGCTGCAGCTAACGGTTTTCGTATGACAACCATCGATGCACGGACGCAACTCGTCGTGGGCTCCCCGCCACAACATCCCTAGAGAGAAGATCCACAAGAGCAACAGCAAGATCAAAACCAAAAACCTGAAAAATAACCCCCATTCTTCCAAAACACGAGCAACCTTCCCCCCTCCTCCCCCTTTTTTTTAACTTGAAATGAAAATAGCGTGACCAAGCATTCCGACGACCGCCGCTTTCACCCCTCTCAAGATAAAGACAGAACCGCTTGTCCGACATCGATTCTTCCAAAAGGAAACACACTTGGATTGTAGTCAACATACTGCATGCTACACACTCTCTCCACATGGTGAACGCAGGACCCTGGTCTTCCAGCATCGCACCTTGGGAAATTTTGCCCAGTGCCCCCGCAAACGGAGTCACGTGCTTATAAATTATAAAATGGTGGCACCTCTATAAAATCCTGTTCTTTCAGTTTTAAATGTAAATGATAAATGCCATTTTTGTGTGTGTTTTCGTTTTCTGCTTTTTTGATGCCAGTCTGTAGCACCGACAACTAATAGGGCGCATTCCGACGTATTGGCAAACCTGCAACGAAGTCGAAGATGCACCAGCGGTTCCGACCAAGTACCAAGCAGCTTTCCCAATAGAATCCTTTGCTGGTTTGGTGCATAATCCGCAATGAATCTACATTACGAAACCATCCTTATCAAAGATTACACCCATTTGCATTAGTATCTGATCCGTTAGCTTCAAATATTTCTCATGGGCTTGTAGGACGAAAACAAATCAACCTCTCAACTCCACTGAAGTAAATGAGAAATCAAAGTACAAGCAGCATCCATCTAGAGATGGCATAAGTGGACGGAGATGAAGATTGCTTTACTTTATTGTTCAACCTTATCTAAATCGTAACTGATTCGTGCACACCGAGTAATGACTACAACAGGAAAATGAGCTAAACATGACACACGCGCTGAGAGCTGGCATGCAGTTTACATGCCAGCATTAGAGCAGAAAAAATTAGAAAGATGGGAAACATATTGGACGTAAGGAATTTCAATTTGGAGTACAGCTGCAGTCAAGATGTGCATTCTGATACTCTCGATGCAGGTGAGGAAAAGTCTACAGAATGATCTAACCAAATCAACCGCGAAACTGCTTTTTAAGCTTGCAATTCGTCTGGAAGGTCATCTGGCCAATGTGTGATCATCAGCGGTACAAAAACTAAGAATCTGCGTACTTATTGGCCTATGTACGAATAGCTGCACAGTCAAGTGAAGTCGACATCACTGTGTTGTTAAGACCTTGCGTTTCATAAAAAATGATGGAAGCATTTAAAAATTCATGTATATTTTTCTATGCTCAAAGAGTTTTTTCCCTTACACAGCGGAGTGTGCAAATCACGAATTTTGGATATATTAATATGCTACTGCTGTACTCATGTCACGTCACACCTACATCCAAACCAACATGATAGAAGTGTTCCCTTGCAAAATGATCACTTTGCTTTAAATGTTCGAATCGGTTGAAGAAAAGCTCACGAGCAAATCGGTAAAGTTCTAGGTCTAGAGCATTCCTTTCCATGATCAGCTCGAGTTGGTTTCTGGTTAGCAGGCTTTGCAAATGTGCAGCGCGCGTGCTGTTGTACTGCTGAAAGGACGTCACGAAGCGCAAATTAAAAGTCTCTTCGAAGAGATACTGGCTGATCTGCTGGAACTCTGTCAAACCGAAGAAGGCCATATGGGCCAAATTCATTTTGGCGCTGTTAAGCATCACACGATCAGCAGTTTCCCTGGGCATAAAAGATCGATTGTAGCAACCAACTTTTGTTAGATCTGCCAACATTCGCACTTGACGGTTATTTGCAAGATTAAATGGACATGCCAGGAATTCACTCAAGGTGACATCTTCCCAAGTGTCTCCTGAATAACACCTGGGTAGTTCTTCTAACGTTGCTTCTCTAAAACCACACCAGTGCCGTGACTGTCTCCAAGTAGCACCACGGCGCACATGCAAATACTCGGACAAGTACCTTGAAATCGGCTCCCTCAGGATAGTCATGTAAAAATACCTGAAACATCATCATGAGTAAACGCTTGCTTGCAGTCAGAAGAAAGGAAGCTTTTTCAAAAATTGAAGGTTAACATTAAAAAGATGAACGTTAGTCATTTCCAAGCATTCGAGGAATGGATACGTTCTCCGTCAAAAAAAAAAAAAAAAAAAACCTCATGAACTACCAGAGCCGCCGCTTCCATTTCGAGAAGCACGCGTTGAGCAACGACTAAGGTGGAAAGGATGCAGACCAGAAAGCAGCTACGAAAAAAAAAAAAAAAGGGAACGCAACGCCACGTCACTCCTGCAACTCGAGCTGTTGAACAGTTTTTGATGAGCGCCAATCCCCAAATTGTAATCCCTGTCTTCCTTCCCCCCCATCTTCAGACTGCTTCGCCATCACCACCACTTCCGAGACCGCAGCGGAACCTCGGATGGCGGTGCACCGAAGCACCTCGGCAAGTGGGGCGGCAGAGCTCGAATGGAGCTCCCCTCGGTTGCCATCGTGTCAAAGGAGAGCACCGACAACATCGACAAGAGACCGCGTGAAAAAGAGCACGCGCAACGCGCACGCACACATCTGGGCAGTTGGTCAACTCGAAAACCAACAGCAGACCCTGCGGCAAGTCCGGACAAGTTCAACTTGGAATTTCGCTAGCGCCAATGTTTCGATGCAAAACTTTGCGATTCCTTCACGCTCGGTTTGGATACACATTGCTTGAAGGTCGAGGAACCACTAATAACGTTTGAAAAGCAAAAAGGGAACCTACCATGTAACGAATGCATCCCCTCTGAGAACGTTCGGCTAAATAAACAAATGCTGAGTCGAAAAACATCATATAGTGTAAGTGCACGCAGAATGGTTTAAAATATTGAGTGTATAATGAGCAAGGTTCTCACAAATTGATACGCACGAATGCAATTGCCTGATTATTACTAGCCATGATCATCTTTGCCATATTCAGAATATGCAAACACGTTAAAACGAATCTCAATGCATTCTCGATTTCGTGCAGAAAACCCGAGGGAATATAAAGAAATGACAAGTACAAAATCTTTTGCATTAGGGCATATATTCGTGGATATCTTCAGCATAAACTATTACTTTATGAGGAACTGCCAATGTAGTAAAAAAAGAAAATAATGGTGAGTGACTATTCGCTCCATCCATTGCCTCTACATGACTGCATTTTCATTAATAATAAAAACATAATTCTCTAAGATCATTTTGTGGTAAATTTCTTACATGTACGAAATCTAAAATACCGCACATACCACACATCTCATTAACTAAGTTTAAAAATTTATCTTTTGTTTCTCACAAAATCGCAAGGACTATGGCACAAAGAATTGCAAATGTTCGATGTAATCTGCTGCACTCATCCAATCCATAAATAAAAACCACTGGAGAAAAAGAACAATAGAAAGAATCTTCATGCTATTGTCTACCATTGATAATTTTCACAGTAGAGATTTCATCACAGTAAAAGTGCTCAAGACAACTTAAGATCTGAATAATGGTAAACTCAACTCCAACTATGCACTATAATACACAACAAATTGTGCTTCAACAACAGAGTTTGCATTAAAACTGCACTTTGCACTAGAACAATTTTTTTTAGAAAATTTTTCGAGACATCTAGAAAAAGCTAACAAATTTAGAACTTGAGAATAATAAGCAAAGCTTTAGTACCTCATTTTTACAAAAACCATTGTGAAAATTAAAAAGGCAAAAAACAAAAAGATAATCACTCAAATAAAAGCATCCTCTAAGTAAACAGCACATAGGAGAGGCATAATTAACAGAAATATCTGTAAACTTCGAAAAATCAAACACACTTAAAACATGCTGTCTCCTAATACTTCAAAGAAATGGAATTTTTACGTTATTCCCTTTTGTCATACTTCTCACAAATATTACAACTCTTTTGAAACACATATTCTGATTCCAATATGAAAATAACCACAAATGCTAACACAAAATCAGGAGGATTCAATATGTATATGCTAAATAAATATTTCATAATACCTTCTCTCAATGCTTTTGTTTTCTTTTCTATTGAAGTGAGAATCAACACAACTAATCAATTCTGTCCAGTCAGCATGCAAGCCACATTTCCATCCAGTAGAATACCGTGAGAAAAGCCAATCCTCATGTGTACCAGGTCTAAAACATTGACATCTTTTTTTTCTGTGGCATACGCAGGGACTTTCCAGATATAAATTGTGAACTAATTGGCTCCCAAAAAATGTTCCACCTGTTTTTTGAATATGTAAAAACACCAACACATCATGACTTCTTATATCAAACTGAAAGTTCTCATTCAATATCTCATCAAATGATGGTCTAAGGACATTGAATTGATCATGAAGAAAAGTGGAACTATTCAGTTTATGCAACAGATAAAACTGTTCAGTAGTAAAGTAATTTACAGAAAACAATAATGCAAGAGTCAGTAGTGATAAGCTTACAATAAACATAATTCCATTTTTTGAAAACCTTTTCTTCTTGAGAGACTTATCATGAAGGCTGGAAACTGGTAAAGTGATGCTTGTGCTATCTCTACATTCAGTTATGCTTTCCATTCCCACTGATAAAATTGTTTTGGCATGATACTTGCCAAATAGTTTTTCTCTACTAATGTCCTGATAAGTTTTGCGTGCTTCTGATTAGTCTTGAATCTCAGAACTTTCCAAGTACACTACAAGCAATGATTTCTGTTAATACAGCACGGCTATTCTAATGCTCTGATCCGACAGGGCATGTATTGGAAAAAACATCTTGCTTACAGTGGAATTCTAGTTCTTGCTTTCATGCACTAAACTTAACCGCTACCATTACTTGTAATAGAAAATGATTAAAATTTCCTTTGCTGAACAAGCATGTAAGCATGATGGTAGGCTTCAAACAACCCACTAGTACGATCGAAGGCATAAAGCACATTCCCACATTCCCTTGTGAACCAAGGCTGGGTGACTACATCATCCAGATCACTAATTAACTCCTAGGATTGCCTAGAACAATACTCCCAGAGATCAGAAGCCCACAGCTGCTTAAGTAGGTTTCGTTCCCAAATCTGTTACTGAGCTTGCAACCTAGTGATTTGACGATTGCTTCCTACATCTCACCGAGGTCTCAATGGGCGAGAATTGGGTCAAATTGAAAAATTATCCACGGTTGCCAAATTTTATGCAGCTGATGGCAGTTCATAGAGATCAACATGTTAAATTACGATTCATAAACCGGTGTAGGTCTATACATTATAAGTTGTATGTGCGCACATATCAGCATACACAGCTATAACTATTTTATATAAGCACTATGCATTCCGCGCAGATATGCACTATTTTTTGAAAGATCAAATCACAAAAATGTTTTTCTAACGAAATCGAAAAATATATTTTAATATTAGCCCATTTAGCCAAGATGGTGTGTTTAGAAATTACTACACTCACAATCCTCCTTTAGAGAGTACAATGTTTACATAGAGGCAGTATCCACTGCCAATTGTTGAATTTGCAGCATATTAAAGTTATTGGTAACATGTTGAAATTCCATACTCTTAATGTAAACTGCTAACATTATATGATTACTCAAATTTGTGAAAATAAATTTTTGCTCTAATTTAAAACTACAAATTTTGTGATTTCATCGTATTTATATTTGAAATTACACTTGTAAACGAACCTGTGTGATTGAATTGATGGTTTGTGGAAAAACAGTGATTTGTTATTAGGCACTGGTGTAAAGAAAACAAAAAAGATTGATTTGCTCTTTCAAATGCATATGAGAGTGGAGTATAACTGCGTGGAAGAAATCTGTCTTAAAACAAAATTTAACGATAATAAAGTTGTGTAAGTTTAAACGATACTAGTATGGGTCTCCAGATTGTCATTGATAAGAAATGAAGTTCATGTTGGTAAAAGGTGAAAGAAATAGGCGTATAGGGTAGGAGTTAACATTGGTTTGCGATTTGAAAGAACAGTATGTAGTTTTAATACTTCCGTGGTCTGGAACCTGGTTGTGAGATGGCCTTTATTGCAAGGACAATAAAGTTCGATCAAAGAGACCAGCTTCCTCCCAAAGCAGATGCGGACAGAGTAACGTCCACTCGCAGGTCCACTCAAGGAGAGAACTATGTGTACAAAGGAAAGGGGATCCATGCGTTGTTAGGAAAATGCAAGATTTGCATTCATTTTCTCAAATCAGTTCATTCGTTAGAATTTACCAGTCTCTTTTCATGTCTGTAAGATATCCTGGATTCTAGGCAACTTGAAATACAACTTGGAATTTCGTAAACATTCTTTCTAAGCAAGGAAATGGAATACACGTTAATATACGAAAGTGCAACTGTTTCTTCTGTTGTGTTCTCATTGTGAAGAGCATTTTATTAAATATTTAGTCGTATTCGACGCATAAATGCTCATTCAATTTTGGGAATTCAGTTTTAATGTTTGTAAATAAAAGTACGATGAACAAACCAAATGCACTTTTCTTGCATACATATTTAGATCCTTCGATTATACCTACGTCTAAATATCATAAAGTATCATGCATTGCTGTGATTGCAATTAATTCTTCCATCATTATAGTACCTGTGGTCATGTAATCTCTTCATGCATATATGATTCCATGTATAAGGCGGTTACGTCATGTAAATGGGTGTGTTTGTATAAATGCACGTTTATTAATGCTGCCTCCTTTAAAAACCAACTGCATGTTTACAGTTGAAATCAAGATTTGCCCACAATTATACGGTCTTTGTTCCGTCGGTGTGGTTTATGATTGCGAATAAATGGATTTGTAATCAAAGCGTGCTATTAATTATTCCCTTTAAGATTGTGTTTACATGTGCATTTTTGTTGTGGTTGCTGTTGTGTAAGGAATGTGTTTACAGCAGATGAAGAGGAAAAGAAAATAAATTGCAAGAAATCTTTGAGAACTTATTTTCCCTAAAGCCTGTGTCGATTCACAGTTCTTAAATTCAGAAATGGGAGAAAAAGCACATGGGAGGTCAGGTGAGCTGCCTCTTATCCGTTTTTAGTTACCTTTCTTAAGTGTTCTATCAAATTATTGACATGAATTTTGTGAAATCTTCGTGTGATAGGTATTACGTGATTATTAATATGTTTCATAGGAGTAGCATTTCCAAATTTTTGCATTGTTTTGATTGATGGCGCACTAATGCATGTAAATCCAGTACTGTATTTACACCTTCACAAATACATGTAGTGAAAATGAATAATCATTTCTTATTATCAAGAGGCATAAGGTTGGTTATAAAGGAAGCGAGCACATTATTTTGAGGTACTCATTATTTAACTTGTAGAGAGTGAATTTTATGGAAATATTTTGCTTTATCTTTAGGTTACTTTTTTAAAGTTTTATCATGCTGTGTAAAATCATGTTATTTGATTCTTCTTTGCATTTGATCTAAGTTATGCAGCCCTTGTTTTAATTCAGATTACTTGATCATCAGTGGAACATTGGCATTTGTTGCAGGCATATGTCTCATTATGGCCTTTGCAAGGTATGTAGTTTTGACAAATGTTTTTAGTTCAAACCATAACATGAGAAAATATACTTGTGCGCCTAAGGATAATTTCATTATTAAAGGGATAACTTGGGTTGCACAGCAAGAAAGAACTGATGTTTCTTGTCTTTAAATTTGATTATTCATTTGAATTTAAATTGGAATTCCTTTCAAATTTTCTCATCTTACTGGAAAACTGCAAAGTCTACTGTAAAGAAATTGTATAAATTGAATTTTTTTGTTTTTCAGTCCTTATTGGTTGAAGTCATATGAAGATACTTTCAGTCCTTTCAAAAATATGGGACTATGGGAATTTTGTTTTCAGGAATATGCACATCCTCGGTATCAGTTCATTAACAGATTTAAAGGATGCAATTATGTTTTTGGTGATAAATATAGGGTGATTAGAGAATGGCTTATTCCAGGTAGAATTCATACTTAGGATTTTATGTGTTTGTGAGAAAATTATTAATACATTCTTATTTCAAGCTCATCTTTATTCATGTTCATAATATAGATACATATTTGCAGGTTGGCTAACCACAGTGCAAGCATTAACATCTATTTCTCTTGTTCCATCATTTTTGACTCAGGTGATAATGGCTGTATTGCTTGTGAAATTTCCAGTCATGGTGGCTAGAATTGAATGGGTACTTGTTGGTATTGCTTGTGCCTTGGATGGAGTTGCAGGTGAATATAGAGTCTCAACATGGATGTGCTGATTTCATGAAGCTTTCCTTTTGTTTTTGGCTGTGTCCATATTTGGTGGTGAATGTTGGCAAAGGGATTGGCTTCTTTACCCCAATTTTAATTATTTGTCTTGGTCATATGCCTTAGCAGTTCTTTCCATGTTTTTGCATGCATTTGCAGCATTTGGATTATATTTGGTAAGATATAATTTACTGGTATAGGATAATCCTAGTAAAAGCATATGATTCTGGCATATTTATAAAATTCTTAAAATGATTTTTCATAGGATTATCGGAAAAGCAGAGAATGGAATCGCCAGAACAGAAATCTAGTGATGCAAATGCACTCGGGAATTGGAGACAATGGTTATGTTTAGAAAAGTCCTATTATTTGTGAAATTTAGCATTTACATTGAAAGATTATTTTTTTATTCTTCTCAAGGCTTGCATAATTATAAATGGTCTAATATAATTTTGTAAACTTTGTAACTAAGCTTGTAAAATATATTTTTATATTTAATTTCCATAAAGAATGGTTTTGAAATTCTAAACTTTAAATTGAGGTTTTGTGATCTCTGAAATTATCTGCTTGTGAACATCTTAAAGCATAACTTATTTTTCACACAACATAAGTGATCCATTTTTACTTAATATTAAGACATCTTATTTATGTTTTTGGAATAGACAATGTTGCAAAAACTGCAGGGGATTTTCACGATTTTGTGGAAATTGAAAATTACATTTCATTGGTAGGTTTGTGATTAATGCCTTAATTATTGCAGTAGTGGGGAAAAAGCATGTTGCATGATTTAGAGCTTGCAGAATGCTGGATTGCTTCTTGTAGTCAACAGTTTTGCAAGAAAAAAGCACTTAGAAAGTACTCAGCCTTGCAGATGTTTGTACTCTTCAGAAAATAAAAAATTCATTCATCATTTCTTTGTTAAAAACAAATATTAGTGCCAATTTAGGTTGCATATCAAAGAAATATATTGAACTATGTATTAAAATGTAAGTATTCCAATATAAGAATACTATTGATCTTCATAATAAAAGTATACCAAGAGAATGCTAGTTAGACCTATGTTAATAGATTTACTATGCTTGTCAAGAGAGTTGGCAAAACACATACATAAACACTTTCTACATTTTGTGTAAGAACTGTGTTCAAATGGCATTCAAGCCCATGTATATAAAGTTCACTATTAAAGTAATTAAAGAAAAGCATAGGCATCAGTAGGTAATGAGATAGTTCTAAATGTTGATTTAGATCCTTCTTTTTGCAGGGAAGATTAAAATTGCAATGAAATTAAATAGAATGTGGTGTGAATTCGAATGAACAAATCAAATTACCGTAAATTGTATGAACTCTGGTGTAGATCAGATAAAAAGTAAAACATTGGATTATCCCCTTATTCCTAAAGCAAGTTAGTACATCTACATTTTTTCAGGTCTCAAGAAATGAAACACCGAGCATTACTCGTTTAAACGTAAGTGTTGAACATTAGCCCTCCGTTTCCCTGTTCACCTTGTGGACACATTTCTATATGTTCAAGAACACTTAAGATTCATCGTGTTGCAAGCAACTAGTACAAACTATTTGCCCTTTTGTAAGTTTCGTAGGAATTTCATTTGGACTTGTGTTATCACAATTATGGAAAATCCTCGTTTTTTTTTTTATAATTATCCGTGTGAAAAAGTTTTTCCGAAAAGGTGATGCATTTGCGGTTTCATAGGTAAGACGTAAAAACTGAAAAGGTATCACTTTCCATCGACTTTCCAAGACATTGATATAGCAAGCTGCATCCAGCGTACTAGGATGAAGCATAGCAAAATCCTAAAATCGGATTTTTTTTTTGCAAACAGCATATGTTAAGTAAATTAGTATCTTATATTTAAAGAGAACTACTGAAAACGATGTTTTCACACAATAATATTCTCCGACAGAAGATTTGGATAATTGTGGTTTCAAAATCTGATAAAAGAGTAGGAAACCTCAGTTTCACGCTCACACTTTCGATAGGCATAATGTATTTTGCTTTTAAGAGTATTACTTATTATACACCGGAATAAACCTGCAGCCACGACTTTTAATGGTAGAAAAACATTCAGCATTTTTTTTTCATTTTTAGCAACAGTGAAGATGACCGCTGAATTTTGTGTACTACATAAATCTCAGTCTTTGGAAAAAACATCAGAGGGTTTGAGATATTTTCTTCAATTCAGTGATGAATTCGAAACCATTATTGCAATCCCTTGTTACTAAAAAGCTTCAGCACAGAATAAAAATACATTAGCAAGATATCAGTGTTTATTACTGCATTTTTAATATTTCCAATTAAAAGGTAATTATTATATATTAATATAATAAATGATTGTGATAAAAAATATTTGGTGTTTAATATAAATCAAAGAGTATTTTAATTCATTTTCAAGATTTCTTATAAGTAGCATAATTAAAATCAGGAATAAAATCAATATTTTCATATAATGAATAAATGATGTATGTAAATATTTTTGTTACATAATAATATTAAAATTATGTAAATTTATGTTAAAACATATTTGTATTAATTAATTAACTAATATAAAAAATTATAAAATACATATTTTAGCTTCAAATTATTTTAGAATAAACTAAAATAAATAGGTAAGTATAAGTATTTTCGATTCAATTTGAGCCGAAATTCGAAACGAAAGTGATGATGTTTGAATGATGTTTATCTAGTCGACAGCCCGCAAATGGAATCTCGTTCGTAATTTCTATTCTTATTTAAAAATGCTTCGAAATCAAGGTTTTCAATATTAGTTCTCCTAAGATTCAGTTAGTTGTCCTTTTCATGTTCTAGGTAGAATCGTGTACTTTCGATAATATATTTTCATTGAAAGACTACTGAGTGTTTGTTTCCTGTCTTTGTCAGAATTTTTTATCTGTTGAATTTGTGCTGTCTCAGTATGCCAATTCTTACACTGAACAGCTATAAACACATTTTTACCTTACATTCCCTCTTCTTTGCTTTTCTTCCATACCCGTGATGATTTGTTGAATTTCCATCGAGTCTTCATCAGTCATGTTTTTAAACTCAAGTTCACTTTTTAATTTGAGCTTTGTGATTTGTTTTGGCAATGAATATTATTTTCATATCATTGACGCATGAACATTGAAAACATTACTAATGTGCGTATGCTCATCGAAATCAAACCGTTTTAATTCATAACTAACATGCGATCTGTTGATAAAAATTTTGGAAAATCAAGATGTTAATGGAATTAAAGGATGGATTCACCATATCCTTATTTTATTTCTTTTCATTTCGTCTGGCATGAATTAGATTTTTACGGATGAATCACTGATTGTCACTCACTGAGTTGTCATATCAAGTCGATCATGGAATGTAGCCATTTTCAGTAATAATGGAATAATTTAACACTTAGAAAGGATTTTTGAAGTTCTGTCCACTACATCCATCTTACATCAGAATTAATTTACTATGCTTTCTGTAGTTCCAATGCTTTTGATATGTACTGACATAATCGGATAATCTCACGACACGTGGCATTTTTAAATTGAAAAGGTTTCTTAAATTTCACGCTAGTATCTTAAATTGAATCTGTTTTTTTTCCTTCAATTTTCTTCTGTATATCTCCTTATTCATGTAAGCTGCTTAACTAAAATGTAACTCTTGGTCCCCATTCTAACGCATACCTCTTTCGTCTTTTACTAAAATGTAAACAAGCAAACAATTTGAATGGAATACTTTTTGAATGTTATATTGGATGCTATGATCGTTCTAATTATCATTATCCACTATGGATTTAAGTTGAAAATTAATAATACATATGCACTGGAAATATTCGCAGCAAAATAAACTTTTTACATTCGTTGGGAACATAGTTCGTTCTCAATAGTCTTGGCAATACCTCGTAAACTTACGGTTATCTCATGGTGTATTGAATATTGGTAGAATATCGTTTCCGTTCATATCTTTTCCAAACACGTGAAAAACTTTATGAAACCTGCGCAGTCAATCATTCTTCAAGCGGACATGTAACGTATATCGAAGTAGCCGTCATTTTGTGATTTCTACCCTTCTTAATCACCGTATGTTGTCATGGTTGTTGTGACAAATTTGCCTCCACCCACTGAAGGTGTCAGACATGTTCAGTCGGAGACGGTTGCGTTGCTGAATAATACTAATTTAGGAAATGGTACATTGTATATAACCGAAAGGTAAATAGTATTTCTAGCCAGTCTATGCGTAAAGATACCACTAAAGACAAAGGTATTGACTATAGCCATTGATTTTTTTAACCTTGCATTAGCTGTGTGTCGTGGGTGGATCAGACGCACGGAAATGGTTTTTCTTTGCAGTATCCCCATATATCAGTGCATGCAATTTCACGACAACGAGCGTCATATCCACAGGAATGTTTATATCTTATGATTGATACAGCTTTGGAAGATGTAGGTAAGAAACAAGAAGTCATGAATTTTTTAATTGCATTAGATGGAAGTCTTTTGATTATAAGTTTTTTCATATCGTAATTCGAATTTTCAAGTGTTTAGTAATACTCAGTCCTCAACAGAAGCATCTGCTGATGATGCATCTGATGAAGAATCTTCAGAAAACGACATAACAGAAATTCGATTTATACCTGAAGATAAGAATTCTCTCGAAGTACTGTTCAAGACATTGTCTGAATGCCAGACTCTTCATCCTGATCCAGAAGCACTCTCAGGTAAATGTTGATTTCTTAGTTACTTTGCTTATGTATGTTCACAGATGAACAATATGATGAGGAAGAGGAAGATCATTATGAAGTACAATCCAGTGGATTACAGAGTGAACAGCATGGTCAGTTTTTAAAACTTAAATTAATGAGTGAACAGAATTATGTTTCAGGTACTGTTAATGGCATTGAACCTATGGAAACAAGCCAGTTTGAAGATGCAGAAGACAATGGATAGCTTTTATTATATTTGAAATCTGACTGATCTGATAAAAACAAGTATTGTCAGTATGATAATTTCCAAACCAAAACTTGCCTTTTGCATCACTGATTAATAAATACATTTGTAATTTTTGAGAATTGTTCTTGTTTGTTCTCTGCATTATGGTGAATTGAAATGTTTGAATGAGTACTTAATTTTCGTAATGTGACGCCTTCTAGATAGAGGACTGCAAAACGACTTTTATTTCATTGCTACTTACAAAGTGCAAAGGTGTTTTTGGCTTCCTCCCTTGGTTCTGCTGTGACCTTTTTTTTGTGGTGTAATTAAGCATATAAAAGGATTAGTAAATTTGAATGATGTGATTGTATGATAATTTTCCTTAATGAATTCTCATAATTAATTGGAAGAGATAAGTGTGTGTGTGTGTGTGTGTATATGCTCATTTGAGAACTTGTATGTGAGCCATTGGTCGTATGTAAGTCTTTGTCTTTCTGGTTTGTGCCATTCATGCCCATCGGGATAACAGTCAAAAATTAATTTGCCCGGTCGCACTTAACGGCGGTTGACATAGCATTTATCTGCGCAACGTTGCTGCTTGATTAATTCACAAGTTGGATGTTACGCAAAGTAGTCGTCCGTGTTTACTGCTTACGGACGCCTACGCAGCCCTGAATCATCTAATTGCAAAATTAGCGGTTTCCTGTTTACCAACATAAATTGTTGAGTATAAGTTACTCAGTTCTTTCTAACGTTAAAGCTAGTTCGGTTTAATGATGAAATACATTCAGTTGGATGTCAACAGGAAAAATATTATTTAAAACTTTATTAATTGTTCTTACTCTGAGTTTGGTCATTTAATTCAGCGATTCATTCTTCGATGCAATTCTGGAAGAACCAGTCCAGTTTGCAAAAAGCAGAAGCTTATCTGCGAAATAATCTGAGTTTTATTTATTATCTGACTGCACTTACGAACGGCTTAAAGTAATCGATTTAGTACTCAGTGGGTCTATGTTTGGATGGATGGGAAGTGAATTACAGATCAGCATTAATTACATGACAGTGATAAGCTAGGAAAATGTTAAGAATTTCATTGAATTCATTTGCTTATACTTGTTCAGTACTTATAATAAACAGAAAAGTTTCAAAAAAATCGTGTCTCGCAACTTTTGTCTAATCCAAAATTCATCAACCAGCTATTCTCGAATATCCGTATCTTCGTACTTCAAGAGAAAAAATTATGTTTTCAATTACAGTGGCAAACTAATTCCCTAAAAACTCGAAGCAAAATGACTAAAATTTCAGAAGGGAAGTGGTTGAGTGCAGGATGATTAAGGGTCGAATGTTTAGTTGTGAAATTATTCACCAACTAAGCGTTCACATTTTTTTTTTAGAATCATCCGTTCCAAGGCGTCATGGAGTCCATTAATTGACTTCAAAATAAACGACTGGCTCTTGCGTTTGAGATAAACTTTCTTATTTCGTTCAGAAACCACCAAGTAAATGATTGTGTTCAGCATTCACATGCTTTTCACCTTTGTGTGCTCGAATATAAAACGTTTTAGTTTCTTATCGTGGATAAAGTTATTTTTTAGAAAAACCTATTTCTGAATCAGGACAAAAGTTTTTGCTGATGTCCTTTACAAAAGTTACTAAATATCTAATACTGCCATAAAATCAGTTTTGGAGACTACAACTTCACACACAAGGCTTACACAAGTTTTTCAGAAGAAGCATTGGAAAATAATTAGCAAATCCTTTGGAAATCATGCTGATTGTTTTTCTGAAATAAAAGACCCTTTTAAAATCGTTTCCTAAAGCTAAACCAATCATGGGCTTATGCATACACCAAATGTTTGAAGGCAATGAATGCTCTAGTTCCTATAGAAAACCAACTGCGTGATTTTCTAAATACTGGATCAATTACATACCAGGAAATTAGAAAACATACAGAAGTAAATTACTTCCCCTAAGCATCCAATCCAAGGTTTCTAAGCTAAAATATAAAAGCAAAACCTTTTAAACATTTTTGTGCCAATACAAACAAATGAGTCAAACAACCAAGATATGTGAAAAGAAATAGAGACTAATAGCGCATACAACAGGACATTTCTAACACAATAGAAAGTAAATCAATCAAGAAGAACAGATATCTCTTATTTGGATCATTCACAAAACCAGTTACCAAGAAAACTCCATCAAAAACAGTAATGTACTTTTAGGCTGATATGCACGAATCATTTCCAACGTGTAGAAACTGTTTCGAACAGTGAAACACGCAAATATGGAAAAAAGTTTAGATTTATAGAATTTAGGAAAATCCTTTCGTTCATTCAATTCTATACAGTTTTCTCACACACAAGAAGCTTTTACTAAAGAACCCAGGAAGTCATTAAGAACATATAATCAAGGCCGGGTAGCGGCACTGGGCTTAGGTGTCCTGGAAAATTCTCGAGTTTGACTTCTGGCGTTTCATTTGCATTTTCCCACTTGCAGCACTCGTGGCATAAAAAGTGCTTGAAATTTTAGCTTTCCGTTCTTTGATCTAGCAAATATGGCATCCTCCGTACCATTGTCAAAACTAGTAATGAACTCAACCCAATGACAAAACACATCATATGCTAATTTAGACTGTCCGGTGGAATTCTTGAGTCACGTAAATTCGCTTAAGTTCCTTTGAAATGCTGTATACTTGATTTTTTAAAAAAATTAATGACTACTTGCTGATGGTAAGAATGGAAACAGAACAAATGCTTTCTCTTTCGGAAATGAAGGGTTCGTTTTTAGTAGAAAATTGATAATGATCCTTTCACTAGATAGGAAGCCACTCGGCAAAGAAAGAGGTCCCGGTAAAGAATCATGACGGAGGTCACTGAATGTGTTTCGTAATCATGCTTTTTTCCCGCTAGACCAGTTTAGCTTTTGAAGTCGTATTTATCTCGATGGTAAATGTTTGAAATACACTGGAATTAACGTCTGTCGTTTTGAATTGTCGACACACTCGATTTTCTGTACCTTCGTCATCAATGAACTCACTAAGTATCATATATCCAACAGAATTATTTGTGACTCGAGCAATTCTTGTAACGTAGAAGAACTTTTTGAATTTTACTCTTGCTGAAATCTTTTTGAATGAATGCTATAATCTTAAATGAGATTTTTTTTTTATTTTTTCGTTACAAAATAGTATGTTGAAATGGTACATTGTATCCTTTGTAATAATGCCATGAAAATGCGTTAGTGATGACAATTCATGAAATGGCAAAGCTTACAGTACTAATCAAGCTTGCAGTATTAATCAAGTCCCTAATTAACTTTGCGCAAAGGCAATTCATAGTCGACGACGGAAACGGGGACGTGATTATTCCTAGTAGAAAACTGATTAGGAGAAGCTGCTCTCAGCGGACCTCATAAAGACAACCAAGACTAGGTGTTTTGTGCAATGCAACTCAGCATTCGTGCACCACCTGAGGTATAATGCTCTACGAAAGATGCACTCGGCGCTTCCATTTACAGCCGTCGTGGGGAGGTGAAGCAATAAAAAATAGTGAAAGCGCTTCTCTACTCAAAATGGCGAAGGGATTGTCACACCAAGGGCTCTTCAGCAGTAAATGAACGAATAAGAATTTGACACTGAGAGCTCCGATAACAGTCGTATTCATGGATATTTTAACAAACCACTTCCAATATTTTTGATGTTTTGCGCATTTGCTGAAAGTGAAGCTGCATCGCGTTTTTGAATAGTTTCTTCCTCTGATCCATCTAATTCTTCTCCCTTTTTGACGAGCAAGGTGGTCATTTGCGATGGAAACTCCTAGAACATTTCCAAACTTATGCTGCATGGGAGTCTGGTGCTTCTCATCCTGTACTCTTCAGTGAGCTCATAGGAAACATTCGCACCCTCTGTTTTTCTCTTCGCAACACCTCACTACTGGTCAACTATTAATTATAACTTTGTCCCGCTAATAAGCCTCGGAGACGCTGAAAACCTGGTAAACATGACACACGAGTTTCAAGATTAATCGAACACATTCTGAACCCAGAATATTCATGCTCTTGTGATTTTCTGACTCTCTAATAAAAGTATGATAATTTTACTTCACACTAGGTCAAATCAGTGCCATTTCATTTTCCTAACCATTGATCTACGAATAAACGATGAATTTCTTGAATTTGCAGTCCTCTTTGATTTTCACTTTCAGTTCATTTTTCATTCCTCCGAACTCGGTTCCCAGGCCACGTAAGCCATTTCCTTGTCCTGAGTGCACTTTCTATCGAGAATCATTTTCGTGAGTGTTTCGAAGGCACGGCTCAATTCTTTCATCCTTCATTCAGTTCCGGGCCCGCACCGTTTAACACTCCCAGTTCGATTCACGAGATGTGCCTGAGTAAAATTTTTCATTCTTAAATTTATTAAAGTCGGGCTTCATCCGGTTCGTTGGAGTAGAAGAAACAAAACAATACGTTAATTAGTATAGTTTTGCGTGAATTGCAGTCTTACGAAGGAAAAAAAAATTGTTCGGTGTATCTCTTCACACCATCAGCAGTGTATAGCACCAATAGTCACTGTTCAGTGCCTCAACCCAATGGAACCACATATACCTTTTATGTCTCACATCAACCTTTCAAGAGTAATTACAAGAAGAAAGCGTACTCCGAGTTCTGACGTCATCATCGAGTTTCTGATAAAGCAATTACTTGAAGAAAAAAAAAAAAAAAAAAACGCCTCTAGAAAACTCCTTGTTTTAATTCCCCGTCTTCCATGAATTTCCTGGTTCTTATGAAGGCAATTTCCTTCTTTCAGAAGGAAAGTGCCCTCAACGTTCCTGTTTACCGAAGCATAGCATCAACCAGAACTACTTTGTTTCTATCGAATAGAATTTGCAATCCGTAATCGAATTCCCTCAAAATTCAAAACTCCTGAAAATTCGAACAAGAGACGATGAAGTCGGCCACAGCAACGTTTTCATTGTGGAAGCAAATAATTTTCTATAGCACATTTTCCCACAATCTGCCTATTTGCAGTAATTTCAGCAGAACTCCGGATGCACCCTTACGAACCAACACGCGAAAGCTGCAGGACTCGTAAATAACAACGAAAACAACAAAAAATGCACGACCTGTACACATCTACTTGAGGCGAAAAGTCCCATACATTACATTAAGCCATGATACCACACCACATTCTGAGTACCAAAATGCAATTAATGCATATATTTTCTCGGTTTGTTAGTTTATAGGTGAGGCAAAAGCAGTTGTTCCATTTTAATTTTTGAAGAAATTCGGCGAAATGTACACGAAATTCGAATTACAGATATGAGGATTAAATTCATTTAGGAAAGCAATAATATTTTCTGAATGAAATTCTGATAAAGTTTCCGAAAAACGCTTACGCTGGTCTACGAACTTTGAATAGGAAGCGAGAGAAAGAAAACCATGGAGCACTTCAAAGAGCACACGGCATTTCTTTAGCAACCCAGGCCACATGGGTAACGTAAGCTGCAGATAAACGCGTATCACATTGTCCAGTAATTTAGCTTTGGTGCTAATGCTTCTAAAAACAATTGCAATTCTTATAACGCAAAAAACGATCCCTGATACAATTTATAATTACAATTAATTTGAAGAAACACTATTTACAATCACAAAAACCATAAGTTGCACTTCAAACCATAGAAGAGCTACCCTTAAATAAAAATCAAATGCTCAATCATTAGCAGTTTAATTCTGATTCTTCATCACACTAATGAGCAGTCATATGACTTAATCTGCAAAAAATGCAAATTCATTTAACATTCACAAACTCCTACATGAAGCATCCACGCTTGTTTCTGCAAACTTCATCTCAATAGCAGCTGCATTACATTGGATGAGAACAGGAACTTCTCACTCCATTTAATACTTCAGTATTAATAACACTCAGCCATCATCCATGTAATTGATCATTCAAAACTGAAACTGCTGTTGTGATATATCAGCACTGGATTCAAAATGAAAGTTATGATCAGTAGATTCAGGAAGAATATCTTCGTCTTCTTGAAAATAGGTTTCAATAATATCTAATGCCATTTTGTATATTTCGCCATTTTCATGACCTTGCAATGCTTCAATTTCATCCAATCCTAAGAGACACTAAATCTTTCATCTACTGCTCATACAGTTACCTTCACTCTCTTCGATTTCTTGACATATTTTATTAACTGCTGGACCAGCTACTTTCAAAATATTATTGATACCATCCAGCACAATCTGAATGACTTGAACATCTCTGCATTTAAGCAATTGACAGAAAGGAGGTATGACACCTTCCTGAACAAGATAGGAAACTTGCTGAGGATTTCCACTAATTGTTAGGTTGCTAATAGCCCATGCTGCTTCTTTCTGTGTTTGGAATTCTCCTTTGGCTAAACACTGAAGGATCATGGGAATAAGTCCTGCATTAATCACAGCTTGTACTTGAGCTTGATTTCCTGCTGTGATATTGCTCAAAAACCAGACAGCTTCCTAAAAAATCATGTACCTTAACGAACCATACTTTTCATCATGCATTTTGGTATATACAAGCATCACACACTTAATACTAACTGCAGTAGTCTTTACTCAAATTGATCATACTTTACGAATTTTTTCCTTTGTATGTGAAAGCAAATTCGGAAAATGAGATAGAGCATCACAATCCAAAACGCTCTGAGTCTGCTGATCTGTACCTGTGACAATATTGCCTACTGCTCTTAATGCAGCTGTTTGCACCTAAAAAGCAAAATAAAAAAAAAAGTAAAACATAAGTATAAACAATGCATCATTGAAGCTGACTTTAAAAAGTGATGCAAAAAAAAAATTAATAGCCATCCATTTTCACTTGGTTACAATCACTCAGATGAATTCTTTCAGTCCATGCATGATGAAACACGGAATAAAAAAAACCTAAACCTATAAGAATTCCACTTTAAGACAGGAAACACGTAGATTACTGTTTTTAGAATACAGAAAGAACAGAATACTTTCAAACTCTTAACAACAAAAGTAGGAGAATATCTTAATGCATACAAAACAATGATTTGGTGGGTAACTTTATGCTTTTGATTTTATATGTACATTATGACACAGAACATTATTCATAAGATCAAGAAAATATCAAATAATACAATTCCTAACTTTCAATGTCAAAAAGCTTTGCCATTTTCAAAACAAACTAGCCAATCAAACAAACAGAAGATTAACTGTTTTTAACCGGATTAAATGATTTAAAAAAAAAAACTATCCAATGGATTGAAATTTGAAATTTAAAAGCAGAGGCTGTTGTCTCAAATGTATAGCAGAGCAATATGGGAAAATATACTTGATTTACAAGAAAAACATCAGCTCAAATTATTCATGTTGATGAAGTTCAAAGCACTGAATAAACTTCACTTTTACATGCAAAATGATTTAATTATTTGACTTCTTCTTTAATTGACAGAAAATATCACAGAAAACACAGAAATCTTATTTTAATGAATGCAAAGCAAAAACAATAATCATTCTTCATGGTCCTTCACAACAAGCACTTGACACAATGTTTTCCTCAAAAATTTGGTCACTAAAATGCAAGAAAAGGTTTCCACTCTCAATGAAGTTTTAGAAAAATACTTTTATGCCATTATTTTCTTTCAAGTTTAGAGTTACAACACACATTATACTCCATTCAAGAATTTTGCAGGAAGTCATTCACTTGCTTCAATACGGAACAAAAGGGAACAAACTGCATGATCACAAATGATTTGCAAAAATATGACCTTCTTGAGAATCTTCCAAGAGAAACACTTACATCACATAATGATTAGTTCATAATCATCTTGTTCAAATAGAACGAATTCCACCCTTTGAAAGCTTTATCATATGTAAGAAGGACACCTATTGTTCCCATCAAAACTCAGTTGCTATTCCATAAGAAACCTTTGTGATTATGGTCACTAAATAATACAATTGTGATACACAGAATGCATATTGATAATGCATTATGACAACAGCACGTAAAATCCGTAATTTTTATTACTTAAGTGGCGAATGGATAAGTTCTAAAGGTTTTCCATCTTAAAACTCCTAGCCAAAGCATTAATTTCAAAAGTTACAAACAAAAGTAATAACATTATTAGATTTCCCTGTTTAAACTAGTGATCAACTAAGCACACTTGCATAAGTGAAAGAAAAAGAATTCTTTGTGCACCAATTTTGCAGAAGACTTGGAACTACCAAATTGACTACCACTGTAAAATTAACCATAGCATTCCCACTTTAGTGCATTAATTAATGCGATCCGCTAATCATTTAAATATCATAAAACTTAAACTGAATTGACTCACATTGATGGCATTTAAAATCTGAAATTTATCATAAATTACTCATCATGTAATTATTTTTGAATTGAAATAGTTTTGGTTTCGAAAACTCATTTTCAAATTGTAGAGAATATTCCAAGAACCGTTTTCAACTTGCACATTCACAATAGAGATGCATGTTTCCAATAGTATTCAGCCTATTGTATATGTTTGCACAAACTTCTTTCTATCTTTTTGATTTCTGCTCTGATATAAATATGATTATTTCTGAGTATAGAAAAGAAATATTCAACATTAACGATGAACTTAAAAGAATACAAAGTTATAGAAACAAAGATTAATCCAAAATTAAGGACCATATGTAATGCACATCTTTTGTTAAACAACATATAATAATTAATTTTTCTGAATTCCACATAAATTATCATGTTAATTCTTGATAGAAGAAGCATTCTTTGGGGTCACATATTTACATCCTGAGGAAGCGAAAGATCATCAAAAAAGAATTTCATCTCAAAGTCACAACTTTGAATATTCTTGATGAAAATATCTGCATTTATAATAATAAATATTTATTTATAATAAAAAATAGAAAAATCGTTCAACCTTAATTTTCATTTGTGTTACTTATGAATGCTTTGGTATTTACTTTTCATTTATGTAGAACATCATCACATCAAGAATTGATTTCATTTAAAAAATGTTCTTGGAGTACTGTATAGAGAGATAAATTAATGCAATCATACAATCAGTGCATTAATGTATGGGTGTGTATCTCTGAGTCATTTTGCAAACTAATCAAAAGAATTTTTTTGAAATTAAACCTCAGATCCCATGCAAGGCTGATCAAAGATGCAGTCTGCTCCAGTTTTCATTCACGAAATCTACTCCTAAATAACATTAGGAACTTTACTTTCAAGTACCCCATTATGTCTTCCAATCTTTATTTCATGACATAATGAACAAAAATAATTCCCGATTCTAATCGCTAATTCCTTAAAGTTACTTTCAGACGAAAAAAAAATTTACGATATTCGGAAATTTGGAACAAACCATCAGATAAAACTCACATTATTCTAATATTCTGAACACTGTATTAATTTTAATTCCTTTGGAAATTTCCATTAATTGATTTCTGTTTTAAACTTTTGTGAAATTTTCAATCCTTTGATCAATTATCTTCACTTTATTAGCACTTTAATTACATGAAAGAGTTCAACTGCCACAAGATGTTTCCTTATTTTTCACATAATTTCAAAAGCATGCTAAGTCTTGCAAGTTTAACAGCATTTAGTTTATTAGAGACTCTTAAAGCTGGTAGCTGCTAGAAAAGCTTATTTGCTTTGATTTGTTGGATAAGCAACACAAACTTCGACAAGATCTAATTCTTCATTATTAAAGAAAGCATTGAGTGACTAATAATTATTTTTGAATGAATCTTTTTGCAATAATAAAAAAAGATTATCGCTAAGACATATGTTGAAAACAGGCAACATGAAATTTAACTTAGCAGGGTCTGAAAATAGAAATTTAACTGACCTTAACATCTGAATGAGAAAGTAATGGAACTAATCTCCGTACAAATCTGTTGTCTATGACTAATTGAATCTGTTCATTGCCAACATCAGTTAAGTAACTAATGGCCCACAAAGTATCCACTAGAATCTAAAAGCAAGCAATTTACATTGTAATACAGAAACCAAATTACAGTTTTATGACCCAGACTTACATTTGTATCTGTATGAGTGATTAGAGTTTTCAGAGCTGGAAGAATATCTTTAATAGTAGCAGCAGGAGGAGGGGGTTCTTTATTTCTACATAAATTTACAATAACCCAAGTAACATTTCTCAAAAAGCTAATTGGAATATCTGGCTTAATGAATCCTAATAATGGTGGTACTATTCCTAAATTAATAACCAAATCTCTTAAATTTGGCCCATCTCCAATGATGTTTCCTGATTCAAAACAGTTAACATAACATTTTGTTTTCAATTATGTTTCTACCTAACGCCCAAACTGCTTGCTCACATACATTCTGATGAGGAGAATATAAAAGGTTTAGAAAACAAGGCACAGCTCCAACTGACACAACTGCCTGTGTTTGCTGTGAAGTACCGCTCGCGATATTTGTAAGTGCCCATGCAGCTTCAAATTGCAATGATGGACTATTATGGAAAATTGAGCAAAAAATGTTCTACTAAAGACATTTGAATAAATAAGTGTACACTTACTTTTCAGTTCTCTTCAAACAATCAACTAAAATTGGCAAAATTCCACTGTTAATCAAGTCATCTATTGGAGGATTCCTATCAGAAGATAGAAGTTTCCGAGCAGCTTGCACCGCCTCTAATTGGATTGCAGGATCAGGACTGGTAGCATTGCAAACAATGGTTTGTAAATTCATGGTACTAAATGCAGCAGCTGAATCTTCCTCATCTTCTATAACAAACTTATTTCAAGTTTCTAAACAATTTTTTTTGCAACCTGTAGAATCGACTAATGGAACATTGCGCTTTTTCAGAAAAGTTTCTTCCCGCTTGTTCTTACGTAATTCCACCGTAAACTCATTTCTTCTCCTACGCATCTCCTATTTAGTTATTTTTTAAGAAAAATTAAATACAAAACACAAACTGCGACTTACATCTTGGTCTTTCCCTTTATTTTTGAATGTGTTAAGTCGAGTTCGACTTTCTGTTGCCATTGGTATACGTGAGTTCTAACTACTGAGCTAAAACAATTTTTCAAATGGCTGTTTTGAGATTCATATACAAAATAAATAAATTTTTCCTACTGATTTATACACCTGACATACTAAATTTCAACAACTTTCTACCAAACATTCGATAGGCAGTTGGAGTTTGGCTTCGAAACTTTAACACGAACACCATTCAAAACTTCAGTTTGGCTATTACTAGCTAAATTTTTTGCTTGCTCGTCTTGCTTTCCAAGAATATCTTTACGCAATGCTTTCAATTTCAAAGCAAGATTCAATGATGGAAAGGTTTCGTCGTTTCCACGTATCAAGATCGCGTATTTACGAAAAAACAAAAAAGAAAACAAGATATAAAGTCAAAATCCATCGAAATGATATGTCTACATATTGAAATAAGCACAATTCAATGCCATGCACAACTGACCATAAAACAAAACCATTTAATGACAAACTATGTTAATAAATATCTGACATAGAACTTAATCTGCAGAAAGTTAAAATACAAATACTACTTAAAGGAGCACAAGGGAACCAACCCTTTAAACCCATCTGCTGTCACATTCAACCTAACATTTCAAACTCGAAAAAGGAAATAAAAAAACAGACACTCATCCAAGACTTCACACTGCTTACACTAAAAAGTTCAGCCAGCCTCACGTACAATACCTTTAAAGGAACACCACATAAGTACAAGATTCCCAAATCATTTAAAAAACAGTCACCAAAATTAAAATTGGAAAGCAAAATTCTCAATAGATGCCACATATTTTAAAAACTTTCATGACAAAACCAATGAATGTACGAATATTAAAAAATTATAATGAATCCGAATCTGAGAAAATTAATTCTAACCTATATTCAAATTCAGATAGATTTATTATTACTGGCTGGCAAATCGGTCATAGGATGGTCTTAATTTCCAACACACAATACCACGCCATAATTTTATATCACACATATGTCACAAATCCATTACAATACAACGCACCTCACCTCCGTGCACACTAGTTTATTTTTAAAGTTTCCAAGTGTACTATTTTTTTAATGAAATCACCGGTCTAAACTTATTACGACTTTAGTTAAAGGGAAAAACTTCCTCAAATGAAATGTTCACAGGCTTAGGGCATACATTCTCAAAATTTAAAAATTTCCTAACACAACTGGAATCCGTAAATGATATTTATACATGAATGCGATCAAACTACTTTTGTTTCCTGCTACATAGGAAACATAAGAGTTAATAGATGAACCTTATTTACTTTTATTTTTTATCCCCTTTTTGCTTATAATAATTAGCTGAGCTAAGGTTTTTTTTAGAGTTATGTTAACTAAATAATTACTTTTTCCTTGATTTCTACGAATCTTTTCTACGATTCTGATCAATAAATCTTTATAAAGATGAATTTTATACTAAGGACGAACACTCTAACAATTCATCATTCGAAATAACTGATATATTACACGGGCACTTGTGGATAGATAAATGGAACTCTTCCAAGGGCAAGCAGTTGGTAATAAGCAGAGTTTGGGCTACAAAAAAAAGATCATGTAAATATTGATGGTTCATCACGTTTTAATTTTTTGATAATACCATGTTTCGAGAGAGAGAGAGAGAGAGAGAGAAAGACAAAGGAAAGCCAACTGTTTCGGTTGAAGTGAAGACAGGGCTTATTTGCAGGTGCAGGTGCATGGCCTTTAACTGAACTGGGGTCTTTAATACAAGCATGGACCAGTAGACGAGTAGATGAGCATTTGTATTCATGTCGGGCACGTGAAATGCCAGTTTTCTGCTATTAGATGAATTCGAAAAATTTCTATCATCATCATCATCGATAAGAAATCGGGATGAGAATCGATCGATTTCTCATAAGAATGATCCTACAAATGATTTGTTGTGTCTGAACTAATTAAGCAAAACATAAGGAAATTCGATAGAACTATAGCAATCAACTTATTTGATCAAATAATGTTTCATGAAAAAATGCTTTACATTAGCGTGTTACATGAATAAGGATCACCTGCCAGGTTGAGTGCAGTCCTCGATACCACGATATTTCCTTTCTTTTTCCTAACACAGGTCATATGTCATATTTTTAAAAATACAGTAACTGAATTTGTTTCAATTTTTTTTTTTTTTGAACAAAATTTCTCTCCTCTTAGTTGTTTTTATCCGGTCCTAGTGAAACCCTTCTTTATGGAACCCTCAAATATTAATTTTTTAGAAGTTTTGAGATGCTAATCAGTTTTTCTAATTTTCACATAAGGAAAGCTGAAATCGGAGTTATCAACAGTTTTACAATTGTGCATCGCAAACTCTTAAGATCTTTCAAGCATCATACAAAAAAACACTGAACGCGAAAGTCTAATTATATGGCAACCACTTCACTACTATGACCTTCAAAGTATTTTCTTTAATGGAAAATAAACATTACACTGGGTAATAGTAATTTCTCAATAAAACTGACTCATTTACTCTTGAAGTAAAGAAACGAGCCAAAAGTTGTTACATTACAGTAGAAACCACAAAAACTTATAGCTAGTATTTTTATAATGTTTCGATGACGAAATTATAATCCTTTCCCAAAACGAAATATCGAAAGAACAATGTGCAAAAACGGAAATAAAGTGAAATCCACAAAATGACACATAAATAAACGTCTTGGATTTCTTACATGAACATTTTTTGCATGTCTGCAACACTTTGTTATCTGCCATTTTGCATATTCTCAGAGTTCTCAGTCATTGCTGAGAATGTTAGAATTCGAAGTCTTCATGCCAATATTTAACAAAGTATTTAGGGTTTTTTTGTCTTCAAATCCTATTTTAATACGTGCACCTTAATTTTAACTATGATTTAGGAGTTCCTTATGGAGTTATATTCGAAGAATAGTATAAAATCTTTTGGAAATCTCGAGAAAAGGAATTTTTCGATATACCAAAAACCGCTAAGTCGCTTCATAAAAAGCTTCACTTCTGGAAAAGAGGGAATAGTAATAATTTTGAATCTTATTATAAGGAAGAATATGTATAATTATTTCATTTGCAATGATTATTGTGTCTTTTAATGATTACATCATCTAAGTCAAGTTTATGAAACAAGATCTGTGCGATTTGTTTACGATTAGATCCTACCACTTGCTTTTTTTATCTTTTTGCATAAATTGTTTTTAAAAGATTCATGTTTCACACATATGTTTTATAATTTTCATGTAATATTTGTAAGTAAATAGTCCGCAGCAGCAAAAAGAATGACAATTACCTGATTGGGGTATAACATGAAAAAAAAAAAAAAAGTTGAGTGATATACCTTTTGAAATCCGTAATTTCAGTCAAGTAGAGATCTAATGTAGAAAAAGGAAACATGGGAGGACTTTTTGAGCATGATTATTTTCCTAGGCTTCTCAAGACGAAATAGACAAGGTGAAATTTCTGTTAGTAGATAATAACATATGGTCTGAGAGTTAGTATACTGGAAAACACCTCCCTGTACTGGAAACGTAATTCATGGAAGACTTAAGGATCTACTTCAAAACTGATTTATCGTGCAATTCAATGGTTTTTTCGTTAAAAAACCCCCTCTTATTCTGACCCAAAGAAATACATGAGAAAACAGATGAGTACATAATTTTTTTCAGGGAATCTTTTTGGGTATTTTTTTGAGCATTCTTTCGAGCATGTTTTAGTACTAAAGAATGGAGAAATTTTTAAATAATATGGTTTTCCTATCTCCACACTTTCTAAACTTTAATAATGAAGTGTGGTTTCTATCTATTTAGGTACATATCCAGAAGGTTCCACTATTTAAACGTATGAGATATACAGTAAAATATCAAATGATAGGACACTGAATCCAAGCTTATGTACTTCACAACTCAAAAAGAGGTAAAATCGACGGAAACGAGAATTTTTCTCTCTTTGTGTTATGAGTAAAATTTAATTAAAATTCCATCATTGAATACGAAGGAGCATTTTTCTGATGAACGATGAAACGGGAAACAGAAGAAAAGCAAGATTATCAGTCCCCTGAAACAGTTTGAAATGAGAAGATATCTTCATTTTCTGTATTTCCGAATATCCAAGTAATTAATATTCATCTGTTCAAAGGTTTTCTGTCGTTGAATTTATCAAAATCACTGCTACCTCTGAACAACGTTTCAGGAAACAGAGATACCAATAGGTACAGATAACTGATTTTCTCCTCACAAGCAGTCTTTCAATAAATGCGTTTTATGATTTAATTTAGAAAATCACTACTAATAGCTCAGTCGAAAAGACATGTCGAAGGATTTGCTTTCTTTACAGAAAATCCACATATGTGTATGTACTGGAAGTATGTGAATATGAATTTGTCATAGGTAGTTCTTTCGATTTATGAGTAACACCATCAGATTTTTTTTTTATTTTCAAAATGATAATACATTTGGCCATAAGCTTACCACATAAAACGAAAGTCATAATAAAATTTATAGTTATACCTCATTGAGGCTTATTGGGTTCCAAGGAAGGCTGCCACACTCTAAGAAACTCAAAGAAAAGAGAAGGCAGTGATTCTTAGCTACTGCTTCTCAGATACTCTCAAGCTAAAAAGGCGAGCGATCGTCCTTGCATAACCTAGTTTTTGTGAAATCTCCTTTATTTTTCAGGAAGTAGATAGCGGAAAAGGCACTCATATGGTAATGCAAGCATCTGAAGAGGTAAGGTTCCAGAATGTCATACTAATGATGCAAAAATCTAAAAAAAGTTAACATTAAGAAACAATTATTCCATTTTTGATGCAAAAAGGCGATCCAACAATCTCAGAGTATAATTTCCCTATTGCTTCTCGCTGTTACGATCTATTATCCAAGGTTGCACTTCAACGCTAGCTCCTGAACAAAGACTGTTGAGTAATAGTTTCCCTTAGACCAAAACGGGACATGAAAAGGGGCTTGCCACAGATTCACTAACTAAACCGACAGACATGTAAATATCTGTCCATGATATTACCGGAGATGAAGGACTTGAACTGAACCTAGGAAACAGGAAGAAGCAAGCCCCTTGACTGCTTTGAAAAAATGGTTTGTAGCAGCACATATAGCATAAATATCTGCAGCACGGAAGTGTCAGGAATTCATTGTCTGCACATTCCAATTGCACCCATTTTATTCGACTATGTGGTGGAACCTAACTTAATAGCCTTCCACAGCCTCATATGCTGTGAGCATCATGTAATCTTAACTTTGGTGCCGTTCCACACACGTTTAAAAAATATTCCATGCAATGGCGGAAACTTAGAACACGAGTATAGAAGAATCAAAACCATCGAAAGCTCCCTGAGATCTGCATCTACTTCAAAGGAAAATCCCACGTTAGTTGCACATTTCGTAGAAGAATTTGTGATGTCATTTCAAAAAACATTCTTCTCGAAATTAGCCTTTCTCGCGGCGTCCATCGCAAAAGTTTGAGGTTTATCAAGCCAGCCGCCCATTCGCTTCCAAAGTTTCTTGGTGGTTCAGAACAGGAGTTGCCCTGGCTTAGGAGTCAAGCCGGCAGCGCTTTTTGTCACATAAGAATTAATCTGATGTCTAGATATCACCCTTAATCGGATAACGGACCTTCTGACACTGCCACCAAGTCAGCTGATGTTCCTCATGATGTAGAAAAGATGACAGATTGCATTTTCTTTGATGCACTGGGGTGCAGACGCCTTTCAGGGTTCATATGTATCCAAGAAATCATCTGAACTTTCTCGATAGAGATGGGAGTTTCCGTCTATCAGCATTCTTCTTCACAAGCTTCCCCCGAAGTACGGAAACCAGGAGAAATCTCAAGCAGCGTGGTCTTTCTTGGGAACATCCGCCAACTCATTCCCAGATTGGTGCATCCTAGAGCAAGGAAAGAGGAAACATTGCTACAGAATCTGCTTTTTCATCTTTCGTGCTGACGTTCCATTTTTACTAAAGGAGGTTTACGACCGTGAACTGTAAAATTCTGGCTAGCATGATGATTAGAAAACTGATGCCCCATAGTAAGTAAATTGCCTAAATGCTTCGAATAGTTAGAGATGGTTTTGTAATGCAGTTATACTGCTGTGTTTGTTGCAACGAACAATCAGCATCCGATAAGGAAGAGAGACGTTCACTGTTATTGCTTTCTCATCATGGTGAGGCACCAAATCTGGTTGCAGTTTAGAATGTGTTCCTAGGATGGATTGATCCAGATTTCACTCTTCTTGTATAGCCCTTCTTGATCTGCGGGATAGCTTCTTTCCCCTCGATGATAACTTTCTCGTCTCGGATGCAGTGGCTCTCATACGAAACTGCTTCTGCATATGCGGTCGGTGCTATCCCTGATTGGCGCTCCTCGCACAGATATTAAATTGAGTTTTAGGCGTGAATGATTTTGCACTCGAAGAACCCTGAATTTCAATCGATGAACAGGGAATGTTCCAAAGAGTGATGCTATCCTATGCAGAGCATGTGGATGTCTTCTCCTGGTCCAGATGCTTTATAATGAAGGAAGCGATGCTGTTTTGATCTGGATTCTGAGCAGACTTGAGGTGATTTTCTTCATGTGCCTGTCTAAACTTGCATCGTCAACGGTAACCTCAGCTCACTTTCCTCGTAGATCCCTCCGATCATAATTCTGGCTGACTCTTTGTTTCCTCTGTACAAATGCTTCTGACGTCCTTGCAGGGTGAACTGAATTCTTCCTCTCCGAATTCTGCTAAATCCTCATCCTCATTCACTTACATGCGTATACATCCTTTATATCCATCACACGTACAGCACTGTCATAATTTTCACCTCCTGCAGCTTCCACCTCTAAGACTGAGCATCTCGTATCTCTCTGAAACTGATCAAGGACTTCCTCAAAACCTACAAACCCCTCTTCGACCTCATCCTCAGAATTTGCATAGTACAAGATGATCAACTGACTGCAGTATGACACTTCGGAATCGACACTTTGTTGAAAAACTTTGGAGGCGGTAGCTTCAGACCACACAGAGTTGAGGATTGTCTTTCTAACAAGGCATACAGGTTCTTCACACACAGTGAAAGAATGGTATGGAAATGCCAGTAGCATATCTCCCCTGTTTTTTACCATATGTGTTAAGGTGAAAGGATCAAACATACCAAAGAGTTCTAAAACACCAAGGAAATTGCCATATTCGGGCAATTCAGGTTTCATTTTTCCCTTCTGACAGCAACAGAATATGACATCATCTTGCTTAAAAGATATCCTTAAGCATTTATCATTCGCCATCAGTCTCATTTCTGATTGCTGCTTTCTGATTTGACTTTTCATGAACTTCACATGCATCATTGCAATACTTCCTGGAGGCTAATGCAAGTCCACTTCTTTCGAGACTTGAGCAGGCCACCTACCAGAAGGATATTTTCTAAAAAGGATGATACTACCCTCTATTACATCTGTTTCTGCAAGAGCAGTTTATATAGAAAAACATCAACGCCGTAGAATGCAATTCTTCACAGTAGAGGGTGAGTTTACGAGATCTAATGCTGTCGACACTATGAGACTCTGGTAAAACAACTCACTTCACCCATGACGGGTAGTAAACGCAAAATATTTCTTGGAAACGGTATATGTACTGGTCTGGAGGAGCACCTGTATATAACCAGGGCCTTGCTACTATCTCAGAGTCATCGTGATATATCTATGAAGCAGGTCATGAAGGACCTTAAGTCCTACCCTCTTTCTTTCATCGGGATACTCAGTTAATTCTTCCGTGTTGCATCTACTTTTAGTCCATTCAATTTCAAATGGAGGGCAACAGTTCCTACATCAAACTGGTCGACTATTTCTGCAGCTTCATTGTCAGTGAAACTGAAGCTGCGGGATTGCAAATACCCGGATCAATGATGCCAGAGTTTGCACTCCATCCGACGAAATATTCTCTCTTTGCGCTCTTCACCCGGAAATCTTCTTTGTCCAATTCATAAATTCTCTCCACCTCAAATGGTGTATAATAAGTTGAAATAACATTTCCTGACATGACCTGTGTGCTCATCCGACTTTGAGCTAGTCCGTACAAACCACGTTCTCCATGGATGAACAGGAAACACAAAAGGCGCATCTGGAACATTTTCGGACTCTCCATGAGAGACATGTCACATATTAGCCTGCACAATATCCCCTGACAATGGTATGATCCTCAGACACTTTCCAGATACTGATCTCAACCAATGGACTCTCCGATGCATCTTGAAAATCATCAGGGAACTATTCCGGACTGTAAGGTGTGGTGAAGGTGCGTCCCTCGCGTTGTTTCGTCCCTGAAGCAACTAGAAAATTTAGAAGTTGTAGGGAAGGTCAGAGGCTGGTGGGTGTTTTCCGAATTCGGGAAAGGGCTATAATCTGTAAATAGGATGCTAAGGATCAAGAGATGAGGAATTCAAGAGTCAAAAGGTAAGATTTACGGATTTAAGGGAATAATTTTAGGCTGTTCTACATATTCAATGTTCCTTCAATGTCCGATGGTTGTTGACATAGCAAGTTGCTTCGCGTGATGATGTTGAAGGAGTGAAAGTGCAACTGCGCAAGGAAATTCACAAATAGATTCCTCGATCACAGTCTGCTTGTTAAATTTTTGCTGTTCCTCCAAAAAATTTGTTGGTCCCTTCATTACCGACCTTATGCTCCTCACCTCTAGGAAAAGATCCATTAATGTCTGTTCTAGTTTTTCGACAATTTTTCCAGATCCTAAGTAGCAACAGAATGCTGGCCATTTTTTCAACGACCTTGTTGCCTTCTCTTCTCATGGAGATACTCGTCAGGCTTTTTTCCTGGTGCTTTCCACTCCAGCGGTTGTTCCATTTCGGAGTGCTTACCTGTAGTTCCAATGCCAGCCTTCATTTTCTTCACTCGATTTCGTTAGCGCGTTCATCTGCAAGAGACAAATAAACATACATTGTAAGAACCTGAGTTTCCAATAGAATCTTACGGAGACTGCTACTGTCCGAGGTGCAGTTTTTCCAACATAGGAGATCTGGAGTGACAAGAGGGAAGAAGACAAAAAATAAATGAATAATGTGGAGGAAGGAACAGCCAAAGAGTTTCCTCTATTCTCACATTTAGTCCTCGGATGACGTGAACAAGGCTCTCCTTGCTTCTGGAGTCATCTGAAGTCACATTCCCTCAATCTTTAACGATGAAGATGGCTGAAAAGGCGTTCTTAGGACTGCCGGCGCAGTTCAGTCTCGAAAAGAGTCGCTCTGATGACGTGGATGTAGCACAATATGGAAACCACGGCTGGGGCTGGAGAAAATCCATCTAGGACGAAGAAACTCCTCACGAAGTCCTTAGGGGCGTCATCCGCGTGCGGAAGGCTCTCACTGAGTGCTCCCATTCTGAATGAAGGGTGTCAGCGTAGTCCAAAGGGATATGATAAATGCGTTTTCCTCGATCTACAGCTTGCAAAGTTCGAAGAGCCTTCCTCCTCTTCTCCCGCCACATGATGATGGCTCTTCTGTTGAGAGGAAGACCCTAGTGCACAGAAAGCACTATAGTCTCTTGAATGCAGAAGAGGGGGAGAACAGTACTATGCAAACTCAGGGGGTGAACGACTACCAGTTGCCATCGGGAAAAGCAACTGGCCCCCCTAGCTCTGCAGTGCTTGAGCCGTTACTTAACTGGCGCATCAGTCATCATGGCTGCCATCTGTCCTCCGAGGAGTTAAGTAATCCCTGCGTAGTGTGAACCCATCAAGATCATTTCTGGTAGGTAGGTAAACGCCCACCCTACCATTTCTGTCATTTCTTCCATATGTTGCAATCAATTCATGAATTTCCTGAAAAAGAAGTTTCATGCAGCTGCCACTTTCAGCTTGCAACTGAAGCTGCCCTTTCGGAGTTCTCTGGATCTTTCCAATGAATTTCGATGGGGTCCAGGCCGCTTTGTACCTTTCGCTCATCCTTCTTCTAGTCTTCCTGGTCAGAGCATCCTACATTCATTTTCCAGTTCCTCGGTACCTCCTTCGTTTTTCAGTAATCCTCAGGAATGGCCACGCTTGCAAGTATTCCGGCTAAATAGGATCTGATGAGGAACAAGTCCTGGGATACCATCCTTCAAACACTGAGGAACAGTTTTCCTTTCCTGAACCTGAACAGTCTTGCGACTGAGGTATAAGTGTTGAGAGGACATTGCGAGTTTCTGGGACATAGTGGAAGGAGTGCGCTCTCAGGATAGAGAAAGTGATCGGGAATGATCTCATGGAAGAATGGATTCTTGAAGTTCCTCCAGGAGACGAGAATCTTGATGGGTCCGACAAGACTACGCCCAGGTTTCTGCAGCTCCTCGTGATGTTAATGACCGGCTGGAAATGTCACATCGCATCAGGTACCGTTAGATACTTGCTTCCTACCCTACTTTGGACAGGACTCTTCCTTTTCGTTCTCCACGTCGCAAAGACGTGGAAGACGGGAAGAAGATGAGAAAGCTTGAAGGGAGGATCGACAAGAGTTCCAGTACGAGGCGCTTTCACGAGCAATTTCGAATCGACATTAAGCAGGGAGCTTCTCGAAAAGATCGTCTTGGCGTGGAGATGTCTCCTAGATTAAAACTAGGAAACCATCTGGGGCCACATCCTTCTCTAGAAATCGAACAGGAAGCGCCCTTGGGTGGAGGATGCTCAAAATGCTGACTCATGTGGGCGGCCGTATGGCTACGGTCTCTGCGCGATACCAAGAGTTGCGGATCCGAATCCCCCAGGGAGAGATTGGCGGTGACAAATGGGTACGGCATGGGTTTTGATTTCCTCTCCCACCCCTCCGCAGGATGACGCTGGTTAACCTACAGACTCCGGGTGAGGAGGCACTAGTGGAATTCGGAAACCGAATACCCCTGTTGACTGGCCGGGATTGGATGTTGACCTTCGAGGTCCTTCCAGGAATCAAGGAGCCAGTTCCCTTCGGGATTTCCCTGCGGTTGTGAAAATGAATCCGTTACCCCCTATTGGTGCGTGATCCTCCATCGAAAACTATGGACTGTTGATTGATATCATTTTAGAGTGTAAAGAAGCGCGCTGCTGCCCTTCAGGGAAATTTGGGAGCGTTCCTTCGGAGTTCTCCTCAGGTGAGTAACAAGGAGCGCTTCCATCAAGAGTTCCCTCTGGAGAAGAAATCCAGGATCGGATCCTTTCCGGATTTCCTCTGGAGAAGAAATGAGGAGCGGCCCACTCCAGGGGGTACCTCTGGCGAGAATGAGGAAGAGTTTCTCTTCGGGGTCCCCTTCCAAGAGTAAGAGAGGAACGGACTCCTTCCTCTGGAGCCTTCCTGATTCAGAGGATGGTCCATTTGGTGTGTCCCCCTAACCTGAAAGTTGCACATATTCTTGGTTGAAGTAGTTAGTGTTTTAAAGAGTTTTGTGAGCTTTCTCTAAGGAGAAGAATGGTTCTTGAGTGCTTAGCGAACCAAGAAAGAAAACTAACATTTGGAAGGAAAGCAGCCGAAAGAGAAGAACTCAAAAAGGATTCCCATCATCCCAGTCGAACTGGCTGGCCGAAGTGGGCCTGCGGAGAGCGCATCTGATAGCTGAGGACTTCAACATCCGCCTGCTATCAGGTGCGCCGAACGGAAGCGCCAAAATCTGGTCAACCAGATGTGCGCGGTAATCACACGCGCAGCTTGTTGACCGGACAAGCCGGGATCGAGGGAAGTATAGACCACATGTTCCTCGACAACCACCTGTGCGCACGGGTGGGTGCGCACAGGTGCGCCTTTCGTAGAGGGATTAAGGAACGAGCGGACGTTTATCACTCGGATATGCTGGGGCATTTATTATTAAAATTTCTGTTTACAAAAATTTCATAATAAAGTTGTTAAGTTATTTCGTGGTAGAGCACTAGGTTCTACCACTTCCGGAAGGCTTGCCATCAACCGGTACGCAGACCAGGGAGGTCCTCTCCAACGGAGAAGGGGAAGGGAGAAACAAAACAAAAATAAACAAAAAGACTTGACAAGGAAGGGAGATGTTTTTAGGGGGAAGGGAGGGCAGGGAATCCATGGCGCACAGCGGTTCTCCTGGATTGGTCCTCGGCATCCTGTTCAGGATGCTGACAAGTGTTGCTTTTAAACTATTCCGGTGGGACCATCTTGACACGGTCTCCAAAAAGATCGTTGTCCAGTGCATCACGTCCCTGCTGTTTTGCCTTCTTCTTTTGGCGTTCCACATTGCCACGATTCTGCGAATACAGCAGAGAACTGCTAGAGACACGGCGGGGGGCAGGGCATCATGCCTGAAGAGGTGCCGTAAAATGCATTTAGGGCCGCCTGCTGGAAGATTCAGAATCGACGAGAGACGATCCCAAAGTTCACAGGGGCGACGCAATCTATTAGGAGATGTGGGAAGGTTTCCCTTTCGCCGCACTCTGCACAACGGGCATCCACACTCCCTAGTGTCCAGTGAGAGAGGTGCGCTCTGCATAGGATTCCCAATGCAAGAATAGGAACGCCGTCTCTTGCCACTTCATGGAAAGGGTGCCACTGTTCCAACACGCTGGGAGCCATTTCACCTCCTCCGGAGGTATTCCGAGCAGCTCGACCCAGAGCAGAAGTCCTTTAAACGCGGCACTTGGGATCGCAACGTCCACTAGCTGCCGAGTTGTCTACGCCTTCAAATTTTTTTTTTTTTTCCTGCCTCTGATGAGGCAGGACACTTCCCACAATGCCCGCTCGTCGCTATCCCTAGTGTTCCTGAGGGAGAGCAGCACGGGATCAGGGGCGTAAAAGAAGCCCACAGCAACTTGCGTGGGTTGTTTACAATCTCTCGCAGGGGCTGTCGAGAGTAAGGGTCTCGTCGGAGGCAGGCGTATTCCGCCTCGCTCTTGCCGTTGATTTTCCCCCATGCGGAAACTGACTCCTGAAGCCAGGCAGTACAGTTCGCGGGGAGGCAGGAGATCCACGTGTTCTCCCTCATCAGGGCTACCATCTGAGCGGACGTATCTCCACGCCCATCGCTATTCCAGAAATCCCGACGTCCGACGCTTGGAGGAATACAAAGCTGGGGCCAAGAGGCAGGCCTGGCAATCCAGGTCGGCCAGCAACCCTCAGCCTCGGCTTAGGTAAGCCAAATCTTGCGAGACTTTTACTCCTCCTTGTACGCGAGGGTACCCCGAGAGCACAACCTTGCGCAGCGTTTGCTGTCAGAGGGCGTGCCAGCGTTAGGGGAGGAGGAACGAAGAAGCATCGAAGAACCTTTCACGATGACGAAGGTCATCTCCACCATCGGAAAGCTCAAGGAGTGCAAGGCGCCAGATAAGGACGATCTGCCCGCGGAATTTTATCAAGGTTTCGCGGCAGTGCTGGCCTTCCTGGTGTACAGATTATGCACACTGATTCGCGAACGAGGCGAGGTACCCTCCGCGTTCCGGTCAGCAAAAGAGTACGTCTCCTACTCAAAACAGGAGACTTGCGCAACGTTGGCAACTGGCTGCCGATCACTGTAGTGAATGCGGACGCCAAGCTGCTTGCCAAACTATGGGCAGAGCGACTGGCACGGGTGGCCGAATCCGTGATCAGTTGGGAACAGACGTACTCTGTCCCTGTGCGGACCGTGGTGACCAACCGATTCCTCGCGAGCATATGTCAGCAGTTGATACAGCGAGTTGTGCCAACGAGTCACGAGAATTCTGAATTCTTCTCTGACCAGGGGAGGGAAAGCCTCCAAGGAACAGACACGCCTGGAGTCCTTGAGGTCGCAGTCGATCTGCGCAAAGCTTTTGACTGCGTCGACCAGGAACTCCTTCTGGAGCTTCTGGAACGCATGGGGTTCCTGGCCGTCTTCCTGGCCTATCTGCGCATCTGTTGGAACTTCGCGCTCATAAATATTTGTTTCAGCGGCCGGCACGTGTAAGGCGTGCCCGTTCACCGCGGCGTAAGGCAGGGTGACAGCGTGAGCCCCATGCTCTTCAGCATGTACTTCGGCTTGGTGCTGAGAGCATACAGGGAGACTGGCAACCCTGAGAAACTCGTGTCCAGGCATACTTGCCGTGGCGGCTTATACAGACGACCTTCTGCTGCTGCTGTCCATGTAAACCCCGGCCTCTGCACCCGAGCGTTTCTTCGAGTTACTCAGCCGCGGGACCAGACTTCAGGTGAACACGGTGAATTCGTGCCATAGTGCCAGTCGATGCGACATGGGCCGGACGACCGGACCGAGTCCGTTTGGGGATCCCCCGGACAAGTTCATTTGTTCCCCCAACGGTGCGCCAAGGTTTCGTTGATGTTCCGTTAGGGACTTCTACGTAGCAGAAGCCTGGTCTGACCGTCTCCAAAAAGTAGAGCTGGCGCTCGTTTCGTTCCAGAACGACAAGTTTTGCTTGTCGGAATGGGTTGCGGTGCGAAACTCGTTTGCAGCTCTCCTCCTGCTTTTGTTTGCCCCACCCCACCTGATGTCAAAAGGAAGACCGAAGACCTCCTGAGAAAAGTCCTGTGGGATACAGAGAAGTCCAGAATTCGACTCAAAGACTTATGTGCTCCGCGTAAGGACAGTGGACTGGTCCTCCTTACGCTGGAGAGGAGGCAGCGTTGAACTCCGACTCAGAAGACTCTCCCTCGCGGCGAGATGATGGGCCGCTTCCTGTTGCGCACCAGCACGGCTTCTTGCGAAGAGCGCAACCGGCTGCGGGGGACTCACATCCCTCCTCATCGCTCGCGAGAGATTGCTAAGGCGTTGAGGATGCAAACTCCGCCAGATGGTTGCCCTGGTGGAGGAGGAACACCTGTATTTCTTGCCTCCCCACGTACTGCACTACCCGGCTTCAGGAATCAGTCTTCGTTTTGGGAAATATCCATGGCGCCAGCGAGGCGGGGTACGCATGCCTGCAGCGAGGCTTCAACACTCGCATGTCGTTGGAAAAGATCATCCGTGAAGCGCAGAAGATTTGCTGGACCTCGTCTACTCCCCTTGCTTCAGTGCTGCCCTTCTTAAGGGACCCAAGGGGCAGCGTAATCCCAGCAAGGTGGGAAGCGATCTGCTGCATAGCAGCAAAAACGAAACTTCTGGGGCCGTGGACAACTCAGGAAGTGACGGACGCTGCGACCCCGAGTGTCCCACCCCAAGGACTTGTACTCTGGGGAGAGCTGCTCGGCACCCCTCCGGTAAAGGTGAGGTAGCCCCAGGAGTGCTGGAGCAGCGGTACCCTCCCTCTCAAGTGGCGGGATTTGGCGTTGCTGGTGTTGCATGGGGAAATCCCGTGCAATGGGCTCCTTCACCACTGGACACGATGGGCGTGGACGCTATGTGCGACAGGTACGGGAAGAAGGAGACCTTTCCACACCTGATTTTGGACTGTGCTGCTCTCCGACCGCTTTGGGATCGCCTTGCAACGATCCTAGGTATCCCGATGAGCGGCCCCAGAGACATTTTCAGACGTTTCTTCGTGCCTGTCACACTGCCTCCAGACGCATCCCTTGCAGTTCTCTGCTGTGTTGGCGGGATCATGGCGGTCTGGAACACCGGAAGAAGAGGCGAAATTGCAGGGACGCCATCCACTGGACGCAGATCTTCCGGAAGACCGCCTCGAGATGGCCCTACCTGGGCGAGAAACCAACGGAACTTGCCAGAATCCTGAACAGGATGCAGAGGACTCTGGGCGGCGTAACGTGATCCCTTCCTCGGTTCCTCCCCTTCCTGCCCGTGTATACTTTGCACTCTCCTGTTTTTGTGTGTTTATCTTTTTTGTTTTTGTTTTCCCTTCTCCCACGCTGCGGAAGCGGACCTCGCCGGTCTGCAGCCGCTCTTCGGAAGGTTCATTGCACGTGGTGTAACCAACGGTTCGATACTCAAATCTAATTTTATTACTCTACGTAATAAATGCCCCGGCATAACCGGGTGATAATCATATATTAAAAAAATCTGGTGGGACCACCTTAAATGAAGCCACCTGTGAGTTTTTCCCTCTCAAATGGATACTGAGAAAACGAGATTCGTAAAATGCAGGAAGGTGGACCAGAAAACCCAAGTTCTGAATAGGGAAATTACGGTAACTTTGTTCTCCCCATCCATTCAGCCGTTGAAAGCATCTGGAAATCCTGGATTGCCTTTGCCAACTGTTTGACTCGCTGACTCCTCAGGTGATCTCCGATATTCTGTGCCATCTCTTGGAGAGCTTCCACGTGGGACCGGAATTTTTATTTTCCGCGAAGGTTACCAGGTGAAAGACTGCCTGCGTGGCACATTTAATCACTCCAGAAGCTTATCGAGAATCCGGACAATACTCAATTGCTGAACTTCCTCCGAACCCAAAAAGTTCCTAGAAGAAGTCAGTAGGCATGGCTCTAGTACTGACGTTGTGTGCCAACTTCTCCGGAAACAGCCGTTTCGGTTTCAGGGAGCTGAGGGCAAGAATGAAGCGAAACGAAAAAAGGGAAAAGATCAGGGTAGGACCGGAGGAAGCAAACAAGGTGCCTTCGCCCTCTTTTGGCCCCAGTCAGCCTTGGGGAAACAGTCAGACTTCACTCGGATAACCAACCTTCGTAAGAGGCGCTGGTGGTGATTCTCCGAGTGTCTCCTCAGAACATCAAAAAGCCTTTCCGGAACTCGACCCTTTGCCTAACCCTATGCTGATCCAGTCCCGGTTCGCAAGGAGAATTCAGACTTGTTGTTTCTGTGACAACGGAATCTTAGCGCGTGGATGCCAGGAACGAGGCAGAACCTCCTCCAACCCCATCCGGCGCAGCGCTCTCTCCTCTTGCAGGAGCACTCTCGGTTTCTCTACTTTTCTGGGGAAAAAGGAAGAGCTGCGCCTCACTTGCGTGTATGTCTCGAGATAGGTATTCGAGCTGTCCCTCCGTACTGTCCCTCCCTCTCCTCTCCGTTCATGAGGCTGGTCATCTGATGCAGTAACGTCCGAGAGGAAAGAGCCCCTGGACGGCGGCTTCCTCTTCTCGGCAACTCAAAGGAAACAGACCCTCAGGTCGGCAATGAAACTCATGAGACGCTAGTTGTGCCGTCCTTCCTCGTCTCCGGAGAACCATTTCTGGCAGAGATCCGGGATGAGAGGAGAGGCCCGCGTACTTCAGGAGAACGTCTCCCTCTGGCAGGTTGCCCGCCCCTGCGATGTTCCCGGTGTGTTCTTCGTAGCCACATCAGAGCATTCGGTCGTCCTTTGCCCTCTCCTTTCTGTTTTTCCCCCTCAGCCCTTTTCCTCGTGATGGAAACGTAAACTTGACGCATTCTTACGTACGTGTGGATGTGATGTTGGTTATTTTCCTAATTTTTCTGCAGCTGTAAGTAGGAAAAAGTTCGAGCTCCACTAGAGAATTGAAGGAGATTTGATATTCAAGATTTAGGATACAAGTGCAAACAAGGTGGCGTCAAATGATAAAAAGGATGATGTATTCTCGGGACATGAGGGTCGTAGTGAGCTTATGATAATGTAGTCGAAAATCAGACCGTTTTGTTAAATTTAAGAAGTTTCAATTAAAAACTAAAATGCGACCTTTCATTAATAAACTTCTAAGTCTTATTCCCTATAAACACAATTTTTTTTTTCAGTTTAATTACCTGAATTGCATATGATATACCAGTTCTTTGTCATATTTATTTTATAATTTGCTTCCTTGAATTTCCACTTATCTTTTGGACTCATTCATTTAAGTATAAGTTCTTCCATCATGTTGGAAACAGTCGTTCAAAAACACATCTGAAAGAGTTACAACTTTTAACAATATTCCTTAATTTCTCATCTTCTCTAAGTCTATGCTTATTTATCAAATGATCAGAATATGAAATCAGAATTCGTTCCTTAAAACTGCATTCATCAGCTACACACGGATATTTTCTCCACATCTTAAATTATTTCACATTTTCTCTAGCTGTGTTGTCTTTTCTGTCTGAAGTAATCTCTAAACCCGCCCATAAGTTGGGAATGTAATCGCAGTTCGTATTGAGATGTACAGTTGCAGAATAACAGGTTGAAGTGTTTGATTCGTTAGTAATTTTTTTTTGGTACGATATGTATTCATTTCTCAAATTACTAATGTTGCGATAATCCTTAATGTTTTCAAATTTCTTGCAATAAAAGGATTGCGAAGAATTTTGATTCTAGCATGATTCTTTACCAATAATTAGTTTGGCACTTGAAATGTGCTGCGCATGTGATTTGTGTGATGTGAAATTCGATATTTACACATCCACAAACGTTTATATTGTATTGAAATGGGGAAGAAAAGAAAGTTGGAAGAAAATGAATTTGATTCTATACCAAGACATTTGAGTACATCCCATACCCTTAATCAGGAAAAACGTTTGATCATTATTTTGGAAAATGCACAACTAGAGGCTGTTAAGGTACACTTAACTTTTGAAGTTTGCGTATGTGATGGTACACACGAATACCACTTTAATGTATTAGCATTCTGATGTACATTTCATAATGTGTAGCACTTTTTTGTGTACAGTTAACGGAGCGTTATGTTTTACTGCGTAATGTGTACTTTGCTTTATGTGAATAAATGTTGTGTTTTTACATTTGTAGGCAGGAAAATCATTCGAATTGTTGAGTTCAGATTATCATGCATGGTATTTCGAAAAAATCAAAAGAGAACCTGGGTCATGCCGACCAGACATAACACATCAGTGCTTGCTAATGCTGTTGGATAGCCCCCTCAATCGAGCTGGTTTGTTACAGGTTATACGTTTGTTGAATCCCTGTTAGTTACAAATTCTGTTTTCCCTTTGTACTTTGAAGGTATGCATGTAGACTTATGAAGCTTTTACTTTCTTATTTAGTGGTTAAGGTTTGGGACTTCTGAATGTGTTGAATTAATGTGCACAATCATTGTTCTTTGTGCAGACTGTGGTCAAAGATTGATATTTCGTATTAAGTTTACTCTTCTGGATTCCAGGTTTATATCCATACGTGTCGTAATGCGTTAATAGAAATAAATCCACAAACTAGAATTCCAAGAACATTCAAGCGATTTTCTGGATTGATGGGTAAATATTTTGTTACTTACAGCTATGGAGTTTGTTTAAAGTTTAAACTTGGGTTTGATAGGTAACATGTTTAACTCTGTAAGTCATCTTTGTATTGCTGAGATGATCTTGATGTTCAGATTATTTGTTTTTATAGTGCAACTTCTACATAAGCTGAGTATTAGAGCATCAGATGGTCCAATGAAGTTGTTGAAATTAATTAGGAATCCCATCCAAGACCATCTTCCAGTAGGATGCAAAAAATTGTCCACTTCATTCAGTTCCACAAAATGTGTCAATCCACGGGAGCTTGTCCCACCAGATGATCCTGTAGTTATAGTTGTTGGTGCAATGGCCCATGGAAAAGTATGCTTATAGAATTGAAATTATTACTTATTTATGATAGGTAAATGTGGATTATACTGAAGATGAAGTTGCAATCAGTAGGTATCCACTGTCTGCTGCTTGGACTTGTGCAAAATTATGCACAGCATTTGAAGAATTATGGGGTATCCATTAGTATGTAAATTGTGATTCTTATTAATTTGATAAAAGAATCTATAGAATATAAATTGATCAGACATATTTCCTATGCAAATGGATTCACAGAATTGCACTTTTCTAATGATACAGAAGAGATGATGTCTTAAAGAGCCTAAAAGAATTTTTATGTGCAATGATATGTAACTTCTGTTGAAACTGTGTAGAGTTCTTTTCCAAAAAATGCTCATTGCATGATGAATCTGTTATACAGATATTGAGTTCATTCATAAATTAAGCCCACTGCGAACATTCGTGTTTCCAATAAAAATTCTTTTCTAGTGTTTTTCAGTCTTCAGCTCTTGAATTCAATTATTTGTAGCCTAATCTAGACCACAACTGGCTATCATTCTTATGTGAGGAAAATTCAGCATATTCAAAAAATCTAGAGTTAATGTTACAAAAGGGTTTGCAAATTGAAATAAGATGTAGAGCAGGCACAAAACTGTGGGAGATTTTAGTTAACAAATGCAATCTTCTTTGAAGGAGTGTGCACAGCACCAAACTGGTTCCAACTGTGACATTTGAAATCCATTGCTTCATGCACATTTGAACTCATGAGAAGTTTCAAGTCCATCTTGGTCCCATTAAGGTTCAGTTACTTGGATAATTTTCCAGCATGTTTCACATGCTGGAAAATTATGAAACATGAGTGAGTGTTCTCATTCCAATTATTGCACATTCTCACTAGTCCTATGAAATACAAAATCTTATAAAACTATCACATTATCATAAGGAAGGTAAGGAAATTTTCCATTTGAGAACCAGTCAAGTTTTATCAGTGCACACTAATACACATTTCTGTATGTAAGGGCTAGTGACAATTGATAAATACGTACATTATGTATTGAAAAACAGAAAACCCCCAATATAAGGCATAATACATTGTCAGTACATAATTGTAGGATGAAAACTGGAAGGATACAATACGCAAAATACTATTTGCTAATAATAATCATTCAGATTCCAGAAATATGGCTCAAGGACTGGTGATCACTGAAGTACTACACAAATGATCAAGCAGGCCTTCGATCAAAACTAAGACTTGAGATAAAATTCGGAAGATAAACACATTTAAGAACTCTTAAAGCGCAGTTTGTCTTTTATTTTACATTCATATAAATCAAAATTTATACATATAAATGAATACATTCACATCTTCCTTAAAGTCGCAAGTTTCATTTTATAAAAAATGAAGATGGAATATTAGTTTTCATCATCCGGTGGTTCAAAATCTACAGTTTTAGGTTCTAAGTCTTCTCCATACTGAATTGTATTGTCAATGGTCAAAAGAATATCTTCAATATTTTCTTCATTCTTGATATTTAAAGGATAAAACTGAACAAGACTATAATCTTCTAGCACTCTGCCTATAGCACTGCTAAGGTTGTGGTATTTTGGGTTCCAAATTGGTGTACAGCTTCCAAGAAGATAATCAACATCAGGATTCAAGAAACTAAAAATTTATGAAAGAAAATAAATTACGTGGATTACCCCAGGTTATCCTTTACATGAATATCCTGAAAATTCTTATAGTCATATTTAGGCATTCCAGGATAGAGAAATATTTGTTAATAGAGTTATTCAATAAACTAACTGCAATGCCTAAAAGAACACAGTTCAATTTCCAGTGATGTAAGTGAAATTCTGCTAAGTTATTTCAGTGATTCGAATTTACTTTATATTTGTAAGCATTATTTGTAAAAATGCGATGACTAAACGCAAACACACATGCCAAAGTACATCAATTTATACAGATGATACATTTGCTTTGCATCCAAGTAACAAAACTTTTTCTTTGTCAGAAAATTAGCTACGTAAATATTTTCGGCTCAACTAGAATGCCTTTTACTGCAATTTGTTGCAAACTTATCAGTGAGTGTATCTAACTCATAACCAGAAAACATTCACACCAAATTATGCAACTAATTACAAATCTGTTTGGAACAAAAAATTGCAATAATTATGGGACGGGTTATGGACATGATGCAACAATTCTTGAGAGGTAACAGAGCAAAAACCAGATGAACATTGGTTTGAAAAAATTACCCATCTTATGTTCTAGTTAATCACCCCATCCCATAATTATTTTTTTTTAACTTAATAAAGCCTTGAACGATTCTCGTATATATACAATAAAAAAACCTTCCCTAATGTGCAACTTTTAATTTTTAAAATTAAAACATTGCAAAAAACCTTCACTGAAAACCATCATTATGGAACAGAAACTAACTATATTCAAGCCAAAATGAAATATGCTCGCATCCAAAGTAAATAATACAAAACCCATGTTGTGACTCGTTTTTTTATATTAGTAAACTTCAACCACTAAGAATGAAATGATGCTCCCTTCCTCGTCTCTGCTTCATTATGCAGTTTTAAGATGACGATCAAAGTAATTTATGTGCCTGCAAACCTGATTCTACTTCTTCATTTTCCTTTCACAGTGGCATGACGAGCAGTCTTTTTAATGTGATGCTTGAAAGGCTTTTGTCTTTTATTTGCAAGAAACACATTTAATTCATCATATTCAGCATACTGAAAATATCACTTTTTTTGATCTGGCCATAGACAGGCAAGCATACAATATTTGTTTGTAGGGTGACATCTTATATTCACAATCTTACTTAAATGGGTAATGTCATATTTATATGCACACTTGCAAAACACTAGATTCTAATCATTTTTAGCAGTAGGCACAAAAAACTCATGAACTTTTCTCCTTTAAAAGAATTTCGATATTTTTAAGAAAAATTCAAAATGAAGCAATAAAGCTCAAGACAGTGGAATCATCGTGGTCAGCTTTGTGAAAGTGAGAAATGATGTCTACACATGAAAAACAGAAAGAGCAAAATATGTGACTACCAAAACGTAACCTGCAGAATCAGTAAAAATAACAAAAAACGTGTAGAAAAATACAAGGCAATCAACTGGTGTTTTTAAAACATATTTATTACATAACACAACTACTTTGAAAGATACCTGCTGCACTTTCATTCAGGCTTGGTAGAAATTCTGATCAAGCAAGCATGCTTTGGAACATTAAATTCAAACTATTTTTATCTCATGCTTAGCTCAACTGAAATTGTATACTGACATCACTCCAAGTCTATGATAAATCGTGAATCAAGGAATCAAGATTAAGACTCCAAATGGATGCATTCTTTAGTTTAGCATGGTCACTTCTTTCAATCACTAAATTTTTCGATAAAAACCACCAACAGAAGAAAGAAATTATCTAGTTGAACGGAAACTGTGATGATCAATAAAAGATAAGAACATTACTAAGTAAATTTGTACATTAGAAACTTAATATCAACCTTACTCATTTTATGAAATAAAAGAAATGCATTTCTTTCTTGGTTTATATTTGCACCTTACTGGGTCTGTAAATGAAAGTATCTTATCCATTTGCCTATATTTCCCATTCCGAATTCGTTCGTTCTTTACGGAAACTTGTGTAAAAAAAAAAGCAAGTTCACATAACCTTTAGGTATGAATGACAGTAAAAGCACAATCATCATCCTCAACTTGAGTGTTCATCTGTTGAGCACTATGCTACTGGAAACTTTGCCACAAGCTCAGCAACTGCATTAGGTGTTTTATCAAGCTATGAGCTACATAAAGTGATACAATCACTTCCCAACTGCACTGATTTGGGTCCCATTGACTTGGAGACATTCTAAAGACAGAATCAACAGCTTCAAATCTTTCAACAGATCTTGGTTTTGCCACCTTGCCGATTTGTGCACTCTACACTCAAACATTTTGTGGTTATACAAAACAGAAGCATGGTTTGAAAATTTTTTTTGATCTGACTAAGATATTCACTTTCTAACTTAGGCACTGTATTTTTTTTTCATGAAGTTAAATTACATTAAATAATCATTTTCTTCATCCACATCCGGTAGTTTGAAAACTGCACCAATTCATCTACTGACTCATCACTATCATTGACTTGCAAGAGATCCAACATTAAGTAATAATATACCCTATTTCAATAGCTACCTCGCCAAAGAAACTAACATTTCATAGGCCTGTTTGTGTCCAAATGGTAATTTTTTCTTGTTTTTTCCTGTAATATTGTACAGAAATTCCTGATCCATTTTCGTTCCCCATCCACTACCAAAAGAATACCTTTTGCACTCCAAGCATAAAAATAAGCATATAAATGTCCCTGCAGCGGAACCAGTGGAGTGCAAAGGACTAGACTGATTTGATTGTTTTTTTCTGGGACGAATTAATCTTCAATCCTCTTCATCTGTAGTAAATGTAACAGAAAAAGAAATAATTTTCCCTACTTTACTGATGCATTTTTCTTGAATGAACCCAACATATACATGTAAAACAATGTGAGAATTCCATTATATTCTTTTATGAACAAATGAAAAATCAAGTTTTTAAAAACTGTATCTTGATTTATTGTGAAACGGAATTCTTTTTCTTCCTTTTTTGAAGCACTGATATCTTAATGTTATTGAAAATTAGGAAACTGGAATTTCGAGCGTTATTCCAAAAATTAGGAGTCAAAATTAAAAACGCACAATTGATCAAGGGAAAAACAAATCAAACAATCTATCTCACAACAAACATAAATTCACACATTTTAGAATGGGTAGCACAGAAAACAAACAAGAAAATAAGTACCACACCTTCAAATATGAAACTGTTTGAAAAGAAAGTTCAAAGAGTTCTGGAACAAATAAGGAAGTGTGTTGAATGCATGCACATATTATTTGATAAAGGAGCAACACAATACTTTGTCAGCAAAATAAAAAAGAATAATGCAAGTAGCTAAAATAGAATAGGGATGAGAAAACAATGAGCACTACATCTATTAATTAATATAATAGATACATCAGAAATAAGTACATGGGAAACATACCAATCAAGATTCTTTCTTGCCTTCCTACTTAAGAGATCCATTTTGCTGAGAATACTTATATGTGGAATCTCGAGGTGGACCATCACAGATAGAGCTGCCATGGTACCTGAAATGAACTTAGGACCATCTGACAAGAACTGGGCATCCATAACAAAAACGTTGCAAAGTCGAAAGTTCCAATTTTGTAGGTAGTAAAGAAGTTGTTTCATGATAGGCAAATGGGTAAATAGTTCAATCTGGCCAGGGCAATCAAACAGGAAGTAATCATCTTCACCTTCACCTAACTGCTCTTCAAGCCATTCTATATGCTCAATTAGATATCTGAAAGATGTAAAATTTTTTACAGTTTGATTTCTTTAAAACAACATTACAACTATCATCAAAAATTAACATCCAAATATTTCATTTATATGTCAAATGTGTATGTTATGCTATAGGCATATGCATATAAATACCTACATATATGTATCCTGTCTACAAAGTTAATAATGCTAGCTAATATATTGCTGCAATACACAATGACAATCATCACCTAGGAGTTGAAAATCAGACTCCATTTACTTGAAAATCTAAACTATTTTTGAATCCCATAATTTGACTGATTACTTATTATTCGTTCTCCATCTCTAAACAATACCGGAGAGTACGAGGTTTAAATTCCGAAAAATCTAAAATGGCGAATGGTAGATATTTATTAAGTACTAAAAGTGCTATTCATTCATGCATTTAATTTTGCAACTTAAAAAGCAAATAAGCTTTAGAATAAAATAGACAATCCCATCTTTCCAATCAGTTATGGAAAAACCAACTTCTGTTTCTGGGTTCTACAAATTTTGCAATCAGAGAAATAATTAAATTCTGGACTAAAGTTCGGAATCGCGTACTCCAGAAAACAACGAATTATACTACAACAATTATTCATGCAACATTTCCTTTTGTGCTTTTTGCTTTGTAAAACCTTAAAACTGATGCTCTGGAAATTATTTGCATAACCTATAACTAGCTAAATTTGATAAAGCTCTTTAAAGATTAGAATCCTGAGACTTAAGACAGTAAAACAATATTTACATCATAATACGGTTCAAAACTGGATTCTAAATGCATTGTGCCTCTTCCTTTTAAATCAAGATTAATGTGCTTATCATCTTCTTGCTGAACTGCACCTAGGTTTAATAAATCCAAGTTCAATACTATGTACATCGTACAACAAACCAGTGAGAAAATCAAAGAATCAGAGAAAGAAATCGGAGAATTCTAAATTTTTAGAATTGGATAAATAAATAGCTAATTATTCAGGATTTGTTTTTTTGCAAAATGAAAATTGAGTTTTGACTTAAAACACCAAAGCATTCACTTAAGTGAATGGTAGATCAGAAGTCATAAATGCTTGTGCAATAAGTGTTAATGAATACCATACCATTAGTTTCCTGTAAATTACAAGCACATTACAAATGTTTGTTACTTTATTGTTTACATTTTTATGATTTTATAACTTAGAATCAACTCCGAACGTTTTTTTTTTTTTTTTTTTTCATCTACAAGTTCACATATTCTCTACAGATCGCATCTCATTAGATTTTCACATCTTAATCACCACAAATACAAAACTTATACTCAAGAAAACACGAAAAACTTGACAAATATTGGAATTAATTCTTTTAAACAATTTATTTTTCTGTCTTCTATTACCCTTGCTTCTATTGTCCTGTTTTGGATAATAATAGTTAATTGTAGCAATCCACAGTTATACTTTTTTTTATAAGATTCACTCTACTGCTTTTTATAGTTTACACAATTACTTAAATTTAAATAAAAATAGCAAACCACACCATGCTTGTGCATTGTGCAAGTGCATATTTTTTAAAAATTTATCATGCAAAATAATTTTTGAGAAATTTCGGATATTCACAAGTAAGAATGGTCATCAACAAATGTAGCAGAATACTCTATAATTCCTTTATGTTCATTAGAAAATTTATTGTCCACAAAAATAAGTAACATTTCAAGTGTCAAGTAGAGAATGAAGAGGTTTTTAAAAATGCACAGCAAAATAGCTGTACCTTTCCCCTCATATTTGCTGCTAAAAGCTTCTGCAAATACAAAACAGGAAACCCTGGACATATCAAGTATGAAAATCTTTTTCTTTAATTTAATTTCTTCAACTGTACATAAAAACGCAGTAATGTGAATCACATCTACATTGAAAAGCAAGAGTATCTAAAAATAGGCAGAATAGATTGTACTTATTTGCAGATATCAGCATCAAAATTAATAAAATGAAATTGCTGACAAATCAGTGAGAAATCAGCTTACAATGAAAATGTGTAATATTTTCTAGTTATAAACAGGAATAAACACTCAAAAGTTACCAAAAGAATAATAACTCAGAGTGTGAAATATGTTTTGGATAAATCATCAATCTGCTAGGAAAAAGTCTGTATATGTTTCTCCAAGGTAAAAACAACAAATAATTTGTGAGTTGATTAAGAAACAAATTGTACCATACTCCATACAAAACACCAGGCCACCATTGGGGCCAAAATGCAGTTCCTTGTCTTCCATTGCATCATCTAACTGGATCAACTCCCTTATATCAACATAAGGCACATAGTCAAAGTGTTCTGCTGCAGGGTCAAGATTGATAACATTGATTCTCCGTCTGGAGTTTTCTGCATGCTTTGCAATAATTGTACAATATGTAGACTAAAACAAAAAAATGTTGTACATGGATATTGTGGAGAGAAAAAAACAAACAAACAAACAAACTGCCAGAACAATATTCACATCAGTATGAAACACTGAATGTCAATCATCAAGAAAAAATGCACCACGTAAAGGCAAGAAAGTGACGATAAATAACCGAAAATGTTTCAGGTGCACAATATTTTAGAAACTTATATAGTGCTATTGTAAGAGAATAATAATAATAATTTTTGTTTACAGCTAGCCAGTTTCTTAAAATCACACATCTTTGTTTATCAAGTGTACAACTATTAAATGTGGAGAATGCCTTGAGCTCATTTTTTAAAAATAATATTTCAGAAAAGCATTTAAACAGGTGTTCTTTAAAAACAATTATCCATAATTTGTCTACGAAGACAACTAATTATTACTACTACCCATACATAATTGAGGAAAATAATAATTTCCCTCACTATAACTATGCAGATCACTGATTACGTTTATGCGGACCATTTCGTAAATATGAATGGTGAATTTAGTGAAAGATACTTCCAATCACTAAAAAAATACACACAATAAACTGAATCACGAAACGTTGCAAGTACGCATTACAAAAAAAAAAAAGAAGAAGAGCAAGGCACTCTTTGTATATTTACATAAGACATATCTAAAATCACACAGCATGTGGAGAAAACACTTTAAAATGTGAAATACTTGACATTCACTTTTTCCAATAACTTTTACCCTGGAAACACGTTCCTATTCAAAAACGACAGCAACCAGGCAAAAAGCACTGGGCATATTTCATTTAATACAAAAACTGAGAAAGTTCGCAAGATATTATCATTAATCACCTTTCCACTTCCAGCAGGACCCATTACAAGTTGAGCGTACCTCATTTTCTGTTTGTTTTTAAAATACTACAAATAAAGACTTCTCCACCAAACTGTTCAAACTTACGAGCAGGGCATCCATATTAGAAATCAAATTTGAAGCCAAAGGACACTACAAAATATTTGACAGTGATATTTCTAATTTCATCAATCCTATTCAGTCCATTACCTTTAGAATTCATTATATTAAGGCTACATTTATTAATTATCCACTTTTTTAATTTTCGAAGTGCATATTTCCCAGACTCTAAGCATACTCAGAAATCTTTTCCTTCAGATCTTCAATTTTCTTTCAGCTTTCAGATTTCTTTCCGACAGATTTTTACAACCACTGTATGATAAAATTTTACTTCTGTTATAAGTGATATGTTATAAAGGATGATTGTTATGATTAACAATATAGAAATTATAATGATTTTTCATAACAAAGAACCAAAAGTAGGATTTGAATTATCGCGCAATTGCTTTAACTAGGAAAGAAATCAAAATAAATCCCTGACATGAAAAAAATACATATTGAAATCGAATCTTCCCTTTGTGCGCCTTTGAATTTCTTGTGAAAAAATATTTAAAAATTTAGATCAGAATAATGCCTCGAATAGGACAAGAATTATGCTTAATTTATATAATTAATTAATTCACATCCTTATATTCGATACTCAGAAGCTAAAACAAAAAAATCCAAATTCACATTACTGAGAACTGTCCATAGAATACCTATTGTATTAGTAATTATATGTAAAACTGTATAGAATAAGGCAGAAGTAACTCTGCAAAAACTCTGAGGAAGCAAAATTAAGCCCTGTGAAAACCAACCTAAAATACCAATCGTCAGAGAAGATGCCTCGGAATTCTATTTTTTTTTTCAAGATTTCTACTGTCTTCTATGTATTAAAACTTTATGTTTACTCTGCTTTCGATTAGACTCTCAAAATTTTTAATCTGTAATTTTCCAATCAGCTCTTACGATAACCTTGGAAAAAGTCTTACTATCGGTTCCGAACAGAAAATTTATTCAAGCCTTTGTATAGGAAAAATGAAATATGGTTCATTCGAACACACACACATACACAAAAGCCCCGAGCAGTCAGTGCTTTCAGTATGAGGTCTCCTTTAAATGTATGATCCACATTATTTCTGCACCTCCTGAGTACTGCATTTCGAAATTCATTTTCAAACTTTTAGGTTCTAAGAGTAATAAAAGAAGCTTCATCTTAATCTGCTAAGTCTTAGGAGATTGAGATGAAGCTTCTTTTATTCTTGTGCAACTTTCTTCCCCTCTAATGTTAGATCGAACTAAAAAGTAAATGCAAAGGAAAAGTGATAAGAAAATGATTTCAAGAAATTTGGAGTGCTACTGCTAGCTCAGCAGTTTTACAAAGCTAGAAAAAACACAAAAAAAATGTTCAGAAAGTATTTCATTAAAGCGACGGTAATTTTAACACTGAGTCACATTTATGATGCACAAACTTTGATTAGTAAAACTGAAACTGAAATTAAACTCCTTTGGTACATTACTTCCTTTGACAGTAATCCGAGTGAAAAACATTTTGAGGAAATGTTTGATGAAAGTGCTTGATTGTGTGAATCTATGAACGTTCTGCATGAGTAGTGATTGAATGCATTCGGAAAAATGCAGCATCAGATATTGATGTCTCTGAGTTTTACAAGTTCATTAAAAGAGAGTATTTGTAGGGAAAACTTTTAAAAAGTGAAGTTGTTATTTAAAGTATATAATCTAGCAGTCCTGACATAGTTCAATCTATGCCAAAAAGTTTTATCCATAACTATAAAAATTATATGGAAAATATCTGTGGGTAGTCTCGAGGATCAAGCAAAAATGAGTAGATACAATAGTTAAGATACTCGCGTTATAATTAAGATAGTTAAGGTACACAAATTTTGTGTATGCATAATGGAATGAGTTCACTTGCCAAGAATTAGGAATGTGAGATTTGATTAATAGATAAAAAGTATGTGCGTTCATAAATACATTTGAGAGGCTGCCTTTTCCTTTTATGCAGTGATACAATTCCTAGTGCTTCTAAACAGCACTTAAGACGTATCTCGACGTATTTAGATTCCAATTACATTGTACTGTTCACATCTTTAATGAGATTTTAGGCAAATTCACCCTAAGTATGTATCTTACAGGCATATCCACACAAACCAATATTTCCATGCATGAAGATCAGTGCATCGGAACGAGATTTGCTGTTCTAATCGATTTAACTGAGTTCCTACTTTTCATATAGACGACAAAATAAATCGAAATTATTCCGAAACCTAAAAATGCATACTATAGATGATGTTTCCTCCTTTTGATAACGTACATTAATAAACTGGTAACTTAATAACCACTAAGGAAACAAAAAAAAATAACGGGCTGATATCTCCGTTTTCATTTTTCAGAGTGATCCCATAAGAGCACAACAGGGACAAAAATTGAAGAATAAAGTGAACAAAAGAATTTAAACACCAAGTGTTTAAACACTCACAATCACTGAGTTTCGGTGGTCATGAGTGATTCAATTTCATTTTCAAGAACACGTAGAACGAGTCAGCATGCAAACACTGTTTGAATTTAATGAAGGAGCTATCAACAACAAAGAATGCATTCAAATCAAAAAAGAGTTCTAACCATTCAACTTAAAAATGAACAAATGAATAAAAACAATCACTGAATAAGCAACTAGAGCAAGAAGCAAAAAATCTCCAACCGAGAAACTCCATCTTTGCTTTTGGCAAGGCAACAAGAGAAAGCAAGGAAGAATGGGAGGGAGGGATAGAAAAGACATTGCTTATACAGATGGAAAACATCGAGCATAGCACGATAGAATAAGTGTTACTTAACATTCTGAAGAGTAGGCAGCATTAGGGAAAAATCATTTCTCCGTAACTTTGGTAGGTGTTTCAAAATGAAGCTTGGAAACCTGAAATTTCCTGATTCTAGGGAATAAAACTTCTGAAGTTTCATCTACAAAAAAAGTAGAACAAATGTTACAAATGGAGATAACAAGTGATAAAAGTAGGTAATGATGGTGCCAGAATCACCTGATACTTACAATGGTGTTTTCCCAGTACAAGCAAGGTTCAGTGTTATTCTAGATTCATTTTCAGGCAGTTTTTTTCAATCGTCTACGCTAGCTAGTTTAAACAGCAGCAGCAGCGTCAGTCTCGCTTTTGAAAACGAGATTTTTTTAGCTGGATATAACCCTTTCATTGTCTTTTTTCAAGAAAACAACGGCATCTGGAAGGCATACAATCGTTCATGAGTTCGAGGGTTTTTTGCATGGTGGAGAACGAAGTAGATAGAGATGTCAAAAGCTTGCTTCTATCCGATGCCTGCCATAGCAGGCAATGATGGAACTCCTGATGGCGGTGTTCCCATTCCTCCAAGTGGAAACCAAAGAAACTGTCCTTACACACCCCCCCCCCCCCCCCCCCCAACAGAATAATGATGGCAAGATATTAATTAGACTATGAAGCTGTTCCAAAATCAGAGAAGATTTGAGCATGCTGATCACTTTTCATGTCTTGGATAATTTGCTTTGACCTGGCTGATTCAGTGACTCGGAATGACAAAATCGGAGATTTCGAAGGCAGTACTTCATTCAGTGCTTGAAGAGCGAAAAATTACTTCCATGCTTTTCAAAAGCCTGAACAATTCGTATATCAATTTTTTACGCATAAGGCCTGAAATAAAATTCGTATTTATGACTCGAACTAATGAGGTCCTGTGAGTCAAGTGTTACGAAAATACTTTTGATCCACTTGCTGCTATTTTGCTTTCAATTAATTTCGGTTTTCACGAAAAGGGTTTTTAGAAGGGAGAAAGGCCGAGTTTCATTTTTCGTCCCCCTCCCCCCCCCGTGAATGATGGAAAAAGTATTAAATATTCTGTATTTTTGGTTGGATTAGTAGCGACGAAAAAGTTAGCACGCCACGGTGATAGCAGGATTGTGCGTATGCGTTCTTAAAAGTCGTATTCCGTGAAGAGCTGAATGTACATTGGGGGATCCGAGAAGAAAAGGTGTAAAGAAAGGATTTCCGCCCATTTATCGGAAGAAGGACCCCGAGGGGGTCCGCTCCCCGAATTCCGGCCCACTCGTCGGGTGCACACCTGTTTTCAAGGGTTGACAGTGCCTCCTCGCCCGAACAGAGGCCAACCGGAGTCATCTTACCGAGGATTAGAACCCGCGACGCTTTGTGCCACGCGCGGAGACCGTAACCACATGGCCTCCGACGCGGGCATTATGTAATCACGTATAAGCCCGAGACCCGTGTTCTCCAAGTTCATTATTCATTGTGCTTGTTATTGGTACTTATCAGTGGGAAAAATGCCTCGAGTTTTCATAAAAGGTGGTGTTTGGAGAAACACCGAAGTAAGTATTTTTTTTCGTTATTATTCTTCAAGTTTTGATCAACAGCTGTAATTTTTTAAAAATGATTTTATGGCGAAACTCACATACAGTACAAAATTTAACAGTATTTGGATGTTCACCAATTTAAATGCAGTAACATTTCAAAGTAAAATAAGAGTCCTAAACTTGTGCCCAAGTTGATGCAGTATCGATCCATGATTATTGAAACAAATTTTAGTTTTAGAGAGTTGTGGACTCATGAAATTTTCAAGTATGTATCCTAGTGAAACGATAATCAAACCCATTGTTGAATGCATGGTTTTAAGTGCTCTGACCAGGATTCGTTTATACATTTCTTAGATTAGTTCTTATGGAATTTAGATGAAATAGATTTCATTTTTGGTTACCATCGACCAGTGAAATTTTTCCACATAACCCATTTCTCTAATTAAATGCAAAAAATACAAGTGTTTGGTTTTTCTTCTTTTCTTATTCATATATTGAATAAGACTGTATGAGTAGGAAAGATTCTCATTTACAGTTGTCTATTATTTTTTGTTACTGTTGACCATAGGAATAATTTCTCAATTTTCAAAGTTCGGAAATATTGTTCATAAATTTGAAGTAAAGAATTGTACAGGTAAATACAAGGAAGTGTGAACGTATTCCTGTTTTGTTGCAGCTGTTAATCAACTCGTAATAATTTAGGTCTTCCATGGTGGTTTTGTTTTATCATTTTTAGGATAATTTTGCCGTCTTTTCCATTTATTACTGGTTTTATCGTCACTCGTTTCTTTAATTAAATCTTTAAAAGCAATTCATAATTTATTTATTCTCACTACCAAAACTCCCACCTATACCTAAGTGGGCAAGTTGAATGACTAAACATTTGATTAGCATATGTATACATCCTATCCATCTGGTCTATATTGTCTAATTCTCTTATCATGCTAAACTATTTGATTTTTTGGTAGCAGTTACTATGTATTTTAAAACATAAACATATACATTCTTGTATTTGTTCCTTATTTACTGTGTTCATGTTGTCATTGGATAAAGGTATCGAGAAGCCATCAACACACAAACTGATCTCATAACACCTCTTATAATATAGTAGTAATTCTTAATTTGCTTCTACTAGTTGTAAATCTTATCCAAATGCTTACTCTCAGTTACAGTACATGCATTCATAAGATCAATCTATGTAGACATACACTCCTTATATAGATCTATGTTTGTTATTCTCCGTATTATACTTTCTCTTAGTGGCATTTTCTTATTTGTAGAAATATTAGTAAATGTATTTCCATTTCAATCTGTGACTAATTAATTGATGACATTAAGTATCTCTTCTAAACTGACTAAATTGTTTTTTACTAGTAATATCAGACCATGTATCATCATCTGAATATTTCAACAATTTTATTTGCTGAATTCTCATGTAAACTATGATCAAAACCTTTCATCACAACTTTACAGCTTTGATCCAATTTTTATTCTTAAATTCTATTTGACTTATTGCATTTTTTTCTTTTCTTTTCAATTAAGATTCTTTTGATTCAGTTCTTTACTTACTGTATGTATTTTTAATTCTTTAATAGATTTAGGTGAATTATCTATTGGTAATTCATCTAACTCTATACTATTTTTTGGTGAAGAACTGTAGACTTTTTTGAAGGGACCACTAAAAGTAGGACCTTCAAAAAGATCCTACTTTTAGTATCTTCAGTCAACATTGATTCATACCCATCTGTACCAGTTGCTGATTTAGTCTCCACTTCATTATTATCAACAGCTTGTAATCAAAGTAGTGCCAGTTATTACTGATAGTTACTACTATAAATTTCTTTATGTGGACTTATTTCTTTATTATGCTATCAGGTATAATTTTACAAAATCCTTTTGTGGAAAATTTAATGAATCTTTCACCAAATTGGGTGATTGTTGGTTTGATTTGGTCAGAAGGTATAATTCTACTACTATCATCAAAGGTACATTCCCTCATTAGCTTTAATGTACTATAGGTATATTGTTTGTCCTGTCCTGAAAATAATATTAAGAATTAGTATCTCTAAATTGAGAAAATGATTAAAATGAGGTATGGTTGGACACTACAATTAGGAGTTTGCTTGACTTCCCTTTCCCTAGTCTTCAGTGCATGTTTAAATTTTAATGAAAAATAGGGGTACTTGATGCATGTTAGTTGATGTTAATATTTAGAAAAATAATTGGCATCTCTCAGATTGCAAAAGTGCAAATGTATGAGATAACCTATCCTTTCAAAATAGCAACTTTTTGCTATTTTGTGATTTATCAGCATTAACAAGAATAGTTATTGGAAATTTTTTGGGTTTGCCATTCTAAAGAAATGCAATTTTTAAATGTTCATATTCTATATAGAAAATAAAAACGAAGAATCATAAGCCGAAATTTTGTGAAAAAATAAATAGCTGATTAAAACACTATATTCAAATGATACATCCGTTATTTCAATTGAGATGGTAAATGAGTACTAACTCAAAAGGGCAAAATGTTTATGCATTGTTTTAATATGTGTAGGAGAAGTATGCAGTGGTCATTCATCAGTTTGATTCAGTCTTGTTTGCAAATGATTATCACTTTGAAGCCATATACTGTCTTGAAATGATTTATTTTGCTTTGAAATCAAAAATTAAATAGAAAACATGGAAAAAGAATGATAAATGGGAATGAAATTTATTAAGGCTAAATAGTAGAGGTTACTGAAGATTTTTCATGCAAATTAAAGGTGGCTTTATATAAACTTGATGCTTGAAAATCAAAAGCATTATATAAAAAGAGAATAATTCAGAAAAACAAGTCTGGTGTTCAACGAATATGTAAGGACATAAGGGTTCCCACATAGGAGAAAGAATTTTAGGCTCAAGCAACATGTCTAATGCAAAAAGTGTTTTCATGTCAGCGTAAAACAGGAGATTTAAAACCCATCTTTGCATGCTTATATTGAATGGTCAAACAAGCTTCATGAATTTGTTGGATGGAGTCCTCACTTGTGCTTGTTACTCCCCTTTCCTTATGTGGAAACATCCGACCATGTGAAATTGAAGAAGTTAGTTAGGAGATTTATCATTTTTTGCACTTATGTGATATTGAAGAATGTAAATCCAACTGAGGAAGTAATTTTGAAACGAGAGCTTTCTAGACTTCCAGGGTTAACTGTATAATATGTTGATCAAATGAATGACTACCCTGCTTCAAATGTGGACATTTTTGGAAACTCTGAAAAAGAATTATAAATGTGCAAATACGGATAACATAATTAGAAAAAAAAGGTTATTATGACAGTGACTGAAAACTAGTCACTCATAGTTGAGTGATAATACATTATTCAAATTGATTTATAAAGGTACAAAAATGTTGCATAAATAATTATGTGGAATTATATACAAGGAATTCACTTTTTTTTTTAACTTTTATTCTTTCAAATCTAGTTTAAACTAGACATCTTGATTGTATCAATTAAATTTTCAGGATGAGATCTTAAAGGCAGCTGTTATGAAATATGGCAAAAATCAGTGGTCTCGTATTGCTTCCTTACTTCATCGGAAATCTGCAAAGCAGTGTAAGGCTAGGTGGTATGAATGGTTGGATCCTAGCATCAAAAAGACTGAATGGTCAAGAGAAGAGGATGAAAAACTTCTTCATTTGGCCAAGTTGATGCCAACACAGTGGCGTACTGTGGCACCCATCATTGGTAGAACAGCTGCCCAGTGCTTGGAACGCTATGAGTATTTGTTGTAAGTAATTATTCTTTACTGATAAATGCAAAGCAAAAATTGTAAGGAATTTCAGAGTTTTATTTTCTTTAGAGATCAAGCACAGAAAAAGGAAGAGGGTGATGAGGTTGCTGATGATCCTCGGAAACTCAAGCCAGGAGAAATTGATCCTAATCCTGAAACTAAACCCGCCAGACCAGATCCCAAAGATATGGATGAAGATGGTGAGGTGGAGCTTGCATTCAGCATTGTTCAGGGTATTTTCCAGAGCTGGAAATGCTATCCGAAGCTCGAGCACGATTAGCAAATACACAGGGCAAAAAAGCCAAACGCAAAGCTCGAGAAAAGCAATTAGAAGAGGCACGACGCCTAGCAGCTCTCCAAAAACGGCGTGAATTGCGTGCAGCTGGCATCAATGTACGCCCTAAACCTTTCAATCGGAAGAAACGCATGATTGATTACAACGAGGAAATTCCATTTGAAAAAAAACCAGCACTGGGATTCCATGATACATCTCAGGAAACATGTGACTCAATGGAGCCTAATTTTACAAAATTGCATCAGCAAACTCTAGAAGGAGAACTTCGTTCCGAAAAGGAGGAGGTAAGTTATTTTTTTGAGATTCAGTAGTTCATTTTGTTTTAGCGAGAGAGAAAAAAAGACAAACAAAAGCTTAAGCAACGCAAGGAAAATGATATGCCTTCTTCCCTGTTACAAAACCAAGAACCGGTTCGCAAACGAAGCAAGTTAGTGTTGCCAGAACCTCAAATCTCTGATATGGTGAGCTGTTCTATTGTTTTAAATGGCTGTTTATTTCTGATTAGGAATTGGAGCAAGTTATCAAACTAGGTAAAGCATATGAAACAGCCCGAGAAGCAGCTGAGGAAGGTGCCAATCGTGTGTCAGACCCTCTGTTAGCCGATTACTCTCTGTCATCACAAACACCACAGTTGCGCACTCCACGTACACCTGTAGCACAAACAGACAAGGTTCTTCAGGTAAAGGGAATTTAAATTTAATTATTCTAGATACTAAATTATTTCGCAGGAAGCCCAGAACTTGATGGCTCTTACCCATGTTGATACACCTTTGAAAGGTGGAGTGAACACTCCTTTATTGGAGAGTGACTTCTCAGGAGTTACACCTCAAAGGGACACAATTCAGACACCCAATACTACATTGGCTACTCCCTATCGTGCATCCAGGGAACCTGTAAATTCTGCATTGGTGTCTCAAACTCCTGGATTTGCCACACCTGCTGTAAAACCAGGAAGTATGACTCCTGCAAGTACGCCTATGCGAGATCAACTGAGTATCAATCCTGAAGATACTATAGAAACACCAGTTAGTGTTCGGGCAACTCAAGTTCAGGTAGATGTGGCAGTTTCAGTGATTTGAGTTATCATGCTTTTCAGCAAAAGGAACAGTTGCGTCGAGAGTTGTCTTCATTACCTGCCCCTAAAAATGATTTCGAGATTGTAATTCCAGAAGAGACATTGGGGGAAGAGAGTCAACCAAATGAGCTAGTCCCAGATCAGTCTGATCTTGAGTCTCAGAAGGAGAATGAAATGAAGGCTCGGAGTAGGTTGGGTATTTTATCAGAGGGGGAAAAAACCTTTGTAATAGGAGCAGCAGAATTCAAACGTCGTTCTCAAGTTGTGCAGAGAGACTTGCCAAGACCATTGCAAATTAATAGTGGTGTGTTACGAGCATCTACAGTGGACATGCCTCTCAGTGAATTGCAGAAGGTGAGTAGCATTTCAATGGTAAATAATTTCAGCACAATTATTCTTCAGGCAGAAGAGCTTATCAAGCAAGAGCTGTTAATCATGCTTCATTATGATGCCTTGCATTCACCTGTGACTAGTACACCAAATGTGGGTCGCAAAAAAGCAAATCTGGCATTAAGTCAAGCACAGCATCTTGCTTATCTGGAACACAATGTTTACCAAACATTTGATGAACAAGAAATTTTGGAAGCTGACCAAATGCTGCAACAAGAAATGACTTTAGTGAAGAATGGAATGGGTCATGGCGAGTTGTCTTTGGAGGCATATACCCAAGTTTGGGAAGAATGCCTTGCGCAAGTTCTCTTCTTGCCTGCCCAGAATCGTTACACACGTGCTAACTTGGCCAGCAAAAAGGACCGTATAGAGTCGCTGGATAAAGCATTAGAACATAACCGCAATCATATGACTCAGGAAGCCAAGTTAGCTGCCAAAATGGAAAAGAAAATTAAAATCTTAACTGGTGGCTACCAGATGAGGGCTCAAGGTTTAATCAAACAGATTCATGATACATGGGATCAGTTAGAACAAGCCAAACTAGAAGTGTCTACTTTCCAATTCTTGCATGACCAAGAAGCCATAGCCATACCACGACGTGTACAAGCACTAAAAGATGATGTTCAAAGACAAGTCGAAAGAGAAAAAGTACTGCAAAAGAAATATGAGGAACTATGCAGAGAATGGGAAGAATTGCAAATAAATGTGCCTGTTCCTAGGCCAACTGCAGTAAAATAAAAAAGTGACAATGTTTAAAATTTTACATAGGTCTGCCTTTGGAACATAACTTTTACACATGAAATAATCTTGTAGAGTTCACAAGGAGAGGTGTTTTTAAATAGCATATGTCAGAGTTAAAATACCAACTTTTGAAATCATGTCAGTCTAAAATCAAATTTGTTTGCACTTTCAGTCATGTTTGTTTGACACCAGTGTAACTGTTTAAAAACTCTTCTTAGTTCTTTTGGAACAAGTGTGGTCTTTACTCACAGCTCCCTCCTTGCTTGAATATACTGAACATACTGATTTTTGCTCATATATTTCTTTATATCTGGAATCCCCAGTAAATATCGAGTTGTCCTACTTTATTTGTGTCAGGTATTTTTTAAAGGCTTTTCCTAAATCTGGACTTACACTTGGTGGAAATGATAGCATGAATGATGCTCATATTAGATTTTGATGCTGATGTGCTAAATCTGCAGTTTGTGCTGCACCATATTTTGTCCTACTTGATTCAACAATAAACAAGAACAATTTGATATTTCACATTGCAGTTTTCATATTTGTTACTAACTACTCAGTAAATATGGGAACAAATTAAAATTAAAATTACGTCGATTTTTGAATGGTGTTATTGTGTTCAAATTCATTTGTGATTGGCCTTGATGCTTGCTTTTCTTCAGCTGTTTATAAATACCAGTGGTGATTTCTTTTTATGAGCATCAATTTGATCATCAGTCATCATTACAGTTCAAAGAATCGATTATTTCTTTATAAACGATCGCTCGTTTGATCAAACTGCTTTATTGAAAATACACAACAGCGTGATATATTGTGATAACTCTTTCCTTAATTTGGCAATTCTGTGAAAACCTTTCCTCAATATCGTATGGGTTTTATTGATGCTAAGTTTAACATTAACTTGCAAAATGATGAACTTGTGAATGTACACTTTCTGCTCACATAAGTAAAATTTCCAAGTTTTGCGGTAAAAGTTATTTCTTACTCGGGTTCGGAAAGTGCTAATTTAACAAGTTTATTCTTAAGGCTTTCATACACTCATAATGAGGGACTGACTATTATGGAAAATCAATCTATACTACCATCATTGCAACTTTATTTTGGTACATAAGATATTAAACACTATTTTTATGTTTATATCACAGTACCTACGCGCTCCAAAGCTTACATTTCTGCTATGAAAATTCTTACTCACAAGCAAATATTGAGAATGCACAAATCATGTTGCAAGGTGCCTTAATTTACACTTTCCATGTACAATGGAACAATTTGAACTCGGAATACATTCTTTTGACATGCAATGTAGAGATGGTTTGATTCATACCCGGTTACGCCGGGACGTTTATTCCTTTCAAAATAAACATACATTAGCAATGGGGCAATTTGCGTATGGATACTAATGTGAGACATTAAAAGGAATACCAAATGTGTAATCGATGGAAGATCATGTTATCATTTTCTAAAATGGTTAAAAAATACGCATCGGTTCCAACGATAAAGTCTGTATTATGAGAATGCAAAATCACCATATGCTTTCTCATGCTTAGTTCTCTGTTCTATCATATGAACACTGAGTTGAACTATCAGAGAACTCCTTACTAATTCTATTTCAAAGCAAATACTGCTAATATTAATTTCAGCAGATGCAAACCTATTTTCTGCTAAAAAAGAAGCAGTGAATCAAGGTCGAGGAAAAGTTCATCCTTTTTAGTCTACAAATGAAAAAAATAGAGGGGCACTTAAGTATTCTAAAAAAAAAAAAAATGTTCACCTCCCCCCAAACTCAATCACGAATAGGTGACAGATTTCACTTTTGACTTGCATATATGAACACAGCTGCTCAAAGCAGATAGTATACAAGATTTGAAAATCAAGTCTAACTAAAATCTTTTAACAGTGCATGCTTTGAAAATGAACAACTATGGCATTTTTACGTTATATAAGAGCAGAGATTCATTCTTTTGTGTGTTCTGTTGTGCATTCTTTTCTGTGTTTATGAAGTTGCAAACAAACAAAGATCGTGAAACAATTGTAATGATATAATCATTCATATCAGCCGATAAAATACGAAAGTACAGACTATAATATATGTCCTCTGTATCTAAGCTGCGTCACTGTCTTCTACGATGAGCTCCCTTTCTTACTGATGAAAGTCATTGGAATCTGATAAGCAGAATCATGAAGATTCGTCCTTGTGCACTTGGAGTTTCAATAAAATAAAAGAGGTTAATCTCTTAATGCGATCGTGACAAAAGCTGTAAAAGATACTTCTGCTCTTCTCGTATTGTAAACATAGCATCTTCCAAGCGTTTAATATCATATCGAAAGAAGTTCCTAACGTCTCCCTGGAACATGGAAAGGATAATTCTTTTTACCAAAAATTTTCAATAAATCATATTTGTTCAACTCACAGGACGAAAGCAGCCTGCTGACATTCTTGAACGAGACACTTCAGGTACTACAGCATTTTGTGTATTACGTAACACATCGATCTGCAAAGCATAACAGATGAAACCTGATGAACTTGACTTCAAGTCACTTGAAAAAAGTAAGGCAAACCACCACGCGCGCCCACGTACAAGGTTTCTGCAATAAAAGGATTACCTTCTTTTCCGTGTTTTCCCATTTTTCATGCATGCATAAAATCATCTTCTCCAGTTTAGCGATAGCCTGAAAATTCAGTCTTGACTACCACAGGTATGACAGAAAATTCAAGCGCAAGCACCGGCATTCTCGTTTCGAACAACGTGTGCTTACTGCCACGTAATTTTTTTTTTTAATTTGAAGCAGACTACGTTAACAAGAAGACAAAATTGAGTGACATGCAGAAAGTGGGCTAGCTGAGATAATCGTACTCTTTTTTGAGGTTGTGAGGTGATATCCTGAAATACCAAGTAGCACAAAAGGATGGCAGCAATAGCGATTGCTAATATCAAGATATAAATTTGATATTCTTCGAAATGGATCTGCGGCATTGCTCCAGCACACGGTCATCTGTGGCACAAAATCATAGCGTTCTCATCTTGGAGACATCATCGCAAGACCTAGATTCATAAATCATTACCATAACAACTCTATTCAAAGCAATCGAATCTTTATTATTATGGTTCAGGTAACGAACACTGGAGCTTTGAATCTGTAGAGCGAGTAGGGTTCTTACTCTTAGTAATCGCGATGAGCATTATTTTATTGAGCATTTAAATCATTTAAACAGTGAGACATTGATCGTGTACATACTCGAAATACTATAGTTTGTTGATTTAAGGATGCATAATTTTCTACTATATTTCCTTGATCTTTAATCCTACAAGTAAGATTAAGAGAGTATCGGAACTTATTATTCTAAAATGTTAGTAGATATTTCAAGTACTATATAGTTTACTATATAGCAGTTAAATATCTACTAATACTACTCATGTATAAAGATGTGATGAAGTTTATGTGATGTGATGAATATTCATCAAGAATGAAGTGATGCTAATTCACCAATATTCTTTAGACTTGGATGAATAGATTTGCAATGGGATTTTTGTCGAGAAATTGCCATGGTTAACGTTCCGTCGCCTAGGCAACTTTACTTTTGGTCTTCGTGTCTCTTTTGCTTCTTACCAATAGTTCTATTGACAAGGAAAATTGAGCATAATGCCTTTCAGTTTGATTATATAATTACAATTAATAGTAATAAAATCTGCCACCGTAGCTTTAATGAAATTGTGCATTGCAACGGTATGCAAACGTTTTCTAAAGCTTCTTCCAAGAAGTGTAGGAAGGATTGTGTAGGAAGTGTAGGAAGGATTTTCCAAATTTCTGCTCTGAATCAATAAGGCATGCTCCATGAATCACTGAGACTCAGTAAATGTTTCACTGGTTTGTGTGATTTTCAATAAATGTCAGCGGATTCAGTCACCTTCAATGAATGTAAAACAATTTCATTCAAAGCGTACCTATTCAGCGAATTTTCAAATTCTTGGAAACAGAGCAATAATTGCAACCAAAGTGTTGGGAGGAACGAATTCTTAGTGTGTACTCTTATGATGCTTCTTCAACGCTAAAAATTAATGCAATCCTTTGATATGCACATGTGTGCAACAACTCATCTGTGGAAGCCTTCTAGCAATTAAAGATTAAATGGCAAGGAAAAGGAACATCTATTTTTTAATGGTTGGAGATCTTATGATTTGAAACATTGTTTTTGAGAGTGTAGATCCTCTCTAGCATTTGTGCGACGGCCTGCAATTCTGTCTTGAGGCACAGAGTTCTCATCGGTAGGAAAATCATTATGGAAAAGTGACAGAGGTTTCAGCTGATATTCTTCAGTAAGGTAAAGAGGCAACCTGAAATTAGTTTGTAAGAAGATGATTTTTTTTAACCATAAACATCGTTTCCTTAATAACAAGGAACTGTATGATATCCAGGATGCTGACCGAAAATCCAGTCTAGAAGTCACTCTAAATACCTGTTAGTACGCCATCTCCTGTCCCTATTTCACTCTTTTCACCTTTTTTAGTTATTTGCCGTGTAAAAATGCTCATCTCACACCAACAATATATATTATTATTTAAATAATATTTCATTAGGAATATTTAAAGACAAACAGAGTAATTATAATAGAAAATATAAAGAAAGTTATTTCAAGATTCGTCCTAGTGATAAAAAGCAGCTAACAAGTATCGAAGAAAGAGTCCAAAATTATGGCTCCACCAGGGCCCTCCATGAAAATGTGTTACTATTTTATCCTCTTTCATTCCGCTATTTACCTTACATTATGACATCTTATTCATTCTCATGAGGAGAATTATAATGTCATGTAATGGGTTCTTCAATTAAAAAAAAAAAAAACACATACTCCTTGCCTACAGTCTGTCTCAATGTTGGTAATCCCCGATCCCTTCTGTTTTTCACCATCAAGCCACGATCCAGTCACGATATAAAAGATGTTTCTCAAATCCTCTATTACCTTCATATCTTGCTTTCTTTCACCGTGCACAATCTGAAATAAACAGCTATGTAGTCAATGTTACTCACAACTACCAAACGAAATCATTATGCAAACTATAATGCACAGGTGAAATTCCCAAGAGATTTCACAAAATCTGAAGTCTGACCTGACTGAGGTTTCCTAAACTGTCTCATGTATTAAAACACAGCTCCATAAAGAACGGCACTACTTAGCCCTTTAAACATCCTGCAGTTTTATCAGAAAGAGAATGCTCGGCATCTTTTTGTGATTGAGCTGAGCAAAGGAAATTAGATCTTTTTTACCTTTGTTTTTATTTCCAGAATCTCAAAATCGACCTGAATTCGTTAGAGATTTTAGGACATCTGACAAAATGATGTTGTATGTATGAGTGCAAGTTTGCAAGTAAAAGTTTTCTTTTCAAGCGGGATGCATCCAGTTCATTGAATGGACTCCATCCATTCTCAATTTTAAAAAGATAAAATACGTGATCATAAAGGTAGAAAGATACGAGCTCATTTTTGTTTGGAGTCTTCTGATGTTGTCGTCTCTGACGATCTATGATAAATATTAGTGTGAAGAATTCTGCATAAGAAAAGATTTAACCAAAAGGTTAAGGCACCAGAACCAGAAATTCAATGTTTTCTAGGTATGTGAGCAAAATCTTCATTTACAATATTCCAATGAATTCAGCAAAAATATAGATAGGAAGAGAAAAACTTTGTCATTACATTAGCAAGAGCACAACTAAACTCCACCATCATGAAGGTTCTTTTCATTACTTGTGTATAAAATGCATCTGATTCTCTGACTTTTATAAATTTCTAAATACAGTCATGTCTATTGGCTTGATAATTGTGAAAATTTAAGCAGTCTTACGATAAAGTTATAAAGCCAATTGATTTATTCATTATGTCTCTCAAAGAAGTGATTCAATCCTCCTTCTCTTGAACGTCTTATGTATCGTTTGTGGAAAAAAACTTGGTTTTCAGTGCCTATTCTCTTTTCTGGAGTGTCCTTGCATTTTGAACACCAGTCTTTTGTTGACTCTTTGCACTGCAATTTCATATAATTTTATCGGCATTCCCCATTGATTTGTTTATGCTATAAGATTGCAGCATTCAGTAAAACAATGCAATTGTGATAGCGGTGCTCCAGAACATGAAAATCCTTTCATTCCACTTGCTGTCCATGTGTTTAGAACTGGAGATCTATACTTCATGCATTTCAGCATTTGAAATAAGCAAGACATGCCAGTTTGCACTACGTAAGACCGTTATAAACAGTAAAGAAAAATGAAATCGGAATTGTGCTGTGAAAGAACAGAGCTTTCTTTTGAAGAAGAGGTAAGTGGAGCATCGATCACCATGTTCTCTAACATTACAAATGAATTAACTCACACGATCCACTCCACTGCGAGGCCACTCTAAAGAGCTTTGAGAAGTTCAGTTTCTGGATTCATAGAGAATGCATACAGTTGTTATTCATGTCTTTATAGTTCATTTGATTCTTTAAAACTTTATTGCTTAGCATCTCGATAGCATTGTATTTTGCTGACTTCTAAGATGCACAAGTCTGCGGACTTTTTTTCTGAACAAGGCAGTATGTGTTCTCGCAGATAGAAAAACTATGGAAAACCCATAAATTTCTAAAGGTTGTATTTCCAGCCAATATAATCAAAGGGAAATGAAAAAGAAGACGTAAAGAGAAAGAGTCCCATTTTGGGAGCAGTGTCTGCTTTACTCCCATTAGCTCACTGTTTGAAAAATTCTCATCATTACTTATTTCTCTTGAACGTAATTGATGTAGTTCCCGAGTATCAAAAGGTGAAGTGCAGTGCTAAATTGCTGAAAAACCATTGGGGAGAATGTACTCCTTAGAATTTGTTCATACAGACTGATGCACAGATTAATAGTTCTAGAATACTAAGAAGCTTTTTTTATTCATCATTAGAAGTATGTAGGAATCTCGCACCTGAAGGACGTAATAAGGTCTCTGATTCTACCTAATAATGTTCAGCGGCTTCCCCGTATGATCAGCTCTGAATACTCATTTGCGATTAAAAAGAAACTTGGGATGCAATTCTTGAGGTTCTTACCGAGAAAATTTCGATTATCTGAGATCTTGGTCTTGTATATTTATTCTAGGTATGGGTAGGAAGTGTTTAACTAAGGGTTAGGATGGGATGATTTAGTGAGGGATGAAGAAGGAAATTGCACTCAAACGCAGCCTAATGGATTAAATTTGAAGAGAAATAGGCTTCTTATTTGTTATTTAATATCAACAAATAATTTGTAACGTAAAGAAAACACATGAAAATCTTTGTTTTAAAGCGAAGAATGTTTCATCTTACCGGAGCAAAGTAAAAAGGACATGCATTTTGGGACAAGTTTTTACTAATTTACTCATTCTGGTTCGTTTTTAGCGTTTCTAGTGTGTTTTTCATACTGAATTGCAATAATGATGCCAGTTAGTAAATTAATAATTTTGTTTTGAAATTAATGAAATTCCTATAGTTATTTAAAAGTTCAATTTCACCCTATTTTAATTTATATATTGAGATTTAGTGATTTTATCTTCTTTAATCTGTAATACAAGAACTAAACGGAATATTCTGTATTGATAGTTGATTTTTCGATGAGTTCTAATAAGTAATTCGCTTTCATATTCATTTTCTGTAAAAATTAGAAATCAGATAGTTGGTCTTGGCAACCTTTCGTAGCACATGTATCTGGTGGTCTATGTGTTGCATTGTAAGTTGGATGCTATTAGCAAAATTGGAAAGCGATGCTGTGACACGGAGACTGAATCTTTGGGATTTGTAAGTGTATGTTATTGAATGAAAACTTCTCATCCGATTGAGGCACTTTAGGAAGTTCAATGAATCCTAGTAGTTTCCCAAATAAGGAGACAAGGGAACAATGTTGGACTTCACGGGATTTGTATTGGAAGTGCGTTGATGCCAATGGTGAAGATTTGAGTGCCAACACATGTTCAGAACTTAGGCAGACATATGAAAAAATGTGCTGCGCACAGTGGGTTAAGCATTTTGACAGGAAATATAAATTTTTAAAATACAAAGAACAAGTGGAAAGGGAATCCTACAAATCTGTAGAAACCAACAAACAATAGGCAGCATAAATGCAAAGATTTGTGTAACAAAAGAATGATATAGTACCGTTTGATTACCTAAAACTCTACTATTGTGAGCACCAATCATGCAAGTAAATGTTTGCAATGTATGTCATTTATTTATTAACATTTTATAATACCAGGAAGCTGGTTACACAGGAGGCTGTCAGTGATTCATAACGGATTCAAAGGATTTGAGTAGAGAGAATGAAAAAGCGTATTTTCCTGGAGCATGCTAATGTTTTCATTGAAAAATTGCCAACAGCTTGTTTCATCGAAATTTCAAATTAGATACTTGTTAATAACAAGTACTTTGTTATACAAGGTTTTTCATCTGCATTTAAATTTAAATGCCATTTCAGTCAATTTGAATGCTATTTCAGTCAAGAGAAATAAGAGTTTCTTGTAATTGATTTCATGTTTTTCAAGATAGCTGTTTGCAATCTTATTAATTGTTTTGGTGGTGATGTGTTTAGCTGTAGAGTTGAATACTTATAAAAAAACGGTACTGACCCAGTAGAGTGAATTTTCGATGTGATGGGATAATGTAGGTTGTAATCAGTAGTCAAACTCCAGATAAAGTTCTCCATTATGTTTTGTAATTTAAATTTAAAAATTTTTGAACAATTGCATGTAGTTAGAAATGAGATAGGGGATTTCGAGAATAGGATGTGTGAAAGCTAATTTTTCAAGTCAAGAAAGACTTTTGCAAATTTGTTTGATGAATGATGTTTTATATGTATAACTTTGCTTTTGGGGTTTGTTCGAGATGAAATTGATGGAGCAGTAATTCAAAAATGAAATGTGATGGTAAAGCAAACTTTTGTTTCCAAATCACAATTGGCTAAGGTAAAAACCTTATATTCTGTTATTGCTTAATAGTATAGTATAGTAATTATAAATTGAGGAATTAGCAGTTCGTTTTAATTGAGGTGATAGGAAGTACTGGAATAGATATAGTTCTTTGGAATTGGTTTTTGTGTTGAAGGAATTTAAACTATGTGTTTGTTTCTTGGCAAGAGTGGCATGTGGGGCCAATTAGCAAGGCTTACAAAATCTTTCCAGAGATCTTCAGATTTAATCTTTAGATGAGATGCTAGGAGAAACTTTAAGATTGTCATCGAATCCCCAGCTCAGCTATTATGGTTTTGAGATTTCGTTATATTTGCAGATGGTCGATGTCAGCAATGTAAAGAGTGGTACAACTGTTTAGGCCTACTGTTTCTGAGAGCAACGTATGATTTGAACTTCTCGCTGTATCATTAAAAATAAAGAAATGATTCTTACAGGAATTAGAGGGAGTTATAAATTCATTCTTATCATTATTCGAAGTTTCTGTTTCGTTGCTTGAACGAAACTTCGAAGATGGCTCAAGAGGGACTTTTTGTTTGAAACTAAAACATCACCATTACATGTCTAGTTATTAGAATGACATAAAAGGTGCAAAAACGACGAATCCCCCCCAAAAAGAATAAGTAGGTTCTTTTGATTCTTTCAAATATGTGAAAACTGCCTAAAAAACTGGTACCTGCGAGCTGCTACTGAACCAGTCGGGTTCCTTGCATTTATGGCTGCAGTGTATTTATGAGGCATTTTACTCGCTGGGGGACTTAATTTCTTCTGTGCTGGAAAAATTACCAGGTTGATTCTGTGAAAAAGAAGTTTTTATATCACGCGAGTTTCCCTCAAGGCCCTCCATGCATTCTTTGTAGCGCATCGTCAGTGGCAAAAGAAGCATACCAACTCGAACTGGAAAAATAAATGAAATAAATATCCGCTTTATAGGAAAGGAAAGCAGAAAGACAAAAAAGGATGACAGGATGAAAAAGCGAAGATCCTGGGGAAAAGCAGCGAGTCCCCAAGTAAAGGATCCTTCATTTGTTTAGGAATTTCGAATTTATCACGTGTTGGCAGTAGTTGTCTCTGCTGCATCCAAACAATAAAATAGACACCAGAAGGTTGTAAGAAGAGGAAGTTCTTAACAAATCGAAATTTCCTATGTAAGAAAAAAAAAATGTGGCAAAATAGTTACGGAAACATAAAGAGCAAGGAAAGGAAACACAGAAATGAATCCCATCAAAGTGAAAAAATAAACTGAAATAATAACTTTGCGAACTGGTGGAAACAGCAGTTTTACTACTTTATGAAGTTGAAAGAGAAGCGGGAGTTTGCGAAGTCGCAAAAAGAGTGTGAAACGCTAATTTGCACCAGATAAGGGTGAGAGATGAGAGAGGAAAAGCGCATTTTATTAATAGTAAAGAATATCCTTTGGTTACAGAGTTCAGGGCGTAGAAAGCACCTCAGTTCCTTTGACTACCGGCTGGAGACAGCATCGTCGCTAGGCCCCACGCTTGGCACCGGAAGGCTCGCTCATCTGCGGAACACAATCCTAATCTCAATTTCTATTTCCGGTTTTCAATTAAAATCGCAACATTTAATAACCACGAAATTTCCGATCACCACATCGATAGTATCCATGTTTTTGATAAATCGAAAATTGAAATCAGCTTTTCAATTAAAGTTAAAATCAACTTTTTAAAATTGTCGTCTTTTCCCAGAATCCAAATGAAGCATGCTAGCTTCATTGGACGAATCTTATCTCAGTCATTGCAGGTCTAAGCCAGTTTTTTCAAGTTTATCTCGGAGGAGTTGTTTTTAGCAGTAGTAAAAATTACTATCATCTTTAGGATCTGCAGGATGATACCTGTGAATGACTTTGTACTATTCTCTTAATTCCTCGCCATCAGGTTTCTAAAGATCAGTCTAAGGATTGGTGGAGTACTCACTCTCAACAACATCAAATGTTTTTGCAATGCTTTGCTTTATTCGATGTCTTGCCATATGTTTTCTGGATCTGGAGTATTTCGGAGGTGTTCCAGATGGTTCTTTGATCGAAAAGATGTGTCATCTGTTTGTCAGTATATTAATACCATTAACAGCTGGCACAGAATTTTCAGCTGGTGTACTGAAAATTCTGTTAGCAAAATTTGCTAGCACCGTAACGTTTCATTCTATTTTCTGTTATTCTTCTTGATAAATCACTTAGACAAAAATCCCATAAAGATCACATAGTCCAATATACATCAATATACATCGTTCTAGAACAATAGTGTCATGGTTCCTTTCCGAGCCGTTCTTGAGACTCGAACAGATTCCAAAAAATAAATAAATAATCGAGCCAGGTCATGTTCAGCTTCAGTTTTTATGGACTGCTGCTCAATTTTCACTGAGGTTGAAAAAAAAAAAAATCATCGAGATTTTTGTGCTGCTCCGTTCAAGTTTGATTTTCAAGTAGAGGAGCGACCCCTGACGCAAATGATCTATTGGATTGGACATTCAGTCTCTCGATTTGCATTTTGTCGTGCATAATTTCAAATTTGCAACAGGAGCATGCAAACATAAAAAATGAAGAGGCATTCCAGAAATCGTGACAAATTTCAGTGCCTACTATGCGAAGAATTGAACGGGTACCACACGAAAAAATAATGAGATAGATCTCTTGTTTGATGAGGAGCGGCAGCTCTTGTTCTTCTCTCCACAATGAAATTTTCCTTTAACAAAGAATAACCCGTTCAATCCACTACGATTTGATAAGTGGATTTACATATCCTCACGCAGAGTTCAAGCAGTCTTTCTCCGACTTACCACACTTACCAAGAACACGGAATTTTTGCTTATGGTTGTTCTAAGAATCAGCAATTAAAAATTTTTCTGCTAAAGCTCTCAATGCAAACTGGTTGGTTCCCAGATGTCTGGAAAGAGTCACGAATGTAAAGGTATGCAAGGCCAGTTATAGATAAACGTCACCATTTCCTGTTCCCAAAAGTAAGCTATAAAATTAGCATGCTTTACTATGTACCTCTTCATTTCAAAATTGAACTTAACATACGGAGAAAGAAGACTCAGATTCGTCTTCATTATGATGCGCGTGTTTAAGGTTTTCAGCATAGCATGGATGGGATAACTAGGGAAGAATATGATACAAACGCAAAACGTCGCTGGTTAGCCTGTGACCAGATCTCAAGTTCCATGGCAGCGACATAGCACTTCTGTAAGCTTCTTCATTCTGCTGATGGCCTCTAATGAACCCATTCCTAAAGTGGATTCCAAACCAGGCCCGATTTGGTGTCTCAGAGTGATGGGAAAGCGATCACAGTGGACGTCTCCCTACGATCCTCTGCCGGTGCTAGGGAAGGTAATAAGAAGAAGGAAAATACAGAGGAATGGCCCTACACTTCGCAGATAAAGGAGTGCCAGCATCCTTCAGGGTCGTTATCCTATCTATACTCAGGGTCAAGAGACCCGGCAAACACCAAAGTACTAAGAGAACCGAAGATCCCAATTTAACAATGTGAGGGCATTACGAAGAAAATGGCGTGGTCCAGCGTGGCTACCTGCGGAGCTGAAGAGACCATCGTGGGACCACAACCTGGAGTGGAGGATGAAATGAGAGCAGGCCGAGAGTGAAGAGGTGCAGAATGCTCCAGTCGTTGGTATGCACCAGACACATCATGAATTTCATGTTTTTAAAGACAGACATGAATCAAATGCATCAGATGGCTAAAGAATATAAATAAGTTTGATTAGATACGCTGGTCCAGATTGGAATCCACGATGTCCCTTCTTTTCTGGACAAGAGTTTATCTGCGGTGGAGATCCACTTTTCCAGCTCTTTGCGCTTCCACACAATAAAACATTAGGCTTATATGATATTCATAATACTTTAAGACAATACTCTCCTGGCTTGATGACGAAGACGATTCTGCAATTCTGGTATGATGCCTAGATTCTACAATCCATGCGTCATACCAGAGTGGAATTCATTCTCGCATATTCAAGGATCGTTGGGAACATAGTTTCTGTCTTGTGTTTCGAGAAAGCTAAAATCGTGACCTTGAATGACTCTTTAATTCCATCCAGCACCGTTTGGGCACCTACAACCGATATCTTTTTCATAAGCGCTGTCAGTAAACGGGAAATAGAATAAACTACCTGTAGCATTCCATCATGCCGGTTTGGAGATTACCATGGTAATATGTACCACAACCCTTGAGGAAACAATGTGATTGCATTTTTCCTCTGCTTTCCAACCAGCCCGCTTTCTTGTCCATCGAATTCGTTTCTACTTTTATTGCAAGGTATCCTTACACAAGTGAATTTATCCCCGGTCGCCCTTTCACAAAGCAGTCAGCTTCTTAGAAAATATTGTGGACGTCAAAATAATCTTAGAGAGTTCTTATAGCTTGCAAACGGTTGGTGCTTGCTTAGGGTCAACAGGAGGATCTGAAGACCACCAGAGTTCCGCACTCGCCGTTTTCTAATCTGGGAATGAGTTGGAAGCATTTCTCGAAACACGAGAAGTCTAAAGATGATGGATGCCAATCCTCTTCTCACTCAACTCTACAGCCAAGACGAATTTATCAGTGGAAAATTTAGAAATCGAGGTGCTGCAGCATCGAGGAAGTGTTTTTCGTTGCCAGAGAAGTTGCGAGATCGAAGAATGGATATTCGGAGGATTATGAACCAGATGATATCTGGGACGAACCAAATTCTCGAGACTCAGCATAACAACTGGTTACACTCTCGATCTAGTCTGTTCGTTTTCACCTAGCCGATGTAAGAAAAAGACTTACATCTTAGTTTTGTTTCCCTTTAGTTTCTGGTTTTCTATTCTTCTATAAGTGTGCATATATTTCAATTAAGAAAAATACGTGTAAAAGTTTGAACAACAGTGTAGCAAGTACAAAGTCGTGTTGGTTCATGGCATCACTTTCAAAATAACTTTCTATCTGTGTTTCCTCTCAATAAAAGTATCAGGTGTAATATTCTTTTCTGGTCCATGATCTTTGGGAGAATGCTGGAGTTTCTTTACATATCAGCTAAACAAGTCCATCGTGGTTATGAAAAATGTATATGATGCAATGACCAACCTTGGAGGTAGTTGGTTAGAGGTTAATCGGTGTGGACAAACGTTGATTTTCACATCGCTGGGGCTTCTTCCTCGCATATTTTTAAAGAGATCATCTGTCATTTGCAAGAAAACTCACTTTGTTTTTTCGAAAAACGCTGACTTGCAGGTCGTACACTTTAACTCGCTGCGGTCCTGCATGTTGGTTAGCTTCATGCTTTCTTGCTTGTGAAACTGGCGCGCGGTCTGCCACTCAGAGTATCTTTGCGAGAGTCCTTCATCAGATGAAGAACCAGTGATTCACTTGGATAGAGTCTTTGGATGGTCTACATCCAAAGACTCTATCAGATATTCTGGTCTATCCATTTGCTTCTGAGGCTTTCAACCTCCATGCACGCAATGGTATGGTGGGAATTTCCGTATTTGCATAGTAAGAATGGGAGTCCTTGGACTCGTACCGTGAAACATACTTCACCAAACATCTCTTAAGTAAAAAAACAAAACAAAACGAAATGAAACTCCTCATTTTCCTGAAATTATTCTAGAAAAGCTACAAATGGGATTATTTCCATCCTCCTTACTCTGACGCGTTGGGCTCTTGAGTTCACTGGGATAGCGTAACCTTCTTCATTCAAACCGTATGCATTTGATTGCAGGGGCTTGCAAAGAAAAGGAAAAATCCTCAGTGTTTCCCCATGTGGTTCGGTGTAAAAAAATGTGCTCATGTGGACATTCGGAATCAAAAGTGATTTCATTGGCACCACTTTGATGTCCACATTTTTTGGCATCCGTTTTTCTTTTTTCCATGCTTTGACGAGTTGCAAGCGCTGATGGCAAGTTGATCACCAACGTGGATTCGTCTGATGGACAGTTTAGAGCATCGAGGTTTTGAATTCCAAATATTTTTGTTAAAATTGGAACATGAAGAAGGAAGCAAACAATTTGTTCTTCAGCTGCAGCATGAACTGTGTTCTGGTAGCCTCGATGGATACCCATGATGTGACTGAGTGTGCTAGGAGGATAGCCCGACGAATGGAGGCTTCCTCGACAAGTTCGAGGAATTAGCTCTTGGAAGTGGCTGGTGACCAGTGATGCAAAGCCCAATCATTGTCACATTTTCTATTTTGTTCGCAATGGTATTCTCATCAGCTCTTTCGTTCAGTGCCCCTAGTTTTACACTCTGGAATCTGAATCTCGAGTAGAACCGTTGCCATCATAGGGCTCCTGAACGAGAACCGAGTATCTCGGAGTGTGCAGCCGTCTTTCTTGGAATATTCCAAAACAAGAATCCAAGGCACCATCAAGAAGGTCGTTTATTACCCGGTTACGTCGGAGAATTTGTTCACAAAAGAAATGTCAACAAACTATCTGGGAACTCGGTTCCCAGAGAAAGACAAAAGAAGTTCAAGGAAAGGGCTCCTCGACTTGTTGGTCGGGCACTCTAAAAGTCAGGGAAACGGGAGGAAGGGTTTCATATATTTATGGTCATAAATATATGAAAACATACAAAAAAAGGTGGGGTGCGGGATGGGGATAGGACTCTTTGGTTTTAGTCGTTCCATCGTTTCAGAACCGGCGTTGAATGCCTGCGATCTCCTTCCTGACTTCGCTGAGTTGAGGCCACCTAGCAGACGTTCTCATGTTGATGGCTGCAATCCAGGTGACCTCTCTTCGTGCTGAGTGCGACTCCAGCACGTGGTGGACCATGTCGATGGCGCGGATCAACTTATGGTTGCGATCACCACGCCGCGTCGGTCGAACGTGCATCGGCGCGCTCCGCGTGTAGAGTGAGTGATTTGGCGTGTGGTTGTGTTCGGCGGCAGCCCAATGGCTGGAATGCCAAGTGACCCTGCCAGTGAAGTCCAGGGATCAGAGGCGAAAGCCCTAGCACCCAGGGCTGCGGAGGAGACCCTTGTCCCTTCCGCAGAAGAATCGACGTCCCTCAGGAGGACGCTGTGGAGCTCTGTGGCAGCGGCACCTTCTCCAGCGGCCGCGGCAGAGGCTTAGGCCTACCTCTCCTGGGGCTAAAACTCGTGCCTGAGGTACAAGGTAGGTCAACTGTAGGACCCAACTGTGGGACAGTAGTGCGTTCCTTCTCGGAGGAACTGCACAAGCTGCAGGTAAAGCAGGAGTAGCTCGTCGCCCTTTCCATTCTGAGCGGTGGGCTGACAGTCGAGGTGGCTTGGAGGAGGCGAGCTTTGCCCAAAGACTGATACACACACCGATCACAATCGGAGGGCGCAGGATCTTTTCAGTGGCGGAGGACCGCTCCGAGGTCGTGCACCTTACTGGAGTTACGGTGAGGATGCCCAAAGAAGTTGTCGTCCGTTCACTACAACAGTACGGGGCGGTCCACGGACTGTGGTCAAAACCTAGCGTCTTGCTCGACTTCCAGGGGATGATTAGTGGGCTAGCCGGAGCGCGAGTGACTGTCCGAGAAGGGGAAGAGCTTCCCCACAGACTGGAGGACAGCAGTGAACCCATCCACCTCTTGTACGCGGGGAAGCCAAGGGTCTGCACACACTGTGGCACGTTATGTCACCTGAAGAGAAGGTGCCCCGACATTATATGCTACAGATGCGGAAAGAGCGGGCACATGAAATTCTTCCGTCCGCTCAGACCCAGCAGGCCTTCCATGAGCGCGCCTTAACGGAAAAAAAATAAAAAAAATAAAAATAGGAATAAAGAAAACAGATCGCGCGCGATTTCCCCAGAAGGAGGAAAACGGGCAGGGGATGCCAGCAAGGACTCTCCTCCTCCTCCGAGATAATTCCCATCGACGCCGAGGCAGCACAGGAGGAAGAAGGCTGGACAGTGGTGACCCGACGAAAAGAAAAACAAAAAAACATACAAGCAAAAGGAAAAATCCCGCGACTTTTGAGGCCTAAAGCTCCGAAGGCTGCGAAAGATGCTACTGATTGCGCTGTTAGGCAGGATACGGAGGTCGTTGCCGATGAGATCAAGGACCTCGGAAATAATGGCGCGATCGACACGGGGACCATTCCTTTTAGCCTCGACGCAGCTGCACCCAACGGCGCAACAGCGAACGCCGCGATTGTGAAGACGCCAACCGTCGGAGGCGTAACAAAGCGCGCGGCCGCAAAGGCCGGCAGGAGGGGAATCTGGAGAGCCCCAGAGGGATATCCCCAGGGGTCGGAATCCGACACCGATGCCATGAATTCTCACTTCGAATCGGAGGCTCGTCGCTCGACAGTGAGGAAGGCCAAAGTGGCTAGTACGCTCCCGGCCAAAGTCGAGCAGGAGGAAGCCTCCGAACTAGGAAGGTTGCAGGAAGGTTCGCGGGAATCCTTCGTGGAGGACACCCCGCGAACCCCTGCACAAAAGAAAGGGATGGAGGCAGAGGATGTGATTCAGATTCCCCCTCCCCACCCAGCCACCGCGCCAGTCGAGATCCTGGCGGGTGATTCGCCAGCAAATTCCCTGCAGTAATGAGTGGAATCGCGTCCTCCTGTCGCTTGCGCGTGGCCGTATGGAACGCGAACGGCCTGTGCGACGTCAGGAAAAGACGCGACAAAGCCGACGCCCTGCGAAACTTCGACTTGGCACTCCTGCAAGAGATCCACGTGATCTCGGATGAGGATGCTGCCGACTTCGAACGGATCGCGGGCGGAAAGCTGCATTGGCAGTGCGGCACCCGTAAGTCGAAAGAGGTGGCCATCCTGTTGAAGCCAGCCATCATGCTAGCGGTGCACAGCGTGCGGTTCGACGCAGAAGATCAGATTGGCCAGCTTGTGCTCAAGTGGTCCGACTCGATCGATGAGGAGCGGCTCCCACCTGCACAGGGAACGGAAAGACTTTTTCGACTTCCTGCAGCACCGGCTTCGGGGTTGCCACCCGGTCACCCCGGAGCGTTTATTAAAATTCTCTATAAAAATCGTGGTACTAGGTCCCACTACGGTTAACACAACGCTAGACCTGCCGGGTCGCCGGTACGCAGACCGGCGCGACTCTCCTCGGCAGCGGAAGGGGATGGGGAAAAAAAAAACAAAGAAAAATAAAACAGAAAAAAACAGAGATTTTGGAGGGCCGAGAAGGGATCACTACCCATTGGGAGGAGGGTTTATCCTTTCCAGGATGCCCTTGAGGTCCGTCCGAATTCTTCCCAGGTGGGGTCATCTGGTCACGATCCGCAGGAAGCGGACTGCGAGTTTGACGGCATCCATCTCGTTTTCTGGTCCCCTGACTTCGCTCCACGCAGCCACGATCCCTCAAACGCAGCAAAGTGCTGCCAGGGCTGTGGCTGGTCTCAGGGCATCCTGCACGAAGAGAAGTCGAAAAACGTCACTGTGGAAGCTGCCAACCGGGCCCCGTAGGGAAGTTGGAAGACGTTCCCACAGGGGACGGAGGGCAGCACAGTCCACAATCAGGTGGGAGAGGGACTCCCGTTCCCCGCACCTGGCACAGTTAGGATCTACTGTCCCTCGTGTCCAGTGGTAGCGGTGTGCGTTGCAGAGAAGACCCCAATGCAACAGCAAAAGCGCCGACTCTGAGATACTTCAGGTCATCCGTCGGGATGCCGAGCAGCTCGCCCCATCTCAAGAGTCCACGTGGAAGGATGCTCGGGCTCGTCGCGTCAGCCAGCTGCCCCGTGGTCCAACCGCTCATCTTCTCTCTGCCTGCGATACGGTAGGAGACTTGCTACCTCGGCGTACGGCTGCTGAGAAGCACCTTACTCAGAAAGGGCAGCGCCGTGGCTAGGGGGGTCGTCTCTGCCCACGTGCTTCTAGCAGGACACTCCAATATGGTCCTCAGAGGGCAGCGAGCGTAGTTGCTGTTACGCAGCAAGTTCCATCTCTCGTTTCTCGGCTTGTTGATCTCCATCCATGTGCCAACTGTTTCTTCCAGCCATGCGCTGGAGTTGGCAGGACTGCATACAATCCAGCCGTTTTCCTTGGCCAGTGTGGCCATGTGTCCCAGGAGGAGGCCGCATCTTCTGATCTTCCGGCCTGGACACAAAAGATAAGACGCGAGTCCTTCCGCCCTGGATACACGGCTGGCGAGGAAGCAAATCGGAACGCACCAGAGGGTGATCCAATACTTCGCTGCGATGGCCAAGGTGCGCCATCGCAGCTGGATCTCCATCCGCTCCAGCGTCAGGAGGCCGAGACCGCCGTCCCGATGCGGAGCGCAAAAGTTCTTCAACGGGACTCGGGGACTCCCGTTGCCCCCACAGGGCGATACGTAGGAGCTCCTTCGTCCGTTTCTTCAGCTGGGGGGGGGGGAACGGAGCAAACACAAAGCAGGGGGCGGAGGATGGGAGTCGCGAACGCGTTCCAAACCGCGACCCGTTCCGTCAGGATAAACTTGCCTTCCAGGAACGGGCCGATCCCCAACTCTACTTTTTGGAGACGACCTGACCAGGCTTATGCGAGGCAGAAGTCTCCCAACGGGACGCCCAGGTACTTAAAATACCTGTCCATGGGGATCCTCAGGCGGATCCAGTCAGACTCTCCCTCCCACGCGGAGCCATCCGGAACGACCGTAGACTTCGACCTATTGGCCCTCACGTCTGCTCGCCGAAGCATCGGCTCGAAGGAGTCCTCGAGCCTAGCTGCCGAGGTGGACATGGGCAACAAGAGAAGCAGGTCGTCCGCATGGACGGTCACGGCCAGCGTACCTAAACAAGAGCTCGGCAGGCTGGCGAGCGTCGGCCTGTACACGCCTTTAGCACCAACTCGAAGAAGATTCTGAAGAGCAGAGGAATTAAGCTGTCACCCTGACTGATAACTCGCGGCACCGGTATACCGTACAATTGGAGGCCGCTGAAAGAAACACAGCGTGACGCGCGGCGCCAGCAGGAGTGAAGGTAGGCTACGGGGTGCGCTGGAAGACTGAAACGTTCCAAGAACTCCAGAAGAAGCTCCTGGTTGGCGCAATCGAACGCATTGTGGACTCTTTAGCAGCCCTGTGCTGCCTTCGCGGGATCGTCGCCGCTTGGAGCAAGGCAACGGAAGGACCTCTCGATAAGGGTGCCATCTAGCGCGCCGCCGAATTTTTGGAGAGGGCGTCGCGATGGCCCCACCTGGATCCAGGAATACAGAGAGACGGCCACACCACGCTGAAAGCACCGTCTCTCGTTCGATCGGCGAAGTTAAGCAGCGTCGGGCCCGATCAGTACTTGGATGGGCGACCGCCTGGGAACCCCGGGTGCCGTGGACCTTGCCGGCATCCTGCGAAGGATGCAACGGCCCCAGCAGCAACAGTGATCCCTTCCCGCACCCTTCCACGTTTTCTTTTGTTTTTGTTTAGTTTTTTGTTTGTCCCTCCTTCCCCCTGCTGCCGTGGTGGACCGTACCGGTCTGCGAACCGGTGACCCGGCAGTCTCTGTGTTGTTTCTTCGGCCGTGGCTGGATCACTGGTCCAGCCGCAGCGCTTGTCAAAAGTTTGTTTTTCTAAATAAACGCCCCGCGAAAACTTGATGAAAATCGAACGCACTGTGGAGGTCGACCGCGACCGTCAAGGCACCCGTCGTCCCCTCTTGCCAAATGCACATACGCTTGCCCGAGACAGCAGGTTTCTCGGCTACCAGGCTTTGGTGCGCAAGCCGTCGCTGCAACTCGAGCGAAAAAGAGGTTTCGAATCCATATACCGCCCAGGAACAGCATAGACTCACCAAGAACTCCGCGATCCTCCATAGGCGCGCGATCCACAGCTTCGAGAACAACTTGATGTCCGAATTCACCAAGGTGATCGGACGCCAGCTGTTGAGGTGGCTCAAGTCTCGGCGTTTCGGCAGGAGACGCACCTTCGCTGAGCGAAATGAGGCGTGTCCCGGATCCGCGACGAGAGGCTCAGTACCAAGGGGTACATGAACTCCGCCGCGAAGCACTGGAAAAACTCCGTGGGCAGGCCATCCTCGCCTGGCCCCTTCCGTCTCTTGAGCCTCTCAATGACGGAAGAGACTCCCTCCGTCTTGGAGGGCTCGTCGAGACTCGCGCGTTCCTCCTCTTCGACAGCAGGGGCATCCGCCTGCAGAAGCAGCTCGGAGAGACGGCGTTCGGTCGACGCCTCCGCTTACAACGAGCATCCCAGGTTCGCCGGCGAGCAGGTTTCGCGAGTTCACGGATGCGCACATCTCGCTCACCAACTGCCTTTCCCGCAGGTGGCATCATTCCTCTGGAAGCAGGTGGACGTTGAAGTCCCCCGCAACGAGGTGCGCCACACTGGGGACGGAGTCGGCGAGCCATTGTCTCTGCAGGCCACCGAGGAATTCAAGAGGGTCATCAAAACTGTTTCACGAATCTCGCACACATGTTCTTCAATGGGATTATGCTTATGAATGTGTTCAGGACAGTGTATTCTTCACTCAATTTGATTCCTTATGTGAAGAAGCTTAGCAGCAACACTGGAACTAAAATCCCGAAAACTGTGTATTTGACTACTACTGAAATAGAGTTCCTTCAGATGCAATCATCGTTTATAACTGTCTTTTCAAGATGAGAACATTCTCTGTCATCCCGATATATCACTTGGGAAACTCTTGAGCATCGACAGGCATGACAAGGACGATTCGATTCTATCTCAGGAAGCGCTTTGCAACAACATATTTTGAAGGCAAATGTACCATGAAAAACAAATAAAGAACCGAAAAGGCTGCAAGAAGAACATCTAATTGAAGAATTTTCAGGAGGAGAAAGAACAGGAAAGAATGCCGCCGAAAGGACTAAAAGAGCATTTCGTCTCAAGATACACTTGTGCTTCTCTAATACCGTTTGATGATTTTGAGTGGCCAACACACGTGCAATGCAGGGCTGCTCACCACTCACGAAGAGACCTTTTCTGCAACACTTTTTTGTTGAACGGAACCAAAAAACCGCATCTGTCTCCGTTCCTTCGATAGAATCATCATAAAACACGCCTTCAGGCTCCGTTGATCGGAACGGATCAGCTGCTTGCGTCTCAAATTTCACACCACTTAATGTGCTTGGGCCGCTTTAGGGTATGATGCATCCACACCTTTGGTACCTTGCCGGGTTCTGCATTCCAGGACTCCTGCAAATCATTTGCGAATTGAGTGAGTGAGTGGCGAATGGTTTTCTGCATACGGCGTCGTCGTTCTCTGTGGAATTTTTCTGTTTCCTCAAGAGAAAAGAGGCATTCCTAATGGATCTCCAGGAGGGTTTTCCGCCTGTAGATTCGTTCGTTGCTCGCAATCAAAACTTCTTTGAAGCACTGATTTGTTTGCAACACGCACGCACACACGCAGAATGGTTTTTGATTACAAACGGCGATTGCACTCTTCACTTGCTCACATCTTCTTCGATGAGTGGAACTGCGGATTCATTATTTTTGATTTCGAAGGGTTTTGTCAGCTCCGTCCTGCCATTGATTACTTTCTCTGTCCTTGCTTCCTCCTTCCTCCTTACTCCCCACTGCCAGGCACGACGAAACACAAAACATACTTGTGGAGCGGATTCGAAGGACCATTTCCGACCAGTGTCGAGCAAAAGCAGGATGACTTTGCATCCTTGTTTTGAGATGTTTTCGAAGACTGGAAAACAAGCCCTCATACACATAAGTTGCGTGGGAACACTCGAGAATTCCGTTCAACGGGGCTGCGAGAGAGACGGAAGGGGGGGATGATGACGCAGAACTTCTGCATCAGTTTCGCAGCAGAAGTTCGATCTTTCCAGACTCTTTTGGCGTTTCCAAACAAGCTGAATTACATCTCGAGTAGTGGAACAAGTAATTCAGGGCGCAGGCGTTTCGCGACGCTGGTCGTACTCATTATTTCTGTGCATATAACGACGGGCTGACAAAATGAGCTCTTGAAGATTACGAGAGAGAGAGAAAACCACTTCCTGTAAAGCAAAGGGTAGAACATGGCCAGAGCCAAGAAATATTGCCAGAGATTTTTTCCGCGTTGCAGCATCCTAAAGGAGTTTTCTATGCGGTGATAGAAATAACATTTTAATTATCATTTTTGCTCATTCGAAAAATTGGAAGCGGTTATTAGGAGCCGTCCAAGGGGTCACAGGGTGTTTCAATCATTCCAAGCGAGATGCACCGTGGAATGGGAACATTTTTTCAAAATCATGATCCGCAAGCTCGTTGTCCGAACTCTGAATCCATATTTTCTGTGCCGTTTCGAATTCCGTTGGCCAACGTCTTCATAGTATTTTACAGAGGATTTTAGAAACGCTATTCCGACTTTGAAATTTTGATCCAGCTAGTAATTACAAGGTCACAAATCAATTCATCCCCGTTTTCTACACAGCTGCACCCACTCTTTACACAACAAATAAAGTCATGTGAATTAAAAGAAGGTCATCACTTTCTTTTGCAGATGCGTTTAATACCATATGCTAAGCTTGGACCACAATCGGAACGAAAATCGTCTCGTCACAAAAACCATCTAATCTCCTTATCCTACCTCCGGAGCGTGCTCTTACTGCCCATAATCATGTTCAACACTGATTCTCTGATTCCGAGAACTCTTGAGTGAAATTGCTCCCGAAACCAATCGCACCAGCATCAATGCCCTTACTAAGGATGAAGTCAGTGTATTCGTACCTTTGATCCCCCTCCTCCCTGTTCATTCAGTTTGCGATCCATTGTGTATTTTGCAGACATTTCAAGTTTGAGCATCATCATTTGCTCCATTGCGTCTTCTTACTTGCGTTTCCTCTTTCTCGACGATGTTCTCTCGTCGTCAGATAGGTCGAAGTGGGAGACGCTTCGCCTTCCCCGCTACTAGCTACATCCCATTCTGTCATCAGTTTGTCGTGATGGGTCGCAAGTGCTTTCCTCTTCGTCTGATTTTCATTCTTTCCTTATCCTTCTATTGCTGTTACGAAGGAAGTCACAGTCTGGAAGTTTTACCACCTTATCAGAATTCTGATCAGAATTCTGCATCAACTATGAGGGAAACTCCACAACAGACTTGTTTGCAAGTGGAACTGGATGAAAAGTGTAGAAAGCGAGGTTTCGCAAGCCTGGATGCAAGAGAGAAAAATTTTTCGCAGAAAAAAGAAAAGAAAAGAAGAAAAGATGATGGAACCACTCAAAGGATCAATCAAGAACTTTGAAGAACAAATGGGGGCCATTCCTTGCGTTTTCTTCCTGTTTACTGCTTCCCTATTTCATAGTTTATTGATACCGCAGGAGGCAGCCAACAGGAACTTCCGCATAGTCTAGATACCCCGGGATCTCATGAGTAAAAGGATCATGATCTGCAGCTGAGCCATTCAAACGAGGGAACCTTAGCCAGTCTTGCTATCTTCATCTTTGCGCCCTTCTGCCAGTTGTCTCTGGGTTGAGAAGCAAATCCATGGTCCGAGTAGGAAGTTTTGGCGTTTTTATTAACCCGATTCAGACGAACTTTAAAAACTCACAATGGAATATGAAAAACCACGTGGTTATCATTTCTACTGACCTTCCTAGCACTGTTAGCAGCATACACCTACTTTTACGAGGAACTCTTTCAGTCCCTTCTGATTCGTGACCACGTGGGTGATGAGGGTGACTTTAGACCTCGAAATCTGAGGCTGAAGAAGGCAGCTGTCAACATTGCTCCTTACAACTATCGTGCTGCTCCTTGAAACTGCTTGAAAGCCTGGCTACGTTACGCAGCTCATCTCTCCAATGATTAGGAGGTCTCTAGGGGACACTATGAGTTCTCTTGCAGGCCCGTCCTAAGTAAAAGCTGCTGTACTCACCTGATCAGTATAGTTCTTTCTAAAGCTCTTGACTTTACAGGAGCATTCCTCTGGCAGTTTGAGGACTTGAAGTTTGCTTCCCCTGAGTAAACTCTGTCGATCTTCCGTCGGATTTCTTGGATCCTGTTCGGAGGATGAACATGAGGATCCTAACTCTAACGGCGACAGAAAGAATACAAACGAATGTCAGAAAACTCCAAGTTCTCCACGGACTTAAAATCGACTGAACCATGCTCAAAGGCTCTTCCTATGGAACCCTTCTCCACATCAGACCTCCAGGATCTCACTGGAGTATTTGCTACTACCACCAAGATCTGAGCCGACGGCGGCTTCAGGCGAGTTCGCGCCCAAACTATTTTTCTACGCGCACCATCGCGACTTTCTTTCTCGCCGGAACCTGACGAGACGTCCGAAATGCATCCGGAAGGCAGGAACGGCTCCGTTCTGGAGGCCGGGAGCAGACTCGACGCTTGAGCAACATCCATTTTCAAGACCGGTTGCTTCGGCAGGTGAGTCGTTACACACTCTTTAGCGGATTCCGACTTCCACGGTTGCCACAGTCATGCTGTCCATAGCAACCAACACCTTTCATGGGATCTGATGAACCTCGCATCGGGCGCCATATCCCAATGTTTGGTTCATCCCACAGCTCCAGTTCTGCTTACCAATATTGGCCAACTGGGTTCTCATGGATCCGACAGCCCGAGACAGCCCTTCCGCTTTCAAGCAAGCCGGACTTCTCATTCATTTCAAGTTTGAGAATAGGTTAAGGTCATTCCGGCCCCAAGACCTCTAATCATTCGCTTTACCAGATGAGACTCCGTTCTTTTTCCGCTTCAGCGAGCGCCAGCTATCCTGAAGGAAACTTCAAAGGGAACCAACTACTAGATGGTTCGATTCGCCCCTACACCCAGCTCCTACGACCAATTCGTACGTAGGATAGCTGCTGACCTCCACCAGAGTTTCCTCTGGCTTCGTCCTGGCCAGGAATAGTTCACGATCTTTCGGTCCCAGCGTGCGCGCTACAGGTACGCTCCGAAGGCAATCGAGCGTTGCGGAACGTCCCGGGAGTGCTGATGAAACCTTGAAGAGAGGAAGAGCTTCGCATCTCATCGGGAAACAGAGAAAAATTTGACAGTATCAAGTTTGTTTGGAATGCCTAAGGATGCGATCGACATCTGTTCGAGAGGCATCAGGCATAAGTAACTTGGCTGAGTAACTCGCTCCATTGGAAATGCCACAACATCCAGTGGCTAAACAGCTTTGCATTGGAAGCAAAGGAAAATTTACCATTCTGCCTCAATCTTAGATCACTGCACGGAAAGACAGGCACTAGAAAACAGAAGAGACAACACGAGAACATCTCGTTGGCTGGATGTGTGAAGTTTTCGGAGGAATTGCAAAGACCCAGAAGGAACCTCAGGTTTTAGCCATTTTTTTCTTCTAGGAAAGTGGCTAAAACCTTTCGGAGCGACGGTTCCTTTACGCTTTTCCGTATGGACGTGTTTGGTCGTTGTCTTGACGAGGAAAATCACGTTTGCATCAGTAACTCAGCCCACTTGCGAAGAGGAAAACTGTCGTGTCCCCCAGGGGCGGGTCTTAGGTGTGGTTTTACCTCGAATTTTCCTTTTCCAAAGGTATACATGCTAAGACATACACAAGTGTTCATGTGTGCTGGTTTATGTACCCTCTATACTATCAGTTTTATATTCATCTTGAGATTGATGATCACCAGCTAAGGCTGAAGAAACTTTCAGTCTTTATAAATCCAAGGAACGCATAGGCTCTCCTTCCGAGACATCGATTATTCAGTCCGAGTTCTGCTTCTCTGTATCCTGTTTCATACGTTCTGGCTGCACCAGGGCTGGCCGGTGCCATTCAGCTCTCCAGAGGAAACCTGGTTTGCAGATAACTGAGAAAGGAGCACTTAGATTCTGTAACGTAAGCAATACTTTTTTTTTTTTTTTTTTTTTTTTAGAATTGTGCTTCCTGCTTTTGGAAAATTACGAGATCGGGTGGAACCCTGGTGTCATCTGGAGGAAAGTCATGCCCTACCTGCCATACCCCACCAGAGAACCCAATTTTCCCTGTGGAGAAAATTGGTCCCTCTGGAAGAAGGAAGAGGCGAAGAAGCAAACACAAGACTACAGAAAGCCGTTCTCAACATCCGATCCTCCATCATGAACTCGAGTCTTGCGTATTTTGAATTATCGCATCTGGTAACCAACTTGAAACGAGGAACAATTCGTCTTCAATTACAGAAGCATGGCATATCTTTCGGCTCTCTAAAGAAAAGTAAGAGTTATAGTGTGCTTACGTCCCGAACAACTCTTGAAAAATTCAGTTCCTTATCTGAAGAAGAGTAAGCTGAACTCCCATCCATAAGAAAAGAATGTTACTTGGTTTCCAAGAAGGAATTTCCATTCAAAAGAAAAATAAACAAAGGTGCTGAAGTAAAAATACCGACAAGGGAGCCTTCTTTTTGTAAATAAGAAACAAGGTTGCCAAGTTTCGACTAAATTCCTAGCCCAGCACCGCACTTTCGTTCCATCCCGAAGCAAGATACCTTTCGATTACAGAATCTCCATCCACACAGGCTGCTACAGAAACAGTTTTCCGTTTCCATGATGACTGTGGCGATAGCCATTGCATTAAATAATGAATCTATGGTTATGCAGATCGATGGAACCCATACACCTACCCTGCTTCATGACTTATGCATTCTAAAATTTAATGAACTGCATCGATATTGACCTTTGAGGCTAGGCAGGGCATACCGCATAAAACACAATAGTTTGCTGTTTGAAAATTTCATTTCTTACTCTGTTAGTAAGACATGTTCCTGGTTTCGAAGCCATTCAGGAGAGTTTCCAGACTTCTTTTTGATCTGATGTCAGATGTCTTTAGAGAGCTTTAAAGATTGAGGAAGGAACACTGCACCATACAAAGCATTAATTAGGCGGGCTACGGATAGGAAATCGATGGAACGGAAACCACAACACCAAAAAAAAAAAACCAAAAAAGGAAAAGAAGCAGACACTGAATAAAAAACATTTCCTGGGAGTTTCCTTGTCAACGAATCGTGTAGCACGGAACATGAGACGAAGTTTGCGTTATGGGGAGTTTCGGCGTTTTTCAAAATTTAGATCCTGCATCTTAATCACAATTTGATTGAATCCCTTTTTGATACATCACAAAGAGAAAAGAAAACAGTACGAAGGTCTTCCGTGTGAAAACAAAATGTTCACCCTGTCCATATTTCCTAATTTTAGCATTTTCATTGTGCTAAAGCGGCACCGGCGTAAAAATACCAATAGGGGAGCCTACATGTTCTTAGCTGGGGTGTGAAGCGCATGGGAAGGTGGAGAAAACTATCAAGAGTGTACGATTCTGTTTGCTTTGAGATGCCATAGAAGGAAGGAGGGCAGCTAAGTTCAATCCATCTGCCATTTCTGCAGGGCAGAGAATTTTTATCGAGTACGCTTAAAGTAAAAATCTTTCACAGAAAATCTTCCACAAAGTGATCCACACAGAAGAGAACTTGTACTTTCACCGGGAGGAATTCAAGGATCTTTCAATCAAAATTCCATCAATTTCCAAGCCACACGTTCTCTTCTCATCCGTCAGCGCTTTCTCCAGGAAACAAGACTGATGAGATTTAGCATTTCCCTTATGGATCTTCAACACAACATTCCATTTTCCATGCTAATGTCCAATTATGGTGGAGAATTCTTCACCGAATGACACTGAGGGAACGATTGAGTTTCCTCATTACTTACGGTTCAAAACTCCTTACTCAAGCGCGTAATCGGGCAGCGCAATTTGTACCCGGGAAGCGGTACCAGAGCCACGTTTTCCTCAAATCCTTAGGCGCCAGATACTAGAAGACGATAAACTGGCACCTGGATACTGGAAATCAAATCCGTGAATTCTGCCCAAAGCTGATCCTCCAGGAAGCGAAAGATGGTCAGAGAGTTTCTTGCTCACTATCTTCAGCTCACTGTTTTCACTTTCACGGGGTCGATTTTCTCATTTGAATGACGAGCCGTCACCAACTTCACGAAAGGTGCGCAGTAGAGCTGACAAACGAGAGACTGGGGTAGACAAATGAGAACAATCAGAACTATGGACTCCCTTCCCCTTTGCACATATGATGATGATGTGAGGTGTGCCCATGCCACAAGGAATGGCATGCAAATTTTCGTGGCGTCCCTTCTGTTCAGTTTTTTCTTGTGTGCTGGTGGCCTGTTCTTCAGGAATTATGTGTGTTGTATTCTTAAAATTCAACATTTATACCGACTGTATATACTTTTGGAACTTTTCGGTAGTTATCGACTGCTGTGCAGCTCCGATTGCATTTCTTCTAAGATGCTCTGGAAATGGTACTTAAAAGCACAGAGGAAACTCTTTCAGTGCACTCCGATCTTAAATACCTCGGAACATTCTGTGAGCGAAAACAGCAACAACAAGAGCAGGGAAAAGGGAGAGATGAAGGAGCTATGCCGAGGCAAGTGGTTATTCATCGGTTTAGGTAGTCGAAGAGCCACCACGATGGGCCGACTCAGCAAGCAGCTGTGAACGAAAGAAGTAGACAAGCGCTTGGCAGCTGATTCTGCAATTATAATGATGGCTTAGTTTCCATTTCGGGACTCTGGAATCCCAAGGCGAGATTTCCTGCAGACAAATATTACCATCAACACATCGAGAGGATGACAAATAACACCAGAAGAGCAACACCAGCCCAGAGAAAAAACCGTAGAGTTCGCAAATCGCCGACATTAACACTCTCTGAAGCAGAGAAGTAGGTGTCGAGATCGTATCACATGACCACAGGTCGTTCAAGGAACCTTTCGTTGCCTCATTTCGCGATCCATCAACAGCACGCTGACAACAAAACCCAGTATGAGATTCTTGCTGGAGTGTTGCCGTTTCTACCAAGGACAGAGTGTTTGCTTACGCTCTGTTCCGCTTTCCGGCTCGGCCTGCTTTTCTAAGAGGTGCTCCATGCCAAGGGCAGCACGGCTCATGGATGGAAAGTAACAAGAGATTGACCATTCGTGCATCTTCCTCTGAAGTCCGACTCTTGACAGCGTGCTGTTGATGCATCGCGAAATGAGGCAACGAAAGGTTCCTTGAACGACTTGTGGTCATGTGATACGATCTCGGGCAGACTGTGATGAAAGAGGCACCACCTTCCACGGCATTCTCTCAAGATGGGATCTTCCAGGCTGCAACGCATCCCAGACCCTCTCCGTTGAGGATGAAAGCCTCCTTAACGGTCTTTTTTCCTCTCTTTACGTACATAGTAAGTCCAAGATAAAATCCTTCAAACAGTTCTGAATCCTTTTTTATTTTCTGCCAGGTCAGTGTGTTTTAACGTTGTCATTCGAGAGAGGAAGAACTTTTTGTAGAGTACAAGAACTTTGCTTAACAGTTTCCTTCTGTTCTGCACCCTACAGGTGGCACACTACAACAACCCAAACGAGGACGATGCACTTTCCAGACACTGGCTGGCCCTCATGTCTGAAGAAGTGGGGTACATACGACACAGTTTATTCGAATGCAACCACTGAAAGGAATCTAAATGGAGAGCACAAGACTGGAATGGCTGTTCGAAGGACTAGAACTGTGGTTGATCAAGAGTAAATTCATTTCCTTCGAGCACTTCGAGACGATCCCTTAGAAAAAAGAGAGAAGAGGTTCTAAGGAAACCGACAGAGGGAATAAAAAGGAAGCATGTGGATTAGAAATTCCACTGCATAAGAGGAGTCTGTATTCTGACGGTGCGCTTAGCCTTCCAAGAGCTGGACAAAAAAGCTTCAGTCAGGCAGGGATGCCAGTGACCGATGGTACACCAGACTAGGTGATCGCAATCTTTCCTTACACAATCGTCCAGTTATCTCCGAAGTAATGTTTCATCTTCCCAGGAGGATATCTGAGGGAAACAATTATCATCTGGAGTCTGCAGCTCGTAGACCGAATAAGATAAAGGAGCCTTCCCATTGAGATGACTTCCAGGTGATAAGGATCACCATGTTTTTTGTATTCCCTACCAGAAGCTAGACAGTTTCAGTAACGCAATTTGATGGATGCAAGTAGAGTCTTTTCCTAACATTCTCCAGAATCTAAGTTTCGCGTGATGAGGAAGCAATACTTCCCTAGTGCGATGCAAGACTCTTAATCCTCTTTCTCTCCATCCGCTACTCTACCTATAGGGTCTAAAGAGACCGGTAGTTATTTGAAGAATTTAGGAAAATCTTGCAAACTTCCTTTTCGACGCATAATTTTCATTAGAAACGTCTCTTTCTCAGAAGACTTCTGCGTCTTCTTCAGTCCTAGGTTACATCAGGGTCTTCGAGCTGAGGAGGAAGACAAGGGCATCTGCGGATCGAGATGGATAAGGCTCTGCTGCAGTCTAAGACCACCATAAGCGGAATTTGCGTTCTGTTAGATGCAAATAAGAAACGGATATGCTAGTGGTCTCAATTTCGTTTCCCCACGTCTGGAAACAGCGGCCAAACAACAAGTTTCCGGGAGAAACAGATTCAAGGACGAAGAGATTGGGCCGCAACTCTGCGCTGAAAAATGAGAGAAAAGTGCTGTGCTAGTGGACTCTAGGCTTGATTTCTCTTTCCGTAGATCACGAAGCTAACAGTGCTCATGTAGTTTCCTTTCTGGCACTGAAGTTTCATCAAGTTAAAGTGGATCAAGAAGAGCGCGAACCTGGAAATGAAATCGGAGGAGACGTGCGGAATAAACAAGTATGATGCTTCACATCACAGTCTGCTTCGAGAGATGGAGACAGAGATTGCCATTGCAAGGGGGAATGAGAGGACGAGACAAGCTTGCCTTCATGCTCTTCCTGGATATGCAAAAGCGGTCTGCAGGCGATGGAGATCGCAAATGGCTCCTCCAGGTGGGGCTTTTGGATCAGGATGTTGTGGTGAAGGGACAGATAGAAGCATTTTATTTCACCTACAGGGTCTTGCGCTAAAGAAAAAAGAATGAAGAAGTCAATGAATCTTTCTCAAAGAAACACAAATCATTTGCTTTTTTTTCTCGCACCTGATAAGTGCACGCCTGAAGTCCAAAGTGACTTCCGTTCCAAACTTTGATTGATTGAAAGGGAGGATCCGTGCATGTGTGTGAGCACGTCTGCCACTCTCAAGAGATAACCTCGCAATTTTTCAGAAAAGTTGTGTTGATAAACCACAGGGCATCGCACAGCAGTGCCATTCTCTTCCGTGCTAGAGATGTGGCTGCTGAGAAACGGTTAGCGTTTTTACAGTGAGTGACTGGTTCGAGATACCCGCAACGGTTTCGCACCGTTAAATCAAGGAGTTCTCCCCTCTCCCCCTCCAGAAAAAAAAAAAAAAAGGCGTATCCGGTTTGATCTTGTAAGACAAGTTTGATTGCTCACCATTTTCTTCGAGCCTCCAGGAAGAACTGCTGCCTTACATTTCCAACTGGCAGATAAGAGCACTTCACGAGCCAGAGTGATGACAACCCAGAAATATGAAACGAGAAAACCGGAATTTCGTAATGAAAGAGGGAAGCTGCAGCATCATATTTCGAAGGAGATGCCAAGGTATGGTGATTCCAATACTGGATGACAGAAAGACTTTATTTTGTTCCACTAGCGCCCCATAGGGTTCCATGGTACCAGCCGCGATACCTGATGCCATGCCAGACACAGAACGGGAAGAACGACAACCAAAATAATTAAAAGCACTGCTCTCAGTAAAATTGTACCATCGGAAAGCAAATAATCAACAGATGGTCAGCAAGCGGACTGAAAACACAGCAACGAACAAAAACTGGTAAAAGCCAACGTTCTCTGCATTGATGTTTTCCTTTATTGCCCTTTGTACGAATGTTACCATGCCATGACCAATCACAGATGCAAAGAGAATTCAGACTTCCTGATGGAATTTGTAGAACGAAACTTCCAGTGTAAGTGTCTGAGCATTTTCGAGATTAATGGACCAGTGGAGATGTCCAGAAGAACATGATCACGGAGGTAGGATTTGGAGCGAAGAATCTCAAAGAGAACACAAGAAAACGGTTCAAACTGAAGAAGAAGAGGTGCGGTTGACTGTAGGTCCGTTCCACTACAGCTTCACTACAGCTTGCACAAAGCCACTGACTGTTGCTCACACAGAAATTCGCTTCTACAAAGAGTTTCATGGGAAGCTGTACCCTCATAATCCGATTATAAGGGACAACAAACAAGCAGAAGATTTAGGCAAGTATCGATTTCTTGAACAGCTCGCATCTCTTTCTCCTTCCCTCATGTGTGACCTGGAAGCGGGACGAAGAGCTCTGGAGGAATTTACATCTTGGACCTGGGCTGTGGGTAGTGACACAAGGGTCTGCACGCCCGTCTTTAAAAGAATGTGATGGCTCGACAGAACGATTCGGAATCGTGTATTTGCAATTATAGGTCTCAGATAACTGCTCTCCTCAGAAGTATGCTTGAGGAAATAGAGGGGGTGCTGATCAAGCAGTTCTACAGTCAATCAGGCAGTGAAGATGGCAGATTTCTCGAAGCAATGTTGTTCACAAAAGACAATTGTTTCTTCCTTTTAGCTTCTCATTCTGAGAGCTTGGTTAGTTTTGCACTCCTTTTCAACAAGACATCTCTTGGGAAAAAATTTTGAGGAGGAGGGGGGAGGGGAGTTGCAGGCTGCTGAAAAAGGCCACGGGAATTTCTGGAGAAACCATGCGTACTGGGTGTGTGCACCTGTGAGCTTCAACTTATTTTGCTTCGAAGGTCTGTTAACATCGCATCTATGTCTCCTATGTGCTTGTCACCGAAGCGATGTCTTCCGCATCTGCGGATGCAAGCTTCGCATCCTTCCATTTCAACACCTCCTTCCTGGAAGACAGGTTCTCTCTTTCGTATCGTATCGTCGAACTCTCATCTGTCCTCATTGTCATTGGTCACCTCAAAGACTCACTTCTGCAGGTAGGCTTTGCTCCTTCACGGACTACAACCTGCGGAAATGAGCGCGCAACTTTGCAATAAGGATGAAAGCTGGAGAATCGATAGTTGCAGGCGTGTTTTGTTCCATGTGGAGGAAGAATCAAGTAAGGCGAACGGTTTATGGAGCTTCCTCGAAATTCTGGATAGAGAGGTTGGCAGATCGACTTCCCTCTGGCACTTGTTATTCCGGAGACCTGTCATCTCCTCTCCTGGAGGTGGCGTCCCTCAGGAATTTCGAGAGATTTCCTGGCTGGTTTTTGCTGAAAACAAAAGCAGTTAATTTCTATGAGTGCCATCCTTCGGTGTGCACCTGCAAGTGTGTGGCACGAGGATCGAGCGTATCTTGCGACTTAGCAGAGTCTCATTTTCAAGAGAATAAGTCTTCGACAGCTGTCGGTCTTCCGTGGCATCCCCGAAGAACGAATTTTCGTTTCCTTTAAACCCAGCTCTGTCCAACATGCTGAGCGCGAGTTTTCCGAGAACTTAAAGTTTAAATCGAGGCTGAGGGCGCTTTTTGTAGGTAAGTCAAGGTAGCAAGAAGTAGAACGATAGATAAAATAGGGACGTCATATATAACTGAACATTATAGAGTGAATACGTCCTGAGAGTACTCCACCATTACAAATCTATCGTGGAAATGTTTACTTTAGATTTATCTTTAAATGCTCGTAGCATTTGTGCAAAATTAATCATAAAGCACTAATAAAAGTACCCCCTTCGCGCTCTACCACATGTTCATGGTTTACATTTGAGAAATTCTTGCTGTATTTCGATACTCGGGATCTCTTACTTCGGTGAAGCATCTATCTTCAACCTGAAACTAGTCGCCATCAAACCACTCACAAAGTAATCCTTGCAGCCATTCCATCATTTCTTCCTGCTCCAAGTAAAAATCCATCGTCTTCCCCCACTTTTCAGATCTTCCTAGTGTCTCCGGACATCGCCGCATATTGATTTCCCACGGTGTATAACGGTCCCAAAAGTGATCTTCCAGCCTCCAACTCACCCCCCTTTCAATGGCTTCAATGAAAATCATCCACTTACATCGACAGATTAAAAAATGATAATAATTTGCCACATCAGCCTGCTCACACTCTCTCAGGTTTCTGGAACCCGGGACGCACCCAGCTAGTGCCGGCAGCATCCATGCATCGTGCTCTCTATCACGAAGCCAACAAACAGCGAAACATGAGACTCTTTCGCTTCATTCAGACTGCAGCATCCCTACTGTGCTCCTTCTTATCTACACATTTTGCTTAGTTGAGAGCGCCAGTATTTTCGCGCCGCCGGGCTTCTGAAGGTGCTTCCACGATGTCTTGGCAACACACTCCGCCACTTCGACGGAAAACCGAAGAATTTTTCGGGCTTCCTTTCTGGAGACTCGCAAAATTACAATGGGAACAAGGAGATCTGTGCACATGTCAGGGTGGCGAACCAGGTAGCAAATCTCTTCTGGAAGGGGTTTGTGGGGGCTTGTTTCCGCGGAAACGGGGACTGCACAAGCCAGCCTGGAGTGCGAGGACACCGAACATCAAGTACACCGTTGAAAATCTACGGTGAAGAAATCCTCCGATGGAGCACGGCAAGCCCCCAGAGAGTGATTTCCAGCAGCAGCGTCGAATCTTGGCGTTGGTCTCGCAAGAAAGAGCCTCTTTGCGCGCCGTCGAAGGCAGCGGCTTTCCTACCCCTGGCACCAAAACGTGGCCATCGGTTCGGCTCATTTTTTACTCCTCGGGGCTCGCAGAGGTGCTCTTGGCATTCCGCAGCTTGAGGAAGATCAGCACCAGAGACTAACGACTTTACTTCAGACCAAAAGGCAAGGAGATCGAAATCCTTCCATCTCGCAGAAATTAGCCGAATCTTCTCATTCAATCATGCAGATGAGAGCGGGAGGCATCTCTGGGCAGGGAGGAATGGGGAAGGGGATGGAAGAGAGATGGGGAACCCAGATTCTCCGGTCAATATTTACACTCGGATCTGAAAATTGAATTACGCGGAAGGACCGAAGAGCAGCAGCAGTTCTTGCGAAGTATCGGAAGGCGGCTTTATACTCTTGCAGTAAAAAGTCCTTCGGAGAGCCGTAAATCCTCAAGACATCGACAAGACAACACAACTGCGAGAGAGAGAAGCAGGAAGGAAGAAGAAGCGCGGAAGGATTCCAGAAAAAAAGCGGATTATCTTGGCTGCGCTCAGCAGGACAAGCAGAGAGGGTAATAAAATCAATGGAGTGACGCAAGCGTCTAGCAACGCGGAACTGCAATACCTGCGATGTGAACGGCCGCATCTCAGTGCGGAACATCAGGAAAGAGCGAAAGCAGAAGAAGAAGAAAGGGGAAAAAGGGGGAAAATAAATGGAGATGGAATGGACCTCGGAAGAAACCACCACGCTCATCGCTTCGATTCGGAACTACGGGTCGATGGATACATCGGATGCTTAGACGGGGACACGAATCCCAGGAGTCTCTGGCGCCAGCCGTGGGCGAGAGAAGCGGGCGGAGGAATGCGGGTTCTGCCACCTTGACAGCTGAAGCGGAGAACTCTTCCGCTGAGGATTAAAAACCCAGTTTCTCGGCAGAGGGAGGGTTCATGCAACCTGCTGGGAGGCATGCTCCCTGTGGACGCCACAGGGCGGGCGAGAGGCGCCTCCCTTTCTACGGAAGATGCGGCATTTGCTCACAGTCCTGCTTGAATCAGGTGGTGGCTCTGATTTGCTCCTCCTAAGAATAAGAGGAAGAAATTGCAGTGCCTTTTTTTCCCTTTCTCCTGCTGAAGCAGGCACGGGCGTCCTTTGGCTGGCAAGTGATTCCCTTCTGAGAGAACGGCTGCCCTTCATCTCCTGCACTTGCACCCGCTTGCCGTCCGGATTGAGTAGACGGGTCTCCTCCTCCGGCCTGCCCGGTGACTCTCGCCCTTTTCCTGAAGCCAGAGGGCAAATTCGCCCGGTAGAGTGTAGGTAGCAGAACGGGACCGGGCCGCATGGCTAAACCCGACCATGTCAGCGACTATCGTTCGAAGGAAAATGAGGATGGTGTGGGTTGGGGAGGGGGGGATCGTTTTTAGATGGGGGCAGCCGGAAACGATAGCATCAGCATCAGCAGGCTGGTGAGTGTTTCAGCAGCAGTGGAAGCGGTAGAGCAGTGGTAGTCTGTTCAAAAAGGACCGAAAAAGACGCTGAGGCAAAGAGAAAGGAGAATGGAAAGGAGGAAGGAAGTCATGAAGGAGGGAAAGGAGGAGGAGGAGGAGGAGGAAAAATGGACCCGTGAAGACGCTTTTCTCTTCCGCCCTATGGCCTCGCAGAAGACGATTCGCCGTCTCCAGCCGTGACTCAACCAGAAACCCGTTCCCTTGAGTGGTTCTCAAGAGGCCTCAAGACCACAAGGAGGGGAAGCCGATGCAGCGTAGGTGCGGCGATAGGAGGAGCAGCTGGAAGGGTGGTCTTTGCTTGTGACAATCTCGTGGCAGACGACGGAAGGGCATCGTGCAATGGTGCTTGGAGGATTCAGCTTCTCGAAGAGGAAGCGGAGCTCGAGGCTGCTGAAAGAGGGGAAAGAGAAAAAAGGATGGAAGGGACCTCCTCAAAGAGGGCCTCCCCGTAGAGAAGATACGGGGAAAAACAAAGTGCTCACAAGCTGAAGAAGTGCATCTACGAGAAATAGGAATGTTCTCGAGGACCCCTAAACTTTGTCGGTCAGAGGAGGGCTGTTCGTCAGTCACACCGCCAGCACGTAAGACATGGCAGCGGAGCTGCTCCCTAAGGTTGCGAGGCTGAGATTATAGGAGCAGGAGGACTCTTCGCTCTCTCCCTGGTCTTCCCTTCTTCCGGATGGAGAGGTTCTGATATTCTTGAGCAAAAGCTCTCGTCCCGGATTTCCTCCGCCTTCTGGTGCGCAAGAAGCTCATCGGAAAACGTCTGTGAAGATGCTGCGTTTGAATCCAGAGGATGTGAAGAGAAAAAGAAAAAAGAAAAGAAACGAGAAAGCGAAGGACAAGGATTCTTTCGTTTTGACCTTGGGGGTGGGTGGGTGAGGGAATGGAGGAAGACAAGCGAGAGTAGAAAGGAGTCACTCTTCGGACGTCGGAAAATCTTCCTCACGCGTGAGCCGGGTAACAGTTCCAGGAGGACGCACTGGATGGCGCTATTCGAGCTCGGCACAGGCGCGCGGGCGCTTCGACTCGAGGCCCAGTGGCGCATTTCATAGCCACCTGGACATGATAGAAGCTTCCTGAAGTTCGAAGACAGCCGCTGCGGGTTCCTGCAGGGAAACGGGGAGTTTGCTACGGAATTCCTCTTTCCCAGGAATATGCTCAGGAGCTGTTTCCAGTGCGCCCGGACGCATCTCGAGGTCATCTACAAAGGGAAAAGAAGACGACGGAAGTACCGGTAGAGGTCCATAGGTCAGCTCTGCCGACTGGAGTCGCGTCGCCTGCGGAACCAGCTGTAGCTGGAGCCACCGTTCGAGGATGAAAAGGTAGCCAGGGCCGCGGAAGGTGACGGCCGGTGCAGCGACGGACATTCCTGGACTGCAGGAGAAAGCACTTCGGCTCTTACGCCGCAGGAGGCGGGCCCAGAGGCTGGATCGCCCGAGGATATCGGATCAGCACGAGGTAGGAACACTCCTGAGCTTTGCGCGCGGAAGGCTGGGGCTGGAAGAGACATCTGCTTATCCTCAACGCGAAATTTCAAACCTGAGCTCAGCCTCTGACCTCGCGGAAGAGGCACATTTCAGCACGTCCTCCCTCTGCACCCTGAGCAAGTCGGCAGCATCCTGAGCAATCTGGGCTTGCTGATACAGCGTAGGGATTTAAAAGTGCTCGGTCCAGGCCAGGAACAGGAAGGTACATGGAACGAAGCAGAGCAACCCCTGCCGATTCAAAACGAGACGGGGGCTCAGGGTGGGGACTCAGACTCTTCTCCCTTCCTTCCCGAGAACGCGAACCACTTTGCCTTATAGAGATGCGGCGGAAATCCTTAGCATCAGGAGTAAAAACAAACAGCAGTTTCCTCCTTAACTGCAACAACAGGAACAGGATCCTCTGCGTTGGAAGAGCTCTGCTTTCTTGGGTCACGGGAGTTCTGAGTTGAAGAACTTTCATCTTGATCTGCCATGGACCTATAGCCACTCAGTCGAAGCATCTTGAGGGACTCTTGCAACTGCTCTTTGTCATAGGTAGAGACGAGGGTGCTCGAGAACGTATGCCCTGACCAAGGATGCACCAGTGACGAGTTAGATTCTACGAAGGGATGGAATGAGAACCATAGGAGGCAGGGAATGGGATTCGAGGCGAGTTCATCGTCTCCTTCTCGTCTACCTGAGACCTCACTCTCTTCGCTCGGTAGCCGTACTGAAGCATCAATCCTCTTGCTTCCCTCCTCCATCCGTCCCGAGGCTGCTGAGTCCAGCTGATGCTGAGGGCGTTGCCACCTGTTTGGTGAGGTGAGGTGAGGGAAGGGGTAGGAGACTCGCTGGTCGAGAATGTTTGAGACGGTAGCTAGGAGAGCGAACATCCCGCCCCACTCCCATCCGATGGGACCGCTGAGCACGATATCTCAGCTCAGAGGAAAAACCGGGAAGAAAAGGCACCAGAAGAGGCTTTGGAGAGACAAAGAGTCCGTCCTCTCTAATCGGAGAGTCCCTTCCTCTTTTCATTGCCCTCTATATAGATCCTAGAGTCCTTCCCTATCCCACTCTGCTCGTCCTCCTCCCTTTCACAGCCTTGCGCACTTCGTCAAATGAACTTCTTTCTCAAGTGTGCCTCACTCACTCCCATGTGCTCTCTTCAATCGGGCATCCCGTTTCTGAAAGTAAGCCACCAAACTCCACCCCAATTCCTTCATCAGAAGATCACTCAGAGGCTCTTAGGAGGCGATTCCAGCATCGCGTTGGTCCGATCGGATCCTGAACATTGCGCTCTGATCAGTCTTGCTGCAGTCTCCATGGAAATCGAGTTTCCAACACACATGCGCGCGCATGCGTGGACTACATTACACTTCTCGAGGAAAATATGGGGAGGTATCTCCCTCCTCTTCCTTTTTCCAGGAGTACTTTTGCCAGAAGGCTTGCTGCAGAATCGGAGGGAATTGTGTCACAGATCTTCTTCCAAAGGGCTTCCACTTCCCTGATCGAAGGGGGATCACTGCTCCCCTTAGCCTCATTCCTGAAAGAGTTCCTCCATTTCTCGTCCAAGACTCCACCGCTTGAAGACAGGAGGGTAGATAGATCATGCGGGGCAGGAGCTCCTGGCGACGCAAGGTTCCGTACCTAGGGACAGTCTCCTGAACTGTCAGGGAACTTTTCCAGGATACTCACGTCCCGCCGAGAGGGTCGCCTTTCTCTGCGGCCGTAGTTGCTCGCCAGAGGAGAGTCACAGCGAGCAAACGAGAAATCATCTTTCCGTATTCCATGGTAACCCTGAGGAGGAGAAGGAGTCTTCCTCAATGAAAGAGAAGAGCACCTGAAAATGCGTCGTTCCCTCCAGCAGGAGTGGGAGAAGAGGGTGTCAATATGGAAGGGATAAAGGGTTCAGGAAGAGGAGAAGGAGGGGAAAGAAGGGAGAGCAGGTGATTTCATATCGTTGGAAGATTCCCTCCTGTTCTTTTTATAATAGAATGGAGATCTAAAAGTCCACTCTCCCAGAGTTCTTCCGAGGTTCTTTCGGAAGCTCTCGAGAGACGATCCTGAGAGCTTATGAGCGTGCGGCACTGAGTCCCCTAGATCCCTAGTGTGCAGACAGCTTCCTACCGCTCCAACCATCTCTTCGTGCATATCTGAAGTCGGAAAGATAGGGGGAAACAGGAAAGGGATATTTCCAGTCGGATTCCGAAGGCTTTCGTGACTGAAAGGATTTGGAGTTGCAGGCTCCCTTTGCGATGGGCAGACTCCGGACTCGCAATCCGTCCGCTGGGAAGGAGCTCCTTCTTTGTAGCTCCTGTACAGTCTCGAAGATCTCGATCCGTCTTCCTGGCGCAGTTGGGGAATTCAAGTGGCAGCAGCGATGCTGGTTTGATCCTCTTGCTGCTTAGGAAACGCAACCCAGCCTCACACATGAACATCCAGGGTGCCGTGTTGATCGTCGACCTATCCGTGTCTGGTTATCCTCTATTTCTCAGAGGAGTTTCTCGAAGTCTCGGGGCTGTTCTAATCTCGATCCTTCTCAACGGAATGGAAGGGAGCTAAGGGAATAGCACGTGATCCAGTGTGGAAGAGGGAACGGGAGTCCACCTTTAGGGATAAATTCCGCTGGAGTGGCTGCTCTATGAATCCGTGAGCTGGAATGGCTCTTCCCTATTCTCACACACGGGGTTCTCCTATTGCATTTTCACGGGGGGCTAAGAGTCTTGCCATTCAGGCACCCTGCTCGCGGAAGCTTGTAGGTCTGCTGTCATGGAAATACCTCAGACATGAGCCATACTGGGCAACAGTGAGTACAGTGCCGCTTTTCTTCTTGACCCTTGAAGCCAGAGGTTCAAGGTTTTCTACACGAATTCGAATTCAAGAGAGGAGGTTCAAAGCGGAGAGCACATAACAGGTGTTCGCAAGACACTCGTTCCTCCAGAGATGCTGTGTGCTTCTGCACGGTGCTACAACAGTTCAGGATCCTCGCGCGAGATGTAGAAAGTTATCAGGAGGGATGAGGTCAGCAGAGCAAAAGGTTCCACTCCACATCCGCTGTGAGGAAACCACGTTGACCCGCGACAGTCAGAGGTCGGCAAGTAGCGTCCAGTTCGAGAACTGAATGATGCACCAGCTTTCGGAAAACCGAAGACGTTCCGTCTCCTTCCTGCTCCCCTCTTTCTCCTCCTTTCCAGTCTCTGGAGGAATTCGTAGCTGTAAGAGGAGGTTTCCTTTCTTCGTCCCAAGGATGTCTTCTTTCGTCTGCCCTGCCCCACTACTTCGAAAACCATAACGATGCATGCTCCATGGAAGAAATCTCAACTACTGGGAATCAGGCTTCACACTGGGTTGGACTTTTCATGGAAGCACTGTTTTTTAGGTTTTAGGGTGGATCCAGCTTCCTTTGGAAGACTTCGAAATCCCGGATTTCTGCGATGTCTCGGAAAAAGATGCACTTTTCTGCCAGGCTGTTTCCCCTCTGAATACACAGAAATGCATCTTGTCAGGGAAAAGGGACGAGAGGAATGTTGCAGCGCTGATTGAGGGTGGAGATCTTCTCCCTTCAGGGGTTGTTACCCTACCGTGGAGCTATTGCGGTAAAATCGCAACACTTCAAGAGTTATCATTCAAAGGCCACATGCGGTTAATTCCCTCAAGTTCCTGATGGCAGCTGTTTCTCGTTCATTTGCTGATCCTCTGTCCGTCTTCTGCATCCGAATAGAAAGTATCTTTCCTGCTGCATATGCGTAGATGCAATAAGTGGATCTGAAAGGAGAAAGTTTTCTGACAATACAAATAATCGCAAGAAGAACGTGTATGGAAAGAAAAGGAGGAGGATAAGTAAGGAGTACTTGTTGAATCTTCCATGGGAAAGAATCGACGGAAAGGAATTATGTCTGGGTTACTAAATATAGCGTTCTTAATGCTTTCCAGAAGATGTGGAAGAAGCTCTGGCAGGCCACGCGCGACGAGAGCCACGTGAATTCGCTTTTGCATGAGCAGCAACCGGAACAATCCAGATGCAGCCAAGTGCGATTCTCCATTGGACCTCCTCCCACTGTGGTATCCATGGTGGGAGCTGCATCCCTGAATCCGCCGCGCGCTGCAGATACACCTGTCGGTTCGGTTCGGCGAATCCCAGCTTCCGGCCGCAAAATGCAAGAGACATCGAGGCAGCCATAGACATAGACGACGATTCGCCCCTAAAGTGTTCCCAGCAAGACGTGCTGCTCCCATTTAGTGCAGAGCTGGAAAGGAAGATCTGTTTACAAAACGAAACCCGGAGAAGGTGGCCTCTGGATCGCTTCTCTTCTCTTTCCCTCCTCGGGGAATTTTTTCCTCATTGTGCCTCATACATAGGTAAAAAATGATGTGCCAACCCCGGTCTGGACGGAAAGCTGCGGACGCCTTCGTCCAGTGGGCGGTGAAGGATACAGATGTGTTTGGCGTTTACAATGTGCGAAGTGCACGTGAACTTGCGGGAGTAGCACGACGCACGGAGTTTTGCTTCTTTAGAGATGCTGAAGCTGCTTCCCTGAATCGTGAGGAAGGACACAGAGCAATGGATTCTCATCAGAAGGTTTTTCTGGGTATGGCTCCCTTAGGTTTCTCTGGAATGCTTTTAGTCTGTCCACCAGGGAACAGAAGCCGGTGTTCGTTCATGGCAGCGAGGAGCGCAGCTGCGATCCTCTGGGTGATTCGCCGTGATTCGCCTATGTTGCAGGGAATGGTCAGCTGGTTCGCTACCTTCGCACAACTTCCTCTGCGAACTTCTTCCTCTCCTTCATCTTCCAAAGAGCGACCTCTGAGCAACGGCAGCTCTTCGCTTCCTCTGTCCTACTGCCAACCCCGCTGTGCAGAAAATTTCCTCGCTCCGTTTGGTGCTCTTCAGTTCGGGCTGCTACGGGGAATCACGGAACGCTTCATCTCTCTTGCCCTTGTCCCTGTGGCTTGGATCTCACCAAACTTTCGTTTACCAGCTTCTGTTGGCGCACTGCAGTGCTCCAGCAAGGGAAGCGGAGCGCTCTCACATCTTTCAGTGCCAAGGCACGATCGGATCAGCTCTGCTTTAAAAGCCCGAGAGAACCGTCGCTGGCAACACGCGTGTTCTTGTTTCCGCATGCAAGCACTCGCATACATACGCAGACATCTCTGACTCATGTGCGTGCATGCAGGTATGTGTATACATGCAATGCGTACAAGCGGAAAAATGTATTCGATGGCACCGGTGGTGGAGAGAGAGGTTGTAGTTACAAACGAGGAAGTTCGGAATAGGAAGATTCGGAACGGAGGATCCAGAAAACTCGGAATGGGAAGGTGTGGTTTTTTCTCACGCAGCTGCAGTGGTAGCGTGTTTAGTGGTTTACGTCCATCTGAAATACTCATCTGGAACACACACGTCGGGGACTGCGTGTTCTCTTTTCTCGTAAATTACTATTTTTTTTTTTTTTTTTGGCCACGTGCAACATATTCAGTGACCAACTTTTCGGCAGTGATGTCTCAGCGGCAGGGACGGAGTCTCTGACTGTTTACTCGCTCCCAATTGCACAAGGCAAAAAAAGCAGCCTTTCTTCGGCATGAAGGATGGGAATCGCAATTTTCTTCGTAAACATTAAGAGGAGTAAAAGGAAAGAGGAGTGAAAGAAAAAAAAAGTGCGAGATGAGAGACGACATGGGGACTTGAACAAGTGGATCTCGCTATCACCAAGGCTGTGGAATCTGGCATTTAATGAGGGAAATCCATCATTTACGAGCTGATGGGTTCTTTGGCCGCCATTTGGTGAACTTTTTCTGGAAGGAAATGCCTTCAGCTGAAACCTTTGTCTCCAACCTCGCTTCCATTTATTGGCAAACATTCTTCGGATGCAAAAAAGTCATTCATTTACCAAAATCATCCACATCAGTGCAAAGCATCCTCTCCTTGCATCGAAGGTGCACTGATGCACATGACAGGAAGTTAATATTCATCCTTCAAAATCTTCCCATGTCATCCCAACAGGATTCCCGAGATGCTCATTCTGAGCACATTTTTGATGTAAGTTGTGTGCGCTCACTTAGAGATGGCCGGGACCCAGAATTGCTGGTAATTTCGCGAGGTGCATTCATGAATTTTAAAATGACTGCTTCCAATTCCAAGGAGGGACGCAGTCAGTAGCTGCACGAAGAACAGGAAGACTCGCAAATAGATCTTTAGATCGGGCACCATCCGGTGACTCGCCCCATTTCTGTCACCTTGTGCGCCCACTCTCTATTTAGCACCACTCGAGCATGGCATTCTGCAAAATTTTATTCTGCTCCGCTACGCTGTACACCGAAACAGCGGGTAGGAACAGCAGGTTGCCAGACATCGGTCTGGAAACCGTTTAGGAACGGGTGTTTGTCGCTTTATGAAAAAGGCAGTTCTTTTGAGTGGTAGGAGAGTTGACTGCTCATTTGTCGTCTCGAGACGCAGATCTCTGCGACATCCGACAACGGTGATGTGCGCAACAACGCAAAAGCTGCTTGTGAGGAATGCTGCGAAATATTCGAACTGCCGTGACGGAAGTTCAAATGAGAAACAACCACACAACGAAGTATTAAGCACGCAAGTTGCCCAAAAAGGGAAAGGAGATCTTCCGTGGTCGGTGACTTCCGGGATTTTCCGGGCGCTCGGCGGAGTCGTCTCGTTTGTTGTCACGGGGATCTCTTCCGTGGCTCCAGAGCCGTAGATTGATCTGATGGATCCTGGGGGCTCCGCCTTTCTCACCATGGAGCTACACGGGGAATGTTCCGTCACTCCAGAGATTTCGAGGGTGATGTGGGCGGCGGGAGAATCTGGGAAGGAGTCCTTCCGGCGCTTCGAGGCGACGCAGTCGAAGGGGTAACAGGATGTCCCCTATTGTTAGAAGCTCGAAAGGAGGTACAGGTTACCTTCTACGGGACGAGGGAAAGCAGCATGCAAGGGAAGCAGATTTTGTAGAATCTCTCATGGCAGTCCCGTCTGTCGAGGATGCGGGCGGGAGTTCCCAGTTCGGGAGCATCGCATGAGCATTCCGTGGTCCTCGAACGTCGGTGCGCCCCAGAAGGTCAGTGTACGTGCCCTCTCAGCCCCGCGATGTGGTGCACGTGCACACATGGGCGTACTCCGAGAGGGAGCTGCCAAGTTTGAGAGCGACGCCGTGAGAGGCAGCACCGGGCGTGGAGGCGCCTGTCGCACTGGCGACCCCTCCGCCGCCGTGCTGCTCCGCGAAGCTCTCGCTCCGGGCCGCTCCTTTCCACTCCGCCCACTCAAGTTCCGCGAGCCACCCTCGCGTCGACGTCGATGACAACCCCTCCCTTCCCTCGAACCCTCCTCCTCATGCTCCCCCGAAGCACGGGTGTCCATCTGCCGTCCGATGGTCAGGAAGAGAGAGAGCGACTCGGAAGTGCCCTATTTTCTTTCCTTTCCTTCCCGTTTGTTACCTAAACCTATTTTCTGCTCTTCCTGCGATGCCCTCTTGCAAAAGCGAGTGAGGAAAAGAGGACAGCTATGAGGATCCTGAGACCGTAGAAGCTGGTCAGCTCACGAGAAAGGTGACAAAGGAGACTCAGACTTTTTTTTCGCTCAGCAGAGACGCTGCCGCCTCGTGTTCCTGGTGGTGAGGAGGCGAAACAATGACGGAGGAGGCCAGAGCTGAGGATCCTGACCACGGGAAAAAGGGCGCCGTCCTCGGAATTCGGCGATCTGGGATTGGTTTGTCGTCGAGCATAAGAAGGAATAGGATCAGGCAGAAGAGTACCATGGAGGTTCCTCTGGGGGTAGGTAAAAGCAAAGACGAGAGAACGCTGCCGCCGATGAAGGGAGAGCAGGTTCGGCATCAATAAATGCGACAATGACACAAAGATAGGGAAATAACACTGGACGAGCTTGCAAAACGCGAGGCAGCACTCAAGGAGACCTCGGTTTCTCGTTTCAAGAGGGAGGCATCCAAAAGAGTGTGCCATGGTGAGACGTACACTGAGGAAGTCAGCCCAGGAACCCACATGAGAAAGTGGAAAAGGAATTCCAGAGAAATCCTCGAAGAATCTTCTGTGATCCCCCGGGTAGGTTGGATACACATCTGCCAAGAAAAATGCAACTATGGAAGCTGCGATTCGCGCAGAAGAGAAGAATCGGGTGCTCCCTGGCATTTTCAGTGGTATCTTGGTCTCCAAGGAGAATGGCTGTCTCGTTTCATCTCCTTTAGAAGAAAGAAAGCTCCATGTGTTCCCAATGCTCCATAGTCTGTGAGACGCTCCCTTATCCTCTTGACAGTTTCCGAGATGAGAAACTTCGAAGCAAACTGCCCACAGGTCCTTCCGAGACTTCCGAGAGCTCGAGGATTCTGAAAAAAAAAAAAAAGAAAAAAAAAGCGGATTGGGAAGATGAGCTTAGGATTACCAGCATCCAAGTGATCAGGGGCTAGGAATCTTTTCTGTCATGGTTGCGTGGCGGAAGAGGACCTGGAAGGCTTGCTCCGAACTGAGAACTACCAAGCGACGGCAACAGCGTGCAATGAGGCTGCTGAACCGTGAACCATAAAGTTCAGACGGCCGAACACCATGATGACTCCGAACTCCGCCATCTTACACCCCGGTGGCAACTACGGAACAAGTTTAAATGAAACCATGCCTAGTCAAGGTTAAAGGTGCCAACGGCAGCAGCAGACTTCGGTCACAAGCCGGAGTTCCTACTGAATAACAAGACAGAGTCGTCTTGCCTTCTAAATGGGACCTTGGAAACTTCCAGGCTCTTGGATTTGCATGCCGATATCGGAACAACCCGCGAGGTCATGAGTGAGATGAGGGCTTCTTGGTATACATGGAGACCGAGGTCTTCGCAGAGCGGAGTTTCATTCATTTACGAGAGACATGCGTACAGGGTAAGCGAAGATGGTCCACATTCCTACGAGGTCGAATGTGGAACCTCCTATGAAGAAGTGCTTCAAGCATGGGAGAACTCAGGGAGATGGTCAGGAAGATGATGCGTGGAGATTTCTCTGCAAAAGTGTTTACTGAGGATTCAAATGAAGCAGCCAGTTTCTTCAAAGCTCGCATCAGCTGTTGCACCGCAGAAAGTGCGTATTCAAGCAGGAGATGTGCGAAATGCTGGAAACAAGATGTAACTAAGAAGTGCCATTTCTACAAGGAAGAATGGCACTCCAATGTAAGGCCTGGATACAGATAGACCAGGCGAGACAGTGCTGGAGAAACAAACCTTACAAAAGAAAGAGGAAGGGATGTAGAAGAAGCCAGAGCCCACTAACGGACCAGCGCACCTTCTGAAGAGGTTCGCACAAAAGGAGCTCTTGCTCCAGAAGACAAAAGTAAAACAGAGGATCCTGAGCGTCCTCTTCAGAGGAAGCGAAAAGTGCTTTGAGGGATAACAACAACCTCTCCTAGCCCTGGAAAGAAAAAGAAGAGGTAGCGACGGTAGCGCAGATGCGGCACTGCCTCAAGAAGACAGCAGACGTGTATCTACAGAACTAGCAGACGATGACGAGGCATGCCGACCGAAAAAAAAAAGAGAACAAAGATCCATTACAGATATCCGAAGAGTCTACTTCATCGGACAGTGAAGTCTGGAGAACGAGGTCTGGAAGATGGTAGTTTCACTATACACCTCGTTCAGTGAAGCGAAAAGAAGAACCAGCACAGGAAACCTTAAAGAGGGTAAAAAGAGGAAGCGTCGGAAGCACGCTAAGAACTCTATCACCTGTTCAGCTCTCCTCTGCCTCCTAAACTGGTCATTAGCTCCTCAACTGGAGCAAATATCAGAGTTCCCTGGGAATACAAGTGGAATTAGAAGCCCCCCAAAGCATCGGAGGGTTGTGCAGTATGCAAGGTATGGAAACAGCATATGCAGGCAAGAGGTCCATAAAACGGTCAAGGAGATCATAAAGGAGTTGTAGCAGTCCATGAACAAGCAACTCTTCATCCAAAATCTTGGCACCTCCGGGTTCAAAGTAACTCTATCTGCCAGCGAAAGGACCTCAGGAAGGTCGAACGCGATGGTCGAATCGCCGGTTCTGGTGCGGAAAATTTTCTTTTTTCTTGTGAGCCAATATTGACGTCTAAGAGTGCACAGCTTTGCAAAAAATTTGCCGAATGACCCCCAAGCTGTGGATGGTATCCTTTATTGAGTTGGGAGAGTTCGGACGGGCAGATAAAATGTTGACCTGACCATCTGCGCTCAAAGCATGAAGATCCATCGTCACCATTTGAACGACGATGAATTCCAGCTGAGCTGACTTAGCAACAACCTCCGAAACTGCAGCCAAGTGGATCGGAACGCGGCCCATTCGGTTGCAGTTTCTCTGCAACCTACGAAAACGAAAAGCAAGCAAGCTTCGGGGTTCTTTCAAAAGGATCTAGACCACGATCGCCTCCATGCAACTACGAAAGGGAAATATTAGTCTTTGTTAGGCTCAATGGCGCCTCCTCGAAGTCTACGGGCGACTAAGGTGATTGTAGGCGAATCGTGGGTCGGCTTAGATTAGCTAGAGACCTCGATTCGCGAAGAAGGAGAACGCCAACCTCTTGAGCTAGTCGAATGCAATCGCTTCCAAGGATTAGAGAGCCGCTTCAAGACTGCTCTATGCAGACGCATGCTTACCTGGTGGTCGTCAAGGTTGTGGCAAAGGCTCTTTGAAAGCTCATGCATAAAGTGAGAATTCTCTGATGGATGCTTGCAAGATATGTGCAGTTTCAGGCCGGTACATGTGAGAGAACATCAAATGAGCCGTGAGCATCGTAGTTCTGTGTAATTGGAAACACTATCGGATTCAGCAATAGACAATGTAGATGTCAGGAAAATCATGGGAAAGCTAGGATTCCTAACTCACCTGAAGGAAAAATTACCAGAAGTCTCATATTTCACCGTCACCATCGATGGCTGGGACAAGAACATGATGTGCATGAGAAAAACTGTGAGGCCGAGGGAATACGCTGACCTCAGTACTTTCCATGCTACAATTGGAAGTGATACAGAAGTAAGCCGTGGGCTACGAGGGCTCTTGGTCGGTTAGCAGTGGTTGCGACTCTCGGTGTATGTCGGTAATATCCTGTTCTTCATAATCGAATGTAGCAATCAAAAAGTCATGAGCACAGCCAGGAAGAAGCTGGAGGAAGGACTGGATCCGAGAGTCAACTCTCAGAGGTCCAAAAGTTGAACAGTGAGAATCTTAGATATCAGAAGCCTCATGGTATTGAAAGCACAATGCCTCAAGTCTGCGCATTAAGGGCATTGGAGTTGCTCACCGAAATCTCTAGCAGAGTCTACACAGTTGACGGAAGTCTGTATATCAGTGGAAGAAGAGGGCATCGCGGTCAATCTCTCCTATAGGAAACCAGTGAAGCTTTGGAGTAAAATGTTGCTCCAACGATGTTCTACAGCTCGACTCTGTTTCCTATCATCCCGCAGGCGAGAGCAGAGTTCTCGAAAATGAAGGGAAGCACTGGTGCAGCGAGGAAGAAAACCCAACGTCGAGATGCTGCCCTCCTGTTGACGGAAAGAAGAAACAGGCATCGGAACGGAAGTCTCGACCTTGCATAAGACGTAGCAAGCATCAAGAAGGTTCTGGTAGCAGCGCCAAGTTCGAACGAATGGTAGCGTCGCGCTTACAGGAGAGTCTGCAAAAGGGTGACTGGGAAGGTCCATTGCCCACCCTCACAGGCCACAAAATATGGTGGGACTTTCTACCATGCGAAGGAAACAACAACTAGCCCGATGCTTCCAGGCTTTTCTAAAGGAGAAGACAGGAAGAGAACACATAATTGATTTCATTCCCATGGACGACTGAGTATCAGCGTTATTTTCCACATTTGAAGATCGGTGATGGAGATGAACTCGTTTTTCGGAGGCTCATCTGACGGAATTCTTCTCTTCAACTGTAGAATAAACATCAAGTGACGCTTACTGCTCAGCCTAGTGAAGATATGAGTAGACAAAGTGCACGAGTGGAGCAAGTTGATGTTACGGAGACCGAGGTATGCATAAGAAGCGAAACCTTCGTGGAAACGAAGACAGGGACGAGATCCTCCGAGGCCACTGGACGATGCCATCGGGATCAAACCTATCGTTGCAGGACACATAATAATCACGTTCATTCATGGAAGTTTTCTGTGTAGCCGTGAACTCAAGCACCGGACCGTAAATCTGTCCGGAAAGTTCTGCAAAGCATGTGGAGACCGGGATTGGGAGCTCCACAGCTTCACCCGCCTAATGTTGGAGCAAGATTGGGACTTCCTCACACGGATGATGGATAATGCTGCTCAGAAAACCTAGTGAGGAAATTTTGAATGGTTCTGCCATCTTATCCTCCGATAGCTCAGACATATGCGGACGGAGTTGGTTTCCAAGGGAGCATTAATAAAGATACACATCCATGGAAAATGGAGTGTGGGTGCCAGCAAGGAGCGTCGTAGGAAGCCTCTCGAGAACAGAAACAGTCTTCAGACGGTGTACAGGTGTTCCTCTCAAGAGCTTAACGATAAATGGCAGGGTGGATGATCCCACAATTTTGAGGTCAATTATGAAGGCTCGCGAAACAGCGGTGCTGAAAAGAACCTTTATGGAAGGACGGCATGAAGAGCTGCCTAGATTCCCTGGGCGTGTAAGGCATCCAAAAGTGAAAGACATCATGAAAGACAGTCAGGTGATCCGCCCATTTGCGAAGAGAAACCAAAGAGCTGCCGCCATCTGTTATTCTCGGAGCGCGGATCCAAAAAGTCCGTGCTGCGCGTCCTGTTGCGCACAATCGATGCGGGATTTTCTGGTCTGCACCCCCTGGAGTCAGACGGAAGGCGGAAGAGCACGTCCGGGGTATATGCATCCTAGCATTTCCGTCCCAGGACTGTGCACCCAACCAGATCCTCCCACGTCTTTCGCATATTCTTCCCTGAGCTCAGGGAGCAGAGCTGTGAGCCTCACGGCCGTCCCTGCTTCTCAAGCTTCCTTTCGCTTGATCTTGGGAGAGAAAGTATTGAGGGAGGAGGCAGGCAGCCTGGACTGCACGTCCGGTTGCCCGGGCATCCCCCAGCAGCCCGCTCTTTCCCCCAGAGGAACGCCCTTATTCCCAGAGTGGAAAGTCTCGAGCGCGGACCGAAGCCGTTTCCGGTTTGACCTAGAGGATGCCACGTTGCAAATCTATTTCCGTCCCCTGGGTCTGGCATCGGTCCCCACCGATAGTGTGGGAGGCGCCGCAGGACAAGAGGCGGACCGCGAGGCAGGGGAATCGAGGGGGAGGAGAAGGGCGTGCTCTAACGGGAGGAACAGGGAATCAGGGAAGCAAAGATGTCGCTCTGTGGGCGACGTCCATCACCTGCAAACGTTGCTGCAGCTGGCTGTATCGATAGCGTCTCCGGCGAAGGGGCATCACCGGAGCGTCCTGCGCCCCAGCAAAAACAGGCCACCAACTCCAGCATCTTTGTACCTGCATGCCACGAGTCCTTGGTGGTCCACAGAGGTCAAGAGTACCACGAAGCGTCTGATCGGGAAAGGCAGGGCGTAGAACCGAGCGCGAGAACCCGTCGTCGTGTAGTTGCGCAGTAGCGCACCGCCTCCGTGGGGAGTGGGCAGATGGAAGTGTCTTTTCAGCGGAAGGGTTGGGGTGACTTCCGCCTATTCCTCACTGGGGGCGGCAATCTCTCCTCCAGGAATGGATCCAGATACCTCGCTCTCCTTGTTTGGTCCCCATTTGTTTCCAAAAGGTAGGTAGGCCTGTCCTCCGCTCTCTTATCCGATGTTCAACGGATCTGTCCCTGAGTGCTCTTCTGGATGGAAAGAGCACGCAGAGTCTGCCCGTGACGTGAGCTCCGCCTCATGGGACGCCTACGTGACTTCGTCCGTTCACGAGGGATCCCATTGGGAGAGGTGCTCAAAGGAGGTGAGTGGGGTGAAGGAGGCAAGGGAGCAGCCTGGCAACTCTTCCTCCTTCCCCTTTCTCCCTTTCCTCACTATTCGTCTGATCAAGGCCTACGAGCAGACTGCTGCGACGCGGCCTCGTGGGGACCTGCCGGTTTGGGAGGGCGCTTAGGGGCGAAGGAGAGGGAGAAAAGGCGAGGACGAAGGTAAAAAACTTCCGTCCTCTTCGGCTCTTCTGGAAACGGCACATCTTCAAGGTAGGACGATAGAGAGAGAGGATTGCCGAGCGGCTCGAAACCACTGCCTTCTCGTCCAAAAGTGCTGGGGGCGACCCGAAAGCTGACCAGGTTTGTCGGTCGTCTGATGTCTAACATCTGATGAGAAGTCTTAACCATCCTTGGATGCGGTTCCCCTGTGGATCAATTTCCTCTTCGACCTGATCCAATTTGGTCTTTACAGCAGGTCGGGTGGTTTGGGTCCTGGGTTGCTAGACATCCATGAAAGGGGAGGAAAGGAATAAGGAGACGACGAGGAGTGTCAGACAGATTCCTCTCTACATCTGCTCCTATCCTGGAATGAATCGAGTGTTCTTCTCCGAAATGTGGAGATAAGGAATAGCATCATGAAGACCGGTCTACGCTGAAGGCAAAGGTGTCCACACTCGGATGGCGAGAGCCACGCTCAGGCTTCCGTATGGCTGGGTCGAACGCAAGGCTGACAAGGAGTGATAGGATCCAGTTTCTGAGAGCGCACTGCTGGAATTCAAAGCGTGAGAGTGGATACAAAACTCCATCAGAGCACATCACCTCTAAGGGCGCGTCAAGTCCAGCATCCTCTCTCTCTCTCCAAGTCTGCTAGGGGAGCCTCTGTCGGAGCGATGATCTTCTGGAAAGCTTCCGGCACTGTGAACTTGGCAATCGAAGACGATTGAAGGGGCGTCGGGAGCGCACGTGAAACTGAAATTCTTTCCGCCCGACTTCCGTCCGACATATTCCCGCAAGCCTGAGGGGATGACGGATTTAGCGCCATCGTTCTTCAGTGCCTCAGAAGCATCGAGGTCCGGAAAGAAAGTACTTGCACGCGCTCGCGTGCGCGCGTCTTCCCTTCCAGAGTAAGATACTTCGGCTGCTGCAGTTGTCCGTAGTTGAGGGATTGCCTCCCCGACGTGGATGACTCTTCTCACCTCTTGCATGTGCGTCTTCTTGCTCAGCTTCTCTCGCTTCCACGAGCCTGTCTCCTAGAGACCTCTCTGTGCCTCCACTCCAGGAACTGATTTTGAACCAAACACAGAATCCTCGATCTCTACGTTTACTACACGGCAGGGGGGTCGGTTTCGGATGGGGACGATTTGCTGCGGAGGAAGAAAAGAGCATTCTCTCGTTTCCCTCAAGGAAAAGAAGTAGTAGAGAAAAGTGTAAGAATAGGGGAGGGATACGTCCGTGACATAAGGTAGCAGCAGAAACATCAATGGCTTGAGAGTAGTTATAAGAATAGGAGAGATTATATTCATAGTTCGATTTTTGCTTCGTTTTCTCCTATTTTATCTGAAAAAAAAAAAAAAAATTTCGAATCGATGGTAACGTTCAGAGAGTCAAAACTGATGGTTAGGATGCTGATCTTCAGCAATGTCAAAAAAACCTTGAGCATCTGGTTGCAGAGCGAGCAGCACTCAGGTCTCTTTTTTTTTTTGTTCCTTTTGCCTTTCATTGCATCTTAGAGCAGCTAAGAACACGTGCTGGAAAACATTCCTGCAGCTGATTATACATGACTGGAGGCTGGAGATCTCGAGGTGGAGAACAGGTATGTTCCAGTCACTGAACGCATTGGATGTTGTTCATCTTGAATGAGGACCATTCGCGAATGTTCGCGAACTAAGGGACAGCTAATGTTGCTACACGAGGCACGGAGGAAGACAGAACCCACTTGTTCAGCAAGAACTCTCGACTCTCGTTGTGTTCCTCTTAATTCCTTGAGAGTTCGTACGAGAGAAACACAGGATTCATTCGTGCAGCGCGAGAAAACGGCCACAATTTAGCATAGAGGAAAGGGAAAGAGGATAAATCAAACTTGTTGTTGACCCTTTCAAGGCGTGTTTTCTCACTCTGCAAAGAGATCTCTGAGGTCGACGCAGAAACTGCAAGAAAATATGCAGCACACCATCAATTAAGCTATTGAGAATCACTCTTATCCTTCTGAGGCAGGATAAATCTCTGTCCTGCCTCAGAATCTCTTGTTAAGAAATGCCAATTGTGATTCAAAAATTCGAGGGTGTTTCATGGTTTGTTGATGCGTGGCACTCTTGACAAACGGGTACCAACCGCGACACGACACGAAGTCAAGGATTCTCCTTTCTACCTCCTTTCCCCATTCCTTTTAAGCAACAGCTCTACATAGGTGATGGCCCACGATGCCGCCAGTTTGGTGTTCCCATACGGGATGGGAGCTTCCCAATTAATTGACTCCTCCATTCAGGAAGGTGACTGAGAAATGCATGTGCGTCTTCTTGCTCATGCCAATTCTGGAAGAAAAATATCAGCATCCAATAGCAGAGCTTCGTACCGTATCTTCTTGCATCTTGTAAGAAGACTTATCGGAACGTACGGTCTCACTGAACTTTATAAAGAAGAAGCACCTGAGAAATGATAAAGCGGAGGAACTCGTGTGGGGAAAGAGGGAGCGGGACTAAGAGTTGAGTGAGAAGCATGTGAAATGCATAGATGTTCCCGAAGAGCTTCTACTTGATCTTAAAAACCATCTTCCATCTCTAGAAAGAGCTTTGAGGAGTCCTCCGTGACGGGGTCCGATGAGCGGCTACTGAACTACCCTGAGGCGCCAGCAACCCTTCCTGTCTGCTTCGTTTTAGCATAGACTCAGGCGGGCCCTGAACTTGGCGGCAGGTGCAGTCTCTGGAAAGGAAGCCTTTCCATTGTCTGGTGGCAGAATGAGAGGTAAGAGCACACAGTCAGTCCCTTCAAGACTCGTACCATAGTGCGCTTATCATCGTTGGGCAGCAGGTAGCAACTTTGAATCGCAATTGTGCTTCTGGATGCACCAAGGGACCTCTCCTTGAAAAGGTGAAAAAAGATAAGCTTTTAGGACTATCTTTTAGTACTAAAAGCTAAAGATAGTCCTAAAAGCTGCTCGGCATGGGAGCAGTCTACAGATGCTGTAGGAGAACTTTTTGGGAGGAAGACGAGCATGTATGACGAAGAACAGCAGGTGGTTCTTCGAAGTAACAGACCACTTTCTCTTATGACACTGAAGAGCCATCTCGAACAGGAGATGGATTCTGTTTCTTGATTGTCGGGAAGCGCAACAGGAAGATGACGAGGTACGAGTGGACGATACTCTTCAACTTGTTCCTGATGCTGAAAGGAAGGAAGCTTTCGGGATAGCGGCACGCACTTTCTGGCATTTTTTCTGTTTCACAGGGACCAGTTTCAGCATCGACAGCGGTCTATGCCGAAGGCAAAGATGTGCAATTCTTCGTGGCAGTCTGAGAAACAGTAAGTTTCAAGCTCGCTAGAGAACCGTCAACAGAGGTTCCTCCGTCAGCATGATGCCCAGGTTGATCTTGCTGTTGGAAGTCAGGCCCAAGTGGCCACCTGACTCGGCAGGCATCCACTTGGGTCTTCACGCACACATTTTTGAGGGCGTCCGATCATTGCTCCAACTGCTGCTTTCTGTAGTCCTAAATGATGCACACGGCACATTGGGTGCAGGAGGGGCGCTTTGATTTTGGTAGATGCCTCGGAGGTTCACGGCGAGCCACTCCCCAAATCACGAGGTTAAACAGCGACCAGGCACGGGTTGCACACGGGCAGTATCGCGGCCGCTGAACGAAAGGGAGGCGCGATCATTGCTAGTTGAAAATTAAACAGCGACCACAGTCTAGGGGCGGAGGGTGGTTGCCACTCGACCTATGAAGGCCCGCCAAGGGGTTTTTCTGGCAAGAATTCACCATCCCAATGATTTCTGCATAGCTGCTTTTTCTTTTTTGAAACTCGGGAAGGAGTTTACTGGCAGATACGTTCTCCACCAAATCCAAAATCAACACGTTCTCAATCGGAGAAGCGAAGAATACACTTTCATTCTTCCCTGTCTTTTTGGCCCTGCATCTCTTCCATCTATTTGTGGGACGACTTTGATGTCTCCAGCAGGCTTAAGAGTGAGCGACAAATGCTTCAGACAGGCTTGCTGGGCAGACGAATCGGCCGATCACTTGCTCCAGCATGTCCCCTCTTTTATTAAGAAGCAACACGGGTCACCTGGATCTGTTATGAATTACTGCTTCAATTTTGCATGTGAATTTCATCACTGCAGTGGGTGAATGTAGCGATAAACGGGGGCGCTGGGGTTGATGCCGTAGGATTTTACTCAAATCTCGGCAGAAGCAGGAAAGTGACACCAGATCTTGCAATCTCCATATTCACCTGGGGAGGAAGATGGGATATTTAATGTTCAAATGTATCCTCAGTAATGCGTTTCCACGTGAAACATTCCGTGCCCAGAAAACCTAAAAAAATGCACTGACTGATGCAAGGAACGAATGGTAACTGCAACCATGGAATGGAACAACCATGCGCTCGGCTTCAGTTGGATATGCAATTATGAAACGAACCCTAACACTTGATTTCCTCCATAGAGCTGCCATATCTTTGAGAGAACCACCTGTTCCCTTTTTTTTCTCATCATTTTTCTCCTTTCTAACCACATATTCCCGCAGTGTTTCGTCTGAGGACTTGAGCTCCGACAATACCATCCTTCTTTTTTGGAGAATTCCAAACCTGTTTTCCTTGGTGTTCTCGTAACTTTCTCTGAAAAATGAAGGCCATTACCATTGTCATCACTAACATTTGCTTAAGCGGTTTGAAACCTTGCTGATGACGTTCACAGCATAGCTCACTGTTCCAATGTCATGTGGGGCGTGACAGAAGCAATGATGAACTTTATTTTCCATCAACTTGCCGCACACCCTGTCAGAGCACAGAAAAAAATCCCGATAGATGATTGAGTTCGCTCTAATTCGCTCATTACCGCCATCACGAAGACTTTGTAAGTTTGAATTCTGCACACTTAGTGCAGCATTTGAATTCCGATCATTCCTCAATCCGTTGGCTGCTGCACACTTAGTGCAGCTTTAGGAAGAGAAGCTCAAAAATGGGTGTTTGGAAAACGACCAGCACACAACAAAGCATTATCTTTGAAAGTTTTGTAAACATAAGAATGTTGAATGACTAGAAGACATGTCGTCAGGTACCAAATTTCGAGTTCTTGAACGAAGTATAACGTCATCCGATTTCCACTGCTGGAACTACGTCAGAAGAGTATGTCAACTACAATTGCGATTTGTGAGAGATATTCGTCAGTAATATTAGCAAGCTTCGTCCTGACTTTTCTCCTTGCCCATCACGCTAGACCGAGGAAAAATTCTTTGCGATCGTTCAAGAGCTCGCACTTCGCGTTCTTCACTTCTTCATTTCGAATTGATATCGGAAGCGCATCCTTCCAGCTCGTGGCCCTCCAGGACCTCATTCATATCTATCTTTCGAAGACAACAAGAGAGTCACACTGTCATTATTTTCTTTTGAATTTATTCATCGATTCTCTTCGGCTTCTCTGAGCATCACCAGTGCAGTTTACGAAGTATCCAGTGATTCAAGTTTTGATTCGAGTGACTGGAAATTTAAACTTTAAGTGAGTTTTGCTCCTGTCGTTTCCCTTCTGTCCTGTTTTTTTGACCTTAGGAGGCATGAGGAGTTGTCCTCATTCCAGAGCTGCATACAAGCATCCGTTCGTTAAGATAAGAAAGATACTCGACTTCAACTCAGTAGGCAGATTTGCTCTTCCGATAAATTTCTACGACCTCTGAATCGTTTGAATTATGCGCATAACGCCATAGTCGCATCTGCAAAGATCACGAATAAGCGTGGATGAAATCCGTTCACCCAGCTTTCTGTGAATTCTGAAAACTGTGAGCAGATGGTGAATTCAGACGACAACGACAGCCAAATGTGATTGGAAAACATTCTACTATTCGAACAAGATTTATCAATACAAACAGCGTCCTCTTCTACTATCCTCTGTAGCTTTTCAAAGTAAGATAAGTAATTTTCCGTGCTGCGGACGAAAGTGCAACAAGATTACAGAGTTCTGTGGAATGACCCACATGAAGGGTGAGTCTCACTCGACCCTCTTTTTTCCCTTGTCGTTTGCGAAGACCATGACGTATGAATGAGATCCACATAGAGAAGCTTTCCGACTAAAATGAAACATCATCACGAGTCTTTCCGACTGGAGATATCTTTAGACCTAGCTTTCAACAGAGGTAAGACAGAAGACCGCTCCAGCTTCCATGCATTCTTGAAAAGCTTGATGCAAGAATCTATGAAAGCACTTTTTCTCTCCTCGACTATTCTGTTATCCTAGCAATCTTCTAGCGACACACCCACAAATCATTGCGCATGCTGATGTAAAGGCTCAAGGAGCATAGCTTTTGAGAGATGCATCGCAATTTTCCAACTCAGAAATCAAAGAGTTCAAAAAAAAGAAGAAACAAAGAAAGAAAGAAAGAAAGGAAACGTCAGATTTATTGCACACTGTTGTCTTAAGATCTTCTCGAGTATTCAAATTCTGAAATGAGATCTCGAAACGAGCATTTTCTCCTTTCTGCTATTTGTGCAGGCTACCATAGTACCAAAGCAACATACACAAAAAAAAAAACGCGTAGGATGTCTATTTGAAACACTTCGGAACGCCTGAATAGAAACGGGAGAAACGAGCTGACAGGGATTTAGAGCTTCCAGCACCAGAAGGAAGAACACTGATCTGTTTCCATCGTAGAAAAAAGAATGTTTTCTGGAATAAGACTTCGTATCAGTGGGAAAAGCATTCATGGAGCATCACCAGTGATTCCAACATCTCGTCTTCTGACTTTGCGGTTCCCTGATGAAATTCCGTCAGGTCATAACTTTCATCCCAGGGGCCATATCTGGTGGGTGCCGCAAACATTTGTTTTATGAATTTTCTTTTGGGAGATCTGATCTTGAAAATGTTTTAGTTCTCCCTATGGTAACATGTGGTTACTAGGTTATATCCTCAAACCAGAAATGGAATGGGAACGCTCTGCATTAACCAGAAGACCCAAAGGAGAAGCCGCAGACGGACAAAAAGAACTGTTAAGATTTTTCTTCAGCGAAGGGATTGACAAGGGCAGTTCAGGTAAGACTGCTGCTTTCGTTCGTTCAAAAAGTTGCATACCACTTCGTACTTGACTGAATATTTGAATGATTGAATATTTCGCCATCATGCAAAGATGGTTTTCTTTCTTTTTCTTTCGTATGATCCTTTTTTAGAAAGAAACGAACGAGGGACCGCGGTGAGAGTGAACCGTGGATGCCACCACATGCGCTCACAGTTGCGTCGCTTTTTGTGTTTGACGTCCTTTTCACCACCTCTTGTTGACCTTCCTCCTAGGGTGACTACTCCAGTTTATGTCTGAAGATGAATGGTTATAGTTTTTTAGCTCTGCACACATGTTATGACACCTTGGCGTTGCAGTACACTCCATGGTTTGCTACAGTGACGTCGACCGAAGTTGTCGTAGTAGTTGAAGCAGATTTCCGTAGGCGCCATAGGTTCCGTCGACACGAACGAGATCAATTTCCTTGAGTTAAAGAACGATGCTCCTTAAACTTTGCTAGAGTTAGATTGTGGCTGTTTCTCGGTGTAAGAAATGCTGGCGGGGAAGCAGACTTTTCCGATAGGAAGATCATTTCTGGAGCATCTGGACTCTTGGATAACTTCCAAAATGGTGTATCAATTTGTTGGATGTTAGATGGAACGTTGTTTGAAATGAAATAGAATTACTCATTACCGTTGCCTGGGTCTTCAACCTTCTTCTCATTATTCCTCAATCTTGGGACTTTTTATTTGGAGACTCAATTGCCGATGTTGCATCTCTCTTTCTTGGAGCCTTCCGCGAGCAGTTGATAATTTCATCAGAGGCTTTCCAGCTTGCCTTCCACGTCCGATACTTCATCTTATCTAGACATCACCGTGCGCTGCTCGTTCTTCTGATCCTTTTACCCATGTTTGTTTGAGATCGGACGAGTGTGTGTGTTTCTCTTTAGGGGAGAGAAAGAAGAGTGGCAACAGTCTGATAGACCAGCTGCACCTTTCTTTTTCCTTTCTTATTCGACAGAGATCGTTGTTTCAGTAATCTGCTGAGCCGAATCCCGCTTCCTTTGGTGCTCCTATAATGATCACAGGTAAAAAAAGAGACAGCCCAGTTCGCCGCGTTTGCTTTTCCATCCTTTGTCATGAGCGCTCCGAACGCTGCCGTAGAGCTTTCTAAGAACCAGGAAACGACGAGGGTGATGATTCGATTCTTCTTCCGAAGCGCTAGATCTCAGTCTCCCAGACTGAATACACCAGATCCCTACATGTCTCGTGACTATATGATGTGCTGTTCCTTGAGGAATACTGATCGTGTGTGTGGCAAAGTTAAGCGAGCAACACGTATGAAACGGTGGTCGAAGAACCGCTCATGCTCTCCGGCGAGTAAGAATTTTCCTGAGAACACAGTGCATCCGCAACGGGCGATTTTTCAAGAAGAATGCCCTGCCTCAACTCTCTCAGGTGAGCGTCTGTTTGATGTCATTTATTATCGAACTTTCCCAATTCTGCCCTTTGAAAAAAAAATTTTTCTTCATTTTTTCCTGAATGGACGTCAGCTTTTAATTTTTCTTCTGGTCCGGCTTTCCAGGCTCTTCTTTTTTTGCAAATGCAAATTCGCTTTGAAGATTTATCCCGCGTAAGGCATTGATCCTGTTCGTAGTCATCACCTTCCTAATTAATGCTGAGGAATGAATACAGGGGAATGCTTTGGGCGGAGAGGTTGCAGAGAGTCAGTTACGCCATCAGGAGAGGAATAGTATAGGTTGATCATTGCCATCCGAAGAGAAACATAGTTGATCTTGTGATGTGTTTCTCCACATCGCTCTCGGACTGCAGCTCTCACGATACGACTGTACTCTTCATCCAGTGCGCTTTTCCATTTCCTTCAGCACTTCCTTAGTTTGAGACGACACAGTCCGCGGTCTCGATCCGTTTCAGTCGCCGTCCACGCCGTCGTCAGCAACTCTCAATTTTCCCAGGAATAGTCTGCAGAAGGAGCCGAGCGATAACTCCGTTGCCTGGCCACCCATGCAAGGTGTTGCACGTTCACCTCATTACTTTTTGGGTCAATTGCTTCTGATGCTCCCTCCGAAGGAAGCTGCTCTTCACATGCTCACAAGGTAAAGCCATCTTTAGTTAAGAAATAAAGGGTATGGGTTCCTCAATTCTGTCATTCGAATATGTGATGGGAGGATTCCATTCCTAGCTCAGCAGCGAACCCATGCAGAGTGCAAGGTCATCCTTTATGCACTGCTGTCCTAGCGCTCATTCTCTACTCAGACGAAGCCTGGCGACGACAGATTTCAGTTTGAAGGAGTAGCAGTACCACCTAGAGCGGAAGTTATACCGGCGCTCCTGTGAGTCCTGAAGGTGCGTCAAAGAGTACTTCCTCTTGCATGCTCCAGCAGGAAAGAGTTCCGAAGAGGAAAGAAGCCGTAGCTGCTGGGCCGTTTCCCTCCAACAGAATACCCTCAGCTAAAAGCGGAGGTTTCAATCAGTGACCCTCTTTAACCTCCTGTCTCAAAACACGCTGCTGCTCCATGAAGTCTTCAGGGTTCTGCGAAGGACAAAGACTCTTTGCCTATCCGCTACCAAAGTCAAGCGTCAGCGCGTATCAGCAACGAAAGAGAAAGACCCGAATATGCGGCCACGCAACAGGTAGCGTCTTTCGACTGTCTTTTTGTGCCCTCGCTCATCAAGAGGCTGCTGAAGACTGCACATCCGAAAATTGGAACGGCTACCGCCTGGTTCATCCTCAGCTAGTCCTTTCCGGAGTGCTCTGTGCTGCATAGGCTGTGTAATGTGGGAACGGACAAGTGGAACCTCTCAGCTTTGTCTCCCGTCATGCATTGTCGCACGTGGGCGTACTCCCAGCCTCCTGTGGAACGTCACGGGAATGGAGAGAGTGCAGTGTCCTGAAGCTCTCGAGAAAAGAGACGCGAGTGCACTGCCGATGTCCCCCGGGACGATTCTTTCATAGATTTTTCTATACACTCTGGTTGCTGCCGCGAAATGGTTGCACCCCACGCCCCTCTTCTGAGGCATCACGGTCCTCAAATTTAACTTCCTCGTTTTTAGGGGTTTATTCATGCCGTGCGGCTCAATGTGGTACTTGTACAGGCAACGTCCACGGGACGCGGAGACGACCGCACGTGCAGCAGGGGGTGCGCGGTATGGGAGGAGTCCCTTTGTTGATGCCTAACTGGCGACGTGTGCTGCGCTCTTCTATCTCCACAAACCGCCGGCAGCACGGGACCTCTGGTGAAGATGCAATCTGCTCGCCGCTTTCTGAATAGACGGGAAGCAGAGAGAGCTGCTGCTGCTGTTATGGCGACTGAGGTCAAGGCTTCTGAGCGACTTCTAAGACCAAGCAGTCGGTGGCGCTCAGGTTCTTGAGGGGTGGAGTCCATGATGCCCCATCAACTCCTTGTGGTCTTCACTTCCTCTTTCTTCTGGCGGTGGCAACGCGCCCGTCCGACTGCCAACGCCTCCTGCACCCAAGAGCTCCCGTGGAGCGATGTTCTTTCCCCGTCGTCATCGCCACCTCTGCCGTCTTGAGGAACTATGTAGCTCCAGCCTTGCAAGGGTCTGGCTCAAGGCGCGCTCGCGTGGTGGATAGAGCACAGTAGGCTTCCCTGTTCAACAACGGATGGAGTGCAGCGCACCCTAAGGCTGCAGCGCCTCCGCGAATAGGAACGGGCTCTGCCTTCGTCATCATCGGCCGTTGGAATCCGACGCTGCTAGAGAACCTGCGGTGCTGCACCTTCCGCAGGTAGCGCAGACGCAGCGAGTTCTGCTGAACTCTGCTGTGCCTGGAGTCCATCACAGACTTTGTATGGGAGGTGTGGGAGTGTGTGGGAGGCGGAAGAGACTCCAGCTGCTCGGAAGGCGTTGTTTCCTAAGAGGAGGAGGGATGTGTGTGGAGGTGAGGTCTCGTATCATAGCGCGAAAGATTGCTCAGGTGGCAGTGGAGAGTCCCAGAATTCGCTTCGTGTGCTCGAAGGCGCTTTGTAGGACGCGCGCGTCCGGTCGCATCTCCAAGGATCGCTGCTGTGGATTAGCGACTGCCGATGTCCTGTGCATAACGGGATTCAACGTTCTTCTCGATCTCGCAGGAGCAATCTCACGGAGGGGCACTCCGAGCATCCTCAACCATGGAACCAGGAACATGAAGACGACTGTTGGGAGACGGAAAGAACTAGAATCCCGACATCCTGATTAAAGCAAGGCGAACCTTCAATCGACCTATTCCCAGAACAGATCCTGTGATGACTTAGTACTCCAGAATGAAGGGAATGGAATAGCAGTGAATGCCTCTTGTCCAACGATTCTTCCGCTGAAGTATTAGGAGATGGTGGAGAGAAGGCAAAGAAAGGAGGGAAAGTACAAAGGATCGCCAATTGCCACTTCGCCGATAAAGGATTACCGTCAGCTCTATCGTTATGGGATCCGGAGGATCATGGGACCCGGCAAACTACAAAGCACCAAGAGAGCTGAAGATTTCCATGCGATCGATGGAGCTTATTAGAAAAAAAAATGATGTGCTCCAGCATGCGCTACTTCAGGAAAGTCTATTGAGGAAGCAGGCTGGTCCACCGGCAGAGATAAAGAGACATTCTCTTGAGACTACAGCATCGAGTGGAGGATGGAAGAGCTAGACGGTGGAGATCTTGAAAACTCCGTGGTACACAGTATCTGTAAAGCACAAGAACAAACACATCTTTCAGCTTTTTTTCTCTTGCAGGAAGTCGTTGTCTGGGGTTCCTCTCCTTCCATTTCGGCCCGTCCATTTTCCTTCCTTCCCGGATTCCTCACTCAGTCTGCTGCCACCTACCTCACCCTTTGGAGAGACACCCGCAGAATCTCAGCAGCTGATGCAAGGTAAGGGCAGGAAAAAAGAGTTCGGTGAAGCAGAAGCTCTTATTTTCTAGAATCTAGGTGTCCGCATGTCTCAGCTCCCTTCTCATCTTCTCTCCCCACTTCCTTCCACTTTCGTTCCCTTGCTTGCCAGGGCTCGATTCCGCTTCTCGCCGATGGACGCCTCTGCTGCATTTCCGGAACGCGCGCGAAGCGTAGGTGCTCGACCAGGCAACGTGGAGCCCGAGGAGCGAGCGGGAGGGTGCGCCTGTGACCCTCTCACCCCTCCGGAGAGGGAGGGACTGCTGCCATCTAGCAGCGAGGACAAGGCTCCGTTACCGCTGCAGTTCTTAAGGGTGCCGCAGCCCACTCGCACCTCTTCCGCCCTCCTTTTCCACCATCACATCCCTTCCTCCAATCATTCATCCAGAGATGTAAAAGAAAGTGAACAACAACGAAAAAAACATGCCGTTTGTGAGGTCTGGGGTACTCCTCATTGGGATGCGTTCTCCTCAGCATCCGTCCCAGGTGAAATCGTCACTACAGACATCTTCCATCCACGAAGCGGAGTTTTTCCCTCACTCTCAGCTGATGATTTCCCTCGGGGATGCGTCTCGCGCGGGGAAGATCGCAGATCTTCAGAAACCACAGGAAAGAAAAAAAAAGCCTCGGATGGGGAGATGCGCGCGCTTTTCTCCAAGGAAGAAGATGGGATCTGCGTAGCCGAAACATCGGGATGGCGGCACCCAGGCGAGCGGACTGCGAATGGAAACGATCGGTAGAAGAGGAGTGTGTGGGAGAGTCTGTGGAAAAGGATGGAGGTGTGAAGTTTGAACTGGGAAAGGGGGACATGAAAGCAGGGAAGGGAGGAAGGGTTACTTGGCCTAGTCCTGGGCCACGCGTGCTTGCGTATCAAGGGGTGGTTTGCCACCAGGATTGCTTATCCCTTCCCTCTTCTTCTGCGATCCAGATAGCACAGCTTCCTGGAGGGCATGCAATCTGTAGGGAAACTCCTCCTTCTCGGGAGGGACAGAGGAGGAGAATGAGAGAGAGAAGGAAGGAGGGACCGGAAAATTGCCTCTTGTCTGGACTGAGAGAAAAGTTGCCAAGTTTCTCCTCCCCGTTGCCTTCGAGGGGAACGCACGGCAGGCTTTTTCGCCACTGCTGCTCCTTCGGCATGGATAAATGGGGAAGAGGATGGGGTATGGTGACTCCATTCTTCAGCACTCAGTTACTTGAAGAGGGGAAATGCTGGAGAGCTTCCGTGCTCCACCCGGCCAATTGAGTAAGATGTGATCGCTTGCGTACTCTCCAAGTTTCTCTTTCAAGGTCCCACCGGGATGTGGTGGCGGCAATTTTTCCAGCTCTGACTTTTGCATTCCATTCCTCCTTCTAGAGTCCCGAAAAATGGACAAGCATAGCTGTCCGCTTTTCCCTCGAAAGAAAATCCCTAGAGTATTCGGTGACTCCGCAGTGTTGGCGGAGCTTCGTCGGGGAGAAACAAAGGAAGGCACGAGACTCTGAGGGGCGTCTACAGCAGGGTGTCTGAGGCCCCATTTCAGGGTGAATCCCGTTTTCTCTGCAGGGTCAGCTCAAACTCGTTTCGGAGGGAGACCATGAGCGTGCGGCACTCCAGCCCAGGGAGCAGAGCCTCCGCGGAGCGCCCCTGGAGTCACAGTTCGGCGCTCCCCTCTGTGGTCTTGTCTTTCAGGATGAGGCGTACGCCCTTCCGAGATTCTCGGAGATGAGTATTCGCGAAAACGACTCTGGCGCGACTGAACCGTACGGACTGCAGATGAGCATCCTCTTGACCGCTGAGAAAATGATGTGCTGATCTGGAGGGGATCCTGGCTCATCCGTCTCTATGAATTCATGATGCTCGGTGCTCCCAGCTGCGATCGTCGGAGACTGGGATCCGCTTTAGGAAGAGCTCCCCTACTGGTTATGCCGCCCTCAGTGAAGTGATCCACAGCATAACATAAGGAGAATCGGGAACAACAACTGCGCGCCACTCCCTACCAGTCTGGGTCTGTGACCGGCCCGAGGAGGCTTGTGCTTGTGGATGAAGACTTCTTACGTCCGCACATCCCGTTCTTTCCAGCCCACGAAGAACAGTGAATGGACTCAATGAAGAACCGTGACGTTCAATTGGAGATTTCTCTTGCTTCTTGCGGGCTTCCTTGTGGTTCAGGAATTCATTAGTAGAAAGGGAATCAGAAGAGCGTCTGAAATGAGTGGATTCATGGTTTACCCGCTTGGAAAAGGAAGGCGTCCATGGGGTAAACAGATGAAGGAAAAGAATCAGACGTAGACATGAAGTCAAAGAGGTATTTCTGCATCTTTTTCATTTCCTCCAGCACTGCTTAACGATCTTCGAGCTTTCACTGCATTGCCAAAGCTGCAGTAGGGGGTGTCTCTTCAACACTCCAGTTTGAGAGATCCCAACGCTTCAAGAACCCAACCGCATCTTTCTTTTCATTTGTCTCAGGGATTATATTGGCACCCTGAGCATCGCTTCTACTTCTCATTGGGCCGGTTTCTGTCCTCCTGGTTTTCTTGTATTCTTTTCCTTTCGCTTCCGCGCGAGAATCGCGGTTCCTCCCCTCCTTCCTCGGAAACGCTGAGTACACCATCTCCAGCTTAACCCTTTTCTTTCCAGAACCTCGAGCAGGGGCTCATATAGACTCCCTTCGTAGCTTTTCTTGGCTTTCACGTCATCCCAAGCGAGTATGGAGTGGATCTGAGCTGTTCCCAATCTCGAAGAAAGACATCTTCAAGCAGTGAAGTCATCTTCTGTCTTCAAGGCATTCTAGCGACTCGGCACTAGGATTGCTGCTGCTCCTCCAACGGCATGCATAAAAGCACCCCACGACCGGATCCCTTCCATGAGAGTGGTTTGGGTGTACTCGAATGCCAGTATGACCTCAGTAGGGGCCCTCGAGCGGCTGAAATTTTCACTGAACAAACGGGCATGTCTCTCTCCGTGCTTATTCAGGAGCCTACCAATCTTCTTCCCACAGGACTCGGCTTGCTCAGGAACGGGACGCCCGTTGAGCTTCGAGTTGCCATGGAAACGGCATGTGCTATGCTTAGAATCAGAGGAAGGAGGAGAAAAGTCTGAATGGCAACAGGACTGAAGCAGATGCTGCCGGAAGGCAGATTTGTTCGTGCATACTGTTTCGAAGAAGGATTTCCTGTCTTGCACCATCGGACCAGCCATATCCACCACCAGGCACCTATTCCTGTTCCCCGAAGTCCTCCTGGTGGAGGAGAACTCATCCGAGGAAGCATAGAACACCAGAGATGGAGGTTCGGTTGGCCGAACCTCCATCTCTGGAGAGCGAAGAGAGCGAAGCCTGGTGGTCACCTCTCCATGGTTCAGCGGAGAAAGAGGCATTCAAACTGCATGACTTTAAGTCATTCTACGACACCAAGATCAGCAATCGGAGAGGTTGCCGAATCACCATGAGGTGCCAACAGCCTCCCAGGTGTCAGCGGCTCACGAGCGGACTAGTTGTGAAATGGTTGTGGCTCTCCGCCACGGGTACAGCTGCAGTTTCTGCTCTGCGCTAAGTCAGGGAAGGAAGCGAACCATCTCCAGTAGTGCGGAAGCTGCAAAAACCCTCACCCAAGAAACGAATCTGCACAGGACGCTTGAGATCTATAGTAATGTCGAGACAATTTCAGAAATTTCTCACATAATCCCTTCCTCTTCATCGCTTGCCACATCTGATCGCGGATGCCACACCTTCCCATCTCTTTATTGACGTGCAAACTGTTTCATGGAGAGTTGCGATGGCTGCAATTGCAGTATTTGTAAGTTCGTTCACGGATCTTTGGAGAAATTGATTCAGATGAGGGACACAGGCTCGCTACAGCGATGGCTGACTTTCGGGGTTAAAAAACTCGCGAAGAAGAGTGTATCTGTGGAGGAGCAACATGGCTCACGCAAAGAATAGATATCAAAGCAGGACTGGCCCGTGGAATCGACCCTTAAATGTCTGCGAGCATCTCTTCTGGGTATTGTGTTGAAGTTCCTCGCGGTGAGGAGGATGAGGTCTTACCTGAATCTTCATGCGGAGGAGCAAGCTGGCCTGAAGTTATCGAGGCTGAGAAGAACGCATGATGGCCACAGGTAAACGAATGCTACAGATGCAGTCGATTCTGCAGCGATGTGAGGAAAAAATCTTCTTGAAGAGAAGCAGCGGCTTGATAAGGTAAGAGGAGGAGGAGAGGCAAGCGTTTGTCGTGGAGTTCTCGGAGTGCGCCAAGAGTGCCACTGCCGGAGCGAAGTCTTCTGAGCCGTGCAATACTCAAAAAATACAGAAGAATAAGAAATACAGAAAAAATACAGAAAATACAAATACCTCGTGAAATACAGAAAAAAAGAAGCACGCGTTGCAGCGCTGGACTCTGATTTGGTAGAATCGTAGCACGAACCGGTCAAAATGAAGTTGCAATCAGGAGCTAAAAAGCTCAGTAGTTTAGCTGTATTCTTGTGAAGGGAACAACAGATAGAGCACTGCCATTCAGAATAAGGAAGATACTCAGAATCAATATTTGGCCTTAGCGTCAGGAAAGAATCACAGAAAGTTCATCTTCGGAAAACGGTCCGGAGTCTCCGGTTCCTCCTCCGTTGCTCTAAAGGCGACTAAGCGCATGTGGGTCTCTGTTCCCTTGAGAACTTCCGCGTGTCATGTAGAAGATCCTGGTTTTCTCGACAAGATCAGATCAAGAGTAACCGATTATCAACAGGAGTATCGCTGACTCATGGCATCCTCTTCCTCAATACTCAAAACCATGATTTTTCTATCTTGGATTTTTGGTGAAGACCTGTTTCTTAAGTTGCTTCGACCACAACACTTGCTGAACCAACGAGGCAGGTTCTCTTGTGCAGCAGATGGAGTCCCAAGTCATTACGTTTACACTGCGCTTGGCGCACTGCATCTTCGCAAGAACACTTGTAAAATCACATCTGCCGTGTCATCCAGTCAGAATATGAGGGTTTCTACTGTTTCCTGAGATAACTAACTCCTACTCCTGTTACGGGTGTAAAGAAATTTTGAGAAAACCTTTTGCCAGCCATCGCTTCTCGAAACAACTTTCTCGAAAAAGATCGTCTCTGTTTGGGAAAGCACATTTTTGCAAACGAATCCTCGAGGACAAATCTGTTCCTGGTCCTCAGCAAATCTGTGGAACCAGATTCAGTCTACTAAAAAAATTCGATAAGTTCTCCGGAATCGCATCTGAAACGGATGTGCTGGAGACAAAGTCACAAAGATAAAGGAGGCATAAAGATACAAGACAACCGATGCTCGAGAGAGCACTAGAAGAAGGGACATGTAGCAAAGGGAGAGGCTTAGAAGAACATTTAGTCGAGAAATACTCCGTGCTCTGTTTTCAACAACGTCGGTTTCATTGATCTCGTTAGGAGTCTCTGTTTTTTCCTCTCTCTACCTGGCTCGTATCAATAAGGAACTTCATTCGAAAACCTCATCCTTGTGTCAACCTTTGCCATCGACTTGGACCTTCCGATAGACCAGACTTTCTTACATGGGTTTGCTACTTCAGTCTCTCTTCCAAAATGACCATTTCCACATACGCCTTTCGACGTTCTGATGCTGAGTTTTCCCATCCATTTCGAAGCAAAGACTTCATTTTATTTGTAGCAGGGTTTGACCATCATTCGACTACCCTTCCGATATTCAAGAAGCAACTGTCTTTGGTTCTTAAAACAGCACTAAACTCTAAGGCCTGTGAGTCCTCTTAAAAAACGATGGCATCCTGTTGAGTGTCATGAGTATCTTTCCGACTACCATCGTTTGGACGACGGATGCCATTCTTTCTCGATCCAAAGATTCCTCTCTGACATGCATCACTTCACTGATACATGACTTCATTTGATGTCCAATGCCTCTTTGACAGCAGAAACAGGAAGGTTTCTGTTTTGTGTGCTATTCGACGGTTTTCCAAGATCGTCGCAGATAAGAATCGCTCTTCTCCACTTGGCTGGACAACATGCATCTCAGGATTCGCTATTTGTTTATTCAATACCGGTAACAAAAGCACTGGATGAGAAGTCAGGTAATCTTATGGAAGGCTACTCTGAAAAGGAGGAGTTTTGAGGGTGAGACTGAAAACAGAGCAACTCTAATCCTATTCTCCAGTTGCTGCTCCCTCACCATTTCCTCCAAGACTGATTTCTGTTTGCATTCACAGCACTTTAAGCTAAATTTTCGGTGGAACTTGGTGGTGCTCACAGATAACGCAACCTTTGAGAGCCAGAGGGCATTTAGACGATGGAGATATCGACACGATGAAGGAGGTCATCAGGAACTATTGCTTTCGCCTTCTGGTGTATACCTTTTGAACAAAATTGCAAATTGGCATCGGTAGGCTTGTGCAAGTAGTATTCATGGGCGAGCAATAATTCTGTACATTTCATAATCTCAACAGTTTGCAACAGCCTCTGTTTGGAGGTGTCATTGCTGCTTCTTCTCCGAATAGTAACCTGTTCTGCATATATTTGTCTCCTTTTACACTGATTCATTCTTCCTGCTGCACTGCTTTCTTTCCGATCACTCTTCTATGATAGAAGTCTTCATTTCGAATAGTATCTTGCAAGTTTCTCAGACTTTGCTGTTTCCTAAAGGTATGATCCTATCATTGTGCATCTTAAAGTGCTTACAGTTTTGATGAGCAGCAAAGTTGTCTTCATGCCAGAGTCTCGAAGTTGCACTCTTCATTCAAAAGTGTCTCATCTTATTCTTCCAAGTTTAGATTGGGTAATAAGCCTCTCGTTCTTACGGAGGGAAGAAAAACATTACGGAGCTTTTTTCCTGCAGCTTCCTAACTACTGCTGATGAAAACTAAAGTGCCTTTCCTCTTCTGCGTACTCGTCGGGTGTCGATGAGTGTAGATTCAGAGGTGTAGGCAGAGATTCACTTCGAGAGAAGACAGAAAGAGAATCGAGGCATCATCAGCCTGGTCAATTAATAATCGTTTCGTGGAACTCTTGGAAGCTGATTTCTCTACACGACGCTGCTTGGGCATCGCTATCTATTTGTGCGAATTTTTTCTTGCCAGAAACACAGTTCTACTTAGTAGATTTCTTATTAGCTACAGAACAACTGAGGTTTACTTTATGTCGAAAACTCAGAAATGCAGAAGGAAAGTCCCTGAAGTTTCGCATCATCTTTTTTCAGTCTTTCCTAGGCTCTGTCCACTTCTCTTTCCGGAGCGAGCCTCCATCTGAAACACTTGTTGCCCCCCTACTCTGTTCCTTGCTTTTGTTTGCCTGCCCTCTTGAATTCGGTGAAGATCCAGGAGCAGAGCTTCCTGAGAAAAACTCTGTCTGGCGCTGCAACGTCCCGGATGCGACTGAAAGACTTGGTGGCGCCGCGCCAGGATGCCGACTTAGGATCTTGAGCATTTACAAGATCGAAATGTCAAAACTGCATTTGCAGTTTCGACTTTTGACACGTTGTGCCAAATTGTGGACTTGCCACTAGTATGCTTCGGCAAGCTACATCTTTCGGTGAGGCGCTGGAAGCGCAGGACTTCTTTCTCTACTGCCTCGTAGGATGACTCCTTTCCTAGGTTTCGGCTATCACGTGAGGCATCTGTCATCATTGCTGGAAGCTCACCTGTGGATCTTCAGCAGGCCTAAAGACTAAAATGCATTGCGGTAGGGGTCCAGGGTTGCCACTCTGGAAGAGCTCCCAGGGGAACTTCGTCCACCGCGGAAACTCCTATGGAGTTTCTAGATCTTCTGCAGGACTGAACGCAGTAGTCCTGGATAACTATCTTGATCCTTGTCGCAGAGCTGTCTATTCTCAGGGCAAACAGTGACAGCATCCAATCGGTGCGGTGGGAGTTGTTCTGAGACATTGCAAAAGTCGAGAAACTCCTGGAGGACTGCAGTCTGCAGACGAGCAAGCTGGTGAACATTCCTCGTTCCCAGGCAAAGGAGCTTCGGTGGAGTGACCTTCTCGGTGTGTCCCTCTAACAACTCGCATCTCCTTCCCTGTGTGTGGACACCTCCGCGCTCCCGCTCCGGTGGAAACAGGATGTTTTGCTGTTTCCTCACTGTGGGTTCCAGTGCAATCATCACAGGCACGTGCTTCCCAGGGGAGTTGCCTCCTCGAACTGTTTAAGGTGCGGGACGATAAAACCCTTCCCGCACCTTCTGTTGGACTGCAATGCATCCCTGGTGGACATGTGGCGTCGACCAGCCTTGCGTTCCCGCCACTGAGACGGACTTACTGCAGCGCTTCTTTACTCAAAGCGGGCTGAAGACGGGTGCCGTGATCGCATCCGCTCCATAGTGACAGTCCGCTCTGTGGTGAAGTCTCGTTCGCAGCAGCGAAAGGAGACCACCTGAATAGAAGCCGCTTTGATGAGGATGGCTAAGGGGTGGTGTCACATGCCAGAAGAAGTCATCAGAGAGATCGTCACCATATACAGCTGTTTTTAAGGAGAAAGGAACGATTGAAACCAAAGACCCCCTGCCCCTATCCTCCCGTTTTTCTATTATTTATTTATTATCCCCTCCCCCCGTTCCCTATTTCCTTAGAAGCCAGCCAGCATGGCGTTAGTCATCCCCAATGAACTTTTTTTTCTTGGCATCACTTGTATTTAGGGGATGGTACTCCCCTTATTTGTGGTTTCTTTTTCAAATAAACGTCCCAACTTGGCCGCGTAAAAACACTCAGAGAATTTCGTCCTGCATCTCTCTTATCTGGAGATTGCACTTAACTGGCTACCTTCAACTTCCTCTTGCATTCTGATGATGCTAAGCATGGAGGTTACAGCTTCCAGATTCTTCCAATAGAGAGATTTCACATTTCGTCTGTCCCTTCATTTCACTGTTTCTTACATTCCTGCTTGCTTTTTTGGCATTCCGTTCTTCCCTCTATTGCTGATCTGTCAGCAGCATTTGAGAGATCAGTAGCAGAGAATTCTTTTTGGTTTCGAAAGAACGAAAAGCATCCAGATCTGAAACCTATGGGCAAAACTGGGCTACAAAACCTTGCACGTCCGCATCTCGTGAACGCCGATTCCAACGGAATCCATGATTACATCATGGTGTCGAAATTCTTCCATCATCACTGAGACAACATCGCTGTACCTGATGCCAAAACCTGCAGGTGGATACACCCGCGTCTTTGGAGTTATTTGCTCGAGCTGCCAAACTCTTCCCGGTTCCATTTGCTTCGAAACTGAAAGTTATCAGAACAAGATCTCAGGACAAGAATCATTTCCTTGTTCTGACATCTTCCGGATTTCTCCCCTGATCCTCCCTATTTGTACTTCCGTTTCATCTAATTCTTTCCATCAAAGCTCGAACTTTGCATTTTCGAACGGACACTTTGAATCAGCTCGCTGATGCTGCATGTGATGGGAACCAAATCATGGCATTGGATGAGCAATGGCTCGAAAAACTCCTGCGAACCACTTAATTGCTAATCTCAAAGAAAAAAAAAAACTCAATTCCACATGTACAGGAAACAAAAAGCCCTTTAGTACCAATTTCAAATGCTCTGGGTGTTTAATTAAACAAATAATCAATTCACAGCTGATCTTTTTCTTTCGCTTTTGCTCAGAATTTTTTTTTCCTTCTTCTTTTCTTGAAAAAATAAAGGACATTTTTGGGGATACTGACTGCGTCGGACTGCGATCGAAATTGTGCATTCAACTCCACATCTATCTCGAGAAAAACATGGCTTTGCTGTCTTCTGTAGAAGACAAATTGGATTCTGAAACCGGATTCAAAATTGCAGCAAGTAATTATGTGAATTCAGGGAGGACCTCGAGTGGCAGAGTTGGACAAGAAATTCAGATGATGGAGTTGCTCGGGTAAATCAGGATTCCGGGAAGCATTTCCAGAGAGAGATTTATGTGCCAGCTGGTTGCTGGACGTTGCTGCTGCTCTGCAACTGAACCTGCAATACATGCAAATGCATCTTTCCAGCTGTTGCATTCTGGCATGTGTTTTTTTTTTTGCAAGTTAAAGATGAAAATTTCCACCTCACAAAAAAAACTTGCTTTCGCTTCGTCTCCTTGTTGGGAAGATGCGCGTTGGATGGCATCTAGGGAAATGGCTGTGCAGCTCCAGCTCATTAGCAAGGAAAATTCGGGGAAGGCAATATTTTTGACTGAACACATGACAGGCTCAAGGTGCTCGGAAGTGTTGTGGGGATGCAGATGCTACCCTACGTCTATAGATCTAGCTTCTTCCACCCGCGGAATCGCGCCGAAATAAAAATAGTTCCCTGGAGCGGCACAAAGCATTTTAAACTTTTATTCGGAAGAATACACCATCGCGAATTGATGAACAGGAAGGAGAATCGCAAGTAAACCGGAAAACTAGCTGCCTCCTCGGCGCGACAAGAACTGATAAAATTCATCCGGAAAATGCCAAGTCTTCACGATTCTTCGGAACATTTGCTGTAAACCTAGGTTTTAGGGAAAAAAAATACACCAAGCAAGGCGAGAGACGTGTTGTCAATCATTCCGATATGACCACGGTCGCAACCTACGTACTTGAGGACATGCTCCGTTTTCTCTTTCGAACGGTTTGGGCTTCGGCGAGCATTCGTAGGGCCGCCTTTCGCTGTTTCCATGCCAATTCTTCCTAAAGCTCGTTTCTTTAATGTGCGTGACGCTGGAATAGGGAAAAATTGCGGGTTCACAATGATTTGAATGAAAGCCGTGGATTCCATAGGGTCATGGTGCCTCACCGAGAAATGGGAAATTGGTAGCGACCGGGGCCTTGTCAATGAACGCTGGCTTTATGGTTTGTGCGATGGTGATGAAGATAAACAACGCACACCGACTGCTGTGCGTAAGCTTTGCCTTTTCATTGACAAAAGAGAACAGCGTGCTAAGCGTAAAACCGTCCTCAGGAGAATTCGTTGAAAGAGATTCGTTCTCTGGTTCATGGATCATGGCCATTTTGTCACAGTGCATGTTGGTAAGCTGCTGTGTTGTTCAAAAATCCTATTTTCCCCAAAACTCCCTACGAAGCAGAAAGCAGTGTCTTTAGGACTGCTTACGTAATGTTAGTGGTCCTGATGCTCTTATTTTTACTGATGTAATAACCACGAATGAATTCACTGCCTAGGATCTGTTCATTTGATTTCCTGCTTAAGGAATTGCATCCAGGAACTCAAGCAATCCTATCTTCCTGAATCCAAGTCCTTTACGAAAGTGCACCCATCACGAGTGTCAGGCTGTAATGTTTACAATTTCGCATATGTGATCTGCTTTTCATGCATGGAGTAATGATAATGAAACAATAAGAATAATGCGATGCGAATGTGAATCTGGGACCGAGTGTTCGAGGTTTGCAATACGTAAGCAATCGCATCAGTAATAATAGAAAAATAGTTCGTCAGTAAGTAATAATAGAAACGCTCTTTGAAGACTAGAAAGTTTAGGATGGACGATTTCCGAACGAAATCGCGGGAGTGCCTGAGTCATTATGGAATCTGATGGTTTCCCTCGTTTGTAGAGGAGTACCTCGACTTGTTTGCATGACTCATGCGTTCACCGGAACCATCCATCAGTCGAAGCCACTGAGTGCATTCCAACCGCACACTCACTTCTTTCATGATACAGTAATTCATGAGAAAATGGAAAGAACATGCCACTTTTAAAGGGCAGTTTTACTCAACCCTTTGGCAGTCCTCTGCGCGGGTCACTTGGAAAGTCACATGCAGACAGGTCTCGAAACGAAATAAGTTTCAAGTAAACATCACTTCACAATTTCAAGAAAGATTTTCATCTGCTCTCATTCTAGTAGGTGTACTCGAATCTTTCCTTTATGTCTGAACCGCTGCATTTCGTTCTGAACCGATGAGCAGGTCGTTGGTCGTAGCTGAAGATGCTCTATTCCAAAGAATGCATGTGATAAGTCAACCTCATAATCGCATTCGAAAACCTGCCTGATTATCCCGAGATGCACGGATATGATAACGTACAAACCTATAATAAGTACTGATCAGCTGAACCAATCGGTCTTTCGCTGTAATTTCATAATTCCATCAGTTTCCGAATAGAGAAGAATTTCGCAATACGTTCCTGCAAGTAACAGATCTTTCTAATTTCTTTGAAGGGTAAGTTGAAGCAGTCTGATCCAGAATAGAAGTGTTCGTGTTGGAGTTGTGGCGAAGAAATTACGTCTTTCCAAGAACGCAGCACTTTAGTGACTCCTCAGGAACTCTGAGGTCAATAATGGCCGTTTTGTTTGACTTTGAGAGCCATTCTCATCCGACATCCGCGACAGCAAATCTTTAAATGCCTGGCGTCGAAGATGCATGATCCTTGCTTGGGAAATGTGTTCTTTCTTAAATGCTAGAGCCAAGTGACAAGACTTACAAAGAAGTAAAAATTCGTGTATAATGCTTTATTATAAAAAATATCCAGATTTATGTTCACGGCTTAGTCTTTTGTGACCGTGACAATGCTAGAGGTGTCACTCTAACAGCTAGAAGGGCGTCTTGCACAGAAGATGGAATCGTCCGCTGGAAAATCGTCCTCTGTAGAGTAATCAAGTAATTTAAAGGGAACCTTTATATTTAACTTGAAACCCATGCAGCTTAACAGAATTGTGACTTTTACGTAATAAGACACTTTTATAGGGAATATTTTCTCTTTGAAAGGACAGTCAGATTCTATTGTACAACAGAGTTTTTCCTTCTTGTCCTCCTTGGTGAAGTCTTCGACCGCAATCCAAGGCTTTTCCCTTAGTATTCCTAATTTCATAACGAAGTTTTTCAAGAATGTTGAATTCGGCTTGATGGCACAATCTTTGCTCGTGTTAGCAATTCCGACCACGTTCTTGAATTTGCCCTTCGGGAACATGGTCACATCTGTGAACTGAACAGCAACAACCTGCCACGACAAAAAACAGACTTAGTTAACCGCATCTTAAGAGCATGTCTTACTTTCATTCCATCTTTTCAGTGAAACTGGAGCGATTGTAAACTTATCACACGAAGTGCAAAACTTGTAGATTACATCCTGTTTTTCAAAATCAGGAGGGAATAAGCCACTCACGCACATATAAACGGCAAAGAGGAAATAAACATATAAGGATAGAAAATTCGATCCTTAAGTATTTGTTTCAGTTAAATTTTTTTTTTTTTGAAGAATTTTGGCATAAATTCACACATATCAAGTGCTTTCCATTTTTTTATACCAAGCATTTCGAAGCGCGATTCTGGTCGAAGGGAATTTGACGAATGTGTCCAATGTGTTCCGACGTAGAGTTTCACCTTTTCCTGAACATGGAAAGAGTACCATCTAGCCCGTTGTCACTTCGCACTGTCGCCGTGGATACTTGAACAAGCTTCTTAGGAACCGCTTTCTTGTTTGCCAGCGTGTGGCTGTTGCTTGCATTATGCTTCACATTACCATGGACCGGCAATCTCTCCAGGAACCGCCTTGCACGGGCACTGTAGTGAATCTGAGATCAGGAATGCAGGTACTTCTTCAGGACCCAAAAGCCAAAGCGTGCTTTCCTGGAAGGTTGGGAATTGGGAAAAAGGTCTTGAGGGGAAGGATGGCTCGATTGTGCTCGGAAGATGCGCAGGCTGATGATGACTAACTATTGCGCGCACTTATGTATTCTTGCTCGGTCGTAATCCCACTTCTTCCTTATCTTGATTGGCTTCGCTTCAATAGGATTATTTATTTGCTGCATTATCGATTCAGCTATCTATCCGGATCAGAACATGGCTGGTGGATTTACAGTCATGCTACCTCCAGGGATTCATCGAGCTGGAGGTCCCCCCAAACAAGAATTAGACCTAAGGAAAATGTGCTGAATTAAAGAATTAGAGTGCATCCTCCCAAAATGTGTTGCAAAGAGTATGCACTGCTGAGGAGACACATTCCCAGGTGAAGAGGCTTCGAAGACAACTTCCGAAAATTATCGTTTCATAGGAAAAAATTTTTTTTTTTCCTGGTAATAATGACGAAGTGGCTTGGCATGCAAAATTCATTTCAAATTTCAAAATTCCATCCAGGAAGCCATTGGTGGTTATGCGAGGTTGCACGGGATGATCAGGTAAATCATCTGGTCGGGTCCACCAGAGCTGCTTCCAGGCAAGATTCAGAGTTCTCTAATGCAAAGAGGGTTCTCTGTTCTAGGAGGTGTCGATAATTTCTTTGAATACTGCTTCGCAAAAGACCTTCGTAAAAGTCTTTCTCTCTAGGCTGAGATCACATCCCAGGCTGTGGAAATGAAACTTTAATGGCAGCGGTACTTTCACCAGGGTTTCCAGAGAGAATGACTGTTACCCAGCAATTAGCACCCCAAAGGTTCTGTTGGAATGGTCTTTCCATGATTCCCCGTTCCCGGTGGGTGAAGGATCACAAGAATGTATGGATGGTCACGTAAGTACGGACAGCTACTCGGAGGACACATCTGCAAGTGCATCCCCTCTATCACCAGCTTGATCACTCTTTTGCAGTGGGGCTCCAAGCTGAGCCGAGGAGACATAATGAGATTTTCACGTCAGGGAGACTTCTTTGCCGACCATTTAAGTTACTTTCGATTCTTCAGAGTTGTGGGGAGTTGAGCAAATTTGAACGATTTCAACCTGAGAAGATTCACGGAATTTTCTCAAGCTGACAGGAACGGAGAAAAACTTCAAGTTCGCTACAGGAGACCCCTGTCTCAGTGAGTTTACAGATTTGCTAGAGGATAGGCCCAGAAAAATTCAGACACGAGCTAGGTTCAGCCCAACTGGAGCTGAAGTGGGTCATCGAACAGGACGCTTTCCATCTAAGACGATGGGAAGGGACCGGGAATTTGTATTGGAAACAGAGTAGGGAAGCCAGTTCCAATTGTATTTTGAGGATCAAAGGTACGAGCATCATCCCCAAAGATCAGAATCTTCAAGAAAAACTCCGACATCTTCTGAAGCCCAGTTACACAAAACATGCAGTTGGGCATCGGAAGATCATTCAAAAATTCTCACAGTGCCAACATCTGCGCAAGGCGAGGGAAAAGTGTACAGCTGATAACTGCAGAAATCTTTAAAGAAGAACATCAACAAAAAAAAGTAGCTGAAGGAGTCCCATCCTCGAGCAGTGAAGCTAGGAATGTGCAACGGCAAAACTGTGCTCCAGCATAGGGGGACATGGCAGAATCATTGCTGCAGCAAACTCAAAACTCTGTTAATTCCGATATATCTCATCTCTCAAGAGTACTTTTTCAGACAAGTTGAAATATGGCTGAGATGGAAGACACACATTCTTGCCTACTAAGCTGAATAAACGCAAGTCTGAGCGGTGTGGCACCTCAAGCACAGCATACGAAGCCAAAATATATTCGGAACGCATGTTAACCTCGTAAGAGAACTGAGACTGCGAACACGGTTTCTCACTTTCAGGGTCCCTCGCACCAAGTGATGTCTCAGTAACTTGGTAAACGAGATGAGGCCTCAGCAATTGCACTCTACCCCCGACATCCTCGTAATCAAGTTACTATAAAATTGACGAACACTCAGAAACTTCATGAAAAGGAGGATAGCCAGCCGTCTTTGTCCTCGAAATCTTGGAAGTTACTGAAACGTTCTGCTATGTAGAGCATGCTCTGGTGCTAAGGGGTGCCACCACAACATGTCCTGTTCAGATAAACTGAAAGTTAGAGGTTTGAACCTTCGCAAAGTGTTCAAGATAAAATAACTGCCTATTGAGAAAAGATGTGACCCTTGGGTCATGGTGCTGTATCCGTCGAGAAAAAAGAAAGATAATAAAGAAGAATAACAGAACACCTAGAAATGCAATAAAACGAAGGCTCATTCCTGGATGATAATCATTTACAAAAGAGTGGACTTTCCTCAATCCATTATAGTCTGGATGGTCTGGGAAAGATGCCTCAGTAGTAGTAAATGGTAAATGAGGAGGAAACAGTGTATGCATCTGCGACCGCATGTATCAACTGAAGACTGCTGTGAGCCAGCAACGGAAACAGGAGGATGGTGCACCATACCATGGAAGATTTACGTAGAACTGTTAGAAACAGAAGAGCTAGATCATTTAAAGGAAGAAAGAAAAACAAACGGAAGAATTCATCACGGGGTGGGTGGGGGACGGACGAGAAAAGCAAATGGGTTAGAACACATCAAGGATCCTCCTCCACAGAATGAGGAGACACACAATGAGAAGGAGAAAACCGTTTTCTAGCAGTGCTAGTGGATGGGGGAGCAGATTGCTTAAGAATGCCGCAATGCATCACTCATTCTGATATTACTCGCACTCTCCTTACTCCCGAGAGGTGATGAGAGTGAATTCGGGCGACAAATTCTCGCTTTCAAAGGGGGAAGAACAAAAATGGAACCTCCGAAGTTCCCCTCAGCGCTACTCTTATTTTCCGTGACTCCGTCCCTAATCCCAACGGAGAGTTAACGACGAAAGGATTTTCAATATTTCAGCAATGGAAGAATCAAGACTGAAATTCACCTTGAGGGCTCGAATGGATTTCTTCGTCATGTTGCTGATAGTCACCTCCACTTCCACGTCTTCGTCTCGACTGAATATTTCCTTTTTAAGGATGCATTCCGCAGTCACCTTTCCTTCGAACAGCAAGAATTTCTTCTCGTGGGCTACTCTCGGTGTCAGCGAGACACATGGGGCTGTGTGGTGTTTCACAATACTGATGGACAGCTGTGCGTAAGTTCTTTGTAAGTGGCGGATACGTATCGTTGGTTCTGGAAAACAAGGGTCGTATTCTCTTCACCATTTGTGACACAGCATCCCTCAATTCCTCCCCTGCACTCTGGCATATGCCAACTATAAAGTTCGAGCAATGCATGCTATCAAGCATCTTGAGAAATCTTCAATCTAAAACGTCCTAGAAAGAACATGGGCACAAGGTGTTTGTTCTGAGATGAAAGTTTGATCTCTGTTCCGGACTTGCTGCGAACTCTGCACAGTGACAGAAATGCCGTCGGTTCGCGGGCAGGTTGCATCGGAAGAAACGAAGGCACATAGCATGGAACGGCTCCTAATATTAAATCGGATCTTTTTTTTTTTTGGTTTTTTGTAAGACTGAGCATTTTAGGAAGGGCCAGGAGCATGCAAGCAGGTAGAGGGAATTCATGCAACTGTAATCTGAAATCAGACGGAGAAGGTGAAAGAAACGAGCAAACAGGAGCTCAAGTCAGTGAGACTTTCTGTTCCTTATGAAGTTCAATTACTCTTCTCAGAAGCTCATAGGAGGACAGTTGATCCTCCTATGAGATTTCTCGACTTTGGTTTCATAAAAATCAGTCAACTGTATAGCTGTCATCCCGACGATGGTGATCTCCTGAAGACGTCACCCACGAACCATAATGGGTCTCGCTCTGGAGTCAGAGTTCCTCTAGGCGAAATCTTATTCGGAAAAAGCTGCAAGTCATAATAAGCTGGAGCAGTCTTGTGAGTTGACGTCAGCACAGTGCGATGTCGTTGCGCTTTTAGATTCAGATTAAAACGGAAGACACCTTCTTACCGCTCGCAGAGTATGCCTGCCCGCTTGTCAAGAACAAAGTCGTGATGCTTCATTAGAAGGGTGTATTTCGGTAGACACCACTTCAGACTGACCCTGTTTATCGTATCAGAAACGGACGACGGCAGTAGCACAAGATAGGCAGGAAAACTCAGAAAACTCAGAGCCAAAATTTCTTTGAAAGAAGACTGAACGAGGCACTTTAAGAACGGAATCCAATACAGTTCTTGGTCTTACACATGTTAACAAAAGTGTCCAATGACCGAAGAGTAGTGCCTGAAGAACAGACTTAAGACTTCATGGTAAGCTCGGAACGAAGGCAATCTAGTGATCCTGGCCAGCTCTACGTGATCGCCAAAACACGGGGAAGAATTATGCTCCTGTTGCAAGAATTCCTCAAGACGATCTTATTCCAAGAAGTCGACTTGTGTTTCCAATTCTGTGACACTGCCATGTTGTTGTTGTTGATCATTATGTTGTTTCCTTTTTCATCTCCCTATCGCGGTGACTGATTCTCACTTATCCACGTTACTGTTCCTATCCACTCATGACACCGTTGCGCTGTATCCATGTTATTGCTTGCGGTCTTCACTTTTCTCCATGTCATTGCTTGCGGTCTGCATTTCTGTGCTACCGCCGTCTTTGCTGCTCCCGGAATACCGTTCCGGACTGCTGTCCCAATGCCTTGCCTCTGCACAGATAGCTGCACGTACGTCTTTCATTGCCTTTCAATTAATTATTCCTTCTGGTGGTGTTTTATCTCTCCAAGAGAGAATACAAGGAAGTGCACTTCTTTCAGGTCTGTCCAAAACAAAAAGCCCCCGTGGAACCACAAGTATTCCCACCGTACAGGACGCAGATTGACAGATCAATAGACTGAGGCAGAATTTTGGCCCTTGCAAAATCAAAAAATCGTCACATCATGGCGCTGAAGAAGAAATTGGAAGACTGAACATTTGTGACGGAAAGGAAAGGCACCGAACAGAGAAAGCTCTTCGGAGAAATTCCTAGAAGCTCTTAGAGCAAAAGAGAATTCGCTTTTTCCTGAAGGATTCTCTCCTCAGCATATCTTTCCCACGTGGAAGTGGAGGTGAAAGATTTTCTTCCCTTTTTCCTGTTTCGAAAGATTTTCTATGGAGCGTGAAGGGTGGCGGAAATCGATTTATCCGGAAAATCAGAAAACGCACGGGAAGATAGAAAAGTGCAAGCGCGGGAAGGCATTACAGCGTTTTCTCTCCTCTCCGAAAACTCTTTCGTTTGAAATGGCATTCGTTGATGCTATTTTTCCATCTTGGATCCTGCAACCACAAGCAAGAACTGGAAAGTTCGGATTGCTTATAGAACTGGCCACTTGGATTTCCTTTCGAGTCCTCGTCTTGCGTGATTTTCTAGGTTGACTAACGAACAGCCTTATATAGATGACTTCCTTGCCACTCAAGGGTGCATTGGAGAATCAGCACGGTTTATTCAAGATCTCGCGTTGTCCCTGATGTCGACTGCTGATCAGAGAGCTTCTACTGCGTTTCTCGAATGTTACCGTCTTTTTTTCTAACATTTTCGGCCTATGAGAAAGAGGGACTCCCTCTGAATTCAGCGCATGATGCAAGCGGGCATAGTGATAAATCGGGAAGCACGACGGATCCTGGTCTTGGACCCCCAACGAATCCCAAACCTATCGGGGAATCTTCCACGCTGACTTGGCTTCCACTCCAGCTTAGTTCTCTTCTCCTTCAAAGTACCCAGTCTGCATTCTGCTTTCCTTCTTTTGTGGTTCTCATAGGAAGCACTCCAATGTGATGCGATTTTGTAAACATTTTCCGGTCCTATGACATTTCGGATGAAGCCCTTCATTACGGCGAACAGGCCGTGAATACTGATCTCTTCCCTTGATCGAAGAGTACAATGAGATGCTTCTGCATTCTGCCACTGCTGAGTTACTCGAGCTTATTTATTATTTATGGCACGGAAGGCTGCTGCGTAGCTGACTGATGATTACTGGGCTTTGTTCCTTCAAATCTGGAAAGACATTCAAGTTCTCCGTGGCTTCGCGCCTCGTGAAGTTGAATGATTTTAAAAGTGCGAATTGGTGAGCGATCACTGTGGATGTCCACATCTCGAGAGCTGGAAGGTCTTTGGCACATCCGCAAGTGCATTCAAGCTGGTTTCGGTGAGTCTTACCGGTCCCCCGGACGGACTCGGATACTGGGAACAGTACCAATCTCCACATTATAATGATCCCTGATCTTTCAGAAGTTGTTCCGGTATGCCATTTGGTTATTTTTCCCGGTGTTTCGGATGGCAGTCGTGCATGAGCAGAACGAAAGAATGGAACATTTTTGCGTTTCTCAGACGATTCAGAGCAGCGGTCCAACAAATACAGGATGAAGACCAGCAATTTCGCAACGAAGCGGGACCGAAAAAATCTTCCTACACTTCCGAATGAGCTTATCCGAAGAGAGCCTGGTCCACAGGATTCGACATCCAATGATTTAACCAGCTGACGGGCTGGGTCTCTCTCACAGTTGGGTTTGATGGGAACCATTTCAAAACATGCGGAATTTTGGGGCCATGTACAAGAAGGTGACCCCCAAAAAATGGTCGCTCCACGAGTCGAGGCATTTCAGTCGACAGAAACTGAAACATGCATAATGGAAGATACTGCTGAACCGCGTGGAAGATGCCCATTTCAACACGAAGATTCATGATCTTCAGAGATCGCGAAATGCAAACGAAAATACCGGAGGGGGGCTGGATGTTGATAAAAGGAGAAAAGAAAAGAAAGGCACCAGTTGCTGGTGCATAACTCTTCCGAGTTTCATCCGGATTCGGGGAGCTGCTATCTCACTTCAGGCAAAAAAGTGCCGCAAATTCAAAACAGATAAATTGATATGCAAGGGGAAGGATTCCAGGGACGCAGTGATCGTTCTTGATCATAAAACAGCAGTCTAAAATAGAGCTTGAATTCGGAAAATACTCCGGAAGGCAGAGCAGGAGTCGAAACTCGCTTAAAACCACTTTACCTGATATCTAGAAAGCCAAAAAAAAAAAAAAAGAAGAAGAAGAATTTCCTTGGATGCTTTTTCGTTTCTTCGACTTTATCGTCATTATTCCTTGGTTCGTTGTTTGTTTGCCACTTCCGTGTTCGATAATTAAAGCCATCGATAACTGCCATCGATGACTAGCATGCCGGGTTCATTCGGCTTGGGAATCAACGGACAAAAGGCACGTCAGCATCGTCTGCTGGGATCCATTGCGCTCAAGGAGGCTCATTCGAAGCTTCACGACATAAAATCGGATCCGAGCGGAATTCCGCCGCGGAAACGGGAAAACTCTCGCTGCTCGCACGCGCACAACTCGAAAGAAGGAGAAAATCCGTCTGCTTATGTGTTATGCATGCACGCGTCTCTGCTCCTCCAGCACACACCCTACACACGTGTAGGTGTACGATATGTGTGTTCGTAACGCGTCTGAACGTGCCCCCGAAGTTTCGGGGACGGTCGCACTGAACAGCGGCACGGCGTCCGTTCTTTTCTTGAAATCCTCCATTTGCTCTTCGCGTGTTGTTTGTCTTGTCAACTGACGCGTATCCGCCTTAAAGGGGGACACAGAGAATGAATTCCGCGGCTGTCACTTCCACGTGGATGCGCTGTAACGGGAGCTGGTTTCTTTGCTTCATTCTCAAGAGTTCCTTCTTGCATGAAATGCACTACAGGACTGCTACATCTACTACGGGACTCAGGTCTAAACGGAGGCTGTTCTGAAGGAAGAAAGTCGAGGCCTGTTTTCATGGGGCCTTGCTCTCGCTCACTGCGCCTCCGAAAACTATCTTCCTGCGATTTCAAGGTGATCTGGTTGCTTTAGCATTCCGGCGTGACCGTTTCAGGGTTCTCCAAGATCGGCGGCCATTTCGCGATCCCGCAGATAAGCGCCCTCCGTTCCCAAGTTTGTTCTCTTGGGCGGTCGAAAGCCACGCTGGAGTTTGAAGGAGAGGAGGAGAGGCGTCGGAACCCCTGATGGAAGTATCCTGCGATGCGAATGGAACAGGAGGAGGAAAAGAGGCCTCAAGGTCCAGCCGCGGTGGCAGTCGGCGCTGCATCCCGCAGCCTCAACCCTTTCCTAGCTTTGCCTTCCTCCCCCTTCCCCCATGGCATTTTACTGGAGTTCCTCTCTTGCAATCCCTTCAGGCACTGCTCTTCGACTCAGATTTCTGTCCCGACTGCCACTTCGGTCCCTCGCGGAGTTCCCTGCAACATTTTCCAGCGAACAGCGGCGGATTTCCTGGATTCTTCAGCAGGTCTATTTTGGGAGACAGCCGTGATGAAGAGGTGAGCATCCTCGAACGAACAGCTCTGAGTTGTGCACGTGCCGTTGCGCTCTTTTCCGTTCAGTACCTCGTGCTTCTTCTCTGCTCCAGCCGGTCCATCTTTTCCTTGGTTGCCCCAGTGTCCCAAGGAGGAAGGAGCATTCCTCCTGTCCTGTTCGAGATAGAAGGCCTGGGATACTTCACGGGAACTCGGATCTCGCGCGCTCATGCCGCACTTTCTAGGAGGACGCAGCACCCGGTTTGCAGCGCGCAGCTCATCCTTCCGGGAAGCTCATCGACAAAGGGGAGCAAGGAGCCGGAACTCGGCAAGAGAGCGCGTTGCAAACCGGCAGCCTGAACTTGCGACACTCTCCTTCGCCGATCCATCCTTTCCTGGGTGCTGAGCCGCACCTTTCGCCCGAGCAGCATCTTTGGTGCTTCCCTCCCGAACGGGCTGCATGTGGGTTTGCTACTTTTCCGGAAAGGAACGGGAGCTCCTCAAACGCCGGCCCGCCGATCCTGAGAGAGCAGCTCAGGGTTTCCAAGGAGGGCAGGAGGAGGAGGAAAATGAAGTGAGAATTCAGTCTTCTGGCTCGCACAGGAAACGCTTCTGTCATGAGTGGATTTCGCTTCTCCCTTCCTCCTTCCCTTCCCTTCCATTTTCCCGCCTATTTCATTCTATTTTTAAAGAACAGTGGCGACTTCATGGAGAGATCGTTACTGCTGGTTCGGGATAGTGGAAAGCCTTTAGGATTCTTCTGTTTCGCTGTTTACCTTCGAGCTTTTTTTTTTTTCTTTTTTTGGTTCGCCAAGTGCTGAAGAACCGTCCGCCTCCTCACGGGAGGTCCAAGAAGCTCTTTTTAACGCTGTCCACACCACCCGAGGGTGAGTGTAGCCTTCAATTTAGGGGGGACTTTGGAGGGATCACCACATGAATCCAGGAAGGCTTCAGTGGAAGCGATCCGCTCCTCTCACTCTTGGGAGGGAGCTGCGAAGGAGACCCTCTACTCTGGTTGTCTCCAAAGGGAACCACCTCTCCGTTCTCTCCAGAGGGACCCTCCGGAAGAGGCCACTCCATTATTTCTTCTCCAAAGGGGATCCGGCAAGGATCCGCTCCTGGAATTTCTTCTGAGGGAACCCTCAAGGGAAACGCTTCCTGTTCTCTCCTCTTCTGAAGAGAACCCCAAAGGGACGCTTCCGAATTTCTCTGAAGGGTTGCTCTCCGAGGGGAGCAGCGCACTTCCTGACACTCCGGAGAGGCATTAGTCAAGCAGCTGCATGGTTCTCGACGGAGGGTTCCCCACGACAAGGAGAACGGTCCCATTTTCGCAGACGGATGGAACCCCCAAAGGAAGGGTGCCCGGAGCAATCCCGGCCAATCAACAGAGGCATCCGGGGATTTCCGGCTTCCACCAGTGCCGCACCCGAATAGGCTAGCCGGCATCAACCTGCGGGAGGGACAGAGGACTCGATACTCACGACGCCCCCCCCCCATATCGCGGCGTCGGTCCTTCCCCGGGTGGGATTCGAACCCGCGACGCTATGTGCCACGCGCGGAGATCGCAGCCACACGGCCATCTGTTTTATGAGGCTTAGCCAGAAGTGAGGGTCATGCACGTGAAGCCTCCCTCCCCCTTTTTTTTTCTACTTACCGACGAATGCCCTTACATAATAAGTGATTCCTACTGGAGCTCCATGGTACTCTTTTGACGGACGCAAGTGTACGCTCAGGGGAGCTTCGCCATTAATCGTGAAGGTAACCGGGAATGACAGTGACGAGTATCTCTTCCGCATCATTTTCTGGAAAAAGACACCGCTGTTTTACCCGTCAGGTCCCTCGATAGCGGCAGAGAGCGAAGGCATTTTTTTATTTTTTTGAAGGATACGCAATGTAGCCCTCTACCCCTCCCCATAAAGAGCACAACGGCACGTCACTCATTGGTTGCCTCCCCGGGTTCCTAAGAAGCGAAGGAGACGGCGTGACGATCCTGTAAGGATGGAGCGGTGATGGTGGAAGAGAGCGGAACAAGTTTACCCTGGACCATTCCGAATCCCCATACTTTTGAATGGTGGACGTGGTCATTTTCATTCACCCATGCATTCGGAAAACAAGAAAAGGGGAGGAGGAGGAAGCTACAGGGAGTCCCCATTCTTTGAGGACAAGCTATACTCAAGGGAGAGTGCAAAGGAAGAACGGTCAAACCGGATAGAGCACCGATGAGCATCTCGACCTTTATGATGTTTCTTGCTCACGATCAAGGTAAGGTTTGCATTGTTGAGTCCGTGGCAGCTCCGAAGACGGAACTGGGATGGGCAAAAGTCGTTCAGTTCCTCAGTTCTTCTGCTTCTGGTTCTCGTTCCAGAAAGATTTCCCTGGCTACCCAATTTGTACAGCCCGAGGAACGAGCGTGCCATTCCTTTAGGGAAGGGGGAGGAAGGCAAAGATAGTAAAGGGTTGAGGCCGCTGGATGCAGCACCGACTGCCACTGTAGACTTTTCTGGGAGATCTGCGGCTGGACCCTGAGGCTTCTTTCACTCCTTCTGTTCTATTCGCGTCGCGAGAGGCTTCCAGCAGGGATCCTGGTTCCTATGCCTCTCCTCCTCTCTTTCAAATCGCAACGACTCCACTCCGTAGTACAGATTTTTGTCTGAGATTTTTCGAAACCTCTCCAAGCTTTCCAAAACTGCATCACCCAGAGCAAGCCCTCTCCTGAGGTTTCCTTCGCAGAAGAGCTTCGGTATCCATGTAACGAGACTTTGCACAAGTGGACTGTCACAGTTCCTCCCGTTCCCCCACTAAAGCTCGACGTGTCACACTACCCAGTGTGTCTCTCGGACCCAGAAGACTCCGAGCGGAGAAAACTCTAAACCGGGCAGAAATCTCTTCCCATCATTAGTTCACGGGTCTTTCCTCTTCCGTGCCAAAGTCGCTCATTCTTCCCTCTTCTTCTCTATCCGTCCCACTCGAGAAAGCACCAGTTTCGGAGTGAATGTCCCTCCTCCAGAGAAATTGCCACTAAGCCTCGGATGCCGTGTACGCGACATTCAATCATCCCAGTGCAGCACCTGTGCTTGGATTCTTTTCCAAGGGGGAAGCGACCCAGCTGCGGACCGGCTGTTTGCATAGTGAGGTTTGCGACGAGATCTGCAAGATCCCAGCAAGGGTGGGAATGGGATGGCAGCTGGCAAAGGCATGGTGGAATCAGCTTCCTTCTTCACCTTGCTGGAAAAGGCCTCAACCGCCATGGCACTGTCCTTAAAAGCTCCGAGCAGGAAGAGCACCTTGCATGCTGAAGGATGGCATTTTCTCTCCTGAGAACCAAAGACTATCGTTGTTTGCGGGAAGTCTCTGGACAGCTTCCGCTTCCAAAAGCTTTAGTATCCCAAGTCGAAGCTTTCTCAGCTTCTGCGGACGCAAGAGGAACGGTTGCTTTCCCGTCCTTGTGGAGCGAGGCGATCAGCACCAAACATCGCTTCAAGCTCTCTGCACGCATTCCAATCCGCTTTCAACTCCCTCCCATTCCGTACGGGGACAGCGAGTTCCAGCTTCGCCAGAAGAGATGCCGTCATTCGGCATGAGAAATGCCGGCAGCTGTTCTTCGGTTTCTGCCTTTTCCTTCTCTGTTCTCGATTTCTCCGAAACCTGGAGTTCCTTCCCTCCTTCTTCCTTGCACCAATTTGACCTCCTATCCTCCCCCGCTAGTCACGGGCTGCTGTCTCCACTCCCGATGCCGAAGTGTCTCGTGCGACCCGATAATAGCCCTAAGCTCACTACCAGCATTCTCTCTAAGGAGGACGATAGTTCAGGACTCGGGGACAGACAAACGCGGACACCGAAGAGGCGTTAGAAAGATTGGCAATTGCCTGGATTGCAAGTTCTCCACTCTCTCTATCGGGATCACAAGTGCCTCGTAACATCCCGGAACTACCGCCACGAATACCTTACTGGGTCGTGCCGGTTCATAAAGAACGCAACGGTGGGAAGGTTTGCCAGGTTTTATTGCCCGTTCGAACGTGGTCCAACCCCATCGAGTGCGGCATTTACCGATCTTACGATCGGAAAATCACATTTTCTGATCTTTCAATGCGTGCTCTCCCCAGATCGTAAGCGGCTCCTGGAGTGCATTTCTTTCACATTATTTTTGACAAAGGATGGCAAAGACCCTGAAGAGAGCTTCAATGCGGATCGATTCAAAGTCTTGCAGGGATCGCGTTCGGAGATGCTGCACTCCTTATTCCCTCTTCTGCTGCTGCTCCGCCATTCCTGGACAGCTTTCGTAGAGGACTTCGCGCTTCATGGAATCAGGGAAGGGAGTTGCCCATCTTGCAGTTGCAGCTGTCTCGGCTGCTGCCTGTCAGACGGACTGAAATCGTGGCAGTGGAACCGCACAGGATCCGAACGTTTCGATGAAGAAAAAGTTGGAAGGAGGCGACCATGTTCCCATGCTCCTTCGTCCCCTGTGGTGCTGGGATGGTTCTTTGCTTGCAAAAATCATCAGCATTTCCACCTAGAGCAAGCGTGGAGTCGAAGAGCCGAAGAACGTTTCCCTGAGTTTCGGGTTCCGCAGCTCAGATTTGATGGTGCTTGTTTCAGTATTTTCACGTCTCCTTCCAGTCACTCGGAGCTCCTGAGAGAGATTCATTTCTACTCCACCATTTCCCCAGGTTGTGAGGGTTTCCAAGGAGACGCTGCTGCGAGGTTTCGAGCAGCCCCCCATGAGCAGCGGGATCGGGGCTGTCTGCTCTACTCTCACGTGTGCAGCCGCCTGCGTCGAAGCTGTGAACTGCCCCTGGCGCTCAGTAAGAAGAGCTTCAGAAGTCCACAAGCGTTCCGGAGACAGCCACTTCGGAAGGCGACCCGCTCGCGCATGCGCGAGTCGGTCTGCGCGCATCCGGTGGTACAGATCCGTTCTGGTCTTCTGAGTTCCCGTGGGTTTGTCATCATTCACCCCTTTCAAAAAAGCTTTTGCATCCGACTTCAGGGTTGTTGAGAGAGCCGGCGGCAGGGTCTTCTGGGACCTCCCTGCCCGCACTCTGAGTACGCGGGGAAACCGTGCACTCGCACACACGAATCCCCGTGCCCATTAGACTCTTCTCTGCATTTAGTTCTCGTCCCACCATGGTGATCGCCTTAATTCGTGACTTTCGAGCAAGGGAAAACGCCACAAGAATGCAGACCACCACTCTGTCTGTCACTGACGCCAGCAGCAAGGCTCTCGTCTGAGATCTGCTGTGATCTATGGAGTCGAATGCCTTCGGAAGTTTCCGTTCGTCCGGATATGCGGTCTCGCACAGCCCTCTCAGAGATCGAGACGGGTGTAGATGCAACAGGTCGCGATCTCGGGTTCCTAGTTTCCGCTTCTCAGCGGGTGCAGTATGCTCCTTCAGGACGATGCTCCTCACGCTTCCTCGACTCCGGCTTACTCCTGGGAAACTGCGTGGGAACATCTCCGTTCCTTTAGCGTTCCTTCGGGAGGGAAGGGTTAGCCCTGCATTTGAGAGAGCAGAGTGAAAGAGGCGGCAGATGAGTGTTTCTCGACAGATGAGTTGCCCGCCGGATATCGTCTCAGGGTTTTCGGACTTTTGAGAACGAACCAGGTCTCAGAGGTCGCAGACATTGCTGGCGAAGCTAACCGATCGGAAAGTTCCATTGCGGAAAAGTGAAGCACGAGGAATCAGAAGCTCTGGGATGGTTGCAGTCATCCTGGAGCCTCTTCTGTTCGTCCACCGTGTGTCGAACAACTCAGCCCCTAGCGTTGAACACCCCCTGGATGTGGGACACCCACGGTCTGTGTCCCAGTTGGTAGGAAAAGTCACGAAGACTCTAGTGGAAGAAGCTACCGCATTTGCTACTAGGCTCGAAGGGAACTGGGCATGCGCACGGAGATCGAGCAAGGCTGGTGTCCCTTCGAACCGCAGCTCTGACCCTTCAAATAGGGAGATCTTCCGTGTGAGTCTCTCAAACAATGGGCGCTCTCCTCTATTTAACTCAGTCCCGAGCGGAGGAACGGAGCCACGACTATTGCGAAGGGGGGCCTTATCCCTCGAAATATCGTCTCCTCCTGATTCATTACGTGATGTCATCACAAGGATCCCCAAGACCTTTTTCACCCTCCCAGAGCGCAACCGCCCTCGAACTGATAAGCCCTTTTTTTTTTTTTTTGCCCCAACGCATAGCCTGATCGTCTTCAGACCAAGTTCCTCAGCTTGTCCTTTCCAGACGCTCCCTCTCTTCACTCCGGTCCAGCGCTACCGGCGCACACCGGCACGATGATCCCGAAGATCAGGGGAAGGGGTGTGTGGTTAGGTAGGACTCCGTATCCACACGAGGGAGGCAAGCATGTCCTTCCCCTTCTGGGAAGTGCTCCCAGAAAACCACCCAGCGGCGCTGGGATGGTTGACGGCGTTGATGGATGCCATTGCCGCAAGACGTCTGGAGGCAGAGAGGAAGAGGATGCTGCTGGTGCAAGCTCCCCGGGATTAACTAGGAGGCACACTCGAAGCACTTTCCGCGTGTCGTACCCGAGGTGGCATCTACGCAGCCCGAACGAGGGCAACGCTCGAAACACGCATTCGCTGCCCTCCAGAGGTGACTGGGCTTTGGTTTCTTTCGCTCGTCCTCCTCTTGCCCTCCCTCCCTCTGTGCCAAGTTCCCCTTAGCCTGTTCCCTGTCTCCACTCCATTGGAGACCTGTTGACACATCCTGATATCTCTTTCGTGCAGCTCACTGGGGTCTCTGCAGATCCGCTCCGCGGAAAACTTGCTATTCAGTTTCCGGTTTCGGCAGTACTCCGCGCTCTCTTCGCCTCCAGTCCGCGTAAGCAGCCGCAGATGATTCCTTGATTCTTCGTTCCCACGTGGGTAAAGCAAGCAGAGTCGGAGGAGGTGGGCCGAAAAGTGTGCAAAAGGTACTGCGGTAAGAAGGGCAGGAGCGAGTTCTCCCTGAACGGTTTCTCTGGAGACGAGTCCTGCCAACGGGAGTGACCGATCTTTCCGGAGGGAGGATACTCCCAGACTCTCTGCACAGCCTCGCATTCTTCCGTTCACCTTTCCTAAGAGAGACTCCGCTCTTCACGTGACGACACCTCGGAGGTTCCTTCGGGAAACCCCCGAAGAAGTTTTCCCAAGACAGCCTGAAGCTTCCCTCCTGGAATGGGGCTCTTCTGCTTCCTGGAAGGAAGGGCAGGCAGCACTGAGTTTCTGCAAGGTCCATCCCCCTTCGATCTCCAGATCTTCTCAGGGATAATTATCCACTCATAAAAGCCCCTGATAACGTGGTTGCATAATCCCCTCCTCTTTCCTCCCTGTAGGGCAAGGGATCGTCCACGTGATGAGTTTATCCACTCACTCGCCACAGAAAAAGCTTTGCGTCTTCGGACTTATTCGCAGTAACTTGGCAACGCCTTCTCCAGGGAGCCGGATGGGTCTACCAGCTCAGGTCGGGACATACTGGAACAGTAAGAAACGGAGGAGGGAGATTGAGACTCTCCCTCCTTGGGAAAGGGAGTGGAGAAGGGAATGAAGAATGGGAATGGAGAGGCAAAAGACGGGTAGCGAGCCTGAAAGGATGCTGAGACGTTGCGGTTGTTTCCTGACGCATCTCCGACGGAATGAAGCGAAAAGGAAACGAGAAGGGGAAGAAGGCAAGGGCGTCGGCTTCCCTCCTCCCACTTTTAGAGATTCGCACGTCTCGGGATGGAATCGAGTAGAAAACTGGCGACGGTACCCTCCCAACGGTATTCGACCCGTCTCACGTCCGGCAAGAGAGCGACCGTTTCCAGACAGAGTCTACACTCCTTTCTTTCTTTTACCCCTGGTATCGTTTTATCCCGGATGGTCAGTTGGTTAGAGAACAGCCCCCTATCCTCCCTTTCTCTTTCCATGGAACACCACAAAGAGCTCCAGGTGTAGAAGGGTTGTGAAGAGGTCAGAGAAAGTCAGGAAGAAGACTGTCCCAAGAGGAGCGGACAGATGCTAGGAGGGGAGGAGGAAGGGAAAGCCATGAAGAAGAAGCTCGAACTCTCGTTCTACCTTTTATAGAAGCCGACTCCCTGTCCATGAGAAAAGATGGATGGAGAACATTAAAAAAAGTCGAACTTTGGCGTTATCTTGCCCTGTATCTCCCCCTCCCTCTCCTCCCTCACAGTGGAGCGCGCGCGCGCCGTTTTCCTGTTCCTCTGAGCTCATTCTTCAGCCCCACCCATCACCTTCCCGCGCTGATGCTCACATGGAACGGGGACAGCTGCTCTTCCTCCTCCTCCTCTACTCCTGCCGTTCCCTCCGGACGGGGATGAAGCTGGATGCTCTGGATCACTTCCTCCGTCACGAACGGGATGCCGAGGGTCTCCTCGTCCTCCCGGCCGTACCGCAGCACGATGCACAACTGCAAGAAAAGACAAGGAGAACAACCCTTGCAAGATGCTCCGAGTTTCCCGGACTTCTCTTTCGGCGGAGATCAATCGAAAAAAATCTACCGGTTCATCCACCCGTCCTGCTCATCTCTTTCCCCTCTTCCTGCACCCATCGAAAGGTCAAGAGGTGCTCAGGACTCCAGGAACGTCCGCTTGGAGGAAGAGGCGAGAGATGGGGCATGAGGATTCAGGGGCTTCTCCCTCTCGAGAGGGGACGGGCCGCTCTTTGAGAAGAGGATCGGACAACTCTCGAAGGAAATACTGCCCTTCCTTTTGTTCCGAGCACATGCAATGCAGTCCTTCCAGAGAGGCATCCTTGGAATTTCCCAGTTGCAGCATCCTCCCACACAAAAGGGAAGGAAGTTGCCCTGAATGGTTTCCGCAGTGCAATGACAATTGCCCACAGGACCTTTTGCCCTAGAGTCGGTGACCCAGGAATCTCTTTAGCTTTCTCCTCCCACGTTTCCCATATTTGGGGAAGGAAATTCACGGGGAAGGAGACGTTTTTCCTTCCTGACCCTCTTCTTGCCCCTATTCCCTGTCTGAGACTGCTCCGAGATGCGGCAGTACATCCCAGGAGCGCCGTCTCATACAGGGGGTGATCGAAAGCGGCCTTCTCGGAGCCATTACTCCTCTGGACGACCGTCCTTTCGGAGGACCCAGTAGAGTGCCCGCTCAAGGACAGACGCAGAGGCTTCCGAAATCACGACAGCCCAACAGGGTCGCAGGTGTGAGTCGGGCTCTTCAAATGCTGATTCGTTCTTCTGTGCGACCACTGGGCATCTAGGCAGCTCAGCCGATTTTAGCAACTCTCGGTCTTCGGGCTGGCGGCGCGGTCTACCGGCAGAGGCTCTGTCGCAGCTCGCACCTTCCACTTCGCCATTACCCCTCTTCCTGGCATGCTCAAGACCTCTTCAGAAACCAAGAGGCGAACCAACGGCTTTCTTCTTTGCCATGGGGTGAGGTCGGCTGATGCGAACGACTAGTGTCGCAGACGATACGATCCTATCCACCGCCTCCAGCGATGGTCGATGCTCGCATCGGAAGGGATACGAGCAGTCGAGGTGGATATTCGGGTTCTTCCAAGAGTACCTTTGTGCACTTCTCGTTTCCATGACTGCCACATTGCATGAACCTCAATTAGACAGTCATCCTCTGCTCTCCTTTCACACTGCATGCTCTTATTCCGCAGTCTCTGGAGGACGTTACCCCGGGGTCCTTGAACTTGATGAGTGAAATCATTTCGGCAGCTGTGGTCCGAGGCAAAGCGCCAACTAAACTATCCCGAAAGCTTTCTAAGGAAGATTAGGAAGTCTTTGGTCCAAGAAAGAATGATCGCTTGTGTTCTTCACGAGTTTCTCCTGAAGGCCTGTCAAGGTATCCCATGAGCACCGTATCAGGCATTCCGAGGGAAGGTCATGAGGTCCTCAAAGACTCCTCCGGAAGAGGTCACCATTATTAAGACAAGAAACGGCATCCCCCCTCCCAGGTGGGGCACAACTCCGAGACCATGACCTTCCCGAGGAGAGCTAAACGGAGGCAGCAACTTTTGTGCCACCACGCGAGAGAAAATCTCAAAGCTACGTGGATGCCTCTAAAAGTGGCCGACGTTTCTGCGCGGGGTGGGGAGCATCCGCCCCCTTTCTCCCAGAATGCTTCAGAGGAAGATGGAAGGGTGCTCTATCGAGGTGCAAAGGACAAGCACCCTCCGTCTCCGAAAGAAGACCGAAGTCCCTTCCCTCCCCCCTCTCTCTTCCTTCCGTGGCTGAAAGGTTACGCTCATTCGATATCAGCAGTCTCCTCCTCATTTAATTTTCGAAATGATCTCTGCGCTGCCACAGTTCTTCGCTCTTTTCGAGTCTGTAGTGCAAGAGGCACACAGCTTGGTCTCTTGAGTGATCCCGTCTTTGGTCTATCTCAGGGGGAAAACGACAGGAATCTTCAGAAACGAAAGTGCCGACGCGAATCGGGAACGACTGCGTGATCGCTGTGACGCTGCCAAAGCTTCCGCTAGAGGTGCAACGGGACCGGAGGGAAGAAGCCAAGCCGGCTTCCGGTTACAGACAGCGGGCAGATTCTCTCGTCTGCGGCAGCCAGACACCAGAGACGGCGCTGCGGCGGTTCGCGTCGCTGCACCCGACAAACGGGCATGGGCCCACAGCCTTCCCCTTGATTATCCCAGAGTTCGGGGTGGCGGGGAAGGCAGCCAACGGGCACCCCGCTCGCCTCGCTCCCTCCGTTTCACACGAAGATGCATTGGTGCATGTTCGGCTGCGCCATCTACGGAGGCCACCTCCCTTCCCCTCTGCACATCTTCAGCTCATGCTCGAGAGCCTCGTGGCTCCACCTGGCATCCTCGTTTCCCGTAGCAATTTCGCGCCGCTGCCGCACGGAGCGAGCGGTTAATAATTGAGGGTTCCGCTCTTCACTTTCGCACGATGCCGGCGCAAAAGGAAAAAGGAAAAAAAGAAGAGGAAAAAAGACTGATCAGGGACCGCTTCCTCTTCGAACCCTCCCTCGCGCTACCCTCCCGAAGGAGCGATCGTGTTTGCTCCCAGGAGCGATCGCGGATGGCTTCCCTCGGCATCCCCCCCTTTCCCGGGGGAATTCTGAGGGAAGCCGTGGGCGCCCAAGCCGTTCTCTCTCACTTCTCTCTTCCTGGAGGACTGTCTGCGAGTAGGCCACGGGGCATGTGTGCACGGGGGAATGCTCCCCAACGACTCTCCTTTGTAATCAAACGATCATGCTAAGCGAGGATCTGGCAGCAGCCCCATCCGCCTCGGGAAAGCGGGCGTCGTAAAAGATGCCGCTTTCCTCCCCCTTTCTGCTGTCGCTGGGACTTCACTCGGGGCATCGCTACATGCTCTTGGCAGCAGGAAATCCGAGATCCTGGCCCAGACGATGTAAGGAGGGGCGAACGTTTGGCCCCTTTTTTCGGAAGTGAAGAAGGGACGGAGGGTTTACGGTAGAAAAAGGGAGGCGAAAGGACCCTCCTCCTCCTCATTATCGACGGGACTCCTTCGGGAAGTGGCGGGCTGAGAATTAAGAAGTCACCGATTCTGGTGGTGCCGAGGCATCGCAGACAGGTCAGGTGGATAGCGTTGCTAGCTAAATAGAGGTTCGTCCGGCTGGAGAGACATGACCTTGTTCTCCGCCGTGCGTTCCAAGCCTTTCCGGACGGCTTCGGGAAGCAGGCAGAGGGAGGCGCGGCGGCAGTCTTGTGGGCAGGCGAACCGCGAGGTTGAGGGAAGCCCCGCGCGCGTAGTCGAAGGATGCTCAAGGCACCCCCATCACCAATCGATGATGATGCGGGCAGCTGGAAAGGGGGTGGAGGAGAGACCATCCTCATCCTCTGATCTCGTCCGTTACCCTCGAAAAGCTGGAGGAAAACAGAGAACCGACAACCGTTTCTTTTTCGGTCTCCCCTGACAACCCTTCTAACAGCTGCTGATCGAAGCGCACCGACTGTGGGTTTCAGGTCGCCCCCCTCTCAGGTGGTAGAGCCGGGAAGAGCCACGGCTCATTCTGGTTGGCAGCGAAGGGAGGAGCTGCCGGCCTTACGCCTGCTCTGCTTGCGATTCACCCCGCTTGAGTTCTGGACTCGCAAGCAAGCGGGTGCATAGAGATGGGGGCGCGGAGGACCTGGGAGGTGAGCGTTCCCCAGGGTCCGCAGGTGTGTTCATACAAGGGGGGAGGAGGCTGACGAGAGAAGCATCTCGGCTGTTAAGCGACGGGTCCCGCCTGTGTACGTTCCTCGGATAAACGGAAGAAGGAGAAGGGGAAACGAAATCTGTTCTCTCTCTTTTTTTGGGGGGGGTCCTCGGAAGCTAGGTCGAAATATTCTCCTGAGTGAACTCTTCTACGCGCATTCTGCCACAAGGGCAGGCTGAGATTCGGGTGACCTTTCTCGTGGAGTGCTCGGGAGAACGGTCTCTCTTCTCTCTGCCTGTGGTTCTCGGTACAGAGAAGCTGACCAGTACCGCTCCAGGCCCTACGCGGGGAAACTCTTCAGCGAAGTCCCAGAAAGGCAATTATCTAGTCTCGAAGAAGGCTCCCACGATCTGCTTCCAAGACCGTCAGGAGGCTGCCTATCCTTCTTCCTCTGCGCGGCACTTCTCCCACCTTCGAAACAAACTCTGGCCGCGACCGGGGTTTTCGGCCTCTCCGAGAAAGGGAAGGGCTCGGTTCATCCCCGTTCGCGTGCGCTCGTGCCCATCACTTCCTTAGGAATAAAAAGGAAGATGCTTTCTTGATACGAGCAGTGCTTTGGCTAGAGGGCCGGCGGTGGCTGCTGGCCCTTCCTCCGCTTTAGTATCTGTGCCAAGAAGGTGGCTGCAAGGTCAAGGCGGCGGCTCCTAAGGCGGTTGAACTCTTGCTGACAGGGAGCGGGCGCTTCGTATCCTTTGAGTGCGTTCGCGAAATCCCAGGTTGTACCCCCCCACACTCCCCCTTTCCAGACTCTCTCGAGATCCACTGAAGTCTCCGCCTGCCCTAGACAGGCTTCCCCCAGTTGTTCGCGGAGACAACGGGTTTCTGAGACTCCCTCGGCGGTTGGTCGATGCGCGCCAGCTGGCCGGCAAGCCGACCCGGAGCGTGCGCGCCAAAGAAATAATCCGCCGAGTGGATCTTCTCGATGCTTCCCTCGAAGGCTTGGTCTTCATCCTCCCCTCAGGTGGCAGCACCCGGCGGAGATCCTCCGGTTCCTGCACTGGACCCTTCCGTCCTTCATGGAGGGACGAGAGGAATAGCGGCTCCCAGCTGTGGGCGATGCAATGGTGGAGCTCGGACATTCCCTTCTCACTTGCTAGTGGACCGCTGCGCGCTCTGGCGCGTAAGGGAGCGTCACTCGGAGACTTCACTCGGAAAGCACTCTCAGGAGCGCTCCAAAGCGCCTCTTCATGCGCAGCGCAGTGGCACCTGCCGCAGCGATCGTGGCGACTCTGCTGACTGCGGCACAGTGGCGGCAAGCAGTGTTGTGGGAATGGGCAGCGCGGTTGTCATGCCACCCTGCAGCGATGTCATCCCTCCTTAAGAAGGACGACGAAATCACCCCGCCTGAGACCAGTAAAGGAGAGCATCGTTGGCATCCTCCGCAGGATTTAGAAAGAGCTCGGGAAACCCTCTGTCGGGAACCCACTGGTCCTCTTTGTTATTCTCTTCCATTTCTTTACTTGTCTTTCTCCTCCCTTCCCCAAGTGGACCTCGTTTGGCAGATTCGGCTTGTGCAGGACCCCACTTTGCACTCGCTGATTTCTTGGGATATCTGCTGTAAAAGACGCACCCTCGTGCCGACACATTCACTCGTTTCCAAGTCGACCGAAGAGGCGCGCGCGCCGGCTGCCTGCTCGGCAGCTTCCATCCGTCTCCACATCGCAGGCGGAATTCTCCCCGTTCCCTCCCCTCCCTCTCCCTTCCTTTCCGAATAGAAGTCCCGGCAAGCCCGGGACTCCCTTCGAAAGATCGAAAGGATAGGGGAGGGGGGGGGAGGCAGGCGCGAGGGAGGGAGAGTGCGCCTCGTGCTCGCCATCCGAGAACGGAAGTCCCCTTCGCATCTCTGAGAACGCCTCGCTTCACGTCTTTCCCGCGCGCCCTCGTCATGTATTCAAACCTTCGTTCGTCTAGGAGCTCTCAGGGCGTCCAGGATGCTCCTTGAGATCCGAAGGACACTCCGGATTCAAATTGGATGCAGTCGGGGCGCGGTGAAGCACCCCGCTTTGCTAGCCTCTTTCTTTGTTCCCGTTCGCGGGAGCTTCAAGAGGCTCAAGAGAGAGCTCCTGCCATTAGCGGTCTCTGGAAAGACCCGTCGGTCGATTCCCTTCCTTTTCCTTTTCCGGCAATCCCGAGAAGCAACTGGGAGCTCGTGGACTCTATAAAGGGGCGAATAGAATGCACCGAAGAGTTCTCCTGGCGCTTTTTGGACACCCACGAAAAAAAGAAAGATTGAAAAAAAAAAAAAGGATTAACAATGGACCGTCTGCCAGGAGCTCACGTCCATCCATGAGTTCCCGGAGTGTGGATGAGAATTGATTAGGACTTCGAGAGGAGAAAACGGTACGGTTGGCGCTGTTCCGGCTAGCTACAGCCTCACCTCGAACTCCGTGGTTTCCCCTGGCAACGGCCTAGAGAACCGCATTTCTGCATTCTCGTGTCTGGTATCAAGAGAGAGAGAGATAAGAGCGCATCCAGGAAGGGAGAAGGAAGTTCTCGAGTCTCGCGTCCGGATTACTGTTCGCCGAGGCTTTTGCAGCAGAAAGGGAGGCGGCCGCGGAGAGGGGAGGACGGGGAAGGGGCACCTGGAAGGAGAAACGTAGGGAGGGGCCTTCCGTGGCGGCAGACTGCTGACCAGAAGAAGACTCTGCAGACGTGCCCTCTGGATCTTTCGGAGTTTATCTAAGGGACGAAGAGGCTATGGAAGGATCTCAGAAGGAGGCGAGTAGCGCGAGTACCACGGATGACGATGAATACGTGGCACCTGTGCAACACCAGCGGCTCCCCGAAGAAGAAGGATGTAGCTGACTTTAGAAGGAGAAAGGATCCGGAGATTCCTGGATTGGGAGGGGAAAAATCAGGGAGAGAGTTTCATCTAGGAAGAAAAGGCGCTCTCGAGCTCTCGGCTGCTCCAGGCAGTTGTTGAAGAGACATTCGGTGAAGCCACCACCGACATCCGTCCAATTTGTGGAATTCTTCCATCTCAAGGTGAAAGTACTCTTTCCCTACTCAGTCTCGTTCCTTTCGAGCGCCTCCTCGATCAAGCCCTACTCTTCTGAATGGGAGATTTTCAGGAGCATTGTCGTCTGTTCCGGTGAGATTGAAGAGGAGAGAGATCATAGATGGAGAGCGCTGGATCTCAAGAAGAACGGGCACCATCTGAGGTCTAGAACCTCAGCCCTCGGTAGCGACTAAGCAATAAGCGAGGAAACGGAAGCCTGCTCGCTATCGGGATATGCCATGGGTTCCCGGATTGAGCGTCAGCATCCTTTTAAGGAGCGAGGCACGGAATACGCTCGCAACGGCCATGGCTGGGGCTGAAACGATCACTCATATGATCCATTCCTTATCCCTTCTTCTTTGCTCTCTTTCCCTGTACCAGCTCCCAGAGTAAGAAGAAAATGAGTCGCCTTGAACGTGTGAGGAGAGAGGTGACAAGAGCGTCCTCTCACCGACCCACTTTCCTCATTCTTTCTTCCTATTTACATCCACATTCCAAACGAAGAGCAGGTTTCGAGAGAGGAAGAAAGTCTTTTGGATCTTTAGGAAGCAGAGAAGGCGGCTCCTCAGAAGCGCGAATGCCCCCTAAAGAAGAGCCTGAGAGTGCTCAAGATGAGGCGAAGGAACCCAGTCAAGAGATCCAGAGCATTCTGGTAGAGTCTGGGCACGGGAATTGGATGGAAAAAAAGAAGAGAGCTTCCTTCTACGCTCCCTGGAGAGGAAGCACGCTTCAGGAATGAAAACCTTTGAAGGGAAGATTGCGAGAAGAAGGGGCCGGCTGCATACGTGAGGTTTGGAGAACGAGAGAGAGTCGAACAGCTCAAAACACGCCCTTCTACTTCTTCCAGATCAGCAGAAATGAGGAAGGCATAAAGGAAAGGAGAAAGCGAAGGAGTCATCTCCTGGGGACAGTCTTCCAAGCCGCTCTCTGCTGCCATACTTGAAAGGAGAGGGGAACTGGCGCCCGAAACCCGAGGAGTGACTTTCTTGAGAGCTCACGAGGAGCAGCTACTCTGAGTTCAGAATGCCGTCCCACTTTTTCTTTTCGCTTCGCCTGGTGAGGAAAGAGGGAAGGATAAAGAGGAGGAGGGACGACGTAAGGCGTTCGGAGGAAAAGGAAAAGCAAGAGTACTCCCGGAATGTGAGGAGACCTCCTCCGTTCAAAACCAGAAAGTGCACGTAATCAAGGAATGCAACCCGCAGAAGGGATCTCGTCGTTGAAAGGAGGGAAACTCTCAGAAGAAAATGTGGGCAGAGTAACCTGTAGCTACAACAGGAAAAGACTTCCCAACATCCCTCAAAAAATGGGCACTGAACACCTACAAAGGTCATGGCTCCAGCGAAGCCATCCTCTGCAGACCTTCGACCATCTCTGAGACAGAAGGATTGATCTTTTTGGGTATTCTACCCTAAGGTTCCCTTTCCGATTTCCAGAATCCCATCTCGCTCTCATCTTCCCCCGTCCCTGCATCTCTACCTTCCCGCACCTACTTCGGTATAGATCTTGACGTTCTCTCTGAGCACGCTGTCGTGGACCGTCACGAAAGCTTCGACCTTCGTTGCCAAGTCGTCTCTCAAGCAGAACTCGCGCTTCGGCATGTAAATCGTTATGACGTTGAAGCAGTCCTTCTTCTTGAAGATCCTGGAAAAAACAGAGGAAAAATGACAGTGCCGAAAAGGGCGGGAGAACTCTAGCGATCAGGAAGAGGACGGGAACGCACTCTCGTGCATGCACGAGTCCTTGCATCCCACCTCAGTGGTTCCTCACACCATGCACTGCCGAATCGAAGACAGAAATGAAAGGCAGGAGAAGACAGAAAATGGTCTCGGGGCCTGCGTCCCTGATTCCAGCTCTTTCCTGTTGTCTCGGCAGCCTCAATGGCGCGCACTAAGGTTAAGTGGGGAGGCTTTTGAGGAAGGCACACGGACACTTCAACGTGATATTCTTCTGCACCATTGAGTGAGGAAGGCAAAGACAACGAGAGCAGAGAAGAAGGGAGGGGGAGGAGGAGGCCAAAGATGCCAAAGAGTCGGAGAAAATCGTGACGGAAAAGCACTCAAGTTCAAGAGAGGGTGGAAGATCACGACACTGTGAGGAAAAGAGGAAAGGGGGGAGGTGAAAAAAGTTAGGGAATGGTGCATCGTTATCTTCCAGGTTCACACTCGCAGTCAGAAGTGGGAATCAAGATGCTCCCGGATTCGAAGGAGGTAGCATCTCTGATGAGATTATTTCAAAAACAGAGATGTCTTTGACGGAGGGAGCTAACGAAACTCCAGATCCTGTAGCCTGCGTGGAGAAGACACTATGCTGCAGGGTTTTTTGATGGCTTGCTCCGTTGCCAGCTTCGCGAAATCGTGGTAGATTAGCGTTCTTACAGTACGCACGCAGGTGGAAAAGACTCTTAGTGCTCTTCATCATTTATGATCTTACGCCATACTATCCATGGATTGCCGATTTACAAGGAAGATTATCCCGTTCGGAAACCCATACCTTCTCTTCCCGGAGGATGTGTTATTTCTCTGACGTATTTTCTTCTTTTCTCCCATTTCATTCGCAACGAAATTCGCCGGGAGACTACTGGCTGCTCTTCGGAAGTAAAACAACAACCACCACCACCACAACAACAACAACCAGCTCTAACGCTAATTGGCCAAGGTCACCATGTCGCAAGCTCTTCGTTTGCACCATCAGGTTCTCTTACCTAGATGCTGAAGTATCCCATCATGAGATTGGTGCTACCGGAGAATTTCGTTAGTCCTATCGCGTGGGATGCCCAATTGTATGGCATCAGATGCTTGATAGGATGCTGCTCCTGTAGGAGCTACTACACTCGCGCTCTTAGGGAACACGTTCTTTATGGGAGCTTTGATTTTGAGACACCCAAGTCAAACGGATCCCAGAAAAGCACACAGACTGCAGTCTCGTAGCCAAGAGACCAAGTGAGGAAGCATGAAGACATTCCGGGAGAAAGCAGGTGCCATGGTTCATCGACCTTTGTCATCGATCAAGCATTTGGAATCGCTTTTTTGCTGTTAATCTTCATGTGGCTACTGAGCTTGCAAGACACCGTTTCTGTGTTGTGTGTTTCTTTTCTTGAACGCTGGAGAACTCGAGGATGGACTTCAGGAATTGTCCGATGGCAAATGTTCTCCACTGAAATCGGTCTGCTCCTTTAATTTGCACGAGCGACTTCATGCTACTCTCGGATTCATGATAACTGACCACTTTTTAAACAAAAGTTTCTGCCAATGAGCCCTGGCTACTTTTAATATCAAGAAAACGATTCAGCATGACGTGAAAGATCATGCAGCTGGAAGATTCTGTTGTGGATGCGATGCCAAAGACAGGAGAGTTTCTTTCTTTCTTTTTTCTTTTCATTTTCAGTCATCCACCAAAGGCAACGACTTCATTCCTCCCTGTTCAATAGACACCTTCAAAAATCTGGATTTTGTAAACAACGTATGACTCATCCACGCTTTGTGCTGAAATGCCGCGAGATCATGAAAATGTGATCCCGATTCACGGAGAAGGACTGTCCTCGGATTACCTCAGACAAAACACGTTCTCATCTGTTCGGCAGTCCTATTTACGAAATCAATCGAACCAGCTAAGCACCAGAATAAAAGAATTCTTCCTTTTTGCTCTGTACCCACGAGGGATGTTTCAGAGTACTGCTGCAAATAAAATTAAATAAAGCAAGTGAAAGATGAGATTCTGGTTCCTCTGACAACAAAAACAAGACTTATGCTTCCCGTCTCTCTCCGGACCCATGGCTTTTAACCCTTAGCTAACTGATGAATAAAATCAACCGACATCTCAAATCCCATTTCTGAGACAAGGAAAGATTCCCGGAATTTGGAACTTGGTGGGAACAGACGGTGCTAAGCAAGGACTAAATGCCGCCAGTTGGTGTACTGCTTCTCGAGCCTTTCTTGAGGACGTTCGGTTCGATTAAAGCAAAGCGAGAAGTTTTCATCGGGATCGAGAGATCAAAAGCATGACGAAGATGACGAAACACTATCCGGAATCGATCTAAATCACAGCCTTTTTCATGGACCAAATATTCCATTACCGTAAGATGCGTTGTCACTGCGGAGATTTTCGGATGAGCTTTCTTCCTGTTGATGAGTGAACGTATTTTTTTTTTTTTCTTTTATTAAAAGGAAAGAAGAGATACTGACTGAGCTTCAAGCACTTCAAATTCCTGAGAGCAGTTTTGCTGATAGCTTTGCGGACCACGCATGAGAAACACACAAAAAAGATTTCTTTCGTTTTCGTGGCACAACTTAGGCATCACAATTCGCGTGCAAGAAGCACGGGTGCTGTTCCTCATTGGTGTTGTTGAAATCATAAAGGTGATATCGTGAATGTGAAGATCGGAGTGAAATACACGTGACGTGAAACGTCATTTCATACTGGGAAGGAAGGATTTCAGTATTCGAAAACGAAGATACATGAGATGTCGCATCACCCAGGCGACCCAATAATGTGATGATGATTGTGCTTGCTAAAGCAAGGTGTGGGATGGACACGCTCTGAAGGCAATGACTCCTAGTTGTATCTTTTCGAAGTGTCCTAATGAGTTTGCAGAATGATGGAAGCTCTGATTCATTCACTGCCTCCCACGTCCTTCCAGCTTTTTTTTTTTTTTTCTCTTTCTCTTTCGTTTTCTTTCTGTTTTCGTGTTCTCTTTGTTTTGGTTTGCTAAGTACTCAAGAAGCGTTTCCTCGCTCCGTAGGGTTATCGGAGCGGCTCGATAGCGACGCCACATGGGAACTCACAAGGCTCTTCCACTGTCGCGCACCCCAGGCGCTCGCAGAGCAGGGAGGGGGGTTATCCAGAAGGGGCAACACTGTGCTCCCTGGGAAGGACCCAATGGTTCCCGACCAGCTCAGCGGGGCATTCGTCCGCGAGCAGCCTCCTACAGATGCACGGCCCGAAGCGTGAGAGATCCCTGCTTCACCACCCGAAAACTCGAGGCCCACGACCCATGCAACTGGGCATCGATCCTTTCTGTGTATTCGAACCCGCGGCGCTCGGTGTCGCGCGCGGACTCACGGCCGGCGCCGCCGGAGGGCTGGAATTTCCTAGAATCAGTGCGCATGTTTGATTACTTCACGACTTTTATGACGTCTTCATATTCTTATCAATCTTGTGGGGATCTCGTTCTTGTAGGAATCTTGCAGAGAGCTTGGTATAAATGGGTCTTGGGATGAAGTTCGTTGTCGGAGAACAAAGAACGCAACAGGCATATGATCGAATTTGATCTCTTTGGGTGTTTGGAGTTTGCAGTGCATGGCAGATGAGGAGTCTGGGAACCGAACTCTTAAAGAAACATGGGGGGAAATAATCAGTAAAGTCCGAGGTGAGGCAGCAAATCAGTAGCTGCAAAAGATCTGCTCGCACAACCGCATTTTTCTTGGCTCCGAGGCGGCAGCGATTTTCGAATGCCGATGCGCTTTGCCAGGTCGACTGCTGCAGGGACCATGTGTGATATGCAGGTATCCCCATTCGGAACTTTTCTTATTCACATATGACCTATTCAGAATCACCTTATGTGTTACGAGTACTTCGAGAAGAACGCTTCTAATCTGATCGCTACTCGTGCGGCAAACCTCTAAGGAGGCTGGAGGAACGGATCTACAGGATCGTGCCCCCCAGGCCGAACGCGTTCCGATGTAGCGCGGCCCAAGTCAAGAGCTCTTCATTTCCAAAGGCTCCAAGATCACTTGTGGGGATTCCAAATTATAGGCAAAATGTTTCGAACGAGGCGCGCGGAATTGACCTTCCGCAAAGATGACTTCTCCATTTGTTCCATTTTTCCGGCTTGCCGAAGAGCAACACTGTTTCTCGGATTCGATCCGCAATCCGCGAAATCCTTCTACTGCATCCTGGCAGTTGTCCTCGACATCGGCCAGAGGAGTGCCGAGGAGGGAAAGAAATTCCAAGTTCAAGATTATTATTAATTAATAGGGCATAGTCGACCTAGTGCATGGAAGCAGATGCAGCGATTATTAATTCTCATGAGATGATGTGCGCATGAAAGCCAGGAAAGTTTTCGACCTCCGAGTTTTCGCATCTGCGAGGCAGGCACGGAAGGCGGCGATGCCCACTTTCCTGTGCCTGCAACAGGCTGAAGCCGGGACTTTGCATACAGCGCAGCAGAGGAACTTCCATTCCTGGACGAGATGCCACTCGAGCCACTTGAGGAGTGCCGCGTGAGTAACGGAAGGCAAGGCACGGATTCTCTAGAGACGTAAGCGAAGGATGAGGTTACCTGGATTCGGTCATGCTTCGGGCAAGGGGGGTGGGGTGGCTCTACGCTTTCCAAATAGCAGCAGATTGACTTTGCTCACTGTGGTATCGCTTCAGATAATGCACCATCTGCAATGGAAACAAACGTTAATCCTTTATGCAAATAGCTGAAAAAATACATCGCGTCGCCGCGGGGAAACCCAAAATGACCGCAGCACAGAGTGACACTCCTACGGTTTACTGAAGCACAAGAACGCTGATTGAGGATTAGTTGTTCGAAAGCACACCTGTTGACGTTATGGACATAAAGGACTTAAAGTGTTGACATTTGAAATACTGTTAATTTTGCTACGACGCCTGAGATGTCATCTCAAGCACTCCTTAAGCGTTTGGTTGTTTTACTGCTGATCTGCCGTCGGCAAGTGATATCACAAAAGTGCTTCCTTTGATCTCATGCAGTGTAAAAATTATGAAGAAGACACAAAAATAAAGCGGTTGGCGAAAGGAGCACAAAACATACGGTGGACGGATTGTACCAAGTTGCATCGCCGTCGGGTTACATGGGTTTCTGGATTCTTCATGACAACTTTGAGTGAAGAGCTGAACCCAAGCTGAACACCGCACGTTGACTCCACCTTGACCATTTCCAGAAAATACGAAACAACGATGGACAATTATACTCCTTTCCGTGACCACGACTTTGCATTCAGAGTGTCGCCATGACCTATTCTATGAGAAAGCGTAGAGGGGGGCAAGCTGTGCTTCGCACTGACAGTTAAAAATCTACGCCTCATCTTGCCAAGGTTCCCTATCGGGTGCAGAGAAGACTCGGATGAGGTTGAGTTCTCCCCTGGAGGAAGCGCTACCACTCTTTCCCAAGATCCGAAGATTCCTCCAGAGGACTAAACGAGAACCTGTGGATGCGCGATAACCATTAGTGATGCGTTTTTTGCTCAAGGAGACCACTGTGCGGATATTCGAAGCTCCTCAAAAGGCATCGTATCGAAGGATGCTGGGTTGAGTGCCAACAGAGTAATGTGCTAAAAGAGTTATGTCATCCACAGGGTGCGATTTCAGCTCCCGATGAGGTCATCGCGTTGCCCTCAGTTGTGGGCTCTCAGGTTCTCCATTAATGCAGATCCGATTACGTTCTTTGTTCCTTCGGTATCCTCCTGTCGCCATTGCAAGCAGTTCGAACAAAGGACCATTGGGATTGCAGGCTCAAGTTCGCGTCACACGTGACCCATCATCGTGATTTGCAAGGCACTCACGTGCTCACTGACCTCTATGGAGCTTGCGAGAAACCATCTGCCGCTCCCTACTTTCCGTGTTACTGCTAGAATTCTGCAGGAACACGTCTAGTGATCTTGCAGGATTTGCTTTGTTTGCGATTCGCTTGTTTCAGATTCCCGGATCGGGATTGCTAAGCACCGCATCGTCCCGTGTCCATCGCGCTTGTTGATTCATGCAAAGTGCAGAGCAGATTCAGGGCAACAGGCACAGGAGGTCAGGATAAATCAACGCAAGGAAGCTGGGATAAAGACCGGACTGCGGAGATCCGGATGTCGAAAAATGTGGGCTTGTCAGTAACCTCACCACGGTAACGAAGACACTGACTGCCCAGCCTCCAGCATGGGGGTATCCTTTTCGAGTTGCGCCCACGGCTGGGGTGAAGCATTCTCCGAGTGCTCCTCGACAGAATTGCACCAGCAGGTGGACAAGAGGTTGGCTTGCGGGATGATCGATGTTCGGCGCGACTTCCCCCTCTACCCTCCCGTCCACGTGCGATGAGAAGAGCCACCTCCGGCAGCTGTCTTCGCGGGAGATTTCCTCGAGGAGCGCCCCACCGCGGCAGCGCGTCCTTCCGAAGAGTCGTCTGGATGGCAGAGCAAACTCTGGCGCCGGCTCCGCGGCACTGCAATTCGCCGGCTCCTATTTGGACAGCCGCTCTCCCGGTGCACGTCAGACATTTCATTCCGCCGCTGTTGACAAAAGAATGGGTGTTTCCGCGACGAGCCTTATGAATTATTCAAGCCAGAATGGATCCAGAGCGCTCCGCTGACACGAGTTTTGTAAAATCAACGCAGGTGACAACATATGGGCACAAAGATGTTTGCGGAGGGAAAAAGGATTAGCGAGATTCGACGGAAACCCGCGTTTCAAATCCATCTTAAACGATGGTATCCTACCAGCATCTCGAAATTCCAACGGAAAAAAAAAAAGAAGAGAGGAAGGAAGGAAGAATGGAATTAAAATAAGATGGAAAGAAATAAACTCGGTCCGATAGGAATAACAATAATGAAAAGGATGATCTCCTGAAGGCCGAAAGCGATTTAATTTTAGAAAAGGGATACATTTCAAGCCTCTTCACGTTTCTTCGTCCTACGCCGTTTCCATCTGCGCGCGTTCGCCCCGAACCTTCCCGCTTACGTTCGGCGGATCGAGGCAATCTTCAAGGTGCTTTTCTGCAGCCGAAGAAACTGCGGCAGGAGAAGGTCCGAGGAACAGCAAAGCGAAGGGAAGCAAACAGAGAAACAAAGGGAAAGGCGAGGATTTCCGAAGAGGAGGAGGAGGCGGTTCCAGCTTCCGATGTGTCTCAGGGATCGACGGATCGGCATCCGTCGGCCAGTGAGCTGGAGGTGGCAGGGACGCTAAACGATGCGTGTGTGATGGAGGGTCCCTCTCTCCCCCACGCGTGGTGCGCGCTCTTTTCGGGAAGGAAGCTCCGTCCCTTCGCGGCGGGCTGAGATCCCAGAAGTCCCCCCTCCCCTCCCCCCTGTGGCAGCGGAGGAGGGAAACCCGGCCTCACCCGGCGCTCGGGCTGGCGCACGTCGCGCGAGAGAGCTCCCCCTTTTCGCGAGCGAGAGGACGAGCGGGCCGCTGCGAGGGCTGCTGGACGTCTTTTCCGGGGAGAAGGGGTGGGGAGGAATAGGCAGCGTTTCCCGATCAGGAACTTGAGAATGGGCGGCACGCTTCCCGGGGAACGCCGTGCCGAACGGTCGAACAGGGAGCCGACGGCGGCTGCGACCGCAACCCGGGGGCGTCCCTCTGCCACGGACGGCGGTCAGGAAGACGCCAAGCGCCGGACGGAGCACAAGACGAGGATCCCACCTCCATCCTCTTATCCCACCCTTTTCCTTGGGCACGACCAAAAGAACTAACCTTGCTTGCAAGCGGGCGCTTGCATCGGAACCACGCCCGGCGCCACCTCTTGGGAGAACGGGGACGAGACGCGCACACACGCAGCGGTGACCCGCAAGGGAGGCTATCGGCGTTTCGCACGCGCTGGGCAGGAGGCACCGTGCGGGAGGATCCCGAGGGCGATCCGGCGAGAGCGGACTCCGCATCAGCACTGGGAGACTCTCCTGCCGACGGATACACTCGAAACCGGGGCGAATTAAGCAGACGTGCGGGGGCGGAGGCAGCCGGACCCGATGGGAGAGGGGGGAGATTCTCCGATCGCATGCAATCTCAGTACCTGGAGACGAGGCATCCCACTCCTCCACCTCCTCCCTTCCTCCTCCTCCTCCTCCTCCCTGCTCCCTCCTCCTCCTCCTCCACCTCCTCCCGATAGCGGACCTGCCGCCGAGGAAGGCACGTTTGCGGAAGCAGTCTTCTTCTTCCCAGACGAGAGGGGAAGAGCTCCCGCCGCCACGGAAGCGCGCCAACGAACACACCGCGCGCCTTCGCGGAGCTGAGACAAAAATCCGCTCCACGCCTTGTCTTCGGAGACGTCGCGCAGGACTCCTGCAAACGGAGGAGGAGCGCGCACTCCAGACGGGTGCGAGGAAGGCGGGGGAGGTGTCGCGAGATCGACCCTTGGCACTTCTTGGAGGGGAATGCGCCCCCCCAAAGAAGTCGCCTTTCTTCCCCTGGCTCCCATCAGCGAGGCCGCTGTGCACCCTCCTTCCTTTTCCGCCTCCTCTCTCCCCCCCCCCCCCTCCCTTTAATCTCTCCCTTCCTGCCCGACCCGACTATTGGGCTCGCTCGCGACCACCTTCGTAGCCCCACGAGGAAGGAAAAGAAGGGAAAATCCCAACCATCCCGATTTCTCGTTCCCGGAGTTTCGCGAGAACGGCGGATGGTTTCCGTCGGTCCGGTGACGGTAACGCGTCGCGCGAAAGGGGGTGAGGAGAGGGCGCGTGGACTGATGCTCTGGAGGAGACGCGCTCTCGCGAATGCAGGAAAGGAAGGGAAGGCGAGCTCGTTCACAGGCCGCAGCGTAGCCGGCGTCCACCTCTTCGGATCGCTCCACCGCGGTGCGCCTCTCTGCTCCGACTCGACGTGCGGACGCCCCTTCCTCGGCGGGACTCCGGTCAGTCTGAGGAGCAAGAAGCGCGCGCGCGCTTTCCAGAAGGCACAGAGGTGACCACGTTGTCCGTCCTTTCACCCACTGGATCCCCTGGACTCCCCTTCCCGCTCTTCCGAGCGCTCAACCGGCCTCTCGAATCTCCACGAGTGGGTGAGGTGGACCAGGGCAGACTGCAACACGGTGCCCGCTGCATCGTGTGGCATCGGTGAAACCACGACCGTTCCCCACGAAGGGGGGGAAGGGGGTGTCTGGGGCTGTCGAGAAGCCAGTAGTTTTTTTTTCGTTTCCGGCACGACCTCGACGACGGTCAGGTCACTCGAAAAAAAAAAAAAAAAAAAATTCCCCAATGAACTTCGCCTTCCGCAAGTGATGGACCGTAACTCAATAAGCCAAATATTGGGGTCGCAATTAGTGTCAAGAGGCGCTCTTCAGGAACCTCCGCGCTAACGGTAAGCAGGTACGAGTGGTACGAACGTGGCTCGCCCTGCTAAAATGAGATTACGTGCTGTGAAGGATTCGACCACGGAGCGTTCCCGCAAGTGAAAGTCTTCCTCGTCGGAAGGATGGCTTTCTCCGCACTCGATGCCCCGGCAGGAGAAAGATCTGGAATCAGGCGGGCAGGCACGCTTGACCAAAGGCTTCCCGTCTTGCAGCCTGGAAAGCCTGGTGCAAGCGACGGCATACGTGCCTGGTCGCCTCCGACAGCGCGAGGGGTGTGTGTTCGGAAAAGAACTTTCTCTCCCGCGTCCTGGTGCTTCAGCAGCTATCAGATGAGCTTGCCCGCCCACTCAGCGTCTCCTCGCATGCAGCTCTTTCTCAATCCGTGGCGGCCAGCATACCGGTAGTCGCGCATTTCCCAAATGGAAACCCGTCACCCCCTGCTGTCTGCATCACACGCCTTGCTGGCACGGATCCACTCTGCTCGCCTGAGCTCCCGGATTAGTCAGTGTGCCCCCTACAAAAGCGCTTTTGTGGAGGCAATGGAATGCCCACACCCGGTCGAGCTGGACAGCTCCAGCTCCGTGCCGTCTCCACTAATGGAGGTGGGAAGCTGGAAGGCAACCGTCTTTCGAAACTCCCAGATTCTCCGTGACGGCGAGGGAAGCCATGCTGCGCGAGTTCGGCGGGCTCCCGAAAGCCTCCTGCTGCGGCTCTGCAGGTGTCATGGATGCTCCGACTGAAAACTTTTCCTTCTCTTCTCGAGAGCAGCTGATTTCTGGTCCGCCTGAGCCGTTTCCGAATGAAAGCGTTCGGTTCTCGATGCACCTGCATCTTGGCAGACTCCTGAGAAGGGCTCCCTAGCGGAGATCAAAAAAATACACGCAACCGAAGGATCGCACAACACAATGGTCATTTCGATAAGGCTGTGGAAGAATAGTGGCTGCGGCAAGAATCGTTCGGTCCTTGTTGCATCCCCGGAGGAAGAGACAGCGGAGACTTCTTCAAAGTTCCTGATTTGTGGCTGTTTTATGTGCTTTCCTTCCCAGGTCCAGATAGATAGCTCTTGGACTGCTCTGCGCAAGGGGTTGGAATCAATATCGAGGCCTAGACCACAGCATCCCGGATACAGAAGGATGACAATGTAATTAGAAAATGTGGAGTGCGCATGCAATCGATAGCTCGAACTGCAAACAGGTTTTGAAGATTGAAAGTTGAGTTGCCCTTCTACAAGATTTGGCAGTATTCTTAAGGGAGAAGCAGAAGCCAACTCTTTCATCTCTGAGTTTCTTTCCTCTAAATAAGTCTTCCTTACCACGAAGAGGAGCTGCCAACGACGATGCTTTTTTCAGACTTCTTTAGCCTTTTTCTTTAGCCTAATGTCAAAGATGTCAAAGACTTCCAGGATCTGTCCGCTGCGAGATCTTGGAGAGAGATACAAAGAGAAGGCCATGAAGTACTCCTCTGTGGTAGAGATCCATTCATCACTATCCCTGTGGAGGTAAAGTGGATGCTGCAGAAAGGCCTCTAAAAACAATTCCCTCGATGCATACCTGGGTCCGATATCAGAAATCCATGCGTCCGGACCACTGAATCTCGCCAATGAAGAGTTTTCTTTGTTCATGGGAAAAGGCTCCAGAAAATAAGAAACCCCCCCAAAAAAATGGCACATGGAATTTTTTAAACAGTTCTTTGTCAGATGATCAGTAGCCTGCAGGGGAAACTTGCAGTCCTTGTCGAGCCAGAGGTCATAACAATATCACAGGTCAAGGAGACACTTCTTTCACTTCATAAGTGCTCAGGAGGCTGAGAATGTCGGTTTCCATGAGGTCCTCAACCGTATTCACAGAATCGCTGATTATTTTGAACGGCACTCGGATGTCCGAGGCTCCGAGGAACGTACCGGTGGTCGTATTCGCCTGCACGTAGTAGCTGACTCGGAGGGGCTTAAGCTTACCCACAGTGGACTTGACTTCTGTGGTGTCTGAGAGGCGTAGGTCTTTCATTTTTTTCGGGATCGTTTGCACCGCCAACCACTTTCTCCATCTTGAGACCATCAGTTTGATTTCGAACCACATGTCGAAATCCTTCCCAGATTTGACGACCTGATAGAGGAGCGAGGAAGCGACACCGACGACGTTTTTTATTGTCTTCCTCGGGAAGGGCATACCAATTTCCTGAACGGCGAATATCTGGAAATGGATAAATCTAAACCTCTTAGATGACTGCCATGGCACATCGAAAGAAGAGCTGTCGCGTGGGCAGTGGACCCACGCAGGTGGAATGTGCAAGAGGGGGGCGCGCACACTAAAATCAAGACAGGATTTCGTCTTATCCTCTAGGGAGTTGCAAGGCATATGGGGGGAAGGGCTGGGATAGAACAGCGGAAGGGTTCACGAAAACGGGGTAGCAGCAGCGAGCAAGTACCGCAGAGGGGGTTCTCTCTTACCAGCAGTGAGAATAAAAAAAATTCCCCCATCCCACCAGCACAGAACATGGTACGTCTTTTCTTGCCCACAGCACCGAGAGGTTCCTATGACAGCCTCTACCACTTCGAAGTCTCATTAACTCTGCGTTGCTATCGCGAGTTCTTGTCGATGAACTCCGTGCACCTCGCTCCGGGAGCACCGGGAAGGAACAAAAGCCACTTTCTTCCGTGACACGGAAACGGTCTTTGCTTCGAAGTAAGTACCCGCGGACCGATGGACCTGGAAGCGACGTGGAGCGAATGTCAAAAATCTAACGAAGGTTCTCGAGAAAGCGCCGTTGTGCAGCTCGCCGAGCTCTCGATCTTTTTTCGCGGCGAGAGCACGATATGCGCCACATCGTCGAAAGCAGGAAGGCAACAGGAAACCATTCTGGCTTGCTGATCTCATCGCCTCGTGAGCAAACCTGGGACGCTGAAAGCGCTTGTGAGGGAGACGAACTTTGTGATGATTCTTCACAACTTGTTAATCTTTTACAAGTTCCGCCACTTACTCTTAAGACGTACACGTCCTTCGAGCAGCGGTTCACAATCCTCAACCGCACGTTAATGGTTTCGTCCAGCAGAAACTCATTTTTCTCCAGTCCCAGTTCTGTTCTGATCGTGCCTTTGTACAGGCAGACGCTTTTCATCTGGACCGTCGGTGGGAGAGCACTAGGGTAGGAATGCAGTTGGATGATCTCTATGGGGAAGTGCAAGATGATACTCCTGCGCCTCACCATCGGCAATACCGGAGGTTTGGACTCTGGAAAAGATTCCAGAAAGATTGTCGAACTCTGAAGCCATAGCAGAGAATGCCTGTCTGCCAATCAGTGAACAGTCAAAGATGCAACTGAAGGAAATGAGAGAAGGAAGAGAGAGAGAGAGAAGAGTGAACAATTGAAGAGTGAAGACAATCCATCCTTAGATCGCCAGTAGATTAATTCGATGTGGCATCCAGGAAGGAAAAAGGGAAGATAAAACGAGAATAGGGAAAGAGGCGATCGGCGCCTAGAAACCAACACCTTCGTCTTCCACGAGGAGTCAACCCGAGTGAGTACACTGTCATCTTTGAACTTACGTAAGTATGCCTTGATGATGTACGATACTCCCATGTATGGGTACTGGAACTGCTCGCTTGAAATCAAGCACACGCTGAAAGGTATGGAGTCATCTATGAAAAACGAGAAAGGGAGAACCATGTCTGAAAAAATCTTCTTCAGTAGGGTCTGAAACGAGAGTTCATCACTGAGTGGTAGGTTCGCGAGATAATGCGGGATCTTTCCCAGGTATAAAGGGAAAGGCGCGAAAGTCAAAGGATCACAGGAAGGCCTTAATTGACAAGGCGCTGCTTCGTCTCGACAGATTGAGCATGTAAGGATGTTTCCCACGATTTTGCCTGATCTTCACCGAAGCGAGCTCTCGCGGGCAGATTTCAAAACGATCCCCACCGAATCTCGCTATCAGTTCTGAACCCAGTTTTCCTCCCTGGTTAGTTGTGATGGAGAATCTCACTTCCTGAACGAGGGCATGTTCCTCCAGGACGCTGCCAAATTCCAACTTTCATCAACCGTTTTCCAAAAGACGCTCCTCCACTCGAGAAGAGGATCCACATTCTGCATGTGTTGTTCCTCGTCGGAACTACCGTCACGCGTCTTCGTGGGGTAGGAGAGAGTAGTAGTAGTGTAAGAAACGGCGCACCGCGAATCTCTGATGGCCGAATCATTATCCTCCCTCGAATGATTAAGACTAGCTGGCAAATCAATCTTTTCGGCTCAAAGGAGCGCCAATGTTTCTCAAGGAGGAGAGGGTGAGGTGGCTCAGGTGCTCTCGGAAGGCCGAAGACTTATCTTCACGAAAAGGTTTCTTTTCTCTGTCAAGCTTTTTTTTTGAAAAAAAAGAAAAAAAGAAAAGGAAAACATGGGCCTTTTGTGAAGGGCAACATGGAGAGGAAGAGAATTAAGCGAGAGGGACCGGGAAAAACGACCGGAAGAAGGAACTCGCATGGCACATTAATAATGCTCGCCCTCCCAATCAATTAGCTCAGCAAATTCGTTATGCTTTAGCAGAGCAGCTATTTGCACGGATCCCAGGGATCACGGAGGCAGCTGTTCAAGCACGAAAATAGAAGACGGGAGTCCCGTGGAGGAGCAGCCAGAAAATTCTTCCGAAAGATCCCTAGAAAGGAAAGTGAAGGGCTGAGGAGGAGCGAGGGAACGTTTTCTTCGGCTCCAGCTGAAGAAGTCGCTTCAGCCTGGGCTCCGGAGAAACCACAGAATCTCCGAGAGCTCTGAAAAGTGCTTCTCGATGCAACCATGATCCTCAGTTGGGCATGAACGATGCGCATTGCCAGCCACCAGCGTCCCCTGATGATGCTGTCTGAACGCGGTCAGTTTAAAAATTTCAGGAAGAATCCTTAGGGGGAAACGATCAAGGAGATGCTACGACAGAATGAAATCTCTGAGGATGTCTTGCAGTTCACCACTGCAACACCGATCTCGCTTTTTTGCGTGATTCAGAAATTGGATCAAATCCTTATGAGCTTTTCTTCCTTTAAATCTAGCCTGTAGCCCACGTGCAACTTCTTCCCTCTTAGTTCATGCATCCAGGTTTCTTCTCTGATGGAAAAACTTTCACACGATCAAGCGACTCTGCTGCTTCGAGCTTCTTTACCATCTTCGCGGGGGAAAAGGCCTTGAAGACCTCTTCCAGGATGCAACTAGCGAGCAGTAAGCCATAATCCCTTCACTACTAAACAGTGGGAGAAGCTGAAACGTTGTATCCAGGGAACGAATATTCGCAGGGAAAGATAGAAGGGATCAAGTGTAGGTGGAAGGATCTTCGAGATGGAAGCGAATCCGCACAGCTCCGCAGTCTCTGACGAACTGCTGCGAGCTTATCACGGAGCTTGAAAGAGCTTTTATAGACTGACGAGCATTCCGTGCGTGTCATCGAGGTGACCAGAGAGCGAGAGCAAGATTCACAGGACCCCGCGGTTGCGGACACTTACTTCACTCAATTACGATCACGCCCCTGAGAGCTTTTCTTCCCCAAGCGGGAAGGGGGGACGGAAACGTTTTCAGTGGGCACTTTGGCCGGCATTGACCGTCGAGCTGCTCGAGTGCTTCCCGAGGTGCTCTGGTCACCCCTGCTGCGATAACGTTCCTGCGAGCGTTCGGAACTTGGCTCACCGTGGTATCTGATTTCTTAAGAGCCAGGTGTTCGGTTCGAGGTCTCCAATGGCTCCGAGCACGAATCTTCTCCTCTGCTTTGGAGAGGGGAAAGATCTGTGCTCGGAGCACATTTTTACAACCGGAGGGGAACTCCGAGGGCTTCTTGATTCCTGGAAGGACCATGGAGGTTCAAGTTCCAATACCGACCAGTCAACGGAGAGCACAAGGTGTTTAAACCCCACCGGCGCCTCACCCTCGCGGGTGTTCTGGGGAACACTCATTCCACGGAAAATCCTGCATGATTGGAAACGTTGATCTGTAGCCCCATCCTCCTCAGCTCCGCTCTACCCAGAAGTCCTCTCTCGCGGAAGTCTGTTTTAACATGTTGCTGAGGAAAATGGGACCTCCAGGGAATCCAAGATGGGAAGTGGGAGCGAAAGCACCTCCAACAGGAGCAATCTGTTCCATCGGCTGGCGCTTCCCCAGCGTCTGTACTCTATGTGAGGATACCCCACAGACGTTATAGTCAACGCAATTTTGAGGTCGTTCCCTAAGCAAACCAACCAACCAGTTTACCAGGTTTAAGGGGATCTTCCAACGGTTTTTCTTGCACGCTCTGCATGCTGAACCCAAGGAGCTGCGAGCCAGTCCATCCTGGAGGAGATGGGCTGGTCCGTAGCTCCTGACGTCTGGATAGTGACGATGACGATATGAGCTGGAAGAATGAGTAGAACCTCTTGCTTGGACTCAGGTTATGGCGGTGCACCCTCTTGGAAGAAAAGCGGGGTTCCTCATGAACGTCGGAGGATGCGTGTAGCACGCTGAGTGGGATTCTGAAGAGCTTTAGGAGATTCTTCCCTTTTTCCATCCTCTTGAAGGCCTTCCTGCTGAGCGAAAACTTTGCCTCCCTCCCGGGTCTCCAGAGAATCATCTTCGGTCAACAGAATGCTACGGCCGCGGGAACTCTCTGCTTGCGGCAGTTCCGGATGCTGAGCAGCGAGCAGAGGGGGATGCTCCAGGCTGGATGCTTAGGATCATGGGCACGCGTTCGGATAGATTAGAGCTGGTGCGTTCCCGCGAGCCGAGAACACCACACGGCAGGGCTTCCTGGCTCGCGAAGGATCTCCGGAAACCATCCGTTCACGGAAGGGAGGAAACTCCGTGCACCCTACGCTCCGCTCCTCGCGCCCGCTGCAAACCGGATGCGCTTCAGGACTCACCTGACGTCTGGATAGTGCTACAGCATCTTGAGGACGGTTCGGGAACAGCTCTATGCACTTCACTGTTTCCTCGTAAACCCTCCCTCCTTCTTCCCCAGGGTGACGTCGAGGGCGCCGGTAGACGTGTATGAGCTGGAAGAATGGATAGGACCTCTTGCTTGGGCTCTCCGAGGAAGGGAGGAGGACAATTGTGCCGGTATGCACCGGAGGGAGGGAGTGTGCTCGAAGACATCTGCGGGAGCTTCGTGAAGATCCCCGCGGGAAGCTTCCTCCACTGCCACCCGGCCCACGCAAGCGATTCTCTGCGGGCGACGGGAGAGAAAGGAGAGGGGAAGGGTGGTCTCCTGTAGGGGTCAGCTGATCATCACCTCTTGGCGAGGTTCAGAGGAAGTCGCGCTCCCAGACCCTCTTCCTCCACCATTCCTTTCAGGGTCCTCCCTACATCCCTGAAAGGCCGATTTCCCAAGAAAAAGGAGTTCAGCCACTCAGGGGGGCAAAGTGGGGCGTTGGAGGAAGGAAGAGGAAGAAAAAGAGTTCTCAAGCAGCCCAGAACGAAAAAAAATAGAGAAAAGTGAGGACAATGCGAGAAGAAAGCTAAGCACGCTCGTACAGCAAATCGCTCTGGAAAGCGAGGAGGGAAGGACCGGACAGAGGAGGCGGGGGGAGGGATTCAGAGAAGGGGGCGAGAAAGGGAACATTCCAGTATCCGTCGGCGGGACCCCTGCTTACGTCAATGTACAGCCTGAGTGAGCATCCCAGCACGGCATTGCTAATCTTCACCGCGCCATCGATCCGCGTCATCGTGTTTTTTTTCACTACGTACTTGAAGTTCCACATGTACAGGCTCAAGAGGTGGAAGGTGTCGGTCTTCTTCTTGATTCTGGAACACATAGGCAGGGAAAGAGAAGAGGAACGCTCTCCGACGCGCCCCTGATGCACACAGAATGACATCCCTTTCTTTCCCCAACGGGAAGACTTCCCTTCTCGTCCTTGCTCTACACAACAGGCTGGAAAGAGCTCCCGGGATGCTTCCGGTCTGCAGTGGTTTCGCATTCGTCCCCCTCGCCCTCCCGTGGGAGTCGGGGAAAGCAACGAAAAGAACCGAGCGAAAGGGAAGGCACCGCAGCTTCTGGGCCAGGGGCACCACCCGAAAGAAGAGGAGCAAAGAATGTGGAAAAGGAGTCCACGCCTTCTGCGACCCTGCGGTGCTCTCAACGTGAGAAAGACGTTTCAGCAAAGCAGTCGTCTTCAGGGATTGCGGAGGTAGCTCCTTAAATCCCCCTGAGGATGTCAGCACTCCTTCCGGAGAGACTATCATCATCCTGCTAGTTCTTCCTCTTCCTCGTCCTCTGGTGATCTGTGTAGGATGAATCCTTGCCTACCGACTTCATCGGCAGCTACTGCCATTCCCGATGTCTTCGGAGCAGGTCCAGACCTTCCCTAGGAAGCAGGAAAATGGTCCAACCTCTTCTTCACTCTCGAGTTCCCAACCCGTGTCCGAAAGGGGTTCCAGAGCACAAGAGAGAAGGAAGGGGAAGAGCGAGGACTCCCGTTTCTGGATCTGCTGGTCAGGAGAGGAACGGCTGCAGGACGGGGCACGCGGTAAAGAAGTGCGTGCTTGGGAGGAGGAGCTGGGACAAGGGCTCTGCTTCGGTTCTCCTATCAGGCTGGAGTGTCCGAAAAAGCTTTTCCCTGGAAGAACGCTTTCGTCTGGAGGAAAATGGCGACGGCAGGATCCGTTGCTCCTCCGACAGGGAAGAGAGAACAATTCGCGAACAAGCATGTCCCACTCGGCCCGATTCTCCTGCACAAAAAAGAGGGACGTAGGGAAACGGTTGGTCTTCGAGAGGAGCAACTGCAAAGGTGCACGAGAGAGGGTGGAGCCCTCTCACAGAAGGGCACAGCCATGGACGCGGATCGAGCGAGACCAGTCGCGGCACCTCAGGAGGGGGATGCCTGCAGATGAAGAAATCCCTTTGGGGGAATATACGGAAGCTGCTCCCGGCCGGAAATCTCAAAGGGTGGGTAGAGAAAGGTCAAAAAACAAGCAGATCTGACAAAAAAAAAAAAAAAACACGCATCTTGGGAAAAAAAAATTACCCCAAACCCCTGAGGACATCCTCGTCTACTTTTTTGAACCGCAGCAGGGACTCCACCATGGATTCCGGGAGGCCACTCTTCTCTAGGTGGCCACGGTGCTGGAGGGACGGTGAATCGCACCATAACAGGGGAGCCACCAGTCCTTCATCTCCTTCGGGTTCTATGTACGTGTGATCCAGGTCATACGTCGAGGCGTACCCTGTCCACAGATACAGTTGCACGGGAGGGCACACTTGGTCCTTACCCGAGCCTCCCAGCGAAGGGCAGACCTCTGCTCCCCTCGCAGGCGTTAGCCGGTGAGAAGGGCCTCCCTCTGCTCCCCTCGCAGCCGTTAGCTCGTGAGAAGGGCCTCCCTCTGCTCCCCTCGCAGCCGTTAGCTCGTGAGAAGGGCCGGCCTCTGCTCCCCTCGCAGCCGTTAGCTCGTGAGAACGGCCGGCCTCTGCTCCCCTCGTAACAGCCCAGACGTGTGGAGGGCCGGCCTTCGCTCCTCTCGCGGGCACCCGCCCGTGTCCAGGGCCGGCCCCCGCCCCTCTCGCGGGCGTCCGCCCGTGTGGAAGGCCGGCCTCCGCCCCTCTCGCGGGCGTCCGCCTGTGTGGAAGGCCGGCCTCCGCTCCTCTCGCGGGCGTCCGCCCGTGTGGAAGGCCGGCCCCCGCTCCTCTCGCGGGCGTCCGCCCGTGTGGAAGGCCGACCTCCGCTTCCTCCGCGGGCGTCCGCCCGTGTGCAGGGCCGGCCTCCGCTCCTCTCGCGGGCGTCCGCCCGTGTGGAAGGTCGGCCTCCTCTCCTCTCGCGGGCGTCCGCCCGTGTGCAGGGCCGGCCCCCGCTCCTCTCGTGGGCGTCCGCCCGTGTGGAAGGTCGGCCTCCTCTCCTCTCGCGGGCGTCCGCCCGTGTGGAGGACCGGCTTCCTCTCTCGCGGGCGTCCGCCCGTGTGGAAGGCCGGCCTCCGCTCCTCTCGCGGGCGTCCGCCCGTGTGGAAGGCCGGCCTCCGCTCTTCTCGCGGGAGTCTGCCCGTGAGAAGGGCCGGCCTCCTCTCCTCTCGCGATCTGTCGTGCTTTCAATTCCTGTCTCCAAGTTTCCATTTCTTTCAGCTCCTCTGGAGTCCATTCGCTTTCCGGCGTGAACGAGATTTCCGGCAACTGGGATCCTTTGGTGTCACCGCCCCAGCGACTTTGAGGAGAAAAGCTTGTTGTTTCCGGTTCCACCGCCTCTTGATCACCTCCCTTTTCCACCGAGAATGTAGTTTCGCCCATATACTGTAGCGACCACACAGTCTCCGTACTGCTGACAGAGGGTAAACTCGTAGTTGTCGAGCTGCTTCCCGTGGGGCAGATGGGTCGCAGTTCCGATCCAAACTCCTCAACCACTTTCTGTCGACTAAGATCCTTCTTCGAGGGAAATTTCTGGATCTTTTTCATGAGTTTGCGCAAGGCATCTCCGAACTTGGGATTCTTGAGGTGTTTCCTACGCGGCAGTACAAGACTGCAGATGTTATCCCAGGATTTCCTCAGGTCGCTCGCATGGAAGATGACCTTCCTATCTTTTGCAAACTCTCCTGCTAGTACTTCAAGATGGAAGCACCTTGTAGTCACAAGCTTCTCACCTTTTTGCCGAGCGACAGCACCTGCAGCAGCTCCCTCTCGGTCAGATCTTCCCGGAGAAAGAGGCGCAAGGCTGGAATCCATCTCTTGCATCTCTATTTCTTCCTCTTCTACTCTCTCCAGACACTCCAAAGTTTCCTTCAGCAAGCTCATCTGCAGAACAGTTTCCGTCTCTTTTTTCTTTTTTGACGCCCTTCGACTCCCGGAACTCGTTTTCTGGACAGACCCTTGTGCTCAGATAGCTCTTCGACCATTTACCTTTACCTCGGAGGATCCTGTAGAATGCGCACCGCCGTCTAGCGCTTTGTTCTCATCGTCTTGTGTTTTGTTCCCATCGTCCTGTGTTTTGTTCCCATCGTCCTGTCCAAGGGTTAGCTCCCGCTCATCTGCTATCTGACCTATTTCCGCCAGATTAGTAGATCCGGCATTCTCGTCCCCTTCTCTTACGTGTTCTGTACGGGTACCCTTCATCCGGGGCTAGAACCGCAGCGGCTTCGAAAACTTGGAAGCTCCACGTTTCTGAGCTCGATTCCCCAAGAGGATCTTTTCCGTCGTCTTTTGAAGTCATGCTTTCCTGATCCTCGTATCTGATCTGCAATACCAAAGAGCTGGTGAGGACGTCGAGCTCCGGGTGCAGGGAGTTTCAAAAAAGTCTGCACGTGAGCAATCGCGGAAACGCAGCGAAGAGCAACCCTTGTCTGAAGGCAACCACCGACTGTCCCTTCCCTGCCCGGTTGACCGAGGGTTCGCATCCTTGGCTAGACGTTTCTTGTCTTCGCGGATGCGGGACGAGGAAATCGAGCCTGAGAAGAGCCCAAAATTACGCCGATTCTCTTCGAATCACCGTCCGTCTCTCTCCACGGGAAAGAACGCTCTCCCTCATATCCCTCCGACAGTCTTACCTTCTCACTAGGGCCCGCTTGACCCTACGAGATCACAGCGCCTCGAGATGGGTTCCCCGGTGCAGAGACACACGTCAGACCGATGACTTCACGGTGACCTTGCACGCCACCGCATGGTGCGCGTTAGGCCAACAGAGCTCTTTTATAGCCTTTTGGGTTATTCAGGTTCATAGCGAAGGCTTCTGGAACTCACGTTCAAAGCGTGGAATACTTCTGGCGTTTCTGTCCCCCAGAAAAAAAAAAAAAAAAATCTAAAAAACGTTCTGCTTTTATGGGGTGGATAGGTCCATTGTAGATCACAGTTGCTGGAAAGGCAAAAAAAAAAAAAAAAAACGAAGGCATCTGCTACGTTTTTACTGTTCAGCAGTGTTGTTATGGCCACAAAATAGAGCCTGCTGAGAAGCAGGGCCGCCATGATTCTCGGAAGCGTCTGAGAAGTGAAATTTCTAGCCGAGAGTCTGCGAAGGCTGACTTCTGCCGAGTTGGTGGTCGACGAGATGTTCGAGGCAACGGAGCTTCTGAAAACAGCACGCAGCCTTCCCTAGGCAGCTGGAGGGCGGGGAGGAGGAGGGAGATTCGAGCCGAACAAAGTGGGAATCTGCGGCTCTTGCGCATCGAAGAACAAGCTGTTCGGCAGGTCCCGTCTTTTCCACTCTTCGATGTCTGGTTTGAGTTAGCTTCTCGCCCCCCCCCCCCCCCATTTCCCCCTCCACCTCCTGCTTTACCCAGCTATTGAGGGGCGGCATTACAAAAAAGCCACTGCATGCCCCAAGCGTGCCGCAGCCGCACCGACAGGTTGTAGACCTCCACCATCGCTGTTCCCCTCGAGGGCGCGCAGCCACACGCCCTTGGAACCGAGGGAACCCGCTTACGGGAACTTTCGAGAGGCCTGAGTACTCTCGCGCGACTTGCCGCTGAGCTGAGCTCTAGTGGCATCAGAAGAGCCAGTGGTTGAATTTCGAACGTCCGATCCTCGTTTCTAAAGTTCCCGGAACCTGGATAACGTGTTTCGTGGCTGGCGATGAAGAACTGGAGGCATTCGAAGGCATTCACGTATAATGCAAGCACGAGAACAGGAGAGGCAGTGAGCTCTGGACGCAAGAGTTCTCTGGATGTCGGGAAAATGGGCAGGTGGCTGACGTAAGGGAGCAGACTTCCTGCTGGATAAGCGGGCTCGAGGGAAGCGAACTAAGAATGAAGAATTGCGACAACAGGGAGATGAGCTAATGGGATGCAGAAACCAGAAAGGTGAGAAAGACAGATAAGCGGAAGGAGTGTCGGAGCTGAGGGTTCTTCGTCAAACATGGATTCCCTGCTAGCAATGCGCAAAGCTCACTGTTGGGAGTGACGTCACTGAAATTCCCATATTTCACACTTCTCTCGATGCCAAGAAAGCGGTTTGTAGCCGCGTGCTTGAATCGTTGCAGATATCAAATCCTGCAACTTTCCTTGCGTCTTGTTTCCAAGGCAAATGCAAAATGAGCCTTGCTTTCTTTCTTCTGCCTTGCTCCCACGTCTTAGCGATTTCTTCTGATCTTTTGAAAAGACAGTAAGCTGTCCGCTTGCTTCTCAGTGAGTAAGGGCATCCCTTCTACCTTGTTTGAAAGACCCATGTGCGTATCCGTGTAGTTGCCAAGAGCACCTTCGTTGTTAGCATCCCGTCTAAGTCAAAATTGCAAGTTGATGGCTGTTCGCAAATGCAGGTAAAGGAATGCTTCAAGAGATACTCCGAAGAATATTACAGAACCAATGCACTGGCAAGCAAAGATGTACGGGGAGGTGAGATGAGGAGATCAGAGAGCATCGGCACATTGCATTTGATTTTGCATTCTTTATATGCCCACCTGCTTAAGCATAGTATCAAGAACTCTGAAGTCCTTAAAGTCAGGAGGTGCAGACCGAAATCCGAAAAGGAAATTCAAGAATCAAACTTCAGGTTCGCCTAAGAATTGCAGCACCTGGAATGAAAAAAAAAAAAAAATGGAGGCATCCGGACATCTGGAAGCTTATTCGCAAACTCAGATTTTGGGATGGTTGCTAACAAGGGGATACATCGGAAAAGCAACAGGTTCAGGAAGAAGAGACAGCCAGATGGATTTTCGCGTTGGGTCTCCCCTTGTACCGCAACGGAACGGGATGCTAGGGAAAGACTCCGTTGGCCCTTAAGACCATTATGTGCCAAAAGAATGTTGCAAAAGCAAGAAAGAGAGTAGCCGATAAGCGGTAACTAGAGGATCTCGAAGTTTTAGTAGTGAAGATTACGTTCATATGGAGACAACATCAAAACGGAACTGAGACAGGTTGAAAATCTACATGGATGTTCCTTCTTAAAAACACACAGAAAAAAATCATTGAAATGCTAAATAATTTTTGATTCTTTTGTAGCTATAGATTTCTTTTGAAGAAATTTAGGGAAATCCTTATGCAGAGGCTAAGTCTTCACAGTTAAGTCTGGCTCAATGAGCGATCTCATGTACTATGTACTCATGGATTGCTGATCCTTGATGAGCATTTTCATCGAAGTCTGCCTTTAATTCTCTTTTTCAGAAACATTTTTTTGAGAGTCAGCTGCTGACAAGAGCTGGATAGAACCTCCCTATAGCACTTCTCAAGATCTTCTCTAAGCATTTCTCTTAAGGATGCATCCAATCCATAGGACACCTTGGAGAAATTATGGTAGGCAACAGTTACGTCATCCGAACTGCTGATCGTCTCGGCGCCACCTTAGGGGATGGTTGCAGACAAAGGCCCTGTCCTGACCTTTCTCTGCAGTGACTGGAGATAATGACATGGCAACAAATGCGGAAGCTCAGGGAAGCATTAGAGTGAAAGACAAGTTTGCTTCAAAGCAGATCGAAACACTTCTAGGAAATCTATCTCTTATGGGATTGATTTCCGTAGAAAATTCAAAAGTGGAACACCAGTTGACAAACCTTTAGTCGTCGAAGGCCTTTAAAACTTTTAGAGGCTCGGATCTTGCTCTCTAGGATTGTCACTTCTAGGAGTTTTCTTACAAGCACTTCCAGAGAATGCAACTGAAGGAAGTGAATCACAAGATGAACGCAAGAAGAAGAAAAAAAAAACTTGAAAGCTTCAGTTTTCCCAGAGAACTGAAAGAGAATATTCTCTTTTGGATAAAGGCCAAAACAAATAGAATAATTATTTCAGAATGGATCAAGAAATGCTACGCAATGTCTGAATAGGATGGGAGATGTTAAAGGATGTATTGGGGAATGTCTCTGTTCAAGGATGAATGTTTTTTTTTTTTTGTATCGATATGCAGGAAACGTCTGAAAACTCCCCTTAAACATACATCTGGATATCTGTAGCAATCCCGTCTTTGTTCTGGGAATCCTTGTAGAGGTTCCCCGCTCCCCTAACTCACGTGTATGAACCGATTTCTGATTCTTTTTGAAGTTGCCTCCCTCTACTTCCAGCTCTTGCTTGAGAATTTTGATTTTTCTTCTGTTAGAACCCCCCCCAAAGCCAAGCGACTCTTCCAGTTTTGCATATTTTACTCATCCGGCTATCGTGGATGCTGCTGTGTTTTGCGGGATCCCCAGCATACAGCCTCTTTGAAGTGGTTCAGAGCACCAGCTGCGGAGGTCAGTTCGTCCTTTCGAGATTACTCATCAATTTTTCGTCTTCCATACAGAACTTTAAAGCGAAATCCAACAAATTTCCAAACACAACGAACAGGCACGTCAGCTGTTTTTCGTGAAAAAGGAAAACAGGAGCATTCTCCTCCTCTACCCACGTACATGGGAAGTACTTAAAACAATTTCCAATAGAATGTAGGAGCGGCTGATAACAAGTCGAGTGCTTCGCGTTTTGTTTTTGGCTGGATTAAAAGGGCTGATTTGCATCTGTAGATTTTGTAGCCTCCTATGCGACGGAGGAGCAGCTGCACAGGTAATGGAAATATCTGCTCGCGTCCTCAACATCCCAAAGTCTTTCAGACTCCATCCATAGCCATGCACGTGTCATAGGACTGTTTACTCAACGTACAGCAAGTACATCTAAAAGTTGTTGTTTTTTTAATTCCAAACAGTTAGCCATACAGGATGCTCCATCCGGCTGAGTTTCCATACATCAGTTCGAATTGGGATGAATGCTCGGATCATGAGAAGGAAAAGGTGAGAGTGTATGCTTGCGAGCACGGTTTGCAAAGATGGGTCAGGTGGAAAACTCGAAAGAGAGGCCTTTTTCAGCAACACAAAGGGGTATGTGCACTTCCCATCCACGATTGCTCTTTGCACCACCACGAGCTTGGAATCACTGAGCTTCTTTCTTCCTCGGAGGAAGAGTTCTGTCCCGCCACTCTCGTAGTCGCCCTTCCTGGATTTTTGCAGCAGGAATCTCGATCGTTCATCCGATCAATGACGAACTGATGACTGAGTAATCAGGGAACAGGTAAGGGCATGAGGGAGGTCGCAAATGGGAACGGCAGTAACGATCGGAAAGTGCCATGATAGCGTGTTTCCACGGAACACTTATTAACCATAGAGATCAATGGATGAGATCAGGAGAGGTGCATCGTGCGTAGAAACAGCATCCGGATTTTTGCTCGTCCCTCGCTCCCAGTCTAAGTGAACCGGCCGCTGCCGAAAACCTCGAAAGGACGCGGTTTCGCCTCCTCTTCTTGACATCGTACCTGCTCTGGAGGAACGGTTTCACGACGTCCTGCAAGGCGCTGCTCTCCTACGAACTGTGCCGAGTGAGAAGGCGAAGAATTTCACGTGTCAGAAAGTCCTCCACGTGAGAAACCGTCGGGAAAACTAAGATCGGAGACCTTGTGCACCGATCAGGAACGCAAGGTGCCATCTGTCCCTCTCCCACAATTCCCAAGAATCTTCTCGTTGCAGAAGGCAGCAGGCCTTCGTGTGCCTGCGTAGATCCCTGCTCTCCATCTGTCTTCAAAGGCAATTTTTAACGCGCACTAAGAGCAAGAAGGAGCTGTGAATAAGTGAAGCCATCGCCCCAGGGCTTCCTTGACTTTGCTGGTCATCTGCTGTCCTTCCGTTCTTCTTGCGATATTCCCTCGTTGACTCATTTCGCTTTTGCAATTTCCCATGCTGCTCTCCAGGACCAACCTCCACGGTTCATCGCATCTCTCAACAGTAGCGTGCAGCCTATGCCTCCACATGTTTAAGGTATTTCATTTGCACCCTAGCATCCTTAGTCTGATTTCCACTCCGAAAGATCAAAGGCATCCCAGGATTACAGAGTGCTCCCAGCTTCCACATAGAATGCTTTTGCTTTTTGAATGGGATTTTCCAGATGTGATTTCATCTCCGAGTGACACTGCTGGAGAGGAAATGTAAATCGCAGCGATCCGATTTGCATATCTAAAAAGACAAAAAGGATGGAAAGAAGGGGTGCTTTCAATCTCAGGAAAAGTGGCTGCTGAGAGCTTCACGGCGAATGCCGACGCCATATCGGCGAAGGTCATCTCCGATTAGCGATCGATTGCAACCCTAGGAAGACCTGATCGTAATGACCTGATCTTCCGGGTATGTGAACTTGGAAACTGGTGAAGTAGTAAAGATTTGCATTTATTCCTGCGGGAGTTTTGGGACTACGAGAGCGAACGCGGCTTGTTGCGGAGCAATCCTTTTCGGGGAAACACCAAGTGGCTTTTGAAACGAAACACCGTTGGACGCTTCGATCTCGGTTTTGTTGGTGAGCGCAGCTGCCAAGCACATGCCTGAAGACAAAAGCCGCTCGTGCTGGAAGTGGGTCGTCCTGAGCCTTCTACTTCTTCCTCCTGGTAATCACAATAACACGAATCCTGCAGTAGAACAAAAAAGTTGAGAAGTGCAAGCGAGGAACCATCTCGGGGAAACTTCGGAAAGATGAATCAACGACGAACGGTTAGACTACTTTGATGTCGTTGTCATGGCACCGTTCCTTTCGTGGACCATGGGGAAGGATTGCAGAAGTGGGAGCAAAAATAAATGCATAAAAGGTGCCGGCAGTTCGTAGCGTATTCAAACCCGACTCTGAGAAGTGCAGCCTTTCGAAAATGACCAGCTGATTCTAATTGCTATTCACATCGCTCTTTTAAAGTCAAATTCGTTTCTAGAGTGCCCTCGAGACCTCTTTTTGTGTGTGTGTGTTTGGTTTTTTTTTATTTTTTTGAGCTGCTTTTTATAGGCGAGGAACCTCCGTAGGCACAATCCAGTTCTTAAGCAGTGTCGCAACATCTACCAAATGGGTGGAATCACGAATCTGGAACGTGCCCACACCCTATTCTATAGAACTGCAGCCATGCCGTGTCAATAGAGGGAGTCCTCGACTTACGACAGAGTTCCATTCCAACGTCTTCGTCGTAAGTCGGTGCTGATGTTGAGTCGGGAACTTTTTTTCAATTCCTGATTTGTTTGATTTCTATTATAACATTTTCATCGCTAGTATTTAATTTACTTAAAATCTTTAAAAAATGCGGAAACCCACATAAACATTTATGAATTATTTGTTAGCGTAAATACATAAATATGTATCAAATTAAGAAGGAAAAATTTAAGAAAAAATACATACACACATATCAAAAATGGTGCAAACATAAACAAATTCATTAACGGTGTTTAATTCAATGATCTTTAATTTGGGCGATACGATTATTTTTCGCAATCGGGAGTGTTTTTTTTCTAATTAAAAAAATGATGTTGATGTTCCTTCGTGCATTTCGTGATAACATCTAATTGCTTCCCGAATTTGCTTTTCCGCCTTGGCGAAGCGATCCGTGTCCTGATCCATATTTTCGGGTAGCTGAAGTCCTTGATTTCGTTTAGAAGATAATCCATCTACGGAAATTTTCTTCTTCTTAACGATTTCTCTTTTCCATCTTCCTCATTCTTTCTTTCTTTCTTCTTCAGCCCTTCCGTTTTAGAAGTGAATTGATGGGTGGCTTCACCTTCTTCGTGCTCTACCAATTCTTCTACGTGGGTAATGGCAGCTGGAGAGTTGGCAGTCGTAAGGTAAGTGCGAATCGTCGTGAGCCGAGTCGTCGCAAGTCGAGGACCACACGTGGTTAAGATGATACTGGCGATCACGTAAAACGTAGGCGCATCTTAAGATCCTTTTTTTGATGCTGCAATTCCTCTAACCATTTGACTTTTCACGTGCGGGTCTCTTTTGAAGAAATCGGGTATGTACAACTCGAGAAATCTGTACGTCAGGTGTGATTAACGCATTTCGCACTCATTGCGCGTACGCATGAGGGTTAACGGGCAATAGGGGGAAGGGGAGGGGAAAGGGGGAGGTGAACACAAGGTAGCAAGCATATGCGAAGCGTGAAAACTCACGTGCACTCGAAGTAAGCGCGTTCGATGAGAAGGAAAGCTGCCGTGCTCGTAGCTAATGATCTCCCGAAAAGTATCTTCTTTTGAATGATCCATGTAGCCGTTTCGCAAAGCCCTCTCTCTCTTTTTTCTTTTCGGCCTGCAAATTCAAGAAAGGTCCGGCGTCAGTACAAACTCGTTCGCATTCTCAAGCGATCCTCAGGTTCGAAACGCACCCAAGTGGACGTGCTCCGCGAGGCATATGAAAACAAGAATTCTTTAGAAAGTCTAAGAGAAACTCCGAGGGAACCATGCGTTGGTCCAATGAATCTTTGAATTCGGAATGCATCCTGCTCGTTCGGGCCGCATCTGCCTCATCATGCTGCAATGAGTGAATCATGAAAGGATGCGCTGGAATCAGTGTATCCGCCGGTGTATCCGCTTCTCGGCAACGTCTTCTTGCAGGGAGTGATCCCAAGTTCTCGCTCTGGCGTGTTTTTTTTGATGCAAAATTTGATTGTTCCCGTGGCATTTGCCGCTTGTCGAAAGTTTCATAGGAAATAGAGGAAAAGCTGGAAAGCACGTCCCAGTGATCGACTCGTCAGGTGGATAGGGATGGCGGAAGATGCTGAAAAGGGAAACAGGTATCGAAACCCCGTTCAGAGTGCATTGCAAGAGTTTCTAAGAAACGCTGTTCCGGAATCCGTTTCTTGGAAACGGATTCCGGAACCTCCTCCGCACTGTGAAAGGAGAGACAACGGAGCAACGACATCACTCCCCGGTCAGCTCGAATTAGTGGACTTCAATCCGATTCCAGGGAACACATGAACATGGATCAATGGGATCCTCAAGAAAGAACGGATGTCAGCAATAGCTTACTCGTGGATGCTTACTCGGAAATAATGATACATTGTGTCTGGCTTCAGTTTACCAATCATCCTCTTTTATGGATGCCGCTATATTTAGAGAAAATACGGAGAAACCTATGCACACGAACTGCATCGTAGATCGACTCTTGCACCAAGATTTTGGGGAGTTTCCCTGGCCGCTTTCGTCTACTCTTCTCAAAAACTCTTGGGATCCATGAATTGCTGCTCCACGGAAGAGAACTTGTTTGCAGTAAGCTCACGAAGCTGTTCCTCAAGCCGAACCTTTTCGGAAATCGGAATGAAGGTTCGAAGAATAGCAACCGTATCCGTGTGATTGAGAGTGTGATTAAACGTGACTCTTACAGAAAGTAATTCATCATCATTGACGAGGTCGGTAAAAAGTAGATCGTTCACCAGATCGAGCAGCTTCTGAAAATGGTGGAGGATGCAAAGAGAATTAGCAAACACACAGATGAACGGACTCGGAAAATAATTGCATTTAGGAAGGAGATGCTGAGCTTTCGTGCTAGGCATGGATATGTACCTGGATACTGAGAAGGGAGCTGTTTGCAACTCCCGTTCGATACTCCCTCAAATCTTCGACAACCCTGAATTTGTCTTTCCTCCGGTCAAAACTTTTGGCTCTCTCGGAAACCATTCCCAAGCCGAGGCCATACTTCCTTTAATAGTTTTATTTGTGCATTTCCTCTGCATATACAAGTGGATTTGCGTTTTTACACAAAGTCTGACATCATCGAAGAAAGATTCTCTTATGATCGGAGACGAATGCTCCATGAGTTGGTTACTGGGTATGAAAGGAAAGGAAAGGGGAGGATAGGATGGGGAGGGAAGCCTTTTCGAACATTTGTTCTTTCAAAGGATTGCAAGTTACGAAAAGTACAGGATGTAAAAATTAATGCAAATGACTGAAAGAGTTCGTGAATCGCTAGAAGAGAGGATTGAGGAGGAGAGGCTCTCCTTGAATTTTTTAATGATCGCAGTACCTATGTATTCTTCGATGAGGCTGTTTATCCGTTCTTGTAGTGCTGGCAGCGCTGTTTTGAAGTACCGGGCGACCGTACTTCAAATCCCAGTTTTGATTTTGCAGTACATTTCTCATGGAAGCAAGTACAATGGCCGCCGAGTTTGGAACACCTGTTCGCGGTTTGGCGCAACTCCTCCCAAATCCCTGTTTCTCCCTTAAAGTTGCTTCTCTCTACTTTTCTAATAATGCTGCTCAAATGCGGATTGGAAGGAGCTGAGTTAATGATTCTGAACATGTGATTACGCGTTACAGCATCTCTTAATGGATCTTGCAAATAATGCAGATGCTGCTAAGCAGAAGGATGAAGTCAATACGAGGGTGATTTATTTTCGCGATGAATGCAAATTTCGTAAACACATTCCACGCGAGCAAATTATAGCAATGAAGTAGAGTGGTCCCATCTGGCAGTAGCAAAACAGCCTAGAGGAATCTAAATTTCCAATGGCATGTATTGCTCCAGTTATCTGGAAGTAAATGGTTTTTCGTAATGCTGAACTTTCTGGAGTACAGTATTACGAAAATGATGGAGGTGTAATCAGTAGGATGTTGGTGAAAAGGCAGTACCGAGCCCCCAAGTTGCGAGGGACATGAATGGAATTCCGTATGGAATTGGCATCCATATGATGTTTTTTCTCATGAAGACGGTGTTAAATTGACTATGGCTTTAGGATGGATTACGACCTCTGAACACGGTACGTATCTTGGAGGATCTATGCAAGAAAGGCACAGTCTGAAGTGGGAAACGGTTTCTGGTGTCCAGTGGCGTGTAATTTGCTTTCAGGAAACCCAATTACATGGGAAAGCAGTTGGAATTTGTCTTCTGGCTACAAGTGGAGGATTGAAAAGGGTAAGTCGAAAGAAAGGAAGTACAAATAACATTCAGCTTTTCCAGGACACCAAGCCGTTTACATTTTAAGTTCGTGTTAAGCGAATCAACCCAATGGAGTGAATCAACCAATCAGATTGGAGACTACCTCTATCTTTTTTGGTCTTAAGATCATTGAGATCAGTAATACTCGGCATAATATATTTGTGAAACCTGGTCGTTTCAAAACCGGGAGAAATCACTAGCAATTTTCTGTAAGAAACAAGAAACTTGGTGAAGCAAGACCGGGCATAGTTTAAAGAACTCTGTACGTTGTATAGTGATAACTTAATGTAGAGGAACTTAGGTCTGCCTGAATAATAGTACATGTCCGTGGATATCTCTGCTATCATGTTAAAGGCGCAGTGTAATAATTGACTAGTTAGTCCTCAGTAGGGCACAAAGATTGGGTTTATTAAACCAGTTTACTGCGTAACAAGTGAATGTTTCCATCTGAAAAATTTTTGACCGTGGGTCTAGGGAATCAATAGGCTTCAAAAACAAAATTAAAAGACTCGGCCTCCGCTGGAGGAGTGAGAGCACCTTTCTGGCGGTGAAAGAACGGTGAGCAGCCGTTTCCGTGCCGTGCACATCTTTTCGCTTAGAAAGCCAGAGGAGTTTGGGCCGGAGAAAAACTGATCTAAAGAACAAAACAAAGTTTGGCAATAAAACTTGCTTTGATTTGAGTTTTAAATCACTCATTCGTGAAGAGAGCAGAGAAGTTCACCTGAGTAGTCGATCCTACACGTAAGGTTTCGTACCGTGGCAACCGTGCAAGATTTGAATCTGCGCCAAAGAAGCAACATGATTTCTCCGAGCTGGACGCGATGCTCTTAGGGAATGGACGGAGGAAGAGCTTCTCGTGCACAAAAGTTTCCAAATGTGTAAAAGCGTGGTGCAGCGAGTGGTGGCTGTTGTGTACGTGAAGTGGGCTGCATGTGCAACGTCGGTTCAAAGAGGCGATTCCGACTCGGCAGCGAGTAGGTACAGTGTACCATGCCTAGGATGGCAACACCTGAAAGTGTATTTACTGTAGGACTTGTCATAGGGTTACGGAGCAGTTTTGCGGACATTCTGTTAAAGGAGTGAATGGGAGATTTGATTATAAATTTTGGATTGACATGCAGGCCATCTTTGATTTTCTGTTTGTTTTTTGCTAAAACTCCGAACCAAAAATGCTTGATGGAACTTTCATCATTTTCACTTTTCCTGTTTTTCCGACTGAGTTGCTTTCATGAACCGGAAAAGTCCGTTGAAAATCAAATTACCAGCGGGTTTATGGATTGAACATCTCGAATCGTGTTTTATGTTTCTGGATTGCGTTTTTACTGAGCGAGAGCAAAAGACGATGAAGAGATGGATAAGGCCAAGTGAAGAAGGTACTGGCTGACGTTCTTGGTAACGATGCTGAAGTGATAAAATCCACTGCCATCCTGCCCAAGTTTGGAAATGACATTATAAGAATAGATGAGAAGATTTTCTGCAGAGAAAAACTGAAGTAACTCCAGAACGGAAGACCTTGGTAATGACCCCAGACCTGGTAATGACGCCTCAGGCTTGCTGAACAAGCATCACTCAAGAGAAGGACGCCATCCTGTTTTATTAAGAAATGGTGAGGTGGGGATTAGAAGAGGAAAAGTGATCTTGATGGAACATGCTTATGCAAAAATTGGAGAAGAGAAATCGAGATCAAAATGTACCATGGCTCACTAGATAGTATTGTAGCTGTGCTACGGAAATGAATGGGAAGGCATGATTTTGTACACGGCAGTTGCGTGCACTGTCGCGAATGACGAAAAGCAGAGACGAGAGGGGCACTCAGGCTGTAGTCAATATGAAAAGCCAAAAAAAAAAATGAAAACCAGGAGAAGGTGGAATAGAAAAAAGCCTTTTTATAGAAAGGCTGTGATGTGGATGTCAATCAACAGAAGATTGACAAATTAATAATAACCGTGATGGTTCAGAATAGTATCTGATTTCAGGGAAGCAGATATCCCTGGAACAGGTTGTTATTAGAAAAGCGGGAAGTATGAGGCGGGGTAACTGAGGCGTAGTTGGGAAAGTAGTAAGTTGAGTACGAAATCCCAAGGCGGTTTCGTGAGGAGAAGAGGAAGGACACGTATCAGAGGGTGACGGGGGAAACAACACCAATGAACAGTGCCAACGTCGTTTTTCGATGCTGGCACCGTGCATGAGACTGATGGCGCACAGAATGAGCTTCTTTATTCTGATGAGGCAAACTACGAAACGATGAGCACGTGTTTATCCGAGTGATACAGAATTTCTGAGCCTCCGTAGAGGCACTTTTTGTAGGGCATGAGTAGGCAAGTTGAGTGCTACGTTACTTTACTTGCCTTTAGTTTCATTGGATTCTCTGGAATCCCTGCTGTTGAGGATCTACGGGTAGCTACTCGAAGAGTAATGGCGGAGTAGTGCGTGATGCAAATAGCAAAAAAAAAATATTGGGAACAGGAAGATGGAAATATTCGTGAAGCTCAAAGGAACTTTGGAGACAGATGTTCCTAGGCTGGGACTAGGAGCGTGATTCATCAGAATAGGTCGCAGTGGCTCGAGAAGAAACATTTCCAGACGGGCTGTCGGGGTCTCTCTCGTTCCTGGCGGTGACTGCGAACACAAGAAGACGCAGGGATTCTTCCAAAGCGCAGGAGGAATGGGGGGATTTCTTGGGGAGAAAGGGAACGCCTAAGAGAAATGAGGGAAGGGAGAGGAGGGAAGCTGCTAAGGGAGTCAAGAAAATAGGAACACAACACGGATCATGGTGCCACTTGGAACTTGAAATGCTTTTCACCATTTTGGTTCCTCATTTTTGACTACGAAATTCAAAGTGGAGCCATCTGAGGAAAATTAGTGATCATGAGTTTCTAGAACCGATTTTTTGTGTGAGGCTAGCAGTACGCTGGTTCTTGAATGCTAAAGTGGAATTGCAGAAGTGGGGTTGGACCCTGAATTCTCGTGGACATCGAGAAATCTTCGACTAGATGAGGTTTGTTCCTTGGGATACCGGTACCGTAAATGATGGGGTTTATGATTATTTAACAGAGCATGTGGTCCCTGTTATGAAGAACATTTATAATACTTACAAGATATTCATTTTGAATGCGCGGCGAGTGCAGTGAGGGATGGATAAGCGTGTGGTTTAAGTGAGGCTGAACAGTTATTATTCGTTTCTTGTGTGCCTTATTGGACATCAAAAAGTCTTTGGTTTTAAAAGGAGTCTTGTCATTAGCATGAGTTTCAGGAAATTTATTTGGAAAGGTGATGATGGAAATCCTTTTGGGTTCTTTTGCTGTCTTTACTGTTTTCCTTCCAGCTTTTTTTTTTTTTTTTCTTTCTGGTTTTCTTTTTTTTCTGGTTCGCTGAGTACCTCAAGAGCTGTCGCGCTCCTGGCAACTCACGCAGCTGTTTCACACTGTTCCACGCCCCCCAGGGTGCGTGTAATTCTTCAAGAAAGGGGTCACCTTGGGAGGGGACCGCCCTATGAATCCAGGAAGGGTTTGGAGTCCGTTCCTCTCACGCCTGAGGGGGAATCCCCGAAGGGAATCTCCTTCCTTATTCTCTAGGAAGGCATCCTCAGGGGGGTCCGCTCCATTTTTTCTTCTCTGAAGGGGACCCGGAAAGGATCCCCTATCAGGAATTTCTTCTCCGAAGAGAACCCGCAAGGGAACTGCTCCTGTTTGCTCCTCTGAAGAGAACCCTGAAGGAACGCTTCCGAAATTCGGAAGGACGCTGCTTCCCCGAAGGGAACGTCTCGCTTCTCTGCACTCACTGGAGAGGTGGCGACACACCTACTCCACGGAGCCCCCCCCCTCCAGAATGGGGGAGGGTCCTCTCCTTCAGCTGCTGTGCCCAAGCCGGTCAGAGTTATCTTGGGGAGAATGAAATACAAGGAAGGTATAATAGAGGAAGGAACGCCTGGCAATTAATGTTTATGATCATACAAAATAGGCTTAGTATTCGGACTGAAGTGTTCATACATGAGTATCGTAAGATGGAAAGCACTGATGATTCTTAATCGTTAAATGGATGATTTTTACATGGACCGCCCTTTTTTTAAGAAAAGAATGATTTCTGCAATGTTTCCGCCTGAGGATACGAGAAGGTATGTTTCCGGGCTGTTTGAAGCCTTGAAAGAGCGTTTAAAAAGTCGTTGAGGCTGCACGCTGTTCTTAGCAGATGTTATTTTCATGAATTTGAATTCGTGCTGAAGTCGAGAGCTGCTGGGACTGCTCGAGAGCTTGTAGTATGTCAAAAGCGAATTTCTGCTCTAGAGAAGCCGTGTTTGTACAAAAAGGTGTACTGAGGCTCGTTTCGTGCACTTTCTCGAAACAGTTATTTCCTGTCAAGGCGAAGTAGAAATGAAGGACCGTGGATCAGCAATGTGGTTTGGGACGAATAGCTGGGAGCTGAGAGTCAGCGACAGTAAGTTAAATTTGATGTTTTTTTTTCCATTAGAGATGTTTTTTTTTTTCTTTTTCATTCCATGTTTCTATTGGAGGCGGGTCATCAGAAGGAGGCAAAGCGCAATCGCGGATGAGATGCTGGGAAGAAAACGAGCTGTTCTTATTCTATATTTCAATGGCACCATTTAACGGATCCATGTCACCTGGTTAGTTTTCCGTGCGTGGTATAATGGTATTGATTAACAAGATGTTACATTTATTTGGACGAGAGGTAGTGCTGGATTAGGGGAAGCCATAATGTCGATTATTGGATTACATCCACCCATGCATTCCTCTCGCTGACGTGGGATTTTATTTATTCATGAGATTATTTACGCGTATTGAGTCAGTGGAGAGCAGTATGAACTTGTTCCACGGTGTTAAAGTTTTAGGGTGCATATAATAGCACGCAAAATTGCCCAATTAGTAGCCGGAGAGTTTGCTTTACTGACAGCAATTATTTCATTGTTTTATATTTGTGGGTGAGGGTTGTCTGGAAGCAGATTCCTATGATCTACATAGAATGGTACCCATGGAGTTTAAAAAGGATACTGATCTTTACGGCCGATGATAAAGATGCTTGACTTGGGTGTACACGACGGCGTCTTTTCGCTCGTAATGTGTTCGTGATTTGGTCATGCGGTATATGCAGTGAGGTTGTCATGGAGCGGAAAACTTCAATATCGATGCTATGGACTCTGATCCTTATAACTGGGATCAGAAGTCCTAGCATTCTTTTTCCTTCTTCTTCAGTTTCCAGCTCGTTTCATGCTGGTGATTGATTTCACAATGAGTAAAACGTATTCTGCGAATAAAAAAAGGCGATTCTGTTTTGGTACAACAGTTGGAGATGAGAATGCTTCAGGGAATGATGAAAAAACTGAGCTTTGCTCTGGATGAACCGAGACGAAATGGATTTTGTTTCATTTCGTCTACAGGCTGATTCAAGCAATAAAACTGCAGTCGCCATCTTAAGCGGTGGTAATGCAGACAACTTTTATCAACTGGATCAGATTTGCAGGGATTGTGGAGGATTGGTAAAAACGTCTCAATGCTCCATGTGATTTATATTCTTATAATGGTGGCAAGGATGACTCAGAAAACTAATTTGCAGTTTGAGGCTTCGCTGTCATGACCTAGTCCTTGAGGATTAATTATGGTAGAGCTCATCATTAGTTCCTTTTTCGACCAGTTGTAATGTGGACCCATACACGAAGCTGCTTTTTCAGGACTGATGTGATGACAGTGGTGACATTAACTGAGAGTGATTAATGCAATTTACTCTTAAAAATAGAGAAGTCCATGTACTCCTTTGCAGTGAGCTGAAATGGATACAAAAATATAACTGGTTAATCATACCAACCAACATAACACCGAATAAAGACCGAAAGATGTATAAGGATCGTCTATTTACTAGTTTTACCATCTCATTAACCAATGCCTTTATTTACCATATTATTTTCTTTTTAGAGGCATTACAGTATTGCTTGGATTAAAGCCTTAAAGTCGAATTGTCTTTCTTAGAAATTGTTTTCAATAAAGAATAATGGGACTCTTGAGGATAATGGGATTTATTCTACTGAAAGTCCAGCAAAAGTTGGACGATGGTATGAATTCGGTTTCCATGGTTCTCAGAAATAAGGGCGAAGATCCTTATGGTGCTTCAGTTTCAGATTGTATCAATAAATATGGAATGGCTATGATAAGTAAGGTGCTGCTTGAGTTTTAGAGAGCGAGGAACAAACGAAAGTCAAAGCTGCCTGCCGTTTCTGTACGTGTGAGTAATCATTGAGAGATCGTCATCGCAAAGATTATGTTGCCATATTTAGAAAACAGTTAATATCATGAATTGCCACTGAGCATCGCAGTTCATTTCACAGAAGGGACGCAGTTGGATTCTGATTTTGATCAATAGTTGCCACTCGATGAGGCACTGGAGAGTGCTTGGTATAAAAAGATACCAACAGAAATGAGTTGCAGCTCTCTGGAACTACAGTTCAAAGAGTGCCTGACTAACTCTGAACTGCCAAATTGGAAAGCAGTCCATGAGAATTTTTTTCAAATGACGAATAAGGGTTGCAGAATTCTGGTTTCCTGATCCTTCTACACGTGGCAACAGGAATAGCTTTTATGGCATCCATAGAAAGTTTGTAAGCACCTTGATCCCTCGCATGCAATCATAAAATGAGTACGTAAATCTTTACGAAACAGGTCCATGTCCTGTGTCTTCATAAAGGAGGAGCTGATAAGCCGACTTGGTCATTTACATGCAGTGGAAATTTCGTTACTGCCGAACGTAAGCAGAAGTAAAAGCCGTAAACAGAGGTCAGACGAGTTGCGATATCACGAAAGAACACGGATTCCAGCACACGGCTTTTCTAGATGCCCCCCTCCGAGCTCGGGTCACGCTAATTCACTAGGTGGAGTCAAGTCAAGTTCTTGGCACGAAGATGCACGCACCAGCGTGAAGGTCTGATTCCGTCCAGCGTCCATGTATTGAACGTGTCTGCTCCAATGACTGCATCCGGCCACCGACCATAAATACACGCAGCTACACATTTCACTGTTTTTTTTTAATTAATTTATTATTATCATTTGAGCATTTTTCTTTTAATCGAACTCAAACTGTCATCTAATTCTCCCATGAAGTAATCATTAAAAAGCGACCAATAACCAGCAGCCCACTAGAGCAGTCGATACTTCACGTTGATCAGCTGCCTGACTTGTCGAATAACCGATGGCATTGACACGTGCCCTGTGCATTCCTTTAACTTCCTTTCTGCGTGAAAGAAAGAAATATCATCCTGCTGTTCCTGAGAAACAGAAAGCGGAAACCACCAAAGTAAGCGGTGAGCAAAAATCTAATGTGTTAGAGATGGCAATAAGCCCTGCCTCAGCCTCGGTCTCTTGGGGGGGGGGGAAAAAAAAGGAAAGATCTACGGACTAGTTCTATGATCTTAGGTACTAGTAATAATGGAAAAAGGACATCAGCTTGACTTGAACGGAATCTCGACTGCATTCCAGTATGAAAAATGTATTTTAAGGCAGTGCAATGAAGACTGTTTCGTACAGGCCTTCAGCTGCTAGAAAAGTAGAAATTAGATAGCAGAGATGTGCCATGCTTGCCGAGATTCTCGTAGAATAAAGGCTTGATTGAATCGGGGAGGTTTTAGAAACAAACCGTACTGAACTCTGGGGACTGAATTGGTCCTGTGAGAATTGATGCCGAAGCTCTTTTGAGTTCAAAGACTCAAAAGAGCTTCGAACTCAAAAGAGTGTCGGCATCGATTCTCAGTCGTTTTTTCTAGTGGCAATGATGTTTCCTCATTCAGTCTGATTGCTTACGTCTGGCAAAATAAAGGGTTATCCACCTGGTGATGAAAGGACTGTTGGGAGCTCAAGTAAAATTCAGGAAAATGAAGGATGGGGGGATTAAAAATTGTGCCTCGAGGCAATAGTGGGACTCGGAAAATATGGGAATATCTTTCAGATTGCTGGAAAGATAATTACCACTCGCCTGCAGTATGGAGCTGGTGTTCTATCCCTTACTTTGACGGCAGCGCAAAGATCTCACGGTGCTCAACTTTTTCGATTCATGTAAGACATGCACAAAAGGTTGACTGTCTAGATGATCTCCTGTGCTTAGATTCCAGATTGAATCCATATAGTCCCACCGTTGTAATACTGCATAGGCGGTAGAGAATCGGAATTCGGAAGTTCGTAGAGAGTAGCAAGGCAACTAAAAGATCGCTGCCGGTAACCAGATGTGCTCTTTCAAAGTTTCCTTTTGCCCATCTCCAAGCTGCAAAAGTACTACCGTCCCAGCTATATCTAAGCTTGGAAGGAGGCAAACCGTGAACTTTATCACGCGAAGGGGCTTCTAAGTGCTGCACCTCTCTACGAATTCCGAGCAGAGACCGGAACTGAACGTAACCGTTGGCGTGCCGAGTTTCGTTGGTCATCACGAGGCAGCCTACGGACTGAGTGCGAACGCAGCAGTAAAATTCGTTTTCCTCTTTCGCTGTCCAAACAGCCTCATTCGGTGCACAGCATCACGATGTTCCTGTATCAACCTCCCACAGCCTCCGTCTTGAACGATCAAAATTTGCATCTCGGGGAAAGCGCTTCTCTGAGAACACATCTGCGGACCTTCATGAGAAACCAAGCATACTTTGTGCCAAATTACTCCTGTTGCTACGTGCTCCTGACTTTGTCGCAAAACACAGGGAAGAATGATAGCAAAGACAAATGGATGCAATGCGGTCGGGAATCATGAAGGCAGTTCTTCTGCTTTCCCCGAAAATCGCCATCTTTCCCACTTGAGAGATTTGGAATTGGGGGGGGGGGGGGGGGGGAAACACGCACACACACATTTAGTGGATTCTTTTGTTTTTGAAAATGTTGAATCCCAAAATTATTCCAGGAAGAAAATCGACTGTTACAAGCCATATCTCCCCATGCTCACGGAAAAATGATTGCAAGTCATACAAATCATTGCCATCTTATATCAAAACACAAAAACAGTCCTAACCTCTAGTTCTAATCAGCTTAATATCTAAATTGGAGTAGATGTTTATTATCCTGTGCAACCTACGTGAGTGAATCGGGATTTCGTTTCGCCTATACACCCCAAAAGAGGGAAACTGTGCTCACAGCAGTTGCTTTGTGTTTCCGTCTGACAGCCAATTTCGAAAGCCAGTCAGCCGCATCAGTTGCTTGTGATACATGATTTCAAGCATTTCATAATCCTTGCCTCTGTACCGCATGTTACAAATTTATGGAGCCCACAATTTCATTTTTTTTTTTTTTTTCATCATCTTTTTTTTTGAGTGATTCGCTTTTTACTTGGTAGAGATGAATAACATTGGTTTGCAGCACAAAAAAAAAACGATAGCAGCAAAGTTGGGAAACTTCCCGGCATAAACAAGATAAACAGGGATTCTAAAAGACTGAGTCATAAAAAACATCTCCACATCAGAACCAAGCAGCTGGATGACTGAGTGGAAAGCCACAACACCAAGGATGCGAAACATAAACAGCGGATTGCTTACACATTTATCTTCACTAGGCAACGGTAGGTTTTCTTCCATGTAGGAATGTGCAAAAAGTGTCTGTGAAAACTGTTATTTGGAACTTGGTGAAATACCTAAGGGAGTATGACCAAGATTTGGAAATATTCGAGATGAAGAGAAGAAGTGTGCATCTTCCACTCAAGACAAGAGGACAAGTGGCAGATCGTAGGTTTCCCTAGAATGCATTCAACATGGGAATGATAAAAAAAAAATCATCCCAACATCAACTTTACCGCCTTTGCATTCCTCTGCACCTAAACTCTCTATCTCTTCATTCACTGCTTCGGACTTTCGATGTGAACGAATCAATGCCTGCGAGATCTCAGCTGTGCACGTGAAAGAGTGAGCTGCGGATCACGAAACTGTGATTGTGAGCTGCGATTAGAGAGCTCTATTCGTGGTAAATCCATGTTTGAGACCATCCCGAAACTCCGAAAATCAATCAATCTCATTCTTCGAAAGAATGCCCACCTGTTTCAAAAGTCGTTCGTACCCGAGAATCTTTTTTAGTACGTTTATACCTTATTTTCCACTCCTAACGCAATACGTAATCAAAAATGCAAACGTTGTGTCGTTGCTTTTCTCAAGCCATTTTTCCCCCTTTCCCCCCAACTTTGTACAAACGCTTATGGTATGCGACGATGAGGGAACGCAGCAGATTAGCTACAAGTTTCATCCCGAAAATCGTAACTTCCCTACCAAGTGGAAATTCTGTTGAACCTTCTGAAACAGGTGGACATTCTTTCGAAGAATTCGTCTCCACGAAGAAAAGGGATGTGTACTCAGACGCTGCAATTCGATGCCGTGCTCCGAATCCACTAATGAGCAATTTTTTTTGCAAGTGCGAGAAGCAGTGTATCTTCGGTTGAAAAGTCGTTTGGGGATATTCTTTTCCAGGAGTTTTAATGAAACCCCGGGAAATGAATGCTCCTGATGACCTACTGTCTGACTCCTTAGCACTGCATTCGGCGATCTTTATTTGCTTATCTCCCCCCCTCCCGCCCGCGTTTCTGGGAGACAATAAGGCAAAGCAAATGTAAGTGATACACTGACACGACCCCTTTCAACGCATTTTCGTCGTCTCCAGACGGCATGGCAACCGTTTTCCTAGGCGCCAGTTCATTCAAAGTTTGATTCTGCTTCTACTCACGCGGAAACTCTATTCCACTTCTGCTTTTCCCTTGTTTTCCTCTATTTCCATCAGTAGCAGCCACCTTCAATTTTTTTTTTTTTATAGGAGTTGGACATTTCCGGACGGGCGCGAATTGCTTCTCTTATGACGATCAAAACACGAAAGTGAATCAAAAAGCGAAGACACAAATGATGAAAGTCCTACACAAACAAGCAAGCGAACCATAATGTCCCCATTTGTTTGCCACGCCCTTGGCCTAGCCTATCATCTGTGTGGGATCCGGCGCTGCTTCATAGTGTCGCGTCTCCATGAAGACCTTGAAAAATGACCTCCCATTTTTCAAGAAGAGAAACGGGCAGTCCTCCGTGTGAACTCACAGGAGAATGGAAACGGCACAACACGAGGAGAGTTTTTTGAATCACCAGTGATGAGCTTGAAAACGTCAACGAGTGCAAGAACCATTGGAGAAATGTATGAATAGGTCCGACGAATGAAAGTCTTACTGATGTCCAGAACTGGAAACAATATTGCGTTAACGACAGACACTATAGGGACATGACCATGAGCAACAAATGTGCCGTCACTACTAATATAGCTTATTCGAAACTCGGTATTAGTTGCGAATAAGCAAAGCAATAATTTGGAACCAAACGATTGGACTCTCGCTGGAGACGACCACAAGGAAATGTGCAAGAGATAGTTGTGAAAACATCACTGGAACACACACCAAATCCAGGAAGGGCTCGGAGTCCGTTCCTCTCACGCTTGGGGAGGGGGATCGCACCTCCCACCCTGGTTGTCTCCGAGGGAGAACCCCGAAGGGAATCTCCTTCCTCATTCTCTCCGGAGGGACCCCCCCAATGGGGGGGTGGTCCTCTCCATTTCAACTTCTCCGGAGGGAACTCTCAAGGGAACTGCTCCTGTTCAATCCTCTGAAGAGAACCCCGAAGGGACGCTTCCGAAATTCAGAAGGGGCTCTGTAGCTTCCCGCAGGGGAATCGCTCTCTCTCTTGCTTCCTTGCACTCTTCTGAAGCGGCGGCGACTCGGAGGGTCCCCCCTGCATCAGGGGGGTCCGCTCCTTTGAACAACTGGAGAAGTGCCTGTGAAGGCTCCTGCTCCATCTTGAAACCGGAGGCGGTCCCCCGGTGACGGGGGTCCTCTGTCCGTTGCACACCGGATGGGGAACTCCCCACTCCTTGATTCCTGGACCCAAGGTCGACTCCCACTGTTACGGCCTTCATCGGGGGCCTCCAGCTTAATCCACCGCCGGTGCCACGCCCGAATGTCTCGGCCAACCAGCGCCATTGCAGGAGAAACTCGGAACTCGACGACGCAGTGGCGTCAGAGTTTCTGCCGAAGTATTCGAACCCGCGACGCATGGTGGCACACGCGCAAGCCTTAACCACAAGGCCTCCGACGCGGGCACAACACATGCATGCCTATGGGACACGTGGAATACTACAGAACTGAAGAGGATAACCACTGGCTGCAAGATATGAATGTAACGTGCGGAGACAGAAAGCAAGCTAAGAACAGTCGATGGATCGCAGATACGTGTAATCGCTGAGGGGTTCCAAAAGTCAAGTTCCCCCGGTGTCGGTTACCTAATGTTAGCCATCTTCTGGGAATCTGACCAATCAACTTATTTTCCTCAGTGAGGGGAAGAGAAAGTATAAAGTTGAAAAATATGTGGTTGAAGGAAGAAAGAAAGAAAAAACAGGGCAGAAAGGGGAGGAAAGCAGTACTTCCGGATACACAGTAGTGTGACGGAACATGAGAAAGTGGCTATGCCAGTTTCCCTGATCCGGGTAAAAAAAAAAAAACTATCAAACGACGAGCTGGTGCTCAAGTCCAGTCTGCAAACACAACAAGCACTTGGTGATTTTTATTTATGGTGGCTGATAAATCTAGGTTGATGTTGATGAAACCATTAGTCTGTTGCAGATAACTGCGAAGTATTCTGTACGTTGCTAAGGGTGGACTCAAGACTCCGTTGAATGCTCTGCTCTGAAAAGGTAGCAGTATATTTTCTCCAGCACAACAGCTGGACTTCGGAGCAACTCAAGTGACGATGCCAAGAACTGTCGCAATGAAAGTGAATCGTAAAATCTGGAAGCGCGTTAGAAAAAACATAAGCAAAAGATGTACATCTTGAGTCCAAAAGTTGTCGACTAGAAATTCCAATATCGAATATTGGATGACTGGTCTCCAAAAAAGGAAAAGAGAGTTTCTCAATTAGCATTAATTATTTTTGCAAACATGATCAGCTTTGGGAACAAGGAGCTGAATTGATGGTGCATTGTCAGCATCCTTGTTGAAAAGTAACTCCAAAGAAAATACCGAAGGAGTTGTCTAGAAAGCAACAGCGACCATTGACACTCTTCTGTTGCTTTGTTCACAGTACTTTTAGCTCCTAGAGTTGGGTTTTCAAGTCCCTATTGTACTTGGCATTTCCATTCTGATCGATTCGAAATTGTCCTCGATGAACTAGGAGGGCCTATCTTTATTACGTGACATACAGATGATAATTGGTACACACAGATGGTAATTGCAATAGCATTTCTTAAGGTAAAGATCAGGAAGGCTATGATGTTCTAAAGGATGCAAGGTAGCAGTGATGTCTCCGTCACGCGTCTCTGAACTGTCGGCTGAAGCAACTCACCAATGATGCGTAATAGTCAGATACTCTTTTAGACGAAATATTATGTCCTTATATGGATCCTGTGCTGCAACCTCACCAAAAAACTGACATCCACGAGCGATTGGAAAACCTGCTTCCCTGAAAGAAGGGAGACAAACCCCCTTGTTTTGGTGTTTCTACAAATGTGACGGCTTATAATCGATGGCTGCCATTTTCCTACCATGTCACTAGATTAGAGTGAAGCGCGTTACTTATTTCAGGCATTACAGCTCATTAGTTTGGGAGAAAACGAGACCTTATTTTGTCGATCCTGCCGATCTAGCCCGGTTGCCATGCCCCGTGATTTCTGTTACTTTGATAACAACAGTAATAGAATAAGTGTCGTCATTTTTTTGTTTCTAAACAGGACATGCATGGAAAACTTTTTTTTTTCTTCTTGATCAGCGATTGATATTAGATGGTAAATGTCTTCACAGTTGAGTCTCAAGTTGCAGAATTATCATCTTCAGGCATGCAGCTGATTTCAGATGCATCATTACGCATTCCATCATTTGAGTGTGCACAGTCAAAGCACAACAAATCATCTAGCCCTTTCCGATGGCATGCGTTGCTGGTTGTTTCAGATATATGGTTGGATATTCCCCTCCGAACTACTTTGGCTTTTGCTGTCTATCCTCAGTTCCATTATTTATTTCGAGCTTCCCCTAATTCCACAAGAAGACTCTTAGTGCAGGAATTCATATGGATGGAAAATTTTATTGGCCTTTCTGAGGAATGGCCAAAAAGAGGAAGGTCCCCACACAGCTTAACAAGCCCTCTCGCTAGACAAGGTTGAGAAAGATTCGCACACTACTCTGGACCACTGCATTTTGCAGAGCAAACCACAGGTTAATTTCTGCCAGAGAAATCAGGCCAGGTACTGAATGTAAAGGAAGGGTGAACAGATGATCTTTTTCAAGTGAGCATCCCATGGTCCATTTCAGTTTGTTCCAGAGGGAAGAGCTTCTGGTAATCTGTGTTTTGAGGGGAGAGTTTGTCAGACAGTTTTTAAACGGACTGCTAATCGTGAGACATGGCTCACCACCCTATTGAAGAATGGCGTTGAGATAGTTGGCTTTTCCGACAGAAGTAACCGGTCGTGCCTACATCTTTCCATCTAGAAATAGTGGTGCATGAAACATTTCCCACGTGTTACTACACTTACTATCGGAAGTGGTGAGCAATAACCTAGAAGTAGAGACACGAATAAAATTGCTCTTCCTATCCATGAATCTGTTCTGTCCCCTATGAGGAATTGGGTTTTACGACCGCCTCTATGGGACAAGGAGATATAGGGGAAAACAGCACGCTGTGGTATGATGAAATCGAAGTTCAAAGGTACTAGCTCAAGAACAAGATCAAATAGTTGTCTCCTTAGAGAACAACCTTATCTGGCTGTCTTACCGGAAACAAAGTTGGTGTCAAGTTTACAACGATCATTATGTGGGAGTTCACACAGAAACCTGTTTAACTCAGAAATCTTATTTCCTTCTGTGGCAAGCACTACATGACTCATTAAGAAGAAGAATATTTGAATGGCTTTAAAATGAATTTTCCAACCTCAGTGCTCGAAACCTTATATAGGAAGGCTGTACGTGCAGAGATGCATGGAAGTATCAGGGCATGCAAGGTCAAATGCTCTTCCGGGAAGGTCGATGACAGTTAAGCAACTTCACTCATTCGCATATCAATTTCTAAAATTGTTCGCTCGAAATTGGAAACAAGATATTTCAATCACATTGATAGAAAAAAAAAAAGGGGGGTTCAAGAACCATGAAAAAAAATTTGGATTTGATTTTTTTTTTTGTTTGCATTATCTCTGAAAGTGAACATGATGCACATCTAGTTCGAGATGTGACACTGCATTAACTCGAAAACTTCATCAAATCAAACTGAAAAATGTCAAAGGATGTGTTTCCTTGGTGTCATTTAAGAGCCAAAGATTCTTGCTTTGTCTGAGCTATGTTCGAAAAGAAGAATAAAAGCAAACTCAACGAACCAATCACTGACGCATGTTTGATGTTTCCACTGACGGTTATTTCAAGCAATCCCTGGAACGCACATTGACGATGTGCAGCACACGAAGTCCTTTTATGTAGCCCAAAGACTTTCTTGAAATTTGAATCAACCCCCTCTCTACGAAGTTTGCTAACATAAATGCACCAACTTCCAAGTTGATGTACTACCTCTTAATGTACCGAAGGTAACCAACCTAACAGTTGGTTAGGAGGAATAGAAGACCTTCACATATCGTAGGAGAAGCATATACATAAAACAAATAGCTCCTGTACATTTTAATTCAAAAATAATTAATTCATTTAACTGGTATTCGTTGTCTCTGAAATTGTCATTTGCAGTACATTTCTGGAACGGACAGCAGCCTGTTGCGACAGAAAGATTTCCCATGGCTGCTCCAGGAAGTGAAAGTCCTGCGGCAGCCCAATCACTGTTTACACTCTAGCCAGTCTTTTGAAACCAATGATTCTTCTCAGACTATTCAATGTTTGGAAGGGTCCAAATACGAAGGCGAAATGAATTGACGTGATTTCACTAGAATATGGCCGCATTACAGACGTCTAAAGTTTGATATTTTGCAGAAGTTATGTGCTAATCTGGAGGGAACATCCCACAGCCGTTGGGAAGAGGACTGGTGTTCGAGGGAAGCCACTGAACGGTGAGAAACAAGTTTTGTCGATGAAAGAATAGGAAAATTTTCAACAGGGCAGAAAATCTTCCGGTTTCCAACCTTGAAAGCAGTTCTAGACAAATCTGCAAACATCAACTGAACAGCACTTGCACCTAAGGATTTGCTAAGTTTATCCATACATCTTCAAGTATCAACTCTGAGATACCTGAAACAAGTTCTATTCATGTTAATATTTCTGGCCAACAGCTGAACTCTAGCAAGTGACTATTACATGGAAAGAAAAGAAGAAAAAAAAAAAGCCTCAAAATATCAGTTCCAGTTGCAAGACGAAATCAAGGAAAATTTCCAATGATTGCAAGGTACATGCAGCCTTCAAATTTGCGTTGCGTATGGTTTCAGAATGTTTATGTTGCGACTACCTCAAAAACACCGTCGACACTTCTGACATATTGGCGACAACTCCCTCTGCAAGTCAAGTGGAAAATCTGAAACTCTCAAGGCAATTCCTACTGCTGAGAACTCAATGACTGGAACTTAATTAATTGGTTTGCTCGATTCTCGAGTGTACAGACACAGTGAATCGTTTGCTCAACTGGACTCTGGTAGATGACTCAGAAGTTCCCATTTCAAAATAACGGCCTCTCTAAGACGGAGCTACATAAGGAATACAATGAGGTTGACCGAAATCCCAGCTCTCCTGGATTTTTTTTCCTTCTCAATTCACTGCTTTTACTTATAGCACTTCCTCCTGTCGATTCTACCATTTTATTCCACTGTAGATTTGACTTCTACCTGTCCATGATGTGCCCACTTGATGTGTTTTGTCTCCAGTTCGGTTGATGTTAAGTACGGTTAATGTAACAAACGCTTCTAAGCACATTATATGTTTTGGAAAATCTTTCGTGCACACATTCAGCACAGTACGCGTACTGATTCACTGTATCTTCTCATGTAGACTTGCCATTCTCACCCGAACTAAACATAAATTTGCCGAGGTACTTACACTGAAATGATATTCCTTGACTGACTGCGTCTGTTGCTTTCGGAAATATCTAGTTCCTCCTAATCACATGCTTTTTTGTTAATGATTCCATTCTTATGTATAATAATGTGCATTTGTGATTATAAGTATGCACGTTAACACGGGGAGTACGATAACAGTAAGAAGGTATCAGTATCGTGCCATTAGCTGCCGTGAGTTATTTTTACGAGTTCAGCAACATTACTCAAGGATAAGATGTAACCAACGAATTGGAACTGGTTTCGAAAGCATCTTCTCTGTTCTTCCGCGCTAAAACTGGTAGCACCACTTTTACATTGGTGTTATTAGTTGTGACCATGGTCCCAAATCGAAGGTGGAGCGCAGCTTCTGTATCACAGCTTTTCATCTCAAGGAAAAAGCCCTAAACTTTGACAGGAAGTTAGATGCTGAACTGATTGCTTTTTGATTAGGGAGGGAGTCTGTACCGTTTATGGAGGCGCAATATGCTGTTGCCCAAATACGTGGTCAAGCAGATTAGCCGTGCCACACAGCAAGAAAGCACATATCTGAATGATGGATTCTCTGGCTCATTTGTTTTTCACAGACAATTTGCTGACGTTACTGATCAAGTTTCGACACACTTGGCAGTTTCTTTTTTTTTTTTTATGCACGCATTCATCGTATTCCTCGTTACGGAGCAATGCATTGCCATCTTTCACTAATTTTATAAACACTTGCTATAAAGAACTTTCATCCTATATCTAGAAATTGCAGACTGAATTGGCATTTGAAACGCTTTTGAATTTGCGTATTTCTGAAACTCAAGTGAACTTTAGAAGGCAAAAAGACGTCAATAAATGCCAATAAAATTTAGTCCTTTAAAGAACTGTACCGTTCTTAATGAATTTATGACACAATTACTAGAGACTGTTTGATCACAAATACCATCAGGATTAATCGAATCATATTGACTTCCATAAATTTCATTGTGTCCCTGTTTACTCGTTTTCTTTCCATATAAATTCCCAAGTGATGGGATGCGAAGCATGAACTTCTAAAGCTTGATTGATCGTTGGTATCATCTGACTCATAGTTTACTGTTTCCACCATAAATTCAAGAGACGCATCAGACAGCTTACGAAATGTATAATTAACATCAGAAAGTTTAACATGATGCACTAGAATGATGATTCTATGAGTACCAGGTGCAGCCAATATCACATGGATTCAAAGACACATATCTCTATGTCGGATAACAGATGAAAGATGAGAAATCCATATTTGAGAAGGTTCGGCAGTTTGCTGTCATCTTTTAGGAGAAGCTCTCGGCTAATCATTCATTCAAGACCGCTAAGGAATGCTTACTTTTGAAGAGCTTTCCATCTATTTCCACAGATCCATTATTTTACAATGCTCCAGACAGAAGATTTAAAAACCGATTTTGTCTGGTGATATTCACAGCTACTACTGACACTCTATCTACCGCTCATGTTTGCGGTCGCCACTCACTAACAAACGACTCGGTTGGGCCTGAAGAGTCGCCCGTACCGGGCTCGGTTTGGGCTACCACGCGGGGGTGCAAGTGCCTATTTGTAAAACCCTATACCTTAACAACATATGACATTAAATAATGACATATACTTATCAAAACTGTCAGCACATTTTTTAATATCTCTTTACAGTGTGATAGCGCTCATAACGACCACCTTCATGTAACGGAACATTTCAGTATGGGAATCCATCAGTGGGGAGTTCCCCATCCGGTGCTGTGTGGCACGGCTAATCATCCATCGTAAACGGTCGAAATTTTTGAATTTGTAAAGATATGGAGACATTATTGTACAGTTACTTACTAGTCGGCGTAAAATGTGAATGTTTTACTAAGAATTCAACAGATCCTCCTCGCGGATAGACCTCGTCAATCGAAGAGCCTAAAAATTGGCTATCGGTTCAATAAGCGTTTGCATCGGAAAGCGTAATTATCAGTTTTCCGTTAAAAAAATGTGTCAAGACAGAATGCAACGAGAAAAAGAGATCAGACTCCAGTGAGAACATTTTTATTTCTTTGCAGATGATCTGATGACTTTGAAGATCCGTTCTTGGAAATAGCAGATCAGCTGCAACCCACTCCAGCACATTCTCAACTTATGGTCCCGTTATTGGCCTGTTGTATCCACTGGATCACCCGTGCCACCAAAAATCGGAAATCTTCCCGGAAGGGATCCGCTCCTGTTTTACTCCTTTGAAGAGAACCCGGAAGGGACGTTTCCGAAACTCAGAAGGACGCAGCTTCCTCGAAGGGATGGGCTCGCTTCTCTGCACTCTCTGGAGAGGTGGTGGAGAAACACCTACTCCATCATTCCGACGTGGAGGGTTCCCCCCCCCGGAATAAGGGATCCACCGTAACCTCACGACCCGCGTCGGAGGCCGTGCGTTTACGGTGGTCTCCGCTCGTGGCACCATGCGTCGTGGGTTTGAATACTCCGATGGAATCGACGCCGTGCGTCGTGGGTTTCGAGTTCACCTCACAGGATGACGCTGGTTGACCTACATTCATCCGGGTGAGGCACTGGTAGCGGTTCAAACCGGATGATCCCCGATGAGGGCCGGGACAAATGGGAGTCGACCTCCGGGTCCTTCCAGGAATCACGGAGTGGGAGCTCCCCTCCGGTTGTGAAGGAGCGGACCCCCATTCCGGAGACACCCTCTGGAATGGGCATTACGTATGTCGTCATCACCTCTCCAGAGAGTGCAGAGAAGCGAGCCCATCCCTTCGAGGAAGCAGCGTCCTTCTGAGTTTCGGAAACGTCCCTTCCGGGTGCTCTTCAGAGGAGTAAAAACAGGAGCGGATCCCTTGCGGAGGATCCCTCCGGAAAAGAAATTCCAGGATCGGATCCTTTCCGGGTTCCCTTTAGAGAATAAAAAATGGAGTGGACTCCCCGGGGGTCCTCCGGAGAGAATAAGGAAGGAGGATTCCCTTCGGGATTCCCCTTCAGAGACAACCAGGGTGGAGGTCATCTCCATTTCTGGGGATCCCTCCCCAGGAGTGAGAGGAACAGAATCAGAGTCCTTCCTAGATTCATACGGCGGACCCCGTATCTTGAAGAATTACCCACTCTCATGTGGCGTGGAACCGTGTCGAAGAACTGCGAAGATAGAAAAGAAGGATTTCCATCATCCTAGGCCAATAGATAGTAAGATCACTACTAGCCTTAGAAAAAAAAAAAAAACGGGAAAGCAAATCAAGTGGGAAGTAATGAAGCAAGCATTTTCTTGTAGACAAATATGTAGCCATACAAGAAGTAAACGATTCGCCGCTACGGAGAGCGTTTGAAGAAACACGTTTAGAAATCTCGTTAGGAAGTCTTTGTTATTGTTCTTTCAGATTTTCTCCCGAGATTCTTCCAGTAAGCTGAACACTTTACTCGACAAAAGAAAATCCATGACAAAATGGAGGAGAAGTTATCTGAGACAATAAAACGAATACCAATAGGTAATAACGAAAAACTACATTAGGCCCATACAAGACAGTTCGTTACGATGAACGTCATGAAAGTGACTCCGTGTGAACTCCATGCTATGCCGGATCTGGGCTACCAAATTCAAACACAACAAGTTTCGGAATTTCCGTCAATATGCTGAAGTACCTTTTTACTTAATCCGACAAGCATGATTGAATTTCTCACACTAATCTAAACTTGTGGGTCATTTCAGCCCTTTTCTGTTACTCCAAGGGTCTGCATCAGTCATTTGCAAACACAAAGTTGTTGTTGAGGAAGACGGAAGTGCCGGATGCATATTTTCCGTTTCAAACTGGTAAGCGTTCTTTAATAATCCATCTCGAGTTTTCTCCAGCCTTATTTGGCCCACCTAACGAAACCAAATGCCAAGCAGGGAATCCACAATGAAATTTCCCCTCCTGACTGCAGAGAAAATTCGATTGCAATGAACCCAGCTCTAGATGTCTCAGGAGTAGTATCCAAGGAGATCAGCGCATTGACAATCATTGTTTTTCTTATTCCCTTTCCAAATGACTATCCCCTTATGTTGATTTTCGTTATTCAAATGGTTTTGTAATCTCTCGTAGACTTTTATACTGTGGAGCGTATTTTGCATACTTTGCCAAACAAAATGCATGTATCTTTTCGTTTTTTTTCCTTCTTCTTCTTTACTCTGAGTTTCTTGAGCTGCTTTTATTCAGTTCGTGAAGTGCCTCATATTGGATTCCACAGTTTCGTTGTAGCAATGAAAGAAGAATTACAACTTCCTATCTTGCAGGAGTCAGCTTTGGATTATTTGGTTGAGTCGCTGTTCGAAATGAAATCTTTTCAGAAAGTGATATCTAACCCAGAAATCGCGGAGGATATTTGCAAAACAGGATTCAATGGGATGTTTTAAGAGATGATCAACAAGACTAATAACGCTCTTAGTCTTCGTGGAATTCCCTCAAAAATCAATTGAATTTTTAGCGATTCCCTCGCTTCCTGAGTGGAAACTTTCCAAAGTGCTGGATATGATGAGCTGTATTTCTTTTTTTTTTCCAGCGATTTTCCTCAAGATGGAATTCACACATCGTTACTGTATGAGCTGGTAAAAACGGGTCATGCACATGCAGTGGAAACAGAACTATGAATGGTGTCCATATTACGTGCTATTCGATGCTATCATTTACCTCTTACACCTCACAAACAAACAGCACACATATTTAGAAGGAATGGAACTCAACAAGAAGGAAACCCCAAAAGGTTCATTGATGATCACAATATCAAGGAAATAAAAACCCGTCAGAAGTGAAAAATTTTTGTAGTAACGATAATAGTCGTTTATCACAAAAACAGCAACTAGAATAAGTACCACTGAATGTTAGCCGAGCTCTGTTTCTTTCACGTACAGTGATTCTATGCGAAAATGAGTTACTCCCAACAGCTTCAATTGCTGCCTGAGGCACCTGAAAGGCGAAAATTGCACAAGACCAAGAAACCTTCTTAAATTTGTTGTCCAAAAAAAATTCGAAGCAAAAAATCCTCTGAAATAGATGGTAGTGGAAGTATACTGTCCTGTAGTGCTTTGCAGAAAACAGGTGCCTCATTTGCCTAGATTTTCGTACGGTTCTTCCACATGGAAAACTCCTCTGGAGAAATATCTAAGAATGGAAACGGTTCTTATCATATCAAGGTGACTGACTAGAACATGCAGACTGCTTAAATTACATTAGCATTTCGTTTAAAATTATCAAAAAGAGATTCACATCAAACACTTAAGGCTATACCAGTTCTGTTGCTGGTCAATAGATTGACATCAGTATCAGTTGACGAATAGTCTCCTAAATGAATTTTTAGTTTGCATATAAAAAAAATCTCAAGACCCAATTCAGGAGATGTTGCTGTGCACCAACTAATGAGATGACTCTGAATGACCAAGTCTTGAAACGACGCTATAAAGTTTCAGCTTCAATGATCACGAAGAGCGAACACTGAGAAAGTCGACAACTGCCTCGAGATAGTAGTTTCATGATTAAAGCAAGCAATTTTGGTGAAAAACAATGGGAAAGTGATTACTAACTAATTTTATAAAAATAATGGGTTTTGCAATCATTTGTCCTCGAATTGATCGCTAATCAAGGCATCTTTGAAGCCAGAAATCATTCCTCAATAAACAAATTTCGTAACGTGGAACCGTTCGGAAGGACACTTGGTCGTTGCCACTGGTCACACCCTTCGGCTACGAAATCGAATGAGCCGGGCATCGCCTTTTTAAAAATATCAACCTCAGATCTCATGTACGCTTTAATTCTCAGCATCGACTTCTACAGGTACCGAACTAATAAGTAAAGCCGAGTATATATTATGATGGTATCCATGATGTATCTAAGTCCTTAATGCATATATTTACATTATGTAAACAAATGAGCAAATTTCATAAAGTGGTTTCCATTACCAAACCTTATAGTTTCGAAATGGATTTCCTATCACCGAAGAATCAACCAACCTCCACAAAGAAAAACGGGGGTGTCTTCTATTATCAGTTGCTCGAAGCTGTGTTAAGCTCGAAGTTCTGCCAGTGAACTGCAAAAAAACCATTAATACATAGATATGAAACTGGGGTGTAGACAGCAGACGATACCTAACTGATTACTGTACAAAGAATTCAAACACGAAACGTAAATGCAGTCTACAAAGCAGAGCTCTTAAGCGATAAAACCCATTAACCAATGAGGCCGAAAAGATATATCATCACGAATTGGTACGAAGAATATCGCGGATTCGAAATTAGCAGCGCAGGTGTTTTGTCTGGATTGGAAAGTTGTTCCTTTCAGCAAATGTTTCACAGAAGTTTCAAAGCTCGCTTGGGTTGGGCCAGGTTTGAGAACAGGAGGAGCTCGAGAGCACAGCGTCAAGCAGTCGCTAAATAACGGTCCCACTTGGAAGATTCGAAAAAGTTTTGCAAAAAGACCGATTTTCGAACAAGGTGCCGACCCAAACACACCCCTCATCGAAGTTTAATTTCAATGAATACCAAATTCGATTCCAAAATATAATGGTCGTCATGGGTGGAACCTTTTTTTTTTTTTCCAGCAACTTTCCTGGATTGCATTCGTGTGGATTTAGAGTCCCACGGTCATTTCTGATGCAGAGATGCCTTTAGGCATCGCAAGAAGTTGCGGCCACGCAATCGGGGACTGAATTATGGATGCAATTTGAGGAATGTGCGCGTTTTTTGGTCTGCTTAGCTGTCCTCCTGGAAGTCCAAGAAATATTCCGGGAAGACATGCGTGGGGTGCGTTGCACTCCTGAAGCAAAAGATTAGAGCATCTGAAATGCACACTCAAGAGATGTCCAGCTACCACTATACAGTGCCAAGATGGTACGGAAATAGCGGGCAGTTGCCGTACTGCGAAATTATCGGCGATTCACATGAACACGTTCGATCTCAGATGATACAAAGCAGTGAATAAGAGCAAATTTACTTTAAATTCCGTAAGTGAAAAAAATGAAAAATCCAAGATTCACACAAAATGCTTTGGAAATGTCAAGGGTGACGCTTCTGGTTTGTGTGTTTACAATTTCGAAATAAAATACTGAGTACCGAATTCGAGGGCTGTTCAGTAGGATTAAGCTCATTCTCAAGACATTCGTACACACACAAAAAATAAATTTAATGAGGATGTAAGTGAACTGGATGCTTTTGTGATCACCTGCACATTTCCCGCCATGATCCGCCAGCAGAAACTGTAACTCATAATGAAAAATTTTTAGATCTCTCAAAATCATCAGTGAAGTCACAGTATGATTACAATCTTCACCAAGATAGTGACAGACTTTAAGTGAAATCGATAATTTACCGCAATAATAATTGATTCAAAGTCTACCCAAATCATAGATAAAAGTTTGGCACAATAGAAATCAAGACAAGGATCGTGGGTTTGGGGATCCCCCTGATAAAACAATATTTACGAATGAGAAAGTGTCCGAACTTTTTTTTTTTTTTTTGTTGTCTGCCCACTTTATCCCTGAAGAATCAAATATAGCAAACACATTACGGCACTCAGCTTCACGATTAAACTACGAATAAAGAAGTTTTACAGAGCAAATGCCAACGCAGTGACAGAACAGAAAAAGATTTTCAGAATTTGACCTCCCCGCTGCAAGTGCAATAGCCAACTTAATTACTGACACACAGCAATCGCTCAATGATGTGCGAGTGACCTCCAGACGTTTCTTCGCCAGTAACTCGATGGTATGGTAACATTGTACGAGCATACGAGCTTCCTCCCCCTAACTGCTTAACATTTAATAATTGCCTGAGTCAAATGCTCGTTTTTTTTTGACATTGAGGCATTACAGCGATCTGCGTACAATCACTAATCGATAATTCAGTTTTCAATGTAGCCTGGCATACGAATAGGGCCATCTTGACTGCAGCTACACACACACTTCACACATACTGCATCTATGAACTGTCCTGCTGATTGGATTTCGAATTTGCAATGTATGTTCTCAATTTGTTCTCTGTACGAAAATCTTGCGGCTCGGAAGACGAAAAAAGTTCCATTTACCAACTCACAAGCCATCATACTTAAACAAGGGAAAACTAATAACACCTTTAAGAGATACCAGGTCTGCGGTCTTTACAATTATGCCTCAATGGATAAAACATAAATTATCACATCGACGGAAGGAATCCTCTTTCTAAAGGAAAAATTTGCATAAGACTATCATCAGCTAATATATTTTTTCTGCCAGAAATAATATTTTTGCTTGTGTTCTTTAAGAGGGCTTCTAGATAACCATGAATTACATATTTATTTCGGGGAAAACCACAAATTTCATGGTGTGTAATCACATGACCATTTTTTAGTCCGTAAAACATATTGCCATTAAAAATTGAGTCGCCTTCAAATTACCTCTTCCTTTTTCTCTATGCTGTTTCGAACCTCACAACTTATGCATATACGAAATTCCTCATAATAGTATCAAAACAGCCAAATAAATAAATGTCAAAAACATCAGGAAAGGATTAAAAAGCAGCATGTGACTTCAAATTAATAGTCACATCATTTTTGAATAATGGATAAACTTATGAAACATGGAAACGGATACCACGTGATTATTTGAAACCTTTTTATGGTTTCATTGGAAACAAATTGATGTACTCAATGTCATGACTGCCATGTACAACCTGTATCCGTAATATGCACTCAAATGGCTGCTGCAAGGAAAACAAAAAAATTAAACCATGAAAACTACCAGCACGTGCTGTTTCTGTCTGATGTTGAACTTGCATTGGTAACAAAATCACAAGAAATGCACCTGTGTTCCCTGGGGTTGTCTTTGAAATGAATAGATTCAGCTGTTAAACAAGTGATTTAGAATTTATAAAAGGTCTTTATTATTAAAAGTTTTTGCTGAACACTTCTAATTATTGCATGAATCTCATAAATTAACACTTACCCTAAGGGATGTCAAGCATAATTTATTAACCACCATCATGGTAATTATAATTTGGTACATTCAAAATTTGTTTACTTTTCCTCTAACAGTCTCTTCTTCAAAAGAAACTGCGAACAAATTGTTGATTTTAAAATCTGACTCATGCTTCTAAAACATCAAATTGCAATTCTACTAATGACAATCTTAAAATTGCATGAGTTGATAGCAAAAAACACCAAAACATGCATCCATCTGCTCCAGCAACTGGACAACCCAAGTAAAAGACAATAATTTAAGGTTATTAAACTCAGCTTTCTGCAGTATAACTTTATTGTTTTTCGATTTCAATGTTTCATTGCAAATTCAAAACATTCTCTATATTTCTTTGGTCGAAAATTGTATTGCTGTGTGTGTGTGTGTGTGTGTGTAGAGAGAGAGAGAGAAAAAAAAAAGCAAATCATTTTCAATTGATTTCCCATGATTTCCATGGGCATAAGAATCAAAAATCCAAATCCAATCTATAAACGTTCGTGTTCCATGGATCAACTTTTCTAAGTCTGTTTTTCCTTCAAATATGTAGGGAAACAACATGAATGCAACAGAAGGCGATTAGAGAAAAGAATGACAAATCAACTGATTATTCAAGACATGAATGTGTAAGTCCAGCCATAAAAGTACATACTTCTCTCAGAAGGCATTATTAGGCCATTCTCAGTGCTCATTACTATCTGATGCAATAAGTTTGCTGTAACAGGTTGATGCTAGAAGCACTCAGCTGCAAGCAATATACGTGTGACATACATATCACATATTTTATCTGTCACAAAGCCTATTATGGTTGAGATGAATTCGTGAAGGCATTAAAATCTTAACAATTCTAAATTAAGATCTTTAATCTGCTCATCTGCTTACAAAGAAGATGCCTATATTCGAAGAGGTCCAAAGGATTCCTTACGGGAAAAAGGGTGAATGATTAAGTAATTAACAGACTTTTACACAAGCACACTACTCGAAAATTATGAATTTGAAGTTACATTTCCTAACATATGGTGGGAGAGGCATACAGTTTTCAGTAAATAACCTACTGCAAACCTTACAAAGCGGATACCCGTAAGTTTATCGCAAAAATGAGCAGTTCCATAATCTAAGTACTAAGCAACTTTTAAGAATCACATATTACTTCAAATCACCAATGGACAACTAATTGCCCATTTCCGGCTTAAAACTTACAATTTCTGTACCTTCTTCCCTAAGTTTCGTTCTTATGCACCTACTTTTAAAAATAATGATATACTATAAATGGTACGGCAGAACCGGCAGTGTATTACTCTCTATACTGTATGCAAAGCAAAATTGAGGCAAAGACCCTCTTTCGTGGACCACAGCCACAAGCCCGCTGTGGCTGCAGGCGAGTTTGCACTGCTGGGGTCTCTGCAGCTTTCACTTGGAGCACCTCCAGAGCTCGGGGGCCGATTTGACATTTGGAACTTTGCACAAAGAATGTGCTCCGATTTATGCTCACATGAAGAAGAAGAAAAATGAACTGATCTAAAAGACCCATCAGCTTTCAATCCTATAGAACTTTCTCTCGAAAAACGGTGAGGTGCTCGACAGCAGAGAGAAAGGAAAGATCAGGAAACGGCTACATCACTTCAGACGCACTTTGTATAGGAGCAACAGCACCTCATTCTGAGACTTTGGAGTTGCTGTTGTATTTAATTTCACTGAAATCAGGTGAGCTACAGTGAGCTAAAAAAAAAAAACTCTGATGAGCAAAAAAAAAACTTCCCTACCTTCAAAAAAAGCAAAGTACACTAATGAAGTAAGAGAAAATAAATTTTGCCACAAAGTGTTGCTCTGTGAAAACAGCATTAGAAATAAAACACTCTACGAATTTAGTGTAATAGGATCATGCACATTCATAATGTAAAAAAAAAAAAAACACCAATCTATTTTAAATGCGTAAGGCTAAAATATTAAGAGTCTATCTATGGGTATCAATGGAATTCTCACTGTAGAATTAAGGAATCCAAATAATTCATAAGGTTTCGAATATTTATGAGCCTTCTTTTTAATGGCATTTCTGACATTGGCAGCAATCATTAGTCTTCGAGTTTTTGTGCGTAGAATGATGCAGTTGCAGATACGTTGTGGCGAAGAAATAATCATGGTAGCAGCAAAATAAGCCATAACGTTATTCTATGCCATGCATATCGTGGGATTCTTTCGTGCTTTCAAATCAGTTACATCTTGTTTGCTAAATTCCTAGAACAAGAACTGTTATCGTTTTTTGTGTGATATAATAAACGAAGACTGTTCACAGCCCTCTACTGTTCAAATTCCATTACTGTAGTCCATCGACAAGCGCTGAAATGGCAGGAAAAGGAAGGAGTTAAGTTCCGTTCCCATGCTCTGGTGCTTTTGTAATTTAGCAGTCAAAATACTCTTTATTCAAAGATCTTTGACAAAAAGATCCTGAGACTCCTGCTTTTGAGAACAGCTGCCTGCAATCAAACACAAAACAAACCAGTGGCCCAGTAAACTATGAAAAGCCTTCCAATATGTGGCACTCATCCACTTTCCTTCAGTGCTTATTCCCCAAATTTGTACTCTTTCTCTCACAGGCGAAGCAAAAACAGTATTAGAGGAAGGAAACTTACAATGTCAGTAATGCATCGTACGAAGTTCGGAGAGGTATTCCGTAGAATCTGAGAAGCTGGAGATCCAGTCCGATGACAGCCTTTCCTGTGAGACGGAAGTAGGTGCATTTCCCATTGCCCGCCTAAGAGCACCCAGACTACCTCTAGACATACTCCTTCCTAAAGGCTCATTCTTAGTCTGGCCTTAGAATAAGAGGCTAAAGTGCAAACCCCTTTGAATGCAATAAGTAAATAAAAATCCATTACGATCCAAATTTGAGGTTGAAGATGAACTCGAAGAAGAAAGACGATCAGTAAGAAAATCTGCATATGAGATCAAAAGTTACTTATTCAGTAAAGTGATTAGGAGTGCAATCACTTTGATATTTCGCAGGGATAAGTATGAGAGGTTCAAATTATACTGATTTCGACAATTTGTTGATTTGAAGTGAACGTAATACTGACGCTATCGCTCCTCTAATCATAGAGCAAGGAGTCAGCGGAGAATATGCATCAGCAGTTGAATAAGAACATGAAATGCACGTGGCAAATGGGTTACGTCGCAAATTATTGAGATGGCATTTGATGTTTCTTGAAAGGGATGGTTCAAAGTACCCATGAAATGGATTTAGGGAATTTTAAAATTGGCAGGAAATATTATGTGTTAGGAAGAGGAGTCAAAAAATATCTGGAAAAAAGGGAGTAGGAGTCGTATCGGAATAAGAGCTAATTCCATAACAAAACCAGGAAGATCATGATGCTTAAGCAAACCGCACAGAGAACCAAAAACAGGCTTTGGAGCTCAGGTATTCAGCAGAGATAAAAGGTTAAGACTGAAACTGCGAAGTGTTTGAGAGAAATTATAATGGAAAGAATGATGAAAATGATTGGGAAAATGAGAAAATGCTATTTTATTTTCGCGATGTTATAGGAGGGGCTGCTAAGAGTTGAAAATTCCTCTTCTATAGTTGAAATGAGTTGGGATAGTTTGTAAAGCCAGAAGTCATTTCTTGAAATCTTGAAGTGAACACCTTCCGATTTTGACGAAAACAACTAGAAACAAACAAAACCATAGAAATTTGATCCAAGCAGCAATGGATTATCTGCATTCCTTGCTTTCGAATTTCGTTTCTTTTATTTTATTTTTTTTCATATACTGGAAAACATGCAAGCAACTTTAGTTCTTCATTCAGCACTGAGACTCCGGTGCACGAGGGAGAAGGGAAAGTGCTACATGGACGAAATACCAACTTTGGATGCTTTCTTAGTGTCTGATACTTCCTGAGGTGTCGACATATGCAATCATAATTTGCAATCGAAAGCAGCGACTCATATTTGTGGGAACAAAAATAAATCCTTTCTTCATTGTCTTCTGAGGTGCCATTCCTTTGGGCCTCCCTAGCTCACAGAAGAACATGAGTATGAAGGTTCTTCGCGTTTTCTTTCCCAATATTATGACTTTGGAATTGATTGGAAATCTCTTTGTTTTTGTCTAGATCCAAATTTGTAGACGTTACAGATACTGCAAGTATGAGGGACAGGGAAATGAAGAAAAATGACAGCAAGCAAGACTTTGATCCCTAAGATACAGAGCTTATTCAGAGATATCTTCAAGCTAAACACAGGTTATGAGGAGTTCTTTTTAGAAGACGGATTTATTTTCAAATACAGTTTCAGTTTTTTGAAAACATTCCACGGTCGCGTTTGCTGTTAAACCAGCTCAGGCTTTTTATTTCGGATCGTCGAGTAAACCTTCGGCATACAGCAAGTAATCTCTTTGGATGCTGCTGTGAGATCATGAAGGCATACAGCTCTCTCAACATGCTTTTTCAAAAAGATACCTAATCTTGGTTCAAAGCATCAAAATCAATCTGACATGAAGTGCGCACAATGGAGAAGAAATTCGCTCATTGCAGTAGTTATTTGAAGACTTGTGAAAGTAGGAGCAAACCCACATCTCAACACTTAATTTTTACAAAAGTTTTTCCAAGTCAGCAATATTTTGATTTACGGCTGCGGAAAATTGCAGTGCTGTGAAAGAACAAGAGTTCATTACTCCTGTGCGCAAGGGAGGAACGAAAGTAATCTTATTTACCAGATCGGTCAATAGGAAGGTTCTGAGCATCAATATAGACTTTGAATGCAGAGCAAATAACAAGTTTGATTCTGCAAAAGGAAATCAATTATTAGAAGAGGAGATCGAACACAAATGCTTTCATTAGGATACCAGTGGATGTCATTTAAATCTCAAATGAGAAGTTTAGGATCTAACGATATTCCCTTTTTTGATGATGGCAGTGAGATGCTCTCTGGTTTCCTTCAATGATCTGCGTCATCCCGTTAATAGAAGTCTCTATGAAACGAATATGAGAAACAACGAAAACAGAAAAGTGAATTCCTAAATGACATGGATTCTGAAGATTATGTTACTTATGTTTATGGAGCTGTTAAGATTGTGTTTGTCCACTTTCCTCAAGAAATGAAGTTTGTATCATATTTAGAACTGGTATTATCTGTGCATGATTCACGGTGAGAAGAGGCCTCATTCCGAGCTAACCAAGCAATGGAGAAGATTTCCAACTTCCTATGTGGATGGATGAGGAAGATCAATTATGGGAGAAAAATCATTAATTATTGCAAAGAATGAGAATGATTTTACCATTTTGCCATTTCTGAGACTTATACTGAAAGCGTAATGCAACTTGCACATCATCATCTATCGCATTTCCGCAACCCTCGTAAAAAAAAAAAAAAAAATCTAGATACTCTAATTTCAATCCTTGTTAACAAGAATAGTAGAATGCATTTCTACGAGGAAAATGCGGTAAATGATGACGTGGAATCCTTGAATCAGAGTGTTGCCTTACTACAGGTAATTTGTCAGACTTGGGATCCTTTCCATTGTAACTGATGAGGCTCGAGTCTCGCTCTTCACAGAGTGGAGGAGAACTTTCCAAGAAATCATCCTTGGAATATTTTGAATCATTGGAATTGGACTGTACCACAAGGGAGTAGTGACACTAAGTGAGAGCGCATCAGCAGGTAAGAACAGTTCAAAGAGGTTTCTCAGGCTATACAGAAGAGGTATTATATTTGTTCGGGAGAAACATCTACACTCAAAAATTTGCACTCTCGGCACGCTGCCTTGCATTGGGAATGCAAGAGAGCGTGCTCAGATGTGTTGAGCTTTCTTTCCTCTTTCTTTCCCTGCTTAATGTTCATGCAGTACTTTCTGACTCACAATACGTAGGCACTCAGATGTACGCAATCTGAGCATGGAAGTTTATATTCTGAGCGGGAAACCCTTATGCAATCCCATCATTCAAGCAGCTTGTAATAACGTCGCAGCTGTTTGTGGTTTTCCTCCTTTTTACGCATACGTGCCCGTCATCTCATCTAACCTGATGAAATCACCGTCTAACATCTGATTTCTGTATCCCAGCCCCATCGTAAGCTCTTATATATAGCTCTCTAGCTTTTACTGCTTAAAAGATATTTTTGTGAATTGGTTCTATTATCCTGGCAGCTAGATTGACATATTCCGATGAACCTTTCTATTATTTGCGCAAATTATTGTATCCGTATCTGCATTTAACTTGTCTCGTCATGTGGATGTTAACAACACCAAGGATATCACAGACTTTGGCCCTTTAGAGCTTTTTGCTATTTTTTTTTCTTTTAGTGAGTATAATCTGTACGAGAGCTTTCGGGACAGTATGAGAATGTATGATATCATGTGATCCACAATCTTCGCTGGCACTATGATGGTATATTTTCATCTTTTTATGAAGGATCCTTTCTCTTAAAAAGCGCAGTACATACACCATTTTGGACTGCAAACTTGCTCTCTTAAACAGTAGCACAGAGTTGTCATCTTGCACCCTGGAGGGTCCTTCTCGTATACGCTCCTTTGGTACTGACCTTGTTTTCGTTTTTTCATGAATAGGATCATTCTGCAGTTTAGTGAGATGTTTTGCTCTCATCGTGCTCCATAGCTGATAATTGGCTTCAGAGAAAGTCTGGATTGCATCTCCAAATAATATAATTCGTCGTGTTTACTACCAAAAACTGCATAGACAATTATTTTATTATAGACGGACATATCTTTCAACAAATGATAGCAGCACTAGAAGTTCTGGCATTGGCATGATTCCCTGCAATCCCAGATAACATGCGTCACGGCGAACTGCACACGCTGGCCTTCTCCTACAGGATTTGTCAGACATATGATCACACATATGAATTTCTTCGATCTTGGCGTCCGTGTTGCCACCATTCATGATGAAATAGAAGAGTGTATTCCAAAGGGTGTATTTCAAATATTACATTTTTTAGTATTTGAATTTTGCAATTTCATGTCCATTGAGCATCACCAGCTCACTGTCACTCGAAAGCTTTGTGCCTTCGTGTGTTAAGAGTTTTTAGTCATTAATAAGTTCTATTTGAAGAAGTAAGGTTCAGTTTAATACGTGTAGAACTTGTGACACTTTTTCATCATTTCCAAGAATATCTGGGTGCTTTTTCGGATGATTCGGCTCATAGTCATAGTCAGTAAGCAAGTTCTGAGACAGAAGTGGAGTATGTGGCAGCACTGTGGATTGGCGATTCAGAAGCGTTCGGTTTCTTACCAATCGCACTGATTACGACTTCACACTGAGCCTCATTTAACCCAAATCTCAAGAGCAGCACTTTCAGTCCGAGCTTAGACAGAACCGAAGATTCAGTTCTTCACGTACTCTACTCTTGTTCTATAAAATTAGCAGCACAGAAAAGAAGTACTTTCTCAAATAAGTGTAAAAAGAATCGGTAATCGATTATGCAGAATACTGTAGGCACATATAAAAGAAAGTTCTTAGCATTGCATAATTTTCAGCTTTAATATTTTTGCTTTCCAGGACTTTTTTATGAGTCGGCCTTCTTGGTTCCGCGACCATTAAAATATTGGGTGTATCAGCACCTTTCATTAGGCGTGGCAACTACTATGCGGGTTACCCTCAAGCAAGCTTTGACCGACACTGTGGTTCCAGAATTGGTTCAGCAGGTGGGTGTCATTATCACTAAAGAACTGACATGGTTGAGTGTGATCTCTATTGGTAGTTGGAAAACTTACAAGTTTACGCCTAGTTAGGATGAGCTTTTCGACAAAGTAACTGTTCCGTTGTGAAGATCTGGTACCTGCGATCCTTACCATTTCTCAAATGATCTTGTAATCGGAATGCCCGACAGTTTCCCTGAAAAGGAAATTCGAGTAGCGAACTTCTCAATACCATTTTTTATCCCAGGAAGAAAAGACACTGCAATTGTTTGGTGTCTCCATTACGTAGCTTTTCATTATTCTTGGCGTCCTCTAGCTGAAGAATGATTCAGATATATCGTCCGATTAGCCTGAAATAAGCAGTAGAATTCTTAGCTCTTTCATCGTTTGATCTTCTGTCTATCCTTGTTCTCAAGGAGTGGCTTCTTTTCTTTTTTTTTTTCCTTTCTAAATACATTTCGAAAAGTCTAAGCCTTCATGGAGTGATTTTCTATCGGATTGCAGTGCTGTAATCATCAAGCGGCTTCACGTATTTTGTTCAGGCTGCTAGATTCATATGGGCAGCAGTATTATTCATCAGGTGCTCTTCGCTGTTACGATAGGGGTGGGGGGATCTTGTGGTGAGAAGTGATAGAAGAATGCATGGAAGCTTCGCTGGTTCGAAAGACAGTGACCCAAGAGAGCTCCTAAGAATCATCCGTATACTGTGCTTTATGCTATTTGTCAGTTTCGAGGGTTCTTAGGGTTGTATCTCCTAAATGTTAATTTCAGTTCTTCTTTTTTTTTTTTTTTGCATCTTTATACCGTTCACTCTCATACCTATCGTGCAACCGCGTATGCGAAGGCTTGTTACTCATGCAAGCTGTAGATTGAGATAATAGTTTGTGGATTACTATCTGTCAGCGGAGTAGGAAAACTGGAAACTCATTGAAAATATAGGAACTCTGTTTTGAAACTTATTAGTTCGTTCGAATTTTTTATAGAATCTTGGTCTGCCCTTTTACCGTGCCTATTCCTTGTTCCTTTTTCAACCCAATGTATCGACGACCCCATAACAAGTAAGCAAAAAACTTCGCACTCTTATAAGGCGCGTAGGGCAGAAGAAAGCTTTTTGGGAAATGAGCAATCTTGAGTTTTTGTTGCGATAACCTATAAATTTCTGCTTACTGTAGATAGTTATCTGCAAAATTGAGAAGTACCTGTTTCCACAACTGAGCTCTTATTTACAACGCCATTTCAGTAATAATAATAATAATAACTATACATTTGAATGTAGAGCAGTAACCCTTTGAGTGCTATGGACGCATATAAGCGTCAGACGAAAAGCATCGGCGTGGACTATGGACTCATATATGCGTTTGGCAAAGATGCTTTCATCTTGCACACGCAACATAAGTTAACACTATCAATGTTTGAGATGGACACACACTTACGTTCATATGATTACCCTGGCAACGACAGTAAACAAAAGTCTACTTATATCGGCTAACCATCCTCGTTTCTTCAGACGGTCACTTCTCTGTGTAAATAAAATAAATTGACAATAAGTAAAGGTATAAATAAACAACAAATAGAGCTGCAAATAAACGATTATAATTGTAACTCGAATCAGCACTTCATGTAGTCAGTAGGTGGCACCTCTGATAGAGTACGAGGTACGCGAAGAAACGTTCCGTGCACGGAGGTCGCCACTGCGACTCGCGTGCCGTCAGCACTGAACGTTTAAACCCGACGAGCGCCGTACCCAAAGGGTTAATGTTTGAACTACGCTTACGAACGTCCATTGCCAGGCATCAGCGTCCATCTCGGAAGCTCGGCATGAAACTTGATGAGGATTGTGTTCGGTACTTGTGTCCCATTCTTTTCTTGCACTTGCATTCATTTCTTCACTTGCACCCCAATAGTGGTCCGTGTTGTCTCTCTCGTTGATGAGTATTCACTTCGGCTTTTGAAGATCTTTACCGTTGCTTTCTGCAACACCTCACTCTTTATTCGTTCTCATCGCTTTGCTATTTCGAGGCCGCTGAAAATGATGCTCCGTCGTTAAATCTCATGAAATTTCTGCACCATACTGAAAGGGCAAAAGCAAAAATCGATAACGTACCTGCGCTCCCAAAACCTGCAGATGCTTTTCGAATGAAGTTTTGCTCTATGGATCGTTCTAAAGAGCTATAGGCCATAAATTCTTGAATAGCTATCAACTGCAACTGCAAAATTTATGAGTGAGAAGAAATTCGTGCCGATGATCTTGAGAAAGTTGAAGAAAACGCAAGGAGCCACATAGATGGGTGGCACCTAAGAGGGCCAGGAGTTGCTGCGTGATTGCTTTGATGTGCCTGACAACGAGGAAAGGATTTTTTTTCCGATGGAGACCTCGGGCAAGAGTATCGCAGAAGCAAGAAATCACTGCCGATGCCAATATCAAGGGGGAAAGAATTTTGAATCTTCAGGGGGAGAGAGAAAGGTCCGGTTTTGAAGAGACGCTTAAATTGAGCAGCAAACGAATGAATGCAAAAGTGGATGAAGATGGAAGGACTACAAAAAGGATTCAAATGCAAAATCGACGGTGGAAAATGGCAGCTATGAACCGGTTTTGGCTGCAATTGGTGACGACTGAAGAAGTGAATTATGTCTCCACTTTGTGTCTCCGATACCCCCAGGATTTTGGATGCGAATAAGCTCAAGATTTTTCGACTCCGAAAATAAGTCTGAAACCATTATTTTCACTCCGCTAAGATCATCATATGGAATGTACTTGAATTAAAGGCCACTTATTTTTTGTTCTTTTTTGTTTTTGTTTATCAGTTGAATGGGATTTCTGGATCACTGTAACAAACGGTCTTCAGAGTGGATGGCTTGTAATGAATCTTTTTTCTTTTAATTAGGTTCGGTTAGGCTGCTTTCTCTCATCAAGAACTTCATTATTTCCTCAGAAGTTAGAAAGTTTAGAAGAAGCTCCTTCCCTTTTTTGATCTCTGAATTTTTGCATTAATTTGTGTGCATCATGAAAGGATCTGCAACTTTGTTATTCAGATAGTAACAAGCAAGTTTTCAACTCAGCAGCGTTTGGAGAATTGGGACTTTTTTTTTTGTGTGTCTGCGGATTGTTCGTCAGTCACTGTCTTGAAAACGCTTGGAGTAACCACTATTTAACGATCTGTTTCTGAGCAAGCGTTATACATGAGCTGAGAAAAAGGTATGTACTTTTATTTCTTAATATCTCCAAGACTTCGAGAAGGTAATGCGAAATCTGTCTTCTTTCCTTGGTCCGTAGTGACTTACATTCCGGATCTTCCATTTCTTTCCTGGCCAGGTCCAGTTCATTTTTGATGACTAATTCAGATGCCTTCCCTGTGCATACCCTGTTCTTTCAAGCTCCCAGATATTGCATCTTGACTAATATATCTCGTCGAAATGTCTTCTGCCATCTCTCGGCCGGTGAGTATCTTCTGAAGAACTGCGAGGACTACAGCAAAGAACGAAGAGGGAGGGATAACTACCATGGGAATGCCGAGAGCATCTCTCTCAAGCAGCAGTTTAATCTCCTCCCAACGCCAGTTTCATCACGCTGTTAGGAATTTGCGAATTCGTCGATTACTGCTTCCTGCTTCCCAGTTTTCCCACTGCTGTAGGCATTTTTTGCTCACCTTGTCTCAGAACTGATGGAATCCTAATTTTCTTGCTTCGAGGTTCCTTTTGGATGTTGCGACGATAAAACCATGATTTTCCTATAGAACCCTCTACTATCATAAGAATAAGGGTTCCTGCTTGGTCATTTGCCCTTTTACTGCTCCAGAGCTTTGGTTTGGCACAGGAAATTTTCCTAGCGACGCTCATCAACTGAAGAAACGAGGGCGCTTCTGTCTTTCTGGTCGGCTTGCCCCTGCTGAGGCGGGTCTCTGAAACAGCTACATCGACAGAGACGCCAGTTGATGGTTTCCGATCGACGAATCGCACTTTTGGCTCGTTTTTTGGAAGGAAAGAGAGTAAAAGAGAACTGGTCATTGCTCATTGCGTTCGAACCGGTAACAGGTTCTCGCATTCATACACACTCTGGAAAGGCTATTGGGAAACTGTCGTACTCTTTAAGATACCCCCTCAGGTGAAGTGATTCGTCCAGCAAGTACTGATCTTTAAAAACAAGTTACGAGATTGAATTTCTGACTGAAGATGAAAAGAATCCGCCCATTCATATCGGCCGTTTCAGGAGTCATGCTCTTCAGTGTTTGGGCAGCATAGTAGCACCGATGAATCTACAGTGAGAATGAGAAGTTCTGTATTTGGAAACTGATATAGTTAATCTTCGAAATCTGCCTCCTTTGGGAATGGATTTGTCACACTGCAATGAGCACGAGCGTTTCTATCGTATATTTCTCTTTCAATCCTAATATGGAAAAATCTTCGAGAAGTGACTTTGTTTTCTCTCGAAAGAACTGGTGGTCCTTCAAATCTCCGTGCATTTTGTCATCCATTTGATCAAATTACATGCTGACTTTTTCGTGGGTGTTCGAAAATGATTCTTTGAACTCGAATTTTTTGCAAGGATGTTTCCACGGATGTGCAAAATACACGAGGTTTCATTTTCTTTTTGCAGACATTGGAAGAACAAGATTCTTCATGCAATGCATATATGTATATGTGTTCACTCCCAAATATTGGAATTAAAGATCGGATCCATACCTTCATTCATCACTTCAATTGAGATGGGATACTCAAAAATGCCTGATCTTTTGAAGAACCTTTAAAACTTCTTCAATCTAGAGTATTTTTGCAAGTGAGGTTTTCGCAAAGAGCATCAGGTTTATTTCCCCGTTTCCGTAATGATCTCGTTGCCACGATGATTTTTTCTTTTTGCTTCCATTGTATTTCTTTTTCTTCTTGCTGGAGAGAGAGATCTCTGACTATTTTTACCGCACAGCTCAACCTCAAAGATTACGTATTCTGATGAGTGGCGAGCGAGTATAAGATCAGATTAGCTGCATTCATAACAGTTTCTTTGACTGTTGCTTCAAATTCTGTTTATAAGTCTTTTTTTAAATTATCAGTTTGTTTCGAATCAGCTCAGGTACTTTTTCCGAAAAAAACCATTTATGAATGCTTCAATGAATACTGTGGAGATTATGCTGATGTGCATCGGACAATAGTTCGATGCAGACCACTAATTCACAGAGATCTGTTATCTCCGCTTAGTGCAAAGTGTGGATCCTCACCTATATGTAGGTTCCTATGATCTATTCTTTAAAATCTTATTTATCTCATGGGGTGCACATGGATGCAAAGTTCAATCATCCTCTTTATAGCTAGGCATGCTCATTTCGGGGTCAGAGAAAGAACATGAGGACCAAAAGTATTCCGAACGACGTGCCATTATGAGGTTTCACGTATGAACAGTTTATTGGGCATTTCCATAACAGCATTCCTCTAACTGCATCAGTTCCTAACAGCCACTTTGAAACGTAGGTTCTCAGCTTGATTTTCTTTTATGCCACTTGTGAACTTCCCATAAGATAACAATTGTTTTCTTCATTTGTGACTCTATCCGTCTGCTTCAACCACCCTCATGATCACTTTTTCGGTACACTTTCAATTAGTTGAACAATAAAATACCAGTAATGCCGCCGTACGCTCGAACATCGCGTCTCTTGAGCTGCTTTTAGCCGAGAAGATACATTGCTTTTTCACTGCTTCGACTACGTGTGGAAGTGGAAGGTGGTGCAAGGCGTACAGTGATTCATTCGATGTGCTCGGCTGCCCATGAGCCTGCTGCCTCTCATTCCGATTCCGTTCGCCCCAAAACGAGCTGATGATTGTTAGGCTCGTCTGGAGCCAAAACGGAACCCCTGTCCTAGTTCATAAGTGCCCCACCACATGGAAAGGCTCGTTCCGGGATAATGGGAGGATCAGCCTCCTACTCGCGCGTTATCCACTTGTACGTTTGGGGCATCAACAGCCTGTGGAACAATGCGGAGAGGCGCGCTGTCGCGGAGTCCCTGAGGAGTTTCGATCTCCCACTTTTGCAGGAGATGCATACAGTCTCCACAAAGATGAGACTCGTGGTCGAACACCTCTCAGGAGGAGGAGTTGCGGGATCGTGTTCCTCATCGAGCCGCGCATAAGGCAAATAATACCCAGAGTCCATTTTCACGATGGCCTCCTGCGAAAGGCCCTTTGGGACATAGGGATGTCCCGCGCGCCCCGATTGAAAGACGTGTGGGCTCCACATCGGGTCGGAGGACTTTGCATCCTGACGCCGGAACGCATGGAGCTTCAGCTCCTTTTCAGGGGACTGGTCTTGATGACCAAGTACTGGATCACACACTGGTGTATGTCAGAGTGTCTGCTCTCTCCCGAGGCGAGGTTGACTGAGAACGACTTCGCGACCCTGCTTTCTCTCAGCCAGCAGAGCCTAGCCGCCTACGCCTTCCCACTCTTGCAAGTGACCGCCCTAGCATGCACACATTGGTGAACCTCCTGCCGCTCCACTAACAGTTACGCCTGGAGGAAGGTGATAGTTCGAACTTGAGCCTCGATGACGAATCCCACGAATGAAACCCAAAAGTGCCAGCGATTCCGTCAAAGTGCAGGAAGAACCATGGAGGCTGTGGGCAGTGAGCCAGCACTTGCTTGTCCTTCAGCCACTTCTCTTCCATCGCCGCAGAGATACCCTCTACTTTAGAGATCCATGGACAAGTGAGAAATTTCAGTGCCAGTGCCAACTGCATCAGATGCGGAGAGAAGGACTCTCCTCCCCTCTTTTTTCTGATCATGACGTGTGCTGCCCTATGGACACTGTGAAAATGTTTCTCTATATTTCCCCTTTTCCCAGTGGATAACCCAGCAAACATCTTGAGAGACCTCTTTGTGAGGAGTACCTGGTCGCCAGCTGCTGCCGTCGCAGCGCTGTGCTGCTGTCCTCGCAGGACATTCGCCTCTAGGACCGACGCCGAGAGAGGAAGCGACGACAGAGGAGCCATCTTCTTCGCCACCGGGTTCCTTCGGATCTCGACGGTTGCCTGCCAGGTTACCAAGAGGAACCTCGCCCCTGATGTCCTGCAAAGGATGAGGAAGACCCCGTATCGAGGGATGTGATCCCTTCCTCTCCTCCCCTCCCTGAGTTCAGCCAGACTGTTTCTGTTTTTCTTTTCTTTTTATTTTTCGCATCCCTTCACCTCCTTTGTGATGTTGTGGACTTCGTCGACGCCCCTCAAACGGTGGTCGGACTTGGTGCGACGCTGGTCCCACCGACTCCAGTCTGCTTATCTTTTTTCTTCTGCAGACAAATAAACACCCTGAAGCAACCAGTCAACAATTACCGAAGCGATGTGGAGTTTCCGGTGACACTTCAGCAGGACTGGCTGCTCCCTAAGAATTCAGGGACTACTCACCTCATGTCAGGGGGCTTCATCGTGCACCTGCTTTCAGGCGAAATGCGGTCCCCGAGCCTGACTTCGAAGGCCAATGGGTTGCATCGGTGCATACCACGAACCTGTTGGCCAGATGAACCTGAGGTGTCCGACTCCATCGATCATATGTTTCTCGACGACCAGCTGTGTTTGCAGATGGAGCGACGAGAACGAGGACTGTCTACCTACTCAGATCCTAGGATCGAGCCGAAACTAGTTCCTCCCCAAAGGGTCCCGAAACAAGGACATGGAGGATGTCTGGAGGGATGAATCAGTCTGGGCCGTGTAGGAGCTTTGCTCCGCAAGTGAACTCTGGTGCTTGAAGGTGCCTCGTGGGTTTCGAGTACCCCGTGCAAAATGACGCCGGTTGGCCTCGGTTGGCTTCGAATGATGCAATGGTTGACCCTGGTCACGCCGGGGCGTTTATTTATAAAAAAATAAACATACACATCTGTGGAAGGACGTTTGATCCCACCATGTGACTTATAACTACGAGAAGGAACCTATCTGGAACCGGCACGCGGCCAGCGAGGTTCGCCTCGATAGCACAGGGGAAGGGGCGACAAACGAAAAGAAAAAAAAATAAAACAAAAAACATAGTCAAAAAAATGGGGAGGTTCGGGAAGGGGTCACCATGTGCTGGATGGTTTCCTCTGCATCCTTGTAGGGAACCGGCAAGTTCCTGTTTCAAGACTCCCAGATGAGGCCATCTTGATGCTGTTCTCATGAAGAGGACCGCAAAGTGGATTGAGTCCCTGTTGTTCTCGCTTCCTCTGGCGTTACTGCTCCATGCAGCCACGATTCCACCGTGTAGGCAGCACAGTGCTGCTGGGGATGCGGCCGAGGGGGTCACTCAGGAAGAGGCGCTTTACATCGTCTCTGGAGTTGCCGCTGGGGGTTCCAAGGGTGCGACACTGGTGGTGGCCGGGTGCTCCCGTTGACTACTCAAATTGGAATTTGACTCTCCAAGGTCCTTCCAGGAATCAAGGAGCCGGTTCTCTTTGGGGTTCCCCTCCTGTTGTGAAAATGGAGTCATCCTCCCCCCCCCTCGAGGGGGGTGGAAGCTCCATTGCATACCATAGAGCTGGTTGATAATCTCCTTGGGAAGTGCCTCTTCAGAGCGTTACAGAAGCTTCTCCTTTCTGAGAGCCCCCTTTAGAGAATTTGGAAGCGTCCCTTCAGGGTTCTGCGGGTTCCCTCAGAAGAAATTCCATGGGCGGATCCTTTCCCGATTCCCTTAGGAGATGAAATAATGGCACCCTTCGGGGGGTCGCTCTGGAGAGAACGAGGAAGAGGCGTTTCCCTTCGGAGACAATCAGGGTGGAAGGTTCCCTTCGGAGTTCCCTCCCAAGAGTGAGAGGAACTAACCGCTTCCAATGGAGCCTTGCTGGATTCATGCGGTGGTCCTTCCAGGGTTACGTCCTAAATTGAAGAGTTACACGCACCCTCGGGTGGCGTGGACTGTGTTAAAGAGTTTCAGGAGTCCCTCCTATGGAGACGAACAGTTCTTCAGCACTTGGAGAACCAAAAAAAGAAAAAAAAAAGCTGGATGGGAGGCAGCAAGCATAGAAGAACCCAAAAGATTTCCGTCATTCTATGCCAATAGTAACGACCTCCCCATGAGGTCTCCACTATTTTTTTTGTTTTTTTTTTTGGAAAAAAAAAACTGTTGCAGCCACTGCATTCCATAATCTTCCTTAATTGGAGGTCGATTTCATAGAGGATGATTCCCCTGCACCCATGCGTTAGGGAAGGAAAAATCCCGTTATTCCACAACCTGGTTCGCAATTTTGCAGGCATTCCAGGCATACAAACGCCGCCGTTTCATTTTCACCGGGACCAAAAAAGGGTCCTGCTACTGGCACACTCGCCATTATCCACAGGGTGCAGAAAAAACACACCCGCAGCCTCCCTTCCTCCGAGCCCGCACTTTTGGCAGACGGCCGAGAGTTAGTAGGAGTGCTCTGCAGTGCTGGATAGATATCCCTGGCAATGGGGTGCAGCGAATCTGCCAATTATGCATCTCACCGAAGCGCCTACGCCTCGTAGTACGCAAATGCTACCCTCACCTGCACACGAGGGCACCTTCTTTCGAGGTCGACTGAGCTAACACAGCTGCTCGAGCGACTACGCTCAGGCCGTTGAAGGAGAATTTAAAACGACTTGATGAGCCCTTCACGAGCAGCGGAACCGCGGCCGCTATCGGAAGGCTCGAGAGAAGAACTCCAGGCATCCAGGAGCAGGCGGGCTGCCTACTGAGTTCTACCAACTCTACTCAGAAGAACTGGAGCCCCTGGTGCGCAAACTAACACCGTGATCCGGAGAGACAAGCCAAGTGGCTGTCTGTTCAGGATCGACCTTTCGGAGGACCGTCTCTCTTCCTGGACAGAGAGCTCCTCTTCCAGACAACTGGAATCCCACCTCGTTCGTCAACACGAATCGTCAGGTTGCTTTCCAAGGTGAGGAGCCCACAAATAAAACAAAAGGCGGAGCCCCTAGTCAGACCGGAACAGAAGCAGGTGGTTTTGGGTCGAAGCATGGATGCCAACCTGCTATACGCCCACACTTCAGTTTAGGACGCGTAAGGAATGAATTACAGCCTCTTTCAAAGGGGACACGAGCCGCTCAGGGAGTTTGCGGAGGATACCATCCGAGAAGGAATCACTGTTGAACACTTTCTCCAGGCTCATTAGGTGCCTCCTCACTGGCAACTCGCTGCTGCGTACTAGAGGTGATTGCCAAAATGGAAGAAAAGTGTGGTCGTCATTCCGGAGAGCCGTTTGCGATCTTCATCCCGTGGGTACCATCCCAGGCAACGGAATGACCCAATCCGGAAAGTAAACTACAAGGAAGCCTTCCGACGATCGCGGGAAGACTAGCCCGAAACCGTTGAACTCACCCCCTTTCATCCCTTGCCTGTCCGGTTCAGACCCACGGGGATCATGTTTATTTACCTTCAGATCGATCCACCCAATTCCCTATTTATTTATTGATTAATTGGCGCTGTTTCATCTCCCTTTGCTCCTTCCTAGTTTTGCCCCCAGCGGGGGTAGCCCCTTTGAGTTCGGGCTGTTCGGACTTCTTGGCACTCCCTAAGCGTAAAAATTTTATTTATTTATTTCGGATACATGAGCCGTAAATCTAGGATGAGGACATTACACTGGAGCAGTGAAGATGCATGTTTCAAGAATCCCTGCATTGCTGCTTGGATTTTTCCTTGAACTAGTTTGGTGACTTGTTGAAATATCTGTAGAGGTCGTTGGTACTTTTAGAGTTGTGGCTCGGGCTATCGATTGAGGACTGCCCCGCATCCCTACTGAGAGATACCTTAGAGCTCCCTCGGAAAAACTACTGATCGCGAAGCCACTGGAGCAGGCGGTGTTGAGTGTGATGGCGGCACCCCTGGGACGAAAACCGCGTTGGGGAGCTTCTAGCTGATAATAGCCACCTCTGCAAGCCAAGAAGCAATGGATTTAGGAGCTGAAACCTATGTGGCTCAAGAGCATAATCCTACTCGTATAAAAAGATCAGGAACTGCGGCAGAGTACCCTCCTGAACACATAGCGCTACATCTTGAAGACGTCAGATGTTGTCCAAATGACTAGAATGGCCTCCAGACCTTAGTGAAACCACCTTAGCCACCAGACGGTAGTGTCAAAGATGGCGACACCTAGTGCATTGAACTTTCATGTGCAGAAATACGGAACCAAGTGTCTGCAGAAAAGAGAATGTCGAAAAAGTCGTTTAGCAGATTCACTCCAACGCTTGTCGGACTGAGGACCATCTCACCAGGAAGATAGTGAGAAGATTCACTCACAAGTATCGAGAGCTCTGGACAAATCAGGAATTCAACTGCTGGCGCCTGATCACCAAAGAGCAAATTTTCACCTATTCGTGACGAAGAATCCCGACGAGGACGACGCTGTCTGCGGCCGCCAGCTGCTACGGATGCCGTCTGGAGGTTGGAACCACAGTCTCGATGAGCGACTTACCACCCGTCACTAAGGATGAGCTCCCGATGTTTTATCATGGAGGCATCCTGAGCGGCATGAGGAGGAGGCATTGGTCAGGCAACGCTCAAGACGAGATGTGCAAGGCCTGTGGAGCCAGAGATACCCAACTCCACGTACTCAGCTGCCCGACGCTGTGCGGGGACTGGGCCAAGCTGAAGGAGGTGACAAACCTGCAGAGGATGAAGAAGATGGAGATCCTAGCAGGGATGGTTGAAGGTAACGGCAACTTTCCCCGATACAACCCGATGGTCCGCACTTCCATCTCCCTCTTCATCGTGAGCATCGTGATTAGAAGGGCTGAAATGCGCACTGGAATAAATAGTATGCCAGCTATGGAAATCCTTAAAGGATTAGTGAAAAGGGAAATTGGGATCAGAAGCTGTGGACGTATTTCCACTTGGACGTACTGTTGGATCCTGCGAAGAATTCAGGAACATTGTCAAGTGAGTGAATTCCCCACACAAACTCAGTGACTGGATGCCCGAAGACCAACGCTGAAAGTGAAAACAGTGAAAACCAGTGACATTGACCAACTCTTGTATGAATGAAAGTAGAAAATATATTCACCTCACCGCAAGTCGGACTGGGAAAAACTAAGGACCATCTCGTAGAATAAGATAGAGTACGACTCCAAATCTGTGCTCACGGAGTTCGTCAGATCACTCCATCGTCTCGGAGTGAGCTCCGACGATCTTCGTGCACTTGCAAACCTGGATGCCAGCTTCTGCATTGAGAAAATGCAGCACAAGTCCACCGCCCACTAAAATCGTCAGCGAGCGTTAGCGAGAGAGGAAGGTGCTCGCTGTCCCTCAAAATGAGTAGATGGTGATTCACACTTTGGCATGAATCAACGCTTGGCACAATTCAAATGATGTAGACTGTCCTTCTAAGATGTTTAGTATGTTTAATGAGTGGAAAGAGGCAGCAGATGTGGACGGGCAAGCCAGGGAAGTCTCAATCGTTAAGCTCATGGGCTCTAAAGCCACGACGGAACTTGCGGACTTCCTCTGGGTGGCACGGCTAGTCCCTAGCATCCGCTGAACTCATGATGGGGATCCCTTCAAGGAAAGGAGTAGCTCGAGCTTGACCCTGGAATGGTAGGGCAGAATTCATCGCTTTCTTCTCCTCCTTCTCGGCAGTGAAGGCAGCTGGTCGTCAAGAAAAACCGTGAACAACCTGAGTTACCTCATTTCAGGCTCGCCAGCCAACCGGCTGCTCGCGTGCATAGAACGCTCATAACTGCTTGATATGCAGCTGAAGTACCTGCTCCTGGCTGCCGTTCGACAGCAGGAGGATATTGAATTGACCCACCAGCAAATGTGACGTGTGGGCTCTGGGTGCGGCGAGTAGGCCGATGAACGTGCTCGATCGGCCTCTCTGTTACGACGAGGTCAATAGAGCTGCAACACCTGAGCACCAGTTGGCCGAGCTCGGGCTACTGCCGTCGAAGTGGAACTCTGCTTACGGCGCTCTCCATGCCTGCCGCCAACAGGAAGGCCACACCGTACGTTTGCTTGGCACTGCAATGTTCAGAGCAGCCCGCCTCTGCCTCCTGCTCGATGCTCTCGCCTGAGGGAAGATCGCGTGGATTTCCTGGAGGAGCATGATATGGAACGGGTGGAAGGTGTTTTCTACGACACAACTCTTCGCGTCGTCGCACAACTCGCTGACATCATCACAGGTTAAGCTAATGTTTCGGTGAGAAGTGGTCCGCTGTGTTATTTCTGGAAAGTTGCAGGCTGGGACCCAGGTTTCCTGCTCGTCCTCGTCCCCTACTGGGGGCGGGTCGTGTGAGGCTATGCCCATAGCCCAGTGAGTGATGTGAGCCTGTTCCCTCCGGACCGCCCCCTATCACTTGTTTTCAGGCTCAAGTCTGGCTCGCGCGCATGGTGGTGCTAGTTCTGCCATCAGCCACGACTGTCTCTGTCCCCGATTCGGAGCCTGGGAGCTGCGGATGGGGGCAAGTGCTGGTTGCAGCTGGGACCGTTAACTACTGGCGGCGTCAGCGGTGCCAGAATCTACAGGAGTGGTTTGCAAGCCCTCAATAGCGAATAGGAGGCGTCAGACATATCGCACCGTGCAACGCCGTCCATACATTTTTGTACGGTAGCACGTTCTCTCTTCCCTTTTCTCCCTTTGACCTTGTGAACATTGACGCTCGCTCATTTGCCTCCTGCAGCACCTTGGGCTGCATGCACTTCCAGACGAGGGTGACTGCTTGCTCTTTATTCTGTCCCCTTAACTGCATTCAGGATATGACAGTTTTCTCCTCCTCTTTTTCCACTTTTTCTTCTCCTTTCTTTCCCTCTGATTTCTTTCCGTCTCCTTCCTCCCATTTTGATTTTTCTTTGAGCAGGAAAATTGCTTGTTGAGTGTCTCTCTTTTGTTTTCCCACGTGACTCGCGGCTTCTCGTAATTTTGGGCACACTGCTTTCGTGTGTCCGAGATCGCCATACCTCAGCATTGATCATTCCTTTGGGAGTTGCTTGGTGTGTACACTTGGCGCCAGGATAGGCGATGCTCCAGTTAATCAAGGAGTTGACGTCAACGAACGACAGCTCATTGGAATACTTAACAGAGCCGCGACTCATCTCGACTCGTCCAACATGACTCTGCGCATTGAGTAGAATACGGTCTGACTGGTCCGGTTTGAAGATCTTAAAGTGCCATCACAAAGGACGAGAGGCTTGGTGACATAGATTCTGGTCAGGAGCTTGTGAAAATGAAATTACAGTAGGAGGCACAACTTTGGCTTGCGAGATTCCATTCATTCCCTCAGAGACTGCAAGTAGCCTACAGGCAACAGGTGTACTTCTGTGAGCATATCAGACATGTAGGCATAGAACCGCTGCTTGTCCTAAAATCTGTTTGAAGTGTAGTAAGACATCTGGAATTCTCTTGCCCATAACCCCAGAAAAGCTACTTCTGTAAAGTCGTGGAGCATAATGAAAGATAAATTTATCGAGTTCAGGGACTGGCAGAACTGAAAGGAAAAATATCCACCGTTTCTGCAAACATGAGCAAACAAACAAAACTGGAGTTTGGATCCCGAGCAATGGATATTGATAGTAAGGTAATTACAGACGCAGTTAACTTAGATGCTGGCTATATGCTCTCTTCTCAACTGACTATGGAGGAGCAATCTGGAAACAGTATGGATATAACTTTTTACGCACCAGCAGTAAACCGGCGCTTAGTCTGTGAGATCCTGCACAAACAAATACTCATTAAAGCCTCAGAGTCTGAGCAGCCAAGGGCAGGAAACAGGAGATCTGGATCTTCATGACCTCTCACACCTGCATTTGGATCTCCAACAAATTCCAGATCAAAAGAAAAGAAATTCAACGAGACAGAGACCCTCCTATATTCCAACAGTCTGCTGTACGCTGACAGGAAGAGAAACACACTTCTTATTTCAGTACAAGTACCAATTAGGCACAGAGTGACATCTACCAAGACACCTCAAAGGTAACTAAAGGTGATATTGAATGTTGCAAGCGGTTTTATAACCCCATTTGGGAACACCTTTCATCGAGCGAGCTAGAAATGGCCAATGCATAGAGACGATTCCAGAAGACAGAGATGCATACGGATCTGGTTTACCTCTAGGAGACGTAAGAGAAAGAGTCGTATGAAGAAGAGGTGCTAATCTAAGAGCCGCACCGAAGTCAGTGCCTCAAGGAGGAAACGGAGCCGTACTCTCCGTAACAAACTTCAATGCGCAGCATGATGGGAACATTCACGTCCACCCTGAGAAGTATCCTCATTCCCTAGAAAAATGTAAACGGACATACGGATATCGAGAAGAGAAAGGCAATCATGCAGCTGAACTCAGTGGTAGCAGATGATACTCCTCCAGGACTCAGATTTATTATCACAGGCAAGCAGGAGCTGGAACAAACTCCCGAAGTTCAATTGCTAATCAGCACGAGCACCAAACACTGAAGGAGAACAGCCAATCTAATACTAAAAGAGTTCCTGCGGAACCCTTGGAACGTTTTGATGCAAGCGATGGGCGCATCGTTGAAGTTAGGACGTTCAAGCACTGCACCAACTCCTTTTTCCTAGTGACTGCACCTTTTAGGCTGCACCTGATAAATCCCGCGCTCGAGCTCTTCAGAACCTACTCAGGAGCCAATGCACAGCAAAAGACATGCAAATCATCGTGGAGAGCCCTGATTGGGAATCTGAACTCTACGAGGCACTGAGATCAGCAGGGTGCGAACAGCGATCGGTAGTTAGCAGAAGTCGTCCTGAAATGACTGAATGCGAGCACTGCACCAGTCGACTGTCCTTTTCACACGGAGGACCATGAGAGGATACCAGACATTGGACTTTGCGGCAAAGATACGAAAAGAAACAAACCTTCCGAGCTTCTCGCGCTCCTCATACTGGACACAACAACACCCAAGGAAACATGTGGACAGAAGCGTGAAGGCGGAAATTAGTGTCTTGAAGAGAGAAAGCACATTCGCGCGCATTTTCCGCTTCCGACGCACAGTCAGTAATGAACTGCCGAGAAAATGTGTTCGAAAACTACGGGAAACTTCGTTGGAAACATCTGTCCAGAACATAAAGAAATTATTACAAATTACGTACAAAACCATCGTGGGCAAGCAACAACTTCTGGGATATTTTGCGAAAGAGAAAATCAAAGTAGCATTTTCGGAACTCCGCAGATTCGGACCTGATGGTTTCCCAAACAGTCACTATTAGCGCTCCCCAACTGCCTGTCTGAGCCTGTTTGGGAAAGGTTGGAAAGCAGGTACTCCACCGGAGAGGTTTCACCGTAGCGGAATGAGATTCCGTCCCGGAGGCAGTGACCACACTTATGTCACCCGGTAATGGCCTATCTCCGTACTTGCTACCGGATATGGCTTCAGACCTGATGGTTACCCGTACTTGCCACATTTCAGCCGCCGTGCTACGACCGGATAAGATCTGGGTCTACCGAATGAGGGCGGTGACTCCCTTTCAAACATCTTCAGTGTCGCAAAAGCACATGAGGAAGGCGTAAAATGCACCCAGACTCTCGAGAGATCTCCTGCGTCACATCGAAAATGGCATGATGCGTGGTTTCAGCGACATTGACAAAACTTTTGGCATTGTAGATCAAGAAGACCCTGTACAAGTCCAATGCTGATCCTACTCTACATGAAGACTGTGTTAGTCTTCACCAAGAGAGACAGCCTCTCAAAGGAATCCAAAAGGAGATGAATGTCTTCCACAGTTGGCTGTGTCAGCGATCCTCATGAAGAATGGGAACTATCAAGTGGAGTCCCAGAACTTCTTTCATATCATGGAAGCAGGACTGAGCCTAACATCAATGCCCAGAAAAATCCTAACCCTTCCCTAACTCCGCCATCCTTACGTCGAAACGGCTTCCAACATTTCCTGCTACCGTCGAGTGATCGAGGATCAACTGTCAAATCTTTGATAACTCACGTTGACGACATACGAGTGTCATTAATACATTATAAGGAAATTGGGATGCGTGCGTAAGGAATCGACTGAATAAAGTTGGTTGGACTCCAGCCAGCAATGAAAGACCAACGGTGGAGCTGGGTATTGAGTCCCCGCATCCCGTTTGCTGCTCCCGTTCACTCCATGAATCCATGCAAAGGAGTCTACAGTATGGATGGCACGTTAGAGAAAATACTCAGAGGACGGAATCTGCAGGCAAAGGCTTTCGGTGGTATTGCTCCAGCTCTGCTGCCCGCACTGCGTTCATCTGATGCCGTACTCGCATCGGGCATTCGGATGGTCCTTCACAGGGAGATAGCTCTCCATTCCTCTTCACAAAGGATTTAAAATGGTCCTTGCAACCATGAACTACGCTTTTCTTGGTTCAACTAAGCTAGCTGTGAGCAGATCAGGAAAATTTCCGAATCCATCCTACGATCCTCTTTCCCGTGCGTTTCCAGAAGGATACTTTTCGAGGTATTCTCTAATGAAACTTTGACTGAAGGTAATGGGTAATTTTTGCAAAATGCACTTAAGGAATGTACCAGCAGCTAACGTTCAGCAGAGGCATGCTAGTGATTTCTTTGAAGAAAACTATGTACCGAGCAAAGGAATGTGTGCGTTTAACGATGCAGTACTGGATGGACCAGTGAGTTCTCTTGGTTAGGAAACTGCTCATTCGTTGCGAGCTCTGCCATCATACTTACAAGCAAGGAGCTGCCGAGTTGCTACGATATCACCGGGGAAAACGATTACAAATAGCTGTCACTCTTCTGTTTAGGGCAAGATTTAATGCTGAGAGCAACATGGAGTCAGGAATCTCAATTTTAAAGTCCTATGAATATTTAATTCTGTGTCTGTAAGAGGCATGAAGACTCTCACAGAGATGCTTTCTCATAGAACAATACTCGTAAACTCAAGAAAAGGGCAAGCTTGCACAAGACAAAGTCTTCACTTAGTTTAACAGCAGTTATCACAAACTCACTTACAAGGAGATGGGTTTTCCGAAAGTAAGATGAATAAGCAATCGCATCATGATCGGTTTCATTTTTCATTCAGTAATACGCAAGTGCCTTTCTTTAAAGAAAATATAGAAGCTATTGAACAAGTAAGTAGAAAGAATACTAAAAAGAACTTGAGAATTATTAATAATTTTAAAAAGCACAACAATATCTCTTGAAAGTTTTGAATACTGCAACCCTTTATGCTTGTAGAGTAGTGAAGTATTTGCAAAAAGTTGGAAATGTAAATCGGAAAAGCAGTTATGGAAACAGCAGTAATGCTCTGAACATGCGGAAGGATACCTTCTAAGAGTGTTGCCATTATAATTAAGGTTAGCAATGTTTCAGAATTTGTCAATTCATTTAACAGTCCATTAGAAAAGCATACCTCAGAACAGTATGACTTGGGAACTTGGGAAATTTGTAAAGGAAGCCGTACTTCCGGTGAGTCCTTCACATGTCATCAGATTAGATGGTTTTTGCGATAGCTTGCAATTTTTGATATGCTAAACACACTTAAAATATGGAAGAAAGTGAAACAAACTGGCTTTCCAAATTTGCAATTCCGAAGTAATAAATTTTGGGGGCACCTTTATCCACTCTCACAGTACGCTTTTCATTCCATTTTAAAGTGCAACCATCTGAGTATACGGAATCAGCCTGTGGTTTGTTGGAGCATTGGATTTTTCGGTTCCTTTGGAGAAGGAATTCAAGGGAATATTTATTTAAAAAAAAAAAAAGTGATTCAAAAGTTTTAGATATTATGCTACGTTCTTTGTGTAAGGAGTAGAGAACATTTCCCGGTTTTTTTCTTTTCTTTTAATGTTACTTCACCCCAAACAGAATACTCATTTACATCCTCTCGATTGTGATATGGATCAAGGAAATGGTAGTCCCATCATCCTGCTACCTTAACCACTACCTTTTCCTTTGATCGAATAGAATGTTCTTTTCGTAAAACTTCATTATTTGCTTGATGAGTTCTCCGCACAGCCCAAATTCAAATAGTAAAAAAAAAAAAAAAATGCGTGCCCAAATCAAATTTTATTACTAGAAAATCAAAGCTCTAATGATTACTACACATTCATGATAGGGAAAAACGGTTTATTCGAAATATTATACTTAGATTTATTCAAACCTTGTATTCTATTTGGAAAACAAGCTTACTTTAATGAGAAGTGATGTTCCGCGTGTCAAGAGAGCATTTTGTAAGGAGTTGTGCTAGACTGATATCAATAAAAGATTGTGATCAAATGTAGGAAAGCAAATATATAACAAAACCTGGTTGCAGGTTGTGCTGTTCAATTAAGTAACTGAAATTGGGAAACCATCAGTCAAATAGGATTGCTTATGCAACTGCAAATGTGGTTGTCGCATGTAAACTCCTTGCTGAGAAGTATTCCTTCCAGAAAAGAAAGAGCATTCCATCCAGAGAATTTTAGAAATAGCCAAAGAATTAGAGCAAAAAGTCAAAGAACACATCGATGCTAATATTGTGGAACGAACGATAATCCGCATAAATTTCCTAATGGTCTAACTTTATTAAAAGGTCCATGGAAGTTTTCAAAAACTTTTCTTTCTCAGATAGTTTTCCATGATTTTATGTGGGATAGATGCATTAGGAACCGTTGGAATTCATTTTGCAATACAAAACTGTGGAAGTTTTCTAATCTCATCAAGTTAGACGAATAAAGAAATGTACACGAATAAGGCTTCAAATAACGGTGAAGAAATCAAAGTTGAATCTTGATTCCAATAGACATTTTCTCTTGAAATAGATTATTCCCTTGCTGTGAAAGTGTAATGCTTTTAGAAATGATGATTTTAGAAGCTACTATCTCAACAAAAATTCCTAAGATCTACATTTTTTTTGTTTTTAGCCCTGGAAACTTTCAAACCAGTCGAACTCCTCAATATAGATTACAGGGCACAGTTCATTTTTAGTAAGTGAATATTGAATTACTAAATCTGGATCAAACATTAGCAATTAAATTACCTGCCCATGTGAAGTCCAGTTACCCATAGCACATAAGATGATCTGCCTTGAAGCTAACATAATGGTAGATTGAAGAAATTCAAACGATATAAATCGCATCAAAAAGGAGAAATACTTTCTTTCCTAATACACTTACTAATAAACTTATGCAGTTCATTCAAATCAGTTTGGGAAACGCCAATCTCATGAAACATTAAGTCCCCAAACTTTCAGTCTGAATGTTAAAATGTTTCCGCCCGTGGAACAAAAGGCTTTTTAAAAGCTCCTTTCCTTTTTTTTTACATTCTCAGTTAACTAGGATGTAGCTACTTTGTTTTGTAGTATACTGATTGACAGTACTCGTCCTGATCCATTGTAACATGGCATAGAGTTTTTATAAAATCGACTTGTCCTGAAATACTTTCATTTTTGCATAGATTCTTTATCTTATTCTGTAATTATAAGTGGAAACTAAGTTGGTTCCTGCTTTTCAGTCCAAAAGCTGTCCGTCCTAAAGGAATCGGAAAAATAAACATTAGCATTAGCTGCTTTTCTCGATTACCAGTACCATCAGTAGTTGAAGTTTCACTCAAGGTATGTATTCATGAAATACAAATTTACGTGGGTATGTTGCAGCGGTTCCATTTTGGAAATTGCAAAGGTCTCAGAACGCAGTCTTGGCATTCGTGGTTTAACTTTCGTTTTAATCATATTCGCAACTTTTCTTAATTTTTAATACAATTCATTGCTAGAAATGCCAACCTTAAGATGAAGCTTTGGATTTTTTAATTTTCCAGGTGAATAGATCTATAGATTAACAGCTTATTTTTATTTTTTTTCCAAAGTTGTAAGCGTCTGCCAAAGATTTAGCATTCTTCCCAACACTAGAATTAAATTTCCTAATCACGTAATGCAGACCCTAAATTCAATTCAAGATCTATTTTGCAATGCTTAGATGAAGTCTGCTAAGTATCCAATGTTGATGTCTCACGATTGCGTTATTTATGCATCCACGTGCGAACACAAACAAAACGGGTTGCCAGCTTATAATGAAGGGTAGACCGATGAGAAATGCAATATTTTAATAGCATTCTCATAAACAAGTTGTGTGCTTGTCGGGAGCGGATCCAAGAGTGATATATGAACAAAGCAATGAATAGTTCTGTTTTAATGAAGTGTTCACATTTATGTAACCACTACCCTTGTGTAGGCTAAAATTTACTGCTGCGCTTTCTCGTAACGAAAAATCACCGCTGCAATTTCAGCTACACACCCAAATGTTAGGGGGTTGATGCACACAAGTAGGTTCTTCTTATGGCGAGAAATAAGCTCAACATTACATATGCTATAGGACTACATCGCTACTGGGTGAAGCTAACTTTTATGGAGAAATAGAATTTTATTAATTGGAACACTCAAAAGAGGTTACTCTCTAAAGTCTCGTGATTGCTGACAAATAAATAACTTCCATTTACTTTTTAATGTGATCTTGAAAATAAGCACCAGTGGAATCTTGCTTTCCAAATACCTGCAAAAAATCTGCTTGCTGAATGCTGCGAGCACACGGGAAACTCGCTCCTCTGCTTAAATAAACACACGGAAACAAATCCGGAAAAGTTTTCAACTCTTCGTTGATGTGTATTCTACCCTTACGTATGTTCCATATCTCGCACGATCCACAAATGCTCGCTTGCGAATCCCTGAACACACTTTTTCTAATTCTTTCATGTTCAGTCAACCAAGGACAGTTAATCCATTTCTACGCGAAACGCGGGCAATTTGCTTTTAACGATTTCCCAGTTCAGTGTTACTTTCCAATCGAACAATATCCCGATTTTCGGGCAACTTTCCCCGTAATTAGTAGTGCATGTTACAATGCATCCAAATTTCAACTGAAATCTCCTGCTTCTATCAAAATTTTCAAGAAGTCTGGATACTGATACTTTTGGGCAACTCACTTGGAAGGCATCTGTATATAAATGTTGGACAAGCCATAAAGCACCTATATTTAAATCCAAAATAATTTTCAAGAAGGAATACACCACATGATTTCATTTCCAAATGTAATGCATGCCCAGGCTGCTTACCAAATTGGGTTTTCTGAATACAAAGCTGCTTCAAGACTTTCTCGGATGAAGTCACCAGAACACTGAACAGCTTATAAGTTAATGTTGCACTTTCATCAATTTTGGAAAGCTTCATTAAGTTCACTTTATTATTTTAGGCACGATTTTGGTAAAGTTCATTTGCAATCACTTTTGATTCACATTTATCATACAGTAGCTGAAAGTTGTTTAGTCGATGAAACATTTAGAACTTCTTGTTTATCAACATGAAGCTGCTCGTCTTTCCGTGATCTGCCTAACAATATACCCAAAAAAATCAGCATTCCAAAATAAGGTTGCTGCTTGAACTTTTTGTAGCAGTTATTTGGGTTATAAATGTCCAAAGTGAGCAATTGATGTGCCAGATAAGTACCAGCACAACCCACTGCTCCAAAATAGGGCCACGAAAAATGATTACTTATACCAACCCAACCCAATCCTCCCAACAAAAATGCAGAGAAACCAGAAAGCCATCTGATGGTATGAACTCCGAATTTTAGCGCAGTAGACTTAATTCCAGCTTTCTGATCATCTGACCAATCCTAAACAAATGTAGACTTCATACATAGGCAAACTAGCTTACTTGCAATGCATAAATTGTATCATAGATGATGGTCCAACAAATGCCAGAAATATAAAGTGGGATGCAAATTAACCAGCAGCAACTACCATGAGCAGCTGAGTATCCCATCAAAATTCCCAAATTGAAAGTGATTCCTAATGCAGCTTGAGGCCAAAAGGTAATCCTTTTAGTAAAAGGATATAAAAGCACAAGTCCTACAAAGAATTCTTGTTGACCGTGCTCAAGCCCTCACCTAATGAAGAAATGCCCATCACAACTGTGTGCCAGTTCAGCTGCAAAAGAATTTGCGCAGACATACTGAGAAGAAATCCTAAAACTGCTATAGCATCCCAGGTACTAAGAGCACCTGTTGCCAGTGGTCGGTTTTGACATCTGGTAACCTTTGAGTCCAAATTCTTATCACATAGATCATTAATCACACAGCCAGAAGAACGCATCAGCAACGTTCCCATTCCAAATAAGCCCAGCAGGGTGATATCAGGAAGACTGCCAGCAGGTGTGCCTAATGCTATTCCCCAAGCACAAGGCCACCAGAGAAGGAGGCTTCCTGAAAAAGGTATTTAGAAATTCTGAAACTCTTGCATACCAGTTTGCTTGTCAGAGCGGATAAGTTGGAGAACTGGGTTCTTCCTGATGGTTTCAAATGACCATTTTCTGCATTTTTCATCTTGAAATGCAGGTTGGATTATTTGTTTTGCACATACAACAGGCAACCTTCTGCATGATAACGCTGATTTCATTACATTTCCAAAACACGAGTAAAACTTATGAGAATTCTGTGCCCATCTGCAAAAGATAATAAAAAAGGCAAATCAAGAGCTGCAAATGTGACATACATCTCCATCTCCTACAGATTTCTTCTATTTCATAACAAAATACATCAACAGTTTCATATTCACTTCCAATTAAATTTAAGTTTCGACTTAATTTTTGTTTAAAATCTAACTAATTTTAAATTTCGAATTATTTCATTAAGGTTTTGCATTATTTGAGCTCTTTGTAAATCCCAAATAATACACTGACGATACATTAATTGGAATATAAATTTAATCTTACTGAGCCAAGAGCTTTCAACATGCAATTTCACACAAAACATAAATTTGAAAATGCGGCTCAGATAAAATTTGCTCGGCATATCCGTGTGAGAATCAGATACAATTTTTGAAACTAACAGGGTGATATAATTTAGCACCATCAATTTTTGTTACCATCAATTCGAAAATTTCCATGTGTACTTACTTCTGCATTGAACAATCAAATGGGTAACGAACTTTCAAATATTATCAAATGTTCTTATGCTACCAATCTTGTAGTAGCAACTTTGCAAAAAATTGTAAAAATTCTCATTACATAGAACTAATCGTAAAATCATGGTATCACTCGTTCCTGTGCATGAGGTCAAAGTTGCCATGAAGGGTTTCCAATTATAATTCAGGGGCCCCATTTTTTTTGGATTAATCTTCATATTCAGATTATTTTAAGCATTTTTTTACGTGATTTTAAAATTTAGACTCCATTTTTGGGATGAATCTTTCTGCTCTGTTTCCAATACATGGAATTTTGTTAATTCCAGGGTGAATGAGTAACTACTTATCGTCAAGTTTTCTTCTTAATATTACCAGCCTATAACATCTACTGTTTTGGTATTTTTATCAAATCCTTGAAGATTGTTCTGTAAACTCTTTGCAGGAAATTGCAAAGTGTTGAACAATGTACTGTTTGCTCTTCTGATACTACTATCAAAGCACAAAAACCATGCTTACAATAGTGAAATATTTAACGTAACAGATTCATCCCAACTGTTTGAGATGAATTGAAACGGAAACTTTAGAATCACGGTTGCTTGAGAGTATTTAATCCCATTTCGCGGTCTTGAAATTTGCGGTTTGATCTTCCCAATGTGTTGAAATAAGGATGCTTCGGGGATATTTAAGAATCACGGAAACTCGGATCCATGCCTGTCTAATGGGTCCTTCAAGGAAACCTGGCATTCCGGCGTGCGCGCTCCGCCTTCCAACATTGATGTGCTGTGCAGCGGGAAGTTGAAAGGTGTTAAGGGAATCAAAAGTAGCTTTCTGTTTATTCCCTCGTTACCTACATGTGAATGTAAGGAACCTGTGTATGATGATCATGCAGTCCCTTATGTAACGGTCCCTTTCTTGGGATATTCTAGAGACACATAAAAGCTTTACGTCTAAAACAACTAGCAAAGTCGGCTACATGAAGCCTATGCATAGGGAATGTGTATGAATCATTTGCTTTTCTATTGATTAAAATGCGAAAGGGCAGCAAAAAAACACGCAAATATGAATAATTATGTCTGTCGAAAGTGATAGTTCAGGTGAATTTATTTTCAAACAGAAAAGGTCAACACGATTAGATAGCTCTGGTGAAAATAGCACTTTCAAAGAAAACCAGCATGAAGTATCCGTAATTGATTTAACCGAGGATCAGGTTAATTGAAATTTTCATGATTTCCCCCCGAAATATGAGTAATTGGAAGTAGTAGAGTAATTGGCAATTGCTTACAATTATTTTCACAATATGATTTCCAAGAGCTTTGTCCAGAATTAACACCATATGGAGAATTTTACATGAACTCTGTGTTGACACAGTTCACGTAAAATTCACACAAAACTAATTAATACATGTGAATTTTAGTATTCCACTGTTTTTTTCCTTTTTAGGAGGAGCAGACTTTTGTGAACAAGACCGATTCAGAGTTTGTTCAAGATGATTACTATAAAATTTTAGGTAATTCGCAATTTTTTGGTGTTGATTTTGTAATTTAAATTCGGCTTAGGGAAGTTTTCGGTGTCTTGAGAAAATATGTAAATCGGAATTTCCCATATTTCACAATGAATGCCCTCAAAGGGAATTTCCAATTTTGGAGATAAATTTATTTTGAGTATGTGCTTCAACATTTTAAAGTTCTTCATATTTAACTCATTTCTTGACTTAAATCGGTCTAAATGTAAATTTGTTCTGTAAATTGGTAAATAAAAATTTATTCCTGCAGATTGCAGTGTTTCGGAATTGACAAATGCTGACAAGTTGAATAATATATGTAATTCGTTAATGATGCGGCAGTCAACTAAGGTAAAGTTGAGATTCAAGATGACTAATGTACTGAATTAACATGTAGGAGGCGAATACAGTTTTTGGTGGTTATTCAAATGTTTTAAATGAGATTAAGTTCACAATCTTGCATCATTTAGGAGAAATTCTGGCAAATATTCCTGATTCATTTTTTCAAAATATTCCTTATGTGAATACTGATGTTTTAAGAAATCTAGTAATTTCCTTGAAAACAATTAATGATAGGATCTTGGAAAATAATGGTGGGTAATATTTTTGTGAGATTACTTATTTTTAGCTGGAAAATTGCTTTCTTTTGCAGCTGAAATATGCAAATCTGTTTCCAAAGAGACAATTACAGAGTGTACTAACAACTTATTTGATTTGACAAATGAAGATATCTATATTGAGGAAGCGATTAGTGCAAAAAAAAATTTGCTTTCATCTACTAGCCTTAGCATTTCAAGCATTGATGGTATTTTTTATCTGCAAAAAGAGATTCTTATTTTGATTTAGAGAGACCACATGCTGTTCCCTTTGCACCAGAAGTTTTTGATAGTACCCATTTGGATATTGATTCTGATGGAATGCAAACATGTGTTGCTCTTGAGAATGCTGATTTCATTTCAAAGTCTTTGTCACATGAGGTTAGCACAAAAGGCATTTGGTATTGTATTAAAATTTTTTTTTTCAAGACAAAAAAAGTTGAAGTCAGAGGTAAATTGCAAGATATGCATACTCTTTTAAAAACTCAAATGGACTTACAAAATGATTCAACAAATAATAGGTTGAACACCAGCCATGATTCACAGATAAATTCCAGCCCTCGCTCTCCTTGTCTGAAGTCTCGTTTCCGATTTAAGCCCTTGCCTAAGCATTTAGTGGAACTTCCTGTGGTGTCCTCTTCTTCAAAATTTGCTTCAGCAGCTTCAAATACTCCAGTTATTACACATCCAGCATGTATCTCATCATTCAATGTATGTCGTTTAAATGATTCCAACAGATGCTCTCCACCTGTTTCTGAGACCTGTTGTGCATCTTCTACAGCAAGTAATGCCATCACTTAAATGATTGTAGTCATAAGAGTTTTCCAGCTCTGGATGTTTTCGAAAATAGTCTTCAGTTTGATAAAATACTTGATTTGCCAGAACAACCAAACTTTCAGGCAGTTCCATGTGTTAGAAAAGAAAATTCATTTTCTTCCAAGGAAAATAAATCTTTATCTTCATCATACGATAATTCTACTAAAATGTTACCACACAACTCACAATCTCATGATTCCAGTTTTATGGGGATTGTTCAAAATGATGGTGAAAGTCCTGAATTATGTAATGAACATCATCCTCATTCATCTAAAGCAAGAGCAGTAAGTTCAAGGAAAATATTTGCAAAATGATTTATGGATGCATCTGTTTTTGTTGAGCATTTTCTCCATATGATTTGAAAGTTCTGTTGCATTTGAACATGAATAAGGACGACTGCAGGTTTAAAAACAAAATTGAAATCTAGTTGCAAATCATATCTGTAATTATTGTTCTCAAATTATTTTAGTTATTAATCAACTTGCAGTTTTTTGTTATCCAACTGAAAGGAAAGGGTAAAGAGACAGATAGGGGCTCCTTGTGTATCAAATTATGGCAATAGAATAATTTTAGTTTTATCTCATTGATTTAGTGTGATTTATTTATTTATTAGTTTGGCTTCAGTCATTTTTGTATTGTGATATTTGCCTCCAGTTTATGTTTGAATTATTAGACTCAGGTTGGTCTTTGGTAACTAAAGATACAAGGAAATTAGTTTAGAATTTCCTTGCATGCATATTAATTATAGATCTGTTTGTGTGTTAGTAGTTTTGTGCTCATTCTGCATTACAATATTATGTGTTCCAGATATTCAACAATGTATTTGGATTAAAAGAGTTTCGTCCAAATCAGTTGCAAGCTATCAATGCGGCTCTTTTAAATTATGATTGTTTTATTTTAATGCCTACTGGAGGAGGCAAAAGTCTTTGTTATCAGTTGCCAGCAATGATCACAGAAGGCTTAACAGTGGTGATATCCCCTCTGAAATCCCTCATATATGATCAAGTGACCAAACTGCAGTCATTAGATGTATTTACAACCATACTAAACTTAGAGTGTCAAGTTTTGTGTTTTGTTACAGATTCCAGCTGCATGCTTATCTGGAGACATAAGCAGTCAGCAAGCAAAACAAGTGTATTTAGAATTAATGAAAAGGGAACTGAGTATTCGTTTGCTTTATGTCACACCAGAAAAACTGTCTGCCAGCAACCAGCTGATGAGTGCTCTTGATAATTTGAATGCAAGAAAACTATTGGCTCGTTTTGTGATTGATGAAGCACATTGTGTTTCTCAATGGGGTCATGATTTTAGGTTGGTGCTCATGTTGCTAGAGTAGACTGCTAATGACTATTTTAAGACCTGATTATAAGAAATTGCGTGTTCTGAAACAAAGGTTTCCTACAGTTCCTACAATGGCATTAACTGCTACAGCCACTCCACGTGTAAGGACAGATATTCTTCATCAGTTGCATGTGATCAAAGCTAAATGGTAATTTCTCTGTTTATTTCATTATGTTGTGTAGCTCAGTTTGGGTGTATATAATAATAATGGTAACAGTAATTGCATAGCTTATAAACAGGCTATTTGTAGATTTCTCACTTTTCATATGCAGAGAGAAAACTCATTTGTTTTTATTTAAGAAAAAGATAAATCATTTATCATCTTTTGAAAGATTTCGGAATTTTGTGTTTTTGACGGAAGTATTGCCAATAAGAATGGATGAATTCTAAGAAAAAAAAGCAGCAGTTTCCACAGTGCAATCAATGGCTTTTCAGAAGTTTGAATGAAATTGAAATGTCAAAATACCATGCATATGCATCTGAATAATAATGAAATTAAAGGATAAAAATCTTATAAAACCTTATGAAATCTTGAAGTATGAATGCCTTGGTGTTCTTTATGTCTTGGAACCAGTAGCATATTGCGAGATTTTGAAAACAAGAAAAAAATGCTCCTGAATGAAGAATGTTGATGTAGATTCTTAAGCATAGGGTTGATGAGAATCTGTGATTATGATAATGCCTGCTGTAAATGAACAAAGAAGAGTTTTGGCAATAGGCATGTTTGATAAATGATTTCCAGTGAACTTCTATTTGTAATTAAGATAATTTTAAGAATCTAAAAATCAGCATTTTCATCAGATCACTATGTAGTAGGTTACAAATACACAAAAAGTAATTAAGTATATAGAATTTAAAATAAAAAATTAAAAGGTAAAAAAATTCTCAATAAAATTTGTTTTTTTTTTGCTGAAGAATTATGTAGCTGAAATTTGTAAGTAGGGTAGCTATGATTAAAATTATTCAGTGTTTTGTTACTAGCAGTTGAGTGTTTACCATATTGTTTTGAAGTTAGACAGGAATTCTAGAGTATTTTGATATTACTTTAGTACTGCTATATAGTATTCAGATTTTTCAGTGAATTAAATGAATTGAACATATGATTTATTATCTAATTGTGAATATTTCACCAGGTATGATTAAATTAAAAAGTTCAGTTTTTCATATGGAGGTATTTAAAACTAAGAGTGAAATTCTATGGGCATTAAATAAAATGCAAATCACAAATATTTTTGATATTGCATTGATGTAAACATTCACATTGTAAATTAAAATGTATGTATGTATTGTGGCAATCATACAACAATAAAAGATATGGAAGTTCGTTTTTTATTTCCTGTACATTTAGAGGAATCCAATATGTTGCAAATTTGTGACATATCATATAGTAGATGACTGTATCAAAAGAAGTAATTAATTCTAAATGCAGAAATAGTGCAATTGTTCTCTCCACTTGGAGTCATTCCTAATCCATTTTCCTCATAATCGATTATTTTTAGGTTTTTATCTAGTTTCAATCGCCCGAATCTTCGCTATGAAACTCGTCCAAAAAAACGGAAAACTATAACAAATGAATTAATTAGCATGATCAAGACTGATTATTCTCGTGATGCAGGAATTGTTTACTGCCTGTCACGCAATGAATGTGATTCTTTGGCTAAAGATTTGAATGCAGCAGGAATCAGGGCTGCATCATACCATGCAGGTTTGGCAGACACAGAAAGACAAAGATTGCAGCAGTCTTGGATAAATGACCATTATAAAGTAAATTATTCAATCTGGTTATTAAAGAGGAATGTGCATGCATGATGTATAGGTTATTTGTGCCACCATTGCATTTGGAATGGGTATTGATAAACCAGATGTTCGTTATGTCATACATTATTCCCTCCCAAAATCAATTGAAGGTTACTACCAGGAATCAGGACGTGCAGGCAGAGATGGTCGCAAGGCTGACTGTATCCTCTTCTATAGTTACCAAGATGTCTTACGCTTAAAAAAACTAATTGCAGGTGAATTTGGGCTTGAAAATAATGCGTTTATTTATTTAAAAATTGTAAGCAGCTGATAGAGACAATGTAAACACACGTGGGCAACATTATGACAATTTGTATCGAATGGCATCTTACTGTGAAAATAAGACAGATTGTCTTCGTTCTCATTTGTTGGGGTATTTTGGCGAAGTTTTTGACAGGAATAAATGCAAAATGAATCGAGCTACAATGTGTGCGAACTGTATGGCAGATGTAGGTCAACTGTTTGAAAATTTCAGTAGTCCCCTGATTTAGGGTGAATATACGATGAAGGATGCTACTGAAGAAGCCAGGGAAATAGTCCGTTGTGTTGTGGAAATTCAGAGCAGTAGAAACCATAATTTAACCATGCTGCAACTCGTGGATGTATTTAAAGGCAGTACAGCTCGTAAAATGCTGGAATCAGGTCTGTTGATTTTGTATGTCATTGTATCAAGGTATGCGCTCTTCTAGGCTGCAACAAACTTCCAATTTATGGGAAGGGCTCATCATGGTCCCGAAACGATGTTGAAAGGATGTTTCGCAAACTTCTGCTTGACCAATTTTTGGGAGAAGATCTTGTATTTATTATGGATGAATTCCCGGCAGCATACCTTCGTCCTGGACGTAATGCTGCACAGCTTTTGAATAAAGGAGTGCAGGCATGTGAAAATATTTAACTGATCTTTGAATTTAGCATTCAGTTTTTCTTTGCAGTTGCTAGTGATAGTGGACTTAGTAAACGCTTGCAATCTGATGAGAAAAAGGTGGAACCTACTAAAGATGAAGAGATTCTTAAATTGCAAGAGCATTGTTTTGAGGAATTACTTGCAGTTTGTAAAAGAATTGGTCAGGATAAGAGTGTTAACTACCATAGTATCATGAATTTGGCGGTAAGCCATTTTGAAAATGTTCATTATTTTTGGTTCTTTTATAGGCTTTAAGAGCTATGTCAGAACAACTTCCGGAAACAGAAGAGGAAATGCTTCAGATTCCACATGTAACTCATGCCAATTTTTTTAAATATGGCCAGCAACTTTTGCAAGTCACACAGCAGTTTGCAACTGAACGCTTATGTAGGTCTACCTTGTTTTACGCTCATCATATTACAGTTCTTTAGTGATGATGGTTGAGGAAGCTGAAGCTCAAGATATTCAAACTAATGAAATTGTGGAAGAAGGAGCATCAGTGGCCGTACCTTCACCGTATTTTAGGAAACCAAAGTCAAAGCGAAAATTTCCTTGGAAAAAAAAGCGCTACAACGGAAAAAACTATTCCAAAGTTAAGAAAAGTCGTTCTTCTGAAACCAAAGTGCAGAAACCAAAGTGAGCTTTAATTGCTGCTGTTACTTTGAGCAGCAAAATTCTGTATTTGCTGCTTTACGTATTTATTAATTTTTAGCAGAGTATCTAAAAAGAAATCTGCCAAATCAGCGTCACATTGTACACTAAACAGTGATGCAAAAACGATGCCTGCAAAGAAGACATCATCATCATGTACTAGATCCACCGTAACTAACAGCAGATCCTTTTTACCTGTTACAAAAGTATATAGCTTTGCTTAAATCCTATAAGCATATTTAGAAAAAATATTTTTATGTATTTATTTAGAACCTAAAATGCATATATCCTAGTTTATTAGAAAAATAAATCGACAAATGCTTGTCTTATTTTCGTACCTGTTCTGAATTTTTCGGTGCATGGTATCCGTATTTTTCGAAATAACTATGCATGTTACTTTTTATCCATTATACCATGATTTTCATTTATATAGTTTTCATTGCCCGTTGTTATTTGAAGCATTTTAAAAATTTATTTTGTCATTTCAATAAGCCCCCGAGTATTGATATAGTTGCATGCCAAATGAGGGAGAAAAACTGCATAATTGATGGAATTTTTATTCTCTGGAGAGTTTAGGTGCTTCGGAAATATGTGCGATATTTTATTTTAAATAAATGAGCATTGTGAGCATTACTCCATGTAATGTGCAAATGATGCAGGTATAATTTACGTACGTTATATAAATATCGGTCTTAAGTCATCCAGGAAGGGGGATAGTGTTTCATGTATCGTTGATTTTATCATCATATTAAATAACATTTATCAAGGGGATCGTAGATATTCAGTATTAATGTTTCTTGTGTACGTTTGTTAATTACAAAATTGTTCCATCAAAAAATTTTCAAGTGAATAAGAATCTTCATTAATGTGCAGATGGCAGCGCTTTGTTGGAAATGCAAGTCAATATTTTTTTGAAACATTTTTTTGTGTGTGTGTTTTAATAACTGGACTAACGAGCAGGCCACGAATGTGTCCAAATTCATTTGGAAGCAGCGCAGTACTTCGTATAAGTTTCTGCTTTCCTGTTTCGAGAATCTTGACTATCATGACCTGAAGATGTAGTAACAACACAATCCGCCGTGTATAGTTCATATGGTGTTTCAATACACGTACGTGTGTGTGTCCAACTGACGGTCTTTCATTTCGTTGCGTACACGCAGTCGTAGTGTCGTTCGCTGATGGTGTTCTCAACATATCTGCATTTGTCCAAGGGCAAGTGTCTCCGTGTGCTTGTCGTCATTACATTAAATAAAGAAGTGTTCCGAAGTATGTATAGGATTTTATTTTAATGGTGGCATCCTCTTGGGAATCCTAAGCAAATTTCTCATTTTATTTTTTTGACCCGTTAAGCAGCGAGTCCGACGTACACATTCGTTTTGCAAAGGCGCCTTTGGGGTGCGTTTGACGAATATATGCGCGCCGTGGGGGGGAAAAAAAGTACGCCTTGCCATCAAAATACGAAATTTTAGTGGAAACTTGAAATAAAAATCTCATTCATTTGCGGATTTTGCATGTATTCTGATCAGCACTGCACTGTGCCATGACCTTATTCCTTTTTTTATCAAAGCATTTTTGCAGGGTATGCCAACCAAACCAAAAATCCTTCTTCTTTTTACATCCTGGATTTGTTTACATAGTTTTCACACAACTGAAGCTCCGGTTGAGGAAAATAATAATGTTCCTCAACGAAAGCTTCAATTACTTTCCTCAGTTAAGGCTTCAAACGATTCGTTTTGGAGATCTGTGTAAGATATAAGCGTAATTTTAGTCTTCCCGTTTTGAAGATGGCCAAAACGTGACTTCAAGAAGCAGAATTTCTAAAACTGAAGCTGTTTGGAAAAATATCCAACATGAATGCAAATCCTTATGTATTCCCGAATATGCAAATATCTTCATTTGTGTTGATGGATCCTTGTTCTTATGGAAAGGGCGATTGTCTCGGAAACAGTATACATATACCCTCTAAAAGGAGTCGTTTTGGAATAAAAATGTTTCGACTTATGCGAAAGCCAATTTGGACCGACTTGGAATTTCTGTGCATACAACGGCAGAAATAAAGATGGTGGTCAACATTGCCCTCAGTAGAAGACCGCGACTCGCATCGTGCTTGAACTTTCTCATGACCTCTTAGGCCAGGGATGGAAATTCTATTGGGATAACTGGTACACGAGTATGGAACTCGCACAGAAACTATGTACTTGCAAGACAGACGTTATTGGTACATTGAGACAGCAGAGACTTGGCATTCCTGAAGATATAAAAACAACTCGTCCAAAGGAAGGTCAGTGCTTTGCAAGATGTGACAACAAAATCACGTTATTGAAGTAACGGGACAAAGGGGATGTACTGTTCCTCAGTACGATACATGGCGCCAATACGATGGAAACAGAGAAACGAGGTGTTGTGAAAGGGGAGCTTGGAGTGGTTGTTGACTGTGGAAAAGAAAAGTGGGTGGAGTGGACAGAAGCGGTGGTACAATTGCAGCGTATACTCTGGCAAGAGAGAGGTTAAAGAAGTATTGCAGGATGAAAATATTTCTCCATCTTTTAGACTTCATGTGCTCGAATGCCTATTTATTATATGAAAAAGACAATGGAAAATGAAATCGATTCAATTTTTGGCTCGAACAAATTACTGAGGAATCTTCAGCTCGAGGAACTGTGACAGCTGGTCGACCAACTGCCAAGGCTATACCTCTCATCGGAAAACACTTTCCAAATTTTATACCATCCACATTACCAAAAACACTGCGAAGATGGATCGTGTGGTGTTCAAAAAATGGCATTCGTAAGGAAAGTCGATGTTGGTGTTTGACCTGTGAGGTGTCACTTTGTGTCGTATCTTGCTTTGAGCAATATCATGCTGCAAAATCAGATTGGATTTCTCATGAGTGTTTTCATTTTTCTTATGTATGGAGTTTCTTATTTTCAAGGGCGTCCACCAAACAGCTGAGCGCGTGAGCGCTGCGGCGGCTCGCATCACCCCTTCGCTCTTTCTTTTTCTTTCTCTGTTATTTCTTTTCAATGGGATCACTGCTAGGAATAGGATGCTGCAGATCCTGGGTCGTACTTCCCTAGTAGCTTTCCTCTGAGCCCTTTGCCGCTCTTTCCCATAGCAGCACGTCAAGGTGCAAAATTCACAAAGGATGCGTTTGCTGTGCGTTTGACGTATCTATTCGTTTTCTCCGATGTTAATTACTCCCCCACTGGTGCACTTTGGAGAAAAAATTACTCACTTGACAGGTTGTTGTTATTCACAATAAATGACTCGTTTCTATTACTGAATTTTTTGCTGTATTAATCGCATCATTTCTGCGATTATCATTGTAAACATTTCGTTTGTTGCTGTGATTTGATTTACCAGGAAGGTGGTTTATGTAAGTGCTGATTTATTTGAGGAAAGCTTCTGGTATTTAATATTCAGGCGAGTCGCCTTCGTAACGGCGAATGGTTCAAATGGTTCTTACAATGGCTTAGTTGTAACCACAGTTAACGAAAGCATGGATCTAAAATGGAATCTTGGATTTTGGAACTATGGGAATTGATGAAGCACTCTCCAAGATGAGAGTTCACAAACCGGAGTGTAGCGAAAACAATTATTTACGTTAATCGATCGCTCTAATCATGTGATTATAGAGAGGGAAGAGAATGAGGATAAAAAACCGTCATGTGGAAGCTGGCATGTGTTTCAGTGAATGGAACTAAAACTAAGCTTGAGGCTTTGTCACGCGAAAGTTTCATTGTGGAATGCTCGTGCCCAGGGCATGAGCCCGTGCGTGTTGAGTTTGCTGTAGTGTCCATGGGTGTTCAAGATTTGATGATAAAGTTCACTAGAAAGAGGAGCAACGAAAGGAGTGGGTTCATAGAAGCATTGATTAGAAAGAACGTAAGCTTAACAAATCTGGAAGTAAAAGGCGATACATTGTCTTCTCATGTTCCCAGATATTAAGGGAAATGCTATTAAGCAAATGTTATTAAGCAAACGTCATCAAGGGAAACCAAGAAGTGCTCAAAATAAATTATTAGAGAGATGCGCGTTAATCTTATGATTAGACCCCTCTTTCCTCAGGAAGGAATTCAATTGCAACCAAATGGGGAATTTTTTCGTTATACCTGCTTAGAGCGTAAGCGCTAATTCGCTCCAATTGACTAGGTGACTAATCGACTCAACTTAAAATGCCTGTTGTCTTAAGCAGCCATGCAAAATGGCGAATGCAGAACTCAGGTAACATTCTGTAAGACGGAGGGTTCTATTGCTTTGACGCACTGATTCTGGATTGCCGGAAAGTGTACAATCACAAGGATTTGTGATTCTACACGTCACTTGCAACAGTTTCAGATTTCATCATGGGATGTTGAAGTGGTCCGGACGTGGTTAAGTGGCAGTCTTCTCGCTTAGTTCGGGGTAATCTCGTATTTCTCAAAAATACAGAAATCATGTATGTCTATTGGAATGTGATCATCGGTAGCGTACAAATTTTCAAGAAAACATCATATCGTGTGTGTGTGTGTTTTTAATAAACAGCAGTGGCTATTGAAATGTATTTCATCAGTTGATGCCAAACTTATTACGGCAGAGTTATATTCAAGTTTTTAGGACAGCTGCTTGCAATAAAATTGCAGTTTTTTCTTTTGAAGAATTTTCGTCTTCTCAGGTACAGCAAGCAGGATCAACTTCATCTCCACTGTGAGTACTCCAACGCACCATCTTCATGCTTGGGGTTAAAAGAGCACTCATTGGTCATTCTGTAAGCTTTTCCATCTTGTTTTCATCTACCTTGGACGTTTTTGTTTTTCTTCAATAATGCTTTTCACGTTGTTTAGAGGTATGCATTTTCACTCATTTTATGGTGTAACTTGTCCAGTTCCATGGCCGTGCAGCTCCATGATCTAAAAATTTCCTATGGCAATCGACAGTTTTGTTTGCGGCTGTTTCCATACCCAGTTTAAGGCCTAGAAGTGCATCTCATTTTCATATTTGAAGGAAACTGAAAAGTCCAAGCGTCCAAGAGAGCTAAAGTTTCAAGCAAATCTCCTGTTTATTGGTCATGGTTTACTCATGATGCATTTGCAGTTCATACCTCAACCCAATGTCTTCCCTATTTTGTTGGTCCAAAGAACATGCGGTGATCGAAAGTGAAAGCATCTGCGTCAGTTTTGCTCGAGAGGACTTTCGGAAAATGCGTTCTTCTATCCATTCTATCATCGTAAAACAGTCGTTGCGTGTTCTTTTTTTTTTTGTATAACCTACTCCAGTAGCTGTGTCTGTATTTCAGGATGTTTTTTTTATTACGCGGTATACATGGAAGCATGTAGCATGCTTCCAGCTACAGACGTGGTCCCAGTCTCTTCTGCATCGAAACCCAGGATCAGATCGATTTGTTGGTGATGCTGCTCCAGAAATCGTCCCCCATCACAACAATCTGTACAACCTGGCACTGGTCAGGATCGTCTTTTTGACATCACTTGTTTACCATGTGGCTTCATGTGTGAAATTCAACACCCAATTCACTGTCAGAAGAGTACGTTGATCATCGCAGGAATTTGGTATATCCTGATTCAGCATTCCCTTCCCATCCCCGGCCCTGGTTTTGCGTACGCAATGTGTGGCTAGTTCACTTTTTTTCCTTTGATGTAAGAATGCATCTGTTCTTAGAGTGTGAAACAAATAAAAAACATGGTACAGAAACAAAGATGTGTTCTTAAGGAACATGGTTTTCTAATAAGCCTCGATCTCTATTTGGAAATGGAAACGTAGTGGTATGTGTGACCTAAAATGAAGCTTAGTATACTGCATAGTAAATTATAAATTCAAATCCCGCACCTCTGAGTGCAGAAAATTCGTATTAATTGATTGAATTTCTTAAAGAATTCATCATGTCGAAGCGGTTGTCCCTATACCACTGATACTCTAATTTTGGGATTTTTGAATGTTAAGAGTGCGAAGTGCTGCATTTCTTTGTTCCCCATTTGTATATTTATTTTTAAAGGATGAGTGGAACGAAGAGCCATCTTTACGATATCCAATGAGCACCTCATTAATAGATGACTCTTAGTTTCACTCGCACATATACTGATAAATTTGGATGGCTATATCCGGACCCATTGCATTATAGAAAATTCTGCCTGCCAAGTTCCTATTCTGTTTTTCTCCTGCATTTATTTTAAAATTCTGCTAATGATTCTTTTTGATTCTAAGTGTAAAGGCCACCGGGAATTAGTGTTCCTCTCATCAAGTGACAGATCTTTGGATTTCTAATTCTCTCGCTCATTGGTGAGGTTATTCCAGTCATGATCTTTTGCTGCTGACATAGACCAGAGGCAGACTATTTTTTTTTCACTCTCTCTCTCTCCCCCCCAGAAATTTCGGCCTAAACTGAAAAGCAAAAAAGCCGAGAGAAAGCCAGCATTTTATGAATGTTGCACGCCTACTTCCAAACACGGGAATATCCCGATCCTAGAATCGGAGTCCCGAGGCATGGCAAAAACCAGTCGTGCATTGGCCTGATTGGATGCTGAAAATTTGGACCCAATTCGCTCAATGTAAAGCTCACGGGAATATTGCGGCGATGCAGTTGCATTTTTTTCTTCCTCTCTCTCTCTCTCTGGAAAAATGACAGCACAGTTTTCAATTCGCTCCTCTTCCCATGTCTACGGATTGATGTTCGTGCTGTATGTACTTACACTATAAATGAAACATCCCAAGGTTAAGCGAACACCTGCCTCCTCGGGAGAAAACGTACATGGAATTTTGTAAGCTGGCGTTTTTGTATTTTTCTCCAAAATTGCTTCCCTCATAGGCAAGTTGCTCATCATAAACATGATTCCACGTAGAGCTCGTGGCATCCAGAAGGACTCTGTGGACTCTGTGGCATTTTGAAGGACAACATTTGGGATTCTATCGGTTTGCACACGAAAAGTCTGCCTCCAGCTTCTCTCCAAGGAACACCTGTCTGCGGAAAACAGGATTTGGCTTTAGAGTAAATCATTATGCAGTTCATTCCCGGGCTTACGTCGTTCGATGGAACCTTCGTTAACCAGCATGGTTGTGCTTGGGATCAGCCATTCCTGAGCGTTCATCCAGCACCTGGAAAGGTTTCGATAATCTTCCTCCTCGGAGCAATGGCAGTCAACGAATTGGCCATCAGCGTTCTGGATGTCTTTTGCCGATTAATGGTCAGTAATTCCTTTTGCATCGTAATTTTCATTTTTTTTTTTTTTTTTTTTTTTGGGGGGGGGGGGTCTTTGTGATCGCGAAATTTGCGATCCAAAGCAGCGGTTCGATCGGATGTCTTAAAGATTGGATTCAGAGCGGCGTGATATTTTGCAACATCGGAAACCTTTCTTTCTGTTCGATAGTTGTCCTAAGAAATCATCCGATTGAAATCCGACACTCACCATGGAGACTGCTCTGGCAAATCAGTGAGCCTTTTTGTCTGATGATCGTTTTATTCGATAAACACTGCAATATAGTAAACACATGGATGTAGGCATAGTGTCCATAGTTTCTAACGATCCACGATGATGGGAAATTTGGCGCACTGGCTCATGGCAAAAGCGGTTTTCCTACCATCTGCCTTTAAGCAGAGAATCTTCTCGGCTTAAAAGAAAAAAGTCCACCGCAAGCGCTTTCCGGATTTCAAATAAAAGACTCAATCCTTAGTGCTGCGGTTGCCAAATCACTGACAGCTATCTTGGGTGGCGGCACAATTCGCTTTTTAAGTCAATGGAAAGAATAATGATGGGGCATTTCCGTCTCAATGTTGACGAAATATTCTCTGTAAATGTACACAAGGGCTTCGTCAGATTCTCTGAAAAGGAATGCCAAGTAGAAAAAAAAAGAAAAAATTCAGCCTGGAGACTCTGGAAATGAGACAAACTGTGCCTTTTTATGCAGATCTTTAGACATACCCCAATGTGATACATCGGTGTTCCATAGCCACGAATCGATACCGGCCTTTCTAAAATTCAATTGCCGCCGAGAGTGATGTATGGCGAGAGTATGGCATAAGCAGTCGAACACCATAAAGAAGGAAAATCATAATGGGAAATGGCCGAACTAATCTTCTGTTCATTATCATTAATATGCAGCTTTTCACTCGTTTTCCTCCGGCGTACTGATCGTTAGGAGGTTCCACGATTCGAGATTCAGCTGTAGGAAATGAACTGTGTTCGATTCAATTTTCGTTCCAAAAAGTTTTCAATTTTCTAATCATGTTTCATCATTCTATTAGACGCATTTGGTTTGGTGGAGATTCAAATCACTCGAAATGATTCATGCTCCTGCATTCATGACGCAGGATGGAAATTTCCTTTGGAGAGTGACTGAAAATGAAATGGTCGTAATAAGCAGCCTGAAAGCGGAATGAAGCAAAGTTGCCGACCAAGAAACACGGATTCCCTCGGAAGAAAAATCAAAGACGCGTAATCCAGGACCATTGGTTTGGATTCTCTTGAAATTGCGAGAATAGAGGAAACCATAAGGCAGTTCGGAAAATCCAGGATAACATTTGCCTGTTTTCTCCGTGTCTAATGAAACACAGGTCCTCCTTGGCGTAAATCGGGAAGCAGGCCCTCTCACGACTCGGTTTTGTGCAATGTCGGTTGCTTATTCCACTGAAGCTCATGTGGAAAATGTTTCCTTTGAGCTCATCTGCCGAAAGAGATCTGGCGCTCAACGGCGGTTGCTCTGGGAAAGCAACGGAACTACGTCTGTGATGTGGTGAAAGTTCTCTCATTTCTATTCAGCTCTTTCTACATTATTTTCGGTTCGTACATGTTCGACAATTCTCGAAATGTCCAAAGGAAACTTTTGTGGAGTTCAAAGTCTTCTGGAAGGAACATACGCGCATGTTGATGAACAGCATTGTGATGTATGTGTTATGATGCGGAGGCAGATTATCGATCCTCATCTTTCTGTAGAAGGAGTAGAAAACTAGAAAAACTTTAGTATGAAAAATAGAAGAATCCAGATGCAACACATGAAAGAGAGCGTCGGATGTTTCTGCCTTTGTGTTGTTCAGCGTAAAATGATATTCGAGGAGCAAGTTTCATCTGTTTGTTTGTTTGTTTTTTCTTTTTAACAAGAAAGGAATGCTGGCAACTCTTTCTAGGAGTTATTCATGATACAGAAATCCCCCAAAATAGATCAAAATCAGATTCCGTACATTTATGCAAATGCTTATGCAATCTATATGCATGAAATTCCTAAATAACTGGGGTGAATTCACATCTCTGCAAGGCCGGTGAAGAAACCATATTCATAAAACCGAAACCAATGTGAAGCTTCTTTAAACAAATGCGGAACTCAACAGGTGCTGATATCTGTTTAATGAGGAAAAAAAAAAAAAAAAAGCATTGCTTTACCATCCCTGGTCTGGCTCGATTGACTCATTCTTCTGATGTTCAAATTTTAGCTTTTTAACGAGCTTTCGACCTGCTGGCACTCTGCATAGCTGGCCAGCCTTGCGTTCTCTGCATTTAGTCTGATCCGTGTCTTTCATCTCGAGCAGTGCTTCATCGAAACCCAAGGTATTGTATATGCAATGGTTTGCCAGTAGTTCTTTTCAATCGCCAATCCCAATTGCAGCCAATCCCATTACAGATATTCCGCAGGAGTTGTCCATTTGATATTCGTTCTTTAAGGAAGAATTTTCGCTATCTGAGGGAGATGTACCCAAGCTTCACTGTCCTCCACTGATTGCTGCGCATCTGTGCCTGTTCTTTGTTGCTGTTGTTTCCCAGACTTGAAGTTGGAGATTACTCTTTGTCTTGTATCTCTGAAAAGATTCCCATTCCATGTTCTCTTTGCTCTCTCTCTCATATTCTTCTATCAGCAGTAATCTTAGCGTGATCTGTTTGCAAATATCCCGCATCAGATGGCAATGTCGGCAGTGTTCGTGTCACTTACATGACCAATGCCTTTGGTTCAAAAAAGAGCTGTCATTCTTTGCATTCGCGTGTAAAGTATCCAGGAGAAACGGGCAAAATCAACGATTTCAATTGAAAAAAAAAAAAAAAAAAGAAGACAAACAACCAACCTCACGCTTGTTCTTTCGCCTCCCCTCTCCTTTCCTTCCCCCTCAAAAACGAGACTTGGCTTGAGATCAGAGCTGTTAATCCTTTTTGTTTACAATAAGCTAACAAAAGAAGTACCAGGGAACCATCGAAGATTCCTCGCATCTGATAGGTTCTCTGGTTCTCTGGCGAACTGCACAATTTTTTTCGGTCCCAAGGGTTCGCAGACTGCCAGAGGGCTGCACAGCAAAGTGGCGGCAATGTCCCCCCTCCCCTCTCCCCTCGGAAGTTCTTACCTGTTTCTGCATGTTCCCTCCATGAGCCATGAGCAGGCATCTGCAGCATCAGCGAGTCAGCTCAGAATTACGTGCGAGTCACGCAGGCGTTCTTGCCGCAAAAGTTTCGAAAGTCTCCGGAATGTAAATGGTGGAAGATCGCTCCGAACACTGAAACTTCTATCTGGATGCTTTTCTTCTGGTTCTTTTTTTCTGGGGAGGGAGGGAGAAGGATTTCCAGGCATCTAGGACCCAGGGGACCCAGCCTCATCTCACGCAAGCGGCATCCTCTCCGTTTTTCCCTTCCGCGAGACTTGGCTTTGATGCTCTCTTCCTATCAATTCATTTTGAGATCTCAAAAAGGCAAGGAATGAAGACAGGATCCAGCATCCGCATGCCGCTCGCATTTCCCCGTATTCTTTTCCACCTAAACCATTAATTCCTCTTTCACTCCTCTCCCGGAGGAACGCGACCTGAAGATAAGGGCTCTTCTTCCCAGGAGTTCCGTGTCCATCTCAACCACCCTTCTTTCCGCCTTTCTGTTGCTCTGCATCGAAAAAAAGTAGAGAAATCTCTGCGAGGTTCGCGAAGCGACGCCTTTCCCTACCAGATGGCACATCTCTTGAAGGAATTTCCGTTGCGGAAGTGCAGGACGCGGTCTCTTTTAGCTGTGGGGAGCATTTCTTCTTCGAACTCATCCGAACCAGAACGGTCGATACGTCCCGAATCGTCCGGCGGCTTCATTCTGCGTCAATCTCAGAGTGATAACCCAAGAAGAAGGGTCTCTGAAAACAAAGAAACGGAGGTCGCTGTCTCATCGTTTGAAACGGAAGCAGCAGATTTCCCCGCGAGACCTCTTTCCTAGTTTGCGGGTACCTGGGCCGAGATCAATGTGTCACTGCTTCCGGCACTCCCCAAATGGGTCATTCGGATGCAGATGTCGCACGCGGCCGGAGATGAGCTGGTTGGTGATGCACAGAGCTCAAGGAAGTGGATGGCAGAAAGAATCCGTTCTTTCCAGAGGCGCTTCGAATCGCCAGCAGTGCTGCTTCACGGGGTCACTGATGAAACGCGGCGTTTTTCTTATCATTTCTTTTTCAGAACCACCAGGAGATCGCGGAGAACATAAGGAATGAGAATAGAGCTTGGCAACCACGGATTTTATTCGAGAGTGGCAATGAAGGCTCGGCGACGAGTGCACGGCACTCGCAGCTCAGTGAGTAAAGGAAGGATCGAATCTAAGTTTGCCCTTTCGCGGGAACGCGCGAGAACCCCGACTTTCGGCTGCGTGCCCCAAACCTAGAGGAATGCATGTCGATCATGTGACGGGTGCTCGCTGATGCAAGAGGTGTCATAGAGTCTCCCACCACCAGCTTCTAAGTCTCTCTCTCCCCCATTCCCCTCCCCGCTGATTGACGAGTGGAGATGGAAAAGGAGAGCCGATTGGCGTCTCGGAGCCTCCCTCCGAGACTCCGATCGGAGGAGAGTCGGGCGGTCCAACAGAGGCGAGGGCGGGACCTCCAGGGAAGATTTTCGTCCACCCTCTCCCCCGCTTGGCTTCCGACTTCTAGATGCCTACGACTCGAAAGGGAGGATGGGACTCCAACCGATTTTCCTGTCGGGCATATCGCGAGCAGGAAAATGATCCGACCTCCCTGAATGAGAGGGAATAGTTCCCTGCTCCTCCTTCCCCAAGGACTTCCATTCGCTTTCGTCCCAGCGGTTGAGACCCCTGCTCGTTTTCAAAAGATCTCCGGAGAGAACTAGCAGTTCCCCGTGCGGAAACTCTCCGATGCTTTTCATATGGATCGGAGGATTCCCTTGCATTGAGGAAGAGATCAGGTGCTCCGTTGTCCTCTCAGCACTCCCTCGAAGCACCTGAAGATGATCCTCTTGACGAAGCTGTGGTACCAAGCGCTCCTGGGAGCACTGGTCATCGCCAAGAGACTTGCATACGAGCGGCTGAAGTCGGGACTGTTTGTCCTGCACCCCCGTCGAGTTCACGCAGGCTCCGGAGACCGCCATCACCTCCGTCAGCTCCTCCCCTCCCCCCTCCCCCTCCTGCGAAAGACTAAGGATGTCACTGTCTTGCTTTGCATTGCCTCTCAGGTGTGCGTTCGTTTTCAGGTTGCCTGTACCAAAGGAGGAGAGCCGGTTCCAGAAAGTCCAGGAGAAAGGCGTCCGTGTGCTCCAAAGAGCTCCTCGGGACCGGGACGACTTGGAGCCGTGCGGACAGGAAGGTCAACCCGAACTCCGAAATATTCCTGAGCCTTTACAGAGTTTACATCTGGGACAAGTTCTGGAGGTCTTACATCTCGGAGAGCGCGTGTCGAGACTCCTCCGTGGAATGCATCCCGGATTCCGAGGCGTGTAGCTGATGCATATCCAGCTTCCTTGAACCCATAAAGTAGGGCACGAGGTCCTTGTGAACTCGTACGCTGCGCCACATCCCTGAAGAGGCTGCACCGGATTCCAACCTCATTTGACGCCAGCAGCACCTTGATGTGCTCCTACGAGGAAGAGTGGCAGAGAAGGCTGAGAGGAAAGATACTATAGAAGTACGACCCAGGATCTGCAGCATCCTATTCCTATATCCATTGGGAATAGAAAAAAAAGGAAAAAAAAAAAAAAGAAAGAAAGATTGAAGGGGAGATGCGGGCAGCAGCATCGTCCGAAGCGCCCAGCGGCTTGGTGGACGCCCGTGAAAAGAACATTCGGGCACTGGAAGCGCCCAAATGCGGGGAAGGTCTCATGGGACAAAGCACTCAGTCTGGAGGGAAGATCGAGACCGGGGTGCAGCGTTCGAAGTCCCGGCTCCTCTTCTTTCCTCCCTGGCTTCGTTCAGGACTCCTGCAGACACGACCCGCTCTCCCCCGTCCATCTTCTTTCTTCGACCCCTCCTTTTACCTTCCGCAGAGAGCTGCTGCTCTTCCTCCTCTTCCTTGAAAGCGCCCGGGATTCTGGAACAGCTTCCCGGCCGCCTATGTGCCGCGAGCTGACGCTGGCCCGCAGGCTGCTTGGTCGAGGCAAAGAAGGGAGTGAGGGAATGCACCGCCGAGTCATGCCTCGATGGGCCGCCTCAGAAGCCCCTTCGGTCCTTCACACACGCTCCCATGGTCTAGTGCTCTTTAGGCGGGCATAACATCGGGGCAGAGAGAAAGGACTCCGGAATCTGAGCCTGCAGGACGTCTGAACGCTCCTACCTCGCCCACGGAGATGGGGATGGAACTTGCCGATTGTTGTAGGAAGAATACCATGCGTTTCCCGAAGGAATTCCCGAACCCCTTTGTCTCGTGTAAAGAAAAAGGGTATCGAAGAACTTGATTCTTCTCTCTTCTACGGATTTTCGGCTGGCCTAAGGGTTCCGTGTGCTCCCGACCCTACTTTGGGTACGATAAGCAGCAGGTGTGAGAGTTCCGGAGAATCCACCCAGATGGTCTCCTGCGGGCAGCTGAGGCCGTCATCAGAGACGGAGAAAGAAGAGTGGATGATGGAAGGGGAGCAGACCCACTCCTCTGCTCCCTTGCTGCCTCTCGTTCCCTCTCTCTTCTTTCCCACCGGAAATGCGCTTCCCTTGCCGATCTCCTGCTGACCTCGGCCTTCCTATGCTGCCGTAGTTCCGGCAACAGAACGACAGTTCATCCAGGAGGCAGGAGAGATACGAAGGGATTGAGGAAAAAGTACGGAGCTCCCGCGTCCCTTCGGACCCTTTAGGAGGGTCGGCTGGTTGGTGGGTGCTTCCGCTTCGTCTTCGTGTGGCGTCTTCTCCCTCCTTCGTCAGGAGAGCTCAGTCCAAGGAAGTAAGGAGGAAATGAACCTCACTGAAAGTCTTCCTGTGGGGAAGCAGCGCAGAAGCACCTCTTCCCTTCTTGCGCTCCTGGAGGCGGCGGATGCATCCTGGACGTATTCTCCTTCGCAACAAGGAGTAGAATAACGATGAGGCGGAGCAATTCGCTGACCTTGCTTCCATCCCCCGGGAGCTCTTCTTCCAGGAATGCTCCAGGGAAGCGATGAAGGGAGGGAAAAGGGGACCTGTTCCCCGTGGATTTCGGGAGAAGGGGAATTCCACGGAGAAACCGGTCTTCCTATCGCGGAGGGAAAGTTCCTGCGGAAGTCGCGAGTTTGGGAAGGATGGTTTCCAAGGCAACGCCTCCTCGAGGGTCGCCGGACTTTTTCCTTCCCGTCTACTCCTATGGGACTCTCCGCCTCCGCCCTGTTCACGGGAACAGTGCGTCTCTGATGGATACATGGGGATGATCCAGGACTAAGACACTTGCCGGACGACGGTGATCTGCGTCATCACGTGATCCCATGCTTGAGAGAGAGTGGAGCGAAGCAAAAACTCCTTCCTGTGGCCCTCTCACCGGGACCCCATAAAAGAACTAGAGTTCTCTCTAAAAGCTCTATCCTAAAAGCCGTTCCCCTGAGAGAAGCCGCCGGGCGTTCACATGGAGGGAGACTTCACGTGCGCAGTGGTGAATCAATCTTCCAGGAGGGCGCCGATCTCGGCTGAAGGAAGTGGGGTTGGGGAGTAGCGACCTGATGGTTGTGGTTCAGCTGAGGAGTTCTCCGAAGGAGCTTCTATGGGTGATGTTTAGTAGGGAAGTTTGAGTAGGCGCCGACGCCAAGCTAAGCAAAGGGAAGATGCGGGCGAGAGCTGACCCCATAGGGAGGTCTGGTCTGATCTCAGAGATGCAGGCTAGTGCCAACTTGTGAGCTCTTCCGGAAAGGCAAAGGAGACCTCACAAAGGGAGCTGCAGGCAGAGGATGGATCAGTCCCAGGTCTGGATCGAGTCAGACCGCCAAAGGGTCCTCTTGCTGTCTACTTCAGAGCGATTCTGCCTTCTGCCTTCCAGTTGTGTCCCTGGGTCACAAAAGCAGTGTAACTGCGATATGGGGATGGGGAGAAACAGTAGATCCATTCCATCAGCCCCTTTATCTTTCAAATAGTGCAGGTATTCTCCTCGTAGAGCTGCTACCTCACCCTGTTCGGCGCCGGGAAAGGAGCAGATGACTCCGACTGCTTCCGCGGGTGAATTTTTCGCGCGTTGTGTACCGAGACACAACCTTCTCCCCATCGAAACTGACCACAGACATGTACCTTGTCTCTCTCCCCTTCTTGTGATTCCCGCCTTTCTAGCCCTTCCCCGAGATCTTTTGCACTTTCCTTCCTGGAAGTTCTAAGGTAGTTGAGTAGATGGCACGCAGAGCTATAGGGAAATTCCGAGCGAGCTTCCGCATCGCGCTCCTCTGCAACTTGTCTCCTTCGGGGATCTTCCGCTTTGCGTGGACCGTCCGGGCGTTCTATGTGGATTCGATGCAAGAAGCTGTCCGAGCTTTCGCTACCCATCACCCGAGGGAAGCACACTTGCTTTCAGGATGAGGTTTGCAGGAAGACGCCGCGGCGTTGCGCAGTCGATTCTCAACCTCACCGCGCAGGCGAAACTCTGACTTGCGGTCCCACTGCACGAGTTTCTTCTCTCCCCTCCCTTCCATCTTCGTTCGCGTCTCGGGAAGGCGTGGAATCCTTTCTAAAGAGAGCACGTGCTTCCAGATTTCGCGTCCTAAGTGGGTCCGGAGTCATCCTCCCTTTCTCTTTCGGCGGGCGGCTGGGCCCACCGTCTGCCCTACTGATCGCATGGATCGAAAAGTCCGAGAAAATTGGAAAGTCGCACCCAAGGATCGGCAGAGGTCTTCTTGGAACAACACATGGCACTACCCTGATGACGACGATCTGTCCGTCGCTAGGCCACCTCTCCCCGCGATTGAACCACAACACCTCCCGCCCCAGCCTCAGTTCAGTGAGACTGTGGCATTGGAGAAATTTTTGGCTCCACTTCCAGGAAGGATTTCCCATCACGTGCGTCCACGTTCTCCTCCCTAAATCTTTATTCCGAGAATGCCAAAATTCCCGAAATTCTTTTTGGATTTTTCCTTTGGTTCACCCATGCCTTGGGATTCTTCTTTCTCTTGCCCGTCAGCCTGCATCTTTAGTGAGCTTGGCGACGTGTTGCAGAAGATCCAACCCCCCCTTCCTTCTCTCGAAGAACCCCTCGAAGAAATAAGATCCCTCTCGCGCTCTCTCTCCACGTTGTCATCGCGTCTCTAGCTGGAGTGCAATGACAACGCGGAGAGCGCGCCAGCGGAATCACCTCTAGGCGGTATCCCTGATAACTGGGGATACCAGGAGCGAGGGGGGAGCATGGCACTCGTCCTGTTGCCGCTCTCCAGCTTTCCCTGGCGCCTGGAAAGCCATATTCCTCTATGGAGTCTATAATTTGGTCCCCTGCATGCTGGGAACCCCATGGGCGCAGCTAAAGGCGCGCGTCGTCGTGCCTCGTCGTGTTCCCGACGGGAACGCTCTCACGCGCCCATGGCGAAGCGCCCTGGCCCGGACTCTCCTTGCTTGCTCTTTGGCAGCAGTCCGCCCTGGCGTCGTCTCTCTCATCCTCCCGATAGACCGGTACAGTTCCTGGAGGTTGATATCACCGAGGTGCATCGACCAGGATGCGTTGATTCCCGGCCGTATTTTCCTGGGAACAAAGAAGAGGCAAAGTCTCCTCCAAAGTTTCGAGTAGTGCCGGTAGGCTGCACTGCATTCCTTTGGAAGATTCCGAAGAGCTGGAAGTCCCCGTCCACTGTCCCGTTTTCCCATCTCTGCCTCTCCCGAGTGTAAAGAGCCAACTCGCCGTGCTCCTGTGAACTCTCCTGAAGATGCCGCGCCAGGTGTGCCACGAAAGATAGTTGGTCGGAGTAGGTGGCAAATCTTCACACGCGGCAAACTCTTCAGCTCCTCTGTACCATTCAAAATCTACACAACCAACGGGATCTGTCACTGCATTGGTTCAGTGAAGCCACAGCGGTGTCGAAGTCCCAGGAGGCAGATGAAGTGGTTCTTAGACTCAATACGAGAGAGCAGGTGTTCCCCTTTCGGATGCTGGAACGTGATCTCGAATTCCCAGGAGCCGTCCAACCAACACCAGTGAGTGCTCCCAGTGGTGTGCGCAAGTGAGAGGTGTCTTGCCTTAGATCGCAGATGCTGCGAAGGAATCGCAGCGACCACATGCTAAGCAGCCCTTCCGCGTTTTCGAGGCTGTGAATGCACATGCGGGAGTGTTCGACCACCGTGATCTTCATTTGCATTGTCCTCTTCTTTTCCGTCTTCTTTTGCATCGTCACTATCTGGTTCTCTTTTTCATCGTCGTCTTCATCATCCCTTGCATCCTCCCTTGGAGATTTCGCGGCCGAAGACGCCGCATGCGACGTGAGTCGCGGCGGGGTACCAGAGACCGAGGCGACTTTCGCACAATGAGGGAGGAAACGAAAGCGCATGCAGCAACAGCCCTGCATGCTTGTCGCAATTTCTGCCGCGATTCGTTAAGCAGAGACTTTCATCTTTAGGCCGTACTGGCTCTCGGCACAGGGAAGGGGTTGACAATGCCTACGAGCCACACGGGAGGGAGGTCATCGGCGAAGAGAGTTCCCCCTTGCGACAAAGAGCAGACGACATGCGCTGTAGAGGGCGAGCTCGCGAGACAGCCACATGAACCACTGCGCTTGAGCATGCGCAGTGAGTTCGCCCTTGTCAACAGCAAAGCGCTGATATTAGCAGCTTGCCTCGAAAAGTGGGATGGGGAGGGGGGGGGGGGGAGAGGAAAGGGGGAGACGCCAGATAAGTGAAATGCATGGAGAAAGAACCCATTCCGCCCCCGACGCTACGGAAACGCCACCCAGCGGAACAAACCGCCCCTTTTAAGAAGTGCATCTAAGCGAAAGCACCAAGGGTCCGCCGAGGCAGACTCGAAGGGCGACCGGAACACCCTTCTCTGCAGTTTAATCGCAACAGCGTTCGGGATTGAGAGACATACATCATTCCGCAGCTTCACGTTTCGCCATCTGATGTGTCTGTTGTGGGCACGGGAGGTCGGCGCGTTTCAGAATCGGTTGCTGCTGCCTCGCGCACAGAGGTCGACTGGCACACGTGCAAGTGCGTCAGGTTTCGAGCTCGCTCGCTGGGTGCTCCTTGTCGTCTTGGGATTCAAGCGGGCTCTGCTCCTCAGACAGCTGCAGTTTTCGCTGACGCATGCCAAAAGAAAAGTCAGGAAACCGATCGGGCAATCGTCCGCTCACTCTTTTTGCTGTGGCGTGTTCATAACAGAACGGGTGCGCCGCCATTGGGTGGCTGAGAATCCGGCAAGTTTCCGAAGATTTTCCTAATGGAGAACCCATGTGCTCTCTTCACCCTCCAGGAAAGCCTCCCTGAGGTTCATCTTTGCTTGCATCCACGTCGGCTTGAAAGAGGAATGTGCTTTCTTTCCGGTACATGCAGAAGGAGCAGACTTCCTTGCAAAGTCTTCCAGAGCTTCTTGAGAATGAAGTGTCCACTTTCGCTGCTGCTTTGCATGTCTGCCTCGGGCGCCAAAAAGAGCATGGGACAATCGTTGGGTGCCTATTGCTCCTGACTGAGCACAATTCAGAAGTGTTGCTTTCTAGGTACTGTGCTCTCACGCCCGTGTCAGAACGTCCTCAGGGCAGCCAGTGCGTCATCGAGGCAGGGCAGAAAAACCATCAGGAGAGCACCTATGACTCCATATTCCACATCTTTGTAATACTCCCATGTTTTCCTCATTCCGTCTCCATCTGCTCTCTCATCGCCTGATCACCGACGGCACACAAATGCTACGCACTCATTGGCTGGACAGGGAGCAAAAGTCACTAGCCTTCGTGGACGCGCAAACTCGTGGATTTCAGTGGCCATCGTTCCGAATTCCGGAGCAGCCAGAGAGCTGGCGAAATGGGTCGCTTCTGGACTGACCTTATCTCCAAGCATGAAGGAACTCAACGGTCCCCTCCAAGCAGCTGAAGTGCGCACCATTATGCAGGCATTTCTTCACCTAGCGCGCTGCACCCAATAAAGGAACTGAGGAAGCGCGCGGATTCATTTCTTGCTAGCAGAGAAACGCAGAGCAACTCAAGAAACACACCGAACGAACGCGCATTCCCGACTTGAATGTTGGGGAAGGTGTGGGAAAAAAAGGTTTCTTGCAAACTTTTTAGACGTGCACTCCAGTGTTGGGCTGACTGGAAAGCAATTGAAAGTGGAAGTCAGCTTGCAAATTACGGCCTCAAATGTACAGATAATAAAGGATGTTGGCAAGGAACACAGTTTTGCTAAAAGACACCCTCACGTACCAAAAAAAAGAATTGGCAAGCGGAAGGTGGCTGGAAGAAGAGCTTTGGAGTGAGTAAGGTGGGCAGATGAAAAATCATCCTGGATGCGTGCTTTGTTTACATCACTGCTTCACTGGAAGAAGTAGCGCAATGAGACGAGTTCTGAGTTTCTTGGGAGCATTTCTTTCGATACACTTCGTGTTATAGATGGATGCTATAGAGTGCATGTAACCGCCGATCACTACGGAATCCATCTTTCGAATGATGAACTCAGTATCAGGCTGCGTGCAATCAATGGAACTGTACTCTTGACTTGAATGGCAAGAAAAGAAAAAAAATGTCATCAGTTCCTCGTTGGGTCGCTAAACGTTCCCCTGGCACTTTTTCACTTCTTCCAATCAAAAACTTCTTACCTCTGAGACTTGCCTGAAAGGGGAGCACAGCTCCGAGATATCCAGTTTTCCACTGCAAGTGGCAGGTAAGCAGCAGCCTCGTTCCAGTCCGCGCTCCCTTAAACACGACGTTCTTCCTTCGTGCAATGGGGAATGCAGGAGGCTCTTTGAGCAGCCACTCCGCCTTTCTTGCGTCTCGTCCGAAATCGGAAGGACGGAGTTGTCCTCTTGACGAAAGTATTTCCCGAAGAGTTCTCTCTTGTGGAATGAAAGGCAAGCGTGAAGAATGCATGCTGTGTAATGGTAGCACGATGCACCACTGAGCAAGCGAAAGGATCAATTTGTATTTTTGTTTCCTCAGACGTTATCCCGTGAGCTGGAAGAAAATCAACCCAGACGCAAATGGGATTACAACGGAGCATGCCGGAGTCTCTGTTAGCCAAGACGACGCGAACCACCGGATTCATTGCAGTCATCGTCACTTGTCCCGATTAAGAAAAGTCCAGTGAGAAGCGAATGAATACAGCAAAGAAGGATTTCCATCATCCATCATTTATATGTATATATATAATATAAAGGATAATGCCAGGAGTCGAGCGTTTATCGTCTCCAGAGAAGGGAGAAGAAGGGGTAAGCAAGGGCCATCGTCCCCGCGTCTTGCTTATAGTCTTCCCGTAGTTCAGACAGCACGCCCTCTTCGATTTTGGGGCGGTGATGAGGGCATTTTGCTATCCTCTGCATCATGGATGGGATTGAGCTACTGGCCTCTCTCCGATGCTGCCTCTTCTTTACCACGGGGCTATTCGCAGCTGCTGCAAGGATGCAGCACAGCATCTCCAGCGACCCGGAAATCGAGTGCCTTTGCAGTGTAAACGGGCTCTGCAGATAAGGGCAGTTCTGCCTGAGGCGGCTCCCCTCCTTTCCTGTGCTAAGCGAGCAGACTCGATGGTCCTGCACCAGGTGCTGTTCGGGTTCCCACCCTCCCATTGTCAGGGACGTTGGTTTCATGGGGAACCAACCATGCAAAAAAAGGTATCGCTGCGTATTCCCATCCGAGAGAACGCATTGAAGCTTCTACGAAAATCGCGGAGCGATTAGTTCATCCATGGGATGTCAAGATTGTCAGCCCGCCAGTGTGGTCTCAAAGTGCAAGCATCTGCCATCGTGGTATTGGAAATTTCTCGAGGTGACCACCCAGCTACTGACTCCCTCTATGCAACAGGAAACCTCCTGTCTATCTGGTTCCATAGGAAGAAGAGCACTGCGTCTAGAGGGGTCGCGGTGGCGCGTGCTCCCTTCTCCCCATCGTAGCTCCTATGGGGGCACCGTTCCAAGGCGTTGGATGGGATAGAGAGGTTCTGAGCTGAACTGAGAGAGCCGTGTTTACTCATCCACAGCCTCCTACTTCCGTGCGTTGTGATTGAGCGGACGGCAGGAGCTCCTTTCTCAGCGGGGACGCCAACCAGGTTTTCCAAACCCTTCAACCTGTTGCAGGTTCGAGGGACAAGAGATGCTATTCCCTCGCAGCCAACCGCAAGCTGAAGAATGCTGCGCGCCGGGAGGCACCAGTCTCTGTTCCACTGAACGGATCGTCAACGACAACCTAAGAATGTGAATCTGTACCTTCAGTCTCTTGAGCGTCAGCGTGCTGCGTCTGGCTTCGCGATGTGGGGCCAATAGGTCTTTTAGAATCATCTGAATCTCACCTCTCGCCATTCTCACCAGGGCTTTATGGAGAAGGCCTTCTGTTTTCTTGCCTCGTAGGCAAGGACAGAAAAGGACAGGAAAAGGTGAGAGTCGTAGGGAGAAGGGACAAAAGTGTTCCGAACGGCTGCCCGATCCAGAAAGAGGAACTTGTCGTCAATGAACGTTTCCAGCGCTTTCTCCTTCTGCAGGTAACCAGACCACGCTTTTGCGACGCAGAAGTCGCCAATGGGTACACCAGGGGACCGGGACGTGCCAACCATGAAGATCTCCCAGCGGTACCAGTCTGACTACAATGTCCTGCCTACAATGCTGACATAGGAACAACCACCGATTTCTGCTAATGCTCTCTTTCCGGCGAATCAGCATGAGGGACTCTTCAAGAGACGCTTCCAGGGTGGACATGGGTAACAGGAGAAGGATACCGTTTGCGTGATTCGTTCCAGTCGACGCACAGAGACGGGGGAACGGCAGGGTCGCCAGGTTTTCCGAAATTCGTTCAGTACTAACTCGAGGTAAGTACTGAAGAGCCACGTGTTGAGGCTGTCGTATCCTCCACTGCTGTACACGTGGCGGCCGCTGAACAAATGTTTCTGATTGCATTGAGCTACGAGGAGTTCAGTTAGTTCAGTAGGATATTCAGGAAGCCAAAGCGGCCCAGGAGCTCTAAGAGCAGTTCCTGGTTGATGTAGTCTTTACAGCCTTTACAAGTTAAATGCTACCTCCTAGCTACCGACTCTTCCTGCCGTTTGTTGCCCACTTTTCTTGAGCTGGACAAGACATTGAAAAACTTGCGGCTGTGCAGAGAGACACCACCTGAACCAAATCGGTGCATAGAAAAGATTGCTCCTCGTGCTTCGTCCGAAAACAGAGTGAGCTAACCACGGAACCTGCCTCCTGCTCCAGTCGCGCAGCTTACGGTTTGGAAGGCATCCTGACATCAAATTCACATCTGTGATTGGACGCCAGCTGATTAGACTGGACAAATCTCCTTTGTTTGCGAGGAGACAAACCCTTGCCGACCGAAAGGATGCAGCTACGCCATCTGTCTCTCCGACCAGTTCTGTCAGCTGCAGCACTATGGGAGGATTCAGTTCCGCGGCGAAGCACTGATACAGTTCCGCTGTCAGGCCATCCTCCACTGGTGCTTTCCGCCTCTTGAGCTTTGAGTTGGTATCCAAAATGTTGGCCATCTCGAAACTCTCGTCGAGGACTGCGTGCTGCTCCTCCTGTATGGCTGGGGAGCTTTCCGGCAGCAATTGCTATGCGGAGTCTGAATCCAGAAGTCCACCTTATACAGAATAAAAAAATAGGACATTGGCATAATGTGGCACATCTCCTCCGGAGCCCATGGGTTGTAACCTGTTCCTCGGATTGCCAGCGTTTGCCCCTCGACCATGGCTCGGCATTCCTCTAGGCGACGATGCCCGTGCGCCATCATGAGCAAAGGGGTGGTCCGACATTCACGAGAGGGAGATGTCACGTTCGCTCGGCACCATCCCCCGCTACTGAAGAAATGTTGCAAACTTTTCACTGCCTACAGGTCCGGAAGTATCTTGGTAAAAGGTACCTGGGGAAGTCTCTTCGATCCATCACTTCCTCCGTCTCTTCGCTGCCTCTTCGATCAACCTGGTGAAGAACAATGTCTTTCAAAGAGAAAACATAAAACATTTCTGGTTCAAAGAGTTGGCTATAGAGGCATTTTCAGCAGCGAGCTGTCCAATTGGTTCTTTCACTTAGGTCTTTTCGTCTTTTTCAGATGCAAAAAACGATGAACCAGTCAGTATGGAACGTACAACCGCTGAGAACTTCCAGCATCCTGAATTCTTAACATGAGCATTCCCTAATCAATCCATGCAGCCTCCATCTTGCTTCCAAGATCTCCAAGCCCTTACTACTGCTCACATTTGAAGCAGCATGGACATTGACGATGGGAACGCAAATTCAGGATCAAAAATCTCAAGGTGCGCCCGTTCATCAAGCAACCGGGGAGCATTCCGTAAAGGGTGCAACTCTTGTTCTGACAGCTGTTACCGGAGTTGGGATCCCAGATCTCTTCTGGATGAGTCCGATGTGATGAGGCCGAATTTCCCTTGCTCAGAAAATGGAGTTTCCGCTCGCCGTGAGCGGGAGCTTCCGGGAAAGCGCGTAGCGTGAACAGTCACCATTAAGTTTCATCCTTCCCCGAATGCTGTTTTTGAAAAGTACAAAAGGACGAAATTGATTTTCCAGGATTGAGTTTTCTGTTCCCACGCTTGACTTTTCGGAATCAACGAAAATGGCTTTTCATCCGGCGCAAAAGCGGAATTTTCACATCCCGCATTTTCCTGCGGGAAACATTTGGAGATACTTAAGACCTCAGCAAACCAGTTCCATTTGCAAATGCCTTCTTGCCCAGAGTAAACAACATGGGGAATTTTCTTGGTTTTTGATTGTATGCTTCTTCATTTACCAGATGACAATTTTCAGCTTCCGCTGGAGAGGAGCAGGGGAGTTTGGTCTTCATTATCATACGAAATCCATCGCGGTTTTATTAGTGCGAGCTGTCACAATAACTTTCGCCGTAATATGTAGCTGAAATCTTTTCTTCGTGGAAGACAAATTCTTTTCATCAGTTACAAAGTCGGAATGCGATCTCACGGATGGCAGTGCTCGGAATTTCGGCACTTGGCAATTGAGAAATCGAATGGACAAAGAGTATCCTCCACGTCTTTCCGTCGCCATAACGAAACAGTTTACTTCTTTAACCCAGATATAATCTCATCTCCCATTTCGCTGTGATGGAACTTCATGAGAAATGTTTTATAGTTCCCTTATTTAGGACTCCCAGAATTTCTGCGAGGATTAATTTAGACACCATTTAAGCGACAGTTCACGTTTCTTCACGTGGAATGAGCTCGAAACCATTTGCTCCGACCGTTCCTGCGTTTTATTAGCACAGTCTGGATTCCCTCAGACTGTGGAGTAGCCGCGAAAAACAAAATGTTTCCAAAACATAAAAACCGGGATCCAATCACAGCGCAATGATAGCCACACGCGTATTTAATTGATGGCTTTATAGAATATTATGCTACCCTAACATGGATTGAAAGATCAGCAGACTGCTTGACACTGCATCAAACATAAAAGTGGAAACTTCCATTCGAGAAAGCGAGAAAAAATCCATCCAAGAACGCCATGCTTTAATTGGAATGCACAGATTGCTAAAATCTCGGCACATAGAGGAAATAAAGTCCTGCAGGATCAGTAAGCGTTCACAGGAATCTTTCAGACTGAATCTGAAATCTGTCCATTTCTTTCTAATGAACCAGCTTCAGTTTCCTCCTCAGCTCTGAATCCGCACCGGTTTAACTGAGAAGGTTCGCTCAGTAATGGAAAATCTTCTTCTATTCATTTCATTCTATTCCTTTTCTTTCCTCTGCCTATCTGGACGCTACCGAGTCCATCAATTAGACCAAAAACTTGGGCGAGTAGCCCTGGACTTCGCTTTCGTTTTCAAGCTCCAGCCTGGTTCAGCTTGAGGACCACACTCCATTTTTCCATCATCAGCACTTGTATTCCCTTCGTATGCCTTTTTTTTTTTTTTTTTTGCAACCTAATATTTTTCTTTGTTCTTTGAGATGACACGTGGAGCACCACAAACCTAGTTTTCTGCATACGCCGTAGGCATTTCCGAAGAAGGCAAGGAACGGCTCATCTTGAAACCAGCTTTCACAAGCAGCCGCCCAAGAAAACGAGGCAGTCCATAATTTCATGCCCGTGGTTCGTAGGGTAACGAATAGGGCATTCCGGCAAACGTTTTATTTAGATTTCAGAAAACAGCAACCCAATGCAGGCGGGTTAATGAAAAACGATGAGATACGCCTGCCAGATAAAAGTGAGCAACACTGGCAGAAGAAATGATGGAAGTCTTATAGTTTAGGCATTTGGAGAAAGCGCTTTTAACATTTTCGTGTTCCAATGCTCTGCGAAAAGTCTCCGTGGATTCGCGGCACTGTTTGTAGAGTGATGGTTTGTAGAGTCACTCTCCTCTTTATTTGTAAGGAGTCTGTAAATAGCTAATCGATGCATCTATACCTAGCAAATTTCCTTCCTGTGCTTCCTCTTCATGTTTTTCTGCATAGGAACTAAGAAGTGTCTCTAAGTTTTTTGTCTCCAATGCATCAATTCCAGTGGGCGTACGCTAATTTGTTGTTCTCCAAAAGAATGAATTGACCAATTAACTCATTTAATTTATCTCGGAGCAATGCAGTGTCCTGTTTACCGAAGTTTTCTTGCAAAATCACATGTGGATCTCACTCAGTCTAAGTCGAAATTTCTCTTGAGAAATAACTCATTAATGGCACCTCCTTTGGCATACAAAATTTCACGATTCCCTGTCTCCTAACAGAAATCTCTTGAGATCTTTTGACACATGAGTCCAACTACCCTCCGAGCACTGTTCGTTGTTGTGCTCTCAACCTCTTTTTAAGATGCATCATTTTCTATTAAGCATGATCCTGGATTCACGGCAGGAGCGCTTACAGGCTCTTTGACTGTTTTCTTGATTACGTGAGAAGTTGATCTTCATGAAAATGGAAAACGAAATCAGACTGATGAATTGTGTGGATGTAGCTTGCATCCATGGATAGATCAGCGATGCTGAAGTTATAGGAGCAGCACTAAATGCGTGTCCTCAAGTTAGTTGTCCATGTTGGATGTGTGGCCTGGTGCGTCACATACAACAAGAAGCGCGTTGGTCAGATTCTATCTTTAAATTGAATCCATGGCTTTTTGTCTTCGTGATTTGACTAATGTGGACCACTTCCAAACAGCCATTCGCATCTGCATTTGTATCACTGGTCTCCTTGAAAACCGTATGATTGTCGGCGTGCATGCAGTTCCTCTAGTTGATCACGGCGTTATTTAACCTTCAAATACAGTGGAAAAATCAATCCACATTGGTCACAAATAGTCATTTATGGGGTCTGTCTTATTCTTTACTAGCAAAAAGATGCAGAGACTTCTTGGTTCTCAGAGGCATGACTGGAGGCATGTATTCCGTAGTTTGTTGATCAGCTCCAGTGCTTTCAAGATTTGCAGCTAACTCATCCCAATTCATAGTCAGTCAGCATAAGGCAACGGTAATTCTGTTTTCACATTCTATGAACCTGTTCTCACAAATGGCACACTTCGTTGTTGTGAGAATTTTCAGAGCAACAGGGATTCAAGTCCTCTATGCCCTGGTTTTCAACTTTCGCCATCCAGCTGGAAACAGACTTTTTTTTTTAGCCATTGCCTACGATTGAACGGTATGCTCGTGCCACACAGAATCCTTTTCACGGATCAGTTGAAGTCAGCTCTCTGGATATGCGATATTTACCCAAGGTAACGTTACAGATGGAGCGAAACGTTGAATCAACACTTTGGGGTGCTTGCGTAGCTTCTTAGCGTCTGGACGTAATTGATGCACGCGGATGAAAAACGCTGGGTCCTTACCTGTCTCTCAAGCCCATACGGCTCTCAGAATCATTTCTTGTGACTATGCAAAGCACAAGGCTGTTTTTTTTTTTTTCTTTTTGAAAAAAGATAATAATAATAATTTTGGATTGTAAAATTTTTAGCCTCCTTAATTTACATAAAGAAGAAAAAACATCGCTTGGATCTGTGGAATGCCCAACGAAGTGTGCTCGGTTTGCAAATGAAACTACTTTGATATAGTTCGGATTTATTGCGCGAAAGACCAATGTCCTCTCCCTAAGTAAAGTGGATCATGTAGCAATTTGCGAGACAAGAAATATAAAAGACTGATCCCTTACATTAACATCCCAGACGTTTCACAAAGTTCAGCATGTACCACTGCTCAAGGAATAGAACAGCCACTAAATTGAGTTTTCCTGGAAAATGGATCAGGATCAATTGAAATTTAATAGAAGAAAAAAAAAAAAAATCACTTGTTCCAGAGAGGATGGGAACCCTTGTGTTTTGCGCCTTCGAGTAATGTTCTCAAAAAGGATTTCTTTAGACTCCAAAGAATCGACAGATGAAGTTTTAATCTATTCATAAACACAATTCGGAGATTTTTTTTTGGCTGGAATCCATATGAAAATTCGTTCGTTTACTTCTTACAACCAAGTTAGTCACCACTGAAGTGGAGCTCCAAACATATTTGTTGCGGCTATCAGGCTACATAGGGACGTTGGTGTATCCCCCAATGGCGATAGAAAAATGGAGAGTTCGGGAAATGTCGATTTATCTTCCATGCTATTAAACACTTGATGATTCACTGAGCGAGCAAAGATCCCCATCGCAACCAGAAATAGAAAACGGCGGCTAATGAGCTTCCCTACGCAATTCCATGGACACGTACAATTTCTTTCGTCCATCATCTCATGAGTGTGGGGAGGAGCGTGCGTCGGGTGTAGTCATTTTTCACGAAGAATATACAGTGTTTCAAATCAGAGGAAGGATGGAGGTCGGATCATCAGGCACGGTGCGTACAAATTTGTGTTTTCACATAAGCGTAAATGACGATCAGACATGAGGGATGCTGTTCGCTTGCTTGCTTTCTTCCTTCAAAACCATCCTCGCCACCAAGAGGTTGGTCTAGGAAGGTAATCTCAGTTTTCTACCGATTCGTCTTGGATTCAGAGTCGAAGGAGGCTCTCTCGTCGATGAAGTGCTCCGGCAAGAGAGGAAATTAGGTGGAATTCAAAATCACGCGCAAAAGGAGAGGCGGATTTGAGGAGGGGATTGTGTTGTTAGTATGCAACCCACCTTCTTCTTTGTCCTATTTTAAATCCCATCTGAAGCAGGAATGGAGATGTGAAAACTGCAGTTACGTGGAAGGAGGAAACAAGTTTGGGACTACAGAAATGAAGAAAGCTTGTTCTGGGAAGTGCCTGCATGAAAACCCTTTTCCTCTTCTGTCTCCAGTCAACTTTTGATATCCTTCGCAACTACATCGACTTCCTGAGTTTATCAAAGAACGAAACGAGTGCTTCGACTGACGTCAAAGACAATAAGGGCTGAGATAAAACTAAAACGATGCCCTTCTAGTGAATGAATGGATCTACTTAAGTAATCACAAAATCGTACCATTTGTACTACAGATAATCGGGATGCCTCAGGGTGAAGTCGATGAACAAACGGAGTTCCATTAGAAGAAACCTTCCTTAGGACTCTCCTAAGTTCTCTGTATTATGGCAATGGCGTCATCCGGAAATGCAGGATGATATCCACGTATGGCCCTCCTCTTTCACTGTGAATCATGCAATCCCCTGGCTATCCCCATCACTTTAGCACGAATCACTTTGTCAGAATCATCTTCCTATCCGGGATTTCAAATAGTGAGACATAGTTTTGGAAACAGAATTGCTTCCAAACAAAGTCAAGAATCGCTAACAATTCGGAAATACAGCCATTGCAATCAAGGTGACAGTAAAAGGATCCAAAGAAGAGGAAGCACTAGAACATAATCTGGCTGCTAACTGCATATGAAAAGGAAAAAGAGTAGGCGAGAAAAAAAATGGTAAAAAGTTACGAGGAAGCCAGCAGTGGCCCTGTGCCAGCAGTGGTTGTATACAAATGATGCAAGGATAAATAATGCTTAACTGGAATCAATAAGCAGAATTCCTGGTTCCAGGATGGACTCAAGCAGCAATAATCCGCCCGACAGCAGAGATCATAGTCACTGAACGAAAGCGTTAAAAGGTCGTTGGCGAAAAAGTGTGAAATCAAAAAGTAGAAAAATAGAGAGACCGATATTTCTGCCGAGATTTGAGACTCCTTATGCTCCGTACAGAGCTAATGCCTCAAAGAGGAAAAATAAATCCTATGGCTCTCGTACTCCGTAAAAGTTCCAACATGAATTTGGAGATCCAAGCAATGAATCAGAAACCAGTTCTTCATTCGCTGTTTTAAGCAGAGGCTTGACTATGATTGGTGCTTGATCCAGTGCCAGAGAAAGAGCAAAAATCATTGCGAAAGAGACCCTACCCGAGGAACGGTTTCAGCTCTGCCTCTGCTCGGTAACAAATGACTAACGATCTCCCAAGCAGCTTTGTCTACTCGTTCAAAGATTACAATCTCTTTTGTCTTGAAAATTGGAAAAGCATTCGTCATCTAAGGAACTTTTGATCATGCCAACGCTCGTGACGGCACAGCAGAGGCTTTTGAAGAAAAGCAAGTTTCCGTTCTTCGGCAAGCAACAGAACACTCGTTTGCTTGTAGCGATAGGCAGAGATCAACTCGAGGCATTTTCATCTTCCGACCCCCACACCCTGAGAGCACCATTGATGATCACTGGTTGTGTTATAGTTGGAGTCTTAAATGGCGCTATTAGGGGATGAATGGGCATTGGGTTGAGCATTACAGGATACAGGTTTGATGCTGCTTTCCGGAAGTTTCAGACCCAACCACCTCCGCTGCTATTGCTCTAACTACAATTTGAATCACTGAGCTGCCAGTCTTGCTGGAGCAATGCACCAGAATTTTCATGGCCTCTTAAAGCTTTCACTCGAGACGCTCATTAAAAAGAACAAGTCGGCTGTATTGAGATCGATTTCGAATCGGTTGATGGTCTTCCTAAGTGCTGCTGGAGCCAGAACAGAAAAAAATGATCCCTACCTCACTTAAGTTTCGGAATTTTGAGTACCTTTTCCCCTCGAGGGACAGCCTCTGGAAGGACATTAGCTAGAAGGGAATCGACCCACTCTGCTGCGGATCATTCGGAGGAGGAAAACTAGTAGACGAAATCCAGGATACACTTCACAGCAAAGCTACCTGCCAATGGTCATGAGATGACGACTGGACTTATCAGCATATGCCGAGCCCTTGCAGGTTATAGGCAGCAATCGTTTTGTGGATGGTAACCTTGCCAATCAGCTAAGTCTAAACAGTAACAAGAAGAAATTTGACTTCTACAAACACTGGTGAATCTGTACGCATCATGAAGAAACCTTTCTCTTCTGGTATCTCCATCATCTCATATCACTTGCCTACTCTTGTTAGAGCATATTCTGAGGCCAACGGCTAAATAGAGCAGCCTACACCTTCTTTGAGAGCGAGGTCAGAAAGAAGGAACTTCCTACAACAACGTTTTCTGCCAGGTCAGATTGCAAAATAAAGCGTGCACTAACAGTGATGCTCTTTAGACAAAACTCTAGAGGAACCCCGAAACAACTCGGAGCATGGCATCCAGAAAGCGATGGCGGCAGCGGAGGATCACGATTTCCGAACTTCTGCACTGAGCCGAGTAGCTCTAAGTGGAGACTGTGGCGATCAGGTAGTTCTCGGTTCCTTCCATATGCACCTGCAATGTGGAAACAACCGTTTCATCTCCCTCCAAGGATGCTGGATTTTTGGAAAAATTCCGAGAAGTTGCTTCTGAAATGAACTCTTGTATGCCTTCTGTTTCATGCCTATTCGGACCTTGCTCCTCCATCCTCCTTGGGCTGCCAATTCACATAAATTCGAAAGAGCATCAAATTCCCTGAAGGTTAGAATATCAGTAAGACGGAGAAGTCTCAGCGAAGAATGTAAGCAAACCGAAACCACGTATCTTTCACTCGCTGGAATTTCTCGCTTGAAAACCAGAAGAAAGCTTCGAAGCGCACAGTGGAAGATTGAAAACCGAGATTGATTCTTGCCAAGTGGTCACAGATGCCTGAAGACCCCACTTCTGGGATCAGGTTCATGGACTGCACAACATCCTTAGAGTTATACTTTGGAGAGTCATTCAGAGCAATTACTTAGAGAGAATGGAAGCTGCTGCTAATTGGTGCTCCTAATTGACGATCTCAGTTCAATTCTAATCATATTCACATCCCGGGAGTTGGGAAGCATCTCATTCTCTTCTGAAGCAGTGCACTGTCCTCGCCGTTTAAGTCGTCGATCCTGTTGCTACAGGGCCGGTCGTCAGCATCCATCTTGCAGCCGAAAATTGCATTTTCGATTTTCTACCTTCTTCTACATGCTAGGAAAAACACTGTCCCGTAAGGCCACTTTAAAATGACTGTGCCTTTGTTCTCAACAAATACTGTCCGAGCTGTTGTTTTTGACATCCTATGAGGAACAGCAATTCATCTGCCATAGCCTTCCAGTTCGAAACTTTACGCATCCCATCTGCTAGTGTTATATGATGGAGTGCCATCAAATATGAAAAAAAAAATTCTATTCAGCACACAGCAAACAATAAATGAGCTAACCGTTGGTGTTCTTGATTCCTGCAGCGGAAATCTTCAAATTTTTTTCATTGAGATGCTCCCCAAACCTGGAGACAAGTGTTCTTTTGTGGTTGCTCTTTTCGAATCGAGAAAGAGCTACGAGCTTCTAGCACTCAGAGATGATCCTATGAACACTTGCTGGTGAGTACTTCTTCGTATGAGCTGATCCAATCATATCACCCAATTCTTCCGTCCGGTACCAAAAGGAAATCAAATGACTTCCCTTGTCTTGCACGTGCTTCAGTATCTCCGAATTTTGGGGTTCGTCAGAGAAAGAAGGACCTACCCTATAAAACGGTATTTTCCCTTCAATACAAACTCAGTGTTACAACTCTCAGCATCTGTGAGAAGTTCCCCACATTTCCCCCGAAGTCCCCCCGCAACCGTTTAAAGAAGACTATGAGGAGCTCTCACTGCTGCTCCTTTTCACATGCACTGCCTTGAAAGATGTTTCCTGGAAGCTTCGAGTCCAAACATCTTAGTGTTTATCAGCTCTCCTTCCTAATAACCACAGCGACAGCATTTCACTTCGTATTTTCTTCCGTAATGGCATATCACGTTGCACTCTTGGAAAGCAGCAACCGTTTCCTGTAGATAAAGGTAATTAGTTCGACACTAAAAGCTGCGAAAGAACACCTACCATTCCGCCGTCCTGTAAATTCTGTGCTACCCGGGCGAGGTATTCACTGCACTTTGGTTCTGTTTCCTTGTTACCAGAACAACCGTCAGGACAACCGTCAGAAATCCGAATCAAAATTCAATTTCGGTTGAAGTGTTTACGAAAAAATTCAAACAGCAACACGAAGGGCTGTGATAATCATCGATCGACAGCAGGCTGTCGACAGCATTGAACTTTTTGCTCTCTGCTCTCCTTTCCACGGGGAATTCTTTGCCAGTGTTTCTTTCCTTCGTAGGTCAGGATCTCCACAGAGCGCGCATGCCCAATGCTGAACCGAAAACAAGAGCATTGCGAAGCTGCACACAGTGCTACTACAGCTATCACGAAAGGATGAGAAAGGACAGTAGGACAGTAGACGAAGGACAGTCTCTCCATGTCTCGCTTCATTTGCTTTTCGGCTGCTTTTCCACATTTGCACCACGGTATCGCTCCTAGTGTCGAGGAACTCCATTTGGGGACGGGATTTTCGTTCCTCTTCCTTTCTATCTTGATTCCCGAAACGCAAGTTTTATCGAATCATTCAAAACCCCTTTTCTAGAGAGCTTCCGACTTGCGATTGCGCTTCCGTGATGCTTGGGCGGTAGGTACGTTCCCTTCTTTCGCTTGAATCATATTGGTTTCCCACCACCAACAGCCTCAACGCCTGCAAGATATTCAGGTCTTTGCCTTCCCAAAGAGTCCTGGAAAAACAACCAGAAGGAGAGTAATATCCCGGAAGCTCAGAATCCAGGCTCATCATCTCTGACAATTTGCAGAATTGAGGGCACTGGGAAACTTTTCTGCTCCATTTGCGGTCTGTGAATGTTAAATCGGTAACGCTGGAAGATTGAATCTTGGCTCTGGCTTAGAAGAATGGTTTCACTGACTCCGCAAATAGGGAACGTAAACACTGACGACAAATTCTTGAACGTTGACTCAGACCGTCAACTTCACTGAGACACTAATATGAGTGAAGCTCCCAGTCAGATGCCTCGTTGTAAAAAATGATTCCAAAAGCCTCTCTTTGGAAAGTACTCCAAAGGCAAACTTCGTTCGGAAAATTCAAACTCATTTTTTGCTTCTTGACTCAGATCTTGAGTGTGCCACTACCTACTGAGGTGCCAAAACAGCTTCGGTATCCGGCGCACTTCTGCCTTGGAGATCGAAGGAAAGTCTTGGTTTCTTTTCCTCTGCGGCCACTTGGCCAATTGGTCAAGTATTGTTTTCTTCTTCTTCCAGGAACATGTACTGGCCACCTTCAAGCACGTCTTGATGATGCACAGAAGCATTTTCATTTCAGCTTTAAAGACTTATGGAATTTTACGACTTGGTTTTCACCAAGATCTATGATACCAATAGTCCGCATTGAGCTCACCCACCAAAGAAAGGGGAATGGTGCACTGAACTTCCCTTCCCTGTAGAGAGCTTCCCCATTGAGGTTCTCTTCTCTCAATTTGCATCCTAATTTGTAGAATACCCTGACTGCCATGAAGAGTCGAATGTACTCAATCACAGGCACCAAAGAAACCAGAACTCCGGATCTTCTAAGAAAACAGATCCTTTCTGACTCCATCATTTTCTTAGTCCGCGCTGCTTCCCGTTTGCAAGGATCGGGATTGAAATCCAGGTGCTCGCCTCTTCCCAAGGCAAAGTAGACGAAAACTACATGCAAACTGAGAAGGGGATCTTTGCAAACTCTCTCACCATCTTTCTGAGATATCGGCATTTTTCAAACAAGAGCATTTCATGAAGAACCAATGCATCGGATCTTTGCGATCTTTCGCCATTTTTGCGACACGCACCGGCTGCTCACATTGCAGGGCACCTTCCCTGCACACTGCTTCTCTGGTCCGTCCGTGTAAAATCCTTCAGCGTCACTGCAAGGGCAACATTTCACTCCGTTCGGAAACTCTTTCTCACAAGAACAAAACCTCTTCCTTTGAGTGACATGATGAAAAATGGGATTACCCATAAGGCCAAGCCTTTCCTCTTCTTGACGCCTCTTGATGCAGCTGAACCTTCCTTGCTGGCGACTTCCAGAGTGCTTTGCATCACTGCAATTCGTCCATTTTTTTTGGAGAGTGTTGCCACCATTGCTTGGTCTGACAGCCACTGATCTGGATCCTTCGGATCCTTCTGGATGTTCCCGATCCAGAAACTCATGAGACTTTTTTTTGTCCAAGAGATCAGTGAAGATAAGATCACTTGAGCAGATATCGTTAGGAACGTCTCACCAGCCTGCATCACAGGTATCAACGTACTATGTACGTGGATTACGGATACCTTTTGAGTTGAGGATTGTTCTGTGGAATGATTGCAGATTTTCTCCACGATTGGAGTAAGTCTTTTCGGTTTTGCAGTGTGGTCTGCACGAATGCCTCGAGTTACAAAAGTTTCCTGTATGTTTTGACTCCATGAGGTCACATCAGAGGAGGTGAATGATCCCGGCTAGCTCAACTCTCGACAGTACGACTTCCATGGAGAAACTCAGTAAAAAACTTCCATGGAGACGGCCAAGGAAGGAAACAGAGAATGTGGCACCTTGGCGGTACTCCCATTGCTGTAGCTCTCGTATTCTGTAGGCACTTATGTGAAGCCTGGCCTACCTAACCTAACTTACAGCAATCAGGGTCCGCTTTCATGGAACATTAAGTCTACAAGCCCTATACATCCAAGGCAGCAAATCAACATCTTCTAAATCAAAATGCAGGCAACATTCGCAAGTATGAACCATCATTTTTGATCCGAAACTTATCTTCGACGGTGATGTACTTTTAGGAGAAAGTCTCCACCTATGGCTGCCGATGGAGTTGTGATGATCTTGGATTATTGCAGCGTCCAAACCACACCCTAAGACATTATCTTCTAAAAGGTCACATACGCATGGAATGGCAGCTCTTTGTCCGGCAAGGAGACAAAATAAGTGAGTTTTTAGTGTTCCTTCTTTCTGCTACACAGTTCTTTTGGGATCTCAGATGCTTAAAGGTGCTTATGCTGTGTAAAATGACTCTTCGTCGTATGTGCGACCAGTGAACAAGTGATAAGCTTCTTGCACAGGATTTTCTTGCAGAAAATTACTTTTCCGAAACACTGAAGAGCAGGCATATAATTTTTGTTGACGAAATCTCGAAAAATGGTGGTTAGGAACCATTGAGAAACGTAGTTGGTGCTCAAGCCAGCACCTTCGAAACCAACAGCTGGAGGAGATCATTTGCAGACTTGGAATTCCATCATGTATGCCTGAAAAAATCGAATTTTGTGGTTTGTCTCACGAATGTGAGAGCGTGGACCAGTTATTCTGATGTCAAGTACGAATTTAAAAATACTAGTAAATAAATGCTGAACTAGTCCAAAAAACGAAGTTAAATAGCGGCGGTAAAGTTGCTGCTGTCCGGACAGCTGACCAGGCACGCCATTTCCGAAGGCACCAAGGCGGTCACCAAGTACACGACTCATCATCGGTGATCAGCGCGGGTGACGCAGACTTGACCTCATGCGGGTCTTCTTGACAAGTACAGATCTCGCCATAATGACCACAACGGTATGTTATGATTTGTCCTAGCTGCTCTACAAAATTCATAATACATATCGTCCATCGACTCACATCGGAATATGAAGGCTATGAGAATATGATATCCTTTTTTTATTAAATGTTACTACATATATGATGAACGTGTGTACATTATATACGCTTACTGGATACATTAAACAAGCAAGTGTAATAGGAATGATAAGGCGCTTTCTTAGGCACATGATATGTTCTATAATAGTATGTATTTTGTATTTTTATGATGAAATATATTTAGCATGAGTGTAGTATTTCAGTGCAGTAATTCATAATCAATAATGAATCACGTTATATATATAGTCATTCGGGGTAATGTATTATGAATAACCGAGCGGTTATCTAATTCTCCGTTAACCATATGTATAATATAATGTAGTTCTCATTAATGTGACAGTTTTATAAATAGTGATAGGTTTGAAGTGATCTTACCAGTTTCCCATTCTCTATTATTAAATATTAATAAACAGATCTATTATTAATAAATCTGTTATTAAATAGAGAATAGGAAACTGGTAAGATCACTTCAAACCTTTATTATTAAATACAAATACTTATCCATATGTAGCTTTATGTGTTAGCATTACCTATGAAGCACAATCCACTAAATAGTTCAGGGATGCAGGAAATGGTATACACGATTGAAGGACTATCTATAATGATGAACTTTTCAGTGCCGCAACGCTAAATACGCAGCGTCTCTTGGCAACAGTGTGATGGAGTAAGATACGGAGTGCTCCAAAATGGCGGTTTGGACCATTTCTGCGCGAACTCGTGCATGTACACGCAAAATTATGTCTAGGGAGCTTGTACCAACTCTTGGATTGTTGTGTGGCAATTCTGTAAAATTCGTGGTTCGGAGATCCTTCGTGTTGTTTCTCAGTTTTGTTCTTGTTTCTGGCACGGAGTACCGGTTCGTGGAAAGCAGATTCTCGAGGAACCCAGACATCAAGGCATCCCGTTAGCCCGAATATTCGATCCACAGCTGAATGACGGTTTCGCAGAATATAAAATTGACTGAGCTCCAGATCCGATACGAATGAAACTGTTGCACCACTTCTCTTGGTTCAGTACCGGCGCACAAAACAGCGTGCCACCCGACTGTACCAGAATAACGTCGCTTTCCAGATGCAAGAGCAAAAGGATTTTGCGTTTTAGGAGCGAGCAGCTCTTTCTTAGAAAGCCCAACCGCTGCCATTCAACGTAGGATGCTTGGAAGGAGCACGAGATTGTCTTATTCAATTCCATTCTGCACAGATGTTTCTTGGAGTCTCAAGAAAATCTGATGAATTTAAGCAGTTAGTGGTTTCTACGCGCGGACCCTAGGAATCTGACCAAACCCCGTAGAACCAAGCGGAAATTCGAGGACAGGCTCTGGTTCCTTGAAGACGAAAGCTGCAAGCGCACGTCGCTAAAGCAAAGGAGGGAAACGGAGCACTGTTGAGCCGGAAGCTGTTATCCGTGGTAGAAGGAGTAGTTGGGGCCGGTACGTTCAGCGCACTCGAGATCATGCATCTGCATCACAGCCGAGCTCAAGCCCATCTCTTGAGCTTTCCTCCAAAGAAGCCGCTCCTCGAAGTCCTTTTTTGTCGCGTCCGTTCGTGATTTCTCATCCATACCTCTTACAACACTGGCATCCCCTGTTCCTGGTCTCTCACTCTTCTACCATGGCCGCATCGTTAAAACAGCAGAGATGAAAAACAAAAGTTGTTAATGAACTTAAGGTACCAGGCAGGGAAAGAGAAATGCTGCAGAAAACCAGACTGATTAAGCATCAGCGGTCCGAAAGCGAGAGGGGAAAAATTCCAGGGGGAGAACTGCTCGCTGCTGCTGCTTTCTTTTGCGCGGGTAGACTCGAGTCAGCGGGTGTTTCGTAATCCCACCGCTCTACAAAGGATCTCCATCGAACGCAACGCTCAGCAAAATGCGAGTGGCCATCCTGCATCTCTAATTCCAGAATGTATGCAATATTCAAATCGTCATTAAAAACCAAACGAGCATCCGCAAATATCGCAGGCGTGTTTCGTAGGCAGTTTCCCAGCGTCCTCCCCATTCGGGTATCGACGCAACCGTTCGGTAGCTGCTCGTGTCGAAGCAAGAAAAAAGGAAAGAAAGAAAGAAAAAAAAAAAAACAAGGATAAAAGGAAGGGAAGGAATGCAGCAGCAGTCCACGAAAAAGTGTAACAAAGTGCACAAAACTTCAAACGAATGCTTCAGTGGTGGATAACTTCTAAGAGCAAATCAATAACGGCCTGGGAAACACGAGATCCTCTCCAGAATGAATTTAGTGTTTGAGTCGTGCATCATCGATGCATGCGAGATGGAAGATGCCTGCTGCCTCGAAGTGAAACAGAGAGTAGCATTTTCGGGAATTAGTAGTGAGCCTATCGAGTCTAATAAGGTCTTCAAAATTTGTGAGCTCGTTCCGTGGATCCTCAAGGATGACGAGATTCGTCAGCATACGTCAAGATGTCTTCACCATAACTCTCTCTCATGAACTCGGAGTATGGGCTCCACGGCAATTCATGAATAACAAGGAGGTCGAGTCAGGAAGGTGGGTAGGAGACACAACGGGTAAGGCGGGCACAAAACGAGATGTAGAGAACGCTTCAGCTTCCAGGAAAAGCTGATGGAAAGCAGCTCTCTAAAGCACGTAACTGTGGTTTCCGCTGTAAAAGCATCTGCAAAGAAAATGAAGCTCAGCTTCAGAAAGTTCGGATCTCGGCCTGCGAAGGATCCAAACCGCGCCTGTGTCTTCTTCATCCTGGTTGACCCTACGAAAGCAAGCGAGGAAAGCAAGTGTGACCGGAGGTCCCACACATCCTTTCCACACGTGCGATTAAGAAGTAGGCAGACAAATAAGGTTCCCTCTTTCCTTGCAGATCCTCGGATAAACAGGAGCGGTTTCAAGGTTCCGCTTCGCAGCTCGGATGCTCTCGTTTCCCAAGCCAAAAACCTTACGGAGAAAGCTGGAAAGCTTTTTCCTCGAAAATTACACCTTCATCATGCAAACAAATTGTATCCGTGTGCGATGATAGTGAGCCGAAGATTGAGGCGAATTGCGCGCGCGATTGATTTTTCCATCCAGTGAACCGAAAGTCTGCTCTCGAAAAAAATCCAATCAGAGAGAGAGAGTGGAAAAAAAAAAAAGAAAAAAAAAAAGGTATCTCAAGGCGATTATCTGAATCGAGTCCATTTCAGCTTCGTGGGAACAGAGTGATCACTGGGCGCGTAGTATGCTAAAGTTTCGAAGCACCACGCTTAGACTTAACAGCCTGTTTAGCAGTAAGCTGAGCGTCTGCTTAATCCGGCAGGCTTTAAACTGAGGAGAGTGCGTTAAAAATGAAGACATCCTCGTTGCAGCCCCAGGTCGTTCACGGTGCTATCTTCGTTCTCTCCCTCGTAACCCGAATCGATGTTGCTGCCACCTACTGGCGTGTTGTTTCTTCCTTCCCTTCCTACCTCCCACTGCAGCGAGATAAGGCGTGTGCAGATCTCTGAAGATATCCTGGCTTCGTAAGCATCGCTTTCCATCGATATGGCTGGCTAACTTTGGAGCCTTTTCAGAGGACGAAACTTAAAATCTCTCTCCCCCCCCCCCCCGCCTCCCCCGCAAAAGAACGCTCCACCCCATTATCTTCGGCGTAGACGTCATTTTCATCCATTTTTACATTTGCAGAGCGCGTTCGGTGAGAGCGCCAACCAGATTACAAGAGGATTGCAGGAAGTGCTCCGGCTGCGTCTTGTTTGCTCTCTTCACATAATCAGCGCAGTTCCGCTTGTGCGAAGAGGAAGGGTACACATCTGAATGCTCGGAGTCGGGGATATGCTGGAAACGAGTTACCTCCTATGGAAGATCTGTGGAGCCCAGG